>OZ018318.1:138364514-139832014 GCA_963969495.1 Ceratothoa steindachneri | reverse complement strand
ACGGTGTAGATTTTTTGACTATGTAGATAACAAGCCAAAGTAGCACCCCTGGAATCCCTCTTCAGCTCATTGTATCATGCATTGGTTTGCGTACCTATACACTTTCAAAATGGCTAGCTAGTATTCCTTATGACGCCGTTAGATTAACCTCACCATCACGCATAGTCCATTCATCAGATTTCATCGGAAAATTGAAAAGAATTGACATCAAAGGTAACCGCTTAGTTAGCTATAATGTATTAATATATATAGCATTTTCACCAATGTTCCCGTTAATGAATCTATTGGCGTATTATCTAATGTAATTAAAAATCAAAGATTAAATCTCCCATACCCCCCAAAAAAAAATAATAATAAAATAATAATAAGACCTCGCCGCCATAGCAAGATTGTAGTATAGAAATTGTAAAAAAAAAAAAACAGGTAGGCATGTTGATAAAGAGCCTACCGAAAATTTTTGACAGAATAGCTGAAATATTTCTAATTTCCGATTGTCTATTTTAACTTTTGCAGTACTCTGGCCAGCCGGGGACTTGAACTTTTCAATCCCTCGGCTGGAAGGTGGTTCCATCTTTCACATACTTTGGTTGCGCGTGAGATTCATGTTCAAGGTGAACATCTTCCTTTAGTCCACGTTTCTACTCGTATACGGCGCGTCTCGAGGGAGAAAATCTCCAATTCTTGTAGGCTGCATCTGTATTCTTCGTGGGTAAGTGATGGGATCAGTTTGGTGGCCCTGGCGTGAAACCCTTTCTACCCGTTCAATGTCTTTGCGCAGCGAGGGTGACTAGAATTGTACTGCGTACTCAAAGTGCGACCAGACTATAGAATTGTAAAGATTGAGCACAATCTCCGCTTTTCAAAACGAAATTGTCTCTTTATGTACCTTAACAGTCTCTGGGCACTTTTTTCTACCTCAGCACACTGTCTAGAGAACTTCAGGTCGCTGCTGATTTGATCACCTAAATATTTCTCTAATTCGGTCGCCTCCAATAGCCTACCTAACCAATGGTAGTCTTCTTTGAGGTTAGCGTGACCGATGTGTATCACCTTGCCTTGACAAAGTTGAATTGATCATTTCGGATTATATCTTAGTTTTAAGCCAAACTATTAAAGTTTATATTTTTTACTTTTACAATAGTGTAATAGTCACTTTTTACAAATATTCCTATATTAATAGTAACTTTTGGCATCTTGGATCACTTACCTAAGTTAAGAAGGCCATCCCTCAAGCGTTCTATTCTTTCGTGCGAGCTAACTCCGCTATCTAGTTTGGTATCGTCTGCAAACTTGGTTATTGTGCATAAGAGTCCTTTGTCTATATCAGTGATATATACACTGAACAGCAGTGTACCAAGGACGGAGACCTTGCGCACTCCACTCGTGACTTGGGACCACCTCAAGGCTGCCCCACTGACTTTCACCCTCTGCCCCCGGTTCAGAGCCTGAACTCAATCGTACTGAGACACGATCGGTTTCTGCGAAACCCATGCTGGAAGACTAAAATGAGGTTGAGATTCTTGGCGCTCAACTATGCGACACGCGATTATGCTTTCCTTAGCCTAGCCGCCCCTTTATCGTTGTCTACAACTATTTTGTATAGGTTGTTTCCCTTTTTGAGGTGAACACCCGTCCTCCGGGTGGGACCGTTTACTTCCTTCATAAACATGGGAGGCAAAGTAGTCCTCCAACACGTTGGCAATGTCCTCCGGGTCCAATTCCCGTAACACGCCATCCTCGTCTCTTAAAGGAATTATGCGATGGCGAAATGGTTAGAGGAGTTGGCATGCAGGAAGAATTCTTCGGGTTCTCTTTGCAGAGGGACGCGACCCGAACTGGTGTGGTTCCTCACACCAGTTTTTCAACTTTCCTAGAGTTTTCTCTGTACTTGGTTTCCACTTGCTGTAGGCCAGTTTTCTACTATGAATTCCAGACGCGATTGAACCACGTTGGCTGGATGGGCTTTAAGGTTACCTTTTTTCTGGAATGAACTGAACCTGCTCTGCTCCAAGCGGCCCTTGAATTCTAACCAGTTGGTGGTGGCTCAATGGCCTACAGAACATTGCACTTGATCTTGGATCACATGTTTTATTACGACAAACAATTTAAAATTTTTTTTTTAAGATCTCATTTAGCGACTGCCTACTTGGGCATTAGTCGCCGCATTAAAAACTTGCCTAGTACTAGGCTACTTTAAAATAAAATTCAAAAACAAACACAAAAAAACAAACCCAACACCAAAACTTTTAAAAAAAGGGAAAAGAAAACGAGTAGGAAGCAAGCTCCTGCGTCGGAGGGGGGGGGGGGCACAGGAACCTGCAACCAATAAGGGGAGAAAAACAACAAAAACAAACAAACTAAAGTGTTAAAATAAAAGGGAGAAGGCCGCCCCCCCCAAAAAAAGTCTACAAGTCCACCAGTCAATGTGCACGCACTCGTCCCGAGTACAAGGGACAGGTGCTAGCGACCCCGCCCATCCCGGTACCGGGACAGGTAACGTGCGTGAAGATCGCCCAGACTGGGCCCTTAAACAAGAATGTGCCGAACAGTCTGGGGGACGACGCAGTCGTCACGATAGGACGCTGGCGAGCGCTCCACCAAATGGCGATGGGTCACACGAATGTGCCCGATTCGGAGACGACAGAAAGCGACCTGAAGACGTCGCGGAATTGGGGGATAGGTCCATGGGAACAGTCGCGGCGCAATGGCACGCAACTTTAAGTTCCATTCGACCGTCTCCCATCTTCTTTGCCAAGCAGTCCGAAGAGCTGCCCGTATTCCTGCCATGTAGTCGGTGTGAGGAAGAGCAAAACGCTGGTCCGGTCGCAGAGTCCTTGCAGACTCTTTGGCGCCCTCAAAATACAATTTAACAAACTTTTTAAAGGAGTGTTTCCTCACATTCGTTATACGGGGTTTGTTTTACAACAAGCAATGTGATGTCCACTTGCCCTGAGAAGGACTTTACCCTTACAATCATGAGATGTTATATTGCCTATCTTTTACTCGCCTAGATGTAATTCAAGAAATTACATTGTAACTACCATCGTCCATTACACTCTCTCTCAGGGAAGTGCATACTTAGGTATAAACTATCGTACAGAGAAATTCCCCACGCCATTAGTAATCATACCATCTCATGCGTTTGCATCTTGTTTATAATTTGAGATTTTGACGCACATCAAAATGGGCGTTCGTTACGGATCTTTGTAGCACTTAAAAAAAAAACATACTCTTTTCAGCATTAATGATTATGGTTCATTTCAATTATTGACTCTTAATAGATTCATGCACTACTATATAAGTATAACCCTGTTTTTCTTTTAAGTAAATTTTGTTTATTCGTCACCTCGGTTAGCCGTTCATGCCTGAGAAGTGTAGCCTGTGACATTTATGTTCCTATTATGCATTTTAATTTTCGATTTTAAACGTAATTGGTTTATTTTTAAGCTATTTGCTACATTCTAACGATTTGGTGAATGTATATGTGAACACCCGTGTATGTTTGTCTGTTTGTATAGGATATATAAAAAAAGTTATTGGTGGCGTTCAATAAAATTGTTTAAAGGCGTGAGCAGTGGGTCAAGGAAGATTTGATTAGGTTTTAGCGCGAATCCAGATCCGAATGCAAATTAATCTGCAAAATTAATTCGTACATGGAAAAATTCTTTGATCACTTCGGATTATATCTTAGTTTTAAGCCAAACTATTAAAGTTTATATTTTTTACTTTTACAATAGTGTAATAGTCACTTTTTACAAATATTCCTATAGTAATAGTAACTTTTGGCATCTACCCAACTCAATCCTCAGAGAAGAGCGCAGTCAGTGCTGATTCAGCAATCAGCAGTTGTCCTTTAAGGCTACTCCTCCCCACCAGGAGGCATCCCAGCTTGTCTCGATGTCGAGTCTTTTTACCAATCCGTCAACAGAAGAAACAATAATGGAACCACAAATATTAAAGCAACTTACGAGTTGAGACAGTGGGCCGTTGGCCGTAAACAGAACAGTGACGGAAAATATATCCCCACCGTCTATCGAAAGGCACACATTTCGGTCGATGCCTTAACGCCAAAAGTGAGTTCACCGAGAACAATAAAAAAATCAGTAATGAGCTTCATACATAAGAAGAGCTACCAAGAACTGTTTAACGTGTACCTAACTTCACGAAGAATTTCGAATATTCAAACAATAGTTACTCCAATAGAGAATATGAGAAACGACGGAAGAAAAGTCTCAACTCAAAGAAAAGGAAAGTACAATACCCCTCTACTACAAGAACCAAATGACGGGTGCTGCAAAACAGACGAAATAATAAAGGAAGATAAAAAAGCATCACTATATTCAAGAAAAAGATAATAATTTATCTCTCCGAATATACTATAAGAATGACAAACCGACTAATCAGAAACAATCTCTGTGAAATTCAAGCGCCCCGATTTGCCATCCTGGCCGCCGTGTTGACGGGATCCATCGCTCCGTCCGGCCCCAGCTTAGCCTCTCTTCCTTCCTTCAGATAGCCAGTATTTCTCCCCTACTTCGTCGCTTTTCAAACAACCTCTCCCACAGCTATCTCTGGTCAGCCTCTAATTCCACAGGGTAGATGCTGACCTTCTTCTAAGCCAACCGTCCCGGATCGGGGCTGAGGGGGGAGGGGACAATGTTCCCTAACCCCTGAGCTCCGGTCTGGGGTGGTTGATTTTTAACAACCAGCTTCATCCCCACCTATACCTTCCTCACATCACTTTTCCTCTCGTCTTCAAAATCTATCTTTTTTACGCCGTGTTCCAGGTGGAGCCAGCAGGCGGGAGGGGTGGTCCCAAATGGCGGCGCCTGGCTCTGCCGGGCCTGTAAGCACCTCTTGCAGTGCGGGCTACTGCGAGAGGTGGTGAGCGATTGCGTCCCGTAAAACAAAGAGGGTCACCATGCCCAATGATGCAAAAATAAAACATCTCCCCTTAATTCTCCCTATAACAACGACGGAGCCGCCCTCGGGCAGCTCCACCGAAAAAATGGAGGTCCCCTCCCCCTGTGCTTGTGCAGGGCACCTCCATATTTATCTAACAGGAGAGGAGGCTTACTCTTCTCCTTCGCCTACGGGTGCAGGGGACTCCCCCTCACCCCCTTCTCCCTATTTGCAGCGGCAGTCCCTCCTTTTCTTTCTAAGGGGACTGCCAAGAAAGCGAGCAGGCAGCCCATTGCCGACCGCCCCTCATGTAAGCAACTCGGTAAGGCAAACCCCCTTAGGAGCAAGAGGGAAGCCAGGCCCCTTCAGTCGCTTCCCTCAAAAGACCTGCTGGCAAGAATATTGAACCTTGCCGGGGTCAAGGCCTGTGCCTCCCCAGACAAGACTAGTGACAATACAGCCAACGGGACCTGCGATGTCTTGGAAAGGGATGGCCAACTGGAGGCCCCTCCTGTGACACACATGATCCTTGAGGAAACCCAGCCTCAGACGGTAGGGCCTTCCATGGGGGGAATCAGGGCTCGGCGCCAAACACCGAACCCAAATCCGCCCCTAGGCAAGGTCCTCCTCAAACGGCTAGGGTCTCTGAGGCAGTACAAGGAGGGAAGAGATCTCCTCCAACAGGTTCCCAGTGTATACGGATGGCTCCAAGTCCCAAGAGGGGGTCGGCTTCCACGCCGTATCCCCTCTGTTAGAAGGTGCCAGTGTATACGGATGGCTCCAAGTCCCAAGAGGGGGTCGGCTTCCACGCCGTATCCCCTCTGTTAGAAGTCAGCGGGGCTCTGCCAGGCGCTGCGTCTGTCTTCACGGCCGAGCTGGTGGTAATACACCACTCGGTACTGGAGATTACCCCACGTGCCCGGTTCGGAGACCGGATTGTGCTCTCGGGGCATTGGTATCTCGGCATCCCCTCGTTCGCGATATCCGTGACGCCACGGTTTTGGCGAGCAGGGCAGATTTCGAGATTATCTTCTGCTGAGTTCCTGGACATGTAGGAATTGCGGGGAATGAGGGCGCCAACGAGTCCGCGAGGACTCTGCGACCGGACCAGCGTTTCGCTCTTCCTCACACCGACTACATGGCAGGAATATGGACAGCTCTTCGGACTGCCTGGAAAAGAAGATGGGAGGCGGTCGAAGGGAACTTAAAGTTGCGTGCCATTGCGCCGCGACTGTTCCCATGGACCTATCCCCCAATGCCGCGGCGGCTTCAGGTTACTTTCTGTTGTCTCCGTTTCGGACACACTCATGTGACACATCGCTATTTGATGGAGCGCTCGCCTGCGCCCTATTGCGACGACTGAGTCGTCCCCTAGACTGTTCAGCACATTCTTGTCGAATGTCCCAGTCTGGGTGATCTTCGCGCACGATACCTGTCCCGGTCCCGTGATTGGCAGGGTCGCTACCGCCTGTCCCTTGTACTCGGGACGGATTCGTGCACATTGACTTGTGGATTTGTTTACTTTTGGGGGGAGGCCGGGCTTCTCTCCTTTATTTAAGGTTCTTTTTTGTTTTGTTATTGTTTTGTTTGTAGGTTGCACTCTCCTGCACCGGGGTGAGGGTCACCTCCCCCACTGCCGGAGATTGCTTCCTGATTGTTAAGGTTTTCTAATTTATATCATTGTTATGTTTTCATATTTTTATCTTAAAGTACCCTAGTTCTAGGCTGTCCTGTTTTTTCGGCGTCTTATACCCAAGTGGGCTGCTGCCAGATGGGCTCTATAAAATAAAATAAAAAAAATGTGAAATTCAATCCATTCTAAAGACTACAAGTGTGGTGTACAAATCTTAATTCCTCTAGAAAGATTGTACTCTCATCAAAACAATCAATATATAGGTATGACCACTACTACCCTCTGCCGACGCTTAAAGATGCACTTGTAAGAAGGAGGGATCAAAACACACTACAACGAACAGCATAGCATAACGAACAAATTAAAAGAACAATTCTGATTGAAAATACTTGTTGCTGATTTAAATGAAAAATGTGATCACTGGTAACAACTTCCCGAACACAAAAGGAAATAAGTGATAAACTAAGAAAATAGTGGACTGTATAAGTTACTCACTTGTAGTATTTATAATGATGGAAATAATAGCATCCCTTAAAACTATATTGAAATCCTACCAAGTGCACTAGAGTTCAGTAAGAAGCGTATTAGCTATAACACAACGGAAATCAACATATAAAGAGAATACTTATGTGAACCATGGTGGCGGTTTCTTGCTGTGGGGGGGCTAACTTCCGCTGGTCAGGATGACATAACATGAAGACAGGGTCATACGGAATCTTACCCGAACATAAATCAATATAAGTAACATAACATAATTTCATGGATGACAAAAGCCACAAGGGCCTATCAAAGGTCATCCGCCTCCGTCAAAACCCACCCACAAAAAGCACCATCACCAGGGAAAGACAAAATCAAAGTCCCCTACAATATAATATAACAGATGACAAAAGCCACAAGGGCTCATCATAGGTCATCCAAGTCAAATGGCCTCTTTTTTTTAAGGCACCCAAAACTCCCAGGAAAACTACATCCAGAGGATTGCGTCCAGAAACAAGGGTATCACCAATCAAGGCTTGTCAAGAACTAAATCATGCAGCTATAGATATATACAAACAATATTAATATATACAAAACTTAGGAACCATCACAACCTTCCCTCCCCATAAACTCATCCAACCTACTCTTAAATACATTTAAATTTGGACTACCTACTACCCTCAGCGGCAATTTGTTCCAGAAGTCTATCACTCTATTGGTGAAAAAATATTTTCTTAAATCCAACCTACACCCTTGCTTTTTAATTTTCAAGTGTTGACCTCTAGTCCGATTTCCATCATCTAACTCAAAAAACTTGCTAACATCCAATTTATCTATCCCAGAAAAAAATTTAAAGAGCTCAATCATATCCCCTCTCACACACCTCCTTTCGAACGAGAACATATTTAATACCCTCAGTCTATCTATATATTCAAGGTGCCTCAGGGAAGGAATAATCTTTGTTGCCCTCCGTTGCACTGACTCAAGAAGGTTAATATCGTGTCTAAAATGTGGGGACCATGCCTGTATACAGTACTCTAGATGTGGCCTAACATAAGAGTTATAGAGTTTAAGAATAACCTCCTTACTTTTGTAACTGACATTTCTCTTAATGAAACCCAGCACTCTATTTGCCCTATTTCTTGCTTCAATACACTGCTTAGAAAACCTTAATGACTTATCTATTACTACTCCTAGATCTTTCTCATCCTTACTGAGCTCAGCCAATGCCCATCCATTTCATAGTTAAATTCTCTATTATCTTTTCTCATGTTAATAACTTTGCACTTATCAAGGTTGAAAGTCATTTGCCACTTATGTGCCCAGGATAACAATTTATTTAAATCCCCCTGAACTTTAAAATTATCATCAATATCTTTAACTACGGCTGCTAATTTGGTATCATCTGCAAAAATTGACACTTTATTATTAACTGCCTCCCCAAGATCGTTTATATAGATGACAAATAATAATGGACCGAGAACTGATCCCTGAGGAACCCCACTGATAACATCCCTCCACTCTGACCTTACACCATTTAGCACTACCCTTTGCTTCCTGTCTTTCAGCCACTCAGCTATCCAATTTGAAACACCCCCACATATCCCAATCATTTTTTATTTATGAACTAGTCTCCTATGTGGTACCTTATCAAATGCTTTACTAAAATCTAAGTAAATTATATCTACATTCTCTCCCTTATCTACTTGATCTGTTACAAACTCCAGAAAGTCTAGTAAATTAGTCAAACATGATCTAAACCCATGCTGAGCATCGCTGATTAACCCCTCCCTCTCTGGATGTTGGCAAATCTCATTTTTTAACTATTTTCTCAAGAATTTTACAGACTACAGGAGTTAGGCTAACTGGTCTAAAGTTATTTGGATCCTCTTTACTACCCTTCTTGAAAATGGGGACTACATTCGCTCTCTTCCAATCATCGGGTATTTCTCCATATTCCAGTGACCTAGTATATAACTTCTCCAGAGCTATTGAGATACTTTCTACCCCTTCTTTAAGTATCCTAGAATGAATATTATCAGGGCCGGAGGCCTTGGTAGTATCTAACTCACCTATTAGTCCTTTTATGGTCCTCCAATCCACACTAATGGTAGTAAACACCTCTTTTCCTGACCCATGAGTACTATACATAAGACTATTTAGTTTCTCCTTTGTAAATACTGATGCAAAATGACCATTTAGTACCTCAACTATTTCCTCATCAGTTTCTCTCACAACCCCTTCATATTTGATAGGTCCTATTTTAACTGCCAGACTTATTAATTTTATAGTAACTAAAGAACTTTCTAGGATCTTTGTTGCTATCCTGAGCTAATTTAATTTCTGACACCCTTTCATTCTTCTTTATAATCTTATTTAACTCATTCCTAGTCACTTAAATTTTGAATATTATTTTCTACCTGTAATTTTTTATATGCCCTTTTCTTCTCTGAAATTTTTCTAGCTATCTCCTGCTTCCACCATAATGGCTTCCTACTTTTGTTCCTAATGGCCTTCATTGGGATACATTATTCTTGGACTATATTTATTATATGCTTGAAAGTATCCCACATCCCATAAGCATTTTTACCTCTGAATTCTACATCCCAGTCTACAAAATTTAGCAAGCTTCGGAGTTTTACATAATCTCCCTTATGAAAATTTGGAACTTTTACAGTATTCTCGGTTATTTTACCCTTCTCAATTCCCAAGTTAAAATGAACTATCTGATGGTCACTATTTCCCAATGCTTCCCCAACAGTCAATTCTTGAACTAAATGATCACTGTTAGAAAGTACTAAATCTAATATATTGTCCCCCCCTCATTGGCTCATTAACAAATTGATTAAAAAAATTATCCTCAAAGCATTCTATGAACCTGCCACTTGTTCTATCCCTACCTATCATATTTTCCCAGTCCACAGAGTTTAAGTTGAAGTCCCCAATAATAACTGCATCTGTTTCACATCCCTTACTTATTTCCCTCATCATTAGTTCATCCATATCATCAGTCTGCCCAGGTGGCCTGTAAAAAGCTCCCAAATGCACCATTCTATTTTTACTGGACCTAATATCTATCCAAAGTGACAATTCCATCCTGCTTTATTGAAGTATTTAAACTTGAAACAATGTTGTTTTTTATATAGATAATTACTCCTCCACCAATCCTACCTGTCCTTTGACTAATGTACATATTATAGCCCTGTAAATCAAATTCACTTATAGTGTCACTAAATTCTATTTCATTAACCCATGATTCACTAACACATAATATATCTATATCCTCATTGCTAATATAACTAAATAGCTCATCCTTCTTGTTTCTAAGACTACGAGCATTTGTATAGAAACAATTTAACCCCCCTATCCCTGAAGCACCTCTTGAAACCTGAATGACCTCACCTCTATCGCCTTGGAACCTATTTCTGTTATCTGCCAAGTCCATTCTACTTTCTGTACTATAATGTCCTCTCATAATTCCCTGACCACTATTAGTATCTAGTTTCCCACCCACAAAGACCTAATAACATGATCATACTCCTCCCACAACACATCTACCCCCCTCCTACTCAAATGCAGTCCATCCATCGCATACATTTCTTTCATTCCAACAAACCTATCCCACACATCCACAAATATGACACCTTCCATCTCACACATCCTCCTCACATAATCATTCAGCCCAATTGCACGAGACATCCATTCTACCCCAACATCCATTCTTGGAAGCACACCTGTCACAACACCTTTCATTCTACTTTCTTTCACTTTTTCAATCAACCTCTTGTACCTCTTACGTAACTCGCATGTGCAGAGTCAGGGTCACCCTAAGTGTGTGTAAATTGCTCCAAGGCCGTACATGATAAGTCTAAATTGTGTGTGACCAAGTGTGTCTATTGCGGAGAGCCGCACCCCGCTTCTTCGAAGCAATGTGGTGCATATCGCCTTGAGAAAGAAATCCTGGCAGTTCAGGCCCAGGATCGACTCTCATTTCACAAGGCTAAGGACCTGGTCCTGGGTTGTCCGGGACCTCTTATGCCTCAATGGTTAGAAAGGCACCCTCTGCTCCTGGCTCATCCAGTCCAACGAGCACGGTTGTTTCCACGCCCATTCGGAGCCCTTCTGCTGGTTCTACTCAACCCGGGCACTCCCCTGGTAAAGTTGGCGGCACAAAGGGTTCAGACCCAGCCCGGGCTAAAACCAGGGCTCCTTCCCTTCCCCCAGCATGACCGTTTCCCGTAAGGCGAAACGGCCATGCGCCTCCAGCGAATCATTACTCACAGGAGGCTACACCCCTGAAGTTGGTCACCAGGCCATCTTCTGGGATTCCTAAAGCTGTCCCCCGAAAGGAGGACAGCTCCTTCGCCCATGCTCAGTGATGGGCTGAGTGACTTGGAGATGGTGGTTCTTTGAAAAGAGCCCCCTCCCCCCAACCTCCGAAGCCGCAATGCCTGCCTAAGGTTTTGAGGCGGATGGAGGAAAAGACTTGCCTGGTGAGCCCAACCCCCCCCTATAAGTCCTTGAAGGCGACAGCGCCTTCAGCCCATTGTCTGGCCAACAGCGCCCAGGGTTCTGCCTCTGGGAAGCGTACGGCCATTTCCGTGAGAGTCTTCTGTTCAAAGAAGGCCCCCGCATCTCCGAACTAGGCTTGGAGGGCATATTCTTTTAATGGAATTGTCGTGGACTCCGGGCCAACTTGGAGGAGCTGCAGAGGCTCATCTCGTCCCGTTCCCCGTTAGCTATTTTTCTGCAGGAGACCATGCTAGGCGCGTGCCCCCTGCCCGCCCTCCCGGGGTATAAGGGTCTTGCGACCCCACCACCACCACAAGATGGCCGCCCTGGGGGATGCAAAATTTACACCCAGCATGATGTCTCCGTTCTTCCTTTCAGGCAGTGGCTGTGCAGCTTCACCTGGATAGGAGGTATACTATCATTTCTGCGTACATTCCACCGTCAGCTGACTTCAACGCAGGAGCTTCCGCCGCATCGAGGCACGGTTGCACAGGTTTCAGGTTTCTTTGGCCAAAACTAAGGTGGCGCACTTCTGCTGCTATCCATGGCTATCCCCTACCCAGATTTATTTCTTAATGGGATGCGCCTGGAAGTGGTTAACCTAACCATTTCCTTGCTCTTGTTTTTGACCGATGCCTCACCTGGGAGGCTCATATTCGCAGCCTTAGTCTCTCTTGTACCCGCCTCATGGATATTCTTCATTCTGTGACCTTTGTCCATTCCGAAGCTCGACTACAGATGTGATTTTTATGCATCCTCAGCCGAGCGTGTATTGTGGCAGGTGGACTCGATCCAACACACCGGCCTTTGCTTGGCGACCGGTGCCTTCCGCACTTCCTCTATTGAGAGCCTGCTTGTTGATGCTGGAGAGATGCCATTATCTATACACAGTGCATTACTCGCCTCTACGCATGAGCGAAGCATCTCCCTTTGTCACCAACCGCTCTCAAAGCATCCGCAGCTCTTATCTACAGTGCCTATGCCGCTGAGAGATGCCAGTCATACCCGAAGCCCTTTGGGTTTAGGGTTAGGAAACTCCGAGATCCAGATATAGCTCTCGGGCTGGTTGCGCCCCAGGTTCTGCCCAGAACGCCACCCTAGAGGGTACCACCGATGGCTATTTGTCACCACGCCTCTGCTCCCAAAGCTTGTACTGCGCCTGGGAGTATTGTGTTCGGCCTTTTTGGACCACATCTCGTGTCAGGCTGTAACCTTGTCAGTGTATAAGGATGGCATTGGGATCTCCGGACCCTCTGGTTCGCGATATCCGTGATGCCACGGATTTAGTGAGCCGGGTGGAGGTTGAGATTATCTTCTGTTGGGTTCCTGGAGATGTAGGAATTTAGGAGAATGAGCGTGCCGACGAGTGTGCCCAGAGGGTCCGCAAGGACCGGGTGACCAGACTAGCGTTTCATTCTTCCACACACAGACTACATGGCAGGAATACGGGCAGCTCTTCGGACTGCTTGGCAAACAAGATGGGAGACGGTCGAAGGGAACTTAAAGTTGCGTGCCATTGCTCCACGACTGTTCCCATGGACCTATCCCCCAATGCCCTGACGGCTTCAGGTCGCTTTCTGTCGTCTCGAATCGGGCACACTCATGTGACGCATCACCATTTGATGGAGCACTCGCCTTCTCCCTATTGTGACAGCTGCGTTGTCCCCTAGACTGTTCGGCACATTCTTGTTGAATGTCCCAGTCTGGGTGATCTTCGCGCACATTACCTGCCCGGTACTGGGATGGGCGGGGTCACTACTGCCTGTCCCTTGTTCTCAGGGCGGATTCGTGCAGACCGACCTGTGGACTTTTAGACTTTTTGGAGGAGGCTGGCCTTCTTCCCCTTTATTTAACTAGTTTGGTTTATGTTTTTTTTGTTATTTTAGTAGGTCACACGTTCCTACGCCGGGGGTAGGCGGTCCTCCCCAGATGCCTGAGCTTGCTTCCTGCTTGTTGCCTTTTTTTTTATTTTTAGTGTTGATGTTTTTTTATCTCATTTTAAAGTATCCTAGTATTAGGCAGTTTTTAATATGGCAACTAATGCCCAAGTAGGCAGTCACCAGATGAGCTCTTAAAATTAAAAAAATAATTTGAAATTCAGTCACACCTCTATTATTCCGCTCCACTTACTCACCCTTTTTGTTTCCATCAAGATCATCATTCATCTTTTGTCCAAAGGCTTCATTTGCTGTTTTCCCACTCTGTTCATAACTTTTTCACTTTTTTTTCATCTCTTTATATGCATCCAACCGCTTCCTCTTTCATTCTCATCTTTCCTATTATAGATTTGAATGTCCTCCTCCACTCAGCAACCAGTTTAACCTTACGCAGCACTATTATGTGATAATACTGTAAAGTAGTTCACCTCTCATTTGCTCAACTCGTGTGTATTTGAAGCAGATCATTGTACTAAAAGAATGTTTTCTGCACATAATTTTCTTTGGCACAGCACTTTATAACCCTCTCTTCATTTTCATTCTCTCAGGGTGTAACAAAATCCCCAGTTATCCCCTCTCTCATTCTGTCACCTATATGTCTACTCATATATTTAAAATCCCTAGCCGACACACCTTCCTCCTCCCAGCCACCACTCGTCCCCAATTCATTCCAGAGCATCAGTTTTGAGTTTCACTTCTATCATTGCGAGTTCCATATAGTACAACCACGTTTAATTTCACCCTTGCAAATCTCAACTTCACCGGCATAATTCTCGAACTCACACATTCATTCCTATACATTGCATAAAAAAATCCACACAAAAGCACTGCCACACCCTCCCTGCTCCTAACAACCTTATCTACACCCGATCACAGTCCATCCCACATAAACTCTTCATTCCCTTTCATGTTTCTCTCATATAGAGCAAGGACCTTCAATCTCCATTATCAATGACAATAACTATCACTTCCCTCTTTCTCACACATATATCCCTCATATTACATGCACCAATTTGAATTACACTATGACAAAGATAAACTGGCCAAGGGGGTGCGATAGCTGCGCCCATTACCAATATTGCATGTTTCGCTCCAAGGATAAAGCCTTCCAGGGCACAGCTTTATAGGACAGCCTTAGTTGTCCTTTTTTACACGCGCTGGAAGTCAGTATGGGTATTCTTCCTGCCCCCCCCCACCCCACACACGTATTATTAAAAATATATATAATTAGTCATCACAATAAGCCATCAAAATGTGGTGATTCGGAATTTAATTGATTCACCTAAGTTATTAAAAACTAAAAATATTTTGCCTCTCTTTATTTTTGCAGATTTGCGTCTTCATTATTTCTCCGATTCACATCGTCGACTGATGTTCAATCTTGATGATGTGCCCCTCGCTGACTCGCTTCTAGGGGCTGAGCTCCGTCTTTACAGAGAAGCTCCACCAAACTATGCAGGAGAAGACCTAGTTCTTCATGTGTATTTAGGTGCCTCCACCAAAAGGTAGCGTGATATTAAATATCATTGATTAGTCAAAATATGCGCATAAGTGATGGATATGAAGAGAAAATGAGACCAGTCAGGTCAGGCCAAATAGGAATGAATTACAGTGACTAAAACAGGGTCGTATTTGAAAATTTTGCAACAAATATCACATATGAAGAGACAGATAAAACAATCAAAATTATTAAACTACAATTTGTATGAAGAACAAAGTTTACTTACAATTTTTATACTCGTACATAAAAAGTTAACAATATATTAGGGATATTTTTGGATCAACCAATCTATTCGTCCCTTTATTGTCTCAAACTTACTGCTACAAATTAAGAAAGTAAAATTGGAGTTATGAAGTGGCCTCCAGATCTAAAGCCATAATAAACAGTACTACTGTAGTTCAGGTCTTTCAGTGAAGTGGTGAAAAGAGTCAAAGGTATAAAATAGAATTGTTTAGTTCTCTTTTAACAGCTTTGATCACCGATTTGTATATCTTGAACCAAATCTCAGTGGGGACCTGATATATCCAGTACAAGTGTAAAAAGCACGAATAACGGATATATCCATAAAAATATTATCTAAATACTGTATAAAAAATAAATATTTGAGTCGATAGGTAAACGTTCTAAAATTGCATGTAGCAAACCTTTAGAATGGTGTGAAAAGCATTTATGTTGGAGGTAAGGCATGTGTTCAAGTGATAGATGGCCAGAGTAAATGGTTTTGAAATTTGTTGGAGTGTGAGGCATGAGAGTGTGATATCACCAAGACTGTTTAGTAGAATTGTGAAAAGATTAATCAGAGAAGTATGGGTGTGAATGAGGAACATAAGAATGAGATTACTAAAGAATAGTGAGGGATAGGTATTTTGTTGATGCATACTGATGACCCACTCTTGTAAATGCCATTATATACTGTCTCCCTTGTCATCCTGATAACAGATTCATCGATGAGTCGAGGCAAATTTTAAATATGGGATTCTCTAACCTCTCTGCAAACTTACTTATTGTGGTGATTTTGACAACCCTAGCATGTCACATCTTATCTAAGACTCCTTACATACAAAAAGAAATAAATTTAACCTACTCATCTCTGCTTCCCTATTCCTAGCCGCTCCATACCCAATTCCTTGTAGGCATTTGCTGACTACTGGCTTATCCAGTCCTGTTTCTCTCTTTCGCCTAACAATTTTGATCTACATCAATATACCACTAATCCTCTTCTCTTGCTACGATGTCAATGCCCTCTTACTCACCAACTGTTCTCATAGACTATGTACTCCTTTGCTACCAGCCACTATTTTGAATTCTAATAAACATAGACAAATATACAAGACACAAACTCGGGCTGCATGATTTAGTTCTTGACAAGCCTTGATTGGTGATACCCTTGTTTCTGGATGCAATCCTCTGGATGTAGTTTTCCTGGGAGTTTGGGTGCCTTGAAAAAGAGGCCGCTTGACTCGGATGACCTATGATGAGCCCTTGTGGCTTTTGTCATCCGTTATATTATATTGTGGGGGACTTTGATTTTGTCTTCCCCTGGTGATGGTGCTTTTTGTGGGTGGGTTTTGACGGAGGCGGATGACCTTTGATAGGCCCTTGTGGCTTTTGTCATCCGTGTAATTATGTTATGTTATGTCATCCTCTTTAGCTATTTTTTGTTACTCACTCTTTCACCGGTCTCTTGTAGCCTTTCTGTAAGGTTCACATCTGCAGTATATTTTCAGAAACAAATACAAGTCATAGCCATTGGTAAAGCTTCTTACTAACTTTACTACCCCTCTGGAACTCCAGCTTCTTACTCTTCTCCCCTTTGTTGAGTTATCTACTTTCTTTTATATCATCTTGGTTCAAATATATTCTGGAATATCCTTTACCTCTATTCTTTTCCACCAATTGACTCCTCTTCCCCCAACCAAAGTTTTTCACTCACCCAAGTGTCCACTGAGGAATTTACCTACCTTCTTCTCTTGTTGAAAGAAAACTCTTCTCCTCTTGACTCTTTCCCTTCAGGTTTCTACCACCCGTTCATCCTTGTTGTTCTCCCTTTTATCATTGGTATCTTCAATGCAACACTCTTATATCTTGAATGGTGAGATCTGATTTATAATATACTATTACTTGCCTTATCTTTAATAAACCTAACCTGAAGAAAAATGATCCTACAAGTTACCACTCAAAATTTTAAGTCTCGCATGGGAACACACCCTGGCTGACACTCAACTCGACATTCTACAGACAGACCGTGCACACCAGGAAACAAAAATCACCTTGACATGAGAGGGACACAATTCATTGCTGCAGCTTTCACAAACCAACAACATCATATATACTACATTGTAGCACAACCATACACACCAAGAAACAACAAAAAAAACACCCACCACTATTCCTCCCAGCATTCAGAATCACATACATACTTTAATCACTCGCTGCTCCATTTGTGTGCACCCCAACAACACACACATACGCCTTTGCCATAAATGCACCTGAAGCCACTTTACATCATGAAGACAAGATTTTCCTAGCAAGAGTGAGATGTGGGCACCACTCAGCCCTCTTGAGCTACCAGAAAAGGGTGGAGGACTCCATCGTGGACGTCTGTCCAGGTTGTAGTAGATCCATTCACACCATAAAAGACAATGAAAGATTGCATAAACCCAAACTGCCTACATAGACAACACAACATACACTCACTAGAGAGTTTGTGGCCCTCCTGAAGAGTCCGGGGCTGTTTGGCCAGGCAACCTAGGCCTAAGCAACAATAAATCCTATTCTCGTCAAAATTTGTTGAAAGCCTGGTCTCAACTTAACTTATTGACCACCTGTCATCTCCCAACGCTGATGATTTTTTTGTCAGGTTTTAAGACAGGGCATAGCACTGAATCATCTCTCTTAAATGTAACTAACTGCATTTATCGTTTTATAAATGCTAGTTAACCTTCTACTTTGATACTTTTCCACAGATGTCTCTGTAACTGCCTTTAACTGGGTTTGCTTTTATCGTTCATTTTGTACACAGTCTATTTAGATTGGAAATTGTTATCTTGGTATGCGCGGGTTCATTTTGTGGCTCCCTAATGGGAGGTTTCTGTTTCACATTAATATTTTTTTCTTTTTGTATTCTAATGAGGTGCTTAGGTCTATCATTTCATCTATATCCTGATGCCACATAAATCTATTTCCTGTTTCCCTTCCTTGTTTGTTGAAACTCGTAAAAATCTACTATCTGCTTTTTTCACCATGAAATAAATAATGGTTCGAGGACAACTTTCTAGAACTCAAGTATGATAAACAGAGGTATTATTAGTGGGAACTCTCCTTTTGCTTTACTGTAAAAAAATAGGTATCACTTTTGATAGTTAACTATTTCTTAAAGCTCATTTTGCCAACATCTGCAAATATTCTCATCAAAGAGATGAAATGAGCTCAAAACACAACCCACGAACTCAGGTCAAATTCCTCAGTTGTTCCATTGAAAAATTTTACCTAGCTGATATCGGCCCATCCTAAGAGACAAGACTCTAACGATAGCGGTCAAGTTTGAATTGGAGAAAATGATTATTGCCATCGAATACCACCCACCAAGAAGAGATTTTACCCAGTCTCTCACAGGCCAATTCAGTAGAAGGATCCCCACAAATCTCATGGTAGACCTTAACACCAGATGCCAAGAATCCAGCTACAGAAAAACGAATGGGGTTGGAAGATGTCTTGACACATTGCTGGGCAGAATCATAGTCAATGCCTCGGCCTGGACTTTCCCACCTTCGTCACCTCAAGAGCTGCCACGAAGCCGGAAATCTGTCTAGCTAGTTGTCACCTGATGTTCAATTGCTACAGGGAGCCAATATAGGTAACATGTAATGATCCCATAGGTGCCCTACGCACAATCAATACGAAACCTATTGAAGTCCCAATGAAAAACAGAAAAAACTATAGGAGAGCATATTAAGGAACTTCTTTGGGATTGCCAACCTCCAACATTGAAAGAGGCAATCCTCGAGGAAACTGGCAAGGCGTTCAGTGACCTAAATAGCAGACTAATCAACGCAGATAGAGACTATCTCAAAATCTGTGTACATGAGGAATTTGTACTGTGAACTAAAGGAATTATATCAGATAAATATCAGAAGAACATCAATAGACACCTTGCAGAAAAGTAAAGAAATAAAAAGAGGAAATGAAGTAATTTATCCTGGAATAGCAGTGGGTAAAGTGTGACAAGATCCAAAATCTCAATCAAGACACCTTTCTCAAGGAATTTTGGCAATGAAGAATACAAGGAATACCACTCAAATGGAAAAGAATAGAAATAGAAACAAATAATGGAGAAACAAAAACAGAGGAAGAAGGCATCAAAGAATTTTTCAGAGACTAATGGAAAAAAAGTATTTCAGACTACAATATTGACCGAAGAATTTTTCTGAATACTGGAAAAAAAAATCAGTATTGAGGACAAATACATAGAACGAAGATTACAATATTGCGATCGATCATAAAATAATAGACGAACTCAATACATACATACATAGGACGCACTCACATGATCAGGTGGACTTTGGAAGAAACAGACAGCGTAATGGAGACGCTGAAATAACAACAGAACTACAAGGTGCAGTTTGTTCATTCCACAAAAAGCCACATGACACTCAGGGATAACAAAATTGAATTTACTAGGCGCCACCAAATATAATGGAAAAAATAAATGAATATATAAGACATGACTTAATACAGGATACTTCCCAGATACTTTTAAGGCGGTTAAGATGATCTTCATAGACAAGCCGGGAAGCTACCGACTGGAAAAGATAGCTGCCGAACAATTTAGTTACTAGAATTTAGCATATAGCTTTTCAAAAAAATATTAAATCAAAGCATCATCGCTCACCTGAAAGAGAACTCCATACACAACCCCTATCAAGTCGGCTTCAGGAAAGAGAGAAGCAAGTAGATGATAATCAATGCCATCTTAAAAAAGATTGCCGAAGCAAAAAGGGAAGGGAGTTACATAGACATTGTATGCTGAGAGGTGTATGAAGCATAAGATAAGGTGTATCAGAGAGGTGCAATATAAGATCCTTAAGCTTGGACTAATTGAAAAATGAGAGAGAACTCTATTTGGAGAAAACTGCGTATACTAGGTCACTGGAATATGGAGAAATACCCGATGATTGGAAGAGAGCGAATGTAGTCCCCATTTTCAAGAAGGGTAGTAAAAAGGATCCAAATAAATTTATACCGGTTAGCCTAACTCCTGTAGGCTGTAAAATTCTTGAGAAAATAGTTAAAAAAGGGATTTGCCAACATCCAGAGAGGGAGGGGTTAATCAGTGATGCTCAGTATGGGTTTAGATCAGGTAGATCATGTTTGACTAATTTACTAGACTTTCTGGAGTTTGTAACAGATCAAGTAGATAAGGGAGAGAATATAGATGTAATTTACTTAGATTTTAGTAAAGCATTTGATAAGGTACCACATAGGAGACTAGTTCATAAATTATAAGTGATTGGGATATGTGGGGGTGTTTCAAATTGGATAGCTGAGTGGCTGAAAGACAGGAAGCAAAGGGTAGTGCTAAATGGTGTAAAGTCAGAGTGGAGGGATGTTGTCAGTGAGGTTCCTCAGGGATCAGTTCTCGGTCCATTATTATTTGTCATCTATATAAACGATCTTGGGGAGGCAGTTAATAATAAAGTGTCAATTTTTGCGGAAATACCAAATTAGCAGCTGTAGTTAAAGATATTGATGATAATTTTAAAGTGCAGGGGGATTTAAATAAATTGGTATCCTGGGCACATAAGTGGCAAATGACTTTCAACCTTGATAAGTGCAAAGTTATTAACATGGGATAAGATAATAGAGAATTTAACTATGAAATGGATGGGCATTGGCTGAGCTCAGTAAAGGATGAGAAAGATCTAGGAGTAGTAATAGATAAGTCATTAAGGTTTTCTAAGCAGTGTATTGAAGCAAGAAATAGGGCAAATAGAGTGCTGGGTTTCATTAAGAGAAATGTCAGTTACAAAAGTAAGGAGGTTATTCTTAAACTCTATAACTCTTATGTTAGGCCATATCTAGAGTACTGTATACAGGCATGGTCCCCACATTTTAGACACAATATTAACCTTCCTGAGTCAGTGCAATGGAGGGCAACAAAGATTATTCCTTTCCTGAGGCACCTTGAATATATAGATAGACTGAGGGTATTAAATATGTTCTCGTTCGAAAGGTGTGTGAGAGGGGATATGATTGAGCTCTTTAAAAAATTTTCTGGGATAGATAAATTGGATGTTAGCAAGTTTTTTGAGTTAGATGATGGAAATCGGACTAGAGGTCACCACTTGAAAATTAAAAAGCAAGGGTGTAAGTTGGATTTAAGAAAATATTTTTTCACCAATAGAGTGGTGGACTTTGGAATAAATTGCCCCGGAGGGTAGTAGGTAGTCCAAATTTAAATGTATTTAAGAGTAGGTTGGATGAGTTTATGGGGAGGGAAGGTTGTGATGGTTCCTAAGTTTTGTATATATCTATAGCTGCATGATTTAGTTCTTGACAAGCCTTGATTGGTGATACCCTTGTTTCTGGACGCAATCCTCTGGATGTAGTTTTCCTGGGAGTTTTGGGTGCCTTAAAAAAGAGGCCATTTGACTCGGATGACCTATGATGCGCCCTTGTGGCTTTTGTCATCTGTTATATTATATTGTGGGGGACTTTGATTTTGTCTTCCCCTGGTGATGGTGCTTTTTGTGGGTGGGTTTTGACTGAGGCGGATGACCTTTGATAGGCCCTTGTAGCTTTTGTCATCCGTGAAATTATGTTATGTTACATCAATATCATGACATTGGACAGCCCAATATTCGGAATCTCCCAGGGTGTATGCCTGAGTCCAACCCTGTACTTGGTGCAGACTGCAGATGCCCCAGCCACTGGAAACCCCATTTGCCTGAAAATTCAATTCAAGGAGGATGAGATCAATCAAATCATACAGGGTGCATAAGGTATTTGAGAACAGATTTATAATTACACAAAAATGACTCTTAGAAACAGATAATAATGTATTTTTTGATGAAAAAGTTGAGGATAAGAATAAACATATTGTTTTGCAATTTTATTCAATAAAGTCTCCTTCAGCTTTGATAGCGGCTTCTATGCGATGTCTGAATCGCCTACATGCTAGGATCAAGTGGTGGTTTTTCATATTGGACATTACTCTGACTATGGAGCCTTTTAATGATTTTTTTAGTGTTATAAAGCGGCTCATTAATCTCTTGCTCAACTACGCTGGATTGAGATCTGTGGAGCTAGGAGGCCAAATGTTAGGGGTTATGTGATCATGAAAATTTTTCGCCATCCATTCCAGCGTTGCTTGAGCCTTTCGTGATGGTGCCTAGTCTTGTTGAAACACATAAGGTCTTCCGTTGCGTACATTGTCGATCCATGGCTTAACCATCTTTGGCCTCTAACTCCTTGCAAACTTTGTCGACGAAGGATCTAGCGACTTTTAAAAATTGTGCTATTTCTAAATTGATATGTTCAGCCTTTATAGCCACAATAACTGCCTGCTTCTTCATTTTTTCTGTAAGCATAGGGTCTGCCATTGATAGTTCTGAAATATAGATAATATAAAGTTAAATAATATGCTGCTATAGTAAAAATAACATATGTCCTCAAATACTTTACGCACCTTGCACAGTGACCCTTCTGTAACAGGACTATTCAAGCTTGTATGACTGCTGTGGATATAGGGAGACAATAACTACGTGGCCAAATAGAAAATAATAACCAATCAGGAAAAATTCAAAATGATTCCAATCAGAAGGAAACTATTTTCAGATGTGAGGATGGGAAAAGACGCTGTCTCTACACCACATAGTGCAATGTACTCAAGGTCAAGATTGATTTAAACGGGTGCATTAAGCAGGTTGTAGAGAAATTTTCAACGACCACAACTGCAGTCAGGGCTCCATTTTCATTGAGGAACCTCAACTAAGCCATAAAAAGAAAATATAAATGACTATCGTAAGAACCACACTATTATGTACTTCAAAAACACAGAAAACACAACTACAGAAAGTGAATAGCAAATGTATGTATGGGGGTAAGCTGTGTAGGCTCTTTTGTGAGTAGTTTGGTTACCAACGGCGATTTGTCATCAAGGTTTGGTACCACTCCTGGATAGCCCGATAAGGTTCTTGATTTGGCTGAGGCGGGCGGTGGCTGGGCAGGATAGGAGGTAGTGCACCATTGGGCGCTGGGAGCAGCTGCTGCAGTGTTCGCACCTCCCTGCCACAAAGTCGACGTGCAGCTCTTCCTGCGTGGAGTAGCCCAACCTCACACGCTGCAGCAGCCTGCCGTTCACTCTGGTCTGCTGGAAGGCTGCGTTCAGTGGACGATAGGCTGTGGCTGCAGCATACCACGCCACTTGTCTCTTAGTTGCTTCCTATTCTTGGTGCTGCTGGTGGGTGTTGTGGGCGGCCCTGCGTTTGGCCTGCACCTTGAGTTGTTGCAGGCTGGGGTGCACGGCCCAGGTGATGGTGGGGCCGTGAGCGGCTCGCTTGGCAGCCTCTTTGCCGCGCACGCCCACGTGGCTGGGAATCCAGTGGGGATGGACACGCCTACCCTGCGCCGACAGGTCCTGCAGGGTGCACAGGATGGTGGTGGTGAGGTGGATGTTGTCCCTGGTGTGGGCGTTGGCGTGCTGCAGCCCCGACCGACAGTCCGTGTGTATCACCACAGTGGCCTCCGGGCGGAGCAGAGTGTGCTGGAGGGCGTGCAGGATTGCTACCAGCTCCATCTGGAGGGTGGAGCAGTCATCTGATGTCCTCCACGCCTGCGTTAGGCCGCTCGTGACGAAAGCGGCACCAGACCTTCCGCTGTCGGAGTCGACGGAGCCGTCGGTGAAGTAGACTGAGCTGCCTGGCTCCGTGACCTCAGATATGGCTCTGAGGGAGACTTGTGACCCTGGAACTTCACACGGGCCCGGCGCTGCTGAAGGTAGTCTTGGAGCCAGCCCAGCACTCTCCCTCGGATACCCTTCCTCACAAGGGCGGTTAGTATGGCGCGGGGGCTGGCTAGCTCGAAAGCCTCCTCGAGGTCAAGGAAGACTACGATGCTGGGCTGGTTGTTGGCGTAAGCCAGCAGGGTGATGAGGCAGTCCGCCCTGCGCACCCCCCTAGTGTAGCCGAACACGTGAGGGTGAAGGCTCCCCATGCTCCACTGTAGGCGATCCAGCACCATCCTCTCCGCTGTTTTTCCAGTGCAGCTCAGGAGGGAGATTGGGCCTGAAGGGGGGGTGATCCTTCAGCCTGGGGATGAGTTGGATGTCGGCATCCTTCCAGGAGGGCGGCAGACGGCCTGCCAGCCACGACGCATTTAGAAGGGCCAGCAGCGCGGCGGGCCCAGCATGTGCCAGCATGGAGTACCGCACTCCATCGGCCCCCGCTGTTGACGAACGTTCCAATTTCCCCCTTACATAAACGGTTCGCGCACACGGTGGTATTTCACAGATTATAAATGAAATTAATTTTTAGAAGATCGATATGAGTTGAAATAATAATTAATTTATATAATATACTTACATTACTTTATTTTACAATGTTTTACACTATTATTGAATCTTCCAATTGTATTATTATACATTAGAGATTTAATAAACTTTAATTGTTTCCTTTAATATATATTTTTGATAAGATTGGGCTTAATTAAGAGCATTTTAACTCATAAAAATAGAAGATTTTGGAGTTGAATCTATAGTAAATGGTTTTGATTTTAATCACAGATGCCTTAATCTCAACAGAAACAAAACAAAGCCATTATATTAATTGTGTTTCTATAAGATTATAGTCCTTTGATGGCTAAGTTCAAATATTTAATCAGCGGGCACGGTGTCACCTAGAGAATTTGTAGTGATCGAATTACACAATTAATAGACCTCTAGCACCAAAATTGCTGGATTCAATAGGCCCAAAAGTTGCCTCCACAAAATGGACGGGAATTGGTCCCTATGAAATCCAAAGCATGCCTTATTAAATATATATATAATGGAAAGATTCAATATTGTATGAGAAATAGAATGAGATTTGTAAATGTACATATATGTAAGTAAGCAAGTGTGAGACAGAGAGGAGCAAAAAAAAAATGGTTGAACACCTGCGTTTGATAATGCTGCCCAAGTTGTGTCTCGAAAAAAGAATTATCAAAGACAGATATTTAAGGAGGAGCCCGAGTAAACACAGCCGTTTATCGTAAGAGATGGTGCCGCGATAATCGTATCAAATTATATAAATAAGAGTTTATCATGTAAATGTACACATACTGTGCACAGGCTTCCTAGCCCCGCCCAGAGGGCGGAAAAATGACCATAACAGAGTTCACTCTCCGGCTTAAATCCACTAAGTCTTGTCCCGCCCTTAACTCGCGTTGATAATATATAGACTACTAGCCTCCTGTCTACTACACTCCGTGTCGCGACGCTTGCATCATAAAATACCATTATTAGAATACAGAGTTTATTTTCGTATGTCCATTTTTTCCTTGAACCTTCGATAAGCCAAGCCATGTAGAAGAACACCGTAAGATCATTTATCCTTGGAGTCAGAGATAAATAATTCGCCGTAACATCATCCTTCACCTATAAACTGGAACTAGTCGCTCCATCATAAGGTCGTGGTTTACAGAAACCCATCACATGCGACCACTTTATAACTGGCGACCCCGCCCCCTCCCATGTAATTGGTGACCCATCCATCGTTCAACCGGGCAGAGAAGGCATAAAAAAAAGAATGGACTCGTCAAGCAATCGTCAGATAGGATCATGTGAAGGGGATTTCGTGAACTCTGTATGCGTTAATCTGCCCATCTTCAATGAAGCAGCAGTCTCAGGTTGGTTCCAAATTGTGGAGGGCCAATTTTACATCTCCGGGGTAAAGAAGGAGGAGACTCGGGGTTTTTTTCATATTTTGGCCTCTTTACCTCCTGAGACTGTTAATCGTCTCCCGGCAGACATTATAGCAGGCCGTAACTACCAGTGTTTAAAGGAGGAAGTAATTGTATTATTCGAGAGGATCAAGCCTGAGCGTTTTGAGAAGCTTACCTAATCCCGGTCACAGGCCGACCCTGAACTAATTTAGAAGAATTACGCAAGACAGCCTTTCAGGTAGGAGTGGGTGAAGAGTTTGTGCGTCACAAGTTCATCCAATCATTGCCGCCCAATATCGCGCCGATAATCGCCAATAAGAAAGAATTAAGCATAGCACAATTAGGAAAACTTGAGGATGAACTTGTAACATACACCCGATCACAGTGCTATAATATAAATAGGTACATATAGTGAGTTGAAAGGATAGAGTGCTGTTTCAAACGCGTTTATGCCCCATTATATTACGAGTGCTAACTTTAGAGATAATTCTGCAAGAAATGCACGATCAGTGGCCGAAATTAATTACAGTGTCCCTAATCAACCGGGGGATTGCGACCCTTCCCTAAAGCCCAAAAGCCTGTAGTTTGTCGCTCGCATATATATTTCGGCGAAAAGGCTAAATTCTGCAAACCCTGGTGCAGGTCACCGAAAGGTGAAGGATCTGTGCAAATGCAACCGTCCTACTGGCATCTTTTCCAGCACCGGCGGAAAACTAAGAGGGCATGCCATAGTGAACGCGGCCGCGGGCATGCCGTCTATTTTCACCGTCGCCGCTAAAGTATATAACAAACGTGACTTCTTAATTCATACGGGAGCAAATGTTTCGATTATTCCGGCTAAACTGGTGAAGTCAAGTGATGTGCACGATTCTGGCATTAACATTTCAACAGCTAATGGCGGAAAAATTAAAGTCCACGGCGAAATTCATACGGACATAGTGATCCCCAGTCTTCGCCGATCATTTAGGCGGTCGTTCGTTGTAGCAGATACTGTACACATCTATATAGTTGGACCACTGCCACCGTGTACACTACCTGGACAATCCTACCCCTAGCACAATCGGTACTTGTTATCATGCATCGACCGAGTGACAAGATGGATCGAAGCGCTACCAATCCGGGACATAGGGATTTCCAGATTTGGATCCCGCTTTATGTGGTAACTGACCTAGGCGCCCAGTTCGAATCAGAAAGAGAGCTGTCTGCCCTCGTTGGTTTCCATCGTCTTCGCGCCATAGCGTACATGCCATTCACGAACGGGATAGTGGAAAGGGCACACATGACTTTGATGTGCTCAATAGTGGCCCGTAAACAAGGCTGGCCGGTGGCACTCCCAATTGTTCTGTTAGGAATTCACTCCTTACCAAATGATTCGGGGTTCTCACCGTTTACGGTAGTCACGGGAACCACAGTATTGTGCCCAAAACTTCTAGGTGCATCATCTTCATCGAACACCGACTCCAAATTCATAAAAGAACTGGCCTCCACCATGGCGCAAATTGACTTCACGCAAGCATCCTTAGGACACCTGCACTCTGTGCCCAAGCCTTTCGTGTCCTACGATCTCTGCGAAGCAACCATGTGTGGGTCCAAATAGACCGCGTAAGAAAGCCACTTGAAACACCCTATGCTGGCCTTTTTCCAGTTATCGAACGTGGCTATAAAGTTTGTATTTTAGAATTGCCCGATTGAAGACGGGACACTTTCTCAATAGGCAGGTTAAAACTGGCGAAATTACCTCTCCTTCAAAATGGTGACGAGCCGAGCGACCAGCGACGCCCTCGGACTCAGGCTGAAGAAAGGAGGATGGCCAGGTGCACTTCGCCTCATAGAGTGCAGAACATGCAAGAGGATGAAGCCACTGGAATTCACACGGACACGTCTACGGCGAGACGAACGTTTTCTCACGCTCCGGGAGACAAGTTACGTTTGCTAGAAATCCGTCGTTTATATATTTTTAATTCTGTGTAGTAGTATTATAGAGAAAGGTTGTAATAAGAGAGGAAATACACAAATATATACACGCCTTGTTGCCTCTATAGCCTTAGTACATGCATTACTATGTATTTGTTAGGTGTAGGCATTATGTGTATGTAGGAACTTAACGCGAGATAAGCCAGTGGTGAATGATTATATATAAAAATGTATTGGATATCAATTTGGACACAGCGATGCGCAAATGGGAATGTCGATGCCCTGTACGTTATTATTGATACTGCCGATATTAGGAGTGCCAGAAATACTTTTACGTATGTAATGTTATACGACTTAGGAAAATAGGGAGTACCTGTAATGATCGAAAGACGCAATAGGTAGACCTCTGGCACCAAAATTGCTGGATTCAATAGGCGCAAAATGCGAGGAAACTCGCATAAACTGACCGACCATGCGGCTGTCAAGATTCAACGTGTGATGAGAAAACAGGGAGGGGGCTAGAGACCCCACCCCTACACTTTTTGTAACGTTCGACTGTAACAAGCTCCCTATGTCGGTCCGTGCCGGTTGCTATCGCTAACGTGTGAAGGCATTCGTACGACTGCCGTGGAGGTGATACTACTGTTAACGCTTCGGCCATACGAATCGCTCCTGTGGACGTGCAAAGTCGGGGTTATCTGAATCTGTGTAAGTTGCTCCAAAGCCGCACACGATAAGCCCAAGCCGTGTGGGGCCAAGGTGTCAATTGCGGAGAGCTGCCTAGGACCTGCTATGCTTCAATGTTTAGAAAGATACCCTCTGCTCCTGGCCCCTCCAGTCCTAAGAGTACGGTCGTTTCCGTGCCCATTCAGGACCCTTGTGCGAGTTCTACCTACTACAGGTGCTCTTCTGGGGGAGGTTGCGGCACAAAGGGTTCAAACCCTGCCCCAGCGAAAACCAGGACTCTCTTCCCTTCCCCAAGTGTGTCCGTTTCGTGTAAGGCGAAATGGCTGCGGGCCTCCACCGAATCATTAGAGTTACAGGAGGCAACAGCCCTGAAGAAGGTTGTGAGGCCATCTTCCAGGGTTCCTAAAGCTGCCCCCCGAAACGAGGACAGCACTAAAGGAGCTTCGGCTCATTCGCGATCACCCAGTAGTAGTCTGGGTGGCTCGGAGACGGTTGATCCTCCAAAAGAGGGACCCCCGCTACCGAAACCACCCCGCTCGCCTAGGCTTTCGAGACGCAGGCAGATAAAGACTTGCATGGCGAGCCCTACCTGCCCCAATAAGTCCCCGAAGGTAATAGCTACTCAGTGCATTGTCCGGCCAATAGCGCCTGGAGTTCTGCCTCAGGGAAGCGTACGACCATTCCCGTTAAGCTCTTCTCTTCGAAGAGGGCCTCCGCATCTCCTCCGAGCTAGGCCTGGGGGGCATTTCCTTCAATGGAATTGCCGCGGACTCCGGGCCAACTGAGAGGAGCTGTGGAGGCTCACCTCCTCCCGTTCTCCGTTAGTTATCTTTTTGTAGCAGACGAGATGCTGGGCGCGTGCCCCCTGCCCACCCTCCCTGGGTATAAGGGTTTAGCGACCCCACTAACACGGGATGGTGGCCGGGCGGGAGGATGCGCCATTTATACCCGGCATGAAGTCTCCGCTCTTTTCTCTTTATATACCTCCTTTCAGGCAGTGGCTGTGGGGCTGCCCGTGGATAGGAAGTATATTATTATTTCCACCTACATTCCACCGTCAGCTGACTTCGATGCGGGGTACTTCCGCCGCGTCGTGGCACGATTCAGATCGGAGATCTGAAATATAGAGACCGCATCTGGGGAGACTACTCGATTAATCCCAGGGCTCAATCCTTGCTGACCTGATCGACGATATGGAGATGGGTATCCTAAATGTGGATGAGGTTACCAATCACTCCCCAAGAACCACTTCATTTTCCTGTCTCGATCTATCTCTGTGCTCTACGGATGTACAGCCTAATTTTTTTGAGGGGATGGCGGTCGATGACCTCCATGGAAGTGATCACTTTCCCATTCAAATATCATTTTCTGGGCCGCTGCCTCCCGAGAGGCCGCCCCGGTGGTGCTTGGCGCGGGCAAACCTATCGCCGTGGGCCTAACTACTCCTTTTAGAACCTCTGGCCGTTTTGCACGTCGGCCACTTCCGTGGTGGGCAGTAGAGTGTGAGACGGCACTCAAACAGATGCGTTATTCATACATGCGCTATAAGCGTCGTCCGAACGATTTCACTGTGAGTGAATTTCTTCATGCTAAGCATCAGTTTCTGTATATTTCGAAGCACGCCCGCTGCTCTTCTTGGCGGGCAAACGTGTGCTCACTTAACGGGAAACTCCTCTAGCAAAGATGTGGAAGCGAGTCAAAAGGATTCGTGGCAGTTCTCGCAGGACCCCCCTCCCGTTCTCCAGGAGAATGGAGCCACAATCTCGAACGCCGCGTCCGTGGCAGAATCCTTCGCGACCCTTCCTCCCGATTCTCTAGCCGGGATGCTGCTCCGGCAGATTATCTGAGATTCGTGATCTAGCGGAAGGCCACCATCTGGACTGTACCTCGAGAGGAAGAGAACCCTTCAACGACATATGTATTCTGAGTGAGATGCGTTCCGCTCTTGCTTCGTGTGCGGGTAACTTCCCTGGCCGGACGATTTCCGTACGCCATGCTTCGACACCGTACTCGCTTTTCGCAAACCGGGGAGAGATTTTTCCAGGATTTTGCCCAATCTCCCTAACTTCCTGGGTGTGCAAGTTGATAGAGAAATTGGGAAATGTTAGATTAGCCCTTTTTTTCTGGACAGCGGAGGCCATCTGTCTTCTGCACAACGCAGCTTCCGCAAGTTACACTCCATGTCCGAAGCTCTGCTCCGACTGGAAAATGCCGTCTGCGAGGCCTCCCTTCGTAGACAGCACTACGCCAAGGTGTTATTCGATCTGGAGAAGCCCTATGATACCGCATGGCGATACGGTATCATGGAGACTCTCCCCAGGATGGGTTGAGGGGACGCCTCCCAATCTTTATATCTGAATTTTTTGCGAGATTCTCGATTCCACGTACGGATGGGGAAGCCCTCTCAGACCCAATGGAGCAGGAAGAGGATGTCTCGCAGGGTAGTATCCTCAGTGTCACACTCTTTGCCATGAGCATCAACGGCATCACCTCGGTGCTGTCCGAAGATGTTCTCGCTACCCTCTACGTGGACGACCTTTCGCTCTCTTTTGGCGCAGCCCAGATGTCAACTCGGGAGCCTCGACTCCAATATTCATTGAACCGCGTCTCTGGCTATGCCGAAGCGTACAGGTTTCAGTTTTATTGGCTGGCTAAGATGGTACAATTCTGCCACCATCCACGGCCCCATACTGACCCAGACTTATTTCTCAATGAGGTGCACCTGGAAGTGGTGGACTCGCACCGTTTCCTAGGTCTTGTATTTAACCGACGCCTCACCTGGGAGTCTCATTTCCGCAGCTTTAGGGTCCCTTGTACTCACGCCATTGATATTCCTTGTTCCGTAACGTTCAGCGCTTAAAACGCTGATAGGGCTACTGCCCTACTTTGTTATTGATCCTTTGTTCGTGTGAAGCTCGACTATGGATGCGAGTGTTATGCATCCTCAGCCGAGTGTGTATTGCGGAAGGTGGACACGATCCACTACACCGGCCTTCGCCTGGCGACCGGTGATTTCCGCACTTCCCAGAATGAGAGCCTAGTAGTCGATGCTGGGGAGATGCCACTCGCGCTTCGCCTGTACTTGCTCGCTGGTCGCTCCCTCATTCGCCAACAGCTCTCACTGCATCCGCCTCTGATCTCGACGGTGCCTATGCCGCTGAGAGGCGCCAGTCATACCCTAAGCCCTTTGGGTTTAGGGCTACGAAACCCCTTCGAGAGCTAATTATAGCTCTCGGGCCGGTGACCCCCCTGTTTCTTCCAGGACGGCACCATGAATGGTACCATTTTGGGCTATTTGTCGCCACCCCTCTGCTCCCAAAGCTTCTACAGTGCCGGGAGTAATGCATTCGAACATTTTGGAGCACACTTCGTGTCACGCTGGAACCGTACCAATGTATACGGATAGTTCTAAGTCCCAAGATGAGCTTAGTTTCCACGCTGTATCGCCTCTGTTTGAAGCCAGCGGGGTTCTGCCAGGCGCTGCTTTGTCTTCATGGCCGAGCTGGTTTCATTACACCGCTCGGTACGGGAGATAACGCTACGTGCCTGGTTCGGAGACCAGATTCTGATTTATAGCGATTCACGAAGCGCCCTGAGTGCTCTCGGGGCATTGGAATCTCCACATCCCTTGGTTAGCGATATGCGTGACGCCACAGTTTTGGCTAGACGTTAGGGATTGCGGGAAATGACCGCGTCGATGAGGACGGCAAAGAATCATTGCAGGAATACGGGCTGCTTGCCCAAGAAGATGGGAGACAGTAGAAGGGAACTTAAAGTTGCATGCTATTGCGCCGCGTTGTTACCATAGACCCACCCCCAATGCCGCGACGGCTTCAGGTTTCTTTCTGTTCTCTTCCGAATTGGACACACTCGCGGGATGCACCGCCATTTGATGGAGCGTTCACCTGCGCTCTACTGTGAAGACTGCATTGTCCCCCCAGTGTTTACTGTGAGTGAGTTGCGTTCCGCTCTCGCTTCGTGCGCGGACACCGCCCATGGTCCGGACGATGTTCCGTACGCCATGCTTCGACACCTGGGTGAGCGAGGCATGGCCTTTCTGTTAGATTTGTTCAACAGGATCTGGGTGGAAGGTCTTCTCCCAGATTCCTGGCGAATCGCTACTGTACTCGCCTTTCGCAAGCCGGGGAGAGATCACTCTACTCCGACCGGTTTCCGCCCAATCTCTCTAACCTCTTGCGTGTGCAAGAGATTAGATTAGCCTATTTCCTGGACAGCGGAGGCCATCTGTCTTCTGCACAGTGCGGCTTCCGTAAGTTCCACTCCACGTCGGATGCTCTGCTCCGACTGGAAAATGCCGTCTGCGAGGCTTTCCTTCGTAGACAGCACTACGCCACGGTGTTTTTTTGATCTGGAGAAGGCCCTATGATACCGCATGGCGATACGGTATCATGGAGACTCTTCACACGATGGGGGCGAGGGGACGCCTCCCAATGTTTATATCTGAATTTTTGCGAGATCGTCGATTCCGCGTACGGGTGGGGGGGGGGAGCCCTCTCCGGCCCAAAGGAGCAGGAAGAGGGTGTCCCGCAGGGAAGTGTCCTCAGTGTCACACTCTTTGCCCTGAGTATCAACGGCATCACCTCGGTGCTGCCGGAAGATGTTCTCGCTACGCTCTACGTGGACGACCTTTCGACCTCTTTTAGCGCGGCCCAGATGCCAACTCTAGAGCGTCGACTCGAACAGGCATTGACCTGCGTCTCTCGCTATGCCGAAGCGCACAGGTTTTGGTTTTCTTTGGCTAAGACTAAGGTGGTGCACTTCTGCCGCCATCCACAGCTTCACCCCGACCCAGATTTGTTTCTTAATGGGGTGCGCCTAGATGTGGTTGAGTCGCACCGTTTCCTTGGTCTTGTATTCGACCAACGCCTCACCTGCGAGGCTCATATTCGCAGCCTTAGGGACTCTTGTACCCGCGCCATGGACATTCTCCGTTTCGTGACGTTCAGCGCTTGGGGCGCTGATAGGGCTACTGCATTACTTTTTTATCGATCCTTTGTTCGCTCGAAGCTCGACTACGGATGCGAGTTTTATGCATCCGCAGCTGAGCGTTTATTGCAGAAGGTGGATTCGATCCACTACACCGGCCTTCGCCTTGCGACCCGTGCCTTCCGCACTTCCCCCATTGAGAGCCTGTTGGTCGATGCTGGGGAGATGCCACTCGCTCTGCGCCGCGTGCAGCGCATTACTCGCTTATACGCGCGAGCCCGGCGCCTCCCTCAGTCGCCAACAGCTCTCACTGCATCCACAGCTGATCTCGATGGTGCCTATGCCGCCGAGAGACGCCAGTCATACCCAAAGCTCTTTGGGTTTAGGTCCAGGAAACTCCTTCGAGATGTAGATATAGCTCTCGGGCCGGTGGCGCCCCTGGTTCTGCCCAGGACGCCACCCTGGAGGGTACCACATTTGGCTATTTGTCGCCACGCCTCTGCTCCCAAAGCTTGTACTGCGCCGGGAGTATTGCGTTCGACCTTTTTGGAGCACACATCGTGTCACGCTGGTACCGTGCCAGTGTATACGGATGGCTCCAAGTCCCAAGAGGGGGTCGGCTTCCACGCCGTATCCCCTCTGTTTGAAGTCAGCGGGGCTCTAACATGCGCTGCCTCTGTCTTCACGGCCGAGCTGGTGGCAATACACCACTCGGTACTTGAGATTACGCCACGTGCCCGGTTCGGAGACCGGATTGTGATCTATAGCGACTCACAAAGCGTCCTGAGTGTTCTCGGGGCATTGGAATCTCCGCATCCCCTGGTTCGCGAAATCCGTGACGCCACGGTCTTGGCGAGCCTGGCAGATGTCGAGATTATGTTCTGCTTGGTTCTTGGTCATGTAGGAATTGCGGGGAATGAGGGCGCCAAAGAGTCCGCGAGGACTCTGCGACCAGCGTTTCGCTCTTCCTCACACTGACTACATGGCAGGAATACGGGCAGCTCTTCGGACTGCTTGGCAAAGAAAATGGGAGACGGTCGAAGGGAACTTAAAGTTGCGTGCCATTGTGCCGCGACTGTTCTCATGGACCTATCCCCCAATGCCGCGGCGGCTTCAGGTTGCTTTCTGTCGTCTCCGAATCGGGCACACTCGTGTGACGCATCGCTATTTGATGGAGCGCTCGCCTGCACCCTATTGCAACGACTGCGTCGTCCCCCAGACTGTTCGGCACATTCTTGTCAAATGTCCCAGTCTGGGTGATCTTCGCGCACGACACCTGTCCCGGTACCGGGATGGGCGGGGTCGCTACCGCCTGTTCCTTGTACTCGGGACGAGTGCGTGCACTTTGACTGGTGGACTTATTGACTTTTGGGGGGAGGCCGGCCTTCTCCCTTTCATTTAACCCGGTATAATTGTTGTTGTTGTTTTTGTTATTGTTTTTTTTATTGCTTTGTTATTGTTATTTCTTTTTATTGTTGTTTCCTGTCCAATTTTTTAAAGTACCCTAGAACTAGGCTGTTTGTTTACGGCAACTTATGCCTAAGTCGGCAGTCGCCAGATAGCCCCTTAATTAAAAAAAAAAAAATCCCCCAGAGTGTTCGACACATTCTTGTTCAATGTCCCAACCTTGGCGATCTGTCCGCACGTTACCTCGCCCGGTACCAGGACAAGCGGGTTGCTACCGCTTGTCCCTTGTACTCGGGATGGATTCTTGCACACTAACTTGTGTACTTTACGACTTTTTGGAGGAGGCCTGCCTCCTCACCTTTATTTGACTGTTGTTTTTTTCGTAGGTTGCATGTTCCTGCGCCAGGGGGAGGCGGGCCTACCCTCGACGCCGGAGCGCGCCTCCTTGTTGCTTTGTTTTCTTTTTCTTGTTATATTTTTAGCTCTCGTCCTTTTTAGCGTTGTTATTTGTTATTTACATATTTGTTTTTGTTAATTGTTTCTTAATATATCCTAGTAGTATGCTGTGTTATGTACGGCGACTAATGCCTAAGCAGGTAGTCGCTTGTTGGGCCAAAAAAAAGAAAAAAAAAAGGCTTATGTCTATCTTAATTGGCGCAAGCAAGATAGTCGAGTTTTCCCCATGTCCCCAATAAGTTTAATGGGATTCCGGAAGCAAGTCGGATGAATGTTTCCTTCTAACAATAGTAGTGTTACTTATTGGGAATTCTCTGCCGGTCTTATTCATACGAACCTCCATTTAGGTGGCGTTACTTAACTATCTTTAAGCAGAGCGCGAGTTTGAGCCTCATAAGTCAAAGTATGTTCCTTTGTTGACACTGCTAGGCGGAATCAAAGGGTGTGTTTGTTTCAATATAGACACATTTGGTCGCATCCGGGCTGGCATCGATAACAAAGTGATTTCAAAGTTGATTTTGTCGTTTCGCATGTCAACTTTAGCTGGTCAAACCCGACTCGTTCCGGCTCCTTATCTTGTATCTAGAAGACCTTTCGGCTCGAAGCTGTTTCCTCGCGTATGTATGTTTGTGCATTCGCGTGGGAAAATCCAACTATTTGATTTCCTTTTTACACATGCATTTCTTAATACATGTACAATTGTGACTTAACGTTATTTATAAGTATTTCGCTTTATTCTACATTAGTTCATTGCTACTATTTTTCGTATTATTTCAGTAGTTAAAAGTGTGCCCAAGTTTAGCCTACTTTATCTTGCAATTCTAGGGTTGCTACATATTATTTTTGTGGTTTGCATCCATTGACCTTAATATTGCATTGCTTGCTTAGATCAATGTGGCTGCCGAGGGCGACCACATTCATTAATATTATAATTTAAACACACTTATATGTTAAAACAATAAAAACGTGTCGAACTGTATTAAAACTGATATTTTGTCCTTCGTTGAGAACGCTGTAACTGGTTTATCAGGACTTTTGAAATACTCGCATATGCTGAAACAACTTTACGAAGAAATATTAGAGGACGGACATAAAAAGGGAACTACAGACTGCGATAAAGCAATAAAAAGCCAATGAAGAAACAATTCCACAAAGGACATATCGTACTATCAAGAAATTCAAGTGGACACCAGAAATGATAAGAATAAATGAATATATATGAACGACAGAATTTTGGAAAAAGATAAATTGAATAAAATATAAATCTATGAGAGAGAGATTGCAAATTAGAAACGCAAAAGGCAACTATATAAAGGATCTTTCAATAAGGTCGCTTGATTTTTAAATGTAATTAAAACAAGTTGTGTGCCATATATGCTCTCAATTTATTTTAAATTTGAATACATTTTATGGCATTAAATGTGAAATATGACGTCGTTCAAATATCCGCCGCGGCTTTGCTTGGTGGAATGTATTCGGGAAGCCCAATTTTTGATGACTTTATCGCATAAATCTGGCTGAATTTGCTGGATGGTGTTCGTTATGTTGAATTTGAGGACATGAACTGTTTGCAGATTATTTGCATAGACCTGCGATTTAAGGTAGCCCCAAAGAAAGTAGTCTAATGGCGTTAAATCGCATGATCTCGGTGGCCAATTGACGTCGCGGCCGCGCGAGATGACCCTGCCCTGAAATCGCTGATGCAAAATGTCTATCGTGGCGTGCGCAGTGTGGCACATAGCGCAGTCCTGTTGGAACCACATGGCGTAAGTATCCATATCAGGCATATAATCCAGTTGAGGCCACAAGAAGTTGCTTATCATCGATCTGTAGGTCTCGCCGTTGACAGTTATGGCAATCCCATCTTCGTTCTTAAAAAAATACGGACCGATAATTCCGTTAGACGAAAATCTGCACCAAACTGTGACTTTGTTGGGATGCAATTGGTGCTGGTGTATCTGATGTGGATTTTTTTTCGTCACAAATCCGACAATTTTGCTTGTTCACAAATCCACTCATCCAAAAATGGGCCTCGTCGCTGTGGCGAAGATAAAAATCACGTAATGCGCGGAACGTTTGTCGAACGGAGCACTGATTTTGATAATAACATTTGATGATTTTCACACGCTGTTCAACGCTATAACCTTCCATCGTGACTTACTAAGTACTATTGAACAGTTCACATTGAGGTTGCCAGATGTCCCTTTAACAACATGGCCACTATCGCCTGACAAAACTCGAGCGTCCTTGTTGAAAGACCCTTTAGAAGATAAAAGCAAAAGTCGAGATAATATTTCGCGAACATTGGGAAAAGTCTTCAGGATAAGTAAAGAGGAAAATTAAAATTTTGACATAAATTTTGAAAACCAGATCATAGATATGTACACTAAATGAAGAAATAAAAACACAACCCTACCACTTTGTTAAAAGAAAAGATATTCCAACGTTGAAATCAAGGCAGTAATAACGACGTAAGAACTGAGAAAAATGATTTTAAGATTTAAACAGAAAGCCCCATGAAAATCTGCGTTCACGAAAAAAGACTATGTCAAAACCCCTAACAATATACATGATGAGTTAAATAACGTTTTGAATGCAAATCTAAATACAGGATACTTCCCAGACGAATTTTAGGTGACCGAAATGATCTCTGTGCAAAAACCTGCAAAACCAAACACATAGGTGGAAAATTACAGGCTGATATCCCTGCTAGATTTCATCGGGAAGTAATGCGAGAAAATTATAAGAAGTAGATAAATAAATTTTCTTATCGAAAACAATTGCCTAAATACCTGGAATTTTTTATTGTGAAAGAACAGAAGGAGAAAAGGCGAGAATTGACATAGTGTGCAGGGACGTAACAAAAGCTTTTATATCAAAATTTGACAAATGGGAATACAATATAAAATGCTCAGACTGGAAATAAAAGTTAGATAGAATGGATCGAACGGTGTTTGATTCCCATATTATACTTGATATACATATGTGTACCGCGTATATCCCTCCAATTATAACTGAGTGATGCCTCAATATACTGTTCACGAACGATTTGACACAATTGATCGTATGCCCTATCTGTAATGGGCCACTGCAAGCAAGAGTGACAGCAACAGAAACACGATCAATAAACAACTACGAACAGAAATGGAAGATAAAACAAACAAAAACAAATCTATAATAGTACCAACATATAGGAATATAACATCGGACATCTACGTAGAAGGTGGGAGATACAGCTATAGAAACGAATGTAAAGTACAATCTCAAAAACGGGTTACAAGAAACACGTAACACACAGAATTAACAAAAGAAAAAATGGGACTGAAACTACTCTTCAGATTGAGAATTATTAACCTAAAGAACAATATATATGAAAAATATATCAAGCTATAATACAATCTTTTCATTTTGACGGATGTAATTGTCAAATGAGGGTGGTAAATTAAAGTTTACGAAAGTGGAACTCGAAGACGTCCTGGCCGAAGCTTACCACGCGGTCCTTGTGCTTGTTGATGACCGGATCGACAATGATGGATTTTTCTTTAGAAAAAATGAGAATTCGATTTCCATGGCACTTCTAGTGGTTGAAAAGGTCACGATAGCTGCCCGTGACGTTATTCTCGCAAATGATCGGTGAGCAGAGGCCTTTCCACGTACCTTAAGCTCTTGGAGCCTTCATCCTTGACGGCCCTGAACACTGTGGCCACCGAGATGTTCTTTTTCGCGGGCCCAGTCATTTTGAGTTTCGGAGGACATTCTGACAGCAAAACGGTTGGCAACTTGAGGTCTGCCGGAACGAGGTCGATCTTTGAAGGCTTTTCCGATCTTTAGTCTCTTCGCGACTCTGTGGAAGATCATCCCGCTGACGTTGAGCAGCTTGGCGATGTCAAACTTGTTGTGGCCCGCGCACTGGAGAGCAGTGATCTCGATTCTTTTCACTTCCATCTAGAAGCACCTGCACATAATGGAAAAGACGTTTTAATGACACGTGCTGGAAAAGTATAACTTTATATTTGTTTGACGGAACTTTTTCCATCACACACATATTCCTCTCGCAAGAGCAAGAAACTGAGTGTAATAGAACTTTTTCAAAACCCACTAATGCGTCAATTTTTCCTTATAGTTGTCCCATTTTGCCATATGATAAGCTTTCCATTCCCTGTTTGAGATCTGTATTTGTTTTTGAATTATTTCTAAATGAACAAAGCTGCCGTTTTATGTATATACATTCTAAACTGAAGAATACTTATGGGTCAGCCTCAAATGAATCATTTAACCAAATAAAAGACAAACATAATACGGACATACATATACCTCAACTAATACTATAATCACCGACAACGACAACAAAGAAGTTAGCTCGGAATTACCCAAGTTATCCCAAAATGGCTAATCGATGAGAAATTAAAGTGAAAAGTGGAATAATATCAAATTCATATATAAATACAAAGTGAAGTACTAAAACCAAATTTATGTGAATTTTTGTAAAGTGCATAATCAAAGTGAAATACTAAACCTAAAGTTAAAGTGAGCTAAAGTGAACAAGGAAAGAATTACTTCAGCAAATAATATGAAAGAAACCACCGTAACATACCTGAAACAAACTTCAATCAACATACGCTCATACTAAGGGCATAAATGCCACAATAAAGACATGAATAAATGAGAGATTAAGGGGACCGTTTCAGGCTTACTCTTGTGCGTGTCAATTTTTTTAAGAGTTTATTTATTATGAATTTATCAAGGACTATCTAGTTTAATTTTTAAAATACGAGGGGCAGGCAAAAAGTTTTGCTAATCGGTAGGGCAAAACAGAGGAAGGGGGATGGCTGTTTGTGGGGGTGTTGGGACAAGTTATGAAGAGTCAGGACCTGCAACCGCACGCTCCTGCCTCGTCTATTTAAGAAGCAGTAACTGATCGCAGATCGTCAGTCACAAATTTTGGAACAATGGAGAAGGTTGAGCACCGCGCAGTGATCAAATTTTTGACCAAGGAAGGCAAGAATGCAAAAGAGATCCATGAACGCATGGTTGCAGTGTACACCGACACCGCCCCTTCCTATGTAACTATTGCTTGCTGGAATATCGAGTTCCGCCATGGTCGTGAGTCCCTTGAAGATGACCCCCGTCAGACGTGACCAACAAGGACAATGTGGCCCGTGTGGAGAGGATGATCCTCGAAAATAGACGGGTGAAGGTCGAAGAAATCGAGCGAGAACTTGGAATATCACATGGAAGTCTCATCAACATCATCCACGACAATTTGGCCATGACTAAAGTCTCTGCCTGTTGGGTCCCTAGAAACCTCACGCCCCACGATCGACTTCAACGTCGTAAAAGTCCACAAGACCAGAGTTGCACAAGCTGCCCTGTGCGAGTGCGGATTCGAGGAGCTTAACCATCCTCCCCTACAGTCCAGATCTGGCCCCTAGCGACTACTTTTTATTCCGCCAGCTCAAGGCTGCAATGCGTGGACGCCGGTTTGGGGACGATGAAGATGTCCAGCTCGCCGTCCAGGAGTGGATTGAACAGCAGTCGGGAGATTTCTGGTTGTGGGGAATTCGAAGCCTCAGGGACAAGTGACACATGTGCCTTGAAGTCTAGGATAGTTATGTTGAAAAATAATAAAACACTTTTCCTCATGTCTCGTTTCCTTATATCCGAATTGCAAAACTTATTGACCGCCCCTCGTATATGACAATTCCCCACCCCCAATTCTAAATCGATGGGGGTAGAAAAACCTCAAATTTTCAGGCATTTCATGAACATAATTAGTCCCTTATTTATGAATTGATCTTTGTGAAATAAAAGCTGTAGGTAAATTTAAACATTCATTTGCATCATTATGATAAGATCTTTCAAAAATGTGATTAAAGTTTTCTCTAAGAAAGAGTTAACTTTGAGTAGTCAAAAGTTTTCTCATTCGTCAAATTTGGCTACCCCCACCCAACTAATTTTTTTTTTACATGTAAATTTGCAAATAACTCATTATAATGCTATGCAGAATCTTTTAAGTAATATTTTAACCTTTATTTAGTAAAAATCGACCAATAAATAACGCAGTTATTGCGATTTTTGTTAATGTTTATGTTTTGTCGAGAAAATGGGCTCCAAAGTTCGGCGAGTTTATTTATGTTTTTAACAGATCGTAGGAAGCGTGTAAATGCCCAAGATACTTTCTGTACAAAGGCTATATACCTATATATATATATATATATATATATATATGAGGAATTAAACCACATTCTCCGAAGACAATTTAATTCAGAACAGTTTCGGTGTATCTCACACCCTTTTTCAACTGACACTGGATAGAAAATATAAGAAAAATGCATATAAGCATAACACAAGGTCAGATCGTGAAAGATCCCCTCTTTTTCCCCAATCCCCTACTTGTGGCTAATCTGGATGGGGGGGTTAGGACTAAACATATTGAAGGGCTGACATTTTACTATTTTGTTTATTTGCTTTCTTATTACAGGATTAACAGAAAATTGACCCTCAGATAGATTAAAATTAGGAGCTGACGATATCAAGCTCGATTCTATGATTCTTCTCTTAACATAGTTAGCCGATTTAAATACCATTTTACTTCCATAGAAATCGATCGTATGATTCTTGTCTCTAACATGGCAAAATATTCCACTGCTTTCGCTGCCCACTCTAATATCTCTTTTGTGTTCATACAATCTCTTGTCTAGATTTCTCCCCGTTTTCCCTATATAAACTTTATGGCAATCGTTGCATGATATTGCATATACTCCTATGTTAATATGTTCTTTGGGTTTCCTGGCAATCATCAATTGGTTTAAGGAAGTATTATATTTTCCAAATATGTACTTTAAACTATTTAATTTATTATTAAATGGCAATGTTATACATTTGTTGAAGTCATTAGTGCGGGAAGGCTTATTACCATAGAATGTTTTCCGAGCTGCAAAATGGGCAGACGATATGAACCAATCGGGGTAATACAAATTAGAAAAAATGGTCCTGATAATGACAATTTCTTCATTTAAATAGGAAGGATGACATATTTTGTATGCTCTAAGGAAAAGGTTAGAAATTACCCATTTTTTTAGCAGTATTATCGTGAAACGAAAAATAATGTATATAGGCATTCGAGTGGGTTGGTTTCCTATACACGTCAAGTTTTAATTCATGGTGATCTTTATTAATGAGGACATCTAAAAAGGGTAATCTATTATCATATTCCCATTCATATTTAAATTTGATGGAGACATACAAATTATTCAAATTATTAAAAAAGGAATCAAAATCATGGCCATTAGGCCACTTGTCCCTTTATATGGTTAAGGTACATTGACGATGTATTTTCTGTATGGCCTAATGGCCATGATTTTGATCTATGTTTAATCTATAAAAAGTGTCGTTTTTCTAAATTTTGAAAAGGAAGCTAATAATTGAAACCCGGTGTTTTCTGAGGATTTTCAAATCTGTTCAATCTTTTAAAAAAGTGTTTTGCTCAAAGAGAAAACAGGAGAGGGAGATGAGCAAGAGATCGAAAGATTACTTCTCCATGACAAAATCAGACCTCCAGGACGAAATAGAGCCTGTAGATTGTAACATTCAGCAAAACCACTTTTAAAGAATTGAGATGTGAAAAGTTCACGGGTGGTACAGATTAATCCAAACGGTGCACCAGAAAACCTGCTAAATACAACTAAAAATTTATCATTGAACACAATGGAAACTTGAAGGATAAGAAGAAAGCTCAGTATTCTGCAAACCAAGACTGATGGATAGATGACGAAAACATCTTCACGGAAAACGACCAAAACAATACTAAGTCCAAGGCACGGAATAACCCGGGATAAAGAAATGTGAAGATCTCCAATGATTCCCTCTTAAATGTCAACCCAATAGGCAGGCCTTAACTTTAAGTAGCTAAACAACATTGTCGTAGAATGTACTCTCGACGATATACCATATATAACTATTCGTTGAGGGAACTTCTTTAATTATCTTTAGAGTGCGTGGATGTCTGGCGGGCCGATATTATGTATCTTCGTAATATGCTTAAGAAGTGGAACTGAGCTCAAGGATAATAATATTGCTATCATTAATAAAATAGAGTTTTATTAATAATAACTATCAACAATACACAAAACGGAAAATATTGACATAAACAGAGAATGGAAAGGGTCGTGGGGGCTCGGCTAATCCGAGGATTAAAAGATTTAAAAAGGTAAAACAAATATAAAGTTAAAGAGATGGGATGGTTCGCTAAACCATTTAAAGCACAGGATAGAATTGACAAAAGGGTTAAATACTCAAATTTAACGTTCGGCTTACGTAATTTTATACTAGTTGTGCAGTGGAAGGTGACGTGAAGGAATTTTCGGTCCGCTGGTGAGTTCCAGCCGAAGGGGGAGAATAAAATGAGCCTGACGTGGCGTCTTGGGAATGAGAACCGTTTCTCGACGAACGGCTTGAAGAACAATGGCTGTTCTACGTTGTTCTCTTCTGAACAACAGAGGGGGTGAGAACCGTCTCTTGTCTACGGGCTCAAGAACAATGGCTGTTCTAATGTTATTCTCTTCTGAACAACAAGGGGGAAGGGTGAGAACCGCTTCTTGGCGAACGGACTCAAAAGAACAATGGCTGTTCTACGTTGTTCTCTTCTGAACAACAGGGGAAGGGGTGAGAACCGTTTCTGGTCAACAGGCTCGAACGAACAATGGCTGTTCTAACGTTGTTCTCTTCTGAACAACAAGGGGGGAAGCCTTGTGAACTTGGCGTCACGAAAGGCTCGAACCTTGGCACTCAAGGGATATTGTCCTTCTTCTGGACAAGTGATGGTGAATCTCGAGGTCGAGTTTCCTTGGTGCACAAAGTGAGAGAGGGTCGTGGTGATGTTTCGCGACGAAAATCTGGATCTCCAATCTGATCTTAGTGGTAAAGTTTCCATCTAAATAGTCGAAACACTCCCTTGGCGTGGGGGACAATGGAGTGGGAGCTTCGAGGGATTGCACAGCCGAGCCTGGGAACAATGCCTTATCTGCCTAACTCAATCTGGCGAGGTCGGCGTATGGGGGGAAGATAAACCTCCTTGTTTAAACATTGACTCAGGTGGCTGCGATAAGGCGCCAAGCTTCGAAGCGAAGATGCACGTGGGAGCATCGTGGTTTTAAATAATATGTGATAGGGGTTGAAATTAACGCGGCCTCAACCCGTTCTATCACACCCCTCCATTCCGGAGGAAGTTGTCACTTCGAAAAAAAAGCGAGAAGGGACAACGATACGGCTCCGTTGTGGGGAACTCGTTTTCTTGTACCAACCGTACCTTCCTGCACCTAACTAGTATTACCTCTATACATATGATTATTTTGATCTTTAGATTATAGGTGAAAATTACCTTTAATACAAACTTAATAAAAAAAAAAGGCATGGAACAATGAAATGATATAAAATTAGTACATATGGGACAAAATAATTTATACGTAATTTAATGGGTACAAATATATACATACAAAAAGAAATAGACATTGAGCGTTACAAAATTCAGACATATACATTAACTAATTATATTACAAGGGAATCTTAATTTAAGTCGTACAAGACGGTATATACCTACATGGAGATACTAATTCTATGAATACAATTACTCTACGCTATTCGTTAACGCATTCCTACTGAGTGCGTCAGCGACCTGGTTATCGGAACCTTTTATATAATTTATTTTAAATTTATTCTCTTGCAAGAGTAAACTCCAGCGCATGATTCGGCCGTTGGAGTGTCGCACATTCCTAATATAGGCTAACGGACGGTGGTCGGTTCCTATCTGAAATTCTTTTCCTATCAAGTACATTTTGAATTTGTCTATGACCCAGATAATTGATAGAGCTTCCTTTTCTATAGTGGCATATCTCTTTTCGCGTGGTAATAATTGACGACTAGCATATGCAACTGGATGACTGGTTCCGTCATCCTCGTAATGAAGAAATACACCTCCAATGCCCTCGTTGGACGCGTCGGTCTTAATCCCAAAGGATTTTTCCGGGTTGGGCAATTTTAAAATGGGGGAAGAAATGAGCTTACTCTTGAGCTGATTAAAATGGGAAATAGCGACATCATTCCAACGTAAACGATCGGGGGAATTATTTTTTTGAAGGGGGCTGAGGGGGGCCGAAATTGCAGCGAAATTAGGAACAAATCGCTGATAGTGAGAAGCTGATCCTAGGAACGATCTTAATTGCTTCTTTGTAATCGGGAGGGGAATGTCGGCGATTGCCTTAATCTTGTTCTCTTGGGGACTTAACTTGCTTTGTCCTATTTTGAAACCCAAATATTTTATGGTTTCGTGGGCAAAATGGCATTTGCGGGGGCCAATGGTGAGGTTATTTTCGCGCAGTCGCTCGAAAAGATCTAATAGGGTGGATAAATGGTGACTCCATTCAAATAGTTCTTGTAGCTGACTCTTTTGATGTGGTGTCAGCTGCGCGTCAATATCCAGGTACGAGGGTTCCAAAGACTCGCCTGGTAGGGAAGGAGGAGGGTAATCGGCATCAGATTGGGTGCACACTATCTGTATAACATTAAGGGACTCCGCGGGGTAATCTTCTTCAAGCGCCGATGTTTCGTCCAGTTCTACGAAAGTATCTCCATGGGCGCGTTGGGGGTTCTTTTTTTCTTGGGGTCCACGGACAGTCTCCGTGTCCTTGTCTTGGGCCTTATCGCCTAAGGGTGTTAGTAATTCACACTCCTTTTGTGCCGTCCTAAAGTCCTGGTTAGGGGTCTCCGAGAAATCGGACGGTATCGGGGTTCTGATGGGGACGGGCTCCTGGGCTTCTTTCTTAGCTCAGCCTCAAGGAAGGGCGGCCTGTGACACAGGGTCGGAACTTACTTGGGGGCTCTGTCCTATAAGTACGGAACATAATTGTATGGGTGCTGAAATGACTTCAGCCCAGCCATCATAATATTGACACTGCAGGTAACATCTAACGACGGGGAATTGGTTCGCCCGCCCAAGGTAGTCATGTACCACCGCAAATTTTTCGTGGTTAGGGTCCACTGGGGGAAGGAGTTTGTCGGACACGATGAAACACGTACATCCTGTGTCCCTGACGAGAGTCGATACTCGGCAGCCGTTCACGCTGCCCTCCTCAAATTTCAAAGTTCCCGATGAACTTTTATCAAAAATAAAATTTACCTGGTGGCCTGACGGAGGGGGAGAAGTTTCTGCTTGGGTCTGCACCACCGGGGGAGCCGGGGTGGCATTAATGTGGTGAACTTGGAGGGCTGGTCCGCTCTTAAGCCTAGAATTTGGGGGGCAATTCCAGCTCATGTGGTTTTCTACACCACAGGTCAAACATATGATTGGTCGCTTCGGGAAGAGAGATGGAGGAGAAATCTTAACGGGAGGTTTGGAGTCCCGTTGTTGGTTTTGGGGAAAGAAATTTGGGGGTTTTACGGGGCTCGGAAACTTCGTCGGCTTTCCTGTGAAGGGGTGCGAATCCTTCCTTCTTTCCTTGTAGGGGGATTGGTGAGAAGTTCGATTCTCCTTTGGGTATAAATTATGGCTGGCGGCATGGACATCCGCTTCTTTGGTACATTCTTTAAAGGTCTGGCACCGACGATCCTTGACGAACGCGCGGATCTCCGTCGGGAGAGACGCCAAAAATTGATCTCGCAACACAAAGTCTGTTAAGGACTCGTAGTTCGGATCAACCTTTGAGGATTCTAACCAAAATTTAAAATTCCTCTTAAGAATGTATCCGAATGTATCCGGATTTAATACGACCTCCTCGAAATTCTGGTAGAAATCGGGAGTCATATTATGAGCGGCCAATAACTCAGCTTTTAATGGGTTGTAGTTAATTGTACACTCAGATGGTAAAGATATAAAAATTTCGCGCAATTTACAATTTAACAGGGGAAGTAATCTGGCTACACCTTCAGCCTCCAGATCCATGTTATTGATTTCGAGGATCTTTTCGAAGTGGGCTAAAAATGCTCCGAAATCCTCTTCATCCTTGAAATTGGGGAGCTTTAGTGAGAGATTGGGTGGGGGGCCTTCGGAACGGGAACTGGCGGACTGTATCTCTGCTTCAACACGAGCTAATTCAATCTGATGGTGAAGCTCAGCTTTTCTTATCCGTTCCTCTCTTTCTCTTTCTTCTCGTTGGATTTCTCTTTCTCGTTCTCGTTGGATTTCTCTTTCTCTTTCTTCTCGTTGGATTTCTCTTTCTTCTCTTAACTTTTCTCTTTCCGTTCTTTGCTCCTCTTGAACGTACTCAATTAGTTCTTTTCCGGAAAGTCCCAAGGACTCTCCTTGCGCTTTAAAGATTTCGAACTGAGTCATCTTTGCACTTAGGGCGCAATAGTCAACCAACTAAAATTCTTTGCAACAAGAATTATGCCTCTATAGAATTAGCCTACCTAAATATGGGCACTGACCTATTCGTACTTGGTTTCTCGATCTAAATAACCACTGACTAAAATCACAAAAAAACACAAACAAATTAATATAACAGTTCCTTGAGCTACTCCAGCTTCTTAAGTTTCAAAAAAGGGGATAGCAATCGTTAAAACAAAAGGGAACTACTATACTCTATTATTATAACGAATAACACTATGCTTTACTCGACTGAGACCAGTGTTTGCAAAGATATAGCGTTAAACCTTACACACCTGATACCAAATTTAAATAGTATATATATATATATATATATATATATATATATATATATATATATATATATATATATATATATATATATATATATATATATATGTCGTAGAATGGACTCTCGACGATATACCATATATAACTATTCGTTGAGGGAACTTCTTTAATTATCTTTAGAGTGCGTGGATGTCTGGCGGGCCGATATTATGTATCTTCGATATGCTTAAGAAGTGGAACTGAGCTCAAGGATAATAATATTGCTATCATTAATAAAATAGAGTTTTATTAGTAATAACTATCAACAATACACAAAACGGAAAATATTGACATAAACAGAGAATGGAAAGGGTCGTGGGGGCTCGGCTAATCCGAGGATTAAAAGATTTAAAAAGGTAAAACAAATATAAAGTTAAAGAGATGGGATGGTTTGCTAAACCATTTAAAGCACAGGATAGAATTGACAAAAGGGTTAAATACTCAAAGGTAACGTCCGGCTTACGTAATTTTATACTAGTTGTGCAGTGGAAGGCGACGTGAAGGAATTTTCGGCCCGCTGGCGAGTTCCAGCCGAAGGGGGGGGAATAAAATGATGCTGACGTGGCGTCTTGGGAATGAGAACCGTTTCTCGACGAACGGCTTGAAGAACAATGGCTGTTCTACGTTGTTCTCTTCTGAACAACAGAGGGGGTGAGAACCGTCTCTTGTCTACGGGCTCAAGAACAATGGCTGTTCTAATGTTGTTCTCTTCTGAACAACAAGGGGGAAGGGTGAGAACCGCTTCTTGGCGAACGGGCTCAAAAGAACAATGGCTGTTCTACGTTGTTCTCTTCTGAACAACAGGGGAAGGGGTGAGAACCGTTTCTGGTCAACGGGCTCGAACGAACAATGGCTGTTCTAACGTTGTTCTCTTCTGAACAACAAGGGAGGAAGCCTTGTGGACTTGGCGTCACGAAAGGCTCGAACCTTTGCACTCAAGGGATATTGTCTTTCTTCTGGACAAGTGATGGTGAATCTCGAGGTCGAGGTCCCTTGGTGCACAAAGTGAGAGAGGGTCGTGGTGATGTTTCGCGACGAAAATCTGGATCTCCAATCTGATCTTAGTGGTAAAGTTTCCATCTAAATAGTCGAAACACTCCCTTGGCGTGGGGGACAATGGAGTGGGAGCTTCGAGGGATTGCACAGCCGAGCCTGGGAACAATGCCTTATCTGCCTAACTCAATCTGGCGAGGTCGGCTTATGGGGGGAAGATAAACCTCCTTGTTTAAACATTGACTCAGGTGGCTGCGATAAGGCGCCAAGCTTCGAAGCGAAGATGCACGTGGGAGCATCGTGGTTTTAAATAATATGTGATAGGGGTTGAAATTAACGCGGCCTCAACCCGTTCTATCACAAACATCTATGATGCCTTTATGGGCACAAGTGCTGAAACCGATATACTGCCAATAATAATAGCCACAGGATCTAAGCCCCCAATACGGAATTATACCTCAATACACAAGGTCATGACAATCTTCGGCACAGGCCTCTCACAATATTCATGAGAGACGTGAATGTCAATTATTGTACGAATGGCTACCATTCGAAATCGCAATATAGATGGTGAATACTTTTACATTTTTATCGAAAGAAATACATATATTCAAGAGGATAGATCGAAACTTCCCACCATACCTCACTGGCAGAGCTGCAACGACACTAGACGTAACACTAAGCAGCTATTACATGCCATACAACATCCGCATGAAACCGGTCAACTTTTTATGTAGGGAACATGTTGATACAGTGATTATCCTCAATCAGAACCTATACAAGTGCCAATAGATGAAACTGGGAGAGATATTGGAGGAATTCCTCAACTTTGTTTCAGGGGATCTGATTGAGGTAAACCTTTAAGAAATTGACGCAGAAACAAACGTGTATGAAAAGCTCTGATCGCGGCAGAAACAACATCTTAAGAACACCATACTGCACACTACTCCACAATTAATGGACATAGGAAGCGAGGGATAAAACCAAAGAGAAAAGCGACACTTACAATCAGAACTCTAGTCTCACAAGATAGGCGGAGATGAAAGTAAGATATGAGGAATCTCATAAAAGAAAAATAAATTAAACTATGAGATAGCCCCTTGACAAAAATAGATCAAGTAGTAAACCGTAAAGAAAACTGGATGCTAATCAAAAGGCTGAAAGGAAACCCTGCGATTACCTAATTTCTTTTAAAAAAAACGACCAATGGAAAAATTCAGGTTAGTGAAACGATAGATGAAATGTTCAGAATCCATTGGAAGTCTGTTTTATCAATCAATCAATCAATCTTAAAGAGAACGCTGAATTTAACTCAGAACTCGACGACTTGGTCAACCAAAGTCTTGGCAACAGCATAGAAAAATTTTCACAGCGCCAGTTTTTGAACAACACAGGAGAAATGTAATGGAACCGTGCGTCACAGGAACATCGGGAGTAGTAAAATGATTCATCAACTCATTCAAGTAGAAAGCGCTTGGCCCCTCAGATACAACCAAGACTGCCCTAGCCAGGGCACCCGACAATATAATTGACTTGACACTATGTATCAAGCATACCTTCAGTGCGTGCCTAAACACCGGATAATTCCCGCGACCCATCAAACTTGCCAAGATGATCTTCGTCCCGAAACTAGGCAAACCACACAATCTCCTCACCAGCTACAGATCTATATCACTTTTGAACTTTGGAGGAAAAGTCCTAGAAAACATCTTAAACAGAACACTGATAAAATATATTGATGAAAATAACTTTAACAACGAATACCAGTACGGATTCCCAAAGGGAAAAACAACACAATGGTACTTGGCATCACCACTGAGAAGATAGCCAAGGCCAAAGCAGAGAACAAGTACATCGATGTGCTCCTGCGACGTGTCGAAAAAGCCTTTGATAAATTCTGGATCAAAGGTATTCAACATAATATCTTAAATCTCCAGCTAAATACCAACCTGGAAATAATTATATGTTACTATTTTGCAGATAGAAGAGCTTATGTTGTAATCAACAACGAATACAAAGGGACCGAATTCGAACTGGAGGCTAGACTTCCCCATAGGGTCTGTCTCAGCCCTACGTAGTACTCCATCTACACAGTGGACTTACCTTCAACAAAATACCTGAATATCTTGACATCCAATTTGCTGATGACATGATCCAACTAGTCGTCAGTTGGTACAGAAATGAGATCTTTCAGGCAGAGATAACAACCATTGAAATGGACAACATAAATCAATTCGAAAAAGAGTGGAAAAAAAAAGAAGATCTATCTCGTACTAGCAAGGGAGGCACCTACCTACCCTTCTATCCGGCTAAAAACTGCGTCTAAAACAATAAAAAAAAAACCGAGAACTTCAGAGATCACAAAATAAAGCTTTCTACCTAACTATCAACACAATAAAGATAAGGCATAGAAGCCAAATAGCCTTACACCAGTAAGCAAATATCTAACCGCTTAATATAGCAAATTAAACAAAGGGCGGAAAATTTCTCAAGGAAGATAGACTGCCTTCCTCCAGTATTTGCAGAAAACATCATCACCCGATCTGAAATCAATCTTCAACTTCCGAATCCCCAGCGGAAGAATTGAACTGGGATTGGAGGATGAACCAATCCCAAATTGAATTCTTCAAATTAATCGAAAAGTAGCTTCGAAGGAACTATATTGAATTCACCTACCTGATATACACTACTTACCTCCCAGAAAACAAACACAGAATTTGCCTTAAGATACAGTAATGATCTAAAATATCTGATCAAGAAACCAAAAGTTAAGTTTATAAAAAAATTAAATAACACTTCGAGAAATAAGGAATGATTAACAAAGTGTGGAATTAAAAGAACAGTGAGTGGATAGTTAAAGGCAATAATTGAATTAAAGTGTGGTAAAAAAGTTTTAAGCAGATAATTAGTGCAAAGTGAAGTGAAAAAAAGAGAAAAGGTGAAGTAGAGTGGGGAATAGGGCACTAAGGGAAAACCCCCAAAGTGAAATCAACTTGATACGTATATTCACACAACATGAATACAACAATAAACATATGAATGAAATCACGATTGCAAGTAGACAGATATTAGATGGCTCTCCCACACCTCTATGCAGGTTGCACTAAACAAGCAACTATAGCAACGAATATAATGGAAATAGAAATAAAGTCTAGTGGTTCGGATTCCAAGTTAAAGGTAGGTCCAAATAATGGTAGGTCCAAATTATAGTAATGTTTCATTCTATTCTTTTATCCTCCCTAACTATTGAAGGTCGATTTAAATAAAACTCTTACTTATCTCTTGCTCTTATTTCCCCTTTCACTCTCCTCCTCCTACTCTCATCCCAAGTCTGCTCCTACTTCCCTCCCTCATCCGGGTATGAGTTGGTAAGAGGAAAGGTCGAGCCGGGGTTTCCTAACTGCCCCACCCCTTTCGGTGGTGGGAAAGGTAGGTGATATGTGGTTGATGCCATTATCCCACTTACTACCCCCCCCCCCCACCCATTAATTCTTGTTTTAGTTTCTTGTCACTTTGAGGAAGACCCAGAGAATCGAAACGTCAGTATAAGGGAACCTACACCTCCAGGACCAGTGCAAACCGTCCGCGGAGTGGAACTTAATGGAAATATCTTAACAAGCTCGTTGAAATATGCTGATATCAGTATCAAGGAACCCTATGATAAGTAGTGCAGACCGGCAAAAACCATTGTACGGTTCGGATATCAGTTACGTAAATACAATTAAGCATGAGATAATTAAACAAGATCTCATATATCTATCATCACGAAGATCAAGCCAGATCAATTACACAGGCCTCCGTTTGAAAAAAAAATTTATGTTTCCCAGGATTTCTTTGTGGTTTCTTAATGAATCCAACCTCCTGAGCTCAAAAATGAATGTATATTTGTTCAATCAGGTCAGATTTTCTCAGTACAGCATACACCATTTTCATTGAGATTACCTCATTTTTTCTGAATTTAAAAAAAAAAACTTTCTCTATCTAATAATGCATTTTTACTGTTATATCATATAAACAGGAATACACGTATGTAAACTATAATTCTTTTAATAAACAAAAAATAAAAGAATGCAACATAATAAAGAAAATAATTATAATTTGGAAGAACAGACGCCCTTGACGATTTTCGTTTGTGCCTGTCATCTGGTGCATCACGCTACAAACACCAACAGTAGTCAGCAAGCATGTTTCCGTTCCATTTACACTGGTACCTGGATTCCATTGTTTTTATGTCCTGGTGGAATCTTTGCCCCTGTTCTTTACTGTAATCCCCGCAGTTGTCGGGAAAATAATCCAGATGGGACTGTAAAAAGTGTATCTTTATAGACATTCGAGCTCCCAAATGTTTGAGACTTGTTAAGAGCTGATTGACCAGGGCAACATATTCTTCTAGGCTTCTTTTATTGCCTAGAAAATTGTTAACTAGAGCTTTGAAAGCTTTCCAGGCATCTTTTTATATGTCCTTCATTGATGCATCAAATTGCTGATCAAGTTCCTGATTTGAAGTCCATCAAAAATTCCCCCATGGAGCTTAGCGTCACTGATTTGTGGAAATTTTTGAAGAAGAAATTTAAAAGCTTGGCCTACTTTATTAAGGGTTTTGACATAATTTTTCATTATGCCAAGCTTTATATGCAGTAGAGGGAGGAGTATTTTTTGAGGAGGCACTAAAGGTTCAGCTATCACATTGTTTGATCTAATTCTAAATTCTTCTCGTGGAGGCCAAACCTTCTTCTCATAGTGCATACTATCTGCACGACTGTCCCATAAACATAGGAAACAGGTATGCTTCGTGTAGCCTGTTTGCGTCCCAAGCGTAAGAGACACTACCTGAAAAAAATTTAGCACGGTATGTAAATTCAGTGTAATATTTCTAAAAACAAATTCAAAGTAATATTTCTTAAAACAATAAGAATATGAATATGTACTGAAAAATCCTGTATGCCGATGCATTAAATCATCGTATTGGAACTAATTGGATATATGTACATCTTATTTTTGAGTTTATTGAGTTGTGTTGTATACCTTCTCAATTAGGATAAGTTCCCCATTAACCCAATAGGATGCATTAACCTATAGGGACACACTTCAACAAAAAATATAACTCAAAAATGACTCAAGATTTCCAGATTTGCATTGTTGTAAAATGTAAGTTGACCAAAAGGTGTATACAAGTATTAACAATTAAAAATGAAAATGTCAATATCAAAAAGCTTAGAAATGCCAAGTGTAAAATGATCTTACCTTTAAGTCACCACATATCCTCCACTTATAGCTAGAGTAATTTATTGCATCCAGCAATTTTTTCATATTTTCATAACTTTCAGTAAGTTGGATTGAATGGCCTATAGGAACGGAAGCTATCTTGTTACCAATATTCAGTAACACAGCTTTTAAACTTCTACTGGAGGAATCTATGAACAGTCTCCATTCTAATGGGTTGTAGGGAATTCCAAGGGAGTCAACAAGTCCTTTAATATTGGCGCAGTATACTAAAGAGCTGGAAGAATGCTGTAAAAAATAGCTTCGAAACTCTTGTTCTCTATTTCTGTACCCCCCCCCCCCTAAATGTTGTTTCTTAAGCGAGAAGATTACTTTCACGAAGTCGAGAGCCAAGAAGTTGTGTATTCGCCTTCGAAATCCCCAGATCCCTGGTCAGGTCATTTAACTGAACTTGAGTGAATGGTCTTGCGACCATATCATGTGTGGAAATCTGATAAGACTCAGATGTGTCATAATCTTGGTCAACTTCCATATTAATCTCTGGGCCATGGGGCAGGGGTTTGATGGCAGAAGGAACATCCGGATATGCCACACTATGTTTATTCTTCCTATTTATAACTGTGGAAAATATAATTGCATATTACATAAAGGAATTGATTTGGAGTTGCAGATAGTACATAAATGTTTAGTAAAGGATATGTTCATGCTGAAGTGAACTATGTTAGTTTTTAATTTTATGCTAAGTCTTTGCATAATAATGACATTTTCAGGAGCCAGTATAATACAGAAAGCTTAAACACTTGATACAATGCTCACCTTTGAGATTTGTCATGCAAAAATAGCAGTCCGTAGTGTGGTCCTTGCCATCTCTCCACACCATGGGAACACCAAAAGAGAGGGACTTCTGTTCGCCCTGACTCCAGCGTCTTAAACTTATGTAGCATTCCTTGCAGCAGATATGTGGTGCAAAACTTTTATCTTGATCTCTTAGCCTTACTCCAAAATATGCATGATACAAAGATTTAATTACAGGAGGGATTGTACTTTGCTGCTCGGGAAAAGTCACTTTGCCGCAAACATAGCAAAATCTGTCGGAGCTATTCATATATTTTCTGTTCATTTTTAACTTAACCACTATTATTATTATTCTTATTATTATAATGCTAAGCAATTTTTAACCTGCAAAATATAAACCTATTTTCATAATTACTTAAAATGTACATAAAATTTACTGCGAATAGAGCAGTGCAAAAACTATTGAAATTTGATGTAATATAGGAGATGTATAAACTATAAAATTATTATCACCCCCTGTATCGCAAAAACTGGAGGTGATAGAGAAAAACGGATGACAGATTCGGATTTAGGAGGTCAATTTTATTAAGAAACACTATAGAAAACCTAAGGTACATTTTTGACGCAGACCAGTGTTATGGATGAAAGTGATTTTGTCTGATGAGATCAAAATTTAATTCTTTGGCCAGAATGAAATTGCCGTTTTGCATCGCGATGGAACCGCCTATGGCTGTGTTTGTGCGTTTATGTTTGTTTGTTTTTTCCGAGTTGCATGTAATTCTTTGTAGTTATTTGTGAGACATTTGCGAATTGGAAGCTGGCTTTTGGTGCTTGTAAAATTTCAGTAATGTTAAAGTTTTCGTTTTATTATGATGTGTATGGATGCGTTTATCGATGTTTCCAGAAATTTATGTTGCCCGATTGAGAGCAAAGTAATAATGAGTAATGATGCATTCCTTTAAATGTATCATCCACCGATGCAAAGATGATTATTAAAAATTCATGAAAAACCACCTGCCAATTTGACGACACTTGCTCATTTTAAATGATTTCAGCCACAATAAAAGTCTAAAGATATCCAGCATTTTCACAACAAAAGTAAGTGGGTTTGTGAAGGTCTATTTAATGCATGGAATAGTGCTTTATGATCCTTGACCACGTGATACGAGAGCTTTGCATCACTACAAAATATATTTTGACCTCGAGAAAGGCTTGGGAGAGAGATGACTCGTGTAGATTTATTTTTCCTTGGTCAGTTGTCATTTTGACACTTCTTTTGATTCCTAAGCCTGAATCAAACCCATTCCAGGCTCTTATCAGTTATCAATCTTAGGTTGCGGGTGCATTTTAGATACGATGATAAAAATCCTTCTCAGCTGTGGGCCATGAGAGATAGGAATTCCACACCATATTACCATTTTGGACGAAGTCAGTCAACAGAATAAGAATATACCTATGTATCAATTTTAACATGACTCCTGTAGAATTTGAATAACCTGGAGTTTTTCTTCGTTGGGTTAGAGTTAGTAGTAATCGGGAAGTTGTCACAATCACTGGCGTGATCTGAAGAGCCTATATTAAAATATAGTCTGAAGAGGGAAAATGAAACCAAAGACTTTCTGGCGAGAGAATAGGTGCAATATAGCATTTCGAATTATTTTACACCAAAATGAATATTTCTGAGAATTCAACATTTAGCCATAAGAAACAAGTCGGCCAAATAGCTGCTCAATATGAAATGTGTTTTGCACTGGAACGAGACTATATTAAAATGTGATCTGAAGAGGGAAAATGAAATCAAATCATTTTAACACCACAGTAAAGGGAGGCACAAATGTTAGATCAAAATAGTTCAATCGCATTGCAGATATAGAAAGATCACTTCGGTTTAAAGAATACTCAATTTTTCCACGAAAATTTGATGAAATTCCTGTTGAAGCAATATTGAACTTGTTATCGGGAAGTTGTCAAAACCACTGGCGTGCTATAAATGAGATAAATTCCAATAAATGGCGAATGGGATAACGATCAAATTTGTGACTCTTTTTAATACCAAGAAGTCAAAGGTTGGTGGGGAGCTACCGTCGTCTTTGGCCAGAAGGTGCTAGTCGGAAACCAGAGAAGAAAGTGAGAGCCAAATTATGTCATCTCTCCATATGAGCCAAATCTTCTTTCGAGGCCTGCAGAATGCTGGCGGCCCCGTGGTTTAGAGGCAACATGGTACAGTATATTTAATCAGTTCTCCACATATTGCACAGTTGAAAAAAAATACAATTTTGCAAGTTTTGGTTTAATGTTAAAATTGTAGTGTAGGATGTGAGGCATATCGGTCGCTTATGAGACTTGTTTACTCAAATCCCGGTAAAAATAAGGATGGTTATTTATGTGAGAAATGCAGGAATCCCAAAGATATTTTTTTTTTTTTTGCTAATTTAGGGGCACTTTCTAAGGTCAAATATAAGAAAGAATGGTTATGGAAAGTCGGCTCCAAATATAGAGCGACGTAGCTCTGTAACTATAAGTAGCTTGGATGGTGTGCTGATGCGTGACCTGGATAGAGTGAAGTAGATAAAAAAGAATTCGAAGAAACATAAATAGGTTTAGATAATATGAAATGTGAGATGTTGATTCTCTTCCTTTGAATAAGGTAGTGTTTTGAAAACGATAAACGATTTCGTTGCCAGAAAATGCAAACCGATTGCAATCTCACAAAAATTGATTGGTTCGAGCCATGTAATGCGTCTACAGACGGTCCTCAAAATGGGCAGATTGCGTTGGGATATTACCAACACTATTGTTTTGGATAATGTTTATCCGATGTGAGGATACTTGTGGTGTAACCATAGTGCACTATAGATCGGGTAAAATAATGAGAGTAGAGGATCAATGGAAATATGAAGCTTCCCTGGCTCTTATTTCCCGAGAAAAATGCTCAACAGCTGTGCTGAGACCGTGTAGTTTGCGGCTGAAGTTCATGGGTTGCAAACCAGCAGCAAAGTTGAATTTTTCCTACAGATGTAGGCCTGGGGGTGGTCCTCAATCCAGGCAAATGTATGTCAGTGTTGTAAGTCAAGTTGGAATGCACAGGTGAGCTACCTGGTGGCTGAGCTTGCTCTAGAGGCTTAACGAACCTCTACACATCCACCGATCTCGAAACTTGAGGCAATGTCGACTACAGGAAGCACTTGGTGCTTTGGGATTTGTTATCCAAAGATGATATCTCACTTCATTTTTTAGCCGCAAGCGTGATTCTATACGATACTATTTGTCTTCTTTAGTCGTTTTCTTACAAGGGGAAAATGGTGGTTTGTTCTTCACTTTTGACGCCGTGCTGACGGCTGACGTGAGTCAGCGCCTCATCCGGCCCCAGCTTAGCCTCTTCTCCTTTTTCAGATAGCCTGTGCTTTTTACCTACTTCCTCAGTTTCCCTACAACCTCTCCCACAACTCTCTAGTTGGCCTCTAATTTCACAGGGTAGTCGCCGATCAGCTTCACCTCAGCCAACTATCCCAGATCTGGGCTGAGGGGGGGGGGGGAACGTTCCCTCACACCTAAGCTCCGGTCTGGAGTGGTGGGTTTTTAACAACCTGCTCATCCCCACCCGCACCTTCCTCACATCCGCTTTCTTTCTCCTTTCAATCTATCGATTTTTACGCCGTACCTAAGGTGGAGCCACCATACCGATGGGCTGCCAGGTTACCAGGCGGGAGGAGTGACCTTATATGGCGGGAGATGTTTTTTCCGACCCCATATTCACTCCTCGCAGATCGGGCTAGTGCGTGGGCTGATGTGCGTTTGCGTCCCGTGACAAGTATAGGGTCATCATGCCCGATGATGTAAATAAAAAAACCTCTCTTCCCTTTCTCTACCAGCGTCGGAACCGCCCTCGGGTAGCTTCACAGAAAAAAAATGGTGGTTCTCCCCCCACCCGTGCTTTTGCAGGGGACTGTCCAAAGCTCTTTGACCGGAGAGGAGGCTTACTCATCTCCTAAGCCTACAGGAGTAGGGGACTCCCCCTGACCCCCTTCTCTGAAGTCGCCATTAGGCGTCCCCATTTCTTATGAGGTAGTACCCGCTTTACTTTCTAAAGGGACAGCCAAGAAAGGAGGCAGCCGGCTCATAATTGACCGCTCTCAGTGGGAGCGGATCAATAGGGACAACCCTAATAAGGGAGCAAGGTTTGTCGGCTCTTGTCCCCTAATATCCTGGGTGGTGCGCGACCAGTTGCAGGGTTTCAGTATACCTGCCCCCATCTCTTCCCCGACGGATGCGGGTTTGCCGGCCCATGACAAAAATATGGTTCCCTCGAATGGGATCAGAGATGTCTTGGTGAGGGGGATTGTCACATAGAGGCCTTGCCTGAGACGGTCATGGACCCTGAGGTGACCCAGCCCCAGACTGCAGGATCTTTCATGGGGTTGAACATGGGCTTGATGCTAAGCACAGAAACTGAGTCCACCCCTGTGAAGGCTTCTCCTCAGAGGGCGAGGGCGGCCAAGGGCTTACAGTAAGAGGAGGGATCTCCTCCACCGGCTGGTGCCCCTGTGACAGCCAAGACCTTCTCTATTTCGGAGAAGGATCTTTCTGAGGACAGCCCATCGGGCCTAGGGGCTCCTGCCAGCGGAGGGGAGGAGCGGATTCATTCCCCGCCCTCCTTTCCTAGCCCGCTGGATTCAAACGTTTTTTCGTTATTCGCTTCACTGATGGCTGCATGTTGGCCAAGATAGCCTGATTGGTAGAGCCGAAAGTGCCCGATTTTTGGACGGGAGCCTTCTGGTTAATGTGTCTGGCTTTTTGATGAGGCCAAGATTAGTGCTCTTTGGACACTTGATGGCACCCAATAGAGTGTGGCGCCACACTGTACCATGAACTTTGTGAAATGAGTAGTTTATGCAAGGGAACTTGTGGAATACTTTATAGATGACACACATTAGAGCTGGCCAGGCAAGGAGCAGTCAAGTTCGAATGTGTGATTTGAAAACAGGGAGGGGCTCCGAGACTCACCCCTACAATCTTCGTCACGTTCGACTTACGGGTGTCCAGAGTCGGTGCGTGCCGGTTGGTATCGTTACTGCGTGAAGGCATTCATGCGACTGTCGCGGAGGTGCTACTACTGCCACTGCTTGTGCTATACGAATCGCTCCTGTAGACGCGCAAAGTTGGAGTTACCTGAAGTCTGTGTACGTTGCTCCAAGGAGGCACGTGATAAGTCCAAACATTGTGTGGCCAAGTGTGGTAATTGCCAATAGTCGCATCCCGCTTCGAAGCAATGTGGTACATATCTCTTTGAGAACGAAATCCTGGCCGTTCAGTCCCAGGATCGTCTCTCATTTCGCGATGCTAAGGACTTGGTGCTAGCCCGCCCGGTGCTGCCAGGAATGTCTTATGTCTCAATGTTAAGAAAGACACCCTCTGTGCCTGGCCTTTCCACGCCCATTCGGAACCCTCTATGTGAGTTTTACCTACCCTGGGTGCTGCCTGGAACAGCTGGCGGCACAAAGGATTCGCACTCCGCCCTGGCTAAAACCAGGGCTCCGCCTCCTTCATCCAGCGTGAACGTTTCCTGTAAGGCACTTCGGCTCATACACTCACACCAAGTGTTAGGCTGGGTGGCTCGAAGACGCTGGATCCTCCAAAACAGGGACGTTATACCTACATGCGCCTGAAGCGCCGCCCGAGAGGTTTAGATATCACTAATTTCGCACAGATAAGGAGAGGTTCCGATATGCTTCGAAACACGCCCGCTGCTTTTCTGAGCGGGCAGACATGTCTTCACTTTATGGGAAAAGTCCTCTAGAAGAAGTGTGGAAGCGAGTTAAGAAGATTCGGGGAAAGTTCTCGCAAGACCCACCTCCCGTCCCCTAGGAGTATGGGATCGCAATCTCGGACCCCGTGTCCGTGGCGGAGACCTTCGCAACCGCTTTCTCTGCATTTTTTTAGACGGGATGCTGCTCCGCCAGCATTCAATGCGCATCGTTATGTTGCGGAAGGTCGCTGAATAGACTTTACCCTCTGCGGCGAAGAACCCTTCAACGACAGGTTTATATTGAGTGTTTTATGTTCCGCTCTCGCTTCGTGCGCCGACACCGCCCCTGGTATAGACGATGTCATGTACGCCATGCTTCGATACCTGTGTGAGCGAGGCATGCATTTTCTGTATGATTTGTTCAACAAGATCTGGATAGAGGGTATCCTTCGTGACTACTGCTATATTAAGCGGTTAGATATTTGCTTACTGGTGTAAGGCTATTTGGCTTCTATACCCTATCTTTATTGTGTTGATAGTTAGGTAGAAAGCTTTATTTTGTGATCTCTGAAGTTCTTGGGGTTTTTTTATTGTTTTAGACGCAGTTTTTAGCTGGATAGAAGGGTAGGTAGGTGCCTTCCTTCCTAGTGCGAGATAGATCTTTCTTTTTTTTCCACTCCTTGTCGAATTGATTTATGTTGTCCATTTCAATGGTTGTTATCTCTGCCTGAAAGATCTCATTTATGTACCAACTGACGACTAGTTGGATAATGTCATCAGCAAATTGGATGTTCAAGATATTCAGGTATTTTGTTGAAGGTAAGTCCACTGTGTAGATGGAGTACAACGTAGGGCTGAGACAGACCCCATGGGCAAGTCCAGCCTCCAGTTCGAATTCGGTCCCTTCGTATTCGTTGTTGATTACAACATAAGCTCTTCTATCTGCAAAATAGTAACATAAATTATTTCCAGGTTGGTATTTAGCTGGAGATTTAAGATATTATGTTAAATACCTTTGATCCAGAATTTATCAAAGGCTTTTTCGACACGTCGCAGGAGCACATCGATGTACTTGGTCTCCGCTTTGGCCTTGGCTATCTTCTCAGTGGTGATGCCAAGCACCATTGTGTTGTTTTTACCTTTGGGAATCCTTACTGGTATTTGTTGTTTAAGTTATTTTCATCAATATATTTTATCAGTGTTCTGTTTAAGATGTTCCCTAGGACTTTTCCTCCAAATTTCAAAAGTGATATAGATCTGTAGCTGGTGAGGAGATTGTGTGGTTTGCCTAGTTTCGGGACGAAGATCATCTTGGCAAGTTTGATGGGTCGCGGGAATTATCCGGTGTTTAGGCACGCACTGAAGGTATGCTTGATACATAGTGTCAAGTCAATTATATTGTCGGGTGCCCTGGCTAGGGCAGTTTTGGTGGTATTTGAGGGGCCAAGCGCTTTCTATTTGAATGAGTTGATGAATCATTTTACTACTCCCGAAGTTCCTGTGACGCACGGTTCTATTACTTTTTCCCTGTGTCGTTCAAAAACTGACGCTGTGAAAATTTGTCTATGTTGCCAAGAGTTTGGTTGACCAAGTCGTCAAGTTCTGAGTTAAAGTCAGAGTTCTCTTTAAGATTAATTGATTGATAAAACAGACTTCCAATGGATTCTGAACATTTCGTATATCGTTTCACTAACTTGATTTTTTTTGATTGGTCGTTTTTTTTAAAAGAAATTAGGTAATCGCAGGGTTTCCTTTTAGCCTATTGATTAGCACCAGTTTTCTTTACGGTTTACTACTTGATCTATTTTTGCCAAGAGGCTATCTCATAGTTTACTTTATTTTTCTTCTATAAGATGCCTCATATCTTACTTCCTTCCTTTCATCTCCGCCTATCTTGTGCGACTAGAGATCTAATTGTAAGTGTCACTTTTCTCTTTGTTTTTATCTCGCTTCCTATGTCCATTAAGTGTGGAGTAGTGTGCAGTATTGTGTTCTTAGGATGTTGTTTCTGCCGCGATCAGAGCTTTTATACACGCTTGTTTCTGTAGTTTATGGCCAAGGAAATAGAAATTGGTAACACAACCCGAAAAAAGTCAAGGAGAATATTACATATGATTTTCAATGATTACAAACAAAAAAGCCCGTACCCCCTACTATTAGAAAAACGCTTGTCTTGTCTCTCACTGGATAAAAACAACACTTCGTTATTAAAAAGGCTTCTTGAATCAACCTTTTTGACGGTTGAGGATGGTAGCTCGGGCGGTGAGCGTCGTGGTCATATAAGCGATGTGCGCTTGATGACACAGGTTCAAATCCAACTTCTTTATTTATTTTCATATAACGGTAAAAATAGTTTGCCCTATCTTTCCGTTCTCTACATCTCCCATTTTCCTTCTTAAACTTTCATTGGCTCATGTAATATTCTCCTTAGCGCTTTTCCGGGTTGTGTTACCAATTTTCATTTCCTTGGGCATTTTTATAGATCAATATATCACGTGTCATGTCATTTTCAATTATTATTATTATTATCATATATATATATATATATATATATATATATATATATATATATATATATATATATATATATATATATATATATATATATATATAAAGGGTGTTCCAATAACTTAGACCGATTTTAAATGTGAGTTAAGTTTAAGCGTCTAATAATTTTTTTTCTTTTTCTTTCAAATTTAACAGCTTCAGTCTTTGGCAATTTCAATCATGGAAAGATTAACAATCGAAGAACGTGTTAAAGTTAGCGAAGCCTATTACGAAAATGGACGTTTAAACAGAAACGCATTTCGGTCACTTCGCGATTTATTTGGTCAACATAATCGACCAACCGAGAGTGCAATTGGGAAAATTGTTCTTAAATTCAAACAAATGGGGTCGGTGGCAGATATGAAAACGCCATTGCGTGCTCGTTTACGTCTTTCAGCCCTAAAACATTGCTGCTACCGTGAGAATGTGGCTGCAGATCCAGACATCTCTATTCGTCATCGCGTGCAGAAATTGAACCTCTCCACAACAACGTTACATCGAATTTTGACAAAAGATTTGTCTCTACACGCTTACAAAATTCAATTGACACAAGAACTGAAGACTGCTGACCAACTGAAGTGCCGTACATTCGCCAATTGGATGCACGAGCAAAGACAAGCCGATGATGATTTTTCGCAAAAAATCATCTTTAGTGATGAAGCCCATTCTCATCTTGGTGGATTCGTTAATAAGCAAAATTGTCGCATTTGGGCTGATTAAAATCCCAGGAAGATTGTTGAAAAGCCACTGCATCCACAAAAGGTCACTGTTTGGTGTGGATTTTTTGCTAGCGGAATCATTGGGCCGTTTTTTTTCGAAAATAATGCCGGCAATTCTGTTACGGTAACAGGCGAGCGATACCGTGCCATGATAACCAACCTTTTATGGTCTGAATTGAATTCTATGGATTCCAAAGATTTGTGGTTTCAACAGGACGGCGTCACATGCCACACAGCCAATGCAACAATGGGTTTATTGAATGAGAAGTTCCCAGGTCACATCATCTCTCGAAACAGTGAGGTCAATTGGCCACTACGATCGTGTGACTTGACGCCTTTAGATTTCTTCCTTTGGGGTCATCTCAAAAGTAAGGTCTATGCCAACAAGCCAACAACAATTCAACAGCTGAAAGATGAAATATTAAGGCATATTGGTGAGATCGAGGAGCATCTATGCAGAGAGGTCATAAAAAAATTTGACCATCGAGTGGAGGTGTGCCGCCGAAACCTTGGCGGACATTTAGGCTATATTATTTTTCACACATAATTGCCATGACTCAAATAACATGATCCAATAGTGAAATCAATAAATTTTCTCCAATAATACTGTTTTATTTACTGCTAACTTTGATCCAGCTTAATGGAACAAACTTTATATATATATATATATATATATATATATATATATATATATATATATATATATATATATATATATATATATATATATATATATATATTTATATAAACTTGGTTATTTTTTAAATTATATTCACAATGTACTTTCGAAACTTTTAATTTCTGACTAAATATTTATATTAATCTTAATAAATAATTTAATTTTGTTTTGTGTGCATCTATGTAGATTTATGTCTTTGTATTTATTTCCATTGAGTCAAGTCATTAGAACATTTGTACTTACTCTACCTTCGTTTTTAGATCCTGACCTCTGAGGTTAATCTCTCGTTAAGATTTTTCGCCCCCCTTAATTGCCTACGCGGTATTTTAATCCTCTTGTCAACCTTTAGCCTTTTGAATTTACCTTATTTAATGATCTTATTTGGTATTTATCTTCACTCCTCCCAAGGTTTCTATTTTATATTAATGCACTTTGTTGATTGGTTTTTTGCTTTTTTTGTGGGGTTCCCTCTCCTCTCTATCATCCTTATAAATGTTACAATTTTCAATACTTCTGTTATTCCTTGATAAAGAACTCGAAATAAAGTTCGAAAATACTTGGAATCCTCGTATTAATTTTCCCTGTGTGCTTTGTTGCATATATATATATATATATATATATATATATATATATATATATATATATATATATATTAGGGTGACCCTCATTTCATGGTAATTTTGATTTTTTTGATATTTTACCACGGACGGGCAGTTCGAATGTTCCATTTCCTCCGAAAACAATGTATGCAAAGTTATTTTTAAAAATATTAATATTTAGGGGTAGCTCAACGAGTTTGAAGTTTTTTATTTTTTTAAGAGGATGGACATTTTCTTTGTGCCGTCATAGGTGATTTAGAAAACTGTTTAACATTAACAATTTAAAAGTCACCTTATTTGATGCAATAAACATAATTGTAAACACACTTCATTTCACAGCACTTATTCTAGGTCCCTCTCTTCTCGACTATTATCCCCTCAAGGGGGTGGGGGATCTCATGGGCGCCCATCTTCCACTCATTGTAGCCTAGTTTGAAGTCACTGTGAACTTGCGGGCGTCAGGGTAATTCCTCCGGTGTTCTCCACTACTTGGAAGAGGAACTGCCTCTGCTCTTCGTCCTTTGTGAGGGCCAGGTTGAAGTCCTGCATCAGGGCGATGCTCCGCTCAGCGAAGTCATTCACAGTGTACAGTTCTTTGACGCAAGAAGCGGCGAGTGAGTATCCCTGATTGTTGGGCCACTCAGTTGGGTTAAGTGCTAGGAAACTTGCATCTAACCTAAGGATCTCAAAGAACGATGGCGTGGCAGACGTCACAAAACTTTCGACAGCTTTCTCTGCAAGTGCAGTAGATGTTAGTTCGACCGTTGCTCGTCGAGGAGTATCGTCAGAGCCCTCTTCCTTCGGCAAAGCAGTCAACATCTCCCTCTACATCTCAATGGCCAGGTGATCATCAAAAAACGCAAGAGCAACCAGCCTCTCACTCAAGTACCAGAGATGGGCCCCCAAAGACTGTAGCTGTCGCCTTGGCCACTGTCTTGTCGGGGTAGGACACCAGCATCTTAAGCAGTTGGAAGTCTTATGCCGGGGCTGCAGCTGGAGGTGTCGCGCGAAACCAAGACACAATGTACGTCGAGATGCTGAAAGTGATCAATCGTTGAACTCCAGATTTTTTGCTTGCAGTGAGGTGGAATTGCTCTGAATCTCGGAACAGGAAGATCTTCATGGCGTAGATGAATTTTGCCATCCAGCGGGCATGGTGCAGAGAACCAGGACACAAAATTCTGATCTCATGCTTCGGCTGTACACCTAAGACGATTATAGACAGCTCTAGTAGCTCCCTGTAGTCGTTACGTGGCATGTGTTCTTCCAGTAGTCGGTTGAACTCAATCATGAGGTCATCGCAACGCTCACGGAGGTGTGGCGGTAGGTCTTTCTCTGTGAATGGCTGAGGCAGATATTTGTCCAAGTCATTCTACTTGTTCTGATATCGCTTGAAGAGAGCAATATCAGGCCCAGAAGAAGGGCCGATGCATGCTGTAAATGCCTTCTCACACACCAGTTCCAAGATGAGGTGACGACAAGCGAGGTGAAGAACTCTCCGATTGAGCCGTTTCTCGATTATGGTACATGCTGCTGACGAAATCCCCGTTTCGAATCTGTGGTGTCAAAGGATAGGGCAGAAATGCAGTCAGTTACTCCCCAGTCTTGGAGAGCAGTCATCATGGCATCAGCCATTGCTTGGCCAGTGCCACTGGGAAGGACTGGAACTCCTAATAGCTTTGCAACGCCATGTCCTGAAGCCAGAACAGAAAGTTGGTGACTATAGCTGCAGCACAACCTGCCACTGTTTGCACCATTTGGCCATCCCAGTGCACAACCAGTGGCACCAAAGGCCTGAACGAGTTTTTAATTTCTTTGGCGGCTTCTGCACGAAACTTGCTCCGGTCTCGCCGGGAGGAGTCACGGTTTAACACCAGCTTTGGGGGATCATGACCAAGGCTTTTTGCAGCTGCTGCAAGTACGAGTATATGAACGCCTGCACGATTGGATATCTTGGCCCTATCCATCGCTGCTGAGATTTATAGAATAATGATTTTCTTCGAGCTCCTGGTGCCCTTTATTAGGGGTATGATGCTTTAAGATGACCCTGAAACACAGCCGTCAGCATCCTTTTCTGTACCATGACACTGAAAAGGAGAATGAGTGGGACTGGAACTGCTGGAACTTGATGTAGAGCTGGATGCGAGTTCAGAGATTTCTTTCAGCTTATGCTTTTCAGCTTGAGAGCGCTTCATACGCTATTCTTTTTTGTCTTCATTCCTCTGTTGTTGTGCTTCTCGACGTGCAAGATACATGTCCCGTGTTGTTGATATTGTGCCTCGGCGTACCTCCTCAACCTGGGCTCGTAGAAACTCGCTGTCTTCGGCGATTGTAATCATTGACATCCCATCTTCATGTGCGATGTCAGAGAGGCGATCAAGGGACAGAAGGAAATCATTCTCGTCCTTTTGTTGTTTTTCTGTTTGCCTGTTTTTGTTCTTCTTTATACTTTTCCAGTTATGAGGGGAGGCCAATAAGTTTTGCAATTCGGATATAAGGAAACGAGATATGAGGAAGGGTCTTTTATTATTTTTCAATATAACTACCCTCGACTTCAATGCACTTGCGCCACTTGTCCCTGAGGCTTCGAATTCCCGACAACCAGAAATCTCCCGACTGCTGTTCAATCCACTCCTGGACGGCGACCTGGACATCTTCATCATCCCCAAACCGGCGTCCACGCAGTGCAGCCTTGAGCTGGCGGAATAAAAAGTAGTCGCTAGGGGCCAGATCTGGACCGTAAGGGGGATGGTTGAGCTCCTCGAATCCGCACTCGCGCAGGGAAGTTTGTGCAACTCTGGCCTTGTGGACAGGGGCATTGTCGTGGAGGAGCAGGACTCCGCGTGTTAACTTGCCGCGCCGCTTCTGATGGATGCATTTCTTCAACCCAGCCAGTTCCTCGGCCTAATATTGGCCTGTGATTTTCCTTCCACGAGGCGCATAGTCCACCATCAACACTCCCTCAGAATCCCAGAATATGGTGGGCATGACCTTCCCGGCTGAGAGTTGGGTCCGGAACTTGATGCGGGTCGGAGAGCGCCAGTGCTTCAAGGCCATGCTTTCGAGCTTGGTCTCGGATCCCAGTGATGGACCCACGTTTCATCATCTGTCACTATGCGTGACTCGAATCCCACAGGGTCTTGGTTGTACAGGAGTAGCAGCTCCTCCGAACTCTGACGACGTTGAAGTCGATCATGGGGTGTGAGGTTGCTAGGGACCCAACGGGCAGAGACCTTGGTCAGGGCCTAATCGTCGTGGATGATGTTGATAATACTTCTATGTGATATTCCAAGTTCTCGCTCGATTTCTTCGACCTTCACCCGTCTATTTTTGAGGATTATCCTCTCCACACGGGCCACATTGTCCTCGTTGGTCACGTCTGACGGGCGTCCTGGACGGGGGTCATCTCCAAGGGACTCACGACCAGAAAAAAAGTTAACCGTACTTTGGATTTGTATAACTCAAAACCTATTAGAGATTTTGATTCTGAAAATTTCATTAAATTCCCTTTTATGATATTAATACATTAATGGTTTTAGTGGAGGCTATCAAAAATATGTTTGCGCAAGGAAGTAAAATAATGAAACTTCGAAGTTAATATCAACAAATATATTTAAATCCATTTTTAACAAAAACACCTCTTCATATGAGTAATACAAATTCATTTTTTACTTTTCTAAGCACCGTTTCCTTCCACATGTCCTCCATTTCTTTCCAAGCACAGTTGCGCCTTTGATCGCATTAATTGAACAATCTTTTTGATTAACTTGTTAATTTCCTTAAGTCTATTGACTTCACGTGTGATACTATCTCTTAACTGGTTGATGCTTTGTGGTAGAGTAGAATACACTTTATTCTCTTGATACCCCCATAATAAATATTCGCACAGTGTAAAGTCAGGGGATCTTGGGGGCCATTCAATTGCATGATTTTGCGCGACAATGCGGTTGTCAAACGTTTCTCTTAGTTTTGTTCTTACATCAAGCTCTCTATAAGTTGGTGCGCCGTCATGAATCCACCGAATCTATTGAATTCATTGCCGTAAATTTGGCGGAGTTCCTGGAAGATCCTTTCGTGGATCATGCTCAGGTAGGCAGCACCATTCAAGTTATTCTCGTAAAACAATGGGCCGACAAGGTAGCCATTCTCGCATATTCCGATCCACAGAGACACTTTCTGCTGGCAAATATGTGTGTCAAAGTTGAATGCTGGGGGGATGGGGGTATTCAGCGGCGAATACTGCCGAATGTTATGGCTATTTACCTTTCCATTCATGAAAAAGGCTGCCTCATCACCAATTACAATGTTTTCCAAGAAACGAGCAGGTTTAAGGAGAAGCCATTCTTCATATTGTCTACGACGAGGAAAATTAGTTTCAAGAAACTGGTGTCTTGCATGCATCTTATAGGGATGCCATTTTATGTCATGTTTAATAATGTAGTTAAATGATGAGTTTGACAATTGCAACCAATTCTTTATGACTTTTACATGTGGATTTTGAAGAAGTGTCATCGGAACATTTTGGATATTTTCTGTTATTCTCATACGACCCGGACGACCTTTGTTTAGATTTAAGCATGTTCCTTCATGTTGGTATTTGTGAACATTTTTCCCGATTGCATATATATATATATATATATATATACATTTATTTTTATATATATATATATATATATATATATATATATATATATATATATATATATATATATATATATATATATATATATATCGAGGAATAAGTCACCTCCTTGGACAATACGTCTATATATGCATATATGTATCTATTGGTTAGGAGGAAAGAGATAAAAGCCACGAGAATATGTATATATATATATATATACAGTTATATACACATATATCCTCTAATGTACTTACGCGTCCTTCACTACGTACAAGTACGTCCACTTCGTAAAAGTAATCTATTGATTACGACGTATAAGAGTGCGATTTTAATACAGAGGCCGATAGCGTTTAATGAGTTTACTAAGTTGCAGTTCAAGGATATATTTAAAGAGTAAAAACCAAAAATATAATTTTAATAAGTCACTAGTTAACCTTTATATATATTCGGGAAATATAGGAAATGTAAATAAGGATAATACTGACACTATATAGTTAATTGGCAATCGGGTAACGTTAATTCCTTGTTAATTAGCTTTTGAATGGGATACTACAAATCAGTTATACAGAAGGAATATTTAAAAGTTGGAAAGCGGGTCGATTCACGGTAGATACAATTAAGGGTCGTTTTACCTTAGAGGGGTCACATCCAGGAAGGGGAATCCTTTAGCGAATTGGCGCAAGTAAATGGGGACGGAAGATATATATCCTGATGGTGACGAGGATAAATGAGGGTGGAGGTAGAAGACGAGTTCCCGATCCTTTTTGAAGACCGATGATGGCACCTATGCTCAAGAGAAGTGCAACCTCCAAAAATCAAGACTCTGACGCGGCTCGGCGCGAAATCTCACACGGGAAACTGGAGATCCTTGAGAGGGGGTTCTAGATGAGACGAGAGGATTCCGGCCAGTCTTTTGGGACGAAACGATTCGAGGCTTGCGCTGAACAGAGTAAGCCTTCACAAAAGAAATGGATCTGCCTGGTGAGATCCAACCTCGACGGTATACGCAAATACCATGGACTTGGGGAAACAGACACGATCTGAACCGAAGGCGACGGGTTGTCCAACTCAATCTCTCTATCTTCGAAAATCCCAGGGTATTTATATGACAGCCATTTTTGGGGTGCACAATCTTTGGAAGGCACATACGTCTGTGAGAAGGCTTCCGGCGCCTAGAGGGATTAGCTTTTGTCGCCCGACAGAGGTCTTAATCGTCTGCAATGATGTGGGTAGGAAACTTTCAGCTAACATTTTTCCGAATACGGAGATTAGCGTTTCATCGGCGAAGTGAAAACTTTTATCGCCCATCTTGCTTAACTACACCTGTGAGGCGCTGACGGATATTCAAATTCTTTCTTTTTTTATTTTTCTCTTTGGATCCAAAGCTTACTCCACGTGGAATTATACTTAGGAGGCATTGGGAGGGAAGGAATTCAAGAAACAAATAAAGGGGATATTCTTCTCGGCGTCCTTTTCGCTTATGATATATATATATATATATATATATATATATATATATATATATATATATATATATATATATATACGTTCCAAGAAAATTGACCCTCAAGTAGATTTAAATTAGGAACTGACAATATCAAGCTCGATTCTACGATTCTTCTCTTAACATAGTTAGCCGATTTAAATACCATTTTACTTCCATTGAAATCGATCGTATGATTCTTGTCTCTAACATGGCAAAATATTCCACTTCTTTTGCTGCCCACTCTAATATCTCTTTTGTGTTCATACAATCTCTTGTCTAGATTTCTCCCCGTTTCCCCTATATAAACTGTATGGCAATCGTTGCATGGTATTGCATATACTCCTATGTTATTGTTATAATGTTCTTTGGGTTTCCTGGCCATCATCAATTGGTTTAAGGAATTATTATATTTAAAGGCAGTTGTGTCAAGTACAAGGCCTTGAACTTCGTCACATAGATTCCAGTCTTTAATTGCTCGTGTCATTTTTGGCACACCAAGAAGTTTTTCCATTCCATTTACAGAAACTATTATTGCAATTCGTTCTACTGTTTCCTTTGCTCCATCAATAGCATATAGTAGTTTTCCATCCCAGTGAAGATGGATCGGTCCTTCAACAGACAACGAAGCTTTGTCATCATTGTATGTTGCCTCTCTTACTTGCTTTCTGTAACGTCATACAGAACTCCTGAAAAGTGCCATAGCTGCAATATCCTAACCCAAGGCTTGTGCTATTGATCCAGCAACCACTGTTGCTTTTCTATCCGTAATATTTGCACGATCAATAACAGCAGCCACACGTGAAGTTGTAAAGATATTTTTCTGAATTTGAAGGACTACATTGAAGAATGCGGACAAAACTCTTTGTTTGCCGCAATTAAACTTTCTCCTTCAGATGATGATGACTCGAAATATGCATGAGCAGCAGCCTCTGCTTGATTTTTAGAAGTATATACTTCTAAAAGTATATACTTCTTTGCCTTTTAAAGCCTTCTATGTCGATAGCTTTTGCGGCATTCCTTGGCTGAAGTAATCTCATCACGGCACGACATACTGCAGGAAAAAATGTTCTCTCTCTGCATTAACAGAAATTGGCGGTCTTCTTCAAAAACTACAAGTTTTCATTTTCAGGCTAGAATAAGTTTACTAAATTTATTTAATTGCTTTAAAAGGTGACCAATTATAAAATATTAATAAAATGTACTATAAGTTAAAATTTTTAAATCTGACTCGGCAATAGTAAATTTGCTTTAAAACTGACTCAAAAAAGTAGTTAATGAATTTAAAGTTTATTTCAGAAATTTTTAAAACTTAATTAATTAAAAATATAAGAGAAATTGACCTGGCAATAGTTAAAGATAATCAACTATAATAATAAATTTAAACTTTGTTTTTTATTTGTAAACACTGTAAGAGTAAAAACATTTAATTAATAGAAAAATGGGTTAATTTGGGTACTAAAGTGGATCCATCCTAGAGTGATGGGATCAACTTTAGTAAATACCAAAATTAACCCATTTTTCTATTAATTAAATGTTTTTACTCTTACAGTGTTTACAAATTTAAAAACAAAGTTTAAATTTATTATTATAGTTGATTATCTTTAACTATTGCCAGGTCAATTTCTCTTATATTTTTTAATTAATTAAGTTTTAAAAATTTCTGAAATAAACTTTAAATTCATTAACTACTTTTTTGAGTGAGGTCGACTCTGTGCGTGTCGACCTTTCCCGATGCTGTTCGATGCGACAATGGATTGACCTAATTTATGGTCGAACTAATATAAGATGAATCGCAAGATTCACAATTATATTTATAAATTACAGAGGAGCGGCAATGGAATGGAATTCGGTCCTTATAGCTGAAATAGGATCCAATATTGTGCCAATTTTTTAATATGAATTTTAGGTAGAGATATGGATACTATATGGAAAACCTACAACCCATAAGGAAGGAGTTTCCCTCCGCTCCACCGTCTTATGATATATCAAAATTCGTACTACCCATCCTTTCCGAACTTACCAATAATGACTAAATCATAGCTAATTCCCGAAAAATTGTAGAAGACCTGTGCACTCGTTTGGACGCTGCTGACGCCATAATGGTGAGTTATTACGTCGAAAACTTATTCACAAATATTCCGCTGAATGAAACAATCCAAATTTGTACAAACTCTCCTTTTAATTATTTTCACAAAGTAATAGGTATTACAAAAAACCTATTCAAGTCATTTTTGGAATTGGCTGGCTTAAATTCGTATTTTATATTTAATAAAGAATTTTACGTCCAAAAAAGAAGGAGTGGGGATGGGCCTACTACTATGGCCAACTTTTGCGAACATCTTCTTATGCCACTATGAACAACTTTGGCTCAATAATTGTCTCATTGAATATAAGCCTATCTATGTATTACAGACGTTTTGTCGATGATACATTTGTATTCATGAAACCACGACAAGAGGCGTAACAATTCCTTAAATACTTAAACTCTAGACATAAAAATATAAATTAAACCATGAAGATCGAGAAAAATAAAAAAGTTTAAAGTTTGCTGGTTTCCTATCAAGCTACATGTGATACTTCTCAGGCGGACGTCAAGCCGTAGGCTTCAATTTTTGGATATAGATATTAAACGTTCAGGAGCAAAGTATGAAACTTCAGTTTATAGGAAGCCTACATTTACATGTTTAGGCACAAGCTTCTTTAGTTTCTTGCCAGAAAATTTTAGGAAAGCTAGAAATTTGAACCCTTTAGTATCTTATTTTCTTAGCGCCCATGATGAGGCTAGGTCCTCAAAACGTTCAAACCCAGACAAATTAAAGATGCTTTTATCAATAGCGTGCTTGGTTTTCACCTTCATATATATATATATATATATATATATATATATATATATATATATATATATATATATATATATATATATATATATATATATATATATATAGTAGGAATATGAAGAACCAGGAGATTACACTAATCTTTTATTGGCCGGACGTTTCGAACCTCCACTAGGACCATCTTCAGATGAGAAGGGGAAGGAATATTAACAATAACAGTTAGAAGCATGCATTATATACTGTAATGGCTAAACAAGCCGGTGAAGACTAGTTAAAATAATAAAATTGACAATTATTGAGATTATAGTAAACACAAATACTAATATATATAATTAATTGATACTATCCAGTGTAATTTTGAAAAACCTGAAGCCTCTTCCATCAGGCAACACTGAGTATCACCATCATCCTCTTAATTCTGATTCATTTACAATCTTATCTTCAGCCTTAACTTCTTTTGATTTGAAAATCTTAGAGTCACTGTACATCAATAAAAAGTATCCAAAACTAAATAATTACTCCTCCTTAATTAAACCTTTCACTATATAACCAACCAACACTTCAATACATTAACTAGCCAACCAACTAACCGAACGAATCTCGTTAGTAGTTTTTATATCTTTAGTTAGTTGGTTTCACAACTCCTACGATAAAAATTAGTCCCTCTGTTTAATTCATTCACATTTGTTTTCGGATTTTGTTTTTATGTTTATAATTTAATATAATAGGTTATTTTATTGTTTACTCCAGTTACCTTTAATTTTTGATATTCAACTTCACTTCTTTATATTATTTTTCAAAATTTCAGTGGATAGTATCAATTAATTCAATATATTTTTATTTATGTTTTACTATAATCTCAATAATTGTCAATTTTATTATTTTAACTAGTCTTCACCTGCTTTTTTAGCATTACATAATGCATGCTTCTAACTGTTATTGTTAATATTCCTTCCCCTTCTCATCTGAAGATGGTCCTAGTGAAGGTCCGAAACGTCCGGCCAATAAATGATTAGTGTAATCTCCTGGGTCTTCATATTCCTACTACGTATCAGATTCCCAAGGAACAAACCAATTACAAGTATTATATATATATATATATATATATATATATATATATATATATATATATATATATATATATATATATATATATATATATATATATATATATATCAGTGGCGGGCGGTGACATTTGAAGATGAGGAAGCAATTCAAGTTTTACAAAATAACTATAAAATTGTAAGCTAATCACTTTATTTAAATGTTTCTTTTATATATGTTAGGATTTCAAGGCCTATTGCACAGTGTTACACATGTGTCTGTGTGAGCGTGCATGAACGCATGTAAGTCCAAAGAAGATAGTTTGGATTTCCTCCTGTATTGGGTCCCCCCCTCCCCTATCTCTATGGCCCACTTTTTAGCGATCGAAGACTGACCATATGGTTTATGGTTATACAATTGGAAAAGGGCAGTGGCCTTCTTAGGCATAGAGACGAGGCGCTTAGCGTCACTTCCCATCTCGGTGGTTTATTATAGGAACAGGGAGTTACGCGTTTTCGACCTCGCACGCCAGCTTTCCTCGATTCCTTCTCCATAATCATCCCCCAACTCTCCCCTTTCCCATTCCTTGAAAGCCCCCTTGCAGGAGGGAGAAAGAGCCACTATTCATCACAACTGGAGGAAGACTTAACTCGCTGAAACCCCTATCTACCCAAACTCCTGGTCTCTGGGCAGAAACGTTGCGAAGCTTGGAAGAAGAAGGAACCATCTACACTCAAAACTTCAAACGCTGGGACTCGGCCGGTCGCAAAATTTCAGAAGCGTGGGGCACCGCGAACAACTCCTCCTCGCAAGTAAGGTCTTTGCCCGGGTTCTCCGGCCAAGGTAAGTTTTTATACCCTCTTTCTCGCATTGGTTCTGCGAGGTTTCCCCGAAGTTCCATCAAACTCTCTCTCCTATTTGCCCCCCTCTCTTGCATAAATTATTTTAACCTTCGGTCCTTCAACTCAACCTTCTATCCATTTCTAAACCAACAAACTTCTCTAAAACTCACCTAAAACTCTTAAACTACCCTTAAACTACCTTTAAACTAAACTCTAACTAACGAGTGCATTCGGAACTAAACATCTTTTCATATAAGTTCTCTGGAGAGATCACTATACGTTCCAAATCAATTAGACACTAATGTCTCTCACTTAAGCGCTACCATCTTGCTTAGCCTTGCCCTGAATTCGGGGTAATAATTCTAACAAATGTTATTTTTTTAAAACTTTATTTAAATTTTAAAATAGATTCTGTAAATATGCACAACCAGCTAGCCAAGATGTTCTATCATATTGCCCTACTTTGTATTTGCGAGTGCAACACGTTTTGGATGACAGATCTAGTTTTGGCGTAGGCCTACTTGTTATAATAGTAGTTTCTCTTTCATTATAAATCATCCCACTGAACTTCCTTTAAAATAATTTTTCAATAATACAATCGCATTTTCTCCCCACTTCATGTGCATCCATTTTGTTTAAAAGGGGGGCTATCACTTAAAAAAAGTGAATCAACAATACGCCACACGTATCTGAGCACTGTCTCAGGCCAATTGATCTCAAAGATACGAACGGTGACTATGTTTGGTAGGCCTGCCAGAAAACCGGAAATATTCACGAAATGCTTGAGATATAAGAGCTTAACCATACTATATTTTCTGCTATTTAGCTGCTCTCTTCTCAAAACCTCTATTTAAATATAACCTAAAAACTTGTTTAAGCTTCAAAGCATAATAATAGTTTGGTCAATGTGTCTTAGATATTTTGTTGCTTTTTCCTAGATTCTGGCAACCCAGCAGAGTTGCCAGATGGGAGCAGATGACTGCAAAGCTAAATTTGCTTCCTTTTCCGTATACAAATAGGTTATTATTTCCTTAATTCTAACACACCGTTGAAATATCTAGATAAAAATCATAAAACTCTAATACCTGTATATTAGTGCTAAGAAAAGCAAAACATCTTTTAAACTATTAATTTCAAAGCACCAAAAAGCAGAACTATTATTGAAATTAAGAGGGGAACAAAGTAGAAATCGCGACAAAAAGGACGCATTTCTTCAATTGCAGTCTGGCTCATTAGGGTCTAACGCCAATTCGATTGGAAGTGAACACTACCGTATGGCGTATACAAGTATGGGTAAGCATAAATGTAAGAATAAAATTGATTCTGCTATCATATTAATTGTTGGGTGTAATTTCTTTTTATTTTCTTCGTAAATAGGGGAAGTATTGCTTCCATTAAATGCACGCCACTTATATATATATATATATATATATATATATATATATATATATATATATATATATATATATATATATATATATTAGTGGAGGAGGCAATGACTGAGTCAAGGTAGAAGCACAACAGAAAACATTTGCTGACAGTATAAATGAGTGAGACCAAGAGCAATAGTGATGAGGGGCCGCCCTGTCTGAGCGGTTTTAGAGAGAAAGGTGGGGGAGTGGCTAGCTAAAGATGGGAGTGGCTCACTAAAAATCGTGTAAATAGCTTCTCCCAATAAAGGTTGCATTGATTTTTAAAAACTATTTCTGCTCAGTGTAGGAATGTACTAACATATAACATGAAGTGAATCGATATTTAAATTTCTTAAAAAAATAATTCAGAATTTAGCTCTTTGTAGTGTAGCCTATACGAAACTACACTTATGCCAAACTGTTATGGGATAGCAGTATGTAAATGTGATATTGGGCAGTGTTACAACACCGTGGTGTAATAGAAATTCAAAGACCTCTATCAGTTATGACTTAAAATCTTGCTGGATGGTCAATGTTAACACCGGCTAGGCTGCTTATGCCAACGCGACGTAAATCATCGGAGTTTGAACGGGACATGATAGTGGTTGCCAGATGGATAGGACATTCCATTTATGAGACTGTGCATTTCTCGATCTACGGTGCCACAGGGGTACATAGAATAACTCATGGAAGATATTAACGCCCACGGTGAACACAACAATGGCCGACCACGGGTACTTAATGATCGTGACCAGAGGCTTCTGGCTAGAATTGTCCTTAGTAAAAGACAAGCGACACTGGCTCAAATCGCTTCCAAATTCAACAGGCGTTGATAACAGGCGTATACCTATCAAGTCAATGCAATGCTCTTTATCTACCATAGCATTTGAGACAAGAAGACCCACCATAGTGTCATTGTTAATTCCATGACACCGAACTCAGTACCGCACAGGTGCTCGTGGAGTCACTATTTCAACGTTGGAAGACTGGCAGCATGTATCGTGCTCCGATTATTCACGGTTCCAATTGTTTTGGGCTGATGGTAGGGTTCGGGTGTGGCACTGTTACCTGAGACAATCTTCCCCAGTTGTCAACAAGGCTCCGTGAAGCCAAGGGGTTGCTCCATTGTATTATGTGGCCCGCTGGTTGGCCTAAACACATCATTGGCAGCTGACCGCAACAGTGAGCTGCTTGTTGACCATTAACAACGATAAGATATTCTAGCATTCTGAAGGGCGATTCTGGAGACTTTTTGCGAATTATGTGGTCACCACATTAAGCCTATATGAGCCCAATTTCACATATGTGACACGTGGTGCCCAGATCTGTTCGCACAAAAGATCCGGCAGCTAAAAATATGAGGGAACTTTGGATACCTATTGAGGCGTCTTGGGTCTCTATCTCTCTAGAAGTCTTTCGTCTACTTTTAGAATCGATATACCACTTCGAGTTGCTGCATTTTACCGGAATAGAGAAAATCCTACACAATACTCGGTACTTATCCCATTACTTTGGCATTTCAGTACATTTAACCTTTTATAATAAAACTCACATTTTTACATCTCACTGTATATAAATAGGTCGCCCACTACATTCTATAGTCGATATTATATGTATTTATTTCAGTATCATATTGATAACGAAAAACTTTTTCGAGATATCAGTTTTAAGGTAAGCAATGGTTTCTAGAACTCCATCGAATGTAAAACGAGGTAATTTTGAACATGATAATGAAGATTATAAAATTGCTGACATTCTTCTATACAGTGTCTTCATTTTACTCAAGAGAAAGCCCAGTTATAGTAGGCAGACTGTTATTGTCATTGATTCTATTTTTTCTTCGATTCAAAAGATTCGTTTCTTTTTATGTATATTATAAAAGCTAAAAACTAAGGCTACCTCCAAGTTACCGTTGATTAACCTTCTCTCTTTCATTTTTTCAGTGATGAACATGTGATAGCAAAAAACATTTTGCCCGCAAAAGGTTGGATTACTTTGAACGTTACTACTGCCGTTCTTTCATGGATTTTACTTCCCGAATCAAATCACGGCTTGAGACTGTCCGTAACTAGGCCTGGTAACAGTGAGTTTCAGACATTATTAAAGGAATCGGACATTTGCTACTAGATTAATAGTATTATCTTTGGTTCTGTTAAATTGCTAAAGGCCATTCCTGTTACCTTACTCTTTGCATTCACTTATTCATGGTGATTTTGAAATGCATCATTCGAAGACCAAAGGTTTTGTTACGTTCAGATTGGTGCAAATGGTTTTGCTAAAAGAATTCCTCAAATTACCATTCTATCTTTTATGAATACTTTGTTCTTTGTTTGCCTGTTTACCTCTCCTCATTTCCTTGCTAAGTTCGAAGCAAAGGTATCCTCTCTCCTTTCTTTCTTACATATCAGTCTATAATTCAATATTCTGCTTCCTTCCTACAGTTTAACTTATGGTAATCCCTTCTTAATGAACATTAATCTTATAAAATCTCAGTGTATATGTCAACTTTCATAAGAAATTTCACTGGCTTCGATTCCTCAAATTAGACATTTAAAAAGCTTGTGAACATTCTTACAAAATCTTTCCTTATATCAAACCTTTCACAATAAAATACTTTCGACGCTTCCAAATAATAGGACCTTATTTGGAGCCTGATTGTATTAACAATTGTTTCATGTAACTCTATAATTCAGAACATGAATTTCCTCTAAATGAAGTTGGGGTCGCCGGAGGACATGCAAATGAAGACATTCGCCCTTTCATGGTTGGGTTTTTCGCCCAACCCGAAGCAGAAATGCATAAGAAGTTCCATTCCCGCCCCATTCGTTCGGCAATGACTCACAAAACTGACTACGCGATCCCAATGGGTAGGTTAAAGTCATTTCCAGCAAGTTGAAATAAAAAAGGTCTCGAATTTTGGAGGGACACTTTAACCCACGAACCATTTCTTCGGCTTCCCTATAGTTGAAATGCAATTAGTTGGTTAAAAAAAAGTTAAAATTCACATAAAAGTCATTTACAATTGAAACTTAGAAAGTGTTTTAACTTCAAAATACAACTAAATGTCTACCAATTAAGCCAAAGATAAAACAAATTAATGAATACGGGGAAGTTATGAAATTAATCAGACTAGAAATAACCGATTACAGAAGAAAAATGTTGAATCTCAAGAGGTCATGTGCAATAAGTCCCCAAAAGATTGAACATTGAAAGCTATAACATACCATTAAATTAGGAACGGGGGATTTCAGCCAAAGACCGCCCACCTGTGGATGCTATGCTTATAGTTTAGTTCTGGGACTGGTTGCGTTAATTGAAATATATATATATATATATATATATATATATATATATATATATATATATATATATATATATATATATATATATATATATATGCACAGCTGTGGTAGCGTTATTAATTTTAACTTGTATTTTCTTAATATTTCTTACAAGTTTTTTAACGGGGTCTTCGAGGCGAGAAAAAACATCCGCGAACGACATTCTTTGTCCTAGACGTCTTTCGACCGTGTTAGGTAATCTTCAGGGAATGAACAGTCGGTGACTGCGAACACCGCAATTCAAAGTACATCGGCGTAACCTCCACAACCCTGTCAAGGCGACTGACAGCCTACTTTCAAGATAGCGCGATTAAAAAACACGCCCACTCTCATGGCACTACCCTAACCCGAGAAAAGCTTAATAAGGACACCTCCATTATTCTGATACTCAAAAACCGCAGAAGATTACAGATGGCCGAAGCCGTTATTATTCAAATGAAGAAACCGGCAATTAACGTGCAACTTCAGCCAGAAACCATACTCCTAACATCTCAGCGCGCCGAGTTGACCGCCATTAAAAGAAGCACGTTTTCAAACTTTCATTTTCCTTTGCCTCCTTTGCCAGAGAACTAGATCAGAGCGACACATAGAGTAAGTCAAATAGTCAGAAATGAAATGAAATGAAAGGGAAAGTGAAATAAAAAGTTTAAAGATCTCAGTGCGCCCCCCCATCCCGATTAGTTGCTCCTGGAGGAGGGACCCGGTCGGGAAAGCGGGGCGAGGCCCGGTTTCCCCGAGTTTCCTCGGCACCCTTCTCCCTCGAGGCCTGAAGGCACCGAAGGAAAAGAGCTCCGGAGAGGGGGGGAGAGAGAGGGGAAGAGGTAAGGATAGGAGAGACTCAAATAAAGTCAAAGGCTTGAAAGTTGCTGAAGTTGGCCTGTGGACCTGCTTAACGTTGGATCCGGACCATGGTGTTTTTATGTTTTCCTAGCTTTTAATTGTTACTTTGCTGTACCTGTCCCTGGTTTTAGTGCTTGGCCCATCTTTGGGTAGCAGTAAAGGAGGAAGGTGATTGAAGCGGAAGAAAGTTGGAGGTTTGCAGAGAAGTGCAAGTTGCGTGGAGGTCACGCTAATCTCTGTACTATAAACTAATTTTAGAGTTAAGTTCGAAATAAGTTAGAGTGAAAGTGTGTCTGTTTGTTTATTTGTTTGTTTTGTTATTATGTTATGTGTGTATGATATAGGCGTTCAAACCGTTGTTAGCGTTATTTTTTTTTCCTGCTATGTTAATAACTCGAGTTTCTGCAATTTCTCGTATCTGTATCTGTTGTGTGGGCTCATGTTCCTTGGTTATTTATATGTTTATTTTTCTCTTCTTTATTCATATTGTTTTTCCTGTTTCGTTCATTTGCACTTTTTGTTAATTTTGTCATTACTTGTGGGTATGAAGTCCAATCCGGTGAGTTTGTCATTATTCGTGAATTCTTTTTGTCACAATTGGGTTTCTTTATTCCTTCCTTTCTTGGGCAGTTTGTGATGATGTGGTCTTCCATTTTGTAGCATCTAAAACAGATTTGTATATTGTTATACTGGTCCCTTTGAATGTTACAAGCCGGGATTATCATACTGTATGCCAGGATTCCCTTCTATAGTGGCTTTATTGCAATCTCGGTTAATTCGCACACAATTAAGAACACATGTGTGTGTTCCTTAAATTTTATTATGTCGTGTATCCTCGTCCATGGTTGTTGTTCCATTATTTCATGTTTTATTTTATCCGGGCAGTGTTCCTCCACCCATGATTCTACCTTACGGCATACGATGCCAATCTGGGGTGGTACTTTAGCTTCTAAGTCGATTTTCCTTAAAGTGATGGTTTCTGCCGATGAAAGTAGCAGTTCATCATCGTTGTTTTCCGCACAGATAACAACAAATCAATTAGGTGTTTCTATGCCTTTGATCAGGGCGATTTGTAAATCCTTGAAAATGCTTTGTGCTACATCCTGTGTGTTTCCTTTTTATCCTGTTCTGAATTAGCCGAAGGGAGAGCTTTTTAGTGAATTCCTGTGGCTCCATGTTCAATTTTTCATGAACCCCCCCCCCTTGGGGGAAGGGGTTCCCTGGAAAAATAAGGTAGTAGATTATTTACCCAATTCTACTAGTGGGAGAAGCTCCCTATCTGTTCCTAATACTATCTCGCCTGCCTGCTCTGGAGCGCATAGTCCCTGACCACCCTACCTAATTAGGCCTATCCCTATAAGCGGTCCTGCAGTCAGATTCGGGCTCGTCACCGATAACCGGGCTCCTTCTCTGGCCCCCTAACGGGCTCTCCTTCGCTAGTTCACTACACCCTACTATTGACTGCTTCTGAGACCTTGCTGGTGGTCAGGTTATACTGTGCTAGATGGAAATAAGGTAGGAGAGTTTCAGATTTAAAAAGGTATATTATGAGATAGGAAAATTTAATTTGATCACCGCTTTGAGGTGATTCCCCACGAATCAGAAACAGGAGGTCTCTCCAATCAGGCCGATTTGCACCTATATGTCTTTTTTCTTCTCTTTGGTATATACTTAAACATATAGAAAATGCTCTCTTCGCAAAGTTATTTCAAGTCAAAAGATTGATGTAACTTAACAGTGCGTAGATCGCTGTGAGTTGTCAGATGAACTGAGCCGTCCAAATAGTCAGATTACAATTTGATGTAAGAGTGTAGGTGTGGGTAGGGCATAAAGAAAGTGTGTTGGGACAGATAGCAAAAAATAGACAAGTGGTGAAAAGAGAAAGAAGTGTGGTAGGACGCAAAGAGATGTTAAGGGCCTGGTGATCAGGCCTATCGTTTTTAAATATTTTTTGTTTTGTGGCTCTTTTGTTGTCTTAGAGTTAATTTATATAATTAATGTTCTTGGGTATGATATTCGCATTTGCTGTTGTGGTAATAAATGACTTTAATCACTTTAGTGTTGTGCTTTTGTCTCTGCACAGATGGCAATGAAACCTGATGAAACTTCAATCAGTTTCACTAGTGCCACCTTGTGTTCGAGGTAGAGGGTTTTACAAAGTTTTCTCTTTTCCGGGGCCTTTTCTCTTTATATGGTCCTGAGGGGGACCCTGTTAGTGAGGGTCTCCATAGTCTTTCACGTCCTTCTACTAAGTCCTCTTGTGATGTCTTCTTTTCTGAAACCAAGGTGGAATTATGGTGTTTGGAGTGAAAAATGAAGTTATGAAGTGGTAAAGGAGGTAGCGGTTAGTGAAGGTAGGTTGGTGTATGAGTCCAAAAAAAATCGTGAAAAAACGCCCCCGCTCGTTTGCTGTCAGGATGGTGAATAGCATATAGTCAATTATAACTAGAAAAGGAATACGTAAGAATAGATAGAGAGATAGAAACCTACACCAGTTTTTAGTAAGAATAATTACTAATAACGGTTTGAACACCTCATAAATACTAACACTACTTAGACATATTAAAAATAGATACATATACACCAAAAATAAATGAATAAATAACACAGCAATGCAGGACTCTCACGCAAATACAAATTTTCTAACTTTATCACGCTAGCTATAACTACCTATAATGGACAGAGATAAGCCTGACGTCCAGGCAACTAGCATCTCTTTGCAAACCTCATACTTCCTTCAGCCTTCAACATCTATTCTTTTTTTTTTTTACTATCACATTCGCACATGGGACTCACAGTAGATACGTGGGACGGGTCACGATAAACTACAAAGTTATAGTTAGAGACCAACGACACATGGTTCGGATTTCACGTTAAGCTGTAGGCCCCATGAGTAACTAGGTTCACTTTTGTCTCTTACTATTTTCTTCGCTGCCTTATCCTAAAACCTTCTTGTTCCTCTCCCTCTCACTCTTATCCGCCGTACTTACATTGCTTGGAGCTTACATTGGCTACAAAGGAGTACCGGCCCCCCCTCCCCTCCATCCTTGGCCGATCTATGAGGGGCAAGAGGTGCGGGAGGAGGGTCTGAAGAGCTGTTCTTTGTCTCCCACTTCTCTTTTTCATTTAGTTTCAATTCATTTCATAATTCTATTTCTATTCTTTCCCTGAAGATGACCGAACACGGTCGAAACACATCAAGGAATAAAGAATGTCATTCGCGGATGTTTATTCTCGCCTCGAAGACCCCGTTAAAAGACTTGTAAGAAATATTAAGAAATAACAAGTTAAAATTAAGAACACTGCCACAGCTGCAGACTTCAATGGTACATGCATACAACATGTGGCTTTTTACCGAATTAAATATATATATATATATATATATATATATATATATATATATATATATATATATATATATATATATATATATATATATATATATATATATATATATATATATATATATATATATATATATATATATATATATATTTATATATATATATATATATATATATATATATATATATATATATATATATATATATATATATATATATTGATCCATTTACACACTCATATACTCATTCTTTACCATACTAGCGTATTTTGGCTATCGGCATCTGTTCTCACTTTGTTCAATTAGCTTTTTTAGATCAACAAACTCCGCCGACACAAAACCGTCATTCAACCATTTGAATATTAATGCGAATCTGTAACATTGAAATCCAATTCTCCAAACTCTCTTATCATTTTTTACTCTCCATCTATAAAATTCCTTTGATAAATAATCTGTCAACGCGCGTACGCTCTCTCTCTCTCTCTCTCTCTCTCTCTCTCTCTCTCTCTCTCTCTCTCTCTCTCTCTCTCTCTCTCTCTCTCTCTCTCTCTCTCTCTCTCTCTCTCTCTCTCTCTCTCTCACTCTCACTCTCTTTTTGTTTTTTGACCGGCAGTCAAAGATTTCTGGAGAGTTTAAGGAGTACCGTAGGCTAGCTAGATAGTGAAGTCCAGCATAAGGGCGGCAAAGCGTGCTGAGGAGCTCCGAGTGGCAAGACCTTGCAAGGAGAATCCCAAGGAGTTCTTTGGTTAGGTAAACAGCCGTAAACCAATCCATCGCATGATTGGCCCTTTAGTGAATGAGTAGGGTGCATTAAAGCACAGAGGTGCAGAAAATGCTAATCTTCTGAATGACTACTTCGCTTCAAAGTTTACTGGAGAATGTGGTCCCATACCACAGCCCACGGATTCTTACTTTGGAGAAAAGCTGGAGGAAATGGACTTCACTCAAGGAGAAATAGAAAAAAGATCACTGATCTAAAGACGAATAAGTCCCCTAGCCCGGACGGATTTCTACTTAAAGTGTTGAAAAAAGAGCGCAAAGAAGTGTCACGACATCTGAGCACAATCTTCAACATGTCAATAAAACCGGATGCGTTCCTAGATACTAGCATGAAGCGAAGGTGACTCCTATCTTCAAGAAAGGATACACTAGGAAGCTGTCGAACTACCGACCTATTAGCTTAACCTCAATAGTCGGTAAGCTCATGGAAAGCATCAGGGTGTACAAAATGACGTCATATTTAGAGTCCAACTTGCGATTGAGGAGTTCCCAGGACGGGTTACGAAGGCAACGGCCATGCCTAACGAATCTTGTGGAATTCTTCCACTTCGTCTTCAGTGAGCACAAACGGGATAAGGCATGGATGTTATCTACTTAGACTTTCAAAAAGCCTTCGATAAGGTACCACACAGACGAAAGCTCCGGAAAGTGCGTGCGCTAGGCATAGACGGAAATGTAGCAAGTTGGATGGAAAACTGGCTAAGTAGTAGACGGCAACGGGTGGTGTTAAATGGACAGGTTTCTGAGTGGGAGCCCGTTACTAGCAGGGTGCCTCAATGTTCTGTCCTGGGACCACTACTATTCATCATCTACGTCAACGACATGGACGGTGACATGGTTGCGAAGATTTCTAAATTTGCTGACGATAACAAGCTTGGTATGAACGATGCAAAGGATGGAAATACTGCCCGCCTGCAGGAAGATCTTGGGAAGATTGGAGAGTGGTCGGACACGTGGTAAATGCCTTTTAACGTGAACAAATGCAAAGTGATGCATACCGGTCACCGAAATCCCCAATCTCAGTATATCCTTAAGGTCACTGCTATTGAATCCACCGACACTGAGAAGGACTTGGGTGTAACAATCACTAGTGATCTCAAGTTCTCGAAACAGTGCATTGAGGCGGAGAAAAAGGCCCAAAGGATGCTAGTCTACATAAAGCGCCAGTTTGGATATCGGAACAAGGAGATTGTACTGTGTTTGTACAACTCACTTGTACGACCACACCTGGAGTATGCCGTAGAATTCTGGAGTCCTTCATTTCGAAAGGACATCGCGTGATTGGAACGCGTGCAAGCCAGGGCAACCAAACTGATTCCCTCTATCAGACATAAAAGTTATGAAAATAGATTAAGGGAATTAGATTTGTTCTCGTTGGAAACCCGTAGACTGCGTGGTCAGCTCATCGAAGTTTTTAAAATACTTCGAGGGTTTAACGATGTTGACTACAGGGATATTTTCACACTTGCTGAGAGCAGAACGAGAAATCACGGCTTCAAACTTGAACTGAAGCGTTACAACCGCGATCTGTGTGGAAAATTTTTCACGTACAGTATCTGCGGTTAGTGGAACGCACTTCCATTGGAAGTTGTCAACAGTGAATCTGTTGACCAGTTCAAGTCAAGACTAGACAAAGTCTTGAAAAATGGCCGTTTAAGGACGTTTAAGAGATGTGCCTACTCGACTGCTAGTCCAAAGTTACCCTCTTTGAATGGACCGTAAGGTGTTCTAGGGTACTTTCTTTCCTTGTTACTCCTTGTTACTCTCTTTCTTCCCACCTGTGATATGCTTCCTCTTAAGCTATAGGTCAGGGCCTTCCCAAAATAGTACTTCCACGGTATGGACAGCAATTTCCTTTGATGTATAACTTTTCCTTGTGACTCTCTCTCTCTCTTTCTTTCTCACACTTTCTTTCTCTTTCTTTTTCGCGCTTTTTTCTTTCTCTAACAAACATTCACTTCGCACAAAACTCCTTCCCTAAAAATTCAAATGGTCACCCTCACCTTCTCTACAAATTTAAAAGAATACAGAGACATATTATTCACACATTCAATCACCTCACTTCGCCATCATCATCGTCCTGTGATCCGTTCACCTTCAGTGGATATGATTCACCAAACTTCAGCCCTTCATCATTAAATATAAAGTTATTTTTTATCAAGTTGTTTATATAACCAAATACGAACTTATATAGTGGACACTCTCAAGAACGAACTCGAATCATGTAGCAGAGAAGAAATATTGTTCCAACTTTGGAACTGGTGACCCCCACCACAAAAAAAGCACCAACGACTCATCTTGCTACAAGTCGTGTCATCATCTTACAAAGCCATTAATTCCCTGGGAGTCATCATCGAATTCCCTTAACGCAATTATAAACATGGATCACATCCCATTCATCCATAATGAGCCCACATTCATATCACTAAGCATCAATTTGGCTCAACGGGACGCACAACACCCGCGCTATGCAACTCCCAATCTCACTCACATCAATCTTCAGTAAGTGATGCAAATTCGGAACCGCTTTTTATCCAACTCTCTAGATCGGTAAATTATCTGTGCACTTCACTTAGTATTAATTTATTATATTTTATTCATTCGCACTCACGTCATTTTTTTTATTCGCACTCACATAGTGTTATTGCAACGCACCATCAATTAATTTATTCACACTCACATAGAGCTAACTATGGCAACGCGCCTTCGATTCATTCATTAGCATTCATATAATTCTACTGCGACGTTTCTCATCTAAGGAACTGAGTAGGAGAGTCAACTTTCAAAACGTATGGCTATGCAATGCGTATGGTTTTCATTTTATTCACTTAGATTTCCAAATCCCTCTCACTCGCACCCACCAACACTAGGTCATCAGCACACACCAAAATTGAACCCTTCCCTCATCAATCGGATATCAATTTTCCTTATCCGCGTTCATATTTCTTTCTTTACTCTATTTAAAAAACATATTAAACATTTATGACATCACACACCTTTATCCTAAACATCCACTCAGCATATATTAAACTTCGGCTATCTTTCAACGAACGCACGCTTTGCTTCCACTATAAACACGCTTTTACACCGTCCAAAAGATTACCAATCATCCACTACATTCATAGAACCTGGCATAGTGCTTCCCTATCAACACGATCATAAACTTTATTTCGATTTATTTAGATTGGCGCTCAGTGCTATAGAAAAACCATGAAAACCAAATGCGCGCAATTAAACAATTCTGGCTCCTGCCTTGTTTTGGTGGAACCCCTGATTTAATTTAAAGCCGAATACTGTTGTTTAGTTGACTATTTTCTGAATTTGCATCGGAAAACTCTATGCTGCGAACTTGAATATCACCATCATTATCCGTTTTTCCCATATTTTTATTTAAAGCTTTAGGACGTTTGGCGAATGAGAGACGTGACTAATAAGGCTTCGTTTTACTGATTTCTTATATCTAAATAGAGTGATCAGCCGTAAAATATTGATGCTTTTATAGCCATTCGAAGTAGGATTTGGAAGGAAAACTTAAAGGGAAGTGAGGGATTCTCCACAAGTGACTGAATTACAGAGTGGGAGATAGAGCTAATTTAGGCGCGGCGGTGCTGAAGAGGCACTGATGCGTAGGCGAATCTTTTCTTCGCTTAGTTTGAATCGACTTGAATTTATTAATGAGTGTTAAAAGACATATGCGTAATACAGAGACGTTATGAAGCATGATATGGAAAAGGTGATTTATTTTAACCATTTTAGGCCAGCCAATCCATAGTGCGCCTCTCTCTCTCTCTCTCTCTCTCTCTCTCTCTCTCTCTTAAAGAAAGTAGAGGGAGAGGTGACGCCCCCTTGTCGCGAGAAGAGAGCTTGTGTGTACCTTTGACTTTTCGAGCTATGTCGGCGGGGGTACCTCTTCTGGGTACCCCTGGTAGGGCTTCCCTTGTCGATTTAGTCGAAAACGAGATTCCAGACTAAGTGCGTCATTCCTCCTTTTTTCTACTCTATCATTCTCCTTTTTTACTTTCATCCTATCTCTCCCACTTATACAAAAAGAAAAAAAACAAAAAAAGCCTACTCCTATCATGTCACTCTTTCCCTTTTTTCCCTCTATCTACATATAAGGACCTGGCAGCTACCTCACGCGTCAGAAGAGAGGCTTTGGAACCTCTATAAACAACGCCAATCGACGCTCACTGGTTGCCAGAGACTAGGACTAGAGGTGTCCTAGGCGTTGGGGCACGATGAATGGGATGAGGGTAGTGCCCTGTTAACCCCTTCCTTGGCGCGTAATTATTGACCGTTCCCAGTACCCGTTGACGGGTGCTTCTGGTAGCATCGGTCCGAGGTGACGGCCCTTTGTTCCCAGGTTGGTTGCCAGGCCAATAAAAAGCCTTGGGTCGAGTCTCTTGGTGGGGCAGGATATCCATTGAACGCTGCTCCGAGATCCTGGCCGTTGTGATTCGCAGGATTGAGGTCAGAATAGAAGAGCTAACTTCAAGCCCTGTACTAAACACTGCATCTGCAGTATTACCCCCAGAGCAGGTCCGCATGCTATGGATAAACCCTTAAAGAAAAAGAAAAAGAAGGGAAAGAAACAGGAAGAAGAGAAAGTTGAAACAGAAGATAAAGTAAAAGCTGAAAAAGAGAAAGTTGAAGCAGAAGAAGAAAAGAGAAAAACAGAAGAGTATGTAACAAAGGAAGATAAGGGGGAAGAGATGAATAAGAAAAAGAAGAACAAGAAAAATAAGATGGAGAAGAAAGAGGGAACCAAGAGTTCGCTTTCGCAAGGAAAGCCTCAAACCTCTGCACGGAAATGTCCGAAGGTTACCCTTGTGGACGATTCCCAAGCACAAGGTTTGCAGCCCCTGCTAGCGGCCCGCCTTCGCACTAGTGTGGAGGTATGCTGCCAGCCAGGACGGGAAAACCACCACATCAGGGAAGATGCTGAGAAATCTAAGATCTCCGAGAATTCAGTCGTTGCCCTGATGGTGAGTGGGAATGACCTCTACCTCCGAGGTGGCAAAGTAGGCCCCAGCGAGAAAATTCTCAAGACGGTCATGGGAGCCGTGGACGACTGTGGATTGAGAACTCGCAAACGGGTCGTTGTAGGGATGCTCCCGAGAAGAGGTCCTAGCCGGACAGCTCACTCTAGGAACGTGACCCTGAACCAGCGCCTGTCCGACCTCTGTACGGCGGAAGAAGTCTTCTTTCTGGACCCTTACCGCACCTTTTACGGTCGAAACGACCTTTACCAAAGGGACGGAGTGCACATTTCATTCAAGGGAGAGGCTGTACTCTGTAACTTAATCCAGGATGTCGTAGAGCGGACGCAGAGGAGCGTCCGACCCAGAGTGAAGGCGGACATAAGACAGTATGCCCGTGTCACTCCTGGAACGACGTTCTTAGATGCGGCAAAGAGGGGTACTGCCACACAAAAGAAGCCGGGAAACGGAAGAGCGTAGGGAGTCCTACATTGGGGGACTCCCTAAAAGTTCTTCTGTTCAACGCGAGGTCAATCAGGAATAAGTTTCTTCAGCTCCGTGGCCTCGTAGCAACAGAGGAACCTGAGATGGTGGCCATAACGGAGTCGTGGATAAAAATTTCAAGACGATATTTTGAAGGTGAATTCACGATTCCCAGTTACCAGCCTTCCTGAAAGATAGGCCAGACAGAGAGGGTGGCGGTGTGATGTTGCATGTCAAGGATACTCTCAACTCGACGGATTGCAACATCGTATCCGACCATGAACTACTAGGTGTTGACCTAGAGATAGGTCCTGCCAAATACAGGACCCTGGTGCTTTATAGACCTCCTGCCCAACTCGTTGAAAAGGACAGAGATCTGTACCAGCTACTAGGAGAACTTGTCGAAGACAGAGTGTGTATCGTCATGGGTGATTTCAACACACAAGTTGACTGGGAAACCAGAGAACCCTGTGGCGAGAACGCACTACTCCTGGAGTTCGCGAACAACGAGTTCCTCACTCAATGGGTGAGAGAGCCAACGAGAGGAGACAATATCCTCGACTTGGTTTTCACCTCTGAGGATGACATCGTTGAGGACCGCTCTGTTGGCAAAGAGCTCGGTGGCAGTGACCACCGACTAATTAGATTTGTAGTCAAAGTCCCCAAGGCAGAGCCTGCAACTAGTAAATCAAGGAAACTCGATTTGAGAAGAGCAGACTTTGCAGGTCTGCGCGCGGGACTGACTGACGCGAGGTTAAAAGAGTGCGAGGCTGTTGAAGACTCTTGGAACAGTTTCAAAACCACATTCATGAGTCTTCAATCGCGTTTTATCCCTCTGAAATGCCCCCGTCGGTCCTCTGTTCAACCAAAGTGGTTTAATCGAGAAATCGGCCAACTGCTTAGGGAGAAGAGAAATGTGTACCGGCAATCGAAGATCTCGGGTGACTTTGAAGAATACCGGAGGCTAGCCAGGAGAGTGAAGTCCAGCATAAGGGCGGCTAAGCGGTCTGAGGAACTCCGAGTGGCGAGACTCTGTAAAGAGAATCCCAAGGAGTTTTTTGGATATGTGAACAGCCGTAAACCAACCCGTTGAACGATTGGCCCTTTGAGGAATGAGGAGGGGACATTAAAGCATTCAGATGCAGAAAATGCTAACCTCCTCAACGACTACTTCTCTTCAGTGTTTACTGAAGAGTGTGGTCCCATTCCCCAGCCAACGGATTCCTACTCGGGGGAAAAGCTGGAGGCAATGGACTTCACCGAAGGAGAAATAAAAAAAAAGATCGCTGACCTAAAGACGAATAAGTCCCCTGGAACAGACGGGTTTCTACCTAAAGTGTTGAAGGAAGTGTGCGATGAAGTATCACGACATCTGTGCGCTATCTTTAACATGTCAATCCGGACCAAATGCGTTCCTAGAGACTGGCGTGAGGCGGAGGTGACTCCTATCTTCAAGAAAGGAGACCGTAACCAATCGTCGAATTACTGACCTATCAGTCTGACTTCGCTAGTCGGTAAACTCATGGAAAGTATCATGGTGGACAAAGTGACGTCGTATTTAGAGTCAAACCTGCTACTGAGGAGTTCCCAGCACGGCTTCCGAAGGCAACGGTCATGCCTGACGAACCTTGTGGAATTCTTCCACTTCGTTTTCAGTGAGCACGATCGGGACAAGGCGGTGGATGTGGTCTACCTAGACTTTCAGAAAGCCTTTGATAAGGTACCACACCGCCGCCTTCTCCGGAAAGTGCGAGCGCTTGGCATAGACGGAAAGTTAGCCGGCTGGATCGAGAACTGGCTAAGTGGCAGACGGCAACGGGTGGTGGTGAATGGACAGTCTTCTGAGTGGGTGCCCGTTACTAGCGGGGTGGCTCAAGGTTCTGTCCTGGGACAACTACTATTCATAATCTACGTCAACGACATGGACGGTGACATGGTTGCGAAGATTTCTAAATTTGCCGACGATACCAAGCTTGGTATGAACGTTGCAAAGGATGGAAATACTGCCCGCCTGCAGGAAGATCTTGGGAAGATTGGGGAGTGGTCGGACACGTGGCAAATGCCTTTTAACGTGGGCAAATGCAAAGTGATGCATATCGGCCACCGAAATCCCCAATCTCAGTATATCCTTAAGGTCACTGCTATGGAATCCACCGACACTGAGAATGACTTGGGTGTGACAATCACTAGTGACCTCAAGTTCTCGAAACAGTGCATTGAGGCGGAGATAAAGGCCCAAAGGATGCTAGGCTATATTAAGCGCCAGTTTGGTTATCGGAACCAGGAGATCGTACTGTGCCTGTACAACTCACTTGTCCGACCGCACCTGGAGTATGCCGTACAATTTTGGAGTCCTTCATTGCGAAAGGACATCGCGAGATTGGAACGCGTACAAGCCAGGGCAACCAAGCTGATTCCCTCTATCCGACATAAAAGTTATGAGGATAGACTAAGGAAATTAGATCTGTTCTCGCTGGAAACCCGTAGACTGCGTGGTCAGCTCATCGAAGTTTTCAAAATACTTCAAGGGTTCGACAATGTTGACTACCGGGACATTTTCACACTGAGTGAGAACAGAACGCGCAATCACGGCTTCAAACTTGAACTGAAGCGTTACAACCGCAATGTGTGTGGAAATTTTTTCACGTACAGTATCTGCGGTATGTGGAACGCACTTCCAGTGGAAGTTTTCAACAGTGAATCTGTTGACCAGTTCAAGTCAAGACTAGACAAGGTCTTGAAAAGTGGCCGTTTAGGGACGCAAAACAATTGAGCAGCCTTGTGCCTCTCGACTGCTAGTCCAAAGTTACCCTCTTTGAATGGACCGTAAGGTGTTCTAGGGTACCTTCTTTCCTTGTTGTTACTCCTTGTTGTTACCATATTACAACCTTCTGCTCGACTATTGATACTCCTTTTACGTATATCAAGACCTCTCAGAGCTAGATTTCCTTTGTTGCATCTCCTGATACTTGTGCCGAAAACATTTACACCCTTTTCACTAACCGACCATGGTCCATTCTTGCCCCAAACAAATCAAGTTACTTTTTATTCGTTTAATTCGCCATAATTTTGCTGTCCCCCCAGTCACTATTTCTTCGCAATGGTGGGTCCAGTGCCACAGCTAGGGATTTGTGGGCTGAGAGGCATTATCTCCTTTGGGGCCTCCACATACGAATGTTTGATATCATGAATAACATGAAAACAACTACTCTTGTAATATTTTGGTGCACCCTGGTATGTCTGATAGTGTGTCAAATAAAACAATAAAAATAAGTAAGACAATTTAATAGAGAATACTTATGTATGATTAAAAAAATAAACCACAAAATGTGAAACCGAGATATTATATATTGAACAAATAGACTCGGCAAAATTCATATTGATACATTCCATTAGTTTGATACAGCAACAATAATAAGAATTATTAAGACGCCTTAATACAAAATACTTATGTATGGTGACAAGAAATAAACTACAAAATGAGCAACCGAGATATTACATTCATTAAATCTAACAGTCAAAATTTATATTGATGTCTTTTATCAGTCTGACACAGCAACAATATAAGTAGTGATTAACACAGCTTAATTCAGAATTTAACTGTTTTATCAACTCTTTTTGTTATTCAAAAAAGGGATGGGACCCTCGTTTGGGGCTCCCCTCCAATGGCGGCCCTGGATAACTTTTAAATTTGTGCCCCCTCGTCATCCCTCCTTTAGCTACGCCCCTGGGTGGGTCAGGTGTAACATAGACAACCATGGTACAAGTGACTTTTGGAGAATTACGTGCCCTTCCTGACCCAACGATTGCAGAGCAATCTGTACATATATATTTACTACACATTTTTAATTACCCTAATATACTACTTTTTTTCGAACATCTCATTGGTAGAGATGCCTTCGTTGTTATTACTTCTTTGTTTTCAGGTTGGGAAAAATAGTAACAAAACCTCTGTCTTATTCCATCGTTCTTTATCATATCAATCCTTTATAGGTGGTAGTAGTTGGCTTGTTGTGCAGTTGTTTGGTTAGCAAAGGTGATTTTTCACCGACTTTTGGTACCACTATTGGGTAGCCCGACAGGGTTTTTTTGGATTTGTAGTGACCTTTACATCAGCCACTGACTTCAAAGGGTATAGTTAACTTCTTTCTTGATTACAGGCAGGGCCGGTTTAACCTAGTAGCACATGTAGCACGTGCTACAGGCACCGCAGGGATGTAAAATATTAGTAATAATTAGGTTTTAGCCTTTAGGCACAGAAGGCAGAGACAAAATAATTATTAATTTTCTTGATTTTTAGATTATTATTATATATGATATTACTATATATAAGAAAAATATAGAAAACTTCACTAGAGCATACTTAATAGTATAATAAGTCTGGCATTATGTTATAGTAGTACAGGTGGTTGCTCTTTAAAGGGCATAAAAAGTGTACAAAATAAAACCCTCTTTTTGGTCGCGGGCGACTCTATGTCTCACTATGTCGGTCGGTAAGTCTCCGTTTTGCTTTTTTTTTTATTTTTGTGATAACATTGTAACTATTCGGCGGAGTCTAACGAAATTTGCAACTCTTATGGGTATTTATACATTCTCTTTCGAATTATATAATTGCCAAAGTCCTCCCGAGATTAGCCCGAGAATTATTTTGTTTTGGCAATAACATCATAACTATTCGGCCGATTCTAACAAAATTTGAAACCCTTATGTTGTTTTACATTCTCTTTCGAATTATAGAATGGCCAAGGTCCTCCAAATGTTAATCCTAGAATTATTTAAAGTCTTGAAGGTCGTAAGGTCATAAATCAGAATAAGTGAGGACACGCAACTTTTTGGTCAGCAGACCTTGTTTTAGTTGAGTCCTCCCAGCCATACTAGCAGTTCTTTTAAATTCCTCAGATACCTTTTTCCCTCTCTGCAAAGGAAAAGGAGGGGTGGGGGTGAGATTATATATATATATATATATATATATATATATATATATATATATATATATATATATATACGGGTGGAGCCCACTATTCCTTGCGCTACGGGCCCCGCAGCTCCTTAAACTTGCCCTGACAACAAGCTGGGTAAAAGTGACCAGGGACTTTTTTTAGGGTAAAAAAATCTTCGGTGCTGGATTCCTTATTCTTTATTCAACGGGAATTTGGCAAGTCTGCAGATGTATCTCATCATCGATATGAATCTTCATCTTGAGGCACTTTCCACTTTCTCTTTTACATAAATGGCCCTCACACCCGGTGGTAAATAACATACGAGTATATATTAACTTAATTCTTGTAAATTCTATATGAGTTCAAAATACAATTAAATTTGTACCTTGTACTTACATTAATTTATTTTATAAAGCCTCACACTTTTATAGAATCCTACAACTAATAGAATCTACAAACTAGAGAATTCCCAACTAATTAATAAGAGATTTTCCTTTAATATTTCATCTATAGAATGAGTTCATATTTAGGGTGTTCGAGAAATTAAAATGAATTCATATTTAGAGCGTCTAATACATTCAAATTGAAGGTTTTTTTTAGTTCAATTTATTCTATCTGTCTTGCTATTAACTAAAGATATATTAATGCTCCACAAAATAAAACAAAGGCATTGTATTAATTGTTTTTTATATGATTAAAGTCATTTAAGGGTTAGATTTCGACATTAAATTAGCAGACATGGTGGCATGTGGAAACATCCCCTCACTGGTTGCCAAATGCTACTATATTTCTGATTTTTATGCTAAATCACAAATTCACCTTTTAACTCATCGATAAAAGCACCTTGCATGAGTTATCATTTCATTAAGGAGTCTGGCTGCATCTATAGGTGCTCGTTATTATTCTTTTAGTTTTGTATAATTAACTGTATTGTTGCATGGCTTGCACAGTTAGGAAACAAAAACCAGTGTCCTTTCGTGCTTTTTCCAAAAGTGATGTAATACCATGCGGGAACAGTGCTCTTTTTAGAGCACTTACCCATTCGGATTACCTAACATCAAATTATATTTTGGTTCTACATATGTCAATCTATTATAATATTTCATAAGACTTCCAAGCGCTCATTTCTGAGGTGTCTAAATTTCATATTCCAACCTACGATATGGTCCATATACTACTACATATGCTTCCCTTCAAGTTAACGGAGTTTACCACAAGATTATGTTTGAATTTAGGAATAAATATTCCCCACACATATTATATATATATATATATATATATATATATATATATATATATATATATATATATATATATATATATATATATATATATATATATATATATATATATATATATATATATATATATATATATATATATATATATATATACACACACATATATTTTGCGGTACTTGGAGGCTCTTTGGAGCGTTCGTACGCAGCGGCTGCACCTCTCCAATGCGAACAAAACATATTGGGTAAACTTGTTCGTGGGTGTGCTTACGCAGTCGTCCAGATGTCAGGTGCAGCCTGGTTACCGATGTTATAAATAGCTACCCTCTGACGATCACGTTTAGTTTAACTAACTCTAACTTAAAGAATTTTTTATTTCTTTTTATTCATAATTTTTTTTTCCTTCTTATTTTGTTAGATGTTCATGAAAGTATATTCTTTATTATTATTATTATATTTTTATAGCATTATTATTATTAGAATTTTTATTTATTCACATTGACCCTTATGTTTGCTGCAGGGCTTCCAGAAAGAAATGTCTCCCTTCCCGAGTCCCAATGTCAGAAGCGGCCACTCTACGTCTCTTTCGAAGATCTTGGCTGGCAAAACTGGGTGATCGCGCCTGAGGGCTACGATGCCAATTTCTGCAATGGGCGGTGCCAGTTTCCTTTGCTCACAAGTATGAATGCAACGAACCATGCCATCATCCAGACGTTAGTCAAAATGAAGAATGCTTATACAGAAGAAGAAATGCCCCCACCCGATCCTTGCTGCGCGCCCAGGGACCTGGCTACCATGTCAGTTCTTTATTACGATTACTCAAATAATGTCATACTTAAAAAATACTCTAAAATGATCGTCAAAACTTGTGGCTGCATATAGGTCACAGTTGCCTCCTGGTTAGACGGTGAAATGCTGGTTTGTGTTCTGTGTCTGCTCGGTGAGCACCAGGAGAGAAATAGTTCTCGAAAGCATTTTGAATGAAACCAATTTAAATTCATATTAATGTGTTTTAGTTAACACGTTCTCCTTCTCGAATTTGTCTTCTAGTTAAATAAGATGATATTGTATTTTAAAATAAATCGTCATCGAAGTGATAAAGTAATTCATGAAATCAATGGTTTAAAAACCCATCCTATGCTCAAAGTCGGAACCAAATAATAATCATATGATTTTGTCAAAAATTAAATCAGACCAAAAAATCATGATTATTATTAATATTGGAGGTAATAGTAGTTTGCAAAACTCATAAGGAAGTAACATTTTCATTTATAGTAGAAGTAGAAAAAAGGGCTGTTCAGGGTCAACAACGTCGATAGTCCAGAGATACGCATCCTGCTCGGTACCACGATGTCGGGCAAAGAATTTTGGCCTTTGGAAATTATGATGAATGATCCCCTATATAAGAGTAATAACAGTGAGCGCCCTGACTCGCAACAGTTATAAGGATAATAACAATTTGTCATATACTTTGGAAAAAGCAGTACGATTAGCAGGCAATCTAGGCGCGGTTGGAAGAAGTTTATCCATTGCCCGTACTAAATTGCTTAAATAAGAAGCATGATATAGAGAAGGTAAAGGTCGGTAACAAAAAAGAAAAGAATTGACTGAGAATACGACGGTTAAGTTTTCCTTGACCGTCTAGTAGGATCTGTAGTTAGAGGGGGGTAGTAAAAAGGTGATGAAGAAAAAAGAATTAAAGTAGGGTGAGCCGAGTTGCGAACGGCTTCCTGCATCGCCGCATCACCGTTGTAAAACAGCGTATTGACAGCGCTATCCAGTCACATGATACTAGATCAATGGAGTGTATGCTTGCCTTGTCTTACCAATAGACGCATTCATTAGCGTCATTACTTTGATCATGGTAGTTTGTGTTACACAAGCAAAATGAGCCAATACCTGTTTTAAGCGCTTGCTACTGATGCGATTCGAATTGGCTCATTAAATGACTTTAAGACGATTTTTTTTTCAAAGAATAAATAGTTATAGATACAGGATTCATCTATCGGTCATGAATGTTGAAGGAACACCAAAACGCCAAATCCGACCCGAAATATAGGCTCTAGTAACAGTCTAAGCTAGAATGTCTAAAGTAGACAGAGCCTCTGGCCAACAAGTCAAACTATCTATTATGGTGAGAAGAAAGTTCCGACCTAGGGAATAGGGTAGAGATGAATGGCATCAAAGCGCGATGATGGAAGTGGAAATGTACCAGAGGTGTATTTGTGTTGCATATGACCTTGACACGCTAACAATATAAGCACGAGTTGAACACTTTAGCTACATCGTATTTCCTCCATAGACACAGGAAACGGTGAGCAATGAGATTTCCTGAAGCCCGAACAACAGGATAAGAAATACAGTGAATTTGATCTAAAACATGACAACGATAAGAAAGAAGAACTTGAAGGGAAGGGCCATCATGTAAATAAATTCGACCAGAATGCGCTTGGAAAATTTAAAGAGAGTCGCGTAAGGATTAAGTCTGTATTTCCTGGTCATGAGCTAGCGCTAATGAAACAAAGTCAAATGATGCTGGACAATGAGTTGTGATCCCAAAATTGAAGAAATGCGAGAGAGCGTGTCCGATATGACTTTTAAAGAGCCGGAAACAACCAAGGGCACTCATGAGTCGCAGAATGAAATCCAAATGACGAGAATCAACTGCAAAATCCACTGGAAAATTGCAACCTCCAGAGAGGGCACCAACAAATGGCTTGTGGTCACTGAGAATAGTAAAATCACGCTCTTCTAAATATTTGGGGAAGTTGCGGACAGCGAGGTAAAGGCGAGTAGTTTGGATAAGAACGTATCATACCTATTTTGCACCGACATAGGTGGGTGACACATACGAAGCAACGCTGATTTGGGCACCGGGATAAGGATCAGTGGGTACATGATTTGAAAATCATCAGGAATGAATCTGTGGTATAAGTTAATCATAACACAGAGCCAGCTAAGTTGCTTGAGCAAGGAAGGTCGAGGAAAATCTCGAATAACAGTAACTTTGTCCTCGATAGGGCGAATTCCGTTCGAACAAACATATTTTCCAAGAAATGAGAGTTGCGGATACAGAAAGTACACTTAGAGGTGATGAATACAATACCATATCCGTATAAACGAGCGTAGACCTGACGAAGGTGAGACAAATGTTCATCTAAAGATGAAGATGCCATCAGGAGGTCGTGTATATAGAAAATGACTAAAGGGAAGACCTTTGAGAACCTAATCCATGAAGCGCTAGAAGTTTTAGCCACTGTTGCCAAGACCATACGATATGCGAAGCATTTTATGTCGTAGTTTACGGTCAAGTACGTATGTACATTTGCTTCATACATGAGTAACTCCGTTCCACTTTTCTTTAAGAGTGCTTTAATTTAATTCTTTAACCAGGGAGATCTGTGTTATGATATAACTATTGCAATTTGCAGCTTTCGAGGATATAATTAAACAATTCAGACAAAAATATACTTAAATTACATAAACGAAAGCAATATTAAATCTTTAAATACACTTTCGTACGGAATGGGAAATAACAAAAAAATCAATAAGTTTTGGATTCGTTTACATTAAACTCAGAGGGGCACGATAGTTGGGCGACCTTGAAAGTGAGTCTACTCGCTTTGGTGATTTGAGGCGAGTTGCGCTGGGGAGCTTCCTCGCTGAAGTGAGGAGAGTTGGGAAACAGCTGATGCTTCTCACTGGGTAGGTGGGGGTGCGTGGCGAGGATTCTTGACTTGAAGATTTAAGCATCGAAGATTTTGTATGAACGGAAGTTATTCCGATCCCTGTGTAACAAATTCGTGCTTCTCGATGATTAGACAACCAAGATGTGAATCTTTTTTCGAATGGGAATTCACGTTGGTATTCCTTAATGGTGAGGAGTATCTCTGTTTTTATTCAGAAAACTGAGATAAGGGATTTTCTCTGGACGAGAATGGTATGAGAGTTGGTCTCGATACCACTGATCTGCTCTTCTAAGCGACCAAAGGAACGGCCTCAGGAGGGAAAGTCCCACTCGGTTCCAACTATCCTCTTGATTCCGTGTTTGACTCAGAGACTCGACTTCTCTCGATTGCTACGCGGATTCTCTTTTTCAATTTCTAAGATCGAACTATATATACGTCGATTATCCCCTGAGGGGAGAGGAGACGAGGGAGTTTAGGAGGGGCGAACCCTCACTAGCCCACAGTTAAGCCTTTCTCTTAGGGAATACATTTTCAACGTTGTGACACTTCGCCCCTTAAGGTTTACGCACGGAGAAGGTGAGATTTCGTCTATTTTGCGAAAATAGACACAAACAATCGGAGGGGACAGTGAGCCTGCTCATAGATTTTCTGCCGACGAAGGCTTAGGCCGCAAGATTTCCATTTTATAGGCTCTCACACCCTTCTATTTTTATATTAACGGACTATGAAATCTGCTGACCGAAATCCTTTTTGCGAGCGACTTCACATCTTGGGCAGCGGTGAAAAATGGAGGGGGGGGGAGGGTAAAGTCTTGGCTTATGTGCAGCGCGACGGTTGACGCTGTATAACAAACTAGCGTCTGCTTGTCCTCGTGATATTCATTCCCCCACATTTCCTCCCTCCTAAAGAAGGTAATGGTGGGGGGAAAACTCAAGTACAAAAAAAATTAACGACAACAAAAAAAAGAAGACATGTCTTGGAACGCCAATCCAAGTCCGACTGTTACAGTGAAGATACAGTGGTCAACCATAATAATAAAATATGACAATGAAATTGTACGCCCACGCCCGCACGTACATAGAAAGGTAAAAGCGGACTTTAACCTTGCCTCATAAGGCCAAGCAGTCCAGAACACACAACCCAATTTAACCAAAAAAAAACTTCAATTACTAAAAAAGAAAAGAAAAAGAAACTGACTATTAATCTGCACTTAGGCAGTTAATCCTTACACCAACTAAATAATTAACATTAATATATACACAAAAAAATTGGTCTTAGGGCTAACGGGAGTTTAATTAGCCCTATGTCGGGTTTCGACTCAAGTTATTAGCTATACAATTATCGGATCCTTTTATATAGTTTATGGTAAATTGGTACTCCATTAACAATAGACTCTATCGCATAAGTCTGCCGTTCTGGCCTTTGCTGTTACGCAAATATGACAGAGGCCGGTGATCGGATTCGATATTAAACTCACGACTTATTAAATATAACTTGAATTTTTGCATGCCCCAAATTATGGCTAGTTGCATAAGCTCTTTCTCCACTCGATAGTTTTCGGCTCGCATAAGCTATGGGAAAATGGGTACCATCGTCTTCATATTCCACCTGTACACAACAGATTTCTTCACCACAGGCATCAGTGCGGATCCTAAACTTCTTTGGGGGATTAGGTAGTCAAAGCATGGGTGCTTAATTTAATTTTTCCTTCAACAAGTTAAACTGGGAGATTGCGTTAGGATTCCATCTAATGGGGTCGGGGAAATTTTTCTTTAAGGATCATTAATGTGGGCGGCTATCACGGCAAATTGGGGGTTCAAATCTAACTCCGTGGACGGGTCGTCCTAGTGGAAGGATAATGAGGGTAGAGGATAGTCGTTATCCGACTCTTCGCATACCGTGTTTACCACCTGAAGAGGTTCAAATGGTTATAAAGCTCCAATGGTTCTTCTCCACCCAGAGTCACAATATTATTAATAGACGCTCGGCGGTGATACTTCTTGAGAATGTTTATGTGATACATTTCATTTTGTAGCCTGGTAGAGTTTCAATCAAGTAAATCAATGTGGCCACGCGCTTCTATGACCGGGAAGGGACCCTTCCATTGGGAAAGCAACTTATTTGTCTCTGTGGACAGTAATAACAACACTTCGTTGCCAGGCTTTAATTTCAGAGCTTTTGCTTTGAGGTCGAAATAAGTTCTGTATTTTTCTAGGTTGCACTCCGCGTTTGAGCCGGCGAACTCTGCACATTTCTCCAAGCGTTCGCGCAGCTCGATCACATAGGTGTAGGAGGATTTAACTTCTTCCTGTAATTGGGGGTCAGTGAAGAGCTCCTTAAAGATGCTCATAGGTCCTCTGACGTTACGTCCGTACAACAATTCGAAGGGCTCAAAACCCAGAGTTCTAGGAGGAATTTCTCGCCCCGCGAAGAGGGCGACTGGTAGGTACCGATGCCATTCTCGAGGCCGAGACTGACAGAGCTTTCTTAACACTACCTTTACGGTACCATTTAATTTCTCATACATCCTGTTTGCGGAGGGGTGAAAAACGGTCGTAAAGAGGGGTTTGATGAGGAGTAACTTGCCCACGGCTTCCATCAGTTCCGACGGGAACTGACGGCCTCGATCTGAGAGGATTTCTTTAGGGATGCCGACTCGGAAAAAAATGGATATGAGGGCTTCTGCACAGGAAATACTCAATTTTCCTGAGGGAAACTGAGTCGGGGAAACGAGTGGCGCAGTCTACCAAATTGAGGATATAAGAGTGCCCTTCACTAGACGGGGGATGGATGGGCCCAACCAAGTCTATAGCCACTCTGAAAAAGGGCTCGGAAATGACGGGGGTTTTCTGCAGGGGAGCTGGTGGTGCCCGGCCTTTAGCGGTGACCTTCTGGCACAGTTTGCATGACTGGCAGTATACGGCGATCTCTTTAGCGGCGCCGGGCCAAAAGAAGTATTAAAAAATATGTAGAGATGTTTTGTTGTGACTGAAAGGTCCAGCCAATAAGCCATCATGTGCAATTTTTAATACCCGCTGGGAGTAACACCGGAGAATGTACAAGACTTTATCCGACCGGGAAGTTACTTCAGCCATCGTCCGGAATAGTAGTGAATTCTCCACCACGTATCTTATTCATTTGTTCCCGCGAACAGATTCTTCTTCGTTTTTCGCTGCCTTCTCCCACAAGGGTTGGAGAGTCGAACAGTCCTTCTGGGCGGTAGCGAAGGCTTGGGAATTAAGCTCTTCGTATTCCGAGTTCTGAAGAGGAGATAAAGGGGTCGGGGCAGCCGCCTTCTTAGGTGCTTGGATGCGAGTGACTACTGGCTGGGCTACTGGATTTGGGGAGAGCTGCGTGCTCTGGCCTATTAAGACATAACAGAATTTAATAGGCGCTGCAACTACCTCGGTCCAGCCAGTGAAGTACTGACACTGGATGTGGCATCTGACTACGGGGAACTTGTTTGATCTACCCAGGACGTCCTGAACGACCGCGAACCTCTGGTGCTGGGGGCTGACTGGGGGCAGCAATTTTATCTGATACGACGATACAGGTGCACTCCGTATCGCGTACCAATGTTGAGACTCGGCAACCATTTACTGATCTAGTCTCGAACTTTAGTCCTCCAGGAGAACTCTTATTAAACAAAAAGTTCACCTGTTGGTCAGGGGAATTCAATGTGGACGAAGGAGGCGCTGAAGCAGGAGGTTGTTCTTGGGGGAGAGATGCGGTGATGTTGTGCACTTGTTGACTCGAGGAAAACATAAGCCTCGAATTTGGGGGCAATGGAAGCTAATGTGATCTTCGGTGCCACACGTCAAACACGTAACAGGGTTTCTGCGGTATGACGGGGACGAGGGGTTTATATTAATTAGGGGCTTAATTTCTCTCTGATCCTTAGATGAAAAGAATTTGGATTTGGAGGGTACAGAGGGCTTGACAAATTTAGAGGGGGTTCTTTTGCTGGGGTTTCTGGAGATAGCCACCTTTCTTTGGAGCCGAGGGCTGGTTCTTTTAAAACTCTCGCGGATATAGTTTGTGGTTGGAAGCATGCAGATCCGCTTCTTCACGCACTCATTGAACGTATCGGCTCGCCTGTCCTGGGGGCAGGGTACACAATAATTGGTCCTTAAGAATGAAGTCAATGAGAGAATTGAACTCATTCCCCACTTGTGCTGAATCTAGCCAGAATTGGAGATGTATCCGCAGAATAAAGCCAAATTGACTGTATGTTTGACCAGGCTAAATTCTAGCATGTCTAAATTTCATCCTATACTCCTCGGGATTTAGATTAATGGTGGCAAGTAGCTCGGACCTAAGGGTAGAATAATCCACAGAAACTTGGGATTGTAACGAGATGAATATATCACAGAGAATCTGGCGAATCCCTCTGTTTCTATGTCTCAATGATTCACCTCAAAGATTTTCTCAAGGTGTGTCAGGTACGAACACAGTTCTTCGTTATCTTTATCTGCTGAGAGTTTCATCGTAGGTACTTGCGTAGTTCCAGGCCGGGACCCAACGGAATTGACTTCCACCTGATCTTTTCTCAATGACCTTTATGACCTTTCATGTGCGCGTATTCGTTTTTTATCTTCTCTTTCCCTCTCTATTCTTTTTTCTGCTGCTTCTCTTTCCATCTATATTCTTATTTCTTCGGCTTATCTTTCCTCTTCCGCTTGTTATCTCTTTTCCTCTCTTTCTGCCATTTTTTTGTTCCAGGACGTAGTCAATTAGTTCTTTGCCTGCTAGTCCAAAAATTTGGCCTTGTTGGTGGAACCTTGCGAAAGACGAAATTTTTCCTATCTCCGTCAAAAACTCACCAATGTAAGCTAATGGTACTTATGCAAACACAAAACAAGTAGCGCTCTGCCTAACCCAACCCTACCACCCACACTTTCTCTTAATTAAAATACCGCGATAAAAAGTCTAATTAACATTATTAACGGGCTAAGCACAATCAATTAACAAAAAATCTAGACCGACTTTATCCTCTTATATTGTTCATTTTCCTCGAACGCTTAGGCACAACTTTGTCACTAATCAAGGGGATGCAACACAAATAACTATTATTGAGTTCTTCCAAATACCTCAAAACCTGTCACCAATTTTATGCCATAGTTTACGACTGATTACGTATGTACGTTTGCTCGGTACATGAGTAACTCCGTTCCACTTTTCTCTAAGAGTGCTTTAATTTGATTCTTTAACCAGAGGGGATTCGTGTTATGATATAACTATTGCCAATTGCAGCGTTCGAGGATCTAATTAAACAATTCAAACAAAAATATACTTTTAATTACATAAACGAATGAAATATTAAATCTTTAAATACACTTTCGTACGGAATGGAAAATAACAAAAAATCAATAAGTTTTGGATTCGCTTACCTTAAACTCAGAGGGAGTCGATAGTTGGGTGACCATGAAAGTGAGTCTACTCGTTTTGGGTATTTGAGGTGAGTTGGACTGGGGGGCCTCCTCACTGACATGAGAAGGGTAAGGAAAACAGCTGATGCTTCTCACTGGGTAGGTGGGGGGGCGTGGCGAGGCTTCTTGACTTGAAGATGTAAGCGAGAGGATTTTGGATGAACGGAAGTTATTCCGATCCTTTTGTTACAAATTTGAGCTTCTCGATGATGAGACAACCAAGATGTGAATCTTTTTTCGAATGGGAATTCACATTGGTATTCCTCAATGGTAAGGAGTATTTCTGTTTTTATTCATAAAACTGAGATAAGGGATTTTCTCTGGGCGAAAATGGTATGAGAGTTGGTCTTGATACCACGGTCTCCTCTTTTAAGCGATCAAATGAACGGCCTCGAAAGGGAAAGTCCCGCTCGGTTCCAACTATCTTCTTGATTTCCTGTTTAACTCAGGGACTCGAATTCTTCTCTCGATTGCTATGCGGATTCTCTTTTTTAATTTCTCAAGATCAAACTATACATACGTCAATTGTCCGCTGGGGGAAGGGAAGACGAGGGAGTTTAGGAGGGGCGAACCCTCACTAGCCCACAGTTAAGCCTCTCTCTTAGGGAATAAATTTTCAACGTTGTGACACTTCGCCCCTTCAGGTTTACGCATGGAGAAGGTGAGATTTCGTCTATTTTGCGAAAATAAACATAAAAAAATCGGAGGGGACAGTGAACCTGTTCATAGATTTTCTGCCGACGAAGGCTTAGGCAGCAAGATTTTCATTCTATAGGCTCTCACACTCTCCTATGTTTATATCAACGGACTACGAAATCTACTGAGCGAAATCCTTCTTTGCGAGCGACTTCACATCTTGTGCAGCGGGGGAAAGGGGGAAAGGGGGACGTCTTGGCCCATGTGCAGCGCAACGGTTGACGCTGTATAAATAAATTAGCGTCTGCTTGTCCTCGTGATATTCATTCGCCCACGATTTCAAAAGACCGGAATGGAGTGGAAATAGCATTCTATTGGACGTCATCGAGATGAGTATGAATCGGGTTGAAAGCACAATGTGGTGGAGCGAATGTGAGTGTGTGTGTGAAGGGCCATTCTCCCACCCCTTTTCCAATACACTCTCCCTCCCTCTGTAAGAAAGTGTGTATGAACGGAAATGTTATATATATATATATATATATATATATATATATATATATATATATATATATATATATATATATATATATATATATATATATATCAATTGATTTTCATGTTTTGTATAAAAAGTTTTTTTTCTCTTCCTCAGCTAAATGTTAGATATTTGTTTGAAAGTCCACTCTTTTAAATTCCAAGAAAATCCTATAATTTGTAAAGGGTGGCGGAGCCTGTAGCTTTTGCAAATAACGTAGTTTAAATTATTGTAAGTCCCGCCAGGACAGAGTGGGCTTCTATATAGCTTTAATACTGCAACAAGATCGCCTAATCTTATATCGAGCTCGGAGGCGCCAGTTTTTTTCTAAGTCCTAGGCATTGTGCCCACTCGATTGGCAGCTGGCAGGCCTTCTCCCCCCTGGGTACCAGGTGAGGCCCTTTCCTTTCGTTTATTCATTTATTTGTTCGATTTTTTATAGAATTGTTTTTTTAGGATTGGTAGTTGTTTTTTTTCTTTAAATATAATAGTCTGAGTATTTATATATATATTGATTGATAGTATTCATAAGGTAGGATTAATTGTATATAAATATGTAACGAGATCTCTTGTAAATATTTACCCCATACCTTTTTGTAAGTAAAGGACTGTATATACAATCCGTTTCATTTCTCCCTCGATTTTTCACATCCGAATTAGTGTAGGCAGTGGGTTGGTTCGATTGGGGTTAGCATCTAGATTTTCGTTCCGCTACATTTGGCGCCCGAATAGGGACGTGAGATCTCGAAACCGGAAGCGTGACAGGATTGAATTGCAGTTCACACCCAATTAGAGTGACAAGTAGTTTGGTTGTTTTTCCATTTTTTTATCATTTTTACCAACCTGGGAGGATAGCTTCTGTGGAAGAGGGCCTCCATGATGAGATTGTGAGACTGAGGCTGGAGTTGAGGCAGGAAGAGGAGGAATGTATGATGTTGAGGAGCGTGATTAAGGTATTCGAGAGTGATATGATGATTATGGATGAAAAGGCAGGACGGATGAGGAAAGAAATGGACGAAAGACAAAGGCAGGTTGACCAAAGGATTCAGGACCTGTATGACATGATGAAGGGGTCACAACCGGGCCAGGACCCTCGACCCTGACCACAGCTCCGCCTGAAGGGGATAAGACTAATGGGATCAATAGGGGTAGGTGTGAGTCTAGAGAGTACAGGATGATTGTGAGTGATAGGAAAGGAGAATGGAAGAGAGGAGGAAAACGGGGTCAAAAGGGAAGGATTGGAAGGTGAGAGGAAAGAGTGTGGACTCGTTGTACTCGGATGAAGGAGAAAGTGATGGTGTGATTGGTGAGAGCGAGAGCAGCTTAAGTGAGAGTGAAATGAATGTGGGGAAGGGTATTTTGAAAAGGAAAGTGCCAGAGGTGGAGAAGTTAGGTTGCATGGTGGGAAGAGTGTAGAAGAATTCTTCGGGGAATTTGAGCGGTATTGCAAGCTCAAGTACCCGGAGAATAAGGGATAGTGCATGAATGTTTTGGGGGAATTTTTGCATGGAAAGGTATTAAACTTTTTCCGCGTGATCATGAGTGTGGGTGAGCCAAGGTATGAGGTGGTGAAAGAGAGACTGATTGGGTAGATGAAACAAGTGAAAGAGAGTGTGAAGTATAAAATGGTGAATGAATTTGAGAAGGCTCGTATGGGGAAGAGTGAAAGTGTGAAAATGTAAGCACATAGGATTGAGAGTATGGCGAGAAAGAGGTATGGTGATGATGATGTGAATGAATGTAAACAATTGATGAGAAAGTTCCTGGATACGATCCCGCGAAAGATAAATGAATGGTTGAATGAAAAGAGAAAGGAGAGAATGAAGCTGACAGGTGAACGGTTGGTGTGGGGAGATGTGTTGGAACTGTTTGAAGATGGGTGATTTGATGAAGAAAGTGATTTAAACGAGGACGGATAGTACAGTGTGAATGTTGGGGGTACGAAGCCCAGGAACTTTCCTCCACCGCAGCAGTTTGTCAGCTATCAGGATGCCCTGAGGGCTGCGCCAGCTGGGGTGATGTCGACTTCCTGGGCCGTCAGGCTGGATGAGCGAATGGAGGATGGGCAAATGGGAGGGGACATATGAGTGGTAAACGCATGAATGGGTATATGAGGGAGCAACCGAGGTAAGTCCCAGCAAATGAGAGACCAAATGGTGTGAGAAAGATCGTGGAATATCGTAGGTGTGGAAGGCAGGGGCATACGTTGGCGGAATGTAGGTCGACGTCTGGTGCATGTTTTGGGTGTGGTAAGAAGGGGCATATGATAAAGGAGGTCCAGGAAAGTATGAAAAAGTGCTTCGAATGTAAAGAAAGAGGCCATTTGAAGAAAGATTGTCCGAAGTTGAATGGTAGAGCAAATGCTGAAGGAGTGGAAGATTTGCAAGTGGTAACTGTGCAAAGGCCGGTCATTATGCGAGGATGTGTCGTGACCAGAGGAATGTATGTAGCTATTGTGCGATGGAAGGTCATTTGAGTGAAAAGTGTTGGATTAGGCTGAGAGCGCAAGGTGTGAATGGAAATTCTGAAGCGGGAAACTGAATTGTAAGAGGGTACCTGGTGAAGTATCCTCTGGGTGCATGAGTGCGAGTAATGTGTTGGTAAGTCTGTCTATTATGAAAGTGCTGTCTGGTAGGAAGTATGAGTGTCTGAGTGTAAAGGTTGAATTGAATGGGATTCAGTGTTTAGCGTTGATAGATTCTGTATGCAAGACGAGCTTAGTATATAAAGATGTGTATGACAATGTGAGTGAAAAAGCCCTCCTGTCTGAGTGTAAGATTATTTTAGTAGAGATTGAGAGTATGAGAGTGTCTGTTATTGTAATGATAAGGTCAGCTGTTCAAATGCATGATATGTTGATGAATGAGTGTGAATTCTCTGTGATTGATAAGTTGAGTAGTGAGTATGGTGTGATTTTAGGGTATGATTTTATGAAAGTGAACCGTATGGTTGTGCATCCTGTGAGTGATCGGATTGAGGGAAAGATTGGTAAAAATGTGGTGTATAAGTTGTATGTAGGGAAAATGGTAGTGTTTTGAGGAGTATCTTTACCGGTATTGAGGTGACTGCTATGTACAGTGTAAGACTTGTGAAGGGTGAAAGGGTTGTCTCTTAGAGTGAGTTGGAGTAAGGATGTGAGTTTGAATGTGGGTGAGAACACTGTGATATTGGATGGAAAGGATACGTGTTATTAGGTAAGGCGTGTTGCTTGTGTGTTTGATGGTTTGATAGGAATGAATGATCCTTTTGTATGTGTGAAGGCGGACCCCAGTGTGAAAGGGCAGGTGAGGATGATCCAAGTCGGGGATATACTGGGTCACCTCTCCACTGACAATGTGGTAGGTATAGATGATAGCAGGGATGTCAGGGTAAATGTTGTGAATAAAAAGACGTGTGAGTGGACGTATAATGAAGTGGGGAGGATGGTTGAATTGGATGGATGTTTGACTGAATACGAAAAGGAGGATGTGTATCGAATGTTGTTTGAACGAAAGGGGTTGCGAAGCTTCCGGAATTCAAGATAATCCTGAAGGAGGACACCCCAATCTATTAGCGGCCGAGACATTTTCCGCGTCCGGTTGCTGATGAGATTGAGGAGCAATGTGTGGAATTAGAACTATTGGGGGTGATTGAAGAAAGTGAGAGTGCATGGAATAGTCCGATTGTGTCTGTACGTAAGCCGGATGGAAGATTGCGTGTGTGTGGATTATCGAAAGGTGAACGAAAGGAATGTGAAAGAGAGGTTTCCAATGTGTGTGGTATCTGAGTGTGTGTATAGTATGCATGGGATGAAGTAGTTTACAAAGCTGGATTTGGGACGGGGGTATTACCAGATGTCCATTGCTGAGGAGAGCCGGCCGGTGACTGCCTTTTCCTCTACAAGAGGCATTATCAGTTCCGGAACCTCAGCTTTGGGTTGGCTATGCTCCGGGAGCCTTCCAGCGGGTGATGAATGTTGTGTTAACTAAGTTTGCGAGTAAGAATGTGATTGTGTTTATAGATGATATTTTGATTATGACTGAAAGTTGAGAACGTTGGAGAGTGTTGGTGTGAAGTTGAAAGTAGCAAAGTGTGAATGGTTTGCGAAATAAGTGGAATTCCTTGGGCATATGGTGAATGAGAATGGTTTACGAAAGTCGCCGAAGTATGTTGAGAAGGTGCGAATGTTTCCGAAACCGGTGACTGTAAAGTAGCTGAAGTCGTTTCTGGGTTTGATTGAGTTTCAGCGAAAGTTTATACGTGAATGTTCGGGTGTGAGTAAGCCTCTAACTGAGTGGATGGGCAAGAAAGGTAGTACGGTTGTCAAGTGGAATGATAAGATAAATGAAGCGTATGAGAGACTGAAAGAGGCAGCGGCTGAAGATGTTGAATTGGCATACCCAGATTATAGTGTGAATGCTATGATGCTTGAATTGTATACGAATGCGAGTGGGTATTGTATGGGAGGTTTTCTGATGCAAGAGCAGGGCTTGAATGGAGAGAATGTCAGGCGAATAATTTGGTATGTATCCAAGGCTATGAATGCGGCAGAGCGAAAGTATTGCGACCGTTTTTGTATGGTGTGAGGTTTGTGATCAAAACAGATCATAAACCTCTTGTGTATCTGCAGCGTATGAAATGGGCTGATAGTAGGATTGCAAGGACTTTGGAAGATTTGAGTGACCTTGACTATGTGATTGAGTATGTGCCTGGTGAATGGAATGGAGTGGCTGATTTGATGTCAAGGTATCCTGGTACGAATGATGAAAATGTGTGTGGAGTGAGGGATCCTGAGTATTTGCCGAAAGCGATTATGAATGGAAAAGAGAGTAAGGGTGGTGGTGATTCGTTGTTTGAGAGTGTATGGAATGGTTTGCAAGATTTGAAGAGTGGTGGAGTAAATGTGAGAGTGCCCGATAATGTGGATGACTTAAGGAAGGAGGTAATGAGTGAAGTATGTAGGAAGCCTGGAAGTATTGGCATGGCAAGGATGCGGAATTTTATGAAAGAATTGAGAGCGATGTGTATGCAAGGGGTCCCGGCATTTCAGGAAGTGTTGATTGTAGTGAGTCGTTTGTATGGAGTGATTGTTTATGTGCACTTTGGTGGTGAAAGGCCGACTGTGTACAAAGATGAGAAGGTGAAAGCTTTGAATGCTAATGGGGTGCATCTGCAGTATTTGAGCGGTGTACATTACAATTGGGTGATGGAAACGTGTTCGTATATGAGGGAAAAGAATGATTGTCTGGATGAAGATGAGTGTGTGGTGAGTGACGATGTGGGAGTTGATAACAGTGTGGATATCAGTGCTGATGTTGGTGTTGTTGTTTCTTCCGTGTATTGCGAACATGGAGGACCTGATATGATGGAAGCGAGAGTGACAGTTGGTGAAAGGTTCCTCTGTGGTTTGATTGATACTGGAGCGCAAGTGTCGTTAGTGAACGAAAGGATTCTGAGTAAATATGATGAGTTTAGATGTTGCGAGCGTAAACCTGTGAAGTTACGGATAAGTGGATTGGGGAATGGAATGATAGTGGCATGAGAACAGGTTAGTCTGAGAGTGAGTTTGGGCAGTGGTGTGAATATGAAACATGATTTTGTGATTCTGAAAGAGGAGCAAATGCCGTGTTGTTTCTTGCTTGATGTGGAATTTATGAGATTGAATGACTTGTTTTTGGATGCTGATAAGGATTGTGTTATAAAAGGTGAATGTGAGGTGATGAGGTTGAATGAGAGTGCGAAGAATGTTGTTAAGTTTTGTGGTATGATCGAATTGGTCATGGATGATGAGAATGAGATTTTAAGTGATGATGATATTCTAGAGATGCAACAGATGTGTCCTTTTGTCGGTGAGTTAAAGAGGTGTGTGATTATGCATGTTGATTTGAATGAATGGCTTGAGTGTTTGAGTGATTTTAAAAGGTATGCTAAGGATTTCGTTGTTTTTATGGATGTTGTATATTTTGTGAGGCATATGAAGATTTTTTTTTTTAAGGGGCTATCTGGCGACTACCCACTTGGGCATGAAGAATGCCGATGATATGTATATACCTGTGATGTCCTTGGTTGATATGATTGGTCTGGTTAAAGTTGTGCATGATAATTATGGGCATATGGGTAAGTATAAGTTGTGGGAGTGTATGAAGGAGCGCGTGTTTCATCCGTTTCTGAGGACTGCTGTGAATGATGTTGCGACTACGTGTGAAAGGTGTCAAAAGCGAAAGGTGCAAGTTGTGCAAGTGAAACCGCCAGTGTTGAAAGTTGATGCGATAGAACCGTTTGAATTGGTAGTAATTGATTGTGTGTCTTTACCGCGTACGAGTGCTCGGAATATTGGTATGGTTGTGATGGTTGATCATTAAAGTAAGTTTGTGTATGCGGCGCCTGTGAGAGATAAAAGGAGTGTGACTGTTGCGCGTGTGGTTAAGCAGTTTTTTGTATGGAAGTCTAAGAGATGTCTGAGTAATAATGGGCCCTGAATTTGCGAGTGAAGTGTTTGAGCGAATGTTGAGAGAGAATGGTTTGGAGCATGTGAGGACGACTCCGTATGTACCATCTTCGAATAGATTGGCTGAACGTACAATTAGAACCTTGTGTGAGATGTTGAGAGTGATGAGTACGACTTTGAATGGCTGCGATGAATCGTTGAGTAGAGTGTTATGAGCGTATAATTCGACGGTGCATAATGCAACTGGGGTGTCCCCGTGTCAGTTTGTTATGAATTTTGAAAGGCGAGTGAAAGATAGGTTTCGTTTGAGTGAAAGTGAGCAGAGTGTATAGCGTGGGGCACATGAAAGGTTTCGTTCGTTTGAAATTGGTGCGAAAGTTTTGAAGGTGAGCCATACAGTGTATGAACTGTGCAGAGAGAAAGAGATAAGGTGCATGATGATGAGAAGGAATTTGATAGTATAGATCTGTCTGGGAAAGAGCTTGTCTTAGTCTCGAGGAGTAGAGTGTACCACGAAGAGTTAAAGAAAGAAAGCCATTTCGAATTAAAGTAAGTCTGAGCTGAGTCTTTCTGGTATGGTGGAGCTTGAGAGAGAGTGTTTGCATAAGCAGGTGAGTGATTTGGCTGGTGTAAATAGATGAGTGAATGAGCTGCCTGTGGCTGTTTTTTCTGGTTTGGGGAACAGTATGAATGATAGTGTGTTAGGACAGAATGAACCTAATGTGGTTGATTTTTCTGGTTTTACGAATGGTAAGGGTAGAGGTGAATTCGATGTGAAGAATGAGGAGGTGACTGAATTTTCTGGCTTTTGGTGGGAACCAGTTGAAGGGGTTTCCGGTGTAGCCGCTGAGACTAGAGGTGACACATATATTGTGTTGAATGATATGGCTTCATGCATAGAATATAGAGTGGAAAATGACATTTTTTTTTGCTTTCATACTTCGTTCTCCCTGCGAACGAAGTATTTAGAGGGTAGAAGCTCTGCTCAGTGATTAAAATGATCCTTCCTTACTTCGTTTCCTGCAGCTCCCCGTATCCTGTTTGTTGATGTTTCAGGTCTTTTTCTGTTGTTCCATGTTGCTTTAATGATTGAAGCACAATTTTTCTTAAAAATTCCCGAAGTGAAATGGGATTTCCACATTTTCTCTACAAAAGCCAAGCGTTGACAGAAGAACAGCAGATACTCCAAGAAAATAATGGCCACCGCCATTTGCGAGATCGAATTCGGATGCGGTAATTCACAACGAATTGATCAGGTAGATCAACTCCACCCATATGCTTATTACAAGCTTCAATGGCATTAGGAATAAGAACTACAATCTCTTTTTTATCAACTCGCGACCATCGGGGACACTTTGATTTAGGATCAACACCAAATTTATTCGAAGCAACTGTCACCACCTTATTGTCTTTCCACTTAATTAAAATTTAATCATTATTACACACGGACTCAACATAACCTCTTTTCCTTTTCTCTAGCATTTTGGAAGCTGGTAATGGTGCATTTCCCAATCTTTCTTTTCTTATAGTACCAGTTCCAGCAATACCACGGTTTGAAAGTTCATTCAAAGGAGGAAAGGAAGTAAACAAGTTATCAAAATATAAACACTGTCCAACCCTTATCTTTGCGCTTTTAACTAAACCCAACACATCATCTCCACATTGACCTAACCCAGTTACAGGAAGTTTTGTTGAGCTACCACAATAAGGTTCTGCATGAAACATGTATCGATCCGAAACAGATGGAACCCACAGTTTATATCCAAACCGTATTAGCTTTCCCCTGATAAACTGTTTCGTGCTGTAATGCCCATAATATGGCACAATTGCTAAAGTTACCCCGACACCACGTTGTTCTTCATCTTCAAGGATGTCGAAAATGTCATTTGACGACTAGCCTACAGATACATACATGAATATATATATATATATATATATATATATATATATATATATATATATATATATATATACGAGGGGGAGTCAAAAAGTTCTCAGATAAATGGCATAAAATTTTTATTTGTAATAATACTGTAATCATTTTTCTACATAAGCTCCATTAACATCTATACACTTTCTTAATCTATGAATCCAACGGTAAAGACCATCTTTGTAGAATTCACGGGGTTGTCTCTGGCACCAAGTAATGACCTGCTTTTTTGCTTCATCTAATGATTGAAACCGGGTTCCTTTTAGGTGTCCCTTTAAATTTGGAAACAGAAAAAAGTCAGAGGGTGCTAAATCAGGGCTATAAGGGGGATGAGCAAGAGTTTCCCATCGAAATTTTCGTAGCTGAGATCTCACAGCTTTGGACGAATGTGCAGGGGCATTGTCATGGTGGAACAAGATTTGCTTGTGGAGCTTTCCTCGTCGTTTTTTGGCTATTGAAGTTTTCAGCTTCCTTAAAACTCCTTCGTAATAGCTGGATGTAACAGTTTTTTGTCCTTCTAAGAAGTCTATTAAAATAATTCCCTCCGAATCCCAAAAAACTGTAGCCATTATCTTCTTAACGGACCTCTCTGTCTTGAACTTGATAGGCCCTGCTGCCCCCCTTGGGTGCCACTCTTTTGATTGATTTTTACTTTCAGGATCAAACTGATACACCCAAGTTTCATCTCCCGTTACGAGGCGCTCAAAAAAACTATCCTCGTTTGCTTCAATCTTGGTCAAAATAGCCAAAGAAAGGTTGGCCCTATGATTCAGCTGGTCTTCTCGCAACGCTTTTGGGACCCAACGTGCTGAAAGCTTGCTCAGGCCAAGATTTTCAGTTAGAATTCCAAATGCTGAGCCATGAGAGATTTCACATGCATTGGCAACTTCATCAACAGTAATACGGTGATCTTTATCCACTAGATTCCTCACAAGCTCGACATTTTCTGGGTTAATGGAGGTGGAGGGTCTCCCTTCACGTGGATCATCTTCAAATTCTTCTCTGCCCCCCTTGAAGCGCTTAATCCAGTCGTAAACTACCGCTCTACATGGCGAAGAGTCACCATAAACCTGTTGTAGAGCGTCAATAATCTTAACAGGCTTCCAATCAAGTTTAGTCAGGAATTTAATGTTCGCTCTTATCTCAAAATTTGCCATTTTATGGGTTCAAAAAAGTAACCTTTTTGAAGCACATCTAATACAAAGAGTCTCGACAAATTGAATGACGAATTTTGTAGGAATTGTTCAGAAAACATGAAAGTCGTGTTTGACCCTGTATTTACTTGTACAAAATCGAACATTTCAATAATCTGGCATTTGTCTGAGAACTTTTTGACTCACCTACGTATATATATATATATCGTTTATACCAACTGGCAACTTTGGTTGCCAGAAAAATTAAAATCTTTTTCTAAGTTATAATATATCATGTTACGGAATTATTTTTCTAATATATATAAAATAAGATCATTCGTGGATTTAATCTTCACATTTTAATGAAACTTAAACAAAAATATAAATAAAGTACTTACGTTTGGGAGAGAGAGGTTTCGAAGCCATGTTTAGGCTCGCGTATAACGTAGTTAAATAAAGACAATTTACATCTAAGTTTTGTGAGCACAACGCTGCCAAACGTAGCGTTTTACATAATTGTAGGCTTGTATGACAACGTGAAATAAAATTTCATCGAAAGTAAATAAATTTGTCCGACATATAACGAAAAAACAATAGTGGCAACCTAGTTGCCAAGCGGCATTAATGGGTTAATTCAAATATGTTTGCCTTTGTCGTAAGAGTCTATAAATCTATGGTTTAAATTTATTTTGTTAAATCATCCTGTCTTTGAGAGAAGCTGCGTTGCATCAAAAATGCCCAAAGGGAAGCGCATGGTAAAAAGTTTGGAAAATACTGTCTTATAAAGTGAGGTATCCAGGAGAAATACAAAAGAACGAAATTGTTCGTTTTAATTTGACCTCAGGTTGGTTGTATTAATTTTAAAGTTAGATGGTAGTTACAGTAACGATAGATATTGAATAATGAAATTATATACGAGGGAAGTGGAATGTCGAGGAATAGATCACCTCCCCAGACAATACGTATATATATATATATATATATATATATATATATATATATATATATATATATATATATATATATATATATATATATATATATATATATATATATATATATATATATATATATATATATGATAAAAATTAATGCAATATCGCAAGAAAAGATGAGGAATTAAACCACATTCTCCGAAGACAATTTAATTCAGAACAGTTTCGGTGTATCTCACACCCTTTTTCAACTGACACTGGATAGAAAATATTAGAAACGTGCTTATATATATATATATATATATATATATATATATATATATATATATATATATATATATATATATATATATATATATATATATATATATATTGGTTGGGAAGAACGAGATAAAAGCCACGATAATATGTATATATAGAGTTATATATACATTTATCCTCTGATGTACGTACGCGTCCTTCGTAAGAGTAATCCGTTGATTACGAGGTATAAGAGTGCGATTTACTACAGGGGCCGATAGCGTTTAATGAGTTTACCAAGTTGCAGTTCAAGGATATATTTAAAGAGTGAAAACCAAAAATATAATTTTAATAAGTCACTATTAACATATATATATACATACGGGAAATATAGGTAATGTAAATAAGGACAATACTGACAGAATATAGATTCATTGTCAATCGGATAACGTTAATTACTCGTTAATTAGATTTTATATAAGATACTATAAATCAGGTAAACAGAGAGAATATTTATATGTCGGAAAGTGGGTCGATTCACGGGAGATACAAGCAAGGGTCGTTTTATCTTAATGGGGTCACCTCGAGGAAGGGGAATCCTTTAGCAAGTCGACGGGGAAATTGAGACGGATAATGGTTGTGATTCTCGGCCGAATATCCTGATGGTGACGAGCATGAAGGGCGGGGACAGAAGACGAGTTCACGATCCTCCTTGAAGACGGACGATGGCCCCTCTGCTCCAGAGAAGTGCAACCTCCAAAGATCGAGACTCTGACGCGGCTTGGCGCAGAGTCTCGCACGGGAAACTGGAAATCCTTGAGGGGGAGGAGGGGCAGTTGAGACGAGAGGAATCACGGCCAATCCTTCGGGGATGAAACGATTCGAAGCTTGCTCTGAACAGAGTAAGCCTTCACAAATAGATGGAACTGTCTGGTGAGATCCAACCTCGATGGTATAAGCGAATACCAGGGACTTGGCGAAACAGACTCACCATCTGAACCGAAGGCGACGGGTTCTCAAACTCAATCTGCTGATATTCGAAAACCCAGAGTTTTTTTATGACGGCCATTTTTTTGTTTTCTCCTCGTTGATAGACTCAGACGACTGGCTAACCACTTCCGAGGCCAGATGGATTAGCGTCTGTCGCCTGACCCAAGTCTTAATGGCATTTACGATGTGGGCGGGAAACTTTCGGCTAGCAGTTTCCCGACTACGGATATTAGCGCTTCCTTGGCGAGGTAAAATCTTTTAGCAGCCAACTTAATTAACTGAACCTGTGAGGCGGCTGACGGATATTCAAATTCTTTCTTCTTTAATTTTTCTCTTTGAATTCAGATATTACTTCACGTAGAGTTATACTTAGGAGACATAGAGAGGGAAGGAATTCATGAAACAAATGAAGTGGGTATTCTTCTTGGCGTCCCTTTCCCTTACTAGGAACTAAAACTGAATTGAGTGAAGGTTTTCTTAATATTATGAAAATCGATTCCCAAATTATAAGTGCCTGCTTATTTTTACATGCAGGCAGTATCTTAAAGTTATCTATATTAATATATGTATAGATTTTATTATATGACTGCCTATGAGAGGATTTTATAGCACACTGTAGCACAAAAGTAAATTCTATGATACGCAGTCCTATCATAAAATGTTATATATATATATATATATATATATATATATATATATATATATGAGAGAGAGAGAAAAAAGTCTACGACCGGCCAATTCAACCATAGGGCTGTTTTTAGTAAAACATTAGTATATTTAGGAATCCAATCAATATCCTGCATTCTGATTGGCCATCGTTGGTCACGTGACTGTATTCGAAGCCACTGATTGGATGTGGGTTTAAAAACCGAGAAAGCTTACCTTTTTCAACTTAATCTTATCATTTAATTAAGTTTCAATAGCAACTAAATCACAAGCAAAGAAGAAGTCTTTTATAATGGAACATCAAATCAAATGAACGTAAGAAGGACAAAACGCATGATAAATACATATCATCGCCATCACTGTGAGAAAAAGAGGGATTGTAACTAACAAATCATTTTCGCAAAATCTTTTTTCGTGTCAGCTTTCGAAAAAAAATCTCTGGAAGCTATTCTCATGCGAATTTACGAATGTACCTATCTTTTCCATCATGACCAGCAATTTTACAGCATGCACTTGTTAATTCACGTATCAGGCACTTCTTTGATTGGATGTAGTTTGGGAAAGATAACGATCAAAATTTGTTGAGAATCAAATCCTGAAGTTCGATGTCGGTGAGATCGCAAGTAAGGGTAGACTCGTAAATCATAACTGAATCCCAGTTGATGAGCTCAGCAATGGTGTTCGCATTGAAGTTGAGGAGAAGAGTAACGAATTTTATGACAGACTTATTACTAACATCGCTCCCTTAGCGAAGGTCCATAGTCTTGCAAACGGCGAAGGCTCGGAGATTGGGATCATCGTCGCAAAGGAGAGAGACGAGCAGATTTTCTAGGTGCGTGATCCAGGTTTGATGTAATGGAACACTATGTCTCGCGTCGATGGTTTGAAATTGACCACAAAGGCCGAGTTCATTTGTATGGAGGTCACAAATTGACAAATAAACTTTTTCACCTCGTCGACCCTCAAGCTTTGTCAAGATGCTGCCATTTGCACCGGTGTTAACGGCGTTTGAGTAGGCACCCAAGACTTTCAAATCATCCATCAAATTGTTTCTGTCCGCAAAGGTCCTAATGGCGTCAAGCGTCGGTTCGGCAGCTTTTCCCGCTGGCGTATCATCTGGGGGATATTTTTCGTCGGGTTGAGACACAAGGACGATTTGCTAGTTCTTCTCTTTTGCATCCTCCGTCACCTCGAGAGTTTCAACATCCTTTCCATGGAAATATATTCGCTATTTTATTGAGTGTCAGAACGGGTGTTTAATTGAACAAAATTTATCTTGAGTTTACAAGAATTTACATATAATAATATTTGCTTCCTTTTTTGCATCTGTGTCTGCGTGTGATTACTTGAAGTTTCTCTTATATCTGACGTCAGAGGGTCTCAACCAATGAGCGAATAGGACTTAGGCCTGTTGGCGCCAATTCATCTACATTCCAATAGGTAGATTTTTCATTTAACCTTTTACCTATGCAACTCGTGTTTTTCATCAATTACCTAATTTGTCACTTTTTACTCTCATTTTGTAAGAAATTTGCTCAAAACCGTATTTGGATTTTGTGATTAATCATTACAATTTCATAATTAGTATTGTTTATTAATTTATCGAGTAAAAAGTAAAGTGTATATATATTTCAATACTAAATTTAATTAAGTTTAGGATAAACTGTAATAAAGTGTTGGAATTTAAGTAGTTTACAAAGTGTAAATAAGCGAACTAAACAATTAGTGTAATTTAGTGATGTATAAAGAGATAAGTGAATAAACTCACGTGGATCATACTTTGTTTATAATCTAAGGGGAAAAAAATATATTAACGAAGATGAAGAAGCTCAGAAACTAAAGCATTGTTGCTTTAAATGCAAAATCAGGAGATTGATAATAGACTTCCAAGAGCAGTCTTTTAATAATATTACGTCAAGGAGTGTATGTGAATTTTGTAAGATCCAAGAAAAACATGAGATGGAAAAATCAAAGTGGATATATGTTATAAACAAAATGGAAAATCGTATCAACGCCTTCCAATTAAAAAAGTATAATTGCCAAACAGAAGACGAAGAAAGAATAACGAGGGTCAAAAATCGTAAAATTAGCACAAGAAATAGCACTGCTTACTCACAAAACGGATAATACAAACATACGCGAAAATGAACAATTTATTGAAGTCAGAAATAAGCGCCCAATAAAACCGAACATATCAAAAGAACCAGTTATATCAACACAAAATAGATTTGAAATTCTGCCCAATTAAAAAGAAACGTATTTAGTTGGTTATTCGATATTTCGAAATCAAATAGATCACTTCGGAACCTGCAACAGCAAGAAACGCGAATTTTGCTGCTACCCAGGAGTAAAAATTAATCGTGTAACAGAAAAAATAAGGAACTTCAATATAAAAACCAAAAACTGCCCAATTATAGTTCATGTTGGAAGCAACAATGCATTTAACAGAAAAAAAACTACCAAGGATCAGAAAGCATAATAAAAAAACTACACGAACATGGTTAAAACAATCAAATAGAAAATGAATATTAGAATTGTTGTTGACATACTCCCTAGAATATATGAGAAATATGAAAATTTAAGCCGAGCTATTGGGATAAACCAACGTTTAAAAGATATTTGCAAAGGCGAAAATGTTAAATTTGTTGACTTCTGGCAACAAGGACATGTATACTCATGATGGTATCCACCTCTGCGGAAAATGAACAAAAAAAACCTATGGAGAATTAATACAAATAACCTTAAGGAACCTTTTGGATAATAAACGTCCAGTACTAGAAGCACTAGTAGAACAGGAAAACGGCCTAGGCCCCTCAACAGAAGAAATCGGATAAGTACATTAAAAGCCATTTTATTCAATGTAAGGTCAAATAGAAACAAGTTTTCAGAGTTTCGAACGTTAGTATCAATTATGAATTACGACATTATTGGTATCACAGAATTGTAGATTCACTGTCACTCGAGGGATATTATTTCATAATTTCAATTACAAAAATACAAATTATTCCATAAAGATAGAACCGATCAGAGAGTGGAGGCGTTCTTTTGTACGTCCGTGAAGATTTGCATTCTATAGATTGTAGCATTTTCTCTGCTTTTGAAAAATTTACATATCAATTTGGTTTACAGGAAGCCACATCAACTTCTGGATGTAGATAATAAATTTTAGGAATTCTTGACTAACATCAGTAAATATAAGCTAACATTGTTCATTGGAGATTTTAATTTCCTGACTTAGTGGGTGAGAGAAGCAACAAGAGGCGAAAATATATTGGATTTAGTGTTAAGATCAGACGATGAATTAATTTCAAATCTAAATGTAAGCGATAGAAATGGTAATCTAATTGAATTTGAAATTTTAAAAAACATCAACATCACCAAACTAAATTTTAAAAAAGCTTATTTTGCTGGACTAAAGGAGAGCTTGAGTAATTATACGGTAAATAATGAAGCATGGCATGATTTCAAAAACAATCTCCTAAATAAACAAGCTCAATTTAGATCATTAAATGTTGGTAACGTCAAAAATGCCAGTGAACCTAAATGGTTATCTGCTGAAATTTAAATAATCATTAAAGACAGAGATAAAGCGTACAGAATGCGAAAATCTAAAAGTAGCATAGAGAATTGAATTCATTATATAGAAATGAGAAGAAAGGTTAAAGCTGAAACCAAAAGAGTGAACAGAAATGAGGAGATAAGAGTAGTGCTAAATTGTAAAAAAAAAAACTAAAGGATTTTTTTTGCCTTAGTAAATAGTAGAAAACCGATAAAATACAGCATTGACCCTATAAAAGACAAATATGATATTTTACAATTTAACGATATTGATATAGCTAATACTTTAAATGAATACTTTGCATCGATGTTTACAAAAGAGAGTATGATAAATAATCCCATACCAACTATTATATACGCTAGTAATAAACCAGTTGAATCGGTTAAATTCACTGTCTACACTATACGAGTAAGAAAGCTTATTGAGAAAATGAATAAATACAAATCTCCGGGACAAGATAAAATATCTCCAAGAATTCTAAAAAAAATTAAAGATCAAGTGGCTGAACAACTAACGCAGATCTTTAATTTATCGTTAGAAAGTGGAATCATTCTTCAAGATTGGAAGTAGGCAAATGCAACGCCAATATGTAAAAATGGATGCAAAGAACGAGCTAGTAATTATCGCTCGATAAGTTTAACTTCAATAGTTGGAAAACTGCTCGAAACCTGTATTGCTGAGAAACTAGTTGAGCATTTAGAAAAGAATAAATTATTAAATGACTCCCAGATTTATTAGATTTTTTCCACTATATTAATACCGAGTGTGACAATAACAGATCAGCTGATATTTTGTATTTAGATTTTCAAAAAGCATTTGATAAAGTACCACATAAGAAGCTGATGTCTAAAGTTAGAGCCTTAGGAATAGAGGGAGAAATAGCAAAATGAATTGAAAATTGGCTTAATGATCGTAAGCAGAGAGTAGTCATCAACAGACAAGCGTCAGAATGGATAGTAAGTAGTGGTATTCCTCAGGGTTCTGTCCTTAGACCTTTGCTTTTCATTATGTATGTTAATGATGTAGATGATGACTTGCTGCTAAAAATTTCTAAATTCGCAGATGACTTCAAGTTAGAAAAAGGAATGAATAACTGAACAAGATGTTATAGAATTTGAAAATGATATTGATATGAGAGCAGAATGGTCGGAAGAATGGGAGTTACCCTTAAATCTTAATAAATGTAAGGTAATGAATGTGGGGTGTAAAAACCCAAGAACAGAATATATACTTTTTGATCAAATAATTACAGAAACTGATAATGAAAAAGATAATGGAACCTATATTTCAAATGATCTTAAGTTTTCTCGGCAGTGTATTGAAGTGTAAAAGAAAGCACTAAAGCTTCTCTGATATATCAAGCATCAATTTAAATATAAAAATAAAACTACAATTTTAAATATGTACAATTCATTGGTAAGACCACAATTAGAATATTGTGCCCAGGTCTGGTCACCATACTTAAGAAAAAAATATTATCGGATTAGAGGAGGTACTCGTACAAGCAAGGACCACAAAATTGATACCTGAATTCAGAAATCATAATTATGAGACAAGATTAGAAAGGCTAAACTTATTCAGTCTAGAAACAAGACGATTGAGAGGACAACTAATAGAAGTGTTAAAAATCTTGAAAGGAATAGATAATGTAGACTATACTACTTGGTTCTAACTCAGCACAAATAATACAAGAAATAATGGTATGAAAATAGCGTTGAATCATTTTGGAACAAATTTATGTGGAAACATTTTTTCATACAAAATTGTAAACATCTGGAACCAATTACCTGATGATGTGGTGTCCAGTAGTTCAGACGACACTTTGGAATTAGATGGAAAAGATAATAAACAATATTAGATAAAAAGAGAAAAGACATTGTATGGTGAAGAAAAAAAAAGCATGTTCTATGTTTAGATTAGTAAAATATTATTATTATAATTATTATTATCTGTTTTAATATAATAAAAATCTATTGTATATATGTTTATGCCAAGCATACCTAATAAAACATTATTGGATGTAAATATTTCTCAAAATATCCCATGGAATTGCATGTTGATGAAAAAAAATCGCCAAAAAAACGCAAGTTCGAAATTTAGATAAGTTTGAATGCATTAACAAACTATTGTATATACTCGTATTTTTATGTCATACTTTTAAAATAAGACTTGACTTAGTAAGAAAAATAATGTGTTCCTGCTTTCCTGTTATAATTTCCTGGTCGTGTCTATTTTCCATCATTACCAGGTATATATTTCACTATTCGAAGCCCGGAAACGGGTGGGAGAGGTGGATAGGGAAAGACCTTGAAGTACAAATTCTTGTAACATACACAGACCCTCTCTCTCTCTCTCTCTCTCTCTCTCTCTCTCTCTCTCTCTCTCTCTCTCTCTCTCTCTCTCTTTGAAAGGATATCGCAAGATTTGAACGTGTGCAAGCCAGAGCAACCAAACTGATTCTCTCTATCAGACACAAGAGTTATGAAGATAGATTACGGGAATTAGACTTGTTCTCGCCGGAGCCCCTCAGACCGCGTGGTCAGCTTATCAAGGTGTTCAAAATACTTCGAGGCTTCGACATTGTAGATTACCGGGATATTTTCCAGCTTAGCCAGAGGAGAACAACAAATAACGGCTACAAACTTGAATTGAAGCGTTACCAGCGTGATCTGTGTGGGAAATCTTTCACATGTAACATCTGCGGCCATGGGAACGCACTCCCAATGGAAGTTGTCAACAGCAACTCTGTTAAACAGTTCAAGTCGAGACTAGACAAAGTCTTGAAAAATAGCCGTTTGGAGACTTGAAGCGTGGCGTGAGTTTTCTTCTAGAGCGTCAATCTGCCCCTTTAGAGGACTGCACCTGCTCAAGTGTTCACATAAAAGGTACCCTCTTTGAACGGATCGTAAGATCTACTAGGTTACCTCTTTTCCTTGTTACTCCTTGTTACTCTCTCCCTCTCTCTCTCTCTCTCTCTCTCTCTCTCTCTCTCTCTCTCTCTCTCTCTCTATTTCCCCCCTCTCTCTCTCTTTCTCCCTCTCTCTGACAGGCGCACAGTGTTCCTCCCGCTATTTGATTTATAAAATGATTACAATTTATCAATTTTGGTATGGAAAAGTGATTTCTTTAATAGTTAATTATATTTTTAATTTTATAATTTCTTTTCTTGCGAATATACGTCGTTTCTAAAGTGATTTCATTTAATTTAATATTTATATAGAATTGTTAATTGTGTAAATTTAGACATTGGCGCCATATTTCCCTTAAAAGAAAACGACCAATCAGATTCCTCCCAAGACAAGTGACGTCATAATTTTTAGCCAATCACTAATTAGCTTATTTCTCCCCCAGTGAATTTAACCAATCAGCGAATAGGTTGGTTATGATTTAAATTATCTGCCCGGCGCCATTTTTGTTTCAAACGCAGAAAACCGTTAGTAAGTGTTTTACACTTATTCTTCTAAAATACTTCTTTAATTAACTATTTTCGCAAAACTTATACTCTTATTTACATATTACATTATTCGTAGATAGATCTGAATTATTTTTAGGTGACTGATACTTAACAGTTAGTTTAACACCGAATATGCTAAATTCGATCCGCGCCATATTGTCTGACGTCCACAAATCTCGAATTAAAAATGTTAAGTGCAGAGAGGTTAAAATCCTTTTGTTCCTGCTGTAAGTTACTAAAGTGGTGTATGGATTTTTCAGAACAATGCTACCAAAGAATCACAGCGTCAAGTGTTTGTTTATTCTGTCAACTCGCCGAACGACGTGATAAAGAAAAAAATGAACATATAAACATGATCACTACCCTGAAAAACATAATTAACTAACGCTTTAGAACAAAGAAAAAATGCGATTGTAAAATCAACGAGAGCAGAGTAATAAATATTGATAGCAAGGTAGTCAGATTAGAACACTATGTTGCATTATTAGAGAATAAAGTGGATCAGAAAGACAAAAATGGCAACGATTTTTTGCTTATCAGAAATAAACATCCATCTAGACCTAAATTTACTGAACCGACTGAAATAAAGACGCATAATAGATTTTTAGCTTTGTCCGAAGCAGAAGATGACACATACCTAATTGGACACTCTATAATAAGAAATCAAATTGATCACTTTGGTGCGAAAAACATTAGAAAGCGGAAATTCAGACGCTAGCCAGGGGCAGGAATCAAGAAAGTGACTGAAGAGATCGGCAATTTGAACTTGAAGAATAAAAAATCCCCCGTAAGTGCTCATGTTGGAACAAACGATGTTTTCTGTGGTAAAAACTTTTCTGGAACAGAAAAATTGATGAATGATAATCCCGATATGGTTGCGAAAATCAAATCAAAAACGGATCATGGGAAAATTGTCGGCATATTACCAAGATTAAATGAAAAATATTAAACCATGAGTAGGGCAATTGGAATAAACGAACGCCTGCAGAAAGATATGTGAACGGAAGAATATTGAACTCGTAGATTTTTGGATGAGCTTCAGTAACAACAAAGATTGTTTCGCTCATGACGGAACCCATCTTAGCACAAAGGGTGAAAAATTATGCGGATTTAATTAACTTGAGTTTATATACGAGCAATACTCTCAAAAAGTAGCGTTTCGATAATACTTCACTTATGACCTCGGGAAACGATTCAACCCCAGAATAACAAGTGAACGGGTAAAATATTTAAAAGCTGTTTTGTTTAATGCCAGGTCTATTAAGAATAATTAGTAGAGCTTAAAGCGTTTGGAGCACTATAAACATATGATATAATAGGCATTACAGAGAGCTGGATTCATTGTCACTCAAGAGATCTCAGTGGTGAATTTCAATAAGAAGGTTATAAAGTATTTCATAAAAACAGAGTAGGATGGAGGTTGTAGCTAAAAATCCCCCAAGTCCTTCCAGTCGGACCAATCAACTTTTCCTGGCTGAAAAAAGATATCTTGGTTAGGGACGGGGGGTCGGAGGAGGCCTCCACCGTAAGAACCTTTTCAGCGTCATACGACCCGAACCAGTCACCCAAAACCGAGATCCCGAAGGGGTCGGATGCCCCGACCTCCACCCCGATGGGAAGTAGCCCTTCGGGGAAGGAATGTAAATACACGGAGGCGGATGAGGGTGGGAAAGAGTGGGAGTATCCGGGCCAAAGACAACCTCCCGAATAGCCCAGATTTCACCATCCCACTCACTCCTTCTTTCGACTTCAAGACTTAGGTCGGGATCGTCGTCGAATGCGTCCTCGAGGAGCGGCAGTGGGTGCTCTTGCGCTGGCGGAGGCATAATTATATGTAAGGGTCACGCGATTGTATATCACCGGGTTAATTCCAATACCCAACTGTTGTGACGACTGGAGGCAGATGTCCTCTAGAGCGTAAGTCCAATTCACGAGTCTCACTAAGTAATATAGACGAAGGCGCGAATTAAGATGTATAAGTTTCTGCCTCAGCAAGGAATCCGGCAGCCTGTGTAATATGTAGTGATTTTAACCTCAAGATGGGCGACCACGAGGGCAAAGTCCGGGGAGATTCTTCGGGACTGTATTTGCTGGGGGATGTCGAGCTCAGACTGAAAGCCTAAAGAATTATCCGTGTTACCAAACGTTTCAGCTAGGGATCTGGTAACGAAATCGGAGGTTTACTATTTTGACCGGAGCTTTCTATAGGCGTGGGCGCCACTTCCCGAGGTCCAATGAAGTCAAGGGCAAGCCTATGCAGCACAGGGGTCATTGGTTCTGGAACTGACCCCTGATAACTAGGAGGGGAAGAAAACCCCGATCTCTGGTCACTTGACCGACAAGATCCCGCCCAACTAGTTCCGGGGTTCCTATCCTGCCGTCCACGAAAGGGATCACGGGGAAGGTACTCTTTCACTGTATCGCGTGTCGTACGTGAGCCTTTGCTAGGAGAGCCCTTCTTAGGAGGCATCATGATGCAGGATATAATCTGGCAAGTTATCAGTGCAGCAAAAGGCATACCCTTTCGTTTGCCATTTAACCACTGTATGAGCCCCATATAACACATAGTACAAGATTTTTGAGGTGCCCAGTGCTTGTCTTTGTCACCAGCTTTACAACCAAAATTATAATTGTATGCAGTTTTCACTCTTTTAGCTAAATAAAAAGTTGTCTGGGATATTTATACATCCTCGTCGATTCATGTTTTCAACTTAGTTTGTATATATCCCGTTATATACTTTTGTACAATCTTATTTCATTTAAAAATTCATTGAGAGATAAATCTTAAAGAAGAATGCAATTAATCGCTGTATGTAAATAGCGTTTCAACACCCCTATTTTAATGGCTAAATTTGACGTGATAAAGCAGGAGTGTAACGCAGGAACCAAACACACACACAACACATCATCTCACTACGGTAGCCGAAGTAACACTGTCCATATGTGTAACTAAAGAGTATGTGTGTAACTCAGGAACCTTACGTGCTAAAACAATTCTGATTGCAGATTCAAAATCAGCATACTCGAACTAATATAAATCACAAGTTAATACTCAAGTGTAATGCTGAATTGGGGCGGCGTTTATTGCCACCTTTCAATAATTTTGTGAATGGAATCAAGGTTATGGCTGCTTGCCGAATGAATCTCCGCAAGAAATTCACCAAACCTATGAATCTCTGCAACTCGTGCAGCGTTTTGGGGGCAGGATAATCTTTAATAGCAGTGATTTTATCCTGTAGGGGAGATATGCCTTGTGAATTAACTCGATAGCCAATAAAGTCGAGCGTGTCTACTGAAAAGAAACACTTTGCAAGGTTTGTCTGTAGTCTGTGTGATTGAAATGTTGAAAAGAGTTGTTCGAGATGTTGCAAATGGTGAGTTTCGTTTTCACTGGCTATGAGTAAGTCGTCTACACATGGGAAAACGAAATCCAAATCACTCTAAACATGATTTGTATACCTTTGAAATGGTTGTGATAAGTTTGACATTCCCTGAGGTAAGACCAAATACTTATAAAGCCTGGGGGTTGTCATAACAATCTTCTCAATGGATGCGGGGTTTACAGAGATTTTCAAAAAAATGCATCCTTAAAGTCAATTTTAGAAAACTGAGTACAATTCTGGAGTTTTGCCGTGAAGTCGGTCAGATAAGGCAGGGGATATTTGTCGCTAACAGTCACATAATTAAGTCGTCTATAGTAACAAAAAATGCGGTAGCTGTCATCTAACTTTTTTAACAAAATGAATTGGCGAAGAATAGAGTGATTTGCTTGGTCTAATTTTACCCTCTGATAGCATAGTTCGTATGTTGTCATTGACAACCTTTTAAACATTTTTGGAGAAAAGCGTCTTGGCTTCTCAGCAACCGGGAGGGAGGGGAAGGGGGCCTCTGTGAGAATAAAATAATGAAATGAGGGATGAACGTTATGTCTGCTTTGTGGATTAACACATTCACTAGTTAGTTTATAAATAACACTATATTTGTTTAGTAATTGGTCTATCTGGAAGCCATTGGAAATAAGGAAAGGGTGGGAAGAATTAAACTTTTCTTTATGGATTTGAATAAATAAATTCGCGGTACCATCAACTAAACACGATTTCCTTAAATCTTACTAGAAGATTATAGTGTGACAGGAAGTCGGCACATTGCCCATCAGAAATTAAAAATTTCCACACAAAATTGTGCCTAGGTCCTAGTGAGAGTTTTAAAGTTTGAGTACCAAAAGTACGAATAGGGATGACAGAAGCTGTGATGAGAGGGGGGTATGCTATTCATCGTCTTCAAATTTTCGCACTAGAGTAGAATACTAATTATGGAACCAGTATCAACTACAAACCTCTTACACCCACACACCCCCAGCCACATTCAAGAGGGTCGCGAGATTCTGGCCCCATGGACATGGTAACAATGGTGGGAAGCACATATGATGCAACGTTATCAATCACTTTTGCATGGGAAAATCCGGCATGACACTGGTCTGTTGGCACCCGGGGTTACAGCGATGTGCCATTTGACCAAATTTCCCGTTTTCAATTGCAGGAGAGTTACGCGAGTAATTTGAGTCGGCATTAGGGCGGACAGGAGAGCTGTGCCGCCGCGATGGCGATTGTTCTCTCGATGGGTCCCTGTAGTGTTCTAAGGATGCTATTCGGCGTGAGAGATTGACCAATTCCTCTTTTATAGGGGATAACGCTGCTTCTATTTGTGATTGGAAATCTGAAAAGGGGGAGTGGGCAGAGCCTTGGCAATGGCCTTACTCGTGCTCTCGAGCTACAATTGAGGGCACGAGTGGCCACTGTCGCAAGTTTTTCAAAGGGGGTATTTGAGCCCAGAATCTAGAAAGCCTCTTGAATATGGGGTTAGAGCCTTCGGACAAAGGATTCCCGAAGAAATTCATGACTCACATTGTCTTCCAGAGTGTTAGGTAATCTCCGCAATGAATCATCAGGTGCAAGATGGGAGAGTTCGGATGTGCGGGCTAACATCTCCAATTTTTTAGCATGGGTCGGGGTATATATTTCCAGGATGGCGTCCCGGAGGGAAGGGTAAGAGGGGGGGTAGCGGAGCTCTTTGAGGGAGGTGAAATGTCATCTATCACCGTATAAGGAAGTGCCCTTATAAATGATTTTAGTTTGTTGACATCACGGGTGGACATCTCTTATTGATCGAGGTTGAATAACAACTCAATTTTGGTAAACCAGGATTGTGGTGAAGAGCTTTGGAACTCTGATAGGAAGATGGAAGAAATTGTGCTTACCGCAGTAGAATTATCGGTTTTGTCCATTTTCAAAGAAGGTGTCTCGTTGTCGAGGTCACGCGAATTGCTTGAAATCACTCCGGTAGATAATGATGATATTTGAGGTCACACCAGATAGATGATTATGATTATTGAAGTCAATCTAGGGTCACCACTTGTAGCGAGAGAAAAGATTGATTGATTGTAGCAGAGGTCACCAGTTCTAAGGTCGAACAAATATTTCTTCCAGTTTGGGATTTGAGTTCGTTTAAGGGTGTTTACCAAATAAGTTCGTATTTGGATTTACAAACAAGTTGATAAAGTAACTTTATTTTGGCATGCACTTGTAGTTTTAATAAGATGAATGGCTAGAGTTGGTGAGCTTAGATCCCTTTTTCGGTGGAGGGATTATATGGGAAGACGAAGTGATTTGATCGACTGTGTGGATAAATTGGATAATGAGAATTATCATTGTGAAAAATGTATAGTTGTTTTATATAGGTAAAGAAGGTGGGTGTGACCATTGAGGTTTCTGGGGAGAAGCTTTGTTTGAAGTTAATGTTTGCTGGAGGAAGATAGAAAGCGAGAGCAGAGTTTGTCTATCAAAAGAATTTATAGAAAGTAAACGAGAAGAAAGTTTTGGAAATAGAATTTCATTTTAGCAAACTCGCGTTAATAAACAAATGGAACTAAATGGTTAAATAATGGTTTTGTGCGAACGGAGTTTGTTGTGACCAAGATGAAGATAACGTGGCCAAGGCGAAATGCTCACTCCAGTCCAAACGCGTGAGTCTGGGAAAGAACGTGTAAATGGGTATATATATATATATATATATAAATATTTTGAGGTCTTTCTCATGGCGAAGAAAAACAATGAAGGAAAAACAAAACCCACCTGGGTTTCTCTAAGCCACTCTACCTAGAGTGGTGTTGCAGATTTACATGTCAAATAATTTCCTATCTGTATTTTATTTTCAATCCCTTTGATTATAATGTTTTCTATCTGCAACATAGTAATATTATTTATCAATCAATATGATTGATTTATAATAAGGCCTTGACCTTCTATTTTAATGTAATTCATTTATTCTATTGGAATGCTTTGAATTTCTTTCACAAACTTACCATTGTTATAAGTCCACGACTCAAGTTCCTGAGTCGCCTGGAACCGTTCTGTCAACTAGCTTTTCTCGTACATTTTTGCTATGACTCGAGTTAAACCATTTATTTTTTACTAGTGCTGGTCACTTGTATGCATATATGATATGCCCGTTGGGAATGTTAAAATTAATTATTTTTTTAATTATTCAATGGCCTTTCTCACCATATATTTGGAAGTGTTTTAGTCAATAAATTATTGGTTTATTTGTATAGTTATTCATTTCTTCATCGCCTTTGTGGTGGATATGCATTTCGGCTATTTTATTATGTGAAGTCTGATACTGTAGGGGTGCGAAAATGTATGAGAGAAAATTCATTCCAACTCGATAATATAAATAGCCGATAAATTTACAAACCCAAAACGGACTAAAGCCGGTCGTGAGGCTAGAGTATTGCCGTTTAAATCTAACGGTACCGCGTTCATAACTCAACAGTCCAAAAACTTTTATGAAGATCACCCGAGAAAGTAAACGAAAGAAAACGGCTTGAAGGACTAACTCAACAAGAAGGACCAAGAAATCATCAACTCAAGATAAATGGAAGAAAATGAAAATTCATCAAGAAAGAAAAACGAAGATTAACGACCAACCCAACCAAGAAGATAGGAAGTCAAGAAAAGTGAAGACAAATGTTCGAAGGGCCAACTTAGAGAAATAAGGAATTTCACTCAAGAAGAAGAAAATTGATTCGAGGAAGACAAACTGCATAGTGAAATCAAGATGAAGAATAATATTGATAAATACATAAAAGGGATAATAAGGATATGCCCCCCCTCCATAACTGGTGACCCTCAACGGCCGAACAAATCTTCTGATCTTCGTTAGAACTGCACCTGCCTCCTACTACGAAATCTTCATGGTCTTCACCCATTCACATGGTGCATAAGAAGACCCCAGGCGAGTATAGAGTTGTGGGTGACTTCCGATCCCTCAATGAGATTACCAAAGCGGACAGATATCCCTTGCTAAGGATTCAGAGCATGGTAGGCCATCTTTATGGCAAGAAAGTTTTCTCTCGCTTGGATTTAGTACGAGCCTACCACCAGATTCCAATGAATCCAGCAGACATTGAGAAGTGTTGTCTCAATTCCCTTTGGGCTGTGGGAATTTTTAAGGCTACCGTTTGGTCTGAAGAATGCTATTTGCACCTTCCAACGCCACATGGGCAATTTATTTCGAGGCTTGGCGTTCGTTTTTGTGTATGATGACGATATTTTGATATTTTCGGAGAATATAGACGAGCATGTAGAGCATATAGAGCAAGTTTTCAAAATATTGGCAGAAAACAACCTTCGAATTTCTATGGAAAAGTGCGAGTTCATGAAGGAAGAAATCGATTACCTGGGCCACCATGTCTCAGCTGCAGGATTGAGCCCTCTAGCTAGGAAGGTCTCCGAGATCACCGAAATGCCCTTGCCAACTGATTTCAAAGAACTTCGTCGATATTTGGGCATCTTAGGTTTTTACAGACGTATGATGCCTAACTTTGCTGCAATCGCAGCGCCCCTCTGACTGAACTCGCACGGCTTCAACCCAAGGCTCGGCAACTTGATTGGAATGATGCTGCTCGGAAACCATTTGAAGCTTCTAAGGAGGCCCTGGCGAACTCCGTTAAGTTACGCCACCCATTACCCAATTACTTTCCGTACCAATTGGTGACGGACAGCTCCCAATTCGCAGTTGGTGCTGCGCTCCATCAGATGGTGGATGGGTCTCCCCAGCCAGTGGCCTTCTTCTCCGGGAAGTTGAGTAAGACACAGCAAGCGTACTCCACTTATGACAGGGAACTCCTGGCTGCATATCTTGCTGTGCTTCACTTCAGGCATATGATCGAAGGTCGTAAAGTGACTTTATGCACGGACCACAAGCCACTAGTCTCTGCCTTATCCTCGACACTACGTGCAAAAACGGACAGGCAAAGACGGAACCGGACCGCAATCTTGGAGTATGTAAATGACATAGCTTATGTACGTGGTGAGGACAATGTGGTTGCTGACTGCCTATTTCGGAAAGTCAATTCGGTCCAAGTGGACTCATTTGACCTCCGTTCTTTAGCAGCAGCACAAGAGCAAGACGAAGAAATGAAGTCGTCTCGATCTGGACTGAAGGCATTTCCTTTTTCCGGTGATTCCCAACTCTGGTGTGAGGTAACATCTAACTACCCACGACCGTTTGTTCCTTCACCCCGCAGATCAGCTATTTTCAAGCAACTGCATAATATTTCACATCCAGGTATTAAGTCATCGCTTCAGTTGGTGAAAGCGAGATATTTCTGGCCCAATATGGACAGAGATATACGTTCGTGGACTCGTGAATGCCTCTCCTGCCAATCTGCTAAAGTAAATCGCCACACTAAGTCCCCAGTCCTGCCTATTAGTATGCCCACTTCGAGATTTGAGACGGTTCACATAGATATAGTTGATCCACTACCGCCGTGTACCCTGCCTGGGCAAACATACCCATCTCATAACCGGTACCTGCTGTCATGTATAGACAGAGCCACCAGGTGGATTGAAGCAATACCGATTCCAGACATAAGTGCTGCAACGGTTGCTTTAGCCTTCTTGGGCGGCTGGATATCCAGGTTTGGCGTTCCCTTATACGTGATAACCGACAGAGGAGCGCAATTTGAGTCTGAACTCTTCAAAGAATTATCGGCCATCGTTGGTTTCCATCGCTTGCGAACTACGGCGTACAGACCTACCACTAGCGGGATCGTGTAAAGGTCGCATCGGACTTTGAAGAGCTCTATAATGACTCGCCGGCAAGGTTGGTTGATGGCCCTACCAATCGTTCTTCTGGGCATCCAGTCCTTGCCTAATGATTCGGGGTTTTCACCCTTTACAGCGGTCACAGGGACGGCCCTTCTTTGCCCAAAGCCCTTGGTCACCTCTTCTTCATCCAAAGCCAAATTCATCTCTGAAATAGCGAAGACTATGTCACAGATAGATTTCACACAGACCTCTGAAGGCCACCTGCACTCGGTACCCAAAACGTTTGTACCCAAAGAATTAAGGGACACCACGCATGTGTGGGTCCGTGTTGATCGCGTTCGGAAGCCACTAGAAGTGCCTTATTCAGGCCCGTTCCGTGTTATCGAACGCGATGACAAAGTTTTTAAATTAGAATTCCCGGATAGCCATCAGAACACAGTCTATATATAGATGGAAACCAGCTGTATTGCCTAAGGTACAGAATGAGAGGAATATAAGCTGTTCGCGATCATCAAACAATTAACCCGTTGTAAATAATCCTTTAGAATTAGATACCCCGCAAGAAAATGAGCAAGTATCATCGGGTGGGGGGGTAGTGGCAGAAATTACAGTTACGTGGAATCTGTTCCAAATACCCAGGATAATTGTAATGAATCGACCGTTTATACTCGTTCCGGTAGACGCGTAAAATTTGCGAGAAATCCCTCATACCATTATTTTTGAGTACGTCATAGCATATTAAAATATGTTTATATATGTATGTTTATAATTGTGAGGCCTAGATATTATTTATGTATTAAACCTACTCCACGGTCTTACAATGAATACCTGTGGTGCTTAAATTATAATATGGAATCGAGTATGACTAAAAAATACCTCAAAGATGAGTATTTTGAAATCTTAGGAAATTCTACACTTGGTTCACAGTAAACCAGAGCATATAAAAATATATATATATATATATATATATATATATATATATATATATATATATATATATATATATATATATATATATATATATATATATATATATATATTTGTTTATAATTGTAAGACGTAGATACTAATTATGTATTAAACACTCCGTTTTCTCGGGCCTTAGTACTGTGGGGGTCGAAGATCGAACCTAGTAAACATTTGTTTGAAAAATTAAACGGTTCACACATTGAATCTTATAAATAGGAAGATAAACTTCCCTCTGTTAATAGCTCTCTTTTGTAAATAAGAAGATAAACTTCCCGCTGTTAATAGCTCTCTTTTGTAAATAGGAAGATAAACTTCCCGCTGTTAATAGCTCTCTTTTGTAAATAGGAAGATAAACTTCCCGCTGTTAATAACTCTCTTTTGTAAATAGGAAGATAAACTTCCCGCTGTTAATAACTCTCTTTTGTAAATAGGAAGATAAACTTACCCCTTTGCAGTATTTCTCCTTCGTAAACAGGAAGCTAGACTCCCCAGTATGCAGTAGGATATCTTGTGTTGGCCATATGTATCTCCGTACAAAATAGATCTTGTTCATGAAGTCCCGTGGAGAAAAGGTAAAAATCGATGGCGTTCTTGAGAGCCTTCCTCGACTTTTCCTCCTTTGCCTACTTTGAACTCTTCGGTGAGCTCAATTTTCTTGTAGATTTCTTCCAAGTCTAAAAATTCCGAAACAACGGTTCAACGGTTTATTAAGTAAATAAATACAAAAAGTATTTACATATATTGCAGCATAATTAAAATATGAATTACAAACATTGTAGTAATAATGATAGAAAAAATAGTGGTGAAAATAGATTTTAGCAGAGGAGGTAAAAGCACTGAGTAGAAGTAGGAAATGATAGCTTCCCGGAGACATGGAAATCATTACCAATTGAATTTTTGAAGTTAACTACAAATCAAAAACTATAGAAAGATTATGGATAATTTACTATAAATTCTTAAAATTACTGTTATTATACACCTGTTATAATTCATTTAATTTGTTAGTTTATTATATTTCATTTTGTATTTACTACACATTAAATTTACGGTAGCTTTTAATGCTTAGTAAGTCTGTTTGTTTTATTTCGCTAATATAATTTTACATTAAATCGATTAAGACTAAAATTTGATTTACTATCACTGTATAAAATTATAATTTTTGCCTATTTTATTTACTACATTATTTCCATTAGATTTATTTTCACTAACTTAGCTTAGTTACACTTTAATTGTTCATTACTTTACGTTAAAACTAGATTTTCTGTCACTGTCTATAATTTACTAATTATTCACTTTTTGCTTTATTTGTACTTATTTTATTTACTTTACTATTTTCACTATATTAATTTTCAATAAATTAGATTTGTTTCACTAAATATGATTAGTTAATTTGTTCACTATTATTATTCACTTTAATGGCTCATTTTTCCGTATTCACTATTTAATTTGCGATGTTTTTTGTCCACTCCGTCTAGCTTTAAATGTCGTCATGTTTACGTTATGCACGTCTCTACGGTGGATGTAAACTAGGGATTTTAGGAGTAGAGCCGACACTTCTTTCCTGGAGTGTGGTTCCAAGTCGTCTTTGGGAGCCGGGGACAGGGGGCAGCCGAAAACACGTAGGCCTACGTCTTTCCCGTCGAAAAAGAGGCCTCTTTCGAGGATTTTCCTTTTCTCGGTGAGGGGGAACCCTTCATGCCTTTCGTCCTCCTCTTCTTCCTCGTCCGAAGTATATTGTGGCTTCTGCGGTGTCTTCTTATTTTTCTTCTTTTTCTTCTTTGCGCCTTTTTTCTCATTTTCTCCTTCCGAAGGCGTTAGTATTTTCCCTTCTTCTTCTTTTCCAGTTTCCTTTACCTCATTACCTGAGGGGGCCCTCTTTTCTTCTTCGATGAAATCGAGATTAAAAAGGCCCTCCGAGTCTGGGTTTTCGGGAAACCAAACCTTTTGGTTACAACCATTCTTCTCAAGAAGAAGGTTTAGGTGGGATGAGAAGGAACCATGGTTTGTAAGGTTTGCCAGGTGGGCAACCATGACCATGGCCATGATTTCTTGCCCTTCCTTAGGCATGACCAACCTCGTAGTGTTTGTTCGTGTCGGAGTGGTCGTTCTTGCTGCTCGATCCACGTACGTGGTTTTTTTCCTCTCTTCTTTTTCTTCCTTTATCCTTTCTCATTTTTTGCGGATCGCCTCTTTCCGAATTGGGCACCTCATGGCCAGGGCCCTGTGGTCACCCCCACAATTTATGCACTTTTGCACCCTCTTCCTGCACTCTTTCCAACCGTGCCCAGTTTTGGCGTAGTTGGAGCATGCGGGATCGGCGGTTGTGCAGTCTTTAATAACGTGTTGTTCGACTGCATAGCACTTGAAGCAGCAGTTGATTTGTATGTAATCTTCTTGTTCAATTTGTTCAGGACTGACTTTCATGTAAAAGCCGAACAGCCCATCGTTTTTGGCTCGGTTTGCCATATCGATGCTACTAAAGACTACCTTCACCATGCCGCTTCCTTTTCCAAATTTGTACACTGCTGTGATGCAGGCCCAGTCTTGTTTCGCCGTGAGTTCGTTTTTGATTTCTTCACAGGAATTTTCTGTGGAGATTGGGTGCAGTCTCCTTAGTTTAATGGTTCGTTAGGCCAGGATTTCTTGCGGTATACTGGCGTCAAGCCCAATCTTTTTTAGATGAGCTTGAGCCTCGTCGGAGACCAACCTCTCGACGTCCCGCATTATGCTGCAAATGGTTGCATATCCATTGGGAGTGTCGAGGAGGCGGATCAGTACCACGTTGATCTTTTTATATATCGTTTGAATCACTTCCATTTTTTTCAGGTTTTGATGCCCTCTCTATGGTACGGAAGGGGATCCTCTTGCAGTCATGGGGGGCTGGCTCCATGTTGGGGCCCCTCTTCTTGTAACTCTTTATTAAAAGAGGACGTGTAAATAAAAGTTTTTCCTTCTCGCGCGAATAAAATTAATACTTATTGCGCACCGACTTTATCCACTCGATCACCACTGGATCACCACTCGGTTAATTTTTTTCTGACCCTAAAAATTCGGAAAATTAATTAATTAATTAGTGAAAGTGATGAATTGTGTGGTAGGTTTATAAAGATGTGAACATGTTTTCTAGCCTTGCCTTGGTGTTAGGGCATCACTAGCATACTTCTCATTTTTTCTATTTTATAATAATATGTTCCTCCGTCAGTAATGGTGCTTACTGTCGTTGACAGCCAGTTTCCTCCATTGTTATATAAATTTTGTCTATTTATTAACTTCAATATATTCCACCGTCGTAGCATTCGAGTCTTTCAAAGTTTTCTTGTTATGCTGAATATCTCTATTTGAATTTTGTTAAACTTTACATTTATTATTTTCATTTTGGGTACTTCGCCTCTTTTTGTTGATTTGAATTATATTATTTAAATTTAATTTGATTTAAATTTGGGCACTTCGCCTCTTTTTATTCTAAAGTTTTAATTTTTAATATGGGCACTTCGCCTTTTTTTATTTAAAATTTATTAAATTTTAATTTGTAATTTGGGCACTTCGCCTTTTTTTATTTAAAATTTATTGTTTTAATTTGTAATTTGGGCACTTCGCCTCTTTTTGTTAAGAATATTTTTTTCTCTTATGTTTATTTCTTTGTTATGATTCGGGTTCAATACGGTCAAAGTTATTTTATTTTGTGTACTACTAAGTATATATTGGTAGTACGTCTTCTCTTGCGCAGGTTCTACTGCTTGGGAACAGAGCCGTTCTACCAATTGTGCGTCTTCTGTTTCCACGTACATTCAGGTTGAAGTTTATAGTCGGGAGTATCTCTCGGTCGATTTTGTCCCAGGTCTTTCTTCCTAGCCTTTGGATCTCCGTATTGATCGGCTTTAGTCCAATTTTTAATTCGGAAAACTGACTTCGGCCGTGTTTATGTTTAAACGGTTGGAGCGTTAGTAACATTTTAAATCTATCCTGGCGCCTGATTGGTTGAAATGTTATAGTGTTAAGTTTAGATGAAATAACTATTTATATAGTTCTCTCTTCTCAACTTGTCTATTTTCTCTATCTCTCCACACACCCTATCGTCCTCCCCTCACACGCCCCCCCCCCACTTAAACTTAATTGTAATTGTAATAGTTGTGTGGAACATCTTCGTGAGTGGACGAAAGGAAAGAGAAATGGTCTCCCTTTTGGAATCCTCATGGTGAGGCGATAGCCAAAGGATCATGTATCGGACTGTTATTTATGTCTGGTAAATACTAAATGGATTGGCAAGAAAAATCGGGACAAGATCGACTACCCCAACATTCCATCGGCCATCCGGCCAGTGCCTCATTTTGAGTCTTTACCAGTTCCGATTTTCAGTGGATATGCTTCCTCCGAGGATGAAAATGATGTACCTGATATGGACGTCCACGTAATGGATTCAGAGTCTGCAGATTCATCCTCAGATGCTGAACAGTCATTAGCTCTTCACTGTTTCAATCATGAGGATTTTAATGACTTGATACGTGATTTGGCGCTCTCCAAGAAAGCTGCAGAACTTTTAGCCTCCAGGTTGAGTGAAAGACATATGCTTGAAAGGTCGGTACGGGTATCATATTACCGAACAAAGGAGAGTACATTTGCACGATGTTCCTGGTCTTTTTACCGAGTTGGGACTTGGCACCTATAGCCCTGCTGAGTGGAGACTTTTTGGATAGCTCCAAGCGTAGCCTCAAGTGCATCCTTTTGCATAATGGCAATGACTTTAGTGCAGTTCCTCTCGGTCACTCTATCCATCTGCGAGAAACTCACGATGACATAAGAATGGCCACGGATTTACTTAAGTACCATGAACACAATTGGATCATATGCGTAGACCTTAAGATGGTCAACTTCCTCCTTGGCCAACAGAAGAGATATACAAAGTTTCCATACTATACCTGTATGTGGGACAGTCGAGCCTGTGACAAACACTGGTCCCAAAAAGATTGGCCAGTTCGGGAAACTTTGGAAGCAGGAATGCCAAACATTTTTAATGAGCCAATCGTAAGTCGACAGAAGATCGTTTTCCCTCCACTTCATCTCAAACTGGGGTTGATGAAGCAGTATGCCAAGGCGTTGAGCACTGACAATGATTGTTTTCAGTACATAGTATCGGTGTTTCCTGCTTTCTCATAGGAAAAAATTAAAGGAGTTTTTAATGGTCCCCAAATCCGAAGACTTTTGAGTGATTCTAGATTCGTGAACATCATGAATGAAAAAGAGAAGGTAGTCTGGCTTTCATTTTCTGCCGTTGTTCGTAACTTCTTGGGAAACAAAAAAGCGCATAACTACGAAGGATCTGGTTACTAATATGCTTTTAGCATATCGTGATCTGGGATGCAACATGAGTGTGAAGCTGCATTTCCTAAATAGTCACCGCGACCGATTCCCAGAGAATCTGGGAGCCGTGAGCGACGAACAAGGGTAACGCTTCCATCAGGATTTGATGACGATGGAAGAGCGCTACCAAGGTCACTGGGATAGACACATGATGGTGGACTACTGCTGGACGATTAGAAGAGATCAGCCAGAGAAGACTTTCAAGAGATAGAGCTACAAACGCAATTTTTTGCCCGATTGAAATCAAGAAGACGTCCTCCAGCCTGATGTACGGTCATTAATAAATTAGCATCTATTTGATTACAGTATTTGTAACCCTAATGTGTAATTCGAGTTTCTTCTCATATGCAATAAAATGATTGTGCAAAAAAACCTGCTTTACTATAAATAACGCAAAAGGATGATTCAAAATTACTTCAGGGCATGATGATAGGCGTGATAAAAGGAAAATTATTGTATAATATTAGTTATTGATACTACGAAAAATCTGTAGCATTTAGAGAGAATCTGATTTCAGATTTGAATTCAGTATGCTCGAATTAGGTAGGAAAATGTACTTTTGTCAATTCACTAAATACATTGTTCCCCAGTGTAATCAATCCAAAATCTCAAATATCTTGTATATGTATTTTCAATATATCTTTTGTAATATATAATTGCCATCCAAAATTCATGGCTAAGATACACTCTTTTCGGCCACACTTACTTTAGTAAAACACAAACTAACACGCTTTCAGCTCAATCACATTGAACACAAATATTCCCCACTCGTCTCTCGTCATTCTCAGCATGAAGGTCAGTAATCCTTCCTTCTCCATTTAATCATTTAACTCTAAACAAATCATACTTAGTTTAATTCCTCGTCCTCTCACCCTTATTATCTGCAAACTGTCATACGAGAGTAGGTCCTAATTCTGGTTACTTCTCTCATTGCAGATCCCAATTCACAGTCCATCATAGTTACCTTAGTTACTTTATCATACCTTATCTCACTTCACCTTACATTTCACTCTACTTTTAATTACTTTCATACATTGCATTACGTTGTATTCCTTAACAATTTTCAATTTAATTATATTATTCATTCGTATAATTGTAATAACCTCTCACTAGTTATTTCATAATTCAATTCTCTAATTGTACATTCGTTGATTTATAAATATATTTATTTTGTTTATCGTCCGTTTTCTAATGACCTAGCGCCCGAAGTTTTCTAAATTCAGTTCACGCCAGTCGTTAGGCCTAAATATTAGCAGACGACTATTCCATCCAATTCAACAAATTTACGGTAATGGTTTTCAAATAGTTATCTTGGCTGTTTTATTAACTAAAATCAATCCTACTAATAACCAAATACCATAAGAGTATCAGGGATTCCTTCATACGAGGGTTAAAATCTTCCAATATTCGTGCACGGCTCCTTGAGAATCAAAAATTTACATTAACCGATGCTGCTCAACAAGCTCGAGTATTAGAGCATGCATTACTGAGATATGAATCATACTTAGTTACTCTCGTTCAAGTACCTGTTAATGTGGCGGCTGTTCCTCGTACATCTATGACTTCTAGTAAATAAGAAGAATGTGAAGAAATTATCCTTCTACTTACAGTAGCTGTTTCAAAAAATATTTCAAAAATGAAGCAAACATGCTACAATTGTGGTGTTCGTTGCTATCCTGAGGGTGACTGGACTGAACACTTTGTCCAGCTCGGGATGTAATTTGTCGTAAATGTGGGAAGTTGGGCATTTTACAAAAGTTTGTAAGTCAAAATCCAAACGTCCTGTTTCACTCTCTTCTGCCACGCTTGCTTCCACCTGCGCTACCAACGGATTGCTGTTGCCTACTATTCCTGTTCAATTGAACGGAGATTCTCAGTTATTTCAAGGTCTGATTGACAGTCGGAGTTCAGAGAATTTTATAAAAGAGACTGCAGTACAAGTTATTCATCTCCCACTTCATGAACGGTCGTATGTTGTTTCAATGGCGTCTTCTTCTTTCTCAGTAAATCTTAAAGGTTACTGTATTGTTAAAGTTTCGATGAATGGTCGCACTTATGAGAATGTCGAAGCTACTGTACTTCCAAACGCTTGTACTGATATTATCCTTGGCTTACCAATTTTTAAGAGTGCATAAAAGCGTTAGCTTAAATTATGGGGGCCAGAACCCTGCTTAACTGTGTGTGGACTGGCTAAACTAAAGATTCCCCCTGTCAAACTGTTTAGAAAATTATCCTCGGATTGCACTCCAGTTGCTGCCAAGTCTTGCCATTACAGCTCCGGAGATACTGATTTCGTCGAAAATGAGGTTAAAGGCATACTTCGTGAGGGGCTTAGTGAACATAGTAATTCTCCTTGGCGCGCAAAAGTGGTCGTAATATCAAAAGAAATAAGAAAAAACAAATGTTAGTAGACTTTTCTAGAACAATAAATAAATACAGCCCTTTGGACGCTTACTCGCTACCCAGGATTGAAGATATAGTTGCAAATATCGCTAAGAATCACTAATCCAGCATATTGATCTATCCAATGCATATCATCAGATAGAAATAAGCTCAGAGGATCGACCTTACACTGCTTTTCAGGCCGGTATAGCGTACGAGAAGTCCAGGCGAGTGGCTTAAAAGCTTCGTTTGAATGAGTCTTTTTTGAGACTCAGGATGGCCGAGTGGATTCGCCGCTGGCTAACAGTGGTCCAGCGACGCGGGAAGCTGTTCGCAACTCGCCTACGCTATTATTTTTTCTTTGCCCCTTTTCCTACTCTCCTCTATCTACACCGGCAACAATCTTTATCAATTCAGGCGCATAACTGTGTGTGTTATAAATGTGGTTTCCGCTTTTCAACGCTTTATGAATCAGTTTATAACCGATAACAAACTATGTAACACTTATGCCTATCTCGACAACATAAAAGTTTGCGGAAAAACGAAAGAAGAACATGACAGCAATCTAAATCTTTTCATGGAAGCTGCTTCTAAATACAATCTCTTCCTGAATTCTGAGAAAGCTAAGTTTTCTGTAACCTGCATTAATATTCTTGTCTACTAAATTTTTGACGGGATTTTGAAACCCGATCGTGAACGAATGATACCTTTGTTAGAATTACCCTTAGCATCAAGTAAAAAAATCTTTGCAACGTTGTTTGGTGTTATTTGCATACTACGCTACGTGGGTTCGCAGTTATTCAGAGAAAGTACGCCCTCTTTCAGATTGCTGCAGATTTCCTTTATTTCTTTAGGATATTCAAGTATTTGAAACTTTAAAGAATGACATTGCCAAAACTTTAGTGAAAGCTATTGATGAAGACGCTTCCTTTTCCATAGAAACGGATGCATCAGATAACGCAATCGGTGTCACCTTGTCACAATGCGGACAACCAGTGGCTTTCTTCTCACGCTCATTTAACCAATCAAAAAAGAGACCACACCGTTGAAAAAGAAGCGTGGGCGGTGTTGAGAGCATACGTAAATAGAAACCTTTTTTAGCTGGTAGACACTTTGACGTAACAACTGATCAAAGAGCAGTTGTTGCATTCATGTTTGATACTAATGTAAAAGGTAAAATCAAGAATGGCGTATGGAATTACTTACATTTTCCTTCGATATTCATCACCGACGGGTCACGAAAACTTTGTCGTATTGTAACGCAACTTCGGATATTACAAGTTTATAATCGCTTCATGAGAGTCTCATTCATCCTGGAGTCCAGCGAATGCTACATTATGTTCGTATTAAAAACCTTCCTTACTCCATCGATGAAATCCGCCGTATTACTGCTGATTGTCCGGTATGTGCTAAAATTAAACCCCGTTTCTTTAAACCAGAAAATACTTCTTTGATACGCGCGACTGCGTCTTTCTAACATCTTTCAATTAATTTTAAGGGGCCGCTTCAGTTTCCTCGCACTCGTCGCGTTATCTCCTTACAATTGATAGTGAGTTTAGCCGATTTCAGTTTGCGTTTCAATGCCGAGATATGTCATCCAAAGTAGTTATTGACTGCCTTACAAATTTTTTTTCGTTATTTGGTCTACCCGCATTATTCATTCAGACTGCGGCCTGTCATTCACTTCCAAGGAAGTGAACGAATATTTACTACAGCTTGGTGTAAACAGCAGCTACACCTCTCTATAAAACCTCTGTGGAAATAGCTAATGTGACCACTACATATAATGGTATTATTTAGAATACTGTAAAGTTGGCTATTGAATCTTGAGGTTTGCCATTAAGTTCATGACCTGATGCCTTACATTCCATACGTTCACTACTTTGTACCTCTACAAATACCATGCCAGATGAACGACTTTTTGCTTTTGAGAGACGTTTAGTTGGTGGTTCGACCCTACCTTCTTGGCTAATTGAAACTGGAGAAGTCCTCCTCAAACGATTTGGGAATCACAGTAAATACGAACCAGCTGTGAACGTCGTTGATCTCATTGATGCTAACTCTACACATGCTCGTGTGAAATTCCTTGATGGGAGAGAGAGCACTGTTGCTCTGCGTAATTTAGTTCCATGTCCTAGGAATATTCCACCTAATGATTCCGAATCACAAAATCCAGGTGTCCTCCCCATCTACAACTACTAACTTTCGTTCAAGCCAATGAGAAGATATTGGGAAATGAGCAAGAAAAAATTATCCAGATACTAGATCATGCTCATGATGCTGATAACAGTGTGAATATTCATGGCCATCTGACAATACAGTTGCCTGGACCTAGAAGAATTTTACGCGCTCATAAACCTGTACGTCGTTTAGATTTGTAAGATAAGTATTGGGATAAAACTAGCATAGGTGGGCGCGATAACGAAAAAATGTATCACGATAACCGATAAATCGATAACGATAACCTTATCCACGATAACCGATAATCGATAAGTGGCGATCAATTTATCGCCCGATAAGGTGATAACCGATAAATCAATAAATCCAAAATTATAATACAATATTGATTATTGACTATATATAGCGCTATTTTATAATACAATAGTAAGAATATTTGAATACTGTTTCTTAGTTTCTTACCTAGTGAGGCTCTCCTTCATCTTCTCATAGGTTTTGAGGATCTTCCTCCCAGCTCGGAACTACCTATTTTTGCCTCCAAGGCACGCAAGGCTCGTCCATGTGCTAAACTAGAACCAAAAACTGAAATTATCGATTATCGCTAGTTTGGAACCAAAAGTATCGGCGATACCGATGAATCGATAACGTGGGGGGGAGGATATCGGATAACCGATAACCTGATATCTTTATCGCGATAACGCCCACCTATGAAAACTAGATTGATGAAATGCTTCATATGGACTACATTTCTATATGGATGTGAAACTTGGAGAGTGAAGAATAGTATGCTCAAGAAAATAGAAGGTTATGAAATGTGGTGCTTTAGAAGAATGATGAGAATACCATGGACTGAAAGAGTATCGAACGTGAAAGTACTGATGAGAGCGGGAGTGAAACGTGAGCTAGTTTGTGGGCCATGTGGTACGTGCAAGGAGAATGGAATATGAATGCATGACGGGAGAAAATGAAGGAAAAAGAGCGCAAGAGAGACAAAGAAAGAAACACATGGACTGTCTGTTGGAGCGGATGGGTAGAGGAAGAAGTGTCACGAATGTCATGAGAAGAACTTAAGTTCGAGAGGGATGGCACCCCATGATCGCCAACGTTACAAGACCGGCACAGCAGTAAGTAAGTAAGTAACTTTAACATTCTTTATCTAGTGTATTGTATATTTTGTAATTCTGAAAAGGAATGAATTATTTTGGGGGTGAGAGTGACTGTTATATATTCCCCTTATTCATTTATATTTGTTCATATGTATTCATGTTACTACTATTTTGTTTTGTTTCTTTTCCAGATGTATTATGAATATAGCTGATTATACCCTGTCTGAGAAAGAGATTCAGTCGGACAAAGAGGCTTAAGGGAGTATCTCACGGACGAACGGACCGTCAACCGGCCTCTTTCGGTAAACTTCCGGGGCGATAATGAAGCGAGACGAGTCAAACTGGAGCCCGGAACCCAAATCAGCGAGAGGGCGCAAAGCCCTTTCCCGCCGCGCCTTGAATCGGAGTAGCACCAACTTCCGATGTCAAAGAACATCGCTTCAGGCGAAGTCGTATATATTTCTCAGCGCGTAAACGAGCAAATGAGTATTCAACCAGTATCTAAGCATTAATCAAGATGATTCATTGGAACCAGCCAAATGATACAAGCGCCACTTCACAAGCGACTCTCTGGTACCCTAAGGACTCGCAGGCAAGAAACCAGTTGTTCAGAACTACGGTAGTCAAAGGCGTAAGGACTCATTCTGGAATAACGGGTTTCGCTCCCTACCCTGCAAGGATACTCCCTTGAATAACCACTTGAGGCTCTCGCCCTCGCTTGGAAAATCGTAAGCCTATTACATCCCCCGTACTTAAAAGGGACTAACCCCCTCATCTAGGGAGGGCAAGCGAAGGTCAGTGAAGCCTATCTAACCTACGACAAACTCTATAAAAAGGAGTAGTTTGAATATACCTTAATACTTATTTTTAACATTACAATAAAAGCTTGTAAGGCTGCTATGCCCACCACTACTCATAACTATCATCACAGAGGTGTCTTTGAGTGTCTTATTCCATCCTACAACATTCTCTTACAAGACAATTTCTTACGCCATGGCCATAACATTTGTTTTATACATAATAAATTAATCATTATCTTTCATTATTAGATTCATTCCAATAAAAAAAAATCTTAATCCCCTAATTAGATTAAATCAGGTCCAGTATTGTAATACAAAATTAGTTTTTAAGTTCACTAATATCAGTTCGAACCTGCTCTATGTTTGTTTTGATTTCATGAACCTGTGGTGATCGGATTATGTAATAGGTAGCTACTTGTATCAAATTGCAGGATTCAATAGGCCCAGCGAAAACCTCCACAAAATCACAAAATGGACGCTCGGTGGTCTTATTAAATCCCAGCATACTCGATATATATATATATATATATATATATATATATATATATATATATATATATATAGAGAGAGAGAGAGAGAGAGAGAGAGAGAGAGAGAGAGAGAGAGAGAGAGAGAGAGAGAAGCAAGCGGCCGGAGAAAGTGCGCGCAGGACACACGAATGTCTCAATAAGACAAGGCATAAAGAAACAATTCGCGTCTCAGAATAGATTTATCAAAAGACGAGATTCTACAAAGCACCTGGGTAATAACACCCGTGGACTAAAAGGAATTGCATCACAATGCTGCGACAAGCGTATGCTATTATATAGATAAAACCTGGGATATATAAGTAATTCGACATGCACAGCTTTCGGTAGCTCTGCCTTAGGGGTGGAGAACAATGAACTCGACAACTGAAGCTCATCCCACAGACGATTCTAGGACATGCCCTCTAGAAAATGAGCATATATATAGTCAGAGCAGCTCAGTTAGAATGATTATTGTATTAGTAAGATTATTAGATTACTGTCGTTAAGAAAATTATCTAGTTCACGTTTTCCCTTTTAAATTCACCAAGTCTTGTCGCTCAGAATTTAATACTTCGCATTGAATATAAATATATAGAGTGTTAGTCACCCGCAAAGTAACTTCGTGACGTGCCGCTTGCCCCGTTAATAGGCCAATTAGAATAAAGTATATTTTGCAACATCCTTCTTTACCTTGATTACCCTGAAACCTTCGGTAACGCAGCCAAAATAAGAACACCGTTACGAAATCATCTTTAGAGTCAGATACTTAATTCCCCTTCATATAAGTTGGGTACCCCCATAAATTGGTAACTAACACCAACCCCTATCAACCCACCCATCTGACTATAGATATGTACAGTTTTTTTTTTTAAACAAGTATCTATATCCCAACTCTATAAAACATTCTCATTAGATCGGTTTAATTAATCAATCCCAAATATTTATTTCCAATAATTTCGACGCTCCCATCGCTATGTGTGAATCCTACTTTTGGTGAAGAAATACATTATTTACTATGAAATCTTAAAATAATGGCAGATCATTTTTTAGAATAAACGATTACCCAACTTTATAGTAAATTAGTATGTAAAAATTACGATAGATATATTTATAAAAACTCCATGCAAGTTATACGATATAAATTATTGTGATTAAGTTTATTTTTACCACAAACTCCCAGAAGGACGCCTGTCATATGCTGTTTTGTCTTTAGATGCCACCATGATCGCTAATTAAGCATTAAAAACAGCTATCAAATGACTTTAATCTTATAGAAAACAATTAATATAATGTATTTTTTTTTTTAAGCTGAGCTTAAGATTTCTTTAATTAAAAACTAACCATATACTATGAATTACTCTCCCCCATACTTCTATTTTAATATGTTAAACACACTGAATTGATCCCATTTTGTGGAACAAATACATTAAAGAAAGCTCAATCAATCTTATTAAATTGCTTATGTATAATAATATAACAATTACAAGATTCAATAAATATGTAAAACATTGTAAATAAATTAATGCAAGTAGAGTGTATAGATGTAATATTATTTTAATTCATATCGAATATATAAAATTAATTCCATTTGTAATATTTTAAATAGCACCGTGAGGGTGCGGGGCGTTTACCTAAAGGGAAAATTGGAAAGTCCCTGACCTAGAACTATCACAAAAATAAATCATACAATACACATATCAATAATATATATATACATAAATTCATATTAAAATATTTAATTTGCTCCAATACATTTACAACTTTAAAAGACATGAAGCCTACCATTTCATATACTCATCTAACCTGCGCTTGAAAACATTCAAATTTTGACTGCTTACAGTATTGTCTCCTGTGGTAAACGTTCTCACATTCAACCTACACCTCTGTTTTCTTATTTTCAATTGATGACCCCTAATCCGATTACTACCTTCCACCTCACAGAATTTGCTAAAATCCGACTTATCTACCACAAAACAAATTTCAGAAAGTTTAAGCATATCCCCTCTCACATACCTTTCAAATGAGAATATTTGGGTCACTCATAATCACGGAGGTACAAAGTAGCCTTTCTCACTCTGGAACTCCTCCTAACACTGTCAGGGTTCATCATTGTCATGTCTTGGCACCACTCGGTTTGAGTCACATGGGGTGCTGACACTGGAATAGGTGCATCTACTGGTGCATGTGGCTCCGGAGGCACATCCATGACTACCGATGGTGTGGCAGCTTCAGTAGATGAAAGTGTAGGTGGATCGGCAGCTTTGGTAGGTGCTCCTCTAAGCTGCAGATACGTCATGGGGTACCCGAGAGAGTGCATCAGCGACGAGGTCCTGTAAAACATGTCTGTATGATATGTCAAAACTGAAACAGGACAGTCCTAGTCGCCAATGGAGGATTTTCTCGTTCTTGATTTTTCCTCTATTCTTATCATCAAGCATGAACCGTACTGACTGTTGATCGTCACGAGTTAGAAGTGCCGACCAATCAAAAAGTGACGCCACTTGCGCAATGCCTCCGCGATGGCACATGCCTCTCGCTCGACAGCTGAGTGGTGACGTTCTCCATGAGCAAGCGAACGTGAAAATAAGGCAACTGGTGTGCCATTTTGTGTCAGAGAGGCTGCGATGGCCCCTGTTGAAGCATCTGTCTCAACGACAGATGGTGCGTTGTCCTCTATTGCACAGAGTGAAGCCTGCGATATCTCCTGCTTGAGTCTCTGGAAAGCATCTAGTGTCATGGGTGTCATTGGAAAACCCTTGCAATCAACAATGGGTCTAATTTTCTCAGAGAAGTTTAGGATCCACTTAGCATAGTGGGACAGGAGTCCAAGAGCTCGCTGCCGTGTTTTGGTATCCACTTGGGCTGGCATCTCAAGTAGTGGTTGCATACTCTCTGGATTAGGGTTGATCTTATGTTCTTCGATGACGTGACCCAGTGTTGTGATGCGAGTCTGAGTATACTTGCTTTTGTTTTGATTGATTGTCAGCCTATATTTCTCAGCTGCTGAACAGAAATGGTCTAAATTGGCATTATGCTCTTCTTTTGAGTGTCCGCAGACTGTAATGTCATCCACGTAGGCGAAGGTGTCCTTTAAATTTTCGCTGCGGATGATATCGTGTAGGATCTGCTGAAAACAAGCCCAATGGTAATGCCAAATGGGATCTGTGTGAACTCAAAAAGTCGTCCACCAGCCTCAAAGGCAGTGTACATATATTCTTCAGTCTTCAAGGGTATTTGGTGATAAGCTGACTTGAGATCGATGGAACTAAAGTACCTGTACTTGGAGATCTTCTCTGCCATCTCGAAGATTGCTGGCACTGAGTATGCATTTAGATACGTAAAACGGTTGATTGTTTGAAAGTAATCTCCTGCCATTCTCATTTTGCTTCCTTTATCTTCACAACCACAACTTGCGTTCGTCATGGGCTTCGATTAGGTACAATGATCCATTCTTGAAGTAAGCACTCTGCCTCGTCTTTGATGAATTTACTTTCCTCTTCACTGTAGCGACAGGATCGGATTTGTACAGGGCGACATTCAGGGGGCAGGTTCCCAAACAGAGTTGGGGTCCACGGTAGCAATCGCTAAACTGCCCAGCTCCAAGGGAGGTTGGCATCCCCCAAACTCAACAGACACCGACTTATGTTGCCTCAAAATGTCATGACCTAGCAAGACGGAGTACACAAATTTTCCATGACGTACAGTTGAACATTTTCGTACTTGTTGTCACTGACGGTTAGACAGACCAGAAAATGCCAATGGATCTCGGCAATTTGTTGAGCAGATGTTAGGGAGACTGTTCCTGTCGCTTGCAACATCTTCAGCCCAGCAGACAACACAACTTCTGGTCGAATAAAACTGCGCGAACTCTCAGTGTTGATCAGAGCCTCTACTGATATCTTGTCATGTAGAAGAATCCTTGTAACTGTTCGGGAGATACTATTCAGGCATGCAGTCGATGCAATGATAGCCGCAGACATATTTAACTTGATGCTTGGTTGAACAGACCTTGCTGATGACTGACATACTCGAGCAAAGTGTTTCATTTTTTCACACTTGGAGCATGATGCATCCTTAGCCTTGCAGAATTTCCTATGGTAAAAAGGCCCTCCACAAAAGAAACATCTTCTAGCACTCGACTGGGTCCGTTCAAAGTTAGACATTCATGTTGCTCTACATGCTCTTCTGTTGGCTTCAGTAGCTGCCATCAGTGATGACTCTGTGCGGTATGCCTCCGAGTGCAGCTGGGCCATTTCAAGTGAGCGTCGTTGTTTCACAGCAGTATTGAGATCTCGTTTAAGGTTTTCTAGAAGTCTCTGTCGAATGGCACTTGATGCCATGCCACTTATGAAGGCATCTCTGATGGCTAACTCTTCTACTTGTTCGGCAGTGGCGGCTCTGAAGTCGCAGTCTTGGGCCAATCTCTTAAGTTTCTCCCAAAACAGGTCCAACATCTCGCCCGCCTGTTGTTTGCAAGTGGCCAAGCAGTGTCTTGCATAAACTCCACTCTTAAGCTTGACAAAGCCGGCCTTCAGTATTTTAATTGCCTCCTGGTATGTAGCTACATTCCGGATGAGCTTGAAGAGGCGGCTTGAAGCATGTGCTAGAAGCAGTTTCAGATTGTTGGGATTGACAGGGGGATCCATTGAGTCGACGAAGGCTTTGAAGTTGGAGCTCCATATGTCTCACGCGTCTGCTGCTGTCGATGATTCTGGGTCAATGTCTATGGTGGCTGGACGCAATAACTTATCCATGGTTGAGAACTTGTTAAGTTGGGAAGTTGGCCGTTCGAACTGTTCAGCTGTTTAAACTGTGGTGATCATAAACAACAGCTAGTGATAGGATGTTTATTTTAAACAGCTGAACTTCCACTTAGCATCAGATTGAAACAAGGAGAAATAATGAATACTCTTACATATTATAATGTGATAACTTCCATCATAAACAGAAATTACATTTTCACACAAAACATAACATCAAAATTTAAAACATAATACAACAACTTTCATTACAAACTCATCTGCCACTTTTGTGCCCAACCTAATAATTTATTCAAATCAGTCTGTACTTTTAATTTAGCTAAAATTTAATTTAATAAAGTTGCCAATTTTGTGTCATCAGGAAAAAATGGCAGTTTACTATAATAACGTCCCTGCACTGTCCCCTCAGTTCACTCAGTATCACCCGCTGTTTCCTGTTTCCTATCTTTCAGCCATTCAGTTAGCAAATAAAAACTTCCCCACATATCTAAAGCATTTTTAATTTGTGAACTATATAGTCTTTATGTTGAACCTTATAAAAAGCTTTGCTAAAATCTAATTTTAATTACATAACATAAACATTTTCTACCTTATCTAATTGTTTAGTTACATAATCCATAAATTCCAGTAATTCTGTTAAACATGATATACCACTTCTAAACCCATATTGAGCATCATATATTAATCTACCTCTTTCTGTATACTCAGAAATACACTTCTCAACTATCTTCTCAAGAATTTTACAAACAAAAGATGTTAAGCTTACAGGGCTAAAAGTTATTTGGTTCCTCTTTACTTCGCTTCTTAAAAATTGGCACTACATTTACTATTTTACAATGATTAGGTATTTCCCCAAATTCCAGTGATCTAGTCTATATCTTCTCACGAGCTATTGCAATACTATCTTGACCTCCTTTAAGTAACATAGAATGAATGTCATTTGGGTCAGATGCCTTACTAACATTCAAATTAATTATAAACCCTTCTATGATTTCTTTATCAAAATTAATGATATTCAAGAGTCCATCCCCTGACCTAGAACTATCACAAATTGAACTGTTTGGATTATCTTCTGTCATCCGGAAGCAAAATGATCATTAAGTACTTATACTATTTCCTCATCAGTTAAATTTACAACCCCTTCATAATTAATAGACCCTATTTTATATCTGCTAGATTTTTATTGATTTCGTAATAGATAAAGAATTTTCTTGGATCTTTATTATTATTTTGAGTTAAATTGATTTCTGTTGCCCCTTTGCTTTTCTTAATTATTTTATTCCATTCACTCCTAGTGACCTTGTAATGATTTTGATTTTCAGCAGTACCTTTCCCCTGTGATCTTTGATATGTTCTTTTCTTCTCCCAAATATTCCAAAATTTCTTATAATTCGAACATAATGGCTTACTACTATATTTCTTCCTAATAACTTTCCTTGTAATGCCCTGCTCTTGGACTAAGTTAAATACAGTCTTAAAAGTATTCACATCTCGTAAGTATTCTTACCAGTGAGTTATAATTCCCAGCTAACCCAATTCAGAAGATTTCTAAGTTTTACATAATCCTCTCTATTAAAATTTGGAAGTTTTAATATTGTTTGTTGATGTACTAACTTTTCATATTCCCAAGTTCAAACGAACTATCTAATGATCACTAATTCCCAATGTTTTCCCGACATTCAATTCCTTCACTTAATTATCATCATTTGAAAGGACTAGATCTAATATATCGGTACCACTTGTTGGTATATTAACAAATTAACTCCAAAAATTATCCTCAAAAATTCTATACTCTTACAGCTTGCTCTATTCCTTCCTATCATATTTTCCCAATCCAAAGAGATTAAATTAAAGTCACCTAAAGAAACTGTATCTGCTTCACATCTTTTACCTTTTTCCCTTATCATTCGCTCCTCTATATCATTAGGTTGTCCAGGTAGTTTCTTCCTGCTTTATTGTGTAGTATTACCATATTCTTATAATCTGTAGTAGTCTGAAAGTAAATAAAATAATTTATATTATACAATTCTGTAGTACTCAAGTAATTAAAATCAATTTGTTATCATGTAATTCCGCAGTACTTCTAAGTACTTTGTATATGTAATGTAAACCCAACTTAAGCGGAGTGATAAGTCAAACAATATATATATATATATATATATATATATATAACTCAATTTAAAATTCCCCTAGAATTACGGCAAACTCTATTAGATTACTGAGCAATATTGAAATCGACTTGCTTAAAATATGTTCCAACCAACCTTGGTCTTCTTCATTGTGTTTTCGCTCTCGCCCCACAAGAATTTTTCAATAAGTGTTCCAACATCGTTTATACATACATCTCAAACGTTTGACTACACTACTTATATAATTTTCATTCATTATAAGCCCAACTTTACATGTTATCTTTTGTGATGCTGTTTTATACCTTTTACATTTATTTATTATCCTGTTATTACCATATCCTGTTAAATACCTTTTTAATCTATTTAATATCCTGTTAATATCCTTTATTTTACATCCATTTAATTCCTAATTAATATCTTGTGAATTACCTTTTTATTTCTTTTACTTATCCATTAAATATTACAAAAATACACATTTAATCTTACATATATATCTCGTGGTATTCCTCGTTGTATAAGTCATTTTATGACAATTTACATCTAGTATTATATCAATCAATTATCTCTTTGTGTTTTCATTTGTTAATTCTTAAATACAAGTTATTTTCATACGATCTTGTATTCAAATCCCTCGTCTGTTTATTCCATTACGTCACGTAAACAGAATATTAAAGTTCTGGATTTTGACTCGAAGAATTCGTCTAACCAGGTTCTTAATTCCACATCAGTATTGAACGAAACGCCGCGCAAATTGTTGGAGAGCGATCGGAACAGATGGAAATCCGATGGAGCCAAGTCTGGCGAATATGGAGGATGCGGCAGGATTTCCCAATTAAGCGTTTGGATGGCGTCTTTTGTCATATTGGCAATGTGGGGACGAGCATTGTCGTATTGCAGAAGGACTCCATAACGTCGATGAGGTCGCTTTTCACGAATAGCTTCGGCGAGTCGATACATTTGTTGAACGTAGAGTTCTGCATTGACAATCTCGTTGTTCGCAAGGAGCTCATAAAGAATGATGCCTTCACAATCCAACCACACACACAGCATCGTCTTTCGTGTATGAAGTCCTTGCTTTAATCGCGGAAGTGTTTTTTTATTGGGGCTAAGCCATTGTTTTCGATGGTTCATGTTGACATAAACACACCACTTTTCGTTGCCAGTGATGATGCGGTGATGAAATATGTTCTTATATCCACGAGTAGCCTTGTGACGAGCAAGCAAACCTACGGCAATCGTGGAACGTTGAAGTTTGTTGCTTTCGTTCAAAGCGTGTGGAACCCATGCACCGAGTTTTTGAACTTTCCGCATCGAATGAAGGTGATTCACTACAGTTTTCTGATCACACGCCAATTGTACAGCCAATTCTCTAGTCGATTGACGAGGATTTTCATGAAGAAGGTCGTTGAATCGATCTTCATCCAACTTAATGGGGCGACCAAAACGTTCTTAGTCATTAAGTTGAAATTACCGTTTTTGAAACGTGAAAACCACCATTGGGCTGTCCTTTCTGATAAAGCATTTTCTCCGTACACAGCACAAATATCGCGACGAGCTTTGGCTGCGTTTGCATTGTTCCCGTCTCGATTGAAAATGAATAACAACAAGTGTCAAAAATGCGCCTTTCTTTCAACTTGACAATCCATTTTGAGGGTATAGAACAAAAATTAAATTAACACAACTTTTAAATAAACCGCAATGACTTATTACTCAACTTCAAGACGTAGCCTAAGCAAAAGCTTAATATTCTACGCTGTTAAAAGACGTAGCCTAACCTTTGCAAATTTTGCTCTCATTATTTATTATTGTTTCTTAATACGTGCACAAATCACGCCAATAAAACTTGAATCAACACAACATAACAAAAACGCAAAAACTTATTCCTCAACCTAATATTTCCTAGATAACGAGCGTTGTTATAGAGACAACCAAGCCCTCCTATCCATGAAGAACCATTTTTAGCTTGAATACCTTAACATATCTTCCCTTTCCCTAATACGATAATTGTGTCCTATTGTATTTCCCTGATCACTATCTTTACTTAGTTTCGAGCCTGTAAAGACCTAATAACACCATCGTACTCCTTCGACAACACATCTACTATCCCTATCCAAATGCAGTCCATCCATCGCATATATTTCTTTCTTTCCATAAAATCTATCCCACAGATCCACAAATATCACAGCTTACAACTCACAAATACTTATTACATATTCATTCAGCTCAATTGCACAAGACCTTTCAGCCTGACATTCATCCTCGGAAGAGCACTTGTCACAAAATCTTTTATTCTACATTTTTTCACCTTTTCAATCAACCTATTATACCTATCACGTACCTCACATGCTGCTACTCATACATGTGTAATCACAACAGCATATTTGTCACTTAGATCCTTTACTCCAGCACCTGACAAGCAACCCCTCAACCAATTCGATCTACTCGCACTTAACTTTCTATCTAAATATCTAACACGAGAAGTACCAACCACAAACACATCAGTCACTTATAATTATAATTCCCCTAGACCCCCATCCTAGTTCCATTTACACTAATAGTCACTCCACTTCGATCTCCATTTTCACTTCCAATCATATCGCTTGAAGTTGCTTTGTCTCTCATGGTAATGAATCTATTAGCTAAACTTAGAGGTTCAGTATCCCTTTGTCTTACACATCTGACCTGCCCTACCATATACATACTATTTACATTCATTCACACTTTACCTTCTTTCGTCTCATTTACTCCAGACTCTACACAGGGCCGAAACCCCCTAACTACTTCCTACTGACTATCTTCCCTATTTGCCCTATAGTGGCATAGGATGGAATATGACACCTAAAAAATGAGCACACTGAAGATTTATGAAATCTTATAATGGGTTCACGTTGAACCAAAATAACATTTGATGTAAGGAAATCCGAAAGGATAAGTGCTCTAAAAAAGAACTTTGTTCCCGTATGTTATAACATCTCTTTTGGGAAAAGTCCGAAAGGATATTAATCAAATGACCGGTGAAATCTGTGAAAGCTCTGCAATACGGCAGTTAGTTATACAAAGCTAATAACGAGTGCAAAAAAATACTGAGGCGAACTGATGCAAAGTGCTTAGGAGCGAAAGCTCTGAAACTAAGACCATCATTTTCCTGAATTTCAATGCTCGACCCCAAAAGTAATTAGTCAATTTTATAACGGTAAATACCGTCAACATTATAATCTATATATTTCCTTGAGGTTAAAGAATAAATAACGTAGTGTAGTGGGCCACCACTACACCACCTGCACAGTTACCTCACCCCTCTGCACAAACTGCGGCGGCGACCATGTCGCCGTCAACCCTAAATGCCCTTACCTAAGTAAGGCCCGCTCTGACGTCATAGCGGACATACGGCGTTCACAATCTACCAACACAACCACACACCCCGCTCCCGCCCCTCCTCCCCTAACAATAACATTCGCTGCTGCTTCCGGCGCAACGCTGGCCACACCACCCCCCATACACACCCTACCCCAGCAGCAACCCAGACTCACTCACATGTTCCGACACCCGCTCTCACCCAAACACCCTACACCCAGAGACCCCCACTACTACCGACAGCCACCCCTACCCCACACCACACACCCAACGAGACCACACACCCAAAGCTACACCTGGCCGCCTTGCGTTCAACGGTGGCAAACGACATGTCGAGGGGTGACGCCCGACTATACTTAACACACTGTTTGCTTCGCACGGTCTAGAACAGATTACCTTTCCCGAGAAGATGTTCGCTCTAATCGACGAGCATACACACAGGAGACCCGCACTCCTCCCCACCCCGGTGGGAACGAACACATTCCCCCCTGGACCTACCGCCCCCTCAACCCCCACCCCCCGCCTTCCCTACGCTCCTGCCTCCTCCCACCCTTCTGACCCTTCCCCTCTCGCCACTGTACCCCCCATACCTGCCCCTTTGCCCACTGCTCCCACCTCTCTTCCTACCGCCTCATCTCTTTCCTTCACAGCTACCACTCCTTCTTCTTCTATGCTTAAACTCCGTCCTACCACCAGCACTCCTCCTTCGGCAGCCTCAACTCCCCTCCTATTACCACCAACCCCCCTCCCACTGATACCAAAATCGCCACCTCCTCCCCACGCCCACCATACCCTCTACAACACTCTGCATTAAATAAAAAAACTCCACCACGAACAACCCCCCCCCCCCCGCGCCACACACAACCACGCGTAAAGCCGACCAACCTCCTCCCTGCTGTTCCTTCCTCTCCTCCTTCCACCCCTCCTTCCTCGCCACCCCAACCTCTTCTCTCTCCCGACACCCCCTTCTCACAATCTGCACCTCCCCTACTATCTCTAGCCCCCTATCTACTATCTTTACTCGCCCCTCCTCTGCTCCTAACGCCCCCCCATCCTCCCTAGACTCTACTCTCTACAACCCTCCTTCCACGACCACCAGCCACTTTCCCATTATCTCTAACCCTCCTTCCACAGAACTCACTCTCTCCTCTACCACGGCCTGCCCACCCAATAACATCACTGACAACCTCTCCACTCCCATTAACCCACAGCCGACACGTGTTAAGGTACTCGCTCACCACGCCTCCTGGGCAATAACCAAGGAAAGGGTAACGATCCCGGCTAAATCAGCCCCACGCGCACTCCGCCCACGTCAATAGGTTGCCTTAGCATAATACAATTAAACGTACGCAGTTGGCACGGTATTCGCCATACTGTTGTCAACTGGGTCCTAAACACACAAAGACCTGACATAATACTCTTGAATTCGACCAGTCTACACTTTTCTAATAGACTCACCATTGCAGGCTACCACACATATCTAACTCCACAAGCGCTGCATCTAGGATCAGCGATCCTAATACAGCGCTCTATACACCACTCCCTTATTCAAACAAGTGATAACTATTTTCTAGCCTGCAAGGTACAGACACGCTCCGGCTCCATCCTAGTGTCTACGCACTACAGACCACCACGCCTACATTTAAACATAGAAGTCCCACTCCGGGTTCTATCAAACCACAACCTACCTATCTTCTTTGCGGGGGACCTCAACGCTTTCCACCCAACACTCCTTTTTAATACCACCAATGATGCAGAAAGGTGCCTGGTCGATGCCATGCAGGGTTATCACTGCGAGCACATTGGCCAGGCTTTCCCCATATTCTTCAGTACTCGTGGAGGAACCACGTTCCAGACGTGGTCATCCGCAACGACCACGCTACATGCTTCTACACTTACATCTCACCGGGTCCTCACGTACTCTCTGACCAAATATCGATATGCCTTATCATATTCACATATCCCATAATCATGCCCTCACCACCTCTCTTCGACTTCAAAAACACGAACTGGGAAGAGTTCAAGAGACACATAACAGAAAATTCGCACTGGACCACACCAATCCAGATCTGTTAGACGACCACTGGTGCTCAATCTTGAACCTATAACCGCAGCACGCAACCTACACACGCCACACGAAAACTACACATGGTGTAGTGTACAACAATCACTATACCAGAGGCCCACGACAACAAAATATCACTCACCTACGTGCAAGCATCCTACAGTGCGTGCAACTAGATAGGAACCGGCATTGGCGAGAGGTCGTCCGCATCGCGGACGACGTAAAAAGGATGATAGGCAATAATCCACCCAAACCCATCACCCTTCAAGTAAATAACCAAACACTCACAGACACCAACGTCATCCTCGACGCATTTAGGCCCCACTGGGACACAGTACACACACACACACAAGCCACCCAAACCACACGCGCAAGAGCACTTCCAGGAAGTCCAGGAGTGGTGCTGGGCCTACGCTCACGAGCTATGGCCCTTCCCCCTGATACGAATGGAGTTGCTCGATGACACATCTACACTGACCACTCCCATCACCATCACATAAAAACAACACCAAAACGCACACTCGGCCCCTCCGGACTACCAGCAGCATTAATACACAACCTCCCTGTAAACATATACCCTACACTTACACACCTATTAAACGCCTCACTAGCCTCAGCCCACGTCCCCCCAAAATTCAAAGTCTCTGACAACATACTTCTACACAAAATGAACAAAGACACTAAACACACAAAAAATTACAGGCTTATTGCTCTATTAGAGCACCTAGGCAAAATACTCGAACGTATGATCAACTGCCGCTTACGGTACTACCTGGAAGAGAGGGAGTGGCTGGTCCACTCAGGTGGCTGTGACCATCATTCACGACAGAATACAAAAAAAATGCCAGGAACGACAAAAGACACTCTCCATCAGCAAAGACGTGGAGAAGGCCTTTGATAAGGTTTGGCACGAGAGACTCCGTTGGAAACTCGCCAACAAAACGGAGTTACCTTTCTGCACCAGAAGGCTCCTATCGCACTAACTTACTGAACGGAGATGGCACATAAAATACAACAATATTCTATCACAACCTTTCACACCACGCTCAGGCGTTCCCCAAGGAAGCGTACTGGCACCCACACTTTACATCATGTACACAAACGACACCCCACACCCATCCGAAAACTACCGTCACACCTACACAGTGTCCTACGCCGATGGCAATACCATTCACGTCAGTGGCCGCGGACCAGACGAGATCGCGCACCACGCACATATGATACTAGACGAAAAGACAGAATACGAGGATAAATGGCTGATGGCCACGAATCCTCTGAAGACACAGATGACACTCTTCGGCGCATAACCTACAAATTTTCTCACACACACCAGGCAGGAACCACCTAAACCCAACAGGGCTCGACTACACACAACAGACCAAAATCCTTCGGGTAACTTTTGACAAGTCATTAGGTTCAATATACACCAGCACACAATGCAAGCAAAAGCCGCACACACAAACAAAATGCTGCGCAGGTTCTACCCTGCGGGCAAGAAACTACAGTTATACCTATATAAAACACTCGTGCGACATTTTCTCACGTACGCCCCACTGTCACTCGTAGCTGCGAGTGTCACGTGGCAGAAGAAGGCTCAGCGCATTCAGAACTCTCCTCTGAAGCGCGCTTGCCACTCTCCCATGTACTCGAGAATGTCCACAATACACGAGTACAACAAATTAGCACCCCTCAACAAATCCGCTCACACTAGACTCACAAACCAACTCGGGAAAACTCGCCAGAGACCCCATACATACTGCACTACACGCAAGACTGTATGTTGCGATGGCACTGCGATACCCTGGAGCGCATGACCACCCGCAACCCATACCGTTCTACGCGTAAGTTAAGAGCATCATGAATACCGCGTTTCCGACTATGCAGACACGATCTCTTCCCTGACCACCCCCAACCGTCGTCCAGTTACGAACACCCCGAAACACACCCAACTATACCACGCATCGGTGTCAAGCCACCGACCTATTAACTCTTCCTATCCCCTTTCAAGTTATTTCCGTACCCTTTTCCTCTACGACTACCTGATCGCCTGTGTTACACAGTGATCCCTCTCTGTTCTTTCTATATACATCGATCGATCGATGAATAATTCCATTTCTGTTCATTCCCTGAAGATGACCTAACATGGTCGAAAGAGATCTAGGAATAAAGAATGTCATTCGCGGATGTTTTTTCTCAGCTCGAAGACCCCGTTAAAAATAAATAAATTCAAACGAAATTAATAAAGTTATAATTAGAAGAAAAGGAAAACCTCAATAAATACAATAAAATTTGTTGGTTCTCTGATCTATGTAGTTGGTTGGTCGAAAAACAACAACAAAAAAATGTTAGCTAATTGGTTGTTTAAGTGGTAATTAATTCATGGTGACTAGTTAAAAAACAATTCAATCGAAATTAATCAGGCAATATATAACGGTGTGGAAGTAGAGTCTTTATTTAACTGAGGCTGATTATATTTAATTTTGATGCAGATAATATTTTAAATTGATTATAATCTATCGGTATTTTACATGAATAGGAATGAGATCGGACAACAGAGTTTTCTTTTACGGGGAGATCCATTCCTGTTCTTTAACTGACTTCACGGTGAGCATCAATGCGAACCTTGAGAAGACGTTCTGTACCTCTAATGTACGTTCCTAAAGAACATTTAGGACAAGTATATTTATATACTATTCTGGAACGTAAAATGTCAGGAATGGGGTCCTTTACAGTGAACAAAGAACTCATTTTTAAGGGGTTTACAAAAATTGGCGTTAAATTTAAATGCGGATAGAATTTTTTCAAAATATTAGACAATTCCTTCCTAAAAGTATTAGTTTGGTATCCCATAAAGGAAGAGGAAATGTATAATTTTTTGCGGGGAACATTATAATTATTTATAGGTTTAAAGATATTATTTAAAAAGTTCCCAATGCAATTTATAAAAATATGGGCTGAGTAGTTGTTTAATTTAAAAAAGTTTTAAGTTTGATCATTTCCAAATGGAATAGGGTCTAGTTAGAACAGATATTGAAAGTACGGTGAATTAAAGTTCTACAAGCATTAACTTTCTTATATAAACCTTTAATATTCTATTGCCCGAAACGTTGCCAATATATGTTATATTCAGTACTTGCTCTTCTTTTCCGGCTGAAGATCCGGCTTGCTAAAAGCAGAAACATAGACGTATATATGTGTATATATATATATATATATATATATATATATATATATTATATATATATATATATATATATATATATATATATATATATATATATATATATATATATATATATATATATATATATATATATATATATATATATATATATATCTATATATATATTATATATATATATATATTGGTGATGTTTGTACCCATAGGCGAAGATGCTTGATTGTGTTGGGGGTCACCAGTATAGATTGGGGATAGTAGGAAAAGGGGCAAAGAAAAAATAATAGCGTAGGCGAGTTGCGAATAGCTTCCCGCGTCGCTGGACCACTGTTAGCCAGCGGCGAATCCACTTGGTTATCCTGAATCTCAAAAATGACTCATTCAAGTGAAGCTTTTAAGCCGCTCGCCTGCCCTTCCCGTACACTACACCAGCTCCAAGTTGGAATAAATATTTCTTCTCTGCAACATAATTCCAAGTTCGTGATTCGAGTTCGTTTGAGGGTGTCCACGAAATAATTTAGTATTTAGATTTACAAACAAGTCGATAAAATAACTTTATTTTGAACTTGAGGTTTAATAAGACGAATGGCTAGAGCTTGTGAATCCTATACACCGAGGTGGATGGAGCACTTTGTCTGAAGTGAATGTTCGTTCATGGGTGTTCGATAAAGAGGTCGAGAGAGAGAGAGGGGCAGAGATTGTCTATCCAAATAATTTTATAGATAGATAGTGAGAAAAATTAATAGTATAGCATTCAGTCTAGCAGATGGACGTTATAAATGAAATAACGAAATTGTTAAATGAAAGTTTCGTGGGAATCGATGTTTTTGTGATTAGAAGGAAGATAATGTAATCAAAGCGCAATCAATGGTCGCTCCGGTCGGAACACGTGAGTCTGTATAAGAGTGCGTGTAGTTTTTGTGTAAATTGATCTCCACAAATCACCCAGCCCTCTGAATTAGCAGATATGGTGACATTTGTGTGGTTACTATACTATAAAATATAAAAATTATGCAATAAGATAAAAGTAGCAACAATTAAGGACATTCGAATTAAAATAATGATATAATTCGATCGGAATTAATTAATTAAGTAAAAATATAATAATGAAGATTCATTGGCATGGTAAATAGAATAAATAAAAGTATGAAATATTTTTGTGTCTCTTAAACCCCTCCACACCCTCATCATATGCTTTTGGAAAGGGTCACAGCAAAACATTTAGGTTCCTCGTAGGGTCCAGATAGGTACTTCTGGTTCATCTGGAATCTTGGAGTTATTTGTATAAAGCAACATTTTTTTTCATTTCAGTAATATTTGCCAATTTTTAACGATAATTTGGAATAGTTTGTGACCTTTAATGTAGAGGGATTCTTCTTTTATATTATTTTGAAGTCAGAATTTGATACTAATTTAAGGATTTCTCAAGTGCGACTTCTTCATTACCTAGTTATTATAATTTCGAAACTAAGAAATTAATACTTTCAAATAACCTACTTTATGATTGTAGTATTTCTTTTCTGGGATTATGATCCTTTTCTTTAAGAGATCTTGTTTTATATTTGTACAAGAAATGATGTAAAAAGTAAAATTGACTTCTTATCTTGTTCATAATCAAAGAATTAATCACAATTATTTTTTTTGATTTATGAAAGACTATTTTATGTTAAAATAGTTTTTAGTTATAAAAGCTGAAAAATAAAAATGAAAAAAGTGTAGCATAAAAACACGTTCCATTTAGTCCAGTTTGTTTCAAATAGCCCCGTGGTGTGATACATGTACGGTATTCCATTAAATTTCTGTTTAATGATAAATCAATCCACAAAACAAGTAACCTATTGTTCAGAAAACAGTTTTGCTTTCTCACAAATATAAAATAATTTCATAAAATTAAAATTGAGTGGAGGGGTGTATTCAATTGGGTACCCTACCCTAACCATATTAAATCACAACAAAACTTGGTGCAGAATGATGTTTATATATATATATATATATATATATATATATATATATATATATATATATATATATATATATATATATATATATATATATATATATATATTATAACAATACACTAAAACAACACAGGGTAAATTGCTGAGCTAAAAGCTATTTTAGGCTTGAATGCTCAAAGAATTTAAACCCCAAAATAAGTACACACAAATTGAAACAAGACTTAACAAAAATATGACTAAAAGGAAAATCTAAAGAAAAACATAAAGTGATGCCCTCATAATAGGGCAAAATACCCCCCCTCCTTCCTGATTTAATTTTCACCTACTTTTATCTTCCACTATCCCACCATCTTCTAAAATTGAGTGTATATATATATATATATATATATATATATATATATATATATATATATATATATATATATATATATATATATATATATATATATATATGAATGCAATGTCTCGCAGGAAAAAATGAAATGGTGTTTCCTAGTACTTTCGAACTTTATTAAGTTCCTTATCAGGGATAACTACAAGAAGTAATATTATATTAGAGGTATATATACGAAAGAAAAGTATGAAAGACCGCCTCAAAAACAAGAAATCACCAATGAGGAAGACGGAAAGGGGAAGGTAAAGATTCACATTAAGAATGACAAGAAGGTCAAACTGAGAAGACGGAAAGGGTAACAGATTAAAAGAAATGGAGATAGCCTAACGAGGGAGATTATAAGACTCAAGGAGCGAAAAGTGGAGAAAATACAATGTACATAACAGAGCAGTGACAAAAAAAAGAAAAAATGAAAAAAAAAGAGGCCACATAACTAAAGATTGAATATAAAAAATTAAGAACAAAAGTCAGAACTAATTTCTTTAAGTATTAGTCTTTTAATTATAGCATGTTATGTACATTGTATTTTCCCAGCTTTTTGCTCCTCGTGTCTTATAATCTCTCTCGCTTAGCTATCTCCATTTCTTTTAATCTGTTACCCTTTCCGTCTTCTCAGTTTGACCTTACTTCCTGCTTCTTGTCATTCTTAATGTGAATCTTTACCTTCCCCTTTCCATATATATATATATATATATATATATATATATATATATATATATATATATATATATATATATATATATATATATATATATATATATATATGTACATGGAGAGGAGCATAAGAAAAGAGGTTCTTTACTATTGACGTTCCGCTCCGCAGGATCTTCCTCAGAATTACAAGAATGATGATGGTGTATACTCAATTTTAGAAGATGGTGGAATAGTGGTAGATAAAAGTAGGTGAAAATTAAATCGGGGGGGGGGATATTTTGCCCTAGTATGAGGGCATCACTTTATGTTTTTCTTTAGATTTTCCTTTTAGTCTTATTTTTGTTAAGTCTTGTTTCAATTTGTGTGTACTTATTTTGGGGTTTAAATTCTTTGAGCATTCAAGCCTAAAATAGCTTTTAGCTCAGCAATTTACCCTGTGTTGTTTTAGTGTATTTGTTATATATTTTTTTTGTTTTGGATTCGGTTGCACTGAGTTAGTTTCTAGTGTTCCGGTTATGTGTATAGTGATGTAATGTTTTCCTGAGAGCAAATCTTAGTACTTCGGAATTAGCTACGACTGGAGACTTTCTCTCGTAGTCGTGCAGATATATTAAGTATGCCACCAGTTTCCTGCAGTTACGGAATGACAGCATTCGTAAGGGTTGACCAGACTTTTCTTCCCAATTTTGGGGTGAAGATGTTGATATGGTCCAGTCTTTTCCTCCTATGAAGATCCCTTTGCCGATGATGGTCACGCCTTCTGGCTTTGTTAATTATTAGGGATGCGGAGTTTTAGACACGTTGGAGTTTTCTCATTGAGGTATTGCTGGCCGCTTGAGTCACTATTGCGTGGTAGATGAGCTTAGCCCGGACGTACATCAGGTATATTTTCCTAATGTTGGCCGAGCTAAGATCTTTAAACCTGAATAGCTTAGAGATTTCTCTCTTTGCCAGGTTCTGCCTCTCCGTGTAGTGTCGCGAGTATCCGTGGTCGGATATCTTTAGGCCCAGGACAGTGCCTTCAGCGGAGTAGTGGCCCATCGATGATGATGGGCCACGTTAACCTGCAGCTCCAGTGGGACGATTTTGAACTTGTTCCTATTTATTCTAATCTTCCATCGTCTCTCGCACCGGTTGATGTTATTGATTTCCGCTATTGTGCGCATTGCCTGATCCCTTGCTTTCTTCTCCTGGCACAGAACGATCTGGGTGACGTCATCTGCAAATTGCAGATACATCGAATCCCTATGCACCGGAGTTGGGAGGTCGATGGTAAAGACCGAGTAAAGCAGTGGACTCAGAGAACTTCCCTGGGAAACGCCAGCCTTGAGTTCGAATTCAGGTCCTCTGTATCCTTCAATTATGAGACAACAACACGGGTTCCTGCGGAACCCGTGTTGTTGGGGCTATGAGCGCCTAACTCGCTCAGTTGTGCTTATAGCCTATTAGCTATAATCTTTTCAAAGATCTTACTGTGCATCTCCAGAAGAGAGATCGGGTGATAGTTAGCCACCTGATGTGGGGGCTTGTTTCCTTTTGGGATGAAGATGATTTTTGCTATCTTGTATCCGTCAGAAAAGTAGCCTGTATTCAGGGTGGCATTCATGGTATTAACCAGTCCCTGAATAATTTGCCTCGGGGCATTCACGAGGTTGTTTCTCGTATCCCAGACCAGCCTGGTGAACTTTGCTTGAAGGACCTTATTGTGTTCATGTTCTCTTTGAAGGTGATTGGGGACTCGTGGTCAACCATCTCTCTTTCCTGAGATACTTGCGGGTGAGGATGGGTTCTATGTATTACTATGCTGAGGTCATCGAGCAGTTGGTCTTCGAAGTCCTAGTCGAAGACGTCGTCCTTCTCAGGGGTTATAGCAAAAATCTTATTCCAGTGTGTCCTGAATCTTATTTCGAGAGACTGGATCCTCAATAATCTCATCTCCGTCTTTTATCTGTGTGGTGGTTTTGGACGGGGAAGTCCCCTAGGTCTTCTGATGCTGTTCCAAACACTTACTAAACTTTCCTCCCTGTCCAACTTACCAATGGTGTCATTCTAGATTTCCTTATGTTTCTGTGTGATTATGTGTTTTAGCTCCTCGCTTAGTTGTCTCCCGATTTGGGTCTATCCTGCCTATTTCCTCGTAGATTCCTCTATGTTTCCAGGCGATTTCCCTCATCTCGTATGGCCACCTAGGTTGTGGGAGCATTTTATAGGAGATCCTGGGGACGCAAATCTCGTCGGCTTGAATGAGGAGATTAGTGATGGAGTTTATCTCCTTAACTATCTCTTCGATATTGGCGTCTCTCTAGTCAGCTGGTTGATATTCGCTGATTATATTTCTATATAGCTCCCAGTTAGTTTTCACATAACCTTTCCTAAGTGGGAGCAATCGAGATTGTTGTAATTATCGGGATGTGGTCGCTTGGTACCACGGGTCCGGCCTCATTGCTGATGTTAAAGGGGAAGTTACTGCTCGCTAACACTATGTCCGGTTTAGTTGCCGAACGATGTGTTAGGAAAGTCTGGAAATCCGGTCCGACTCTCTAGAGTCTGTCTCTTTCGAAAAGTAGTTCCAGATTCCTTCCTCTTTGGTCGGTGCGACCATAACCAGACGCTCTGCATGTGGCATTTAGGTCTCCACCCAGCAATGCCATTTTTTCGCACCTGAAGATGTTTAAGAAGTTGGGAACCGGCAGGTAGTTTCGGTGGGGCGGCTGATAGGCCGCTGCCAGTTAGGCTTCCCAATAGGGTTAGAACTTCGACAGCCACGAATGATTCTTCCAAGTCTGGTAGTGTTTTGTATGTGATGTTTTTCTCGGGTCGCGATGGCTGCGCCGTCGTATCGATCTTGTGTATGTTTTTTTCGTGATCACAGTGTAGTTTAGTATTTTTAGTGTGTTAATTTCTGTGTTTACGCCGTGTTCGGAAATGAGGATCAGGTCGGGATCCACTGTACGGAATATGTTTCCGTAGGGAATGGATTTTCCTTCCCATCCGTTTACATTTAGTGAGAGTATTTTTAGTGTGTTGTTTGTGTTCTCCATGTTTTGTTTGTTTGGTGTGCTTGTAGTTTATGTGAGTGTGTGTATTCCCCTTTACTTTTTTATCGCGTCTCCTTTTTTCTTTTTTTTTCTTTTCTCGTACTCTGCTTCACTTATGGTGAGGCATGAGTCACTATGCTTTTTTATTTTCGCTGTCTTGAGCGCCTCGTCTACTATAGCTTCTTGTGCCTGCACATCGTAAGTCCACTTTAGTTAACCTGTCTTTACCCCTTCAACAATCTCCCTAATGCTGAGGGGAGGGGCTGGGAATGGGGTCAGATCAATGCTGTATAACTGCATTTTCAGTTCTGTTTCATCATATTTGATGGTTTACCAGGAAGCCTTTCCCCTGCTTTTAGTCCTCGATCTCTTGTTTTCTTTTGGGGGTTGGGCCTGTTCTTCGTCTTGCTTTATTTTCCTGTTCTTGCTTTATTCTCCTGGCCGCTTTTTTCTCCTATATCTCCCGTTTTCTTCTGGCCTCTATTTTCAGGTCCCTATTTGTGGACTTTTGGGGGGCTTGGGATGTTTCCTGGTGTTTGTGGTATCACCAAAGATTATTTTTAACACATGATGGCACTCTGTGTTATCCCTTTTGTTTTTAAATTTTACTATTTCGCTTATATTAACCCAATGCCGGTTTCTCTCAATTTTATTTTTAATATCTTCCTTTGTATGCTGGCCGATCCACGGGTCCAGCCTTCGGCATATCACATTTCTGTGAGCCTGGATCTGGGAAAGGGTAGTGGGCTGGAGGTTTATTTCCCTCGGGATCTTGATTCCAGCTTCCTTTGTGAGGGTCTCAATATATTTCTCGCATATAGCCACATATCCTGTCAGGGAGTCGATTAGGCGAAGGATTGCACATTTACCCTCCGAATAAGGTTCCATACCGCTTCCACTTATTCGTTTTTTTCTAGGCCACTTATGATTCTCAGCGGGACCCTTGCGGCACCGGAGCCCGATATTTCGGCCCATGTGCAGCCCCTTGAAGAGGGGAGTGCACTTACTTTCTTGCTTTCCTTATTTGTTGTTTTTTGTATGTGGACCTACAAATCTGTATGTTTTCAGAGTTTTACCTTTTTCCTTAGTTTTTTAATTTATTTGCTTTGGGAGAAGAGAGCCTTTCCCCCCCCCCCACCTTCCTCGCTTGCCCGCCGCCTCGATTGAAGAAGGAATTGCCTTTTAGGGTGAATGATATCGATGGAAACAGGAGGAATCTCAATCAGTCCAGAGGGCGCATATATTTCTTCTTTCTTGAAGTTAACTTTAATGAAAAGTAAACTTTTCCTTAAGCGCGTTCACAGCTCTCCGTTGTAAAAAAGAATCTAAATTCAGTCAATCATGACAAGAATTTTTTTTTAGGGGGAGAAAAGGTACGGCTCGCGGTTACTCCTTCTCTTTGTACCCCTCCTACGATCAGGGGGACACAGAAGAGGAGGAGGCCCACGGTCGACTTGCTCCTGGAGAAACTCCCCACACTTCTGACTCTCAGTTCAAGTAAACCGATAGTGAAGTGCTTAATGGGAAGTCCGGAACAAGCTTTAGAAGAGGGTTTATAGCTGTGGGAGACGGAAAGTTTTGAGTTAAAAGAGGACAGATTGGTGAGGAGGCAGATTGAGCAACCTTGGTAGTCAAGGTGGAAAGGGTGGAATACCTTTGCCCGAGGGACAAGGGGGACCTGCTGATTAACGTGGATTCCAAACCACCGTCATGCATTTACTCATCATGCTTACTTCCTTTCTCACACTTTAGCACCTATGTTCCTCATACAGAAGCGGGAGGACCGCCTAATCTCTGTTTCCTTATTCTCTTCATCTTTCATTCATGTATTTATTGTAGCATTCATGCCGTTTTGAGTTATCTTAGCTCTGAGCTTTGTTTATGTATTGTTATGTTACTTTTTTTTACTTTCCTTACTTTGTTTCACTTTCTCTTGTTGTTATCACTTTTTCACTTTAGTTTCACTTTGTTCACTTGTTTAACTATTAACTTCCACTTCACTATCATTTTTGTTAAACTTTTTAATACTTAACTTTCAATTCACTATCATTTTTGTTAAACTATTTAATATAGTTCACTTATCACACTTTTAGTTCATTTTGTTCACATTATTTTTGTTTTTCACTTTTGATGTGTGTTGTCTTCTTAGTCGGTTGTTTCTTCCTATTTAGGTTGTTTAAATTCGGTTGTCTTATTAGGGTATCAAGATGGTGCCTTGGCTGGTTATTTAGTTGGTTGGGTTTGTATATAATCGGGTAAATATCTTTATCGTTATGCTTGTTCCTTCTCTCTTTTTGAGTTTCTACTAAGGTAAACATGTGAACCTCCTCGATTCTCAGTTGTTTTCTGCCGCTGGGAAATCGAGTGTTAAAGGGGACCCCAGCTCTGGTGTTCGTATGCTCTTCAAATATCGGAAGTAGATCGTCTATCTTCCACAAATATTTTCTCTGCTCTCTTCCTGATGTTGATATTGAGCGTTTCTAATCTTGCTGCTTAGTGTGTATCCTGTAGTCTTCTCCTTTCTCTCCTACGTGTGTTGGTGATTAGGTAGAGAGCTTTATTTTGTATTCTATGGAGTTCCAATTTGGGGGTCCTTGTTTCACCGTTGATAGAGGGGTTGGTGGGTATAGTACATAATACCTCTCTTCCTAGTGCAAGATTGATTTTTCTTTTATTTTTCAGGCCAGACTCTCTTAGATTGTACAATAGGTTAAGCATCGAAATCGCCTTGTTCTTCCTCTCCGTTATATGTTGTTTGAGCCTCTTTTTGTTATTCTTAGTCCTAGCACTTTGCCCTCACTATGATATCTGTTGTTCTGATGTTCAACAGCAATTTCGGCAGTTTTATTCCTGGAGATTGGGATTATTGTAAATTTCCTCCTGTTCGTCCTTATCTTCCAATCTCTTTTGCAGTTGTTGATGTTGCTGATTTCTAAAGCTCTTGTCCTTGCCTGAAAGCGTACGTTCCTGTACGGAGAGACGACTAGTTGGCTTAGTTCGTCCGCGAACTGTATGTTTAGGCAACCAGGCATTATTGGTGGTGGCAGGTCTGCTGTGTATATTGAATACAGCGTGAGGCTGAGACAGCACCCCTGGGGGGGGGGGTTAGCTTCCAATTCAAATTCTGGTTCTGAATAAACATTGATCTTCGCATATGCTCTTCTCTCTGTGACATAATCGCAGAGAATTCTCTCCAGATTGCAATTCATCTGGAGATTTAAGATCTTATATTGCATTCCTCTGACCCACACTTTGTCAAATGCTTTTTCTACATCTCTCAGGACCAGATCAATGTAGTTATTCTCTGTTTTGGCCTTTGCTATTTTCTCTGTTATTATGCCAAGTGCCATTGTGGTGCCTCTGCCTCTTCTGAATACAAACTGATAATCATTATAAAGGTCATTTTCGTCAAGAGATTATTTTAGTCTTCTGTTGAGGATTTTCTCGAAGACTTTGCTCATGAAGTTCAATAGCAATATTGGCCGGTAATGCTGAGGTGGTTTGGTAGTTTTCCTGGCTTCGGGACGAATATCATTTCCACTAGTTTTTTCTATCAGGGAAGTAACTGGTGTTTAAGCACGCGTTAAAAATATTCTTTAATGCTCTGATGACTATGTTAGGTGCCTTGGTAAGATTAATTCTGGTTATTCCTGAGGGGCCTGACGCTTTCTGTTTGAATGATTTTATTACGCCTTTGATCTCTTCCGTTGTTATGTAGGCCCCTGTACCCAGAATTTCCTCCCTTTCTTGCTCTACACTTGGTGCTGGAGTGATCTTGTTTATGTTTTCTCGCAAGACTGTGTGGACCATTTCGTCTATCTCTGGATTGAAGTCTTCGTCATCCTCTGGTGTTATGGAGAACACTGATTTCCAGTGATTATGAAAAAGTTCTTCTGTGATCCTCTCTTCTTGGATCTTTTCGCCCCGTTCATTCTTAATTGTTATTCTGAACGGGACCGCCGGTTTATATATGCATGTGACTGAACATTACTCTAACCATCGTCTGAGCTCGTCGTTGATTGGTCAGTTTCCAGATGAGCCCGGGACAGTGTGTGAGGCAATCCCGCGCCGTAAAGATGTTCCTCTGCATCTTTTCACGGTAAAGGAGGAACGTTCCGACTTATGTTAAAAATGCCGGGTTTGCCGTTCCGGCATTCAGACGTGGCTATAAATGCCGCTTCCAATGCCTTCCTCCTCCTTTTGTTAGATGCATACGCGACAGCTCTCGTTTCCCTCCAGCTGATGCGGTGGTCGGCATTTCCCAGGTGTTCGGTGGGAGCATTGTAGAACCTCCCTGCCCAAACATTCTGCTTGTGCTCCTTTACCCTGGTGCCAACGCCCTTGTGTGTCTCACCAAAGTAGGCCAGGGGGCAGTCGCTGCAGGGTGCCCTATATAATACGGAGTTCCTGTTGTTTTCTGTCGATGGTTTGGAGCGGCAGATGTATCCCACTTTGACATCTGCTCAAAGTGCGACTTTGGTGGATGGAGCCAGCTTTCTCCCTACTGCGATGGAGAGTGAGCTAGTAGGGGCTTTGATGTACTTATTACTAGGCTTCGCTTTCCCTGCTGCTGCTGCACGCTGACCGATGTTAATTGACTTGCTCCTTGCTTTCTCGATGAAGGCCACCAGCTATCCCAGCTTCTGGAAGGAGTATTGGATGTACTTCTCCTCCTGTGCAATGAATTCTTGGCTGCAGATCCTCTGTGCGCGAGGGAAGAACCCGATGACGATACCCATTTTTTTCCGAGAGTTGTGGCCGACAAATAGTTGATAAAATCATCTTTGTTGGTTGGCTTCCTGTAGATGGAGAATTCCAAGCCTGTGTGTGTGTGTCTCTCTCAACCAGGGCCGCCAAGAGGATAAATAGTACTCGGTACAAGACAAAATTTGAGCTCCCTCCCCAAGTTTCAAAGAACGAAAGGCACATATATACTTTAGTTTACAGAGTGGACAATATTTTAATTCTTTTTGCAGGTGTTCATACTGTATATTATTAGTAGCCAATTTCTTTCCTTAAATAAAATCATATAAATTGCAGAGCAAAAAATATCATTACTAGCAATTCTTTTAATAGTAGAGTGACTTCTTGGACATCTAAGTACAATGGATAATATATAATAATCATATACTGAATAATGCTTTTCGAGCTTTCATGGCAGCAAAGAATTTTAGGACATCATCAAATTGGATTTTTCATGTAAGTTTAAATTCAATGCAAAGTCTCTTCACATTCAGATTCACCTAATTCCCCATGCTTGATGAAACATGTTTTGCTTCATTTCCAGATTTTCTTCCAGTTCCCATTTGTGACTTCAACATCAACTGTGGCATGTCTTGCTTGCAGAATCTTGTTGCATTTCAACTTGTGCCAAAACCTTGAACTAAATTGCTGACATAATCACACAAGTAAACGATGAGACATACTTAATAATGCCATGTACAAGTATTTCAGTCCTTGTTTTAGGTCTCAAATTGAATGTTGACAGTTCTTTAAATGCAGCCCTAATGCTGGTAAGGTTTGCTGCAAATGGTTTTACACAATCTATTCTCGAAGACTATCCTATATCGGACTTTTTGTGAAGCGACTGATTTCCTGTCTTGTTCAGAAGAATCTCCCAACGTTGTGGACTGGAGCTAAAGAGAGTGTAAGGAAGACCGGGGCTCGTTGTCACAATTTTACTATTTTTACCTCTAATTCAATAACTAATGAAGGAAACTTAAATAAATTTATACTGTGAAAATTTATTAGGTGTTATCATAATCATGTAACAAAAAGGTTATATACTTTTTAATTCCTGAGATATAAATTAAAATAGCATAAAAAAGTTTTGTATAAAACTTGCCCCATATGCGGGGCAAGTAGTTACAGACCATGGGGTATATTGTTACAAAAAAGGGAAAGGAATCACATCCTTTGAAAACCAAAAGAAATCAGTTATCACTTCATTTCACATAGGTCACATACACAATGAGCACTTTCATTTGTGTAACTTTCATGGGCCTAATCTTTGCATTTGATGCATTGTAGATCCCCTGAGGCTGAATTTAACCATTCAACACCACATGCAAGACACCAATAATCTTCAATGTTCTTTCTCTTTTTATCTCCACCAGACTTCAGAAACTATTTATTGTTCATATTCCTTTAACAGGTTTTACTCTTGAGACTTTTTCCTTGTGAATCCTTATTTTGTTCCTGTAGTTTCATCTCCACAGGTGTATCTGTTACGATTGCTGTGTGGCGTTTTCTTTTGTTGCATCATTGAGTCTTTCTTGGGCTAGCTTTTTTAAATGGTCACAGCTCCTCTGGGGTTTTGATTTCTCCTGTACGTCTTTGTTCTGTCTTTATAGAAGAAGGTGATTGGTATATGTAAGGCCTATCTAAACCATCCTTGCTTGTACTTTGAAGAGGGTCTGGAATCATAGTTTCAAGGCTTATTATGTCCTGAGGAGTTGGATGGTCTTCAGTAAGCTGTAATGGGGTTTCACCATTTGGGAGGCAAGGTGTTACTGATTGTAACAACTAGCCCCGAAGGAATTATTTTCCTTCTACTCATAAATATTGTTATTAACTTAAAATATAGGAAAATGAAGTCTAATCACATATGAAGCATAAAGACAGTTGTTTCATAAAATAACTATTTTTCATGAACATGAGTTTCATTAAGGTCTAAGAAAATAATACGAAAGGTCAGAATACTTACTCAAGGTATCCCAAAACAGTTTTTTGCTTGTAGTTTCGCTGACGGGTGATAAACTTAATTAGCAGTCAACGAGGACAAGGCTGGTATTGACTCCTAAACGTCTCAAGAACCTCGGCGCTAACTGTTGCCATATGATGAAGATATTGACAATGTATCAACCTACCCCTGTATGAAACTAGCCCCGGTCTCCCCTATGTCGTCTAAATTGTTCCGAAAGGGGTGTTGGCTTCAGGGCAACATTCAGCAGAGTCTGTTAAATAAACATTTAAAGTATGGCATCCACAAGGTGAAAAGAGTGCCAAAGCATTTTCAAACAGAAGACGTGCCTTACTCCTTTGTATTTTCCTGCTATATTGGATCCAATATCGTAACTTTGCTCCCTGCAATCTGAGAAATGGATATTGTTCTCTTTCAACGTTTCCAGTTCCATTTTCGCAATATCGTTTCTAGGTTTATTACTGCAATCAATAAACTTCCAAATCGCTCCTCGATGACATATGCAAAATTGTCTTTCACAAGATATCGTAGTATAAAGGCGGTTTACTAAACATGATAGGAGTCTGGTGTTGCATCCACCAAAATCAAAAAGTATTTCGAGAAGTTTCTTTTAAATAGAATTTGTTGTGCAACAAGTTTTGAGCAAAGAGAAACAAATTCGTTTTGAGTCTCTACCGAGAGATAGTGTTCCTGTAGTCTTTCTTCTTTCTGCCGCAATTCCTTCACATTTTGCACATGTTATTTCAGAACAGGATCACACCGAGACAAAAGTTCTACCAAGCTCAAAACTTTTCATTTCTTTCATCTCCAATTCCTTTTTCAAATTCACCGTATTCACATTTGATCTCATTGTATCATTAAGAGAAAATGTGTACTCAATCAACTATTTTTTTTTCCTCTACGTTCACACAGAATTGACGCAGAGTTAAACCAAAACTACCTCTGACCAACTTATTTCAAAATGTATGGTTTAAGATTTAAAAATGTAATATTTGTATATTTGAATTTTATCATGAAGGTAAATACCGTCTCAATTATTAGGGACTTTGTAAAAATTTGACTTATTGCTATTTCTAATCACTATTTTACCTTAATGATATTTGATTAATCGAATTTTATCGAATTTTATTTAATGTATCAAATGTCCTTAATTGTTGCTACTCATCATATTTCATAATTTTTATTTTTATATGTATCCACACAAATTTAACTACATTTGCTAATTCAGAGGGAGGGGTGATTTGGGGCGATCAATTTACACAAAAATTACACACACTCTTGTATAGACTCATGTGTTGCGACCGGAGCTACCATTGATTTCAGCTTGGTCACATTAACTTACTTCTAATCACAAAAACATCGGTTCCTATGAAACTGTCCTTTAACCATTTCGTTCTATTTTGTTTATCAAAGCCAATTGGCTAGAGTGAATCATTATTCCAAACTTTCTTGTCATTTTCTTACTATAAATTCCTTTGATGAAGAATCTCTGCGAGCGCTCTCCTCACCCCCCCCCCCCCTCTCTCTCTTTCTCTCTCTCTCTCTCTCTCTCTCTCTCTCTCTCTCTCTCTCTCTCTCTCTCTCTCTCTCTCAGGGCCTCAAAAAGAAGAAAAGGACGAGTAAGAAAGGAAAGACAACAGAAATAGTAGATAAAACAGAAGAGAAAGTAAAAACGAACAAGAAAAAGAAGAAGAAAAAAAGTGGGGAAGAAAGACGAATCGAAAGAGCCTCTACTGAAAGGGAGGCCTTTGTCCTCTGAACCCAAATGCGTGAGGGTCATCGTGATCGGTGATTCACAAGCGCGGGATCTACAACCTTTGCTAGTGGCCCGCCTTCGCACCAGTGTGAAGGTAAGCCGCCTTCCGGGAAGGATAAACGGAGAAATAAGGGTAGAGGCTGAGAAAACTCAGATCTGTGAGAGCTCAGTAGTTGCCCTGATGGCAAGTGGCAACGATCTCTACCTACGAGGAGGTAAAGTCGGCGCCAGACGAAAGATTATGACCACGGTTATGGGAGCAGTTGACGACTGTGGGCTGAAAACCCGCAGACGTGTCGTAGGGGATACTCCCAAGACGAGGTCCATCCCGCAATGCTCACGCGAGGAACGTCTCCATAAACCAACGCCTGGGAGATCTTTGTACAGCGGAAGGAGTCGTTTTTGTAGACCCCTACCGCACCTTTTACGGGAGAAACGACCTGTACAAAAGGGACAGAGTGCATCTTTCCTTTAAAGGGAAAGTTGTACTCGCAAATATTATTCAGGATGTTGTGGAGCGGACCCAAAGAAGTGTTAGGCCCCGAGTAAAGGAGGACGTACGCCAGTACACTCGTGTTACTCCAGGAACGACCTTTTCTGAGAACACAAAGACGGGAGTGAGCCCGCCACAGAGAAACAAAGCTGGAAACGGAAGAGCGTAGGGAGTCCTACAGTCGGGAACTCCCTCAAGGTTCTTCTGTTTAATGTGAGGTCTATCAGAAACAAGTTCCTTGAACTTCGTGGCCTCGTAGCAACAGAAGAACCTGAGATGGTATCCATAACGGATTCGTGGGTAAAAACCTCGAGCCGAGATTTTGAAGGTGAATTCACGATTCCCGGTTACCAGCTCTTCACGAAAAAAACAGCCAGACAGAGAGGATAGCGTTGTGATGTTGTATGTCAAGAATACTCTCAACTCGACGGATTGCAACATCGTATCCGACCATGAACTACTAGGTGTTGACCTAGAGATAGGTCCTGCCAGATACAGGACCCTAGTGCTTTACAGACCCCCTGCCCAACTCTTAGTACAGGACAGGAGTCTGTACTAGCTGTTGGGCGAACTTGTAAAAGACAGAGTGTGTATCGTCATGGGGGATTTCAACACACAAGTTGACTGGGAAACCAGAGAACCCTGTGCAGAGAACGCACTACTCTTGGAGTTCGTGAACAATGAGTTCCTCACTCAATGGGCGAGAGAACTAACGAGAGGAGAAAATATCCTCGACTTGGTTTTCACCGCTGAGGATGACATCGTTGACGACGTCTCTGTTGGCGAAGAGCTCGGTGGCAGTGACCACCGACTAATTAGATTTGTAGTCAAAGCTCCGAAGGCAGGGCCTGCAACTAGTAAATCGAGGAAACTTGATTTGAGAAGAGCAGACTTTTAGGTATTCGTGCTGGACTGACTGACGCGAGGCTAGAAGTGTGCGATATTGTTGAAGACTCGTGGAACAGTTTCAAAACCACATTCATGAGTCTTCAATCGCGTTTCATCTCTCGGAAATGTCCCCGTCGATCTTCTGTTCAACCAAAGTGGTTTAATCGAGAAATTGGCAACTTCTTAGGGAAAAGAAAAATGTGTACCAGCAATCAAAGATCTCGGGTGACTTTGTCGAATACCGGAGGCTATCCAAGAGAGTAAAGTCCAGCATAATGGCGGCTAAGCGGTCTGAGGAACTCCGAGTGGCGAGACTCTGTAAAGAGAATCCCAAGGAGTTTTTTTGGATATGTAAACAGCCGTAAACCAATCCGTCGAACGATTTGCCCTTTATGGAATGAGGAGGGGACATTAAAGCACTCAGCTGCAGAAAATGCTAACCTCCTCAAAGACTACTGTTCTTCAGTGTTTACTGAAGAGTGTAGTCCCATCCCCTAGTCAACAGATTCCTACTCGGGGGGAAAAGCTGGAGGATATGGACTTCACCAGAGAAGAAATAAAAATAAGATCACTGACCTAATGACGAATAAGTCCCCTGGACCAGACGGGTTTCTACCTAAAGTGTTGAAAGAAGTGCGCGATCAAGTGTCCCGACACCTGAGCGCAATCTTGAACATGTCAATCCGGACCGAATGCGTTCATAGAGACTGGCGTGAAGCGGAGGTGACTCCTATCTTCAAGAAAGGAGACCGAAGACAACCGTCGAACTACCGACCTATCAGTCAGTAGTTCGACGGTTGGAAAGCATGATGGTGGACAAAATGACGTCGCATTTAGAGTCCAAGCTGCTACTGACGAGTTTCCAGCACGGCTTGCGAAGGAAACGGTCAAGCCTGACGAACCTTGTGGAATTCTTCCACTTCGTCTTCAGTGAGCACAATCGGGACAAGACAGTGGATGTGGTGTACTTAGACTTTCAGAAAGTCTTTGATAAGGTACCACACCGCCGCATTCTCTGGAAAGTGCGAGCGCTGGGCATAGACGGAAAAGTAGCCGGCTGGATCGAGAACTGGCTAAGTGGCCGACGGCAACGAGTGGTGGTGAATGGACAGGTTTCTGAGTGGGTGCCCGTTACTAGCAGGGTGCCTTAAGGTTCTGTCCTGGGACTACTACTATTCACCATCTACCTCAATGACATGGACGGTGACATGGTTGCGAAGATTTCTAAATTTGCCGACGATACTAAGCTTGGTATGAACGTTGCAAAGGATGGAAATACTGCCGCCTGCAGGAAGATCTTGGCAAGATTGGTGAGTGGTCGGACACGTGGCAAATGCCTTATAACGTGAACAAATGCAAAGTGATGCATATAGGCCACTGAAACTCCCCAATCTCAGTATATCCTTAAGGGCACTGCTCTTGAATCGAGTGATACTGAGAAGGACTTGGGTGTAACAATCACTAGTGACCTCAAGTTCTCGAAACAGTGCATTGAGGCGGAGAAAAAGGCCCAAAGGATGCTAGGCTACATAAAGCGCCAGTTTGGATATCAGAACAAGGAGATTGTACTGTGTTTGTACAACTCACTTGTCCGACCTGGGGCATGCCGTACAATTTTGGAGTCCTTCATTTCGAAAGGACATCGCGAGATTGGAATGCGTGCAATCCAGGGCAACCAAACTGATCCCTTCTATCAGACATAAAGGTTATGAACATAGATTAAGGGAATTAGATCCTTTCTCGTTGAAAACCCTCAGACTGCGTGGTCAGCTCATAAAAGTTTTCAAAATACTTCGAGGGTTCGACAATGTTGACTACAGGGATATTTTCACACTTGCTGAGAGCAGAACAAGAAATTACGGCTTTAAACTTGAACTGAAGCGTTACAACCGCGATCTGTGTGGAAAAATTTTCACACACAGTATCTTGGGTAGTTGGACCGCACTTCTAGTGGATGTTGTCAACAGTGAATCTGTTGACCAATTCAAGTCAAGACTAGAGAGGGTCTTGAAAAGTGGCCGTTTAAGGACTTAAAGCATTTGAGCAGAGAAGTGCCCGCTCGACTGCTAGTCCAAAGGTACCCTCTTTGAATGGACCGTAAGGTCCTCTAGGGTACTTTCTTTCCTTGTTACTCCTTGTTACACTCTCTCTCTCTCTCTCTCTCTCTCTCTCTCTCTCTCTCTCTCTCTCTCTCTCTCTCTCTCTCTCTCACGGCTACAAACTTAAACTGAAGCGTTATAACCGTGATCTGTGTGGTAAATTTTTCACATACAGCATCTGCGGTAGCTGGAACACACTTCCAGTGGAAGTTGCCAACAGCAATTCTGTTGATCAGTTCAAGTCAAGACTGAACAAAGTCTTGAAAAGTGGCCGTTTGGGCACTTAGGTCGTTGTGCAGAACTGTGCCTGCTCAACTGTTAACCCAAAGGTACCATCTTTGAATGGACCGTAAGCTCTCCTTGGGTACTTCTTTTCCTTGTAGCTCCTTGTAGCACTCTATCTCTCTCTCTCTATCTATCTCTCTCTCTCTCTCTCTCTCTCTCTCTCTCTCTCTCTCTCGTTCTCCCCCCCCCCTCTCTGTCTCTCTCTCTCTCTACTTTTTCATAACGAAAATAGAGGGAGAGGTGACGCCCCTTTGTCGCGGGAAGAGAGGTGTGTGGACCTTGGACTTTTCGAGCTATGTCGGTGGGGGTACCTCTTCTGGGTACCCCTGGTAGGGCCTACCTTGTCGATTTGGTCGGAAACGAGGTTCCAGACTAAGTGCGTCATTCCTTCCTTTTCCTACTCTATCCCTCTTATTTTTTACTTTTATCCTATCTCCCACTCATACAAAAAGAAAAAAAACAACAAAAAAGCCTACTCGTATCGTGTCACTCTTTCCCTTTCTTCCTCTATCTACTTATAAGGACCTGGCAGCTACCTCATGCGTCAGAAGAGAGGCTTTGGAACCTCTGTAAACAACGCCAATCGACGCTCACTGGTTGCGAGAGACTAGGACTAGAGGTGTCCTAGGCGTTGGGGCACGATGAATGGGATGAGGGTAGTGCCCCGTTAACCCCTTCCCTGGCGCGTAATTATTGACCGTTCCCAGTGCCCGTTGACGGGTGCTTATGGTAGCATTGGTCCGAGGTGACGGCCCTTTGTTTTCATGTTGGTTGCCAGGCCAATAAAAAGCCTTGGGTTGAGTTCCTTGGTGTGGCGGGATATCCATTGAACGCTACTCCGATATCCTGGCCGTTGTGAAGGGAACTAGTAGGAGTTTAGTAAGGGGCGTGCTTCGTTGTTGTTCACCTGGTGACAAATCGAGTGCCCCTTCGGGGACCGTCAGTGCTGCTTGTTGGGAGCCACGGCACGCCGAGTTTTGACGACTCGGTCGGACGAACAGCAGCACATGGAGCGTGCCTTTTGAAAGATCCGAAACCTCTCCGATCGATAGGCGAGAGCAGCTCACGCGGGGAGAACTCACCAAACCCTCTTTTTTATCATTGCTGGTCACGAGTTTTCAGAGAGAGAGAAAGCGCTCAAAATGACAGGCAAAAAAGATCCCGTTCGTCTCAAACACAACTGTGCAATATGTCAGTTAGAAAAGTGGTGCGTTGACTTTCTGGAGGGCTGCTACTCAAAATGCAGCCCTGAAAGTATCTGCACTACTTGCATATTGACGCGAGAGGTGGAGAAATAAAAAGAGGGAGGGAGCTAAGAGGAGGGAGCTAAGGTCCTTGAGGGAAAGTTGGAGAAGCTCGAAGCCCTTAACGCGGCTCAGGTTCGATGCCTAGAAGAGGCTCCGCCCACTGACGTGTCGGAATCCCCTGGTAACCAAGCGGATATTCCGGCATCATCTGAGGCTAAGCTAGCTGAGGCGAGAGAAAAATAGAAAAAGAAGAAAGGAGAAACGAAGAAAAAAAAGAAAAAGAATAAAGTTGAAACAAAAGTAGTACCAAAAATAGAAGAAAAACAGATAAAGAAGAAGAAAAAGAAAGATAAGAATGTGGAGAGTAAAGAGGAAAAGGGGAGGCCTCTTCCACAAGGACAAGACCCCGTCTTCAGAGACCAAGTGTCCGAAGGTCACCCTCATTGGTGACTCGCAAACACGGGATCTGCAGCCGCTGCTAGCGGCCCGCCTTCGCACTATCGTGAAGGTAAGCTGCCTGTCAGGACGGGGTAACCACAACACCAGAGTAGAGGCAGAGAAAGCTCAGATTTCTGATAATTCAGTTGTTGCTCTGATGGTGAGCGGCAACGACCTCTACCTCAGAGCGGGTAAGGTTGGCCTCAGTGGTAAGACCATCCAAACGGTGATGGGAGCCGTGGATGACATAGGGCTTAAAACCCGCAAACGTGTGGTGGTTGGGATGCTTCCAAGAAGAGGTCCATTCCGAACCGCTCACGAAAGCAACATCGCAGTGAACAGAAGGTTGGCGGATCTCTGCACGGCAGAAGGAGTCTTCTTCGTGGACCCCTATCGTACCTTTATCGGTAAAGACGACCTCTATCAAAGGGACGGGGTACATCTCTCCTTCGAAGGGAAGGCCTTTCTCGCCAATCTAATTCAAGATGTCGTGGAACGCACCCAAAGGAGCGTTCGAAACAGAGCGAAATCGGACGTGCGCCAGCATGCCCGTGTCACTCCTGGAACGACCTTCTCGGAGGTCGTCAAAAAGGGTGTGACCACGAAAACAGAGAAGCCGGGAAACGGAAGAGCGTAGGGAGTCCTACACTAGGGGACTCCCTCAAAGTTCTTCTGTTCAATGCGAGGTCAATCAGGAATAAGTTTCTTGAGCTCCGTGGCCTCGTAGTAACAGAGGAACCTGAGATGGTGGCCATAACGGAGTCGTGGATAAAAACCTCAAGCCGAGATTTTGAAGGTGAATTTACGATTCCCGGTTACCAGCTCTTCCTGAAAGATAGGCCAGACGGTGAGGGTGGCGGTGTGATGTTGTATGTCAAGGATACTCTCAACTCGAAAGATTGCAACATCGTATCCGACCATGAACTACTAGGTGTTGACCTAGAGATAGGTCCTGCCAAATACAGGACCCTGGTGCTTTATAGACCTCCTGCCCAACTCGTTGAAAAGGACAGAGATCTGTACCAGCTACTAGGAGAACTTGTCGAAGAATGAGTGTGTATCGTCATGGAAGATTTCAACACACAAGTTGACTGGGAAACCAGAGAACCCTGTGGCGAGAACGCACTACTCCTGGAGTTCGCGAACAACGAGTTCCTCACTCAATGTGTGAGAGAGCCAACGAGAGGAGAAAATATCCTCGACTTGGTTTTCACCGCTGAGGATGACATCGTTGAGGACCTCTCTGTTGGCGAAGAGCTCGGTGGCAGTGACCACCGACTAATTAGATTTGTAGTCAAAGCTCCGAAGGCAGGGCCTGCAACTAGTAAATCGAAGAACTCGATTTGAAAAGAGCAGACTTTGCAGGTCTTCGTGCTGGACTGACTGACGCGAGGCTAGAAGTGTGCGATATTGTTGAAGACTCGTGGAACAGTTTCAAAACCACATTCATGAGACTTCAATCGCATTTCATCCCTCGGAAATGTCCCCGTCGGTCTTCTGTTCAACCAAAGTGGTTTAATCGAGAAATCGGCCAACTGCTTAGGAAGAAAAGAACTGTGTACCGACAATCGGAGATTTCGGGGGACTTTGACGAATATGGAGGCTAGCCAGGAGAGTGGAGTCCAGCATAAGGGCGGCTAAGCATTCTGAGGAACTCCGAGTGGCGAGACTCTGTAAAGAGAATCCCAAGGAGTTTTTTGGATATGTGAACAGCCGTAAACCAATCCGTCGAACGATTGGCCCTTTGAGAAATGAGGAGGGGATATTAAAGCACTTAGATGCAGAAAATGCTAACCTCCTTAACGACTACTTCTCTTCAGTGTTAACTGAAGAGTGTGGTCCCATCCCCTAGTCAACAGATTCCTACTCGGGGGAAAAGCTGGAGGCAATGGACTTCACCGAAGGAGAAATAAAAAAAAGATCACTGACCTAAAGACGAATAAGTCCCCTGGACCAGACGGGCTTCTACCTAAAGTGTTGAAAGAAGTGCGCGATCAAGTGTCCTGACACCTGAGCGCAATCTTGAACATGTCAATCCGGACCGAATGCGTTCCTAGAGACTGGCGTGAAGCGGAGGTGACTCCTATCTTCAAGAAAGGAGACCGAAGCCAACCGTCGAACTACCGACCTATCAGTCTGACTTCGATAGTCGGTAAACTCATGGAAAGCATGATGGTAGACAAAATAACGTCGTATTTAGATTCAAACCTGCTACTGAGGAGTTCCAAGCACGGCTTCCAAAGGCAACGGTCATGCCTGACGAACCTTGTGGAATTCTTCCACTTCGTGTTCAGTGAGCACGATCGGGACAAGGCGGTGGATGTGGTGTACTTAGACTTTCAGAAAGCCTTTGATAAGGTACCACACCGCCGCATTCTCTGGAAAGTGCGAGCGCTGGGCATAGACGGAAAAGTAGCCGGCTGGATCGAGAACTGGCTAAGTGGCAGACGGCAACGGGTGGTGGTGAGTGGACAGGCTTCTGAGTGGGTGTCCGTTACTAGCGGGGTGCCTTAAGGTTCTGTCCTGGGATCACTACTATTCATCATCTACGTCAATGACATGGACGGTGACATGGTTGCTAAGATTTCCTAAATTTGCCGACGATACCAAGCTTGGTATGAACGTTGCAAAGGATGGAAATACTTCCCGCCTGCAGGAAGATCTTGGGAAGATTGGGGAGTGGTCGGACACGTGGCAAATGCCTTATAACGTGAACAAATGCAAAGTGATGCATATCGGCCACAGAAACCCCTTAAACTCAATATATCCTTAAGGGCACTGCTCTTGAATCGAGTGACACTGAGAAGGACTTGGGTGTAACTATCACTAGCGACCTCAAGTTCTCGAAACAGTGCATCAAGGCAGAGAAGAAAGCCCAAAGGATGTTAGGCTACATAAAGCGCCAGTTTGGATACCGTAACAAGGAGATAGTACTTTGTCTGTGCAACTCCCTCGTTCGGCCGCACCTGAAGTATGCCGTACAATTTTGGAGTCCTTCGTTTCGAAAGGATATCGCAAGGTTGAAACGCGTACAAGCCAGGGCAACCAAGCTGATTCCCTCTATCCGACATAAAAGTTATGAGGATAGACTAAAGGAATTAAATCTGTTCTCGCAGGAAACCCGTAGACTGCGTGGTCAGCTCATCGAAGTTTTCAAAATACTTCGAGGGTTCGACAATGTTGACTACCGGGATATTTTTACACTGAGTGAGAACAGAACGCGCAATCACGGCTTCAAACTTGAACTGAAGCGTTACAACCGCAATCTGTGTGGAAACTTTTTCACGTACAGTATCTGCGGTAAGTGGAACGCACTTCCAGTGGAAGTTGTCAACAGTGAATCTGTTGACCAGTTCAAGTCAAGACTAGACAAAGTCTTGAAAAGTGGCTGTTTAGGGACGCAAAACCATTGAGCAGCCATGTGCCTGTTCGATTGCTAGTCCAAAGGTACCCTCTTTCAATGGACCGTAAGGTCTCCTAGGGTACTTACTTTCCTTGTTACTCCTTGTTGCTCCTCTCTCTCTCTCTCTCTCTCTCTCTCTCTCTCTCTCTCTCTCTCTCTCTCTCTCTCTCTCTCTCTCTCTCTCTAACACACATCAACGAACATTCACTTCAGACAAAGCTCCTCCCAAGAAACGTCATTGGCACGACACTTCTCTCTCTCTCTCTCTCTCTCTCTCTCTCTCTCTCTCTCTCTCTCTCTCTCTCTTTCTCTCTCTCTCTCTCTCTCTCTTTCTCTCTCTCTCTCTAACACACATCAACGAACATTCACTTCAGACAAAGCTCCTCCCAAGAAACGTCATTGGCACGACACTTTCTCTACACATATAAAAACAACCACACATTACACAGTAGACACATTATCCACACAATCTATCATATCACTTGGTCTTGGTTGTAATTCATTCATCTCAGTGAATGGGATTCACAAGCTCCAGCTATTCTTTTTATTAAACCTCAAGTTCAAAATAGTTATTTTTAATCAACTTGTTTGTAAAGCCAAACACCAACTTATTTGGTTGACACCTTCAAACGAACTCGAATCCCGAACTTGGATTCATGAAACAGAAAGGAACACCGATCCATCTTGGAACTCACCACTGGTGACCCCTGCCACAATCAAGCATCCTCTCGTTTCGTCACAAGAATCAACCCCTTATTCCAATCCCCTTTACCCATTCCCCTCTCCCCCCCTCATCAACAGAGGGGAGGGACAGGGGGAGGTGGGAGCTCATTCACAAACTAAGCTAAAATAAATTAAAATTATTCAAAAAATCACGTTCTAAAAATATACACTTAACCCTCTCTCTACCCCTCCCACCTCTCCAACCATAGGACAGAAGACGAAGACGGATAGAGGAGATAGTTGGATAGGAGGGAGAGAGAGAGGGGGGAGGAAGAGAGAAGAGGTAGGGGATGAGAGCGCGAGAGCGAGGGAGGGAGTTTGGAAGGAGGAAGACATAAGGGGAAGAGCGGGAAAAATAGTGCAGGGGGGAGTGGGGAGGGGAGATAGGGGAAGGTCCTAAACAAATTAATAATATTTTTTTAAATCACGTTCTAAAAGTTTATATATATATATATATATATATATATATATATATATATATATATATATATATATATATATATATATATATATATATATATATATATATATATATATAGCTAGGAGTTTTTCTTTTATGCATGTTTTATTAAAGACCAGGTCTAGTTGAACCTTGATTAGCTTCTTTCTTTGCTATTCTATAGATAAGTGTTCCGAATTAATTTTAAACCGGTTAAACATTTAAAAGTATTACATTTATATACTAAAGATAATTTAGATAATGAAAAGAAAGGGGAATGTGGTTGACAGGAAGTAGTTAGAAAAAGTACATTTGGGAATGGGATTTCGGTAAATTGGGCATTAATCTTCGGTTTATCTTCGTGGATTAGGATCGCTTCCAGGATATGAAGGCATGTGCGGTCACTTCTCCTTTTGATAATGGTGTTTTGAATTAAAATTTCTCGTGTTAGTTGAATTCCATGTTGCATGTAGTGGTTCTTGATGGCACCGTTTTGCAGATGCATGGTGCGTCTACGAGATAGGGATGTGGTTGTCATTCCAATGTATTTATTTGAATTATGAAGCTTGCAATCTTCATGTGGACAGGTGATTTCATAAATTACATTCGAAGTTTTCAATTCTTTTTTCGTACTTGTGTCGTTGATAATGAGGTGATTACTTTTTTTCTTTTTTTTCTAATATATTGTGACTTGTAGCGTTTCTTCTGGATTCGTGCATTTTTTATTTTGGTGTATAATATTCTTGATTGTTCTTTCGTCGATTTTATACGATTCACTCATTTGGTTCATATAGAAGATATTTATTGGGTGTTTCTTATTGTCTTCATTTTTATTATTGTTATTTCATGTAAGTTTTTCAGGAATGTATTTGTTTCTTTGTCCCCCATAGTTTTGGAGAAACCATTATTGATGAGGACTTGCTTTATTCTTTGAATTTCGTTATGGAACAATGCCCATGACGAACTGCATTTGTATGCGCGTCTAATGTATATTCTTATGACAGTTTTTTTATATCTTTCTGGACATTCGCCATCTCCATTGAGACAATTCTCAGAATTCGTTAGTTTAGTATACAGCTGGGTTGTGTATTTATTTTCACTTGCTGTCACTTCAATATCAAGGAACGGTCATTTTCCGTTAGAATTGAGTCCATACGTAAATTTTAGTACAGAGTGCTCTTCCATTCTTGCTTTAAGTCTTTCCAGTTGATTTTCATCTTTAATTACAAGATATATATCGTCAAAGAAACGGCAGTAGGTTGCAGGTTCGAGATGATTCTCCGTCAATATTTCTTTTTCTAGGCGACCCATGTAGAAGTTTGCAAAAGTGGGTCCGAGTGGTGAGCCCATTGCAACTCCGTTAATTTGTTTGGAGAGTTTTTCGTTAGGTGCGCGAAATGGTGCTTCCATTGTGCACACCTTCAAAAGATTCTTCAATATGTTGGGGTTTAATTTAGGAGAAGGTTTGTTCGAGTTCTTATATACTTCGTCAATTATTATGTTTATTGTTTCTTCGGTGGGTACGTTTGTGAAGAGGCTTTCTACGTCCAATGAGGCTATGATTCCATCTGGTTTTGTAGTGTGAATTATATCAATAAATTCATCTGTTGATTTAATAGAATATTAATTTGTGATGTAATCACTGATAATTTTGTTGATTTCTTTTGAAACTTTGTATGTTAGCATGGGAATTTGCGAGATTATCGGGCTTAAGGGGTTGTTATTGTTATGTGTTTTAACATTACCATACATGTATCTGGAGTAAACTCGCCTGTGAGTTTTTGAAAATGTACACCTCCTTTCACTTTATTCACTTCACTTATTAGCCAGTTGATATCTTTTTTGAGAGTTTCCGTAGGGTCCCTTTGGATTAGCTTGAATTTGGACGTGTGTTCCAGTATGTCTTGTATTTTTGAGATATTGTCTTCTTTCTTCTGTATAACGTAAACTTTTGATTTGTTCGCTCTTCGGATGACTATATCCTGGTTGTTTTTAAGTTGTTGTGGATATAGTCATCGGCAGAGCGGATAAATCAAAAGTTTACGTTATATATCTATCTTTGCAACCTTTGGATCGAAGAACCATACGGATTTGCTCCTCCTACACTTTAATGCACCTTAAATTTGACGTTCTAAGAAGATTTTTCATGTCCAACTCATTCCCCCTAGATTTGGTTAACTGAGTCATAGGCAAAATACGAGGGTCGGTCAATACGTTTTGCGAATCAGTAGGGCAAAACAGAGGAAGGAGAATGGCTGTTTGTGGGAGGGTTAGGACAAGTTATGACAAGTCAGGACCTGCAGCCGCACGCTCCTGCCTCGTCTATTTAAGAAGCAGTAGCTGATCGCAGATCGTCAGTCACAAATTTTTGAACATTGGAAAAGGTTAAGCACCGCGCAGTGATCAAATTTTTTACCAAGGAAGGCAAGAATACAAAAGAGATCCATGAACGCATGGTTGCAGTGTACACCAACACCGCCCCTTCCTATGCAACCATTGCTCACTGGAATGGGAAGTTCCGCCATGGTCGTGAGTCCCTTGAAGATGACCCCCGTCCAGGACGCCCGTCAGACGTGACCAACGAGGACAATGTGGCCCGTGTGGAGAGGATGATCCTCAAAAATCGACGGGTGAAGGTCGAAGAAATCGAGCGAGAACTTGGAATATCACATGGAAGTGTTATCAACATCATCCACAACAATTTGGCCATGACCAAGGTCTCTGCCCGTTGGGTCCCTAGAAACCTCACGCCCCATGATCGACTTCAACGTCGTCAAAGTCCACAAGGCCAGAGTTGCACAAGCTGCCATACGCGAGTGCGGATTCGAAGAGCTCAACCCATCCCCCCTACAGTCCAGATCTGGCCCCTAGCGACTACTTTTTATTCCGCCAGCTCGAGGCTGCACTACGTGAACGTCGTTTTTGGGACGATGAAGATGTCCAGCTCGCCGTTTAGGAGTGGATTAAACAGCAATCGGGAGATTTCTGGTTGTCGGGAATTCGAAGCCTCAGGGACAAGTGGCGCAAGTGCATTGAAGTCGAGGGTAGTTATATTGAAAACTAAAAAAACCCTTATCCTTATATCTCGTTTCCTTATATCCGAATTGCAAAACTTATTGACCGCCCCTCGTATTAAATGACTCCTTCCATCCAAAGGTTGCAAATATAGATGTCCCTAAGGACTTGCGATATTTTCTCCTACCTGATCTCGGTCCTCTGAATCAAGAAGCAGGAAGCTTCAATACGGTACCGAAAAGTTCTTCAGAGTTCTTTCCACAAATACATTTCCGAATAACCTTCATGAACAATTTAAAAATAGGTCATTTCTTCCGCACCAAGGATTTAACCCCGGCTTATTTGCGCAATAGTATTGTATACAAATTTTCTTTCCCTGGATGTTCCCAGAGAACAAATATTGGTAGTACTATTCGCTAGTTACACTTGAGGGTTTGCGCACACCTCGGCATTAGTTGCCGAACAGGAAAGTCTCTCGCTAGTAAGGAAGTCTCGCCAATCAGAGATCACATTATAAAGTGTAAGGTTGATGCAAACATCAATAATTTTGAGATTCTGGGCTCTAATCCTAACATCACACAGCTCAGAATTCTGGAATCTCTCTTCATAAAAACACATTCGCCCACGTTAAATTCAGACTTGACCTGCCACCCATTATCGGTAATAGCCACAACCAACCAGCTTCAGACCTATTAATATTCTACAGACAACAAACTACCCATAATAGTGTCCGATTTGGGGTAAATTTCTTAGTCATTTCCCTGACTCGCTGACAGCAGGTATGAATTTGTTCCTCTCCTTATCTGTATATGTACTTTCAATTATTAATACTTTTAATTTTATAGGTTCACTATCTAAATTATTTTGCTTTTGATTTGTATCTAGTTTATGTTAACATTTGTTCGCCTCACAAATTGTGTTTATCTCTTTAGCCTGATGATGGATTGGGTAATCCGAAACGTTGCTTGGAATAAATAAGAATGTCACTGATGGTCATATCCTTCCTACTGCAATTATATATATATATATATATATATATATATATATATATATATATATATATATATATATATATATATATATATATATATATATATATTAAGAGGTGAGCACTAAATACAATAAATGTATTTAGATACTTTTTAAATACATTTCAAATACATGCTATATAATGACAATCGATAAGGACCATTGGTATCACAACAAAAAAATATCCATTAAAATAAAATTGTATATTATAATTACTAATGTAGGATTTGATGACAATTGGACTTAGATACTACAAAAAAATTAGAAAGTTCCATACAATGAAATTCCAGTTAGCTATTTATATCAGCATTATATTTAAGTAATATCAGTTGCTGAAATATTTCGTCAGATAAAGAACTCCGTTTTGGATATAAGGTCAATCCTCCTAAAGAGAAGAGCCGTTCCACAGGAGCTGACGACGGAATGGTGGTGTTGTATTTAATAAATGCATTTTTATGTTTGGATATCTATTTAAACTTTGAAGTGTTTTATTTGAATCCTAACGGCAAATGAAGAATTCGAAATTTGCGGCTGATCGTGTTTGGGTGGGTTTTGTAAATCCAAAATAATCGTCACTGGATGAGTCGGCTTCGGGTCCCTCTGCTAAATTCTCAATCACTTGCACCATAATATTTTTAACAGAGTTTTGGTGGCTTGAACTGTCGTGAAATACTGATATCTAACCAGTGGAGTTTGAAGAATGGATGGCTTGTTAATGCAATAATGGCATCTGTAACGCTGGCTTCATTTGCCAAGGTCAAATAAGATTAGTAGTACTTTCAGAAGCTCTTAGTGACTGCACCTAGAAAAGGTTGGCAAAATTTCAGAGAACGTGACTGGAGGCTCTTCAGCTTTTTCTCCACAGTGAGTAAGGTAGGGAGCAATTCTCCCTAAAACAGTTTTGTTCTCCTTGTAGGCAATCAATTGCCACTGTAATAGGGGCCAAAACTGAGACATACTCCACAAGAAATTCAATTTCGTGACTTCAAGGGACGTCATGGGTTGATGTAACTTTTCCTTCTGTTTTCAAACTAATTACAATGCATTAAACAGAGAGGTCCACCTTGTAATGCAAGGCACCTTCAATGAGTAGTTGATAACAGTTTTGATAATTTCTGCTGATTTTGGAAGACCGCTTTTGTTCCATAATGATGAGCATTTCCACATCGCAGCATGATTGATATTTGCAAGATAAGATATTTTCAGTGCCTGTTTTGCATCAGTTGTGGCGATGAGACTGAGTGTGTGTGAAGCACAGCGCACATGCTTAGGTAGGCTGAAGCTGAATGAGTCAAACGAAAAGTCTTCTTTCTGATCTAAGGCACTTCTCATTAAGAAACTATCCTCCATCTCGTGCTCACCCTGATCTTATTCACCTACCTGGATTCTATATTCTGAATCTGTGGACACATTTGCAGCAGTGACTGCAAATTCCTTAAACGCTTTAACAAAATTAGAGCCGTTATCAGTGACGGTGCTCGTGATTCTCTACAGGGAATATCGTATTCATAGATGATATTCTCCATATGTTCAGCAATCTTGATGTAGTTATGTTATCCTTTGAAGTGAAATCATGCAAATACTCCACTGTGACGGATAAGAGCAGCTTCTTCAAGCTGAAAAAAATGAAATAACAGTCGAATGTTTGTCTCATAAATGTTTCCATAAATTTTACATATTAATATAATCGAGATAAATTCCATCAACAAATAGGTCTGCTTTCAGCGAAGAGTTGATTACTCCCTAATTGTAAAGACATTTTCAATTTCATATTTCATAAAGAGCAAAATCTTAACATACCCAATGAACTGTAACTGCCAAAAAACTACGGTGATGAGTTGACCAAATCTGCAGTAAGACATAAGTATGAGGTGCTGTCTAGTCTATTCTTCAGTAGAACTCTTGTCACTTTCTCTTCTTCTATAATATTTAGGCCTAGTGCCCGCCTTGAAATAAAGTCAACTGAAGAATTTAGACTTGCGGTAGTGGAATGTGTGATTATTGTGAGTGAAATTGATTTTCACAGTGATATGAGAATATATGGTATACATATAAAATTTTATATATTAAATTTAGCTATATGAATATTCTATAGCTATATAGGACTGGTACATTAATTCATAAATATATTATTAATCCTTCAGATTCAGAATTACATAGTAAAATATTGACTTTCAGTATTGTTAGGAATATATACATTATCAAGCTTTATTTCCTAAATTTTTGACGGGCAGGCATGCTAGTTTTGACATAATGATATACAGGTATTGCTAATATAACGAAATACATCGTTATAGGAATTCATCTAGTAACTACATATAATCGATCAAAAATTGTACTAATTATTCCTGAAAAGATTTATCAATAATATCTTCAAATAAATGATAACGCGCTTTAAGAATATATGTATGTGGATTCTCATGAAATTATTGCAATATATTAACCTCTGTTGTTTGTATATGTCTTCATTTATTTAACTTCATTATATAGCCTACGTAGTGATCAATGATCCGAACGCTTTAGTATTCGGTCGTTATTAGAGCTTAACCTGTACTACTAATAGTATAATTGTAAACAACATTTGTAACTCAGAACTCACCTTTAATTAATCTGGCAAAAGCTGGTTGTTCCATGGTTGATAGGGGATGCACGCCTTGTATGATAAAATCTGCAATCAGCTTATCAACAAAAGATTGTTTGACCTTCCGGTAATGTCTTTACTTTAATACCGCTGCATCAAGGACCATCGTCTAATATTGAACATTTTATTTTTGAATCTTTTCTTTAAGCTGTCACGTAGTTATCTGCTTTTTGCACCGAAGCAGGATGTTTTCCCTGTTGATAAATGTACATGATCAGGTAATTGAAGGAAATTTATTTCATGTTCCCATAATTCGCGTTAAATTCAATCAGCATATACTATTAATGAAAGTGTTGCAAAAAGTAGAAGGTAGTTCGTGCATGATAAACCTACGCTACTTAACATTATCGTTAGCTACTATCAATTTTTCCATTTAAAAAAAAAGAAAGAAATAGTGAAACTTGTTAATTCAATTAAGTATCATTTAATTAGCTTTAATAAATTCTTAACTTCAAATGAATGCGTAGATTGGAATTAGCATTGCTCACCGCAGAGATTTCGCCATTGCATGATGTACATACACGCTTCACTTTTTTTGCCGTGGGGAAGACTTCACTCTTAAAAAATACTATCTAGTAAAGGATGACTATAATTACATGATTCTTTATCTTCCTCGAGTTTATTATTGTCTAATTCTCCATTTCACACTCCTTCCGAAGAAACTGAAGTTGCCATGCATGCAGCAGTTAAAATAACGCTAAGCGCTTTCACTATACAACCAAACACAACTGGGACAGTCTTTTAACTGAATTTGAACTAATGCAAGCAATCTTCACTCACCGGCTCACGCAGTCAACCGCTTGTGTCATACAAGTTGCGACAAGCTAAAACATATGTACATTACACGTTCTTAACAGCTATATAAACCTAATATATATATATATATATATATATATATATATATATATATATATATATATATATATATATATATATATATAGTCCCCAAAAAATGAAAATTGGTATCACAACACTAAGGAAGGTAACCATTGAAAGCTTAAGAAAGAAAATTGGAGATATAGAGACGGAGAAAATCGAGAAAACTAATTTTAACCGTTATATGAAAATGAATAAAGTAGTTGGATTCGAACCTGTGTCCTCAAGCGCTTATCGTTATTATGACCACGACGCTCATCGACTAAGCCACCATCTTCAACCCCCAAAAAGGTTGATTCAAAAAACCGTTTGAATAACTAAGTGTAGGGTTTTTTTTATCCAGTGAAAGACAAGACAAGTGTTTTCTAGTAGGAGCAGAGATGAGCAAAATCACTAACTTTGGTGATCTTGAAGATCAAGATTAGATCACCAAAAATATGTGATCTTGAATATCAAGATCGTGATCTTGAAGATATTTACATAAAAACGAAACTAATATTTGGACTTTAAATAAAAAAAAGGAATTCAGAATTTAGATACCAATAATGGAATACAACACAAGAAAAAAAATAAACTTAGCCTTTTCTTTTAAAACTCGCCGCGTTGTTTCGAATGCTTTAGTCGCTCAAGAACACACTAAATACATAACTAGCTAAAATTAAATAAAGTTTATAACATAAATTCACTCGATGCGTTTTATTACAGTACGCAATTAATGATAATATAAAAGTAAAAACCACAAGTTAATTTATTGTTCAACCGCTGTAAACATTTGCTTTCAACAAAAACAATTGTTCAAAGTTAGTACCCGAGAGAAGGCTTCGTTTTGGGCTATGAACCATTCCGGCAAACGAAAACAACCGCTCCACTAGTGCAGAGGAAGGTAGTGTGGTGTTATACCTCTTGAATATCTTCTTTAAAACAGGATACCTATCTAAAGAGTGGAGTGACTTACTGGTGTCCTGCAAATAATTGAGGATTTCCAAGTTTGCCTTGTTGTTAGGAGCAGAGAATGAGCCGTCCATAGTTTGGAAGAAATCGTCTTCAGATGATGAGTCTGAGTTCACCAAAGTATTGACACTGCTGTCAGAATTACAATTTCTGACAGCCATTTGCAGCTTGTCTTTTACTTGAGACTTGATTGCTTCAGGGTCGCCGAAATTAGGCGCTTGCAACAATGAAATCCATCTAAGTTTGAAATATTGATGAGATACTGAGGCTAAAGCGGCATCGGTTACCTCGGGGCTCAATGACAAAAAAAAAGGGACCAAATCTGTCATTAAACCCAGAGACGACTGCTGCCAGTAATGGTATGCAGTGTCTCAAGCGCAGGTCGTTTGGTTGGATAGGCTCCAATCTGGTGAGGGCATCTTGAGTCACTAGAAGCGTCCGAGGAAGATAACCCGTAGAAGCATTCTTTTTCTGCCTGTATTTTGTTGGGGGCTGCTGCAATTGGATTTAGAACGGACAAATATTCTGAAATAAATTCCAATTCATTGTCTTTGAGGATGGGTAGATTCAATTCTTCAAGAGCTACATTCACGTCATTCTTATGTTTATAGATTTGGCTCAATGAGTCATACATTGAGTTCCAACGGGTGACGCATGGGTACCTAAAATTGGACGCCAGTTATTTCCTGTATTTTTTTCTGCTGACTTGGGTTTATCAGCAGCATTCCACAGCGCTGATCATTTTCCCATTGTAGAATGAGTTATCTTCTTTAGGCCAGGTGGTTTCAGTCCTTTATCTGCATCAGTTGTTGCTACCAAGTTCAATGTGTGGGAGGCACATCAAATATGGGATGATAGTTTTACTGAGGCCTCTCCATGCTCTCTTGAATGTTCAGGAAAGTTGCTGATGATAACCTCTTCATCATCCTCTTCATCTGCATCATCTTCATCAATGTCGTCAGTACGATTCTGAACAAGAACACCGAACTCTTTAAACCATTTCGCCAGATAGGCTCTTAAAAAAAAAGTTGTCGCTGACTGTAGATACAAATTTTCGATAAGATAAATCATGCTCGGAGTTGACCCTGTCTAGTATTCCAGCAATTTTATCAAAACTATGTTGTCGTATAATACCTCTTTTTGATCACTCCACTCTTGACACCACTTTTGTCGTGGTATACTTTGTGGTACGTGATGTACTTCTTTGATGAAGTAGGCTTTGATCTAAGAGTGTTAATTTGGTTTTGTTCTTTAGGAAGAGCCACTCCAACACGTAAGGATAAGAGGAAACACTCAGGAATTATCCCAAAAATAAACATATATTTTAAATGTAACACTTAACTATGACAAACAAACAGTTATCACATTTCTATCATTGTCCTAATGCTAAACTCGACTATTCCGGTTGGCATCTAAGCCTATTACAATGTCTACGATGACAAAAATAAACAAATAGGCTACACGTAAACACACCAATTGCCGATTAGTATTTTTATAGCGACCCCTTTTGATTGGCGTTAAACATTAAATTATAGTACTCTCGTCTACTAGCAAATCTGACCGAGGTTCACGAACTCTGGTTTCTACTTCCCTTAAAACGTGAGACGTACTAAATTCATACTATCGCAATATGAATATAAATGTTCTTTCTAACTTACATCACAGGAAGGATCAGGGATGCCAGATGTCGCTGGAGGGCTTATCTCTCGCTTTGGAGTGTTGCCGTGGCCGATGATTGAATTTCGTAGAGGTGGTATAGGGGGAGAGAGGTGAGGCGATGTCACTTCCTATTGCAAACTTGCCTCTGGTTAAATTAAGAAGACGGAGAGAGTTACGGTGCTCTTCGCTTCAAGAGTACTCTTCTGAATGATCTTGACGCTTATTGGTGTCTGATTCTTCAACGTAGAGTGTCCACCTAGCTTTGGGGGTATTCGGTGAGATTTTTACCGTAATTAAAGAACGGAACCTCGTTGGTGCTGGGTTCTTCTCCTCTCACTCTTACGGAGCCTGAGATGTGAGAGTCACTCGACTGTGAGCGGGTTTACTTTTCTTCAGTCAGACTTCTTCTAAGTCTGTAAAGGATTCTTCGGTATGGCACCGATACAAAGCTTGGCGATTTAGGTTAATTCGGCGCGGGGAGGGGGGATCGATTCTTTCAATCTGATCCTATCGTTTCTCACGGAAATCGTCTTGTATGGCTGAAGGATCGATCTTCACGAACTGAACCGTCTTCTTTCTTATCGAATTCTAATCCTTCTTGTCTGGTTGAAGGATCGATCTTCACGAACTGATCCTTCTTCTTTCTTATCGAATTCTAGTCGTTCTTGTCTGGCTGAAGGATCGATCGTCACGAACTGATACTTCTTCTTTCTTATCGAATTTCAATCGTTCTTGTCTGGCTGAAGGATCGATCTTCACGAATTGATCCTTCTTCTTTCTTATCGAATTCTAAATCACTCTCTTTCTTTCCAGGGTTTCTTTATAGGCGAACCATTGCCCCATCTAAGGGGCAAGGGGCGATGCCAGAGAGGGGAGCGCGAATGGTGAGTTCGCATCTGGTGAGAATGACAAGTGCAGAGTTTGGCACTGAGGTGCCCAAGTCGGCTTGCTAATTAGAGAGACTCTCAACCGCTACACTCTTTGGCGTGCCTTTTGACTAGCACCGCTTTTTTGTGACATAACCACGGGTTTATGGGTCTCGTAGGTAATTGGATCGTTAGAGCGTCGTTTAAGGGCCTTATGTGGTCGCCTTAAAACAGAAATTAGCTCCAACTGCCCAAAGCGGCGGGGAGATCAAACAGGGTAGGCAGTTACTGTTATTCGCCGGCTACCGTTCCCACGATTCTCCTCATGGGGCTCGCTTCTGCAGCTTTCTCCACAAGGCGGGGGGGGGGAGACTTTAAGGTACATATCTTCCTGGCCCTCTGGGATGCTTAATGTAGCCATTTCTCTACATGTGTGTTCCACGAAATCTTCGGCATGCCAATGCAGCTGATCCTCGCGACAAGTCATCATTGATCTGTAATGAAAAAAATATTTAAAAGTAAAATTAACTATGGAAAATATCTAAATATTTAGCTAGGCTAGCGATAGTCCAATGTTCATACAAATATAATGAATAATTATTTTAATCAAAGATTAGCTATGAAAAAAATGCTAAATATTTAGCTAAGCTAGCGAAAGTCAAATGTTCTCACAAATAATATGAATAAATATATTAATTATTTATTTTGCCCGATTAGCAAATAATTGCTACCATGTAGTTTAAATCTATATCTACTGATGCAATGATTTTATTTTATTTCGATTTAATGAAATTATTATTATTATTATTATTATTATTAGTATTAATCAGATATTGCTATTAAAAAATAGCAAAATATTTGAGTTATACTAACAGGAAAAAAAATCCTTAAATTCATGTGGTTCAACTAGGCTCAATGGTAGGAGTCTATTAGCCACAAGAGAGAGAATCTTCTTTTCAAGGACATCCTTGCATATTGGCGGTCCTGATTTTTGCTTGGAAATGTGGAACATGCTTAGTGTTGACTGTTTTGCAATTTTGGCACGGCCAGCATTGCTGCCGCTGGCATCTTCTTCTTTAGTTGGACGCTTACAAGATTTCTTCTCCGATTCATATTCACCCAAAATATCCGAATGTAGTTTCTGTACAAGAAAATAAATTATTTTATTAAAATATTATTATATGACTTGAACATGATAATGAAATGAAAAATAAAGAGGTGAAAATGAGTGCCATTTTGTTTGGCCTGTCCGATTCTACCAGGTGTGCCTGAAGGCTATACCCGTAACCCACTCATCATGGGTAGTTTGCATCATTTTAATGCTGTAAAAACAATAATCTATCACTCTCTACTACTGACCAGTCTTCAATGCAATAAATCTTCCTAGCCTAAGTCCCATCTTTAATTCTTTATGGTGTATCTATATGCCTAACCTACTGTAATATTCCAAAGTTTTAAATAAGCACAGGTAAGTTTAGGACCTAATTAGGTCTATAGAATTTCTTATTTTATTTAAGGCGTAGGCCTATACCTAGTAAGCTCAGGAAAAAATCAAGAATATATACTTAGGGCCTAATAAATTTACAGGAGCAGGTTCAAGGGAGATTGTTCCATGTTCATTTACACTCTTAGTATCAAACTTAGGTTTAGGTATTACTTAATCATAATAAAATGGTAGGTACCAGTACCATACCAATATAATTGGTTAAAATTAAATAGGCCTATATATTTCTAGGCTCACATCTGCTAGTTATGTTAATGTTGCTAATTACTACTTAGTTACTAAATAGTTCTAACCCGGTGCCTCAGAAGATTGCTTGTTGAGTCGAGGCCAGCAGGCAGATTGTAGTTTTCTTTCTACATTGGATGCAAACAATCTTGATATTGTTTCAAGTTTTTTTGACAATTTGAAAATATTTCCCGTTCAATAGCACACACTTATCCTTATTACCAAGATTTTTCTCTAAATATATTAAATACTGTTCTGGTGACAACCTAGAATATTTGGTTCCCTTGGGAGCCTGTTGAAGTTTACACTCATTATTAAAAAAATCAACCTATAAATAAAATATATTTCGAATTAATTTATTATGAATACGGATGTGTAATCTGAATTTTATGCCTATATGTAGGAAAAAAATATTTAAACATTAAAATTGGCTATAAACATATCAATTTTTCATAGCTAATTTTATTTTTGAACCCTTTCATGGACTGGATCCTTTTTTTCGATGATCCATATTATTTGAATGTTTCAAAATTATCAACTGGTTCTTCTTAAGCTTATATGCTGCAGATTTTAACGAAGGTTAATAATTGTAGAAGATAAAATGGTATTTCTTAAATGTTACACTCTCCTTGAATCGCCAAAAACTGACGAAGTCTATGGAACTAAAACACCAGGTCACGAATATTTTTATTATTAAAAACAAATCTTCATTAGCTTTTGCAGTGAAATACAGGTTGTTTAATTAATAAGGAAAGAAAAGAACATTTATGGAAGTAACTGTAACATAAACGTATCCTGTTTTGCTTTAAAAATTTCCATTTCAGATTGTGATAGAACGAGTTCAGAGCTGCATTCATTTCAACTTCTATCACATTTTATTTAAAACCATGAGGCTACCCACGTGCATCTTCGATTCGAGGCTTGGAGTCTTATCAACAGCTACCGGACGCCAATGTTTAAACAAGGAGGTTATCGTCCCCCCCGTTCGCCCCCATACGCCGACCTCGCCAGATCGAGTTAGGCTTATGGACAGATAAGGCATTTTTCTCCGGCCCAGCTGTGCGTTCTCTCGAAGCTTCCACCCCATTCTCCCCCACGCCAAGGAGATGTCCTGGCTATTTATATGGAAACTTTACCACAAAGATCAGATTGGAGATCCAGATTTTCGTCGCGAAACATCACCACGACCCTCTCTCCCTTTGTGCGCCAAGGGACCTCGACCTCGAGATTCACCATCACTTGTCCAGAAGGAGGACAATATTCCTTGAGTGCCAAAGGTTCGAGCCTTTAGTGACGCCAAGTCCCCAAGGCATCCCCCCCCTGTTGTTCAAGGAGAACAGCATTAGAACAGCCATTGTTCGTTTTGAGCCCTTCGCCAAGAAACGGTTCTCATCCCCCCCCCCTGTTGTTCAAGGAGAACAGCATTAGAACAGCCATTGTTCGTTTTGAGCCCTTCGCCAAGAAACGGTTCTCATCCCCCCCCCCTGTTGTTCAAGGAGAACAGCATTAGAACAGCCATTGTTCGTTTTGAGCCCTTCGCCAAGAAACGGTTCTCATCCCCCCCCCCTGTTGTTCAAGGAGAACAACATTAGAACAGCCATTGTTCGTTTTGAGCCCTTCGCCAAGAAACGGTTCTCACCCCCCCCTGTTGTTCAAAGGAGAACAACATTAGAACAGCCATTGTTCTTGAGCCCGTAGACAAGAGACGGTTCTCATCCCCCCCTTTGTTCAGAAGAGAACAACCTAGAACAGCCATTGTTCGTCAAGCCGTTCGTCGAGTAACGGTTCTCCTTTCCAAGACGCCACGTCAGGATCCTTTTATCCCCCCCCTTCGGCTGGAACTCGCCAGCGGACCGAATATTCCTTCAAGTACCTTCCACTGCACCCTAATGAAGTTACGTAAGCCAAGCGTCACCTTTTGAGTATTGATCCCTTATTTGTCAATTCTATCCTGTGCTTTAAATGGTTTATCGAACCATCCCATCTCTTTAACTCCATATTTGTTTTACCTTTTTTTGATCCCTTAAATCCTTGGATTAGCCCGAGTCTCCACGACCCTTTCCATTCTGTTTGTCAATATTTTCCGTTTTTGTGTTTGCTGATAGTTATTATTAATAAAACTCTATTTTATTAATGATAGCAATATTATTATCCTTGAGCTCAGTTCCACTTCTTAAGCATTTTGAAGATACATAATATCGGCCGCCAGACAGTAAAAACGCACTCTAGAGATAATTAAGGAAGTTCCCTCAACAAATAGTGATATATGGTATATCGTCGGGAGTCATTCTACGACACAGATAAACTAAGTTTGAAATTACCTTTTTACATGGAAAGAGTCAAAACAATTTCTCTGACGTGAATTACACAGAGCAAAGCCAACTTGTAGTGTGGACTTCAGTTTTTGTGCTACAGTGATGACACCGTCTCCTTGTTGGACTAGGTGTTGGTAAATGCTTTGCCTGATCTTTTCTAACTTCCTCTGGAATGAACTGTTCGAACCTTTTCTTTGTGGATGGAATTAAAGTGTCACTTTCTCTTTTCCTCTTGTAAGGTTTACTCCTAACTAACCATCAGATTAGAGCTTCCCGGAATAAAAAAATGTTCTAGCAATCCGTTGCACGTGTTTCAATGTAAACAATGAAGCTGTTGATTACTAAAACATCTAGAAAATGGAAAAGAATTTTGTGCCAAAACTTTCTGGACTTTCTGTCAACCTCATATGTACTTTTAAGCATATCTGCAAGATCAACAAATCCCATATATTTTCTGTAGTCAGCGTGGGCTTGGGGATAGGCCATCTCCACAGATGTGCCATCCTTTTCTTTTCTTTGTCCATTAGCGATGTCAGTTGGTTTATGAAAGTTAGAAATGATGTGCACACCTTTATTGTCCATCTACTTTGTGACTGAGATTCCATTCTCTTCCATTCTCCAGTCATCCTCTCCTCTTTTCATTTCCTTATCTTGTTTAAAATTTGGGACATATTTTCTGTTTGGTCGAATGGTCCCACAATATCCTATACCCTTATCTAAAAGAGCTTTTGCGAGTCCCACAGAGGAAAAAAAGTTATCAGCAATTACTTTATAACCCTTGCGTTCTAAAGATTGGCACATATCTAGCACAACCCTTGTTCCCAATCCAACTTCAGGCCTAACTTTGTATTTTTTGCCTGTATAAATATCAAGTTGGCTAACATATCCATTTGGAGATGCCCTAATCCAAACTTTGTAAACTCGTTTTATTGTTTTGAGAGGCATGTACTGTTTGATGGAGCTTCGTCCTTTATATTTGATCATGCTTTCTTCTACACTTTGCAATTCATGTGGAATGTAGCAAGTTAGAAACCTTTCTGGAAGAACATCAAACATCGGTCTTACTTTGTATAACTTATCATATCCATTTTCATTGTGCCTTGGCATTTTACTGTTGTCATTAACATGAAGATTTCTTAGGAACCACTCAAAACGTTTATCTGATGACCAATAATTTCTATAACTAGCTTGCTTTTTGAGTCCCATCAAAAGATTAATAGCAAGAAAATGTTTAATTTCAATAGCTGTTGTGGACTTATAGGGTTTCATTTTTTGACTTGCATATAAATTTGTTTGAAATGTTATATGTTCAATCAAATCATCTGTAAAAAAACAAAGAGAATATTCTAGTCACAGAATGGTCACTGAAACTGGCAACAGCATCACTTAACCCTGGTGTTTCCCGGTAAATAAGATGATTAATATCGTACCCCCTTTTTCTTCACTGTGGTTAGAATGTCGTTTCCGTTTCTTCACTTTTAACCTCATCAAAATGGTCTAATGCTGTATTTGTTTCATCCTCTGGAAAAAATACACATGAGCTGTATAATAAGTAAACTTACTATAAATTTCCTTATTACAATTCTCCAGAGAGTATAAACAAACATATGGTAAAGGTAATATTTCCACCAATAAATGAAATCATAACATTTGGCTAACAAAAGTTTTTCTGTACAGTACCTGGCAAGTCAATGGCATTTAGATTCTGAGACTTCTACATCCGACTCCAGGATACTTTCAATATCATCATCTGGAAGATCTTCGTAAATCATCAGAATTTCTTGATCATCGTTCAACTTGTATCCTAAAAAAATTAAACAAAATTACTAAAGTGATTTTGACCACATAACATTAAAAAAATAGTATTTAAGTGCATATTTTCTTAATCAAAAACTCAATATCATATTTGTTTATATTTGCCAAGTCTTTTGCAAGAAAAAGTTAGTTTAGAAACAAGAAAGCATGAAAGAAAAAAAGACTAGTTAGCAACTCTCGTGATAGTGTTACATTTCAGTAACAATGTAAACATCACTGCTATTCCACTATAAACACTAGTACACGATTTTTATAAGAATGAAATCTAGCTAATACCTAGAATTAAACAAATATATGAAAATTGTAATCATCTTTACGATTTTAAAGCAAAAAAAATATGCAGCAAAACTTACATGACATTTTCAATCCACTTCATGAAGCAAGCTGACCCTAAACACACTTTCTCTGCCATTATACGAGTCATATATTGTAGAGTAGTTGATTGGACACTTCCAGACGTAAAAATATAGGTGTTACATCTCTACTCACACTGCTCTTGAAAATATAGATCCTGCATTTAGTGTTATGTTAATATAACTGAAATCACATGGCACGTGATATAATAGATGTATTTATAGTCCCGAAGAAATGAAAATTGGTATCGCAACACTAAGGAAGGTAACCATTTAAAGTTTAAGACAGAAAATTGAAGATATAGAGACGGAGAAAATCGTGAAAACTAATTTTAATCGTTATATGAAAATGAATAAAGGAGTTGGATTCGAACCTGTCTCCTCAAGCGCTCATCGCTATTATGACCACGACGCTCATCGACTGAGCCACCATCCTCAACCCCCCCGAATGTTGATTCAAGAAGCTTTTTGAATAACGAAGTGAAAACATAATTTAACATCTGAAGCGTGTACGAGAGACGTAGCTTAGTTTACGTCGAAACTTTAGTAAGGCTTTATTTGTGTAGGTAGCAAATCAGCTCTACTTAAAATGGGCCAGAAAAGCGACGTCATGGAATGTCAAAAAGGTGTGATTACATTTGGCCGTGCCAAAAGTCATCATGTGAAGGAGGTGGTGGAATTTAGCAGTGTTGCAACGAGTACGGTCATCCGGATTTGATAGCAATGGCAGAACTCCCAAAATGCGAAAAACTCTCGCCAGAATTGCGGACGGAAGGTGTTGACAGACAGGGGCTGCCGTAGAACTCCAGGCTTGTAATTGCAAATCGATTTGCTTGCAGGCAGGAATTGCTATAAAACGCCAATTCTGGTCCTTCACCGCCCATTTCAGAAAGAACATTACACAGGGAATTGAATGACATGAAGGAGGAAAGTGGCGTGCAAGAGGCCCTTACTATATATATATATATATATATATATATATATATATATATATATATATATATATATATATATATATATATATATATATATATATATATATATATATATATATATATATATATAGTAGCAGGAATATGAAGACATATGCGATGGTTTTGAACATTTAATTTTCCGGACGTTTCGGTCATTGACGATGACCATCATCAGCGAATTCTACATACAAAAAATTATTTTTATAAGAATAACTAAACACAGAAATAAAAACATTACAGGAGTCAAAAATGATAATTGAAAGCAAGAAGTTAAAATGAAATATATAATCTTAAACAGTTGAAAGCAAATCGGTGAAAATCTATTAATAAGAAATTGATGTAATATCTTAAAAAATAACTAAATTAAATAATGATCCCGCGAATTTAAAATATGCATAATAAACATGACTTAAATGACTATCGAAATACAAAAATTATCAACTATAGCAATAAAGTCGAAAGCAAGGCATGAAGAAATCGATTTTATTGCTATAGTTTATAATTTTTGTATTTCGATAGTCATTTAAGTCATGTTTATTATGCATATTTTAAACTCGTGGGATTATTATTTAATTTAGTTATTTTTTAAGATATTACATCAATTTTAAATTAATAGATTTTCACCAATTTGCTTTCAACTGTTTAAGATTATATATTTCATTTTAACTTCTTACTTTCGGTTATCATTTTTTTACTCCTGTAATGTTTTTATTTCTGTGTTTAGTTATTCTTATAAAAATATTTTTTTGTATTTAGAATTCGCTGATGATGGTCATCGTCAATGACCGAAACGTCCGGAAATTTAAATATTCAAAACCATCGCATATGTCTTCATATTCCTGCTACGAATAAGGTTCACAAGGAACGACTCCATCACTAATATATATATATATATATATATATATATATATATATATATATATATATATATATATATATATATATATATATATATATTAGGCGATGGGGCGATTTGGTGGCAAGGCGCAACTTAATTTTCAATATAAAGCAAATGACGAAAAATAATCCAATCATTTTTCTAAGTCCATATATTCAAAACAATAACAATTCAATAAATATCTTTAAAATCATAGCCACCAATAAATGTCCGAGTACACTCAAGATCGCAGAATCAATATATATTAAATCTTTAAAACCTACTCTTAATTCAGATAATTCGTCAGTTCCTCTTCATGTTCTATAAAAACCACAACCTACCAAACCATACTCAATAATATTGTTCAAATATTCGTCAGTCTGAAATATTTCATCGCTTAGTGTTAAGGTGTGTTCTTCACAATAGTTACCAAAAACCTTTTGTATATCATAACTTTGCAGTATTATTTAGTTAAATTGCATAGAGTGAATTAAGCATTCGCCTTAATTTCCAGTTATTACAATCAATTCATGTAAGTAATCTGATTGCTAATGAATCCTCATATATTCCTAGGAACCAGAAGATGAGTGCACAAGCTCGAAACGTTGTTTTGAATAAATAGATTTAGAAAAATGATTATATTATTTTTCGTAATTGGCTTTAAATTATATATATATATATATATATATATATATATATATATATATATATATATATATATATATATATATATATATATATATATATATATATATATATATATATATATATATATATATATATATATATATATATATATAACCTTCGCCAAAAATTATGGGGCAGGTATTAAAAAGTGAAGAATATGATTGAAACTCATTTATTTCATACCTGACATAATACAAATGCATATTTTTGCGTATACTCTATCAATAATTAATATTTGATGTGTCCTTTGGCTTTTATACCTACTTTAATGCGTTTTTGCAAACGTGAGACTATGTTGGCTAAATTTTCTGTCACTTCATGAATTTGGCTGTTAATTCACTTCTCGAGGAACATTTGTGCATCCTCACTCTTGTGCCCAAGTACGACCACAAATGTTCAATGGGGTTGATGTCTGGAGATTGAGGGGGCGATTCCATCAACGTCACCCCTTTCTTTTCAAACCAATCATTTGTGACTCTAGATGTGTGGCATGTAGCATTGTCTTTTTGGAAGATTACAACATCTGCTAAGCAACCATTGAAAATTTTACCTAAGGAATGTTGATAAACCTGGTCTAACATGTTGTTGTAAGTGTTGGAATTCATTTTGCCCTCACAAATGAAAAACAATCCTGGACCTGAAGATGGCATGCATCCCCAAACCATTATACTGCAGCTCCAAATTTGACTGGCGCGACAACACATCTCGGATCATAAGCTTGCCCAAGTCTTCGACGAACATAAACAGCTCCAGGAGTTCCAAAGGTCTCAGGAGAAATACAAATTTCACGGATCATTTTTGGTATCCAATAAAAATGTGAACAAGCGAAATATATTCGTGGAAATTAATGTGGATAACCTACCTCAAAGTTGCTTTTATCAGACTAAACAACTTTAGCTCAACCATCACCAGTCAAATCTTAATGCTCTTTTGCCCTAGACAATTGCATCTTCTTGTTCAACTGAGACAGCCACGGTTTCTTTCTAGCCGTACATCCTTTGATCCTAGCTTCTAATAACCTTCTCACTGTGTATCTTGATATTCTTTTGTTTGTTGCTGCTCGAAACAGAGCAGCTACATCAGAAGTGGTTATTTTCCTATCGGCCAGAGATGTCCTTTTCAGAAACCTCTCTTCTCGCGGAGTCGTACACCTTTTGCGACATTAATTATGTCACCGAAGGCACTGTCCTAGGCCTTAAAATTATTGACCATGGATACTCGATACACCACACGAAGATGCGGAACCTGGCAAGGAGAGAATTCTCCAAGCTATACAGGTTTAGAGATCTTAGCTCGGCCAACATCAGGAAAATATATCTGATGTATTTCTGGGTTAAGCTCATCTACTCTGCAGTGGTTTCTCAAGTGGCCAATAAAACCTCGATGAAAAGGCCCCAACTTGTCCAGAACACTCCCTCTCTGCTTATCAACAAAGTTAGAAGGCGTGATCAACTTAGGCAAAGAGATTTGCACAGGAGGAAACGTTTGGAGCCTATCAATGTCGTCACCCCCAAACTTGGGAAAAAGGTCTGGTCCACTTTACGATTGGTTTCATTCTTGAGCTACAGGGAACTCTTCCACTATCCCAACTTGTAGTAAAAACTGAGTACATCATCGAATATTTCCATTTCTGTTCATTCCCTGAAGATGACCTAATATGGTCGAAAGCGTCTAGAAATAAAGAATGTCATTTGTGAATATTTTTTTCTCACCTGGAAGACCCCGTTAAAAAACTTGTAAAAAATATTCAGAAAATACAAGTTAAAATTAATATCGCTGCCACAGGTGTGGACTTCAATACAACCTGCATAAAACATGGTATTTTACCTAATGATATATATATATATATATATATATATATATATATATATATATATATATATATATATATATATATATATATATATATAAAGAGTTTTTCAATTAGGTCGCTCAATTTTTAAATGTAAATAAAACAAGTTGTGTGATATATGCACGCAATTTATTTTAAATTCGAAAGTACATTTTATGGCATTAAGTGTGGAATATGACGTCGTTCAAATGTCGGCCGCGGTTTCGCTTGGTGGAACGTATTTGGGAGGCCCAATTTTCGATGACTTTGTCGCATAAATTTGGCTGAATTTGTTGGATGGTGTTCGTTATGTTGACTTTGAGGTCATCAACTGTTTACGGATTATTCGCATAGACCTGCGATTTAAGGTAGTCCCAGAGAAACTAGTCTACTGGCGTAAATCGCATGATCTCGGTGGCCAGTTGACATCGCCGCCGCGTGAGATGACCCTGTCCTGAAATCGCTGGTGCAAAGTGTCTATCGTGGCGTGCGCAGTGTGGCACGTAGCGCAGTCCTATTGGAACCGCATGCCGTCCGTATCCATATCAGGCATATAATCCAGTTGAGGCCGCAAGAAGTTACTTATCATCGATCTGTAGGTCTCGCCGTTGACGGTTATGGGAATCCCATCTTCGATCTCAAAAAAATATGGACCGATGATTCCGTTAGACGAAAATCCGCACCAAACAGTGACTTTGTTAGGATGCAATTGGTGCTGGTGTCTCTCATGTAGATTGTTTTCTTCCCAAATCCGCCTCTTTTGCTTGTTCACAAATCCATTCATCCAAAAGTGGGCCTCGCCATTATGGCGAGGATAGAAATCGAGTAATGCGCGGAACGTTGTTGAACGGAGCACTGATTTTGATAATAATATTTGATGATTTGCACAAGCTTTTCAACGCTATAACCTTACATCGTGACTTGCCAAGTAATATTGAACAGTTGTTCGCAGTGAGGTTGCCACCAGATGTCACTTTAACAACATGGCCACTATCACCTGACAAAACTCGAGCGTCCTTGTTGAAAGACCCTTTATATATATATATATATATATATATATATATATATATATATATATATATATATATATATATATATATATATATATATATATATATATATATATATGAAATGAATAACTCACAAAGTAGCACGCGAGGTAAGTTCGCAATGAATGCAATGTCCAGCAGGAAAAATGAAAAGGTGCTTCCAAGTACTTTCTAACTTTTATTTAGTTCATTCTCAAGGATAACTCCACGAGAAAATAATATAATAAGGGTATATATAAGCTAGTAAAAGATAAAGGACTGCCTCTAAGTCAAGAAATCACCAATGAGGAAGTAGGAGAGGGATATGTAAATTCACATTAAGATTTAGCTATAACAGGTAGCAAGGTCAAACTGAGAGGCAAGAAAAAGTCAGGAGCAGAGCCAAAAGGGTTAAAACGATTAACGGATAACACGATAGTCTAAAGAAGGAGATTAAGAGAGACACGAGTAGTAAATTGAAACGAAGGTGAGAAGGACAAGGAGAGGGGAGATAAATAAAATAATGTAATACAAAATCAATGCAATAATTAAATTGACAAATCGGGTTCCTATAAAAATAAAAATTGCGAAAAAAAATTAGGAGCATAAGTCAAAGCTACTTCCTTTAAGAATTAGTTTTTTCATAAGAACATCAATTTTATAAAGGCTGGGGGAAATGTTAAAGTTATTAAATTGACTTAAACATTAACATTCAACAACCTTATTTTTAATTGAGTCATTTGAGCGAAAAATAAATTTTAATTTGTCAAATGGGCAATTGAAATGCAAGCCTCATTCCCGTAATCTCATCGTAAACAGCTCAGTCAACGATCTTAGACTCACACCACCTGATTAATGACCTTTTCCCTCGTTCTGTGTTTCTTTGTGTTTTTTCTTTTTGTTTTTTTCTGATCTGTACGCTATTTATAGACTTCTGTAACAATTGCATTCTCAGTATACGACTGAAGAGGGTATAATAAACTACATACTGAAACTAGTCTCGTAAATTAAAATTTTGGCTCATATACAGTGGTTTCACTATCATATATATATATATATATATATGATAAGGCAAAGTAGAGAGAGAGGGTTGAAGAGGAACAAGTGGAGAGGATGGAGTTAGAATATAGGAAGCAAAAGCAAAAAGTTACACAATTAATCTGGGATGTAAAGATCAAAGAGGAAGAGGAAAAAATAAGACAATGAAGCAAATTGGGCGTAAATCAACGAGAAAGAGAGCAGTGGAGATATCTGAGGAGGGCCTTGGAAGGGAATAAAGGTGAGGACAAAGTTATAATGAAGACAACAGAAAGAACATCGGAGGATGAGGAAAAAATAAAGATGCAAATTGAAGCCTTTAAGCCGCTCGCTTGCACTTCTCGTACGCTATACAACCCACACCCTAGAAGCGGAGCGTATTTTGAAGAAATGAAGAGAGCCCGTTTGGAAATGTTATCCAAGGGCTAACGCTCCCCTTCCCGGGTCTGGGCACCATTGTATATAGAACAGAGTAGGAAAAGGGGTAAAAAAAAAATAATAGCGTAGGTGAGTTGCGAACAGCTTCCCGCGTCGCTGGACCACTGCTAGCAAGCGGCAAATCCATTCGGCCATCCTGAATCTCAAAAAGATTCATTCAAACGAAGCATTTAAGTCGATCACCTGCACTACTCATACGCTATACAATTTTTTTAGACAAATAGTTAATTAAAATAAATTAATGAATTAATTAATTATTAAGTTGTACATAAGTGATTTAATTTACAAAAGTTAGGGTAAAAAGAATTGAATGATTCGAATTTTATACATAATAAATGATGATATATATATTTAAGTTTCTCAGGAGGATTTTATTATATGAATGCCCTCTTCGATCACTAGCATATCATTAAATGGGGTTGTCAGTAACTCCTTCATCTTTTCTCCTCCATATTTCAGAAATTCAGTAACTATCCTTTATTCATCCATTGCCTTATGATTTTTTAACCCTTTCAACCCATAATCTATGTTCTTCCTGTTGATTCCTATACGTCCATCCTCTAATTCCCGTACTGCATAATGAAGTTCCTCATTAGCTTCGATTTCTTCCCATCCCTCCTATGCCCGAATGATTGTTCCCCAATATTCTTCAATTTGCATCTTTATTTTTCCTCATCTTTGGATTCTCCTTCTGTCGTCTTCATTATTACCTTGTCCTCACCTTTATACTCTTCCAAGGCCCTTCTCAGATATCTCCACTGCTCTCTTTTTCAGTGATTTACACCCTACTTGCTTCACCGTCTTATTTTTTTCTATTCCTCTTTGATCTTTGCATCCCAGATAAATTGTGTAATTTTTTGCTTTTGTTTCTTATATTATAATCCCATCCTCTCCACTTGTTCTGCCTCAACCCTCTCTCTCTACTTTGCCTTAGTTCTCTTAGTTGATTGTTCATCTTTCTTGTAGTTAAGTACTCTTTCTCCACTTCCTTGTTCCACCACCCCCTCCTTGACCTTTTCCCTCCTGTTCGGATCCATTTTTCCCCATTTTTTGCATTGCAACTTATTTTATTTTTCCTTCTAGCTGCATATAATTTACCCTCATATCCTCAGAGATAATTAGTCCTGCCAATGCTTCTTCCATTTCATTTTCATAGGCTCCCCAATCCGCCCCGGGCTTTCCTCTTCAATATATTTCTCATTGCAGAGGTACGAGTATAGTACTGTTTAATATCGGTGTATTGCCTTTCGCAGCATTAGAAAAAGAAATTCTCAACTCAATTCGGTATGATGAAGTATTGCCTTTGCATATATATATATATATATATATATATATATATATATATATATATATATATATATATATATATATATATATATATATATATATATATGCGAAACTAGGTTTCAATGGAAACATCCGGCATCGTCAGTCGCTGGTGCTGGTTGTCAAGTGAAATACATAAGTTGCTTAACGTACAAACACACAAATCGATGGCACTAAGGTAGATGGTGCGGGAATGTAGCAGCGTGTTGAGAAACAGAAGTATGAATTATTTCTTGCTTATTAAGGTATTAGTATATATATATATATATCTGAATATTCATGCGCGTTTGAGTTTTCTTCAAATGATAGCTGCCGCCATTTTTTGTATTAAAAAAATGCCCGAAAGTAAACAAACCGAAAACGCTGTTTACGTAGGCTATTTTTTTTTTTTTTTTTTTTTTTACAAAATTTCCCGAAAAAAACAAACGAAACACGCTGTTATCGTACTTAATTGCAGTAGTTATACTTATGAAATAGCGAAGAGGAAAGCCTATTTATTTTGCGCGTCTGCGTCCTATTCGAAATCTAGCTGACTTGAATCAAGTTTTATTTTAGAGCATCTAAATTCAAACTGAGGGGTCACATCTAATGCCCGGCCACAAATGTCGCGTTCGCTTTTAATTTTAACTAAATTATGAACATCCAAAAAGGTGAACAATTTATCTGTATCAGAAACTAGAGTGAATAATTCCAAAATAGAAGATGGACAAAACGCACAATTCGATACCATTTTCACACTGCTTAAAAGAAGTCTGATTGATAATTTTCAAACTGAGTAAAAGGGGAATGTTTGACACCCAAACTGCTAAAAAACAAGTAGTTCCTTGAAATGATCTAGCTAATTACATTCAAATGTATAAAAGAAGGTAATAAAAATAGTAAAATGGGGTAAACTATATTGACAAATAAAAATGACTCCGAATGAGGATAATAAAAAGCTATTAAGTGGAAAACAAAATTGAAATCAAGCATTTCTGACGTCATAGCCCACCCCCAACCCATATTATAATTCGCAAAACGATTAAAGGCACTGACATGATGTAGTTAAAGCATTCACCTCTGTGCCCCCCAGACCTCCCCCCCCCCAATTTAATGAAACTCACAATCATCGTAGTGCAGTCCACGCATCGTGTTTTACCCCACACGAGCCGTCCCCTTAAATGTACTCCAAAAACGTGAAACATTTTGGAACACGGACGAAAATAGTACGTCTTATCGGCCGGGCCGCTCGTCCACATATTTACCCATTTGGTACTCTCTCCTTCAGTATCTTCCACACATATAGCACTATGTAGAGCTCCCTTCTCCTCTGCAGGGAGTAAAGACTTCGCCTGGATAGTCGCTCCCAGTAGTTTAGGTGTTGTACTCTCTGGATATTGAGGACTTAAAAAAGTTCACAGAAGGATGATTAAGTTGGTACCAGAGTTGAAAGATTTACCCTATGAGACTAGATGTAAAAGACTGGAAATAACTTCACTACAGCAACAAAGACCTTCTCGAGTCAGTGCAACGGAGGTCAACAAAGATTATGCCTTCCCTGAGGCACCTTGAATATATAGATAGACTGAGGGTATTAAATATGGTAACACTTTAGATTCGGGGCGCACGGTAGATGGCGCTGTTAGTCGGCTACAATTTTGGGCTACAGCATATCTCTTATGACGCCAGATGGTAGCATCAGATGTGAACAATATCTGCGTAATATTTTTTTTGTATATGAGTATATACTGGGGGGCTGCGCCCCCCAGACCCCCCTCAATTGATTGAAACTCAGGATCATCGCAGGGTGGTCCCCCTACAGTGAAATCTCCCCCACGAGCAGTCCCCTTGAATTTACTGGAGGTTTTTTCTCCCCAACAGCTTTTTACTGGCAGAAGAACCTAACCTAATAACAAACAATTCTTACTTTTATAGGTTTCTTGATTAGTTTATGCGCCTATAGATAATCTAAAAGTTTTTTCGCGATCATACAAAGTAAAGCCGAATTCGAATAACAAAGAAGCACATGGAGAGCACGAAAACACAATAACGAAAGAAAAACATTTGCAAAATGGGTCCTATTTATAAGCTACGATGTTGCCAGTACGAAGCTGTTATCGTTCGCAAAACAAAAAACAATAAAAGACATCAAGAAACCTTACCTAACTTAGAGAAAAAAACTATAAACGAGCAGAGCGCAGATATTAAGTAAATAATAGACTAAAAGTTACAAATCCCCCAAACAACAAAAAAATATAACGCAGTGATTGTCACATCTGACGCTACCGTCTGACGTCATAAGAGATATGCTGTAGCCCCAAATTGTAGCCGACTAACAGCGCCATCTACCGTGCGCCTCGAATCTGAAGTATTACCTTAAATATGTTCTCGTTCGAAAGGAGGTGTGTGAGAGGGGATATGATTGTGCTCTTTAAAATTTTTTCTGGGATAGATAAATTGGATGTTAGCAAGTTTTTTGAGTTAGATGATGGAAATCGGTCTAGAGGTCACCACTTGAAAATTAAAAAGCAAGGGTGTAGGTTGGATTTAAGAAAATATTTTTTCACCAATAGAGTGGTAGACTTCTGGAACAAATTGCCGCTGAGGGTAGTAGGTAGTCCAAATTTAAATGTATTTAAGAGTAGGTTGGATGAGTTTATGGGGAGGGAAGGTTGTGATGGTTCCTAAGTTTTGTATATATTAATATTGTTTGTATATATCTATAGCTGCATGATTTAGTTCTTGGTAAATATGTAGACAAGCGGCCCGGCCGATAAGATGTACTATTTTGTCCGTGTTCCAAAATGTTTCAGATTTTTGGAGTACATTTATAGGGGACGGCTCATGGGGAGTTAAACACGATGCGCGGACCGCACTACGATGATCCTGAATTTCCTTAAATTTTGGGGGGGGTCTGGGGGGCACAGCCCCCAGTATACAATCAAAATTTTTCTAATGTTCTGACGTTTACAGAGGTGAATGCTTAAACTACATCATGTCAACGCCTTTAATCGTTTTGCGAATTATAATAGTGGTTAGGGGTGGGGTATGACATCAGAAATGACACGGGTGAATGATAATATTTAAACAAAATAATTTTTTCCGGCCGGGCCACTCATCTACATGTTTACCTAGTTCTTGACAAGCCTTGATTGGTGATACCCTTGTTTCTGGACGCAATCCTCTGGATGTAGTTTTCCTGGGAGTTTGGGTGCCTTAAAAAAGAGGCTGTTTGACTTGGATGACCTATGATGAGCCCTTGTGGCTTTTGTCATCTGTTATATTGTGGGGGACTTTGATTTTGTCTTCCCCTAGCAATGGTGCTTTTTGTGGGTGGGTTTTGACAGATGTGGATGACCTTTGATAGGCCCTTGTGGCTTTTGTCATCTGTGAAATTATGTTATGTTATGTTATCTAATTGTTTAGTAACATAATCCATAAAATCCAGTAAATTTATTAAACACAATCTATCTCTTCTAAACCTATGCTGAGTATTATTTATTAACCTACCACACCCAAGATGGTTAGAAATCCCCCTTCTTAACTATCTTTCCCGTAAGGGGCGCGGTGATTTGCCATCCTGGCCGCCGTGCTGACGGGACTCAGCACCCCGTCCTGCCCCAGCTTTGCCTCTCTTCCTTCCTTCAAAACACTTGTTTTCCCTCTTTTCATACAACCTCTCCCGCAACTTTCAATGGTCAGCCTCTAATTTCACAGGGTAGATGCTGACCTTCTTCTCAAGCCAACCGTCCCGGATCGGGGCTGGGGGGGAGGGGACAATGTTCCCTAACCCCCGAGCTCCGGTTCGGGATGTTTTTTTTTTTTAACAACCTGCTTCAAGCTGCCAAGTGTAGGCCATGAATGGTCTTTTGCAGTCTCCTTCTTTTCTTATGCCAAGTGTAGGCCATGAATGGTCTTTTGCAGTCTCCTTCTTTTCTTATGTTCTTATGTTCTTATCCCCACCCATACCTTCCTCACATCCCTTTTCCTCTCCTCTTCACATTCTATCCATTTTTACGCCGTGTTCAAGGTGAAGCCGCCATGCCGATGGACTGCCAAGCCACCAGGTGGGAGGGGTGGTACAAAATGGCGGCGCCTGGCTCTGCCAGGCCTGTAAGCACCTCTTGCAGTGCGGGCAACTGCAAGAGGTGATGAGCTATTGCGTCCCGTAGCACAAATAAGGTCACCATGCCCAATGATGAAAAAAAACAAAACCCAACCCCCAACTTCCCCAAGAACATCAACGGAGCCGCCCTCAGGCAGCTCCACCGAGAAAATGGAGGTCCCCCCCCCCCCTTGTGCTTGCACAGGGGACCCTCCATACTTCTTTAACCGGAGAGGAGGCTTACTCCTCTCCTACACCTACGGGTGTAGGGGACTCCCCCTCACCCCCTTCTCTGGAGGTGCTTTCGGGCACCTCCCTATCTCCAGCGGCAGTCCCTCCTTTGCTTTCTAAGGGGACTGCCAAGAAAGCCAGCAGGCAGCCCATTGCCGACCGCCCCTCGTGCAAGCGGCTCGGTCGGGCAAACCCCCTTAGGGGGGAGAGGGAAGCCAGGCCCCTTCAGGCGCTTCCCTCAAAAGACCTGCTGGCAAGAATATTAAACCTTGCCAGGGTCAAGGCCTGTGCCTCCCCACTAAAGACTTATGATGCTGCCAAGGGGACCTGCGATGTCCAGGGAGGGGATGGCCAACTGGAGGCCCCTCCTGTGATAGACATGGTCTTTGAGGAAAACCAGCCTCAGACGGTAGGGCCTTCCATGGGGGGGGAATCCGGGCTCGGCGCCAAGCACCGAACCCGAATCCGCCCCTATGCAAGGTCCTCTTCAAACGGCTGGGGATTCTCAGGCAGTACAAGGAGGGGAGGGATCTCCTCCGGATGATGCCCCTGCGACCACCAGGATCTTCTCCATTTCGGAGAAGGACATGGCTGAGGCCGGTCCATCTGGCCTGTGGGCTTCTACCGGCGGTGTTGAGAAGCGGGTTCATTCCCCGCTCTCCTCTCCAAAAAAGAAAAAGACCAAGACCAAAAAGATGAAGAAGACTCGGGGCTCCTCTCCATCCGCAGGGGCTGTGGGGATGGATGGGTCTGCTGCCACTATGGCAAGCGACCCAGCCAAGATCGGCACATCCGACCCCTCTGCCCCCCCCCCCCGGTTGCAGAGCCACTGACCAAGACCAAAAATGCACAGGGTGGAGCCTCGATGACATTGGGGCCCCTCATTCAGAGGTTACCTGGCATTTTCGAGCACGCTGGCTTCAAATGCTTCCTCATTGTTTGCTCCACTGCTGGCACCATGTTGTCCAAGGGCAACATGATCCATCAGAGGAGAGGATTAGCTAGTGCAATTGGTAGTGAGCCGAAGGTAACCCATTTCTCGGATGGGAGCCTTCTGGTGAATGTGGTGAATCCCGCCGAGGCGGCCAAGATAAGTGCTCTTCGGACACTTCATGGCACCCCGGTGAGTGTGACGCCACGCTCTACCATGAACTTTGTGAAAGGAGTAGTTTATGCGAGGGAACTCGTTGACTACTCCATTGAGGACATCACCCTAGAGCTGGCCGACCATGGGGCGGTCAAGGTCGAACGTGTGATGAGAAAACAGGGAGGGGCCTCGAGACCCACCCCTACACTCTTCGTCATGTTCGACTGTGACAAGCTCCCTGAGTCGGTTCGTGCCGGTTGGTACCGCTACCGCGTGAAGGCATTTGTGCCACTGGCGCGGCGGTGCTATTACTGTCACTGCTTCGGCCATATGAATCGCTCATGTAGACGTGCAAAGTCGGGGTCACCCGAAGTCTGTGTAAATTGCTCCAAGGTCGCACACGATAAGTCCAAATCGTGTGTGGCCAAGTGTGTTAATTGCGGAGAGCTGCACCCTGCTTCTCTGAAGCAATGTAGTGCATATCTCCTTGAGAAAAAAATCCTGGCCATTCAGGCCCAGGATCGACTCTCATTCCGCGAGGCTAAGGACTTGGTCCTGGCGCGCCCGGCCCAGGATCGACTCTCATTCCGCGAGGCTAAGGACTTGGTCCTGGTGCGCCTGGTTCTGCCTGGGACGTCATATGCCTCAATAGTTAGAAAAGCACCCTCTGCTCCTGGCCCATCCAGGCCAACGAGCACGGTTGTTTCCGCGCCCATTTGGAGCCCTTCTGCAGGCTGAAGATGGTTGCTAGGCCATCTTCCGGGGTTCCTAAAGCTGTTCCCTGAAAGGAGGACAGCTACAAAGGAGCTTCGGCTACTTTGCCCACACCCCGAAGTGGGGTGAGTGGCTCGGTGCCGGTGGTTCCTCGAAAAGAGGGCCCCGCGCCTCCGAAGCCACAACGCCCGCCTAAGGTTTTGAAGCGGAGGGAGGAAAAAACTCGCTTGGCAGCCCAACCTTCCCCAATAAGTCCGCGAAGGCGACAGCACTTTGTCCGGCTAACAGCGCCTGGGGTTCTGCCATTCGTGTGAGGGTCTTCAGTTTGAGGAGTGCCCCCGCGTCTCATCCCAGCTAGGCCTGGAGGGTATATTCCTTCAATGGAATTGCCGTGGACTCCAGGCCTACTGGGAGGAGCTGCGGAGGCTTGTCTCATCCCGTTCCCCGTTAGCTATCTTTTTTTTTCAGGAGACCATGCTAGGCACGTGCCCCCTGCCTGCCCTCCCGGGGTACAAGGGTCTTGCGACCCCACCACCACGGGATGGCCGGGGTGGGGGATGCGCGGTTTACACCCGGCATGATGTCTCCGTTCTTCCTTTCTCTTTAGATACCCCCTTCCAGGTAGTGGCTGTGCAGCTGCACCTGGATAGGAGGTATACTATCATTTCTGTGTACTTTCCACCATCAGCTGACTTCGACGCGGGGGACTTCCGCCGCGTCATGGCACGGTTGCCGAGGCCCTATCTCTTGCTTGGAGATCTGAATGGCAGGCATCCTCTCTGGGGAGATTACTCCATAAATCCCAGGGGACAAGTCCTTGCCGATCTGATTGAAGAGCTTTAGATAGGTGTCCTAATCGTGGATGACTTTACGCATCACTGTCCGAGAACCGCTTCATTTTCTTGCCTTGACATATCTTTGTGCTCTTCGGATGCACAGCCTGATTTTGATTGGGCGGTGGTCTATGACCTCCATGGTAGTGCTCACTTTCCCATTCAATTATCATTTTCAGGGCAACTGCCCCCTGAGAGCCCACCTCAGTTGTGCTTGGTGCAGGCGCGGTGGCCTGCATTTCAGGAAATGACTGAATTCTCTATCTCAGTTGAGGAGTTTAGGTCGGTAGATGAGGCCATTGAGTTCTTCTCCGGCAACCTCATCGCCGTGGGCCTGACTACTATTCCTAGGACGTCTCGCCATTTTGCACTCTGACCACTCCCATGGTGGTCGGCTGAGAGTGAGACGGCCCTCAAACAGAAGCGTTATGTCTACATGCGCTATAAGTGCCGCCCAAACGATTTCACTGTCTCTGAATTTCGTCGTGCTAGGGCTAGGTTCCGGTATATTTCGAAGCACGCCCGCCGCTCTTCTTGGCGGGCATACGTGTCTTCACTTAACGGGAAGACCCCTTTAGCACAGGTGTGGAAGCGAGTCAAAATGATTCAGGGCAAGTTCTCGCAGGACCCCTCTCCCATTCTCCAGGAGAATGGGACAGCAATCTCGGACCCCGCGTCTGTGGCGGAATCCTTAGCGACCGCTTTTTCCGCATTCTCCAGCCTTGATGCTGCTCCGCCAGCATTCAATGCACGTCATCATGTCGCGGAAGGCTGCCGGCTGGACTTTACCTACAGAGGCGGAGAACCCTTCAATGACAAGTTTACTGTGAGTGAGTTGCGTTCCGCTCTCGCTTCGTGCGTGGACACCGCCCATGATAGATTAGCCTTTTTCCTTGACAGTGGAGGTCATCTGTCTTCCGCACAGTGCGGCTTCCGCAAGTTCCACTCCACGTTGGATGCTCTGCTCCGACAGGAAAATGCCGTCTGCGAGGCTTTCCTTCGTAGACAGCACTACGCGACGTTTTTCGATCTGGGCGGACACCACCCATGGTCCGGATAATGTCCCGTACGCCATGCTTCGACACCTGGGTGAGCGAGGCATGGCATTCCTGTTAGATTTGTTCAACAGGATCTAGGTGGGAGGTCTTCTCCCAGACTCCTGGCGAATCGCTACTGTGCTCGCCTTTCGCAAACCGGGGAGAGATCACTCTACTCTGACCGGTTTTCGCCCAACCTCTCTAACCTCTTGTGTGTGCAAGTTGATGGAGAAATTGGTAAATGATAGATTAGCCTTTTTCCTTGACAGTGGAGGTCATCTGTCTTCCGCACAGTGCGGCTTCCGCAAGTTCCACTCCACGTTGGATGCTCTGCTCCGACAGGAAAATGCCGTCTGCGAGGCTTTCCTTCGTAGCCAGCACTACGCGACGTTGTTTTTCGATCTGGAGAAGGCCTATGATACCGCATGGAGATACTTTATCATGGAGACTCTCCACACGATGGGGGCGAGGGGACGACTCCCAATGTTTATATCTGAATTTTTGCGAGATCGTCGATTCCGCGTACGGGTGGGGGGGAGCTCTCTCCGGTGCAAAAGAGCAGGAAGAGGGTGTCCTGCAGGGAAATGTCCTCAGTTCACACTCTTTGCCCTGAGCATCAATGGCATCACCTCGGTGCTGCCGGAAGATGTTCTCGCTACGCTCTATGTCGACGACCTTTCGATCCCTTTTGGCGCGGCCCAGATGCCAACTCTGGAGCGTCGACTCCAACAGGCATTGAACCGCGTCTCTCGCTATGCCGAAGCGCACAGGTTTCTCTTTTCTTTGGCCAAGACTAAGGTGGTGCACTTCTGCCGCTATCCACGGCTTCACCCCGACCCAGATTTGTTTCTTAATGGGGTGCGCCTAGATGTGGTTGAGTCGCACCGTTTCCCTGGTCTTGTATTCGACCGACGCCTCACCTGGGAGGCTCATATTCGCAGCCTTAGGGTCTCTTGTACCTGCGCCATGGATATTCTCCATTCCGTGACGTTCAGCGCTTGGGGTGCTGATAGGGCTACTGCCCTACTTTTTTATCGATCCCTTGTTCGTTCGAAGCTCGACTACGGATGCGAGTTTTATGCATCCGCAGCTGAGCGTTTATTGCGGAAGGTGGATTCGATCCACCAGACCGGCCTCCGCCTTGCGACCGGTGCCTTCCGGAATTTTCCCATTGAGAGCCTGTTGGTCGATGCTGGGTAGATGCCACTCGCTCTGCACCGCGTGCAGTGCATCACTCGCCTGTACCCACGATCCCGGCGCCTCCCTCAGTCGCCAACAGCTGACACTGCATCCGCAGCTGATCTCGATGCCAGTCATACCCTAAGCTCTTTGGGTTTAGGGCCAGGAAACTCCTTCGAGAGCTAGATATAGCTCTTGGGCCGGTGCCGCCCCTGGTTCTGCCCAGGACGCCACCCTGGAGGGTACCACATTTGGCTATTTGTCGGCACGCATCTGCTCCCAAATCTTATACTGCGCCGGGAGTATTGTTGTTCAACCTTTTTTGAGCACATATCGTGTCACTGCTGGAACCGTGCCAGTGTATACGGATGGCTCCAAGTCCCAAGAGGGGGTCGGCTAAAACGCTGTATCCCCTCTGTTTGAAGTCAGCGGGGCTCTACCAGGTGCTGCGTCTGTCTTCACGGCCGAGCTGGTGGCAATACACCACTCAGTATGGGAGATTACGCGACGTGCCGAGTTCGGAGACCGGATTGTGATTTATAGCGACTCACAAAGCGCCCTGAGTGCTCTCGGTGCATTGGAATCTCCGCATCCCCTGGTTCGTGATATCCGTGATGCCACGGTTTTGGCAAGCCAGGCGGATGTCGAGATTATCTTCTTCTGGGTTCCTGGACATGTAGGAATTGCTGGGAATGAGCGCGCCAAAGAGTCTGTGAGGACTCTGCAACCGGACCAGCGTTTCTCTCTTCCTCACACCGACTACATGGCAGGAATACGGGCAGCTCTTTGGACTGCTTGGCATTGCGCCGCGACTGTTCCCATGGACCTATCCCCCAATGCCGCGGCGGCTTCAGGTTGCTTTCTGTCATCTCCGAATTGGACCCACTCTTGTGGCTTATCGCTATTTGATGGAGCGCTCGCCTGTGCCCTATTGCAATGACTGCAATAAAAAGGGCTTCTCCCCTTTATTTAAGGTTCTTTTTTTGTTATTGTTTTGTTTGTAGGTTGCACTCTCCTGCACCGGAGATTGCTTCCTGATTGTTAAGTTTTTCCAATTTATATCATTGTTAATTTTTCATATTTTTATTTTAAAGTAGCCTAGTTCTAGGCTGTCGTGTTTTTCGGCGACTTATGCCCAAGTGGGTAGTTGCCAGATGGGCTCTAAAAAAAAATCTTAACTATCTTCTCAAGATTTTACCAATGATAGAAGTTAAGCTTACCGGCCCAAAGTTATTTGGGTCCTTTTTACTTCCCTTTTTAAAAATTGGCACTACATTCGCTAACTTCCAATCATTAGGTATTTCTCCAAACTAGTGATCTAGTATATATCTTCTCAAGAGCTACTGCAATACTATCTCACTTTCTTTGAGTAACTTAGAATGAATGTTGTCTGGGCCAGATTACTTACTAGTATTTAACTCCAATCTAAGCCTTTTAATTATTTCCCTGTTCACATTAATGGTATTCCACACTATTTCCCTTGACCTAGAATTATCATCAATTAATCTATCTTGATTCTTTTGTGTAAATACTGAAGAAAAATGATCATTAAGAACCTCTACTATTTCCTCATCAGATTCTTTCAAAACCCCTTCATATCTAATAGGCCCAATTTTATCACTGTTAATTTATTATTAATTCTATAATAGCTAAAGAATTTTCTTGGATCTTTATTATTATTTTGAGCTAAATTAATTTCTGCCACCCTTTTGCCCTTCTTAATAATCTTATTTAGCTCATTCCTGGTCAACCTATAATGATTTAAATTCTCAAAAGTACTTTCTCTCTGTAATCTATGGTATGCCCTTTTCTTCTCAGAAATTTTCTTAGCTATCTCCTGATTCCACCACAATGGCTTCCTACATTTCTTCCTAATAGCCTTCATTGGAATACACTGCTCCTGGACTATGTTTAGTATAGTCTTAAAAGTGTCCCACATCTCATAAGTATTAACATAACAACATAATTTCACGGATTTCAAAAGCCACAAGGCCCTATCAAAGGTCATCCGTATCCATCAAATCCCACCCACATAATGCATCTATAGGATTTTGTCAGACCATGCATCTGCAATATATAATTTAAAGCCTCCATAGGAGTCTGTCAAAAACAAAATCAAAGTCCCCCAAAATATGCAATAAAAAGAAACTGCATCCACAGGAATGAGTCAAGAAACATACCCCCATACCAAAAAGTAAGAAATTAACCCTCCATCCCCATATAATCATCCAATCTGGGCTTGAAAACATTCAAGTTTGGGCTGTCTACCGTCTCACGTGGCAAACTATTCCAATAATCCAGCACTCTGTTAGTGAAAAAATATTTTCTAACATCCAGTCTGCACCTCTGTTTTTTAATCTTTAAATGGTGACCTCTAGTCCTATTACTACCTTCTAACTCAAATAACTTGCTGAAATCCAATTTATCCATCCCAGAAAAGATTTTAAAAAGCTCAATCATATCTGCCCTCACACACCTTCTTTCAAATGAGAATATATTTAATACCCTCAGTCTATCTTCATATTCAAGGTGCTTCAGGGATGGTATTATTTTTGTTGCCCTCCTTTGTACTGACTCTAACAAGTTTATATCATGTCTAAAATGTGGTGACCATGCTTGTATACAGTACTCTAAATGTGGCCGGACATAAGAGTTATATAGTTTAAGAATAACCTCCTTACTCTTGTAGCTAACATTCCTTTTAATGTAACCTAGCACCCTATTTGCTCTGTTTTTTGCCTCAATACACTGCTTTGAAAACTTCAGTGACCTATCTACTACTACTCCTAAGTCCTTCTCATCTTCAACTGAATTAAGCTGATATCCATCTCATAGCTAAATTTCCTATTATCTCTCCCCATGTTAATAACTTTGCATTTATTAAGGTTAAAAGTCATCTGCCACTTCTGTGCCCAAGCTATTAACTTGTTTAAATCACCCCACACTTTAAAGCTACCCTCAACCTCTTTGACTACAGCTGCCAATTTAGTGTCATCAGCAAAAATTGACACTTTGCTATTTACACCTTGCCCAAGATCATTTACATAGATTATAAATAATAAAGGGCCTAAAACTGATCCCTGAGGTACACCACTAATAACATTCCTCCACTCTGACATCACTCCATTCAGTACAACTCTGTTTCCTATCTTTCAGCCATTCAGTTATCCAATTTAAAACTTTCCCACATATCCCATGCATTTTTAATTTATGAACTAGTCTTCTATGTGGAACCTTATCAAAAGCTTTGCTGAAATCTAAGTAGATCACATCAACTTTCTCACCCCTATCTATTTCTTTAGTTACATAATCCATAAAATCCAGTAAATTAGTTAAACACGATCTACCTTTTCTAAACCCATGCTGAGCATCATTAATTAACCTGCTACACTCTAGATGATCAGAAATTCCCTTCTTAACTATCTTCTCAAAAATTTACAGACTATAGAAGTTAAGCTTACTGGTCTAAAGTTATTGGGGTCCTCTTTGCTTCCCTTTTTAAAAATTGGCACTACATTTGCCAATTTCCAATCATTAGGTATTTCTCCAGACTCTAGTGATCTAATAAATATCTTCTCAAGAGCTACCACAATACTTTCTACACCTTCTTTGAGTATCCTAGAATGAATGTTGTCAGGGCCAGATGCCTTACTAGTATTTAACTCCATTATAAGCCCTTTAATTTCTTCTCTGTCTACATTAATAGAATTTATCACTACTACTTCCCTTGACCTAGAATTATCATCAATTAATCTAACTGGTTTCTCTTCTGTGAATACTGAAGCAAAATGATCATTAAGGACCTCTACTATTTCCTCATCAGATTCTTTCAAAACCCCTTCATATCTAATAGGCCCTATTTTATCACTGTTAGATTTATTATTGATTCTATAATAGCTAAAGAATTTGTTTGGATCTTTATTATTATTTTTAGCTAAATTAATTTCTGCTGTCCTTTTGGTCTTCTTAATAATCTTATTTAGTTCATTTCTGGTTGACCTATAATGGTTTAAATTATCTAAACTATTCTCACTTTGTAATCTCTGGTATGCCCTTTTTTCTCTGAATCTTTATTTGCTATCTCTTGATTCCACCATATTGGTTTCCTACATTTCTTCCTAATAGACTTCATTGGAATACACTTCCTGAACCATGTTTAATATGGTCTTAAAAATATCCTACATCTCATTAGTATTCTTTCCATGGAATTCTATACCCACTTAATCTGATTTAACATCTTGCATAATTTATCGTAATCTTCCCTACAAAAATTTGGAGTTTTTGTGGAGTTTGTCATTGTTCTACCCTTAACTATTTGCAAATTAAACCGAACCATCTGATGATCACTGTTTCCCAATGATTCTCCTATACTCAATCCTTGAACCAAGTGATCATCATTTGAAAGAATTAGATCTAATATATTGGCACCCCTTGTTGGCTTATTAACAAATTGGTTCAAAAAGTTATCCTCAAAACACTCCATAAACTTACAACTTGCTCTATCTCTTCCTATCATATTTTCCTAGTCCATAGAAGTTAAATTAAAGTCACCAAGAATAACTGTATTTTCTTTACATCCTTTACTTATTTCCCTAATCATTAACTCATCGATACAATCAGACTGTCCTGGTGGTCTATAAAAAGCTCCCAAGTGTATTTTCCTAATTTTACCAACCCTAATATCTATCCATAATGATTCACCTTCTCCTTGCTTTATAGAGTTATTTAGATTTGAAGAAATGCTATTTCTGATATAAATAATCAACCCACCACCAGTCCTATCTCTCCTTTGACTAATGTACATAGTGTAATCCTCTAGTTCAAATTCACTCACATTATCATTAAATATATTTTCATTAACCCATGATTCAACTATACATATTATATCTATATCTTCATGAATGATATAACTAAATAATTCATCCCTCTTATTTCTAAGACTACAAGCATTTGTGTAAAGACAACTCAGCCCACCTATCCCTGAAGCACCTGAGGGTCTATCTCCTCTGCATCTTTTTACTCTCCTTCCCCGACCCTGTACCCTGACCATTATCACTAGTCAAGTAATTTCACCCTAAAGCACTTCCATTAGCCTGCCTACCTTCTACAAATCTGTGTTTGCTTCCTTTCCTGCCTCTAAAGACCTAATAACATTATCTAATTCCCGCCACAAAACCTCAACCCCATCTCGGCTCAGATGGAGTCCATCCATCGCATACAAACCCTTATTCCCATAAAACCCACTCCAAATATCTACAAACACCAATCCTGACTCCTTGCACAAACCTTTCACATATTCATTCAACCCCATTACATGAGACAACCATTCCATCCCCACATCCATTCTCGGAAGCACACCTGAAACAACGCCTTTTACTCTACTTTCACACATCCTTTCAATCAGCCTTTTATACTGCTGTTGTAACTCACAAGTACCCACCTTCTTTACATCATTTACTCCTACATGTGTAATCACAACTGCTTCCCTCTCACACCCAGACACCAGCCTATCATACCTCTCACACACATCATTTACACCAGCACCCAGCAGACAAACTCTCACTCCCTTCCATTTACTTTCACTCAACTTCCTATCTAAATACCTAATCTGAGAGTCACCCATCACAATCACCTCAGTCATTCTCCTATTCTCTCTAGGCCTAGTATTACCCTCCCTCGACCTCCTATTCTACTTTCAGGCACGGCCACACCCTGAATTCTATATCCCACCTAATCTGATTTAGCAAGTTTCGTAATTTATTGTAATCTCCTCTATAAAAATTGGGAGTTTGTTGATGTTCTACCTTTCACTATTCCCAAGTTAAAACGAACTATTTGATGATCACTATTTCCCAATGTTTCCCTGACAGTCAATTCTTGAACCAAGTGATCAGCATTTGAAAGAACCAGATCTAAGATATTAGTATCCATTGTTGGCTTATTAACAAATTGAGTCAAATAATGATCCTCAAAGCATTCTATAAACTTACAACTTGCTCTATCCCTTCCTATCATATTTTCCCAGTCCATAGAATTTAAATTAAAGTCACCAAGAATAACTGTATCAACTTCACATCCTTTCCTTATTTCCCGGATCATTAGCTCATCATGCTATTTCTGATATAAATAATCAACCCACCACCTGTCCTATCTCTCTTTTGACTAATGTACATATCATAACCCTGTAGTTCAAATTCACTCACATTGTCATTAAATTTATTTTCATTAACCCATGATTCTATTACACATATTATATCTATATCTTCATCAATAATATAACTAAATAACTCATCCTTCTTATTTCTAAGACTATGAGCATTGGTATAAAGACAACTCAGCCCTCCTATCCCTGAAGCACCTCTTTTGGAATGTATACCTTCCACTCTATCTCCTCTGCATCTCTCTTTTCCTTGCCCCACCTTGTACTCTTATTTCCCTGACCACTATCAGTAACTAATTTCCCGCCTGCAAAGACCCAACGACACTATCTAACTCTTGCCACAACATCTCAACCCCAGCCAGGCTTAGATGGAGTCCATCCAATGCATATAATGCCTTATTCCCATAAAACCCATTCCAAACATCTAGAAACACTACTCCCGACTCCTCACAAAGGCCTTTCACATACTCATTCAGTCCAATTGCACGAGACAACCATTCCATCCTGACATCCAGTCTCGGAAGCCCACCTGAAACAACACCTTTCACTCTACTTTCACTCATCCTTTCAACTATAGTCTACTCCTATCTTCCACCCTCCTGGTTCCAGCCACGTTCTTCATGCGAGATGGGAGGCATAGTCAATATGTGAAAGTCCAAATATTTCATAAACTCAGGCTCTTAGTTAACTGTGCTCTTAAGTAAGTTTGATGCAATGCCTGCAGCTTTATTTGCAAGAGAGTGTATGTGGAGATGAAATTTTAGAGAAATATCCACTTGAACCCCCAAATTAGATGCAGATTGTACAAACGATAGAGGATTACCTCTAATGTAGTAGTCAGAGTATGGGCCAAGATTAGGAGCAGATTCCTTGCAGAACCTAAGAACACAAGTCTTGTCTGAGTTGAGCCTGAGACCCCATGACTCCACATGTGAAACCAGTAAGTCTACATCTCTCTGCATGGAAGCAATATCTAACAGTGTAAGAGAAGGTATAAGTATATTAATCTTTTGATATATTTTTAGATCATCAGCAAAAACTTTGTATTTACAGGTCAAACCGTGAGCCACAAAGTTAATATAAATGAGAAATAGGGTTGATCCAACTACAGATCCCTGGGAAACTCCACTAGTTACATGAGAAGAATCACTCTTGAAACCCCTGACCATAACCCTCATTACTCTACCACTCAGAAATCCATATATCCAAGAGAGTAAGGGATCCCCTATACTAAGTTGGGAGAGCTTGCTGATCATGAGGTCATGATTGACAAGATTGAATGCGTTGCTAAAATCAAGCCAGCAGGTGATGTCATCGTATGTTACAAGGAGCTGATCATCAACCGAGTGGGCCTTGCGGAAGCCAAACTAGTTAGAATCTAATAGGCTGTTATCCACGAGGAAAAATGTCAAATTGTTCGCAATAATATGCTCAAGACACTTACAGGACACTGAAGTGAGATTTAGGGGGGAAGTACGCACACCTTTCTTGAAGATGGAGACTACTAGGGAAGACTTCCAGACTGATGGGAGTTCTCCAGTTTGGACTGATTTATGGAAGATGGAAGAGCCAGAGAAGTGGGTATGAAAGTGATGAGGAGCAGTGTTTGAGCAAATAGGGGTGGATGCCATCAGGCCCCATACTGCTAGAGGGGTTGAGATCATGCAGAGTATTGACAACATCAGACAGATTTCTAACTAAATTTCTCAGGTTACCTTCAAATCTCTGGTGCTCCACAGGATTTTTAGGGGTACTGGTAGAATATACAGAAGAGAACACCTTGGTAAACAGATCAGCCATTTCTTGGTTGGATATAAGCTTAGGCTTAGCCTTTAGGTTAGAAATTAGGTGGGATTCATAAGCTTTCTGTGACTGATAGGAATAATTTCTGGACTCAAAATTTACATCCAGAAAGGAGGACAAGGCATTTTTAGCAACATCTGAGTTCCTGCCCCATGACTGTCGCATTGCCCTATAATGAACCCAGGCATTGTGATGATTCCTAACCAGATCAGCTGGTGGTTTAGATTTCCAGGGGACTATAGGGCGCCCCAGGTTACTTTACTAGGGACGTACAGAGAAATCATTGCTTGTAGTATTTCTAAAAAATCTACTGTACACAGCCTCCAGCGTACCCATATGCCATAGTATAATTGTCTTGGGAGTCTGGGCTGGAGTGAGACCAAGAAAGGTATAGGTAAAGGATACAGGTAGGTGGTCACAGTTGGGTAATGGAGGATGGATTTGTACATAAGTGACCCTGTCATGTTCAGTAGTGAAGACCAAGTCAAGAGTGTTGTGTGCTCTTATGTTAGTAGGCTCAGTCACCCATTGTTGAAAACCCAGAGACATAAAGCAGTCAAGGAAGGATGATAATAACTAGGATCAAAGTGACCGATGAAAAGGAAATTCAACATTTAATTTATGTATCTGAAGGAAGTGGACCTGTAACAGTTACAACTGTGATAATTTAAACTAATAACATCCAATACCTTGTAAAATAAGTCTTATTCTACAACTAATATCAAATAGGTAAGAGAAGGTGGCAAGGATGAAAGCAAACTATAAGTTGAGACTGCAAGGGGTGGGATTAGAGACCTGGGCAGGCTATGTGTATGATGCCTACGATAGGACTGAGTGGCGCAAAGAGGTAATGAGAGTGAATACGAAGTATGAATTAGAAGCAATCTATGAGTATATAGAGGACAGAGCAAAAGGAAAACTGAAACAAAAAATATTAAATGCAGGAGAAAGGTTCTGGAGAAGAGGAAAGAGAAGCAGGAAGGTATACAGAGGCAAAATTGAGCCTTGCATTGAAAATATGTATGATGGGAGTTTTGCAAGCCAGCTACTATTCAAGGCACAGACTGGATCCTTGGAGGTGAAGGGGGCGGATATACAGATGGAATGGAGGGAAGTAGTGTTGAATACCATTAATGTGAACAAGGAAATAATTAAAGGGCTTATATTGGAGTTAAATACTAGTAAGTCATCTGGCCCAGACAACATTCATTCTAGGTTACTCAAAGAAGATGTAGATAGTATTGCAGTAGCTCTTGAGAAGATATATACTAGATCACTAGAGTTTGGAGAAATACCTAATGATTGGAAATTAGCAAATGTAGTGCCAATTTTTAAAAAGGGAAATAAAGAGGACCCAAATAACTTTAGGCTGGCAAGCCTAACTTCTATCGTTTGTAATGATACTCAGCATGTGTTAAGAAGAGGTAAATTGTGTTTAATAAATTTACTGGATTTTATGGATTATGTTACAAACAATTAGATAAGGGAGAGAATGTTGATGTAATTTAGTTAGATTTTAGCAAAGCTTTTGATAAGGTTCCACATATAAGACTAATTCCCAAATTAAAAATGCATGGGATATGTGGTAAAGTTTTGAATTGGATAACTGAATGGCTGAAAGACAGGAAACAGAGAGTTGTGCTGAATGGGGTGAGGTGACAGTGGAGGGACATTGCAAGCCTTCGAGCTGGACTGACTGACGTGAGGCTAGAAGTGTGCGATGCCGTTGAAGACTTGTGGAATAGTTTCAAAACCACATTCATGAGTCTTCAATCGCGTTTCATCCCTCTGAAATGCCCCCGTCTGTCTTCTGTTCAACCTAAGTGGTTTAATTGAGAAATCGGCCAACTGCTTAGAGAGAAGAGAAATGTGTACCGGCAATCGAAGATCTCGGGTGACTTTGACGAATACTGGAGGCTAGCCAGGAAAGTGAAGTCCAGCATAAGGGCGGCTAAGCGGTCTGAGGAACTCCGAGTGGCGAGACTCTGTAAAGAGAATCCCAAGGAGTTTTTTGGATATGTGAACAGCCGTAAACCAATCCGTCGAACGATTGGCCCTTTGAGGAATGAGGAGGGGACATTAAAGCATTCAGATGCAGAAAATGCTAACCTCCTCAACGACTACTTCTCTTCAGTGTTTACTGAAGAGTGTGGTCCCATTCCCCAGCCGACGGATTCCTACTCGGGGGAAAAGCTGGAGGCAATGGACTTCACCGAAGGAGAAATAAAGAAAAAGATCGCTGACCTAAAGACGAATAAGTCCCCTGGACCGGACGGGTTTCTACCTAAAGTGTTGAAGGAAGTGTGCGATGAAGTATCACGACATCTGTGCGCTATCTTTAACATGTCAATCCGGACCGGATGCGTTCCTAGAGACTGGCGTGAGGCGGAGGTGACTCCTATCTTCAAGAAAGGAGACCGTAACCAACCGTCGAACTACCGACCTATCAGTCTGACTTCGATAGTCGGTAAACTCATGGAAAGCATCATGGTGGACAAAGTGACGTCGTATTTAGAGTCAAACCTGCTACTGAGGAGTTCCCAGCACAGCTTCCGAAGGCAACGGTCATGCCTGACGAACCTTGTGGAATTCTTCCACTTCGTTTTCAGTGAGCACGATCGGGACAAGGCGGTGGATGTGGTCTACCTAGACTTTCAGAAAGCCTTTGATAAGGTACCACACCGCCGCCTTCTCCGGAAAGTGCGAGCGCTTGGCATAGACAGAAAGGTAGCCGGCTGGATCGAGAACTGGCTAAGTGGCAGACGGCAACGGGTGGTGGTAAATGGACAGTCTTCTGAGTGGGTGCCCGTTACTAGCGGGGTGCCTCAAGGTTCTGTCCTGGGACCACTACTATTCATCATCTACGTCAACGACATGGACGGTGACATGGTTGCCAAGATTTCCAAATTTGCCGATGATACCAAGCTTGGTATGAACGTTGCAAAGGATGGAAATACTGCCCGCCTGCAGGAAGATCTTGGGAAGATTGGGGAGTGGTCGGACACGTGGCAAATGCCTTTTAACGTGGGCAAATGCAAAGTTATGCATATCGGCCACAGAAACCCCCAATCTCAGTATATCCTTAAGGGCACTGCTATGGAATCCACTGACACTGAGAAGGGCTTGGGTGTAACAATCACTAGTGACCTCAAGTTCTCGAAACAGTGCATTGAGGCGGAGAAAAAGGCTATATTAAGCGCCAGTTTGGTTATCGGAACCAGGAGATTGTACTGTGCCTGTACAACTCACTTGTCCGACCGCACCTGGAGTATGCCGTACAATTTTGGAGTCCTTCATTGCGAAAGGACATCGCAAGATTGGAACGCGTACAAGCCAGGGCAACCAAGCTGATTCCCTCTATCCGACATAAAAGTTATGAGGATAGACTAAAGGAATTAGATCTGTTCTCGCTGGAAACCCGTAGACTGCATGGTCAGCTCATCGAAGTTTTCAAAATACTTCAAGGGTTCGACAATGTTGACTACCGGGATATTTTCACACTGAGTGAGAACAGAACGCGCAATCACGGCTTCAAACTTGAACTGAAGCGTTACAACCGCAATCTGTGTGGAAATTTTTTCACCTACAGTATCTGCGGTAAGTGGAACGCACTTCCAGTGGAAGTTGTCAACAGTGAATCTGTTGACCAGTTCAAGTCAAGACTAGACAAGGTCTTGAAAAGTGGCCGTTTAGGGACGCAAAACAATTGAGCAGCCTTGTGCCCGCTCGATTGCAAGTCCAATGGTACCCTCTTTGAATGTACCGTAAGGTCTCCTAGGGTACCTTCTTTCCTTGTTGTTACTCCTTGTTGTTGTAAATATCTTGGGGAGGCTGTAAATAGCAAAGTGTCAATTTGTGTTGATGACACTAAATTGGCAGCTCTAGTGAAAGAAGTTGAGGGTAGCTTTAAAGTGCAGAGTGACTTAAATAAGTTATTAACTTGGGCTCAAAAGTGGCAGATGACATTTAACCTTAAAAAATGCAAAGAAATACAAGGGCAAAAAGGTTGGCAGAAAAAATAAAAAAAGAAGGTACAAAGCTATAGAAAATAAAAGACCGCTAATTAATTAACAATCAAACAACTATATTTTCCAGAGGGTAGTTGCGGGTGAAGGGGACGGCTAAAAGAGAAAAGTTTATGGTAAAGTGACAGTGTGGGTGGCTTTGCCCCCACCCCTCTTTATTTAATTTATTTTTCTGTGGGGGTTAAACATATTGAAAATGGACGAAACATTAGGGGGAGGAGGAGCTGTGCGGGTGAGGAAACGGTTGGGGTGTGGATCTTCAGAATTACCGGGAATTTAGCTATGAAATTCAGTTGAGAATGAGAAGGACTTAGGAGTAGTAGTAGATAGGTCACTGAAGTTTTCAAAGCAGTGTATTGAGGCCAAAAATAGAGCAAATAGGGTGCTAGGATACATTAACAGGAATGTTAGCTACAAGAGTAAAGAGGTTATCCTTAAACTCTACAACTCATATGTTAGGCTGCATTTAAAGAACTGTATACAAGCATGGTCATCATATTTTAGATGACATCAACCTGCTAGAGTCAGTACAAAGGAGGGCAACAAAAATAATACCTTCCCTGAAGCACCTTGAATACGAAGATAGACTAAGGGTACTAAATATGTTCTCATTTGAGAGAAAATGTGTGAGGGGAGATATGATTGAGCTTATTAAAATCTGTTCTTTGATGGATAAGTTGGATTTTAGCAAGTTATTTGAGTTAGAAGGTAGTAATAGGACTAGCGGTCACCACTTAAAAAGGAAAAAAATAGAGGTGCAGGTTGAATGTTAGAAAATATTTTTTCACCAATAGAGTGGTAGATTACTGGAATAGTTTGCCATATGAGATTGTAGACAGTCCAAACTTGAATGTTTCTAAAAGTAGATTATATGGGGAGGGAGGGTTAACTTTGGAGGGTATGCTGGACTCATTCCTGTTAATGCAGATTTTTATTATTGTATATTACGATTGATTTGGATTTTAACGAGTCTTGATGATGCCTTTTGTTTTTGACACATTCCTGTGTATGGTTCTAATTATATATTGTAGATGCATGATCTGATACAATCCTATGGATTGTTTAAATTGTATATTGTAGATGCATGATCAGACACAATTATATGGATTGTTTAAATTGTATATTGTAGATGCATGATCTGACACAATCCTATGGATGCATTTTGTGGGTGGGTTTTGACAGATGTGGATGACCTTTGATAGGCCCTTGTGGCTTTTGTCATCCGTGAAATTATGTTATGTTATTACAGATGCTAATGGTGCCTATTGGGGCAGAGAGAATCTATAGAACATTTGATTGTGGAGTGTGTGAGATAGTCTCTCTCGAGAGAAATAGAAAGAAGAATTGGTGATAGAGCTGGGAAGAGAAAAGTGGAGAGAAGGGAGGATTATGAACTCTGTGGTGCTATATTTGAGTGTGGATTTGACTGTGTGGAAGAAGAGAAATGAACAAGGCTAATTTATTATTTCTCCTCTTCACAGAAAATAAATACCATATCCTGATACAAAGGGTGGCTCAACAACCTGAACCCTGATCTGCCCATCACATTATCTAATTATCTATTAGTTCCTCAGTGTTACTAGTCTTTTCCCAAATCTTCTATTTTTAATCAGCTACAATTATGGCTGCTTTCGAAGGTAAGTTGAAGACAATTGAATGAGTAACAACAAACCATGAGAAAACCCGCTAGGGCTTATCAAAGTTCATATCCAGACATCCAACATGAATGGTATAATCTGCATATATAACATAACCTAACATAATTTCACTGATGAGAGAAAAAAATAACCTTTAGCTATCATAAAATCTTACCTGGCTGGGTTCCACCAGAGAGGAACCCCATAAATGCCAACGTGCTAGCAGAATGAAGGTTAAGAATTTGCTGTTATATTAAAACTTATGAGCACCTGCTGGAAGGTGTGTTGATTGCACTACTCACCATTTGAATTCTTGCGAGAATAAGAAATATGCACTCTGTGCTTTAAAATCTCACCTCGCTAATGATTATTTAATTCTCTTATATGTTTATCATATTTAATTTTAAAAGAGTTTACACTGGTGAAGTTCACAACCTGGCCTGGCAAATCATTCCATGCATCCATGACCCTTTGAGTGAAGAATTTCTACCTTAGAGTTCTGTTGCATCTCTTCTTAAAAAGTTTTCTGTTATGACCTCTAGTAATCCCTTGAGCAGGCTGGAAAACTCCTCGGGCTCAGACACAAAGTCATATCTTCCCATGATCTTGAACACCTATCATATCTTCCCTCTTTCTTCTATCCTCAAGGGTAGTCTACCCAAGTCTCTCCAATCTCTCCTCATAGGTCAATGCTCCAAATCCTGGTACCAGCTTAGAAGCTCTTGTCTGAACATCCTCCATTCTTTTTATATCCTTCTGCACTAAGTAAGGACTAGATTATAGTATTACAATTAGGATAGTTAATTATGAATATTATATGTGAATATATTATTATTACTGTGTAGGGGGTTAATATTCATAGAGATTTTAACCGAGGTGCTCTGCTAGTTTACTCTTAAATACAGTTAAGGATGTGACAGGATAACTGTATCTGGCAGGCTATTCCACAAGGTAATCACTCCTACTGAGAAATATCGACTGCGTAATTCTGTGTTGCTGTGGGGCAGGAATATTCTGTGCAAATTACTGCAGGTCCTAGAGGAGGTCTGGAGGGGAAACAACTCAGAGGGTTTCATAAGAGATAAGTCATTGAAAATCTTCCAGATTTTGATTGTTAGCTCTGATCTGCATGCCATGCACAGAGAAGAAACTCAAGGCATTGAGATGGGAGGCATAAGCCCAACAATTTCCTTAGTCCATTGTGGTTGCATTCTCTCAAGCATGTCAGTAGCGCCCACATACCCAGTGTGGCAAACAACTGAGCTAAATTCTAACACAGGATGGATATGGGAGTTGAGAAGAGATTTCATAAACTCAGGCTCATGGTTAATTGTGCTCTTAAGTAAATTTGATGTGATGCCTGCAGCTTTATTTGTAAGAGAACGTATCTGGAGATGAAATTTTAGGGAAATTTTCACTTGGAACACCCAAATCAGATGCAGATTGTATGGTAATTTCATCCATCACTCTTATTTCCTTGATCTTGCCTGGGTAAATGTTGTCTTTTATCATATATTAGTATGTTACATTTTTTGGTGTTGACTTTTATGCCAAATTCTTTTGATGTTGTTGTTAATAGCTCTATCATGTTTTCCATTTCCTCTATTGAGTCAAAAAGAAGGAGACTGTCATCTGCATAGAAGAGCTCAGGAATGTACAAGTCTTTTGTTCTAAATCCTTTTTCTGATTTACAAATTTTATCAATGATATTATTAATGATCAGTAGGAATAACAAGGGGGAGCCGGTGCATTCTTGCACGATTCCATTCTTGACTTCAGTTTCATATATTTTATCCTTTCCAATATATAAACTCGTACTGTCTCCTGAATATAGCTTTACTAATACTTCAATTTGTTTTGGGTGGCATTCATATTTCATTAAAGTCTCTATCATCTTTTTTCTAGCAACTGAGTCAAACACCTTTGAAAAGTCTATTGCTGTAGTTATTAGTATTTTATCTTGTTTCATGCTGGTGTCAATACAGTATTTGAGTATGAGCTGATTATCTTCCAGCCTCCTTCCTGCCTTTTGTGAATCCATATTGCAATTCACTCATTTTGCCATTTATATTTAGGTGTTCTGTTAACTTAAATTTCACAATGCTCATATATAGTTTATAACCAGAGTTTGTGAGGGTTATTGGTCTAAAATCACTCACTTTTGATTTGGCAACTTTTGCAATGAGAACAGTGTTTGACTTTCTCCTTTGTTGAGGTGGTTTCATCCTGACTGCAACTTCATTTATTGCAGCTCTTAGTTCTTCTAAGCAACTCTCCCTTTCACCTATCCATTTGAAGAATTCTCCTTTCAAGCCATCATGACCAATTTTTTTTTCCTGTTTTTGATTTTGATGAGATGTTTTATTAATTCATCTTTGTCAACATTAATGAGTTGCATTTCATATTTAATGATTTCTAAATGATCAAATTGTCCTCCCAATGCATCCATATGTTCATTGAGTAAGGTGGGATACTAATATGTATAACCGTTATTTTCATGATACATTATTCTAGTTTCTTGTGTCTTATTTTTCTAAAATTTTCATCATATATCCTGTATTCTTCTTCATTCCATACTTGTATCATTTTGTTTTTCCTTTTTTCATAGATGGTATTCCAGAAATTTGGCAGTTATCTAGCAGTTTATCTTCCCCAATTATTTCCCCTTCTTGGCTATAGACGTCTGCATTACTTCCACAGTTTCCTCGGTCTTTTCCATGTAACCTTTTGATTTGTTCCCAAAGTTTTCTGCTACTCTTCTCTGACTTTATTTCATGGGTTACTTCTTTTCATATTCTTCTTTGGCTTTTCTCACTGCAGTCTGGGCTTCTTGTTTGTAGATCTTCTATAGGATTCCATACCTTTCCATGTTTTTCGAGTCTGTTACATTTCTTTTTTACTGTTGTATTCCTTTCTGCATTTTATCTTCTTCCTTATGTCGTCATTTATCCAGATAGGTTCCACCTTGTCTGAGTCAGCCTGTACTTTCCTTTTAATTTTTTTTAGGATTTTTTCTGCATTGTGCATGATTTTTTTTCTATCCTCTCCATAGCGTTGAGATTGTTGTATTTATCACTGTTGATGTCTTGTTCTGTTTTGCCAGAAATTCCCTTTTCTCATCTATAGTCAGCTTTATAAAGTTATTGTATAGGGTCTGGTTGGTAAATATAAAGTCTATTGCACTTGGTGTCCTCCTTGACTTCTTGTGATTTTCCCTTACAGTTATCATCACCATTTAGGAGTACAAGGTTTGTTGCATCCATGAAAAGCAAGGTCATTTTTCCATTCCAATTGATTTCTTGAGGACCAATATTGCCAAGATGGCCATCAAAGTTCCTAAGCGCCATTATTTTTTCCTCATTGTCAATTTCTTCAATTCTCCTTTCCAATCTTTGTCTTATGTCAGTATTTCTCTTTTGTCTGTTACATGCATGTATACTAGCATTAAGATTAATTTGTTGTCTCCCACACTTATGGTTACATCCAATATATCACAACATTCATCATTGTTCTTTTCTATGATTAAATCCATACTCTTTCCATACACTAACATAATAAGGCCTCCTTCTTTCTTATCTCTTTCATTTCTTATTGTTTCTACTTGTTCAAATTCTGTAGGAAACCTTAGTCTCACCTGTCTTTGGTGTGTTTCTATTAAAGATGGTATATTAAGAGTATCCTTATTACTAACCTTAAGGTAAGTAGTTAATTCTAATACTTTAATATTGGAAAGACCTTGTATGTTAAGTAGTGAGATATTGCACACATTACTTTTTTTGCTGCTTATGTTTTGTGATTTGTCTACTACTACTGTTGTAAAAAGATTTTCTTACAGAATTTTTCCATTCTTAATATACCAGCTGTAGTCTACTATGTCCCTCTTTTCTTTTAGTTGCATTCTAAGGATTTTTTTCTTCCTCACATTGCTTCATTGTTAAGTTAGGGGCAATTATGATTTTTCTCCTGTCTTCCACATTACCATTTCTTATATTCCGTGCCTTTCTAAGAATACTGTATTTTTCTCTTGCCTCTCTCAGCTTCACCAGGAGTAGTTGTGGCCTGTTATCCTCCGCCCTTGCCTTCCCTAGTCTTATAACTTGATCCACATGTACTTCCTCTAATATAAAGTCATGCAGGAATATTTCTTCACAGATAACCTTCTTCCCTACTTTTGTCTTTCCTCTAAGTCTGGATTTCTTGATTCATTAATGTTATACAAAACAAGGTTGTTTTTCCTTATATTCCATTCTTGTTCTTCTCTCATTTCCTCCCTTACCTCTTCTTTTATGGTTTCACTCAATTCCCTTTTGTCTGGTCCTCCAAACCTGGCTTTGTTGATTTCCTGCTAACATCTCCTTTAACTCATCTATTCTGCTATTCTCCCTGGCTAGCTCCTCTATTAGGCCTTTATTTTCATCCCTGAGGTCTCCATTTTCCTTCTTAAGTTTTTTGTTTTTGCTGCTGAGATTCTATAGACTACATCGGCATTCAGGGCAGAACCATGGCATCCTAAAATCCGATTTCTGCATGTATTTATAGTCTTCTGCTGAGACTTTCATGCATTTCAATTGTAACACATTTCACACAACTCACATTGCATCCCTTGCTATGTGTCCTTCAACCTTCTGTCGCACTTCCCACAAGTATCCAATGAATTTTCCAGATCTTTCACAGATCTTCTCTCCTTTGGCCTTGCTCCTCCTCTTCCTTCACTCTCCCCACCTTTGGTTGATTCTCTCTCTGCGGTTCTATTTAGCCCCATTATCCTTGCGGCTTAACACTTCAAATATTGTAGTTTTTATTTAATGTTGCATTGTTTCTGATTTTACAAAATATAAATTCTCCGAATTTTGTTGCTATTTACTTCTAAATATTTAATATAAGTTGACTTAGAAATTGAGCTCAAGGTATTTTTCAGTGTTTTTCTGCTATCCCACTGACCAATCACGTCTGTATTCAGCTCCGTCATTGGCAAATCAGAAAGCTCTATTTGTTTCAATGATTTTTGTGCTTTTACTATTGTTCAAAAGTTGTTTTTTCTTTTATTTTCTATCATTTATTTTCCTTATTTCTTTTCTATATATCTTACCTACTCTATGCCTGACATTATTTAGTATTTTTAATTAATTTTCCATTTATTATTTGATAAAACCATATTTTTTGGTTGTTAACGAAGCCTGACTTCCTAACTCTGACTAAAAAAATACTTTTTTGTTTGTTTTGCCTCCATTTTGATTTCTTTTCTTTCATTTGATAAAAATGTTTTTCACCTTTATTTTGATTCTTGTTCCGAAAGGATTCATTCAGTATTAATGTTTTTATGACTATATATGTCTAGTTCAAGAAGAACAAATTCTCAAATTTTGTAAAAAAACCCGATGCTACCTTTCCAGCAAACTCAAGGGCATTTAAGCTCCCACCCACTTGGAATCCCGCCAATAGTCAAAATGTCTTCTTTGTGTATCGTGTGCTCTTTGAAGGTTCACCATTTAGGTGCTGTTTTATCCGACAATGATAAATGTATGAATTTTCTCCAAGCCCATGTCCTTTTAAAATCTAAATGCAAGTGTCCCACTTGTAAAGCAGAACTGACAATCAGAAATTGCGTCTTCAGGTGTGACAAATCTTGTATTGGCACTGATGGCAAAAGGGAACGATGCAAGTACAAATCAACGGCTCAAGAACATTATAATGGTTGTGCTATGGTTCATTGTGAATCGGGTACCTATGACAGTAATAACTGCACATACAGGCATTTGTCCAAAAACTTTCATTGATTGGTTTACCTTTTGCTGGGAAGTTCTTTTACATTATTTCAAAGCTTTTTCTTCTCTGCTTGGAGCTCCTGGCAAAACAGTCGAAATCAGCGAGGTAAAATTTGGCAAATGCAAATATAACTACGGTTATGTAGTGGAAGGACAGTAGGATTTGGAGAGTTTGAACGTGAATAAAAATTTTTTTCAGTGTTTTTATCCTAGTGCCGATAAAACGTGAATTTTGCCGGGAACCACAGTCCTATTGGAAGGATGGACAGCCTATTCCAATTTTTCATCTGAAAGATATGAACATCTAACCGTCAACCACTCCCAGAATTTCATAGATCCAGAAACTGGTGCCAGCACGCAAAATATAGAAAGAGTTGGGTGGGATATGAGAGCCAATGTTCCCCACTATGGACGGGTATCTCGCCAACACGCTTTTTATGAAGAAATTTCCTGTAGCCATGTGAAGTCAGGGGCCCCCAAAGTGTGTAAGTTGCTCAAAGGCCACACACGATAAGTCCAAATCATGTGTCGCCAAGTGTGTCAATTGCAGAGAGCCCCAACGCCCTTCTTAGAAGCAATGTGGTTCATACCTCCTTGAGAAGGAAATCCTGGATGTTCAGGCCCAGGATTGTCTCATTTCACGAGGCTAAGGACTTGGTCATGGCGCACCTGGCATTTCTTATGCCTCAATCCTCTGCTCCTAATAGGACTAATAGAACATCCAGAATGTGACTATTTTAGTTTATGGAAATCAAAAATTAAGTAATTTTTAAATAATTCTTTATAAAGCTAGTTTGATGATTGAAATTAATCATAACATGTTATTTTATCAATAAATGTCATGTTTTATCAATCATCCAATACATAAAGACTATAATCTACTATTTTAGATGGTCTTACCTGGTTCCATTGCTCAGAAGTCCGGACCTACTCCCAATGCATTGATGGCTTCAAGTTGCTTTCTGTCATCTCCAAATTAGACACACTCGCAGGATGCACCACCATTTGATGGAGCGCTCACCTGCGATGACTGCATTCTCCCTCAGACCCTTTGGCACATTCTTGTTGAATGTCCCAGTTTGGGTGATCTTCACACGTTACCTATCCCGGTACCTGGATGAGCAGGGTTGCTACCACTTGTCCCTTGTACTTGGGACTAGTTTGTGCATACTGACTTACTGACTATATGACTTTTTGTGGGGTGTATGCCTCTGTGCTGGGGAGGGGGGTATACCCCTGGCACTGGAGAGTGCAATTCCTTCTTGTTAGCCTTTTGTTTTTAGTCTATGATCTTTTTATCCTTGTTATTTACTCTTTTTTTTAAATATATCCTAGTCATAAACTGTAGTTAGTTTGGGAAGCCCTGCAATATGATTTTTAGCTCATGTATGGCGCACCTCTGCTATCTTTGCAGTAAGCCTAGGTTTTTTCCTTGGATTATATGCGTGTAATCCACTTTCTAAAAGTCTGTTGTTAATTATTCTATGATGCATCGTGACGTTCTCTTCCATTAATTCACAAGCAATCTTACTATAAGATTCTCTTTTATTTTTGAGAGACATTCTTTTGATTTTTATATCAATCCTAGTGGTTGTTACTCACTTATGATCACATTTCCCAACCCTTTTTGGTAACATGCTTATTATTTTCCAATTTTCTCTTAATTGCACTAATTGTCTGAGTTTAAACATTTAGTTTCTTTGTAATTTCTACCTGTTTAAATGTGGTTTCAGTCAAATACACTTCTATTTGTCTAATTTTTTGACCTGGAATTAAAATAACATTACCTACACTTTAATTGAAATTTACTACATGAATTTGTAATTTATACAACAAAGAGTGTCTCAAAAAGGCATTAGAATACAAACAAACACCCAACACTGACCTCTATTGGATTATAACTGAAGGAATTGTGGGCTGCAGCAGTTTGACCGCATGGTACAATTGAATATTGCCACATAGCCACAGCTTATTATTGCCAGATGTCACTAGAAACCTGCTGAATGGGGACAAACTCAGTACTTAAATATTTATTCTGTATAAATAATAGGAAATAAATCATCTATTAATAAATAAATTCATTTTATTTGACCTTTATAGATAAAAAGACAAAAAATTACAAAAATCCTTAATATTTGTTCCAGTTCTGTAGTTTAGTACCATACTCAATTTCTTCATTGGTTTCTGGATAAAGGCATTTGTAAATTACTTCAGCACATTTCTTCAAAGAAGCTCATAAAGGCGTTGATAATTCAGGCGACTTTAGGGCCAAATAATTGGGATTTTGCTTATTTTGAAGCAGACCTGACATTTCTTTTCCCTTCAACTTATGTATTGATTGATCAAAGCTTATCTTAGTTCTACATATATGTGATTTTCTTCGCCCTTTAACTGATTCAAAATAAAAATAAACAGACTGCTTTTAAAAATGAGGCAACTCTGGATGATAGTTTTTTGAACAATTTCTTCAATTTGTTGCCATTCAATATCTAATACCAAATCTTCATATCTTATTTCTCTCAAAGCTTTTAGGATGCAATCTTTTAATTTTACCAATCTTTCTAACCTATGTTAAAGGCTATTCCAGCATGTTTTAACATCGATTATCAGATTCCAACATTGTCCTTGAAACTGTTCAGAGACATATGTTGTTGTTCTTACATGCTCCACACCATTCTCTAAAAATTCGTTCAAACACTTCACCCACAAACTCAGGCCTATTATCACTCAGCAATCGCCTAGGCTTCCATACACACATAGGCCGCGTAAGGGGCATGGTGATTTGCTCTCCTGGCCACCATGCTGACAGGACTCAGCGCCCCATCTGGCCCCAGCCTGACATTCTTTTTCTCCTTCTGCTAGCCCCTACTTGGTCTTCTGTACCAATTCTCTTCCCCGTAAGTGGTGCGGTGATTTGCCTTACTGGCTGCCATGCTGATGGGACTCAGCGCCCTGTCTGGCCACAGCTTAGCCTCTTCTTCTTTTCTTACTTTTTCTTCTGTATGGGTCGACGGATGTGCCCACTAGGGGGCATCGTCTGCAGGACCGTGCCTTAGAGGAGGTTTAGTTGGCCGGGTTGTCATTTTGTTTCTGTAGTCCAGAGAATCTCTGTTATGTGGCTCCGCTGTTTTTAAAACGATAGTGGGAGTGGGGGAGGGGTGCGTTACACTGTATGGGCGCTCTTTGGACTCACGATGATGATTTGGTGCATGCCCTTGGCTCCAGGGGCAGCCCAAAATAAAATATATATACTTATATGGGTAAATTTAACAAACATAACTCCCAGAGATGATCATCGTGTCTTGGACCCTGATGGGATGCCCTGTTCTCAACAGCTGTGCTGCCCTAACTGTGGTGGAGAACACCCTGCAACATCACAGCAACAGGGTGAGTTTTAAAGAGGCCAGAAGAAGAGTAAAGGAGATGTACGAGGGACAGTCAATAAGTTTTGCAATTCGGATATAAGGAAATGCGTTATGAGGAAAAGTGTTTTATTATTTTTCAATATAACTACCCTCGACTTCAATGCAATTGTGCCACTTGTCCCTGAGGCTTTGAATTCTCGACAACCAGAAATCTCCCGACTGCTGTTCAATCCACTCCTGGATCGCAAGCTGGACATCTTCATCATCCCCAAACCAGCGTCCACGCAGTGCAGCTTTGAGCTGGTGGAATAAAAAGTAGTCACGAGGGGTCAGATCTGGACTGTAGCGGGATGGTTGAGCTCCTTGAATCCGCACTCGTGCAGGGCAGCTTGTGCAACTCGCCTTGTGGACAGGTGCATTGTCGTGGAGGAGCAGGACACCGCATGTCAACCTGCCGTGCCGCTTCTGACAGATGCACTTCTTCAATCGAGCTAGTTCCTCAGCGTAATATTGGCCTGTGATGGTCCTTCCACGAGGCACATAGTCCAGCATCAACACTCCCTCAGAATCCCAGAAGATAGTGGCCATGATCTTCCTGGCTGAGGGATGGGGGTCGGAGAGCCCCTGTGCTTCCAGACCATGCTTTCAAGCTTAGTCTTGGGATCCCAGTGATGGACCCACATTTCATCACCTGTCACTATGCGTGACTCGAATCCTGCAGGGTCTTGGTTGTACAGGAGCAGCAGCTCCTGTACAACCAACTTTGACGATGTTGAAGTCGATCATGGGTTGTGAAGTTTCTAGGGACCCAATGGGCAAGACCTTGATAATGGCCAAATTGTTGTGGATGATGTTGATAACACTACCATGTGATATTCCAAGTTCTCGCTCGATTTCTTCCACCTTCACCTGTCGATTTTCGAGGATCATCCTCTCTACACGGGCCACATTGTCCTCGTTGGTCACATCTGACAGGCATCCTAGAGGGGGGTCATCTTCAAGGGACTCATGACCATGGCGGAACTCCCTATTCCAGCGAGCAATGGTTGCATAGGAAGGGGCGGTGTCAGTGTACACTGCAACCATGCATTCATGGATCTCTTTTGCATTCTTGCCCTCCTTGGTAAAAAATTTGATCACTGTGCGGTGCTCAACCTTCTCCATTGTTGAAAAATTTGTGACTGATGATCTGCATTCAGCTACTGCTTCTTAAATTGATGAGGCAGGAACGTGCGGCTGCAGGTCCTGACTTGTCCTAATTTGTCTTAACACCCCCACAAACAGCCATCCCCCTTCCTCTGTTTTGCCCTACTGATTCGCAAAACTTATTGACCGCCCCTCGTATGTCTAACCTGGTGTGAGCTTTTCTGATGCTCTGTGTTCTACCGGGCCAAAGAAAGGGAGAAGCAAGAGACCTCCTACTGGTTCTCCTGTGTCTGATCTGGTAAAATGTCCCTCTCTTAAACATACATCTCATGATGAACACTCTTGGTCAGCACCTAACAGTGCTTATGAGGTTACCAACAAGAAGAGGAACCTTCCATCCTCTCCTGGTTCCCCAAGGATGGCTAAACACCTTGCTACCACTCCAGAACATGTGGATGTTGATCATGTTGGTCCACAGGTGGTATCCATTCCACCTCTAAACATTCAACCTGCCCCTAAAGGACCAAGGAACCAGCTGTTGTGGAGGTTACCCCCTCATCTGAGGAGGAGGACTCAAAAACTAACTCCACATACTTCTCTATTAGCATTGAATTCACAACTTTTGCCGATGTCCTTGCCACCACCATCGCCTCTACCATCCCAACCAATACCACCAGCTGTGTCAACATCGTCTATTCCCTCGACACCTGAACTGACCCCCCGGAGTTGCTTCCATCTCTGCTTCTCCACTGAAGACAGTTCTCTCTTACAGCCAATTATCAAAATATGATGCGCCACCTCTTAAAGAAAAACCAAAGGCAAAACTCAAGCTTCCGATGCCTCCTTTGTCATACTCCAAGCCTAAGGTTAGTATTACACAAACTACTTCCGCTGGTAGTTCAAATCCAAAATCTCCTACCCCTAAGGGTAGGAAGAAATCTACCATTATGCTTAAACGGTAAGAATATTTTCAATTATTCATTGGAACCTCCAAGGTCTCTTCCCTAAATGGGAAGAGTTCAAGCTCCTGCTTAAGGATTACAATCCTGATTGTATTGCTTTACAGGAGACTTGGTTAGGTACTCGCAGAGTACCCAACATTTCGGGTTTTGTGGGATATTATAAGAACCCCCGGAGAACAAATTCATGGTTCTGCTGTTTTTGTTAACAGGGTTCCCGACAACCTGCTCTCTCTTAACACAGACCTGCAGGTAGTTGCTGTCTGCCTGTTTTCCAGTCCCCATTATTCGGTCATTTTGCTGTATCTTCCTCCTGTCGAGGAAAGAGATACAGCTGTTTTAGTTACAAAGTTAGCTAATTTAATTTCTCAACTCCCTTCTCCCTTTTTATTGATTGGTGACTTTAATGCTAGACACCTCCTTTGGGGGCACCATGATAACAACCTTAAAGGAAATATGATTGAGAGATTTCTGGGCACTAATGATGTCTGCTTTCTTAACGATGGCACACATTGATTGAGAGATTTCTGGGCACTAATGATGTCTGCTTTCTTAACGATGGCACACATCATTTCACATCCAGACGAACAGCCTTACATGTGTGGACTTGTCTCTCTTTTCACCAAGCTGTAGAGCTGATTTTGGCCTGGCAGTGGATGCTGACTTGCGAGGCAGTGATCACTTCCCCATTTTAATAACACCATGTACAGGTAGTCCTCCTCCACCACCTAGCAAAAGATGGAATACAAAAAAATGCAAACTGGCCTAAGTTCAGGCACCTGTCGAGCCATGATGGGTCCTTCCTTCATGAAGATATTGAAGTGGCTATTGATGATCTTCTAATCATGCAGCTAATTCCTCCATCCGGCTCTCCGGCTAAACTGCTCATGGACCAGAATTGCCCTGGTGTTCTTCTCAATGCTTGAGAGTTGTCATAATGTAAACAGACTTGCCGACATTACCATCGGTGCCACATGATGGTAAAGAAACTTGCTCATAACTAAGCAAGGGCTGCACAGCGATGCACCCTTCAACAAGCTCGAAATTCCTTGTTGGATGGTTACATTGTAGCGGCGGGATCGTGAGTCCCCAGCCAAAAGTTCCCGCCGCCCTGACAAGGTCCGCTCTGTGGTTCAAGAAGAGGGTATTGAGAAGAGAGAGTATTTTCTAAATTTAATTTAGAAACCCTAATTCTAGAAAAATAATCCAATCCAAAATAATCAACCCTAAATATAACAACCCTCAACCTAAACCAAAATACATTACCTATATATATCTATATATATATATATATAAATACAGTTGGCCTCACAATACTCTGGCCAACCACCACACATATATATTTACAAAAGGGCCTTACAATAAGATCTTGGCCACGCAAACGAATATTAAAACCAAGATATCGCGACAGACGGGTGCACCCTTAACTATCTAATCGAGTGAGACGTATTGGAGAAAGTGGGAGGTGGATCACTTTCTGCGGGATTCCGAGGGGTCCAGGACTCAGCAAAGCCGAGGATTTTGGGTTGCTGGGACGCTTGTTGGTACCAACTGCTGGGTCACAGTCAGTTGGATGCTGCTTCAACCACTCCCTGGAGACTGGAAGGTGCTGGCCAAGGTCCACTCCTTAGAAACTTGCCCCAAAAGGTAGGCACACTTGCGAGGGTCAGGATTGGCTTCAGCCATCCCTGAAAGCCAGATGTCGACGACAATCGGTACCACGCAACTGGAAAAGAGAAGGCACATTCAGTCACCTATTCACTGCCACACTCAAACATCTTTACTCCTAACTCATTCAACCATATCCACTCTCACACAATCTTCACTCACCTATCTTCCGTCTAGGCGGCTCTTCCTTCCTCAGTCACAAACTTTACTTCCAAACTTTTACCTATACTTTCTAAAGAAAAATATATGCTGAAAGAATCCGCCTAAAAAGAAAACAGGAGATGAATGGGGGAGCACAATAGAGATCCATCGAGTCCCCCCCACACAAAGTAAAGACGGTGATCACACGATCCACACACACACACATTCTGCAAAAGAAGAAAAAAGATTAGACATAGGGGAGGGGAGGCGGACAACCAAACTACTACATCCCTCCTAGCTAAATTCGCCTCACCTCACCATGTCTCAATCCCCATCTTCATTCATTCACAATGCTTTCGACATCACCCAGTCATACTCTTTCACTCTGCCTCTCCTAGTCACAGGTCCATCAACTGTCTCTGTCATCTGTCGTAATGTCTCCTCATGTCTGTCCATGGCCCCTTCTCTATGTACTTCATCCACACACACATCCGACATTCCCTGACCAATCCCACTCAAATCCTCAACTAACCTCTCTACTACATCCATCAAACCTTCCCATTCTTTCATAGGATTTATCGACTCTTGTTCCAATTTCGCACTTATCCCATTTATACTCTCTAGCATAGACTCAGACTCATTCAACGGAACCCCGTAAGGGGCGCGGCGATTTGCCATCCTGGCCGCCGTGCTGACGGGATCCAGCGCTCCGTCCGGCCCCAGCTTAGCCTCTCTTCCTTCCTTCAGATAGCCCGATTTCTCCCCTACCTCATCGCTTTTCATACAACCTCTCCCACAACTTTCTCTGGTCAGCCTCTAATTTCACAGGGTAGAATGCTGACCTTCTTCTCAAGCCAACCACCCCGGATCGGGGCTGAGGGGGGGAGGGGACATTGTTCCCTAACCCCTCAGCTCCGGTTCGGGATGGGTTTTTTTTAACAACCTGCTTCATCCCCACCCACATCTTCCTCACATCCCTTTTCCTCTCCTCTTCACAACCTATATTTTTTACGCCGTGTCCAAGGTGGAGCCGCCATGCCGAAGGACTGCCAGGCCACCAGGCGGGAGGGGTGGTCCCGAATGGCGGCGCCTGGCTCTGCCGGGCTTGTAAGCACCTCTCGCAGTGCGGGCAACTGCGAGAGGTGATGAGCTATTGCGTCCCGTAATCAAAAGAGGGTCACCATGCCCATGTATGAAAAAAAACAAAAACCCCAACCCCCAACTTCCCCAAAAACATCTACGGAGCCGCCCTCGGGCAGCTCCACCGAGAAAATGGAGGTCCCCCCCCCTTGTGCTTGCGCAAGGGACCCTCCATAATTCTTTAACCGGAGAGGAGGCTTACTCCTCTCCTACGCCTACGGGTGTAGGGGACTCCCCCTCACCCCCTTCTCTGGAGGTGCTTTCGGGCACCTCCCTATCTCCAGCGGCAGTCCCTCCTTTGCTTTCTAAGGGGACTGCCAAGAAAGCCAGCAGGCAGCCCATTGCCGACCGCCCCTCGTGCAAGCGGCTCGGTAGGGCAAACCCCCTTAGGGGGGAGAGGGAAGCCAGGCCCCTTCGGTCGCTTCCCTCAAAAGACCTGCTGGCAAGAATTTTGAACCTTGCTGGGGTCAAGGCCTGTGCCTCCCCACACCACCTGACTAGTGACAATACTGCCAAGGGGACCTGCGATGTCCTGGGAGGGGATGGCCAACTGGAGGCCCCTCCTGTGATAGACATGGTCCTTGAGGAGACCCAGCCCCAGACGGTAGGGCCTTCCATGGGGGGGAATTCGGGCTCGGCGCCAAGCACCGAACCCGAATCCGCCCCTATGCAAGGTCCTCCTCAAATGGCTGAGGGCTCCGAGGCAGTAGAAGGAGGGGAGGGATCTCCTCCGACAGGTGCCCCTACGACAACCAGGACCTTCTCCATTTCGGAGAGGGACCTGGCTGAGGCTGGTCCATCTGGCCTGGGGACTTCTGCCGGCGGAGGTGAAAAGCGGGTTCATTCCCCGCCCTCCTCTCCTAAAAAGAAAAAGACTAAAAAGACTCAAAAGACGAAGAAGACTCGGGGCTCCTCTCCATCCGCGGGGGCTGCGGGGACGGATGGGTCTGCTGCCATTTTGGTAGGCGACCAAGCCAAGATCGGCACATCCGGCCCCTCTACCCCCTCGTGTGCGGAGCCCATGACTACGACTAAGACCAAGAATGCACAGGGCGGAGCCTCGATGACATCGGGGCCCCTGATTCAGAGGTTACCTGGCGTTTTCGAGCCCGCTGGCTTCAAACGCTTCCTCGTTATTCGCTCCACTGATGGCACCATGTTGTCCAAGGGCAACATGATCCATCAGAGGAGAGGATTAGCTAGTGCAATTGGTAGAGAGCCGAAGGTAACCCGTTTCTCGGACGGGAGCCTTCTGGCGAATGCGGCGAATCCCGCCGAGGCGGCCAAGATAAGTGCTCTTCGGACACTTCATGGCACCCCGGTGAGTGTGACGCCGCACTCTACCATGAACTTTGTGAAAGGAGTAGTTTATGCGAGGGAACTCGTTGACTACTCCATTGAGGACATCACCCTAGAGCTGGCCGACCATGGGGCGGTCAAGGTCGAACGTGTGATGAGAAAACAGGGAGGGGCCTCGAGACCCACCCCTACACTCTTCGTCACGTTCGACTGTGACAAGCTCCCTGAGTCGGTGCGTGCCGGTTGGTACCGCTACCGCGTGAAGGCATTCGTGCCACTGCCGCGGCGGTGCTATTACTGCCACCGCTTCGGCCATACGAATCGATCATGTAGACGTGCAAAATCGGGGTCACCCGAAGTCTGTGTAAATTGCTCCAAGGTCGCACACGATAAGTCCAAATCGTGTGTGGCCAAGTGTGTCAATTGCGGAGAGCCGCACCCTGCTTCTTCGAAGCAATGTGGTGCATATCTCCTTGAGAAAGAAATCCTGGCCGTTCAGGCCCAGGATCGACTCTCATTCCGCAAGGCAAAGGACTTGGTCCTGGCGCGCCCGGCTCTGCCTGGGACGTCATATGCCTCAATAGTTAGAAAGGCACCCTCTGCTCCTGGCCCATCCAGGCCAACGAGCATGGTTGTTTCCGCGCCCATTCGGAGCCCTTCTGTGGGCTCTACCCAACCTGGGCGCTCCCCTGGTAAAGCTGGCGGCAAAAAGGGTTCATACCCTGCCCCGGCTAAAACCAGGGCTCCCCCCTCTTCCCCCAGCGTGACCGTTTCGCGTAAAGCGAAACGGCCACGCGCCTCCACCGAGTCGTTAGACTCACAGCAGGCAACACCCCTGAAGATGGTCGCTAGGCCATCTTCCGGGGTTCCTAAAGCTGTTCCCCGAAAGGAGGACAGCAACAAAGGAGCTTCGGCCCCTTTGCCCACGCCCCGAGGTGGAGCGAGTGGCTCGGAGACGGTGGTTCCTCGAAAAGAGGGCCCCCCGCCTCCGAAGCCGCAACGCCCGCCTAAAGTTTCGAGGCGGAGGGAGGAAAAGACTCGCATGGCGAGCCCAACCTCCCCCAATAAGTCCTCGAAGGCGACAGCGCCTTCAGCGCTTTGTCCGGCCAACAGCGCCCGGGGTTCTGCCCCCGGGAAGCGTACGGCCATTCCCGTGAGGGTCTTCAATTCGAGGAGGGCCCCCGCGTCTCCTCCGAGCTAGGCCTGGAGGGCATATTCCTTCAATGGAATTGCCGTGGACTCCGGGCCAACTGGGAGGAGCTGCGGAGGCTCGCCTCATCCCGTTCCCCGTTAGCTATTTTTTTGCAGGAGACCATGCTAGGCGCGTGCCCCCTGCCTGCCCTCCCGGGGTATAAGGGTCTTGCGACCCAACCACCGCGGGACGGCCGGGCTGGGGGATGCGCGGTTTACACCCGGCATGATGTCTCCGTTCTTCCTTTCTCTTTAGATACCTCCTTTCAGGCAGTGGCTGTGCAGCTGCACCTGGATAGGAGGTATACTATCATTTCTGCGTACATTCCACCGTCAGCTGACTTCGACGCGGGGGACTTTCGCCGCGTCGTGGCACGGTTGCCGAGGCCCTATCTCTTGCTTGGAGATCTGAACGGCAGGCATCCTCTCTGGGGAGATTACACCATAAATCCCAGGGGACAAGTCCTTGCCGATCTGATCGAAGAGCTTGAGATGGGTGTCCTAAAAGTGGATGAGTTTACGCATCACTGTCCGAGAACCGCTTCATTTTCTTGCCTTGACCTATCTTTGTGCTCTTCGGATGCACAGCCTGATTTTGATTGGGGGGTGGTCGATGACCTCCATGGTAGTGATCACTTTCCCATTCAAATATCATTTTCAGGGCAACTGCCGCCTGAGAGACCACCTCGGTGGTGCTTGGCGCGGGCGCGGTGGCCTGCATTTCAGGAAATGACTGAATTCTCTATCTCAGTCAAGGAGTTTAGGTCGGTAGATGAGGCCGTCGAGTTCTTCTCCGGCAACCTCATCGCCGTGGGCCTGACTACTATTCCTAGGACGTCTGGCCGTTTTGCACGCCGACCACTCCCATGGTGGTCGGCCGAGTGTGAGACGGCCCTCAAACAGAAGCGTTATGCCTACATGCGCTATAAGCGCCGCCCGAACGATTTCACCGTCGCTGAATTTCGTCGGGCTAGGGCTAGGTTCCGGTATATTTCGAAGCACGCCCGCCGCTCTTCTTGGCGGGCATACGTGTCTTCACTTAACGGGAAGACCCCTTTAGCTGAGGTGTGGAAGCGAGTCAAAAGGATTCGGGGCAAGTTCTCGCAGGACCCCCCTCCCGTTCTCCAGGAGAATGGGACCGCAATCTCGGACCCCGTGTCCGTGGCGGAATCCTTAGCGACCGCTTTTTCCGCATTCTCTAGCCGTGATGCTGCTCCGCCAGCATTCAATGCACGTCGTGATGTCGCGGAAGGCCGCCGGCTGGACTTTACCTCCAGAGGCGGAGAACCCTTCAACGACAAGTTTACTGTGAGTGAGTTGCGTTCCGCTCTCGCTTCGTGCGCGGACACCGCCCATGGTCCGGACGATGTCCCGTACGCCATGCTTCGACACCTGGGTGAGCGAGGCATGGCCTTTCTATTAGATTTGTTCAACAGGATCTGGGTGGAAGGTCTCCTCCCAGACTCCTGGCGAATCGCTACTGTGCTCGCCTTTCGCAAGCCGGGGAGAGATCACTCTACTCCGACCGGTTTCCGCCCAATCTCTCTAACCTCTTGCGTATGCAAGTTGATGGAGAAATTGGTAAATGTTAGATTAGCCTATTTCCTGGACAGCGGAGGCCATCTGTCTTCTGCACAGTGCGGCTTCCGTAAGTTCCACTCCACGTCGGATGCTCTGCTCCGACTGGAAAATGCCGTCTGCGAGGCTTTCCTTCGTAGACAGCACTACGCCACGGTGTTTTTTGATCTGGAGAAAGCCTATGATACCGCATGGCGATACGGTATCATGGAGACTCTCCACACGATGGGGGCGAGGGGACGCCTCCCAATGTTTATATCTGAATTTTTGCGAGATCGTCGATTCCGCGTACGGGTGGGGGGAGCCCTCTCCGGCCCAAAGGAGCAGGAAGAGGGTGTCCCGCAGGGAAGTGTCCTCAGTGTCACACTCTTTGCCCTGAGCATCAACGGCATCACCTCGGTGCTGCCGGAAGATGTTCTCGCTACGCTCTACGTGGACGACCTTTCGATCTCTTTTGGCGCGGCCCAGATGCCAACTCTGGAGCGCCGACTCCAACAGGCATTGAACCGCGTCTCTTGCTATGCCAAAGCGCACAGGTTTCGGTTTTCTTTGGCCAAGACTAAGGTGGTGCACTTCTGCCGCCATCCACGGCTTCACCCCGACCCAGATTTGTTTCTTAATGGGGTGCGCCTGGATGTGGTTGAGTCGCACCGTTTCCTTGGTCTTGTATTCGACCGACGCCTCACCTGGGAGGCTCACATTCGCAGCCTTAGGGTCTCTTGTACCCGCGCCATGGACATTCTCCGTTCCGTGACGTTCAGCGCTTGGGGCGCTGATAGGGCTACCGCCTTACTTTTTTATCGATCCTTTGTTCGCTCGAAGCTCGACTACGCATGCGAGTTTTATGCATCCGCAGCCGAGCGTTTATTGCGGAAGGTGGATTCGATCCACCACACCGGCCTTCGCCTTGCGACCGGTGCCTTCCGCACTTCCCCCATTGAGAGCCTGTTGGTCGATGCTGGGGAGATGCCACTCGCTCTGCGCCGCGTGCAGTGCATCACTCGCCTGTACGCGCGAGCCCGGCGCCTCCCTCAGTCGCCAACAGCTCTCACTGCATCCGCAGCTGATCTCGATGGTGCCTATGCCGCCGAGAGACGCCAGTCATACCCTAAGCCCTTTGGGTTTAGGGCCAGGAAACTCCTTCGAGAGGTAGATATAGCTCTCGGGCCGGTGGCGCCCCTGGTTCTGCCCAGGACGCCACCCTGGAGGGTACCACATTTGGCTATTTGTCGCCACGCCTCTGCTCCCAAAGCTTGTACTGCGCCGGGAGTATTGCGTTCGATCTTTTTGGAGCACACATCGTGTCACGCTGGTACCGTGCCAGTGTATACGGATGGCTCCAAGTCCCAAGAGGGGGTCGGCTTCCACGCCGTATCCCCTCTGTTTGAAGTCAGCGGGGCTCTACCAGGCGCTGCGTCTGTCTTCACGGCCGAGCTGGTGGCAATACACCACTCGGTACGGGAGATTACGCGACGTGCCCGGTTCGGAGACCGGATTGTGATTTATAGCGACTCACAAAGCGCCCTGAGTGCTCTCGGGGCATTGGAATCTCCGCATCCCCTGGTTCGCGAAATCCGTGACGCCACGGTTTTGGCGAGCCGGGCAGATGTCGAGATTATCTTCTGCTGGGTTCCTGGACATGTAGGAATTGCGGGGAATGAGGGCGCCAAAGAGTCCGCGAGGACTCTGCGACCAGACCAGCGTTTCGCTCTTCCTCACACCGACTACATGGCAGGAATACGGGCAGCTCTTCGGACTGCTTGGCAAAGAAGATGGGAGACGGTCGAGGGGAACTTAAAGTTGCGTGCCATTGCGCCGCGACTGTTCCCATGGACCTATCCCCCAATGCCGCGGCGGCTTCAGGTTGCTTTCTGTCGTCTTCGAATCGGACACACTCGTGTGACGCATCGTTACTTGGTGGAGCGCTCGCATGTGCCCTATTGCAACGACTGCGTCGTCCCCCAGACTGTTCGGCATATTCTTGTCGAATGTCCCAGTCTGGGTGATCTTCGCGCACGATACCTGTCTCGGTACCGGGATGGGCGGGGTCGCTACCGCCTGTCCCTTGTACTCGGGACGAGTGCGTGCACCATGACTGGTGGACTTATTGACTTTTTGGGGGAGGCCGGCCTTCTCCCCTTTATTTAAGGTTCCTTTTTTTGTTATTGTTTTGTTTTAGATTGCACTCTCCTGCACCGGGGTGAGGGGGACCTCCCCCCGCTGCCGGAGATTGCTTCGATTGTTAAGTTTTTCAAATTTATATTGATTGTTAAGTTTTCATATTTTAACTTTAAAGTAGCCTAATTCTAGGCTGTCGTGTTTTTCGGCGACTTATGCCCAAGTGGGTAGTTGCCAGATGGGCTCTATAAAAAAAAAAAAAAAATCATTCAACGGAAACTTACAAATACTGTACGTTCTATCATATACTCCATCTCGATCTTGCACAAACCCAGAAAACTCTCTCACATCACTCTCACCCAACTGTTCCATCCATTCATCCTTTCTCAACCGTTTACTCTTACGCTTCCCCCTTCGATGTTCAACTAACACTAACTGCTTCCCCTCTAAAGCACTAGCTATATCATCCACCATTTCACAGTCTTCCATTCTTTCAGACAGATATTCATTCACCGGATGTTGCACCAAATATTGAGGAGGTTCACGCCACTTTCGCAACTGACTTTGATGCGCTCTACGTTCATCCAAACTTCCATCCTCTCTTTCACGAACTATCACATAACTTACCCCATTTGACCAAACCTTTCTTACTACAAACGGACCTTCAAATTTCTCTTTCAACTTATCCACATTCAGTCTACCTTTTGTCTCAATCTCCTTTAGTACTTTATCACCCACAGAAAAACTCTCAAACCTTTCATTCCCTTTTCTCCACAACTCACGATCCTTCTCACTAAGTCCCATATGTGGCCTAATCATTCGTTCAAAGTTCATCAAATACTTACATGGTGACATTCCAATCGCCTTATGCACTGTCATGTTATACGCCCAAAGCACTCTTCCCAAACATTCATCCCATTCTTTCCCATCTTTCACCATCAATCGTAACATCTCACTCAAAGTTCTTATCGTTCTTTCAGCCAAACCATTCGCACTAGGCATATACGGCGTCGTTCGCACATGATCTATTCCCCATTCACTCAACATCTCCTCAAAAGCACGTCCTACAAACTCAGGTCCATTGTCACTCAACATTCGCACAGGCTTACACATGCACATGGGCAACATTCTCTCACTCACTTCTCTAGCAACAGTCAATGAAGATTTATTTGTCACAGGTGCAGCATACGCAAATTTGCTCTTATGATCCACCATCACAATCATCCCAACATACCCTCTTGCAGTCCTCGGAAAAGACACGCAATCGATCGCTACCATTTCAAAGGGTTCATTCACACTCAACTTTAATACAGGTGGGGCGGCATACACTCTCTGATACTTTCTCTTCTGGCATACTTCACACGTAGTCGCTACATCCACGCAAATCTTTCTCAAAAAGGGACTAAATATACATCCTTTCATACATTCCCACAATTTATTCTTACCCATATGTCCAAACCTATCATGCACAATCTTCACCATTCCAATCGTGCCACACACGGAAAACACCGGAATATATACATCCTCATCATCTATACATTGAACAAAATACACTAAACCCTTGCACACTACAAACTTTCCAGCAAACCTTCTAAACTCTCTTAATATGCAACTCCATTCATTCACAGGAACACTGGTCATCACGCTATCTTTCAATTCACGCACCATCGGACATGACTCTTGCATGCTCTCTATATCTTCAGCAGTCAACAGTTCTTCACTCAAATCGACACCTGCCACTCCTACAAATCCAGTTGAGCCTACAAGCTCACTCTGCAACTTCCCAACTGTTACACTATCTTTCACTAAACATTCATTACATACATCCACTGAAATCCTATTCTTACGCAGAAAATCAATCCCTTTTTATCAGTCATGTCAATTCCAAGTGGAGTTGAGGCCACACCCCCACCAATTGCACCTGATTCTCCCATTTTCTCATTCAGCATTCGCATCAATCTTTCCTCCATTCGCACCTCACTGTCTTTAATCCTCTCTTCCATTCTCACTTCCATCTCCCTCATTTTCCTTTTCAAACTATCATTCTCTTCTCTCAAATGCGCATTTTCTCTGTCTTTCTGCCGCACTAACTCATTTAGTCTTCTCATCTCCAACTCCATGGTCCCAATCTGTTCCTCCTCCATTAGGGACAAAAGACACAGGCTCTCACTCCTCTCCTTCCTCAAACCACCGGGCAGTCCCTATTCGGGCGCCAAAAATATGTAGCGGCGGGATCGCGAGTCCCCAGCCAAAAGTTCCCGCCGCCCTGACAAGGTCCGTTCGGTGGTTCAAGAAGAGGGTATTGAGAAGAGAGAGTATTTTCTAAATTTAATTTAGAAACCCTAATTCTAGAAAAATAATCCAATCCAAAATAATCAACCCAAAATATAACAACCCTCAACCTAAACCAAAATACATTACCTATATATATCTATATATATATATATATATATATAAATACAGTTGGCCTCACAATACTCTGGCCAACCACCACACGTATATATTTACAAAAGGGCCTTACAATAAGATCTTGGCCACGCAAACGAATATTAAAACCAAGATATCGCGACAGACGGGTGCACCCTTAACTATCTAATCGAGTGAGACGTATTGGAGAAAGTGGGAGGTGGATCACTTTCTGCGGGATTCCGAGGGGTCCAGGACTCAGCAAAGCTGAGGATTTTGGGTTGCTGGGACGCTTGTTGGTACCAACTGCTGGGTCACAGTCAGTTGGATGCTGCTTCAACCACTCCCTGGAGACTGGAAGGTGCTGGCCAAGGTCCACTCCTTAGAAACTTGCCCCAAAAGGTAGGCACACTTGCGAGGGTCAGGATTGGCTTCAGCCGTCCCTGAAAGCCAGATGTCGACGACAATCGGTACCACGCAACTGGAAAAGAGAAGGCACATTCAGTCACCTATTCACTGCCACACTCAAACATCTTTACTCCTAACTCATTCAACCATATCCACTCTCACACAATCTTCACTCACCTATCTTCCGTCCAGGCGGCTCTTCCTTCCTCAGTCACAAACTTTACTCCCAAACTTTTACCTACACTTTCTAAAGAAAAATATATGCTGAAAGAATCCGCCTAAAAAGAAAACAGGAGATGAATGGGGGAGCACAATAGAGATCCATCGAGTCCCCCCCACACAAAGTAAAGACGGTGATCACACGATCCACACACACACACATTCTGCAAAAGAAGAAAAAAGATTAGACATAGGGGAGGGGAGGCGGACAACCAAACTACTACAACATTGCATTGATATGTTGGCAGACCCCTGTAGAAAAAATCTGGAAGAGGGTCAAAAAGCTATTGGGGAAATCCAATGGCTTTACAGCTCCCAACATTGTTCAGGCTGGAGAACTGTTGGGAGACTTGTTGAATATTTCAAATGTTTTGGCCGGATCATTTGCTAATATTTCAAGCCCAGACAACTATTCCATCCAATTCCAGTGCTTTAGGCTCGAACAGGAGCAACATCCTATCAACTTTATGGAGTCTAACATGGATAATGAGCCTTATAACTGGTTCTTTTCTATCCATGAGCTCCATAATGCACTGAAGCACTGTGGATCCACTGCACTCGGATCGGATGGCATTTCCTATGATATGATTAGGAATATGCATCCTTTCCTCCTCTGACATTTGCTGGACATCTATAACTTCATCTGGATTAGGGGCTGCTTCCTTTCTATGTGTAGGGAGATTGTAGTTTTACCTTTCCGAAAACCAGGAAAGGATGGTATGGAACCCACCCATTTCCATCCCATTGCCCTTACTAGTTGTCCATGTAAATTGTTTGAGAGGATGATAAATACAAGACTCGTCTGGTTTTTGGAGACAAACCATTTTATATCTCCCTCTCAATCAGGGTTCAGAGAAAAACAGAGTACCATTGACCTGCTTGTTAGAATAGAGTCTTATATAAGAGATGCTTTTTCAAAGAGGCAGCATTCTGTTGCTGTTTTCTTTGATATTGAGAAAGCATATGATATCACTTGGAGGCGTGGTATCCTTAAGCAACTCCATGATTGGGGTCTGAGGGACTTTCTCCCCAGGTTTGTTGAGCAATTCCTCATGTGGCGCACACTACGTGTAAAAGTTGGAAATGCCCTATCAGAGCCCATAGAGCAAGTTGAGGGTGTGCCACATGGATTTGTCCTCAGTGTCACCTGCTTCTCTGTGGCCATCAATAGCATTATTGCCAATCTCCCAGCTGAGATTTCCTCGACCCCAAGGCTCCAGAAGCCAGGTGCACACCCTGGTTATGCACAGTATTTAATTTTTCAAGAATGGACAGCTTTGACTGGACCAATGCTGAATACAGAAGCCACAGGGTGCTTCCGCTTTTCCCATTTGTCAATCTATGATGTCCCTGTCACCATTGAGCCCCATTTCAGATTTCTAGGGGTGATCTTTGATTCAAGGCTTTCTTGGAGGCCTCATTTAGCTGCTTTGAAAAGGTCTTGTCTGAAGAGAATGGACATAATGAAATTACTGTCACACACTTCTTGGGGAAGTGATCAATGCACCCTGTGGCTTCTGTATTCAGCATTGGTTCAGTCAAAGCTGTCCATTCTTGAAAAATTAAATACTGTGCATAACCAGGGTGTGCACCTGGCTTTTGGAGCCTTCACGTCCTCCCCTGTGTGGAGTCTCTATGCAGTGAAGGGGGCTCTTCCTTTTCACAGGCTCAAATCTAACCCCAAATATCCTGAGCAATTACCATGGTCACCAGTATATGAGCGCACGTTCAATTTGAGAACAGTGGCCTCATATGATAGATTTCCATCCTTGGTTCGCCCCTTTGCTCTGCGCATGGCCGAGCGCACAGGACGTTTAAGGGAGTTTTCTGTTATTCCTTTTCAATACCCAAGATTCCCCCATGGCTCATAGCCCATGGCTTCTCACCTCCGGTGGAGGTGAAGAGAAGACTCGGGGCTCCTCTCCATCTGCGGGGATGGATGGGTCTGCTGCCACTTTGGCAAGCGACCAAGCCAAGATCGGCACAACTGGCCCCTCTGCCCACCCCCGGGTGCAGAGCCCCCGACTATGACAAAGACCAAAAGTGCGCAGGGCTGAGCCTCGATAGCATCGGGGACCCTGATTCAGAGGTTACCTGGCATTTTCGAGCCTGCTGGCTTCGAACGCATCCTCGTCATTCGCTCCACTGATGGCAGCATGTTGGCCAAGGGCAACATGATCCATCAGAGGAGAGGATTAGCTAGTGTAATTGGTAGAGAGCCGAAGGTGACCCGTTTCTCGGATGGGAGCCTTCTGGCGAATGCGGCGAAAACCGCCGAGGCGGCCAAGATAAGTGCTCTTTGGACACTTCATGGCACCCTGGTGAGCATGATGCCGCACTCTACCATGAACTTTGTGAAAGGAGTAGTTTATGCGAGGGAACTCGATGACTACTCCATTGAGGACATCACCTTAGAGCTGGCCGACCATGACGCGGTCAAGGTCGAACGTGTGATGAGAAAACAGTGAGGGGCCTCGAGACCCACCCCTACACTCTTCATCATGTTCAACTGTGACAAGCTCCCTGAGTCGGTGTGTGCCGGTTGGTACCGCTACCGTGTGAAGGCATTCATACCACTGCAGCGGCGGTGCTATTACTGTCACTGCTTCGGCCATACAAATCGTTCTTGTAGACGTGCAAAGTCAGGGTCACCCGAAGTCTGTGTAAATTGCTCCAAGGCCGCACACGATAAGTCTAAATCGTGTGTGGCCAAGTGTGTCAATTGCGGAGAGCCGCACCCCGCTTCTTCGAAGCAATGTAGTGCATATCTCCTTGAGAAAAATATTCTGGCCATTCAGGCCCAGGATCGACTCTCATTCCGTGAGACTAAGAACTTGGTCCTGGGACGCCATATGCCTCAATAGTTAGAAAGGCACCCTCTGCTCCTGGCCCATCCAGGCCAATGAGCACGGTTGTTTCTGTGCCCATCGGAGCCCTTCTGCAGGCTCTACTCAACCCGGGTGCTCCCCTGGTAAAGCTGGTGGCAAAAAGGGTTCATACCCAGCCCCGGCTAAAACCAGGTCTCCCCCCTCTTCCCCCAGCTAAAACCAGGTCTCCCCCATCTTCCCCCAGCGTGACCGTTTCACGTAAGGCGAAACAGCCATGCACCTCCACCGAGTCGCCAGGCCATCTTCCGGGGTTCCTAAAGCTTTGCCCCGAAAGGAGGACACCAAGAAAGGATCTCCTTTGCCTACGCCTAGTGGTGGAGCGAGTGGCTCGGAGATGGTGGTTCATCGAAAAGAGGGCCCCCCACCTCCGAAGCTTCAACGCCTGCCTAAGGTTTCGAGGCAGAGGGAGGAAAAGACTCGCATGGCGAGCTCAACCTCCCCCAATAAGTCCTCGAAGGCGACAACGCTTTGTCCGGCCAACAGCGCCTGGGGTTCTGCCCCCGGGAAGCGTACGGCCATTCCCGTGAGGGTCTTCAGTTCGAGGAGTGCCCCCGCGTCTCCTCCGAGCTAGGCCTGGAGGGCATATTCCTTCAATGGAATTGCCGTTGACTCCGGGCTAACTGGAAGGAGCTGCGGAGGCTCGTCTCGTCCCGTTCCCCGTTAGCTATCTTTCTGCAGGAGACCATACTAGGCGCGTGCCCCCTGCCTGCCATCTCGGGGTATAAGGGACTTACCACCGCTCCACCATGAGATGGCCGGGCTGGCGGATGTGCGGTTTACACCCGGCATGATGTCTCCGTTCTTCCTTTCTCTTTAGATACTTCCTTTCAGGTAGTGGTTGTGCAGCTGCACCTGGATAGGAGGTATACTATCATTTCTGCGTCCATTCCACCGTCAGCTGACTTCGACGCGGGGGACTTCCGCCGCATCGTGGCACGGTTCCGAGGCCTTTTCTCTTGCTTGAAGATCTGAACGGCAGGCATCCTCTCTGGGGAGATTACTCAATAAATCCCAGGAGACAAGTCCTTGCCGATCTGATCGAAGAGCTTGAGATGAGTGTCCTACACGTGGATGAGTTTACTCATCACTCTCCGAGAACCGCTTCATTTTTTTGTCTTGACCTATCTTTGTGCTCTTCGGATGCACAGCCTGATTTTGATTTGGGGGTGGTCGATGACCTCCATGGTAGTGATCACTTTCCCATTTAATTATCGTTTTCAGGGCAACTGCCGCCTGAGTGCCCACCCCGGTGCCCACCTCGGTGGTGCTTGGCACGGGCGTGGTGGCCTGCATTTCAGGAAATGACTGAATTCTCTATCCCAGTCGATGTGTTTAGGTTGGTAGCTGAGGCCGTTGAGTTCTTCTCCAGCAACCTCATCGCCGCGGGCCTGACTACTATTCGTAGAACGTCTGGCCGTTTTGCACGCTGACCACTCCCATGGTGATCGGCCGAGTGTGAGACCGCCCTCACACAGAAGCGTTATGCCTACATGCGCTATAAGCGCCACCCGAACGATTTCACTGTCGCTGAATTTCGTCGGGAAGACCCCTTTAGCAGAGGTGTGGAAGCGAGATAAAAGGATTCGGGGCAAGTTCTCGCAGGACCCCCCTCACGTTCTCCAGGAGAATGGGACCGCAATCTCAGACCCCGCGTCCGTGGCGGAATCCTTCGCGACCGCTTTCTCCGCATTATCTAGCCGGGATGCTGCTCCGCCAGCATTCAATGCACGTCGTGATGTCGCGGAAGATGGCCGGCTGGACTTTACCTCCAGAGGCGGAGAACCCTTCAATGACAAGTTTACCTTGAGTGAGTTGCGCTCCGCTCTCGCTTCGTGCGCGGACCCTGCCCATGGTCCGGACGATGTCCCGTACGCCATGCTTCGACACCTGAGTGAGCGAGGCATGGCCTTTCTGTTAGATTTGTTCAACAGGATCTGGGTGGAGGGTCTTCTCCCAGATTCCTGGCGAATTGCTACTGTGCTCGCCTTTCGCAAGCTGGGGAGAGATCACTCTACTCCGACCGGTTTTCGCCCAATCTCTCTAACCTCTTGCGTGTGCAAGTTGATGGAGAAATTGGTAAATGTTAGATTAGCCTTTTTCCTGGACAGCGGAGGCCATCTGTCTTCTACACAGTGCGGCTTCCGCAAGTTCCACTCCACGTCGGATGCTCTGCTCCGACTGGAAAATGCCGTCTGCGAGGCTTTCCTTCGTAGACAGCACTACGCCACGGTGTTTTTCGATCTGGAGATGCCTCCCAGTCATTATATTTGAATTTTTGCGAGATCGTCGTTTCCGCGTACGGGTGGGGGGAGCTCTCTCCGACTCAAATGAGCAGGAAGAGGGTGTCCCGCAGGGAAGTGTCCTCAGTGTCACACTCTTTGCCCTGAGCATCAACGGCATCGCCTCGGTGCTGCCAGAAGATGTTCTCGCTACGCTCTACGTGGACGACCTTTTGATCTCTTTTGGCGCGACCCAGATGCCAACTCTGGAGCGTCGACTCCAACAGGTATTGAACCGCGTCTCTCGCTATACCGAAGCGCACAGGTTTCTCTTTTCTTTGGCCAAGACTAAGGTGGTGCACTTCTACCGCCATCCACGTCTCCACCCCGACCCAGATTTGTTTCTTAATGGGGTGTGCCTTGATGTGGTTGAGTCGCACCGTTTCCTTGGTCTTGTATTCGACTGACGCCTCACCTGGGAGGCTCATATTCGCAGCCTTAGGGTCTCTTGTACCCGCGCCATGGATATTCTTCGTTCCGTGACGTTCAGCGCTTGGGGCGCTGATAGGGCTACTGCCCTACTTTTTTTATCGATCCTTTGTTCGTTTGAAGCTCGACTACGGATGCGAGTTTTATGCATCCACAGCCGAGCGTTTATTACGGAAGGTGGATTCGATCCACCACACCGGCCAAAGCCTGGCGACCGGTGCCTTCCGGAATTTTCCCATTGAGAGCCTGTTGGTCGATGCTGGGGAGATGCCACTCGCTCTGCGCCGCGTGCAGTGCATCACTCGCCTGTACGCGCGAGACGGCGCCTCCCTCATTCGCCAACAGCTGACACTGCATCCGCAGCTGATCTCGACGCTGCCTATGCCGCCGAGAGACGCCAGTCATACCCTAAGCCCTTTGGGTTTAGTGCCAGGAAACTCCTTCGAGAGCTAGATATAGCTCTCGGGCGGGTGGCGCCCTTGGTTCTGCCCAGGACGCCACCCTGGAGGGTACCACATTTGGCTATTTGTCGCCACGCCTCTGCTCCCAAAGCCTGTACAGTGTCAGGATTATTGCGTTCGACCTTTTTGGAGCACACCTCGTGTCACACTGGAACTGTGCCAGTGTATACGGATGGCTCCAAGTCCCAAGAGGGGGTCGGCTAAAACGCTGTACCCCCTCTGTTTGAAGTCAGCCAGGCGCTGCGTCTGTCTTCACGGCCGAGCTGGTGGCAATACACCACTTGGTACGGGAGATTACGCGACGTGCCCGGTTCGGAGACCGGATTGTGATCTATAGCGACTCACAAAGCGCCCTGAGTGCTCTCGAGGTATTGGAATCTCCGCATCCCCTGGTTCGCGGTATCCGTGATGCCACGGTTATGGCGAGCGGGCAGATGTCGAGATTATCTTCTGCTGGGTTCTTGGACATGTAGGAATTGCGGGGAATGAGCGCGCCGATAATGGGGCCAAAGAGTCCGCGAGGACTCTGCGACCGGACCAGCGTTTCGCTCTTTCTCACACCGCCTACATGGCAGGAATACGGGCAGCTCTTTGGACTGCTAGGCAAAGAAGATGGGAGACGGTCGAAGGGAACTTAAAGTTGCGTGCTATTGCGCCGCGACTGTTCCCATGGACCTATCCCCCAATGCCGCGACGGTTTCAGTTCGCTTTCCGAATCGGACACACTCGTGTGACGCATCGCTATTTGATGGAGCGCTCGCCTACGCCCTATTGCGAAGACTGCGTCGTCCCCCAGACTGTCGCACATTTTTGTTGAATGTCTCGTCTGGGTGATCTCCCTATTATTTATGCAGGGTTTGTTTTTTTGTTTTGTTTTGTTTTTTGCTTTTGTTTTTTTCCCTTTACGTTGCACGCTCCTGCGCCGGGGGACCTCCCCCCGATGCAGGAGCTTGCTTCCTTTCCCCCTTTTTTGGGTGTTTTTCATCTCTTTAATTTTATTTTAAAGTAGCCTAGAACTAGGCCAGTTTTAATACGGCGACTAATGCCCAAGTAGGCAGTCGCCAGATGAGCTCTTAACCCCCCCCCCCCCAAAAAAAAAATGCCGCGACGGCTTCAGGTCGCTTTCTGTCGTCTCCGAATCGGACACACTCGTGTGACGCATCGATATTTGATGGAGCGCTCGCCTGCGCCCTATTGTGACGACTGCGTCGTCCCCTAGACTGTTGGGCACATTCTTGTTGAATGTCCCAGTCTGGGTGATCTTCACGCACGTTACCTGTCCCGGTACTGGGATGGGCGGGTTTGCTACCGCCTGCCCTTTGTTCTTGGGGATCTGTGCGTGCACATTGTCTGGTGGACTTGTTGACTTTTGGGGGGAGGCCTTTCCTTCACCCTTTTATTTTACTACGTTTAGTTGTTGTTTTTGTTATTGTTTTGTTATTGCTTCCTAATTGTTATTTGTTTTTATTGTTGTTTTCTGTTCAATTTTTTTTAAGTAGCTTAGAACTAGGCTGTTTGTTTACGGCGACTTATGCCCAAGTGGGCAGTCGCTAGATAGCCCCTTAAAAAAAACAAAAAAACCTTCTGATAATCCACACACAGACGCGATCTTCCATCTGGCTTACATACAGGCACAATCGGACTATTCCATGCATTCCCACTTTCTTCAACCATCCCCAATCATTCTAATTCCACACACTGTTCCTCAATCTCATCAGCAACCAGATGTGGGAAATGTCTCGGCCGCTGATAGATTGGGGTGTCCTCCTTCAGAATAATCTTGAATTCAGGAAGTTTTGCAACCCTGAAATCCAGATCTGGTTTACTGAGGACCCCCTTTTGTTCAAACAGCGTTTGATACACATCCTCCCTTTCATACTCAGTTAAACATCCATCCAATTCTACCATGCTCTTCACTTCATTATACGTCCATTCACATGTCTTTTCACCTGCAACATTCACCCTGACACCCGTGCTATCATCCATACCTACCTCATTGACAGTGGAGAGGTGACCCAGTACATCTCCGACTTGGATTCCCCTCACCTGCCCTTTCACACTGGGGTCCGCCTGCACACATACAGAAGGATCATTCATTCTCATCAAGCCATCAAACACACAAGCAACACGCCTTACCTTATAACACGCATCCTTTCCATCCAATATCACAGTGTTCTCACCCACATTCAAACTAACATCCTTACTCCAACTCACTCTAACAGACACCCTTTCACCCTTCACAAGCCTTATACTCTCCATAGCAGTCGCCTCACTATCAGTAAATGCACTCCTCAAAACACTACCACTTTTCCCTACATACAACTTATACACCCTATTTTTACCAATCTTTCTCTCAATCTGATCACTCACAGGATGCGCAACCATACTGTTCACTTTCCTAAAATCATACCACCAAATCACACCATACTCACTACTCACATTTTCAATCACAGAGAATTCACACTCATTAACACAACATACCATGCATTCGAACAGCTGACCTTATCATTCCAATCACAGGCACTCTCATACTACCAATCCCTACTAAACTACCTTTACACTCAGACAGGAGGGTTTTATCACTCAGCTTGTCATACACGTCCTTATATACCAAGCCATCTTGCATCCAGAATCTATCAAAGCCAAACACTCAATCCCATTCAGTTCCACCTTCACACTCAGACACTCGTACTTCCTTCCAGACAGCACTTTCACACTAGACAGACTTACCAACACATTACTAGCACTCATGCTCCCAGTGGATACTTCACCAGGTACCCTCTTACAATTCAGTTTCCTGCTTCAGACTTTCCATTCATACCTTGCGCTCTCAGCCTAATCCCACACTTTTCACTCGAATGACCTTCCATCGCACAATAGCTACATACATTTCCCTGGTCATGACACATCCTCGCATAATGACTGGCCTTTCCACAGTTACCACATGCATATTTTCCACTCCCCCAGCATTTGCTCCACCATTCAGCTTCAGGCAGTCTTTCTTCAAATGGCCTCTTTCTTTACATTTGTAACACACTTTCACACTTTCCTGGCAATACTTTATCATATGCCTCTTCTCACCACACCCAAAACACGCACCAGATGTCCACCTACATTCCCCTAACATATGCCCCTTCCTTCCACACCTACGACGTTCCACAATCTTTCTCACAGCATTCAGTCTCTCATTTGCTGAGACATACCTCAGTTGCTCCCTCACATACCCATTCATATGCTTACCAGCCATCTGTCCCCTTCCATTTGCCCATCCAGTCTGTCGGCCCAGGAACTCGACATCACCCCAGCTGGAAAAGCGCTCAGGGCATCCCAATAGCTGACAAAACTGCTGGGATGGAGGAAAGCTCCTGGGCTTCTTACCCTCAACATTCACAATATATCATCCATCCATATCCAAATCACTCTCCTCATCAAATCGCCCATCTTCCAGAAGCTCCAACACATCCTCCCACACCAAACGCTCAGCCTGTCAGCCTCATTCTCTCCTTTCTTTTTCCATTCAGCCATTCACTTATCTTTCATGGGACCGTATCAAGGAACTTTCTCATCAATTGCTTACATTCATTCACACTTTCACTTTCCCATGCGAGCCTTCTCAAATTCATTCACCCTTTTATACTTCACACACTCTTTCATTCATTTCACCTGCCCAATCAGTCTCTTCTTCACCACCTCATACCTCAGTTCCCCCACACACGTTATCAGTCGGAAGAATTCTAATACTTTTCATCCAAACACTCCCTTAAAACATTCATCCAGTATCCATTATTCTCCCGGTATTTTAGCTTGCAATAGCATTCAAACTCCCCGAAGAACTCCTTCTCTTTCAACCCTCTTTATTCCGCAAAATTGCCTATTATTGGTACCAATTCCTCTATATACAGTCATCACAATGGAAAGGGCTGACTTTCATGAAAAAAAGAGCAGCTTGGGATGATTATTTTTCAGTTTAACAGCTGTAATGAAATGAAGGGATTCTTTAATACCTCCTTCTGGTAGCAGCAGATCAGTCTTCTTTTGTCCTCCAGTTTTGAGTTTCCGCTTGGGAAAAACATTGGGTGGTAAGCTGCGAGCTGCACAGCTTCCCTCCTCACGGTCACTTCTCCTCTTGTCTGTTGACAGATTTTTTTTGTAGACAAATTCTCCTCCCTCAAAGTGAGTATACGTGCCTTCTCTGCTTCAGAGAGGTGGTTAAGCATCTCTAAAATCATATACAAAAATAATAGTCACAAACACAATGAAAATAACCCAACCGAGCAACTGAGAGCTGGTATCAAACCATGAATGAGCCTGTACAGAGCTGTCAGACTTACGATGTTTGTAAACAAACTGTTTCTATGCTCTGAAATGCAACAGATTTTATCGTGCTTTTTCGTGTATTTCTAAGCAACCCGATAAATTTCCCTTGCAGTGACTGTATGGTTTTGAGGTGTGAACCATTTATATTTTTTGCATTTCTGTTTGGTCGATATTATATATTGTAAGGCTATATATATTCTTTAGGTTTTTATTTTGTGTGTATGTTTTTGTTTTTTTAAAAATTTTATAGAGCCCATCTGTCAACTGCCCACTTGGGCATAAGTCGCCGAAAAACACTACAGCCTAGAACTAGGCTACTTTAAAATAAAAATATGAAAACATAACAATTATATAAATTGGAAAAACTTAACAATCAGGAAGCAATCTCCGGCAGTGGGGGGGAGGTCTGCCTCACCCCGGTGCAGGAGAGTGCAACCTACAAACAAAACAATAACAAACAAAAAACAAAAAACAACCTTAAATAAAGGGAAGAAGCCTGGCCTTCCCTCAAAAGTCAACAAGTCGACAAGTCAATGTGCATGAATCCATCCTGAGTACAAGGGACAGGCGGTAGCGACCCTGCCCATCCCGGTACCGGTACAGGTATCGTGCGCAAACAGTCTGGGGGATGGCGCAGTCGTCGCAATAGGGCGCAGGCGAGCGCTCCATCAAATAGCGATGCATCACACGAGTGTGCCCGCTTCAGAGAATTTTGTGTGTATGTAATATATATATATATATATATATATATATATATATATATATATATATATAGTGCTAAACAAAAGTTTAGGCTGGGTGCATGTCAGACAAGTTGCACCATGATAAAAGTGTCCTAAAAAATATTAATCTTACCCTTAATATTTTGTTGGGCATCCTTTGCATTTCTTGACATCTCTCAGGCATCGTGGCATGGACATAGCAAGATCATGCAGCTTCTGGGTAGGTATAGCATCCCAACAAGCCCTAATTTCTTTCTCCAGCTTGGGGAGAGTGCTGATGTCCTTCCCTTGTAACCCGTGTTTAACCACCTGCCAAAAGTTCTTAATAGGGTTTAAATTTGGACTGTTACCAGGCCAATCCTCAATGAACTTAATCTCACAGTCTTTAAGCCAGGTTATAACAGATTTGGCAGTGTGGCAGGAGGCACCATCCTGTTGGAACACGTTCCTGTTAACTCAAAGCACTTCTCCAGATGTTTATTTAGCAGCTCATAATAAATGTACTGGTTGACTTTAATGTTGGCAGGCAACACAACAAGCTTCTCCAAGCCCCTGCCTGAGAAACAACCCCATACCATTAATGAACTGGGGTGTTTCACGGTTCCACAAAGGTAGCGTGGGTCAAGGGGGTCACTGCCATGCTTCCAATACACATTACCACCCCTCCCCTCAGTCACTGTGAATGTTCTTTCATCAGACCAAAGTATGTCAAGCCAGTCAGCATCATCCCACTGAAGATATTTCAGAGCATAAGCGACCCTATGAGCCTTCTGCACACAGGTGAGAATCGGTTTCCTGATGGGGCAGTGGCTTGTGTAACCAAGCTCATGAACACGTCGACTAACAGTGTGCACAGACACCTCACTGAACAGACCGCTATTATTTTCCTTAATTTTACAGGCTGAAATATGAGGACACTTCTCTAGATCTCTCTTAACAACATTATCAACATGACTAGAGGTCTTATAAGGCCTACCAGGCCGCTCTTTCTGGGTTGGTTTGGTGTCACACCCTCCTTCCCTCTACCTAGCAACGTAACACCTCACAACACGATCACTTAGTTTTAGTTGGTTGGCTATTTCCTTTGTTTGCTTACCGGGCTTCCTTGAGAGCGATAACCTGGGCAATAGTTTCACACGATAATTGACCCTCTTTCCCTATAATAAGGCCACAAACACTCCCAAACTACAAAAAACCCAGTCACAAAATGGCGTCGGTCAGGAGAACACAGCAGCACAGTCCTCTCACTACCGTGGCCAAGCCGACACTGAGCACATGCTGGCAGGCTGAGCAGGAAACTGAGCGATGTAGTGACGTCATGCAGCTGGCCCAAACTTCTGACTAAATTAAATCACCCTCATCGATACCATTCCTTTTTAGACATAAGTTTAGTCTGCCCCCGCTCACTCGGCCTAAACTTTTGTCGAGCACTATATATATATATATACTTTTTATTTTCTGTGATTTATTTATATTTCTGTGTTTGGCCAATATTTTGTAAGGCTGTATATATTTTTGGAATTTTGTATTTATATATAACTATCTATATAAAATTTGTGATAATGTGATTTGTCATATCTTTTCATCATTTGCTTTTTTCTTTCTATAAATAAAGTTATAATTAGATTACCCCTCATTGACCTATCCTAAAACGCCCATATAGCTCTACTTTTGCGGCATCTGGTGTGCTGCTGGACCCCAGAACCTGCAACCACAACTCTATCACTATGAAGGGGTGGGTGGGTAATTTTAGGCCCGTTGAAGAACACCAACCCCACTTTGCAGGGAATTAGTATTTGTTGGAAGTCTTGAAGAATGTGAATTTCTAGTGTAATGCTAGACAAGGCCATGTCCCTAATAAGTATATACTCATGGGATAAAGTTTTGATAGCTCTTAAATTTAAGAGTAGACTTGGTTGCCCTCCTGCAGTGGCTGCCGATGGCTGAGCTCACAATATCTGACTGAAGGTATGTTGTGGTTGTCTATGGCGTCCAAGATTTGGGCATGTTGATACTTTGTGCAATGTTTTCTGATGGGTCGTTACAGCTTAGGCAGTGTTGGTTGTCTGCTTGGCTTATGAGGTGTTTGTAAGTTTGGGTGGTAGCCTCATCTGATTCTGGAAGGTGAGGGGTGACTCTTGTGTTTCCTGGGAGGGTAGATTTTTCCTTTGATATTACTGTTAGTGGTGGGGGGGAGGTGAGTATGGTGTGGGGTTGTGTAAATGGTGACTGACTATTTGAGTGTTGGTGTAATTGGTATCTTTTTGTTGTGATTGACACAGGGAGAGGGGTTGAGGTATAGATTCTTTTGTATGGTAACTAAGGCTTTTCATTGTTAGTCCACAGAGTGGGTTTATGTTGATAGTGGCATGTGTGTCATTGGGCACATACAGTATCTATATTATAATTAATATGATTTCCCTAATTATTATTTCTCACATTCTAGAAATGGGAGTTTTGCCTGAAATTTCAAAGGCTGTTGAAGAAATGGATTGGACGTAAGTTTTAAATTAATTTTTTACCTCTTGGCATAATTGTTTTTCTTCTAAAGGCCATTATATTAATTTAATAACCTTTTAAAATTGTCTTTAGATGGTTTGTAAAGCTATTTAATGTAGCTGTAAACAAGATAGTATAATTTTTTTCAACCCTCATTTTTAAAAGTGGATTCAGTGCTTATCTATACCAGTAAAAGGACTACACTGTATTAAACACAAAGCTACTCATCTATTTTGTCATTAGATTGGGCTTTAATTGCAATGGGGCATGAGCTGCTAATCTAGTCAGGGTTCATCCCCATGCAGAAAGCCCAAAGCATCCCCTATCACACACCTTTAAAAAAATTCTTCCTTCATAATGTGTATGTTAACATTCACCTCTCCTTAAATAATTTAGCCTTTATGCAGTGTTCCACCTTGTCTCTGAGTGGCCCACAGCAATCCCAGTGAGGGTATTTTCTGTCAATCTTAGACGGATTCCTTGAGTGTTGTCTACCAGATCGAGGATGGGGGTTGTCCCTCTGGACCTGAAGCACAGTCAGTTGTCTAATTTAGAAATTTAATGTTGGCTCTCATATAAAAATTTGTCATTTTGAGGGTAGAAAAGATAATGTTAAAAGAAGCACACTATATATACACACTCACGAAGTTATTCAAGAAGCATCAAAGATATGTTTGATGAATTACCTTGTCAAATATTGTGCGTTTTAAAATTATGACATTTGTCTGAGAACTTTTTGACTCACCTATGAATAAGTGTCGCCCGGACGATTGTGTCTGTGAATATCGTTGAGCTGTAGCGGGCCGAAAATCTAGACTAACCCCCAATCGATCCAACCCGTTTCCTACACTAATCTGGACGTGAGAAATTGAAGGAGAATGAAATGGATTGTATATACAGTCCCTTTACTTACAAAAAAAAATGTACAATGATAATTACAAAAATTTATATTTACAAGGGAAGTGTGCACACTTCAAAATGAGGCCAAATTCCCCAATCCAAATAAGATACCAAAAGAATTTTATAAAGGGCGAATAGAACAAATTTACTTAAATATATCTACATGAAATAAAAAACAACAACAACCGAACAAAAAGAGGTACGCGCTATCACTTGTGTGCTGGAGGTGGGTGGTAGTAGGCTAATACCAAAGGAGGCAGGCTCGTCAGCCTTTGCGGGTGTGGTAGTTCAGGTGTCTAGCGAGGTATGAAAGCCCTCCCTCTCAGGGCTGGGTGGAGCACTGGTCTAGAGAACCCTTCTCGCAGTCCGTCCAAGCTTCCACTCTCTGTAGAAGAGATATATCCTCCGTTTATGATCCATTTACTATACATAGAAGGGAAACTAATAAGTGGGTATTACCCAAGTAAATTTATCGACTATCTTACCTCTAAATGTATATCCAAACAATTTTAAGCATTTAATAATTCTTTAAATATTTATCTTTAAAACTATTCTTTCAAAATATAATCCCTGAAAAGAAAATACAAACATCAATAAAATTAAAAACAAAACAAAATTTAAATTCCAGTTATTCACGCACACACACATTCTTACAGAAGGAGGGAGAGGGTATTGGGAAAAGGAGGTGGGAGAATGGCTCTTCATACACACTCACATTCGCTCCACCACAGAGCAAGGCCTAGGTTCCGTTATGTTTCGAGGCAAGCCTGCCGTTCTTACTGACAGGCATACTTTTCTACACTTAATGGGAAGACCTCTCTAGCAGAGGTGTGGAAGTGAATCAAAAGGATTTGTGGCAAGTTGTCGCAAGACCCCCCCACCTCCCATTTTCCAGGAGAATTGGAATGCAATCTCAAACTCTGAGCCTATGGTGGAGGACGTACTTAGCCACTGCTTTCTCTGCATTCTCTAGCCAGGATGCTGTTCCGCCAGCATTCAATGAGCATTGTGATATTGCAGAAGGCTGCCACCTGGACTTTACCTCAAGAGGCGGAACACACTTCAACAGCAGGTTTACATTGATGGAGTTGCATTCCACTCTTGCTTTGTGTGCCCCGTAAGGGGTGTGGTGATTTGCCGTGCTGGCAGGATCCAGCGCTCCATCCGGCTCCAGCTTAGCCTCTCTTCCTTCCTTCAGATAGCCTGTATTTCTCCCTTACTTCGTCGCTTTTCATACAACCTCTCCCACAACCTTCTCTGGTCAGCCTCTAATTTCACAGGGTAGATGCTGACCTTCTTCTCAGCCAACCGTCCCAGATCGGGGCTGAGGTAGGAGGGGACAATGTTTCTTAACCCCTGAGCTCCGGTCTTGGGTGGTTGGTTTTTAACAACCTGATTCATCCCCACCCCATACATTCCTCACATCCCCTTTCTTTCTCACTTCAGAATCTATATTATTACGCTGTGTATAAGATGGAGCCGCCATGCCGAGGGACTGCCAGGCCACCAGGCAGGAGGGGTGGTCCTGAATGGTGGCACCTGGCTATGCCGGGCCTGTACACACACCCCTTGCAGGGCAGGCTACTGCGAGGAGTGATGAGCTAATGCAACCCGTAATAAAAAGAGGGTCACCATGCCCAATGATGAGTCCACAACCCCCCCCTCCTTTAATTCCCCCTGTACGATCGATGGAGCTGCCTTCGGGCATATCGACAGAAAAATTGGAGGCCCCCCCATCCTGTGCTTGCGCAGGGGACCCTCCATATTTCTCTAACCGGAGAGGAGGCTTACTCCTCTCCTTCACCTATGGGTGTAGGGGACTCTCCCTCGCCCCCTTCTCTGGAGGTGCTTTTGAGCACCTTTCCTTTTCCAGCGGAAGTCCTCCCCTTTTCTTTCCAAGGAGATGCCAAGAAAGCCAGCAGGCAGCTCATAGCTGACCGGCCCCCAGTGAAGCGGCTCGGTTTGGGCAAACTCCCTTAGGGGGGAGAGGGAAGCCAGGCCCCTTCTGTCACTTTCCTCAAAAGACCTGCCAGCAAGAATATTAAACCTTGCTGGGTCAAAGCAAGTGCCTCCCCACACTTGACTAGTGACAATGATGCCAACGGGAACTGTGATGTCTGGGAGGATGGGGGGCAACTGGAGGCCCCCCCTGAGATAGACATGGTCCTTGAGGCAACCAAGCCTCAGATGGGGGGGACTCCAGGCTCGGCGCCAAGCACCGAACCCAAATCCGCCCCTGGCTCGGGTTTCTGAGGCAATACAAGGAGGGGAGGGATCTCCTCCGACTGGTGCCCCTACAACTGCCAGGACCTTCTCCATTTTGGAGAAGGACCTAGCTGAGGCCTGTCCATCTGACCAGGGAGCTCCTACCAGCGAAGGTGAGAAGCGGGTTCATTCCCCGCCCTCCTCTCCCTAAAATAAAAAGCACAATAAAAAGACTTGGGGCTCCTCTCCATCTGCAGGGACGGATGGGTCTGCTGCCACTTTGGCAAGTGACCAAGCCAAGATCAGCACATCTGGCCCCTCTACCCCCTAGTGTGTAGAGCCCCTGACTATGACTAAGACCAAAAGTGCACAGGGCGGAGCCTCAATAACATTGGGGCCCCTCATTTAGAAGTTACCTGGCATTTTCGAGCCCTCTGACTTCAAACACTTCCTCGTTATTTGCTCCACTGATGGCAGCATGTTGGCCAAGGGCAACATGATCCATCAGAGGAGAGGATTAGCTAGTATAATTGGTAGAGAGCCGAAGTTGACTCATTTCTTGGATGGGAGCCTTGTGGCTAATGCGGCGAATCACTCCGAGGCAGCCGAGATAAGTGGTCTTTGGACATTTGGTGGCACCCTGAGTGAGTGTGACGCCGCACTCTACCATGAACTTTGTGAAAGGAGTAGTTTATGCGAGGGAACTCGTTGACTACTCCATAGAGGACAGTACTCGGGACGAGTGCGTGCACCATGACTGGTGGACTTATTGACTTTTGGGGGGAGGCCGGCCTTCTCCCTTTCATTTAACCCGGTTTTATTGTTGTTGTTGTTTTTGTTATCGTTTTTTGTTATTGCTTTGTTATTGTTATTTCTTTTTATTGTTGTTTCCTGTTGAATTATTTTGTTTACGGCAACTTATGCCTAAGTCGGCAGTCGCCAGATAGCCCCTTAATAAAAAAAAAAAAATCCATAGAGGACATCACCTTAGAGCTGGCTGACCATGGGGCGGTCAAGGTTGAACGTCTGATGAAAAAATAGGGAGGAGCCTCGAGACCCGGCCCTACACTCTTCGTCATGTTCGACTGTGACAAGCTCCCTGATTCGGTGCGTGCCAGTTGGTACTGCTACCGCATGAAGGCATTCGTGCCACTGCCGCGGCGGTGCTATTACTGTCACCGCTTTGGCCATCCGAATTGTTCTTGTAGACGTGCAAAGTCTGGGTCACCCCCCGAAGTAAGTGTAAATTGCTCCAAAGCCGCACACGATAAGTCTAAATCGTGTGTGTCAATTGCGGAGAGCCACACCCCGCATCTTTGAGGCAATGTGGTGCATCTCTCCTTGAGAAAGAAATCCTGGCCATTCAGGCCCAGGATTGACTCTCATTCCGCGAAGCTAAGGACTTGGTCCTGGCACGCCCAGCTCTGCCTGAGAGTTTTATGCCTCAATAGTTATAAAGGCACCCTCTGCTCTGCCCCATCCATGCCAACGAGCTGGTGGCAAAAAGGGCTCACACCCAGCCCCGGCTAAAACCAGGGCTCCCCCACTCTTTCCCCAGCGTGACCGTTTTCCGTATGGTGAAACGACCACTCGCCTCCACCCAGTTGTTAGACACAGGAGGCAACACCCCTGAAGTTGGTCACCAGGCTATCCTCCGGAGTTCCTAAAGCTATCCCCCGAAAGGAGGACAGCAACAAAGGACCTTCGGCTCCTTCGCCCACGCCTACTGGTGGGCCGAGTGGCTCGTAGACGGTGGTCCTCGAAAAGAGGACCCCCCGCCTCCGAAGCCGCAACGCCCGCCTAAGGTTTCGAGGCGGAGGAGGGAAAAGACTCGCATGGCGAGCCCAACCTCCCCCAATAAGTCCTCGAAGGCGATCGCGCCTTCAGCGCTTTGTCCGGCCAACAGCGCCCGGGGTTATGCCTCCGGGAAGCCTACGGCCATTCCCGTGAGGGTCTTCTGTTCGAAGAGGGCTCCCGCGTCTCCTCCGAGTTAGGCATGGGGAGGCATATTCCTTCAATGGAATTGCCGTGGACTCTGGGCCAACTGGGATGAGCTGCGGAGGCTCGTCTCGTCCCGTTCCCCGTTAGCTCTTTTTCTGCAGGAGCCCATGCTAGGCGCGTGCCCCCTGCCCGCCCTCCCGGCGTATAAGGGTCTTGCCACCCTACCACCACGAGATGGCCCGGGCTGGCGGTTTCGCGGTTTACACCCGGCATGATGTCTCCGTTCTTCCTTTCACTTTAGATACCTCCTTTCAGGTAGTGGCTGTGCAGCTTCACCTGGATAGAAGGTATACTATCATTTCTGCATACATTCCACCGTCAGCTGACTTCGCCGCGGGGGACTTCCGCCGCGTCGTGGCACGGTTGCCGAGGCCCTTTCTCTTGCTTGGAGATCTGAACGGCAGGCATCCTCTCTAGGGAGATTACTCAATAAATCTCAGGGGACAAATCCTTGTCAATCTGATCGAAGAGCTTGAGATGGGTGCCCTAAATGTGGATGAATTTATGTATCACTGTCCGGGAACTGCTTCACTTTCTTGTCTTGATCTATCTTTGTGCTCTTCGGATGCACAGCCTGATTTTGATTGGGGGGTGGTCGATGACCTCCATAGTAGTGATCACTTTCCCATTTAAATATCATTTTCAGGGCAACTGCCGCCTGAGAGCCCACCTCAGTGGTGTTGGCGCGGGTACGGTGGCCTGCATTTCGGGAAATGACTGAATTCTCTATCTCAGTCAGGGAGTTTAGGTCAGTAGATGAGGCCGTTTAGTTCTTCACCGGCAACCTCATCCCCGCGGTCCTCACTACTATTCCCAGAACGTCTGGCCGTTTTGCACGCCGACCACTCCCATGGTGGTTTGCCGAGTGTGAGACGGCCCTCAAACAGAAGCGTTATGCCTACATGCGCTATAAGCGCCGCCCAAACGATTTCATTGTCGGTGAATTTCATCGGGCTAGGGCTAGGTTCTGGTATATTTCGAAGCACGCCCGCCGCTCTTCTTGGCGGGCATACGTGTCTTCACTTAACGGGAAGACCCATCTGGCAGAGGTCTGAAAGTGAGTCAAAAGGATTTGGGGCAAGTTCTCACAGGACGGCCCTCCTGTTCTCCAGGAAAATGGGACGGCAATCTCGGACCCTGCGTCCGTGGCGGAATCCTTTGCGACCGCTTTCTCGGCATTTTCTAGCCTGGAGGCTGCTCCGCCAGCATTCAATGCACGTCGTGATGTCGCGGAAGGCCGCCGACTGAACTTTACCTCTAGAGGCGGAGAAGCCTTCAACGACAGGTTTACTGTGAGTGAGTTGTGCTCTGCTCTTGCTTCGTGCGCGGACACCGCCCATGGTCCGGACGATGTCCCGTACACCATGCTTCGACACCTGGGTGAGCGAGACATGGTCTTTCTCTTAGATTTGTCAAATAGGATTTGGGTGGAGGGTCTCCTCCCAGATTCCTGGCGAATCGCTACTGTGCTCGCCTTTCGCAAACCAGGGAGAGATCACTCCACTCCTGCCGGTTTCCGCCCGATCTCTCTAACCTCTTGCGTGTGCAAGTTGATGGAGAAATTGGTAAATGTTAGATAGCCTTTTTCCTGGACATTGGAGGCCATCTGTCTTCTGCACAGTGTGGCTTCCGCAAGTTCCACTCCACGTCGGATGCTCTGCTCCGACTGGAAAATGCCATCTGCGAGGTCTTCCTTCGTAGACAGCATCACGCCACGGTGTTTTTCGATCTGGAGAAGGCCTATGATACCCCATGGCGATACGGTATCATGGAGACTCTCCACACGATAGGGGCGACGGGACGCCTCCCAATGTTTATATTTAAACTTTTTCGAGATCGTCGATTCCGCGTACGGGGGGGCCCTCTCCGGCCCAATGGAGCAGGAAGAGGGTGTCTCGCAAGGAAGTGTCATCAGTGTCACACTCTTTGCCTTGAGCATCAACGGCATTACCTCGGTGCTGCCGGAAGATGTTCTCGCTACGTTCTACGTGGACGACCTTTTGATTTCTTTTGGCGCGGCTCAGATGCCAACTCTGGAGCGTCGACTCCAACAGGCATTGAACCGCGTCTCTCGCTATACCGAAGCGCACAGGTTTCGGTTTTCTTTGGCCAAAACTAAGGTGGTGCACTTCTGCCGCCATCCACGGCTTCACCCCGACCCAGATTTGTTTCTTAATGGGGTGCGTCTGGATGTGGTCGAATCGCACCGTTTCCTTGGTCTTGTATTCGACCGACGCCTCACTTGGGAGGCTCATATTCGCACCCTTAGGGTCTCTTGTACTCGCGCCATGGATATTCTCCATTCCGTGACGTTCAGCGCTTGGGGCGCTTATAGGGCTACTGCCTTACTTTTTATCGATCCTTTGTTCGTTCGATGCTCGACTACGGATGCGAGTTTTATGCATCCGCAGCCGAGCGTTTATTGCGGAAGGTGGACTCGATCCACCACACCGGCCTTCGCCTGGCGACCGGTGCCTTCCGCATTTCCCCCATTGACAGCCTACTATTCGATGCTGGGGAGATGCCTCTCGCTCTACGCCGCGTACAGTGCATCACTCGCCTGTACGCGCGAGCCCGGCGCTTCCCTCATTCGCCAACAGCTCTCACTGCATCCGCAGCTAATTTCGATGGTGCCTATGCCATCAAGAGACGCCAGTCATACCCTAAGCCCTTTGGGTTTCGGGCCAGGAAACTCCTTCCAGATCTAGATATAGCTCTCGGGCTGGTGGCGCCCCTGGCTCTGCCCAGGACGCCACCCTGGAGGGTACCACATTTGGCTGTTTGTCGCCACGCCTCTGCTCCCAAAGCTTGTACAGCACCGGGATTATTGCGTTCGACCTTTTTGGAGCACACCTCGTGTCACGCTGGAACCGTGCCAGTGTATACCGATGGCTCCAAGTCCGAAGAGGGGTTCGCCTTCCACGCCGTATCCCCTTTGTTTGAAGTCAGCGAGGCTATGCCAGGCGCTGCGTCGGTCTTCACGGCCGAGCTGGTGGCAATACAACACTCGGTACGCGAGAGTACGCGACGTGCCCGGCTCCGAGACCGTATTGTGATCTATAGCGACTCAAAGCGCCCGGAGTGCCCTCGGGGCATTGGAATCTCCGCATTCCCTGGTTCGCGATATCCGTGAGGCCACGGTTTTGGCGAGCCAGGTGGATGTCAAGATTATCTTCTGCTGGGTTCCTGGACATGTAGGAATTGCGGGGAATGAGCGCGCTGATGAGGGCGCCAACGGATTCTGCGACCCGACCAGCGTTTCGCTCTTCCTCACACCGACTACATGGCAGGAATCTGGGCAGTTCTTCGGACTGCTTGGCTAAGAAGATGGGAGACGGTAGAAGGGAACTTAAAGTTGCGTGATATTGCGCCGCGACTGTTCCCATGGACCTATCCCCCAATGCCGCGACGGTTTCAGGTCGCTTTCTTTCGTCTCCGATTCGGACACACTCTTGTGACGCATCGCTATCTGATGGAGCGCTTGCCTGCGCCTTATTGTGATGACTGTATCCTCCCCCAAACTGTTCCGCACATTCTTGTCGAATGTCCCAGTCTGGGTGATCTTTGCACATGTTACCTGTCCCAGCACAGAAATAGGTGTGGTCGCTACCGCCTGTCCCTTGTACTCGGGATGATTGAGTGCACATTGACTGATGGACTTGTTGACTTTTGGGGGGGGGGGGAAGGGCGGCCTTCTCCCTATTATTTAAGCAGGTTTTTTTTTTTTGATTTTGGTTGTTTTCCTTATAGGTTGCGCGCTCCGGCGCCGGGGGGACCTCCCCCCGATGCAGGAGCTTGCTTACTGCTCGCTTCCTTTTCTCATTTTTTTTGGGGGGGTTGTTTTTTATCTTTTTGAATTTTATTTTAAAGTAGCCTAGTACTAGGCCAGTTTTTAATACTGCGACTAATGCCCAAGTAGGCAGTCGCCAGATGAGCTCTTAAAAAAAAAAATCCATAGCTGAGCATGTTTTGTGGAAGTTGGACTCGATCCACCACAACGGCCTTGTATTGCAGTATTCTAGAAAGTTTAAATGTCATATCTGCAATGACATTAATTTTTTGACATCTTCTATTGTATTGTAAATAGTAACCGAAATTCTATAAAATAATGACTCCTGATTTGTTTATCTTTTTTTATTATATATTCCTGCTAAAAAATTTTAATTCACTTATGAGTATTTCACTTCTTTTCCTTTTTACTAGGTTACCAACTGATGTTCAGTCTGAAGCTATACCTTTAATATTAGGTGGTGGAGATGTTTTGATGGCAGCAGAAACAGGAAGTGGGAAAACTGGGGCATTTTGTTTGCCCATCTTACAAATTGTATGGGAGACATTAAAGGATATTCAGCAAGGAAAATCTTCAAAACCATCCAAGGAAACCTGTAAGTTGAGGATGAGTTTTTTCTTAAATAGTATCTTATGCTTTCCAAAGCCTACTCCTCGACATTTTATGGACTTTATATATGATAATACCTAGTTATTGAAGAGAGTGTATTTGAAAACAAATTTGACTATTTACCAGTAGTGGTTTAATAGAAAAAGCTGTTGTGTCCTTTTATATGTAATAGGCTGAGATGCATACAGCCTTGATAATTCATTTTCTTGCATAATCAAATGAAGGAAATATGATTACATATTCATTTGCATCTACACCATTTTACACCTGGTATTTGGAACAGCAGCATGCACTACATGTTCGTTAGCATCTACACCATTTTACACCTGGTACTTGGAACAGCAACATGCACTATCAGCCCCAGTGCCTTTTGTAGTCTCAAATTAGATTGAGACATTACAGCCTTTATTTCCTTCATAACATTTCCATTTTGTGCCACTATTATAGTCACTGACCCGTTTTAACCTATCGGTTCATAATTTGTATGAAATAATGGAAGATGATTGCATGGAAAAGAATGGGGAATGTGTTGTGATGATGAGGCGGAGGAATGTTTGAAAAAGGATGTATGTTTGGTAAATGAAATCCATATGATATGGATGGAGTATGGTGAACATGGAGGTTCTGGACTGATGGAAGCTTGTGTGAAAGTTGGTGACGACTGTCTTTTGTGGACTGATTGATACAGGAGCACAGATTTTGTTAGTGCATACCAGGATAGGGAGTAAGTATGAAGAGTTAGGGAAGTTGAGGATTAGTGGTTTGGGAAATGGTTGAGCATATTTGCTTGGGAGAAAGCAGCAGGTTTCTAAAAAATTTTGTCACACTTTTTTTTTTGAGAGAGGTTTACGTCTGTAATAGAAAAAAAGTTCCCTCAAACAAACTTAAAGTTGTAGTTTTCCAGCACTTGTCAGTAAAAGGTCTTTTCCATTGTATGCATGAGTGCCAAGTGCTCAGAAGCTCAAAATGACAGTGATCATGAAGAAGAACACCATCTCAGTGGCCACAGTGTCCAGGGCCATCAAGGAGGAGGGGGGCAAGAGTTTGAGGTGAGGGGAAATGGCTTTGGTCACTGACTGTATGTGAGAATGTTTGGAGTGTTGCTGTCGCCTATTAAATGACTGGAAAAGTCATGACAGTCAAATTTTAACACTGGTCAACAGCCCAAATGGTTCACATATGAGATTATGCTCACACAACTAATTTCATATTGCTGAATTTGAATATATTTGTTTTGCTCTCTCAGACAAGGTTTAATAAAAAAAATCAATAGGCACAAATATTCAATATTCCGCCACTTGTGTCATGCAACAGATATTTAACCGCAAACAGACCAGCTTGTCTCTCATGTGACTGTGCTTACATGACTAATTTCACATTGTTGAGTATGATTTAGATGTTTTATTCTACTATCAGATCTACTTTCTTAAAATATCAGAAAAATAGTAAATATGATGACATTAATTGTCTCGCGCAGATAATGATATTAAACACGTCACAGATAAGGTCATAAGAAATTGTACCAGAAAGCATAAGTTCAAATCCTTTATAATTGACAAAATATGAACATCTAAAAGTGCTTCTGAACTTGGCCCTTTTGTTTCTAAAGTTTGCTCTCTTCTCATTGCTGTGTCCAGCAATAGTCACCCATCATGTTAGGACTGAATTGTTTCCATTATGGTGATGTCTTGATTAAATCTTTCACCATGTTCATCACTAATGTCTCCAAAGTTATGCTGGGAAAATTTCAATATGAGAGTGTAAAAAATGCAATTTCAAGGACATCCTTGCTCCCATTGCATGATAATTCTGCAACATGGTTATAATGATTTCTTTGTAGTTGTCAGCACAATAGTTTCTAAGAAAAAGCTTTGACACATTGACAAATTATTCCCATGAGTTTTTCTCGAGTGGGTTCAAGGCCTTGGTGAATTTGCTATCATGAACTAGTTTAGGAATCTGTGGTCCATTCAAGACAACTGCTTTCAACTTGGCTTCGGAAACCACACCACCTAGTTTCTGACATAAGTATCGAAACCCAGCACCAGATTGATCCATAGTCTTGATGAAATTTTTAGTCAAACTGAGCTTTAGATGCAGTGGAGACAAAAATATCTTTTCTGGATCTATAAGAGGATTGTGAACACAGTTGAACCTTCCAAACGCATCTTTTGGTCTTGTCAGCCATTCCTTTCTTACATAGTGCTCTGCATCAGCTCTGCTGTCCACCAAACACAAAATGCACATGTGCTTTGTGTAGCCATACTGAAGGCCCAGTAGTAAACAGATGACTTTGAGATTCCCACATATCTTCCACTGGTGTTTCTCATACTCTATAGCGGCTTACTAATCTTCATTCTTTAATAGCTCTCGGCCATCTAGGCTGCATGTGCTATTGGGACAGATGGAAACAGATTGCCATTGTGTAAAAGAACAGCTTTCAGAGATTCTTTTTCCAGAGTTTATAAACAGTCTCCAATCATCTGACTTGTATGGTTCAGACCTGCAGAATTGTTGCATGAGAGATACTGCATGCTCACAGTACCAAAGGTTGTTTGCCATCTTGAAAAATGCAGATTGCTCTCTATGTTGGTAACAAGCTGTAGTGATACGCCCTCCAGCTTCCAGCAGTTTACGCTGCTTTAGTCTGGATCCCAGAACTTCAGCCTTTTCTTTGGAAAAGTCTAGGTCCCCAATGAGATCATGAAGCGCTTCCATTGGTAGAATTAGAATCGGAATCACTCATCAATTCTTGTTCAGTCAGTAGATTTGGGACTGGGAGTTCAGCGCTGTGCAGAACTGGTCAGATTGCAGAAGCAATATTGGGGTACTGCACCTTGCACCCAAAGACCACTGCTGTGGTCTTTGGGTTCACGCCATATCATTGGTACAGCAAATGGCACTCCCGAGCTTCACTTACCACACATCCACTCGCTCAGGTGGTTGAGACAAGACTTACAAGCTATATGAGGTGCCCATTTATTGTCTTGGTCACCCAAAGGACATTTGAAGTTACTTGTATTTCAGTCGAATAGCTTTTGTGATTGGTTTCAGCATCATTCACGCACTTTCCATGTTCCATGTTTTGTTAAGTTCAGAGTAATTAGAAATTAGGCAGTTGTCAATATGCACTATCATGAACCAGCAATGTGAAACAAACAAAGAGCACAAATTAGGAAAATATTATTGCATAAGTGGAACCAATTAACATATAAATTAGTGTATGGATAACATGGTGTACCAAATATATAGATATGCTGGTTCTGGAAAACTTAGCCTGATACAGCTATACGAATGTCATTATTGAATTCAGCACATACAATTACCCTAGAATCAGACTATTTTGATCCAGAACCATGAGAAATCTTTTTTTTTGTTGACCAGTGTAATTTTTTCTGATGGAAAAAACCTTGAGTCAATCCAGTCTTCATCAAACAGAATGACTCTGCAGTAAGCTTTGGCTTAGACATCTCCAATGTCCAATACGTATCCACGACCAAATACCCTGCCTCTGTGATGATGCTCACCATTGTGGCTTCAAATGGCAAGAATATGCCGCCAGTGTGATTCACAGCCAGTTACAGGCTCGCTGCGGCTGATTACAGGTACATCTTGAGCATGAAAGTCCTGCCCTGAGTGAGAAAGACCATAAAGATCCTACATCTTTCAGTAGGACAGGGCCAAAGACTGTTCAAGAGTAGCTGGTCGAAAGACTTTTGGCTCCCGCAGTTATCTGCTCACAATCCTCTTGATTACAGCATGTGAGCGCATGTTGATGGCAAGGCCTTCAAGGCTTACCACAGCAACTTTGAGCTGAAGCTCTCTGTCAACCGCATATGGGCCATCGTGAAGAAGGACTTCATCATCATTGTGTGCATGGCCTTAAGGTCTCACCTGGAGCGTGTGCTCACCTTTGAGCATGACCACATTGATTAATATTGGAATCAAACACATATTTATATATTAAAACATTCTTTTTGAATGTTCCAGTCTTGGTGATCTTTGTGTACTTCACCCCCCCCTCTCCTTCCCCTACACTATCCTTCTTCCTTTTGCTTTTGTTCTGTATTTTTTGCAAGTTTTTTTTTTGTTTATTTTGTTCATTTGCTGTTCTTTGCTAGGTTTGTTTTTTGTGAATTTAAAGTAGCCTTTTACTCGGCTGAAATTGAATTGCAGTGATTTATGCCCATTGTGGTAGTTGCTAGATGGGTGCTGTAAAAAAAAGAAAGGAAAAGCTTAAGATAAGCTTTTGTAATTTTGGCTCCTCTGTCCTTGATGGTGAGTAGCAGAGGAAGTGTAAAAGGAAAAAATAAGATATAGAAGGATTAGGGAGGTCTGTGCATAGGATGAGTAGGGGCGGGTTGATGGGTGATAAAGAATGGGCTCTGAGCTTCAAAAGCTTTACTTTTGTTTTTTCAGCATCAAAATGGGCAATGAGCTTTTTTAATAGAGACCCTGGGTTAGCAGTCACTCCCGATGGTCTTCGTTGTCAGTCAAGGGACCAAAAGGCTTGGCAGGGAGTTCGTGCGACTAAAGGTGTCACTGGTGGAGGCAAATACTACTATGAAGCCTATGTGGCTGATGAAGGGCTTTGTCGGGTGGGGTGGTCTACAAATCAGGTATGAGATGATTATTTTTTGTTAAAGGTGTCTTAAGGTTGTTTTTACTTTTCCTCATAAGTATAACTTTTCCAAATAAAATTTTCCTATTTGCTTTGGTAATCAATCCTGCATGACCCCTTTCTAAAACTATTCATGGTCCCAGGTAAGCTAATTTCAAGGTTAAGTGGTTTACATTTCATTCCTGTCCTTCAAATGGAAACTGTTTCTTTCATGTTTTGTTTTACTTTTTTTTTTAATCCTTTATGGTCATTCTAACTTTTATGATCAACAGCCTTGTAGATTTCTTGCCTATATTTTGATACTTTTATTCTTTTTTTACTATGCTCTACACACTTTCAATGGAAATATAAATGTAGAACAAAAACTTTCCTTTGAGGCAACTAGCTGAGCAAATACAACAAAGACAAGAAAATACTACTAGAAACATAACCACAGAACAAATACCATCAATCTACTAAACACTAAGCATATTGCATTGTCCAATAGCAAAACTATACAATCTGTTTCAGCAATCACCACAAAATACACCATACTCTAAAAAAACAAGTAAACTCACTCATCTATCTCTTTCTTACATTAGCCACTTTAACTGCAACCTTAATTATTGATGAGTTATCCAATGTAAACAACTCTTCCTCACCAACTGCCACAGGAATCACATCCTCCACCACATCAAGCTCTCAACTGCCTGTTTTCTAGAGAGGAACTTTAGAGTTGTGTGCCACTGTGCCGTGAATTCCCATGGACCTACCACCCAATGCGGTGAGGGCTTTAGGTTGCTTTCTCTCATCTTTGAATTGGGCACACTTGCGAGATATACTGCCATTTGATGGAACGCTCAACTGTACCTTATTGGGATGACTGCAATCTCCCCCAGACTGTTTGGCACATTCTTTTTGAATGTCGCAATCTGGCCCCATAATGGGCACGGCAATTTGCTTTCCTGGCTGCTATTTTGACAGGACTCAGCGCCATGTCCAGCCCCAGCTTAGCCTCTTCTCCTTCTTTCTGACAGCCTGTGTTTTTACCCTACTTCCTCACTTCCCTTACAACCTCTCCCACAACTCTCTCTGCTTGGCCTCTAATTTCACAGGGTGGATGTTGACCAGCTTCCTCTCACCCAACTATCCTGGATTGGGGCCCAGGGAGGAGGGGACAATGTTCCCTCACCCCTGCGCTCCAATCTGGAGTGGTGGGTTTTTAACAACCTGCATCATCCCAACCCATACCTTACTCACATCCCCTTTCTTTGTCCTTTCAATCAATCAATTTTTACGCTGTGCCTAAGGGGGAACCGGCATGCCGGGCTGTCAGGTTACTAGGCAGGAGGAGTGGCCTCAAATGGCAGCAGCCAGTTTTGCTAGCCCCATATTCACCCCGCGCATAGCGGGCTACTGCATGGGGTGATTTGCATTTGCCTCCTTTGAAAAGTATAGGGTCACCATGCCTGATGATGAAACCACCCAAAACCCTCTCTTCCCTTCCCCTTTATCAGTGTTGAAGCTGCCCTCGGTTAGCTCCACTGAAAAAATGGATGTTTTCCCTTGTGCTCTCTCAGGGGACCCTCCAAATTTCTTCTACTGGAGAGGAGGCTTACTCCTTTGCCTACAGGTGCAGGGCTCTCTCCCTCACCCCCTTTTCTGTCACATTCTCCAGCAGCAGTCCCTACTCTACTTTCCAAGGGGACTGCCAAGAAAGCAAGCAAGTGGCCCCAAATTGACTGGTTTGATAGGGCCTACTACCCCCTGAAGGAGGCAAGGGATGTCAGGGCCCATCGGCCTGCACCCCCTAATGTCCTGCATGCGTAATGAGCTTGAAGATGGTCAATATACTTGCCCCCCTCTCTTTCCTGACAGATGCCGGCGTACCTGGAATGGGATCCATTAAGTGTGTGTGTGGGGGGGGGGGGCACATGGAGGACCCCCTTGAAAAGGACATGGTTCCTGAGATGAGCCAGCCTCAGACGGTAGGATCTTAATGGGGTCGAACATGAGCTTGTTGCCAAGCACCGAACCCAAGTCCGCCCCTGTGAAAGCTTCTCCTCAGAGGGCGTGGGTGCCTGAGGGCTTACAAGGAAAAGAGTGGTGTTCTTCCTATGCTGGTGCCCCTGTTGCAGCCAGGACCTTCTCCATTTCCGAGAAGTATCTTGCTGAGGCCCACCCATTTGCCTTAGGGGCTCCTGTCAGCGGATGGGAGAGGCAGGTTCATTCCCTGCCCTCCTCTCCTGAAAAGAAAAGAAATAGAAAAAAAGTCTATAAAGCCTCAGGGGCTCCTCTCCCTCTGTGGGAGCCACGTGGATGGACGGGTCTGCTTCCGTTTCCTTATACAACCAAGCCAAGATCGGCACATCTGTCCCCGTTGCTCCCCCCCACTGATGGTAGCATGTTGACAAAGGGCAACATGATCCATCAGAGGAAAGCTCTAGCTAGTGTGATTGGCCGAGAACCAAGGGTGACCAGTTTCCCTGTGAAAGGAGTAGCTTATGTGAGGGAACTCGTGGACTACTCCATAGATGACATCACTTTAGAGGTGGCTGACTATTGGGCAGTTAAGGTCGAATGTGTGATGAGAAAATAGGGAAGGGCCTCAAGACCCACCCCTACACTCTTCTTCACTTTCGACTGACTAGCTCCCTAAGTCTGTCCATGCTGGTTAGTATCGCTACCGCGTGAAGGCATTCATGCCACTGCCACAGAGGTGCTACATACTAATTGCTCCTGTAGACCAACAAAGTCGGGGTTACCCGAAGTCTGTGTAAGTTTCTCCAAGGCCACACATGCTAAGTCCAAATCGTGTGTGGCCAAATGTGTCAATTTCAATAGGCGCACCCCGCTTCTTTCAGGCAATGTGGTGTGTATCTCCTTAAGAAGGAAATACTGGCCATTCAGGCCACGGATCGGCTCTCAGTTTGCGAGGCTAAGGACTTGGTCCTGGCATGCCCGGCATTGCCTGGGATGTCCTATGCCTCAAGACACTCCCTGGTCCTGGGGCCTCCCGGTGTACGAGCACGGTCGTTCCCGTACCTATTCAGAACCTTTCTGTGGGTTCTACCCACTCTGGTCCATTCCCAGGTGAATCTGGCGACACAAAGGGTTCACACCCAGCCCCGGCTAAAACTAGGGCTCCCCTCTTCACCCAGCGTGACCGTTTCCCAGGATTCGTTAGACTCACAGGAGGCAACACCTCTGAAGATGATCGTGAGGCCATCTTCTGGGGTTCCTAAAGCTCCCCCCCTAAAGGATGACTGCATTAAAAGAGCTTTGGCTCCTTCTCCCCCACACAGTGGTATGCTGGATGGCTTGGAGACAGTGGATTGTCCAAAAAAAGGACCCCCGCCGCCGCTTGCTTAAAGTTTTGTGGCGGAGAGGGGGAAAAGACTTGCATGGCGACCCAAACCTCCTCCAATAAGTCCTCGAAGGCGACAGTGCCTTCACCGCATTCTTCCCCTAATAATGCCCGGAGTTCTGCCTCCGGGAAGCGTACTGCCATTCCTGCGAGGGTCTTCTCTTTACAGAGAGCCCCCGCATCTCCTCCAGGGAATATTCCTTCAATGGAATTGCTGTGGACTCCGGGCCAACTGGGAGAAGCTGCGGAGGCCTGTCTCGACCCCTTCCCCGTTAGCTCTCTCTCCCTAAGAGACCATGCTGGGTGCGTGCCCCCTGCCAACCCTCCGGGGGTATATTGGTTTTGCGAACCCATCACCACGGGATGGGGGTTGGGTGGGACGATGGGCGATTTACACCCGGTTCTTCTCTTCATTTTAGATACCTTTTCAGTCAGTAGCTGTGCAGCTGCACCTGGATAAGAGGTATACCATTATTTCTGCGTGCATTCCACTATCAGTCGTCTTTGACGCCGTGTTGTGGCACAGTTGCTGAGGTCCTTTCTCTTGCTCAGAGATCTGAACGGTAGACACCCCCTCTGGGGAGACTACTGGTTTAATCACAGGGGTCAAGTCCTTTCCGATCTGATAGACAAGCTAGAGATGGGTGTCCTAAATGTGGATGAGTTTATGCATCACTGTCCGAGAACTGCTTCATTTTCCTGTCTCGATCTATCTTTATGTTCTCTGGATGCACAGCTTGATTTTGGGTGTGGGGTAGTCGATGACCATGGTAGTGATCATTCTCCCATTCATAAAGGTCGGTTTCTGGGCTGCTGCTGCACGGGAGCCTGCCCCGGTTGTGCATGGCTCGGGCTTGGTAGTCTCATTTCAGGAAATGACTGATTTTTCTCTCAGTCGACGAATTTAGGTCATTAGATGAAGTCTTTGATTTCGCCCGCAACCTCATCGCCATGGGCCTAACCACTATTCCTAGAACGTCTGGCCGTTTTGCATGCCGAGCGCTCCCGTTGTGGTCAGCAGAGTGTGAGATGGCCCTCAAACAGAAGCGTTATGCGACATTCGCTATAAGCGCCACCCAAATGACAACTCTCGGTCAATTTTTTTGAGCTATGGCTAGGTTCCGGTATATTTCGAAGCACGCCTGCCCCTCTTGTCGGGCATATGTTTCCTCACATAACAGGACGACTCCTCTAGGAGCATTGTGTAAGCTAGTTAAAAGGACTCGGGGGGGGGGGGGGGGCAAGTTCTTGCAGGACCCCCCCCTCCCATTCTCCACGTGAATGTTCTGCAATCTCTGGCCCTGTGTCCTTTGGCGTAATCCTTCACGACCGCTTTCTCCAGCCGGGATTCTGCTCCACCAGCATTCAATGCCTGTCGTGATGTCGTGGAAGGCCGCCAACTAGACCTTACATCCAGAGGCAGAGAACCCTTCAATGACAGGTTTAATCTGAGTGAGTTGCACTCCGCTCTTGCTTTGTGCGCGGACTCTGCCTCTAATCCAGACGATGTCCCGTATGTTATGCCTCGACACCACGATGAATGAGGCATGGCCTTTCTGTTAGATTTGTTGAACAGGATCTGGGTTGAGGGTATCCTCCCAGATTACTGGCGAATCACTACTGCGCTCTCTCCTCCCAAACCAACCGGTGAGAGATCACTCTACTCTGGCCAGTTTCAGCCCAATCTCTCTAATCTCCTGCGTGTGCAAGTTGATCCTTCTGCCCAGGTCGCCACCCTCGAGGGTACCACCTTTGATTATTTGGCATTACGCCTCTGCTCCCAAAGCTTCTACAGCGCCGGGAGTATTGCATTTGGCCTTTGTCTGCGCCCACAAAGAAGTGTCAGGCTGGAAAAGGCTGAATGGATGCCTCAAGTCCCAAGAGTGGGTCGGTTTCCACTCCGTTTTCCCTCGGTTTGAAGTCAGCAGGGCTCTGCCAGGCACTGCGTCTCTCTTCATGGCTGAGCTGATTGCAATACACCGCTCGGTATGGGAGATAACGAGATGTGCCAGGTTCGGAGACCGGATCGTAATTTATAGTGACTCAAAAAGCGCCCTGAGTGCTCTCGGTTCATTGGAATCTCCACATCCCCTGGTTCACGATATCCGTGGCTAGCTGGGTGGATGTTGAGATTATCTTCTGCTGGGCTCCTGGACATGTAGGAATTGTGGTGAATGAGCATACTAAAGAGTCTGCAAGGACTTGCAGACCAAACCAGCGCTTCACTCTGGCTCTCACCGATTACATGGCAGGAATATTGGCAGCTCTCTTTTCTGCTTGGCAAAGAAAAGTGGAACTTAAAGTTGTGTGACATTGCGCCAAGACTTTTCACATAGACCTATACCCCAAAGCCGTGATGGCTTCAGGTTCTTTCTGTCGTCTCCGAATTGGACACATTCGTTTGACCCATGGTCATTTAATGGAGCGCTTACCTGTGCCTCATTGCGATGACTGCGTTGTTCCCCCAGACTGTTCGGCACATCCTTGTTGAATGTCCCAGTCTGGATGATCTTCATGCACATTACCTGTCCCTGTACTGGGACGAGTGGGTTTGCTAGCGCCTGCCGCTTGTACTCGGGATGGGTTCCTGCACACTGACTTGTGGACTATATGACTTTTTGGAGGAGGCTCCACTTTATTTGACTCTTTGCTGTGGGACGCATGCTCTTGCGCCGGGGGTAGGTGGGCCTCCTCCTTGTTAGCCTTTTGTTTTTAGTCTATGATCTTTTTATCCTTTTTATTTGTTATTTACTTATTTGTTTTTTAATATAGCCTAGTCGTAGGCTGTAATGAGTATGGCGACTTATGTCCAAGTAGGCAGTTTTAGATAAGCTCCTTAAAAAAAAAATCCACTCATATTGTTTATGCGTGTCTCCACTTAATGGAAAGACTCCTCCAACAAAGTTGCGAAAGTGAGTCCTGGCCTCCTCCTGACACTGGAGCAGGCTTCCTTTTTTTCTTGCCCTTGGCTCTTTCTTATTTTTTGCATTTTTGTCATCTGTTTTTTTCTATGTTTGGTTTGTTTGTGGTGAATGATAAAAAGTAGCTTAGTATTAGCCTGAAATTTTAATATCAGTGACTTATGCTTTTGGTGGTAGTTGTCAGATTGGCGCTGTTTAAAAGAACAAAACCAAACCAGGTGTGAAACATCCTACTCCAAAGTTTTCCTCACTTGCTATTCTGCTTGTTTGCGGTCATCTCGCCCCTTCCCTAGTTGAATAAAAATATGTTTCTTCTGCACCCTCAAGCAACATGAAAACATTGCACATCTCATCCTCTCTTCTCCTTTCTTCATCTCATTCAGAACATCTTTCCAGGAAATCTCGGGAAAGACCACATACTGTGGTCTCATTCTACAGTGTTGGTGAAAGTGTTGAAGATAGGCCTCCACAAAAACCTTACTCCCCACCCTTTCATCAAACAAAATCCTTTACACTTAATTGTATTTGCTTTCATTTTGTGTAGTCAATTTTTGGTACTATTTTAACTTGCTATTGTATTGGATTTACTATTTTAAGTAAAATATCTTAATCCTTTAATCTTTCAAAATTCATTTGTTTAGTGAAGTAATCAATATTGGTTAACTCTTTTTTTTTGTTGGTAACCAAATGATGTACAGATTATAGAATACTTTGATTTTGGTAAATAAGTTAGGCGGCACTACGTTTGGCCCAGTCTCACTATTCTATAGGGATTCCTTCTGGTACATATATTGTTTATATTTCTGTACTTTAAAGGCTTCCTTAGATTTGGGAACCTGCCGAAATGGATTTGGATTTGGAGGAACTGGCAAAAAATCTAACATGAAACAATTTGAAGAATATGGAGAGTCATTTGGTCTTAGTGATACCATTGGATGCTACCTAGATTTGGATGGCTTGGTAATGAGCTATTCCAAGAATGGGACACAGCTTGGTGAAGCCTTTACAATGAAAAAGGACTTTCAGAATGTAGGATTCTTTCCTGCAGTTGTGCTAAAGGTATGAATTGTTTTTTGGTATTTTGACTGTTTAATTTAATACTAAACTGACACAGAATTTGAATGGGCTAATCCCTGTAAGGGGCACATCACTTTGTCCTTCTGGCCGCCGTGCTGACTGGACTCAGTGCCCTGTCTGGCCCTAGCTTAGCCTCTTCTTTCCTACACCCTGTCTTCATACCCTGCTTCCTCACTCACCATACAACCTCCCACAACTTTCTATGGTCGGCCTCTAATTTCACAGGGTAGATAATGACCAGCTTCGTCTCACCCAACCATCCTGCATCAGGGCTGAAGGGCGAGGGGATAACACCCCCTCATCCCTCAGCCCTCATCCCTCATCCCTCAAGTGACAGCAGCTGGTTCTGCTAGCCTGTGTGTTCAACTTCGCAAAGCGTGCTACTGTGTGGGGTGATGAGCATTTGTGTCCCGTAAAAACGATAAGGTCACCATGCCCGCTGATGAGAAAAAACAAAAAAACATCCCTTATCCACTTGTCCAGTAACATCTTCTGAGCCACCCTCGAGCAGCTCCACCAACAAAATAGAGGTCCCCCTCCCCCCTTTGCAAATGTCCCCGACCTGAGAGAGAGGAGCTGTACTCCTCTTCTATGTATACAGGTGTAGGGGACTCCCCCTCACCTCCTTCTTTGGAGTCACCCTTGGGTGACTCACTTTTTCTAGTGGAAATTCCCCTTAGCTTTCAAAGGGTAGTGCCAAGAAAGCAGGCAGGTGACCCATAATTGACTGATCCTGGTGGGGGCGGCTCGATAGAGTCAACGCCATCAGGGGAGGAAGGGATGGCAGGGCCTGTCGGCTCATGCCCCTCAATGACCTGCAGTTATGTGTGACTAGTTTGCAGGGGGTCGTGTATCTGCCACACACTCTTCCTCGAGAGATGCCGGTTCACAACCTCGAATGGGATCTGTGATGTCTTGGGAGGGGCGGGGGGCGGATAGACACATGGAGGTCCCCCTGAGATGAGTTTGATCTTTAAGGTGACCCAGCCCCAGATGGTAGGATCTTACATGGGGTTGATCCTGGGTTTGGTGCCAAGCACTGAACCCAAGTCTGCCCCTGTGCAAGTTCCTCCTCAGATGGCTTGGGAGCCTTACAAGTAGAGGAGGGATCTCCTCCCCCGCCTGGTGCCCCTGTGACAGCCAAGACATTCTCCATTTCAGAGAAGGATCTTGGTGAGGCCAGTCCATCTGATGTAGTTGCTCCTGCCAGTGGATGGAGGGAGAAGTGGGTTCATTCTCCCCACTCTTCTCGCAAAAGAAGACAAAAAAGACTTGGGGTTCTTCTCCTTCCGCGGAAGCCGCGGGATTGGACGGGGTCGCTGCCATTTCGGTATACAATCAATCCAAGATTGGCATGCCTGGCTCCGGTGCTCACCCGGATAGGGACTTACTAACGAAGACCATAAGTGCACAGAGCGGAGCCTTGATTTCTTCGGAACCTCTAATCCAGAGACTACCTGGTGTTTTTGAGCCCTCTGGCTTCAACCGCTTCCTGGTTATTTGCTCCACTGATGGCAGCATGTTGGCTAAGGGCAAAATGATCCATCATAAGAGAGCTCTAGCTAGTGTGATTGGTGGAGAGCCGAAGGTGACCCGTTTCTCGCATTCGCGAGATGGCCGTGATTAGTGCCCTTTGGGCACTTGATGGAACACCGGTGAGTGTGACGCCCACTCTGCCATGAACTTCGTGAAAGTAGTGGTATATTCGAGGGAACTCGTGGACTACTCCATAGATAACATCACCTTACAGTTGGCCGACTAGTGATAGAAAACAGGGAGGGACCTCGAGATCCACCCCTACAGTCTTTGTCACGTTCGACTGTGACAAGCTCCTTGAGTCGGTGGTGCCGGTTGGTACCGCTACCGCGTGAAGGCATTCGTGCCACTGCCACGGAGGTGCTACTACTGCCACTGCTTCGGCCAGACGAATCGCTCCTGTCGATATGCAAAGTCGGGGTTACCTGAACTCTCTGTAAGTTGCTCCAAGGCTTCACATGATAAGTCCAAATCGTGTGTGGCCAAGTGTGTCAATTGCGGAGAGCCGCACCCCGAATCTTTGAAGCAATATGGTGCGTATCTCTTAGAAAGGAAATCCTGGCCATTCAGGCCCGGGATTTTCTTTCATTTCGCGAGGATAAGGACGTGGTCCTGGCTTGCCTGGCGCTGCCCAGGATGTCCTATGCCTCAATGTTAAGAAAGACGCCCTCTTCTCCTGGCCCACCTAGACCTACGAACAGGGTCGTTTCCCAGCCCATTCGGGACCCTTCTACAGGTTCTACCCACCCTGGGCGCTTCCCTCGTAAAGCTGGTGGCACAAAGCGTTCAGACCCAGCCCCGGCTAAAACCAGGGCTCTCCTCCCTTCCCCCAGCATTACAGTTTCCCATAAGGCGAAACGGCCGCCCTCTTCAACCCAAGTTGTTAGACTCACAGAAGGCAACACCCCTGAAGATGGTCGCGAGCCAGGTTCGGAGTTCATAAAGCTGCGCCCCGAAACCAGGACAGCACTAAAGGAGCTTCGGCTCTTTTGCCCACATCCAGTGGTAGGCTGGGTTGCTCGGAGACAGTGATTCTTCCAAAAGAGAGACTCCCGACTCTCAAGCTGCTCCGCTCGCTTAAAGTTTCGAGGCGGAGGAAGGAAAAGACTTGTATGGCAAGCCCAACATATCCTTCCTGATAAGTCCTCGAAGGCGACAGCGCATTGTCCGGCCAACAGCTCCTGGAGTTCTTCATCCTGGAAGCATACGGCCATTCCGTGAGGGGCTTCTCTTCGAAGAGTGCCCCCGTATCTCCCCTGAGCTAGGCCTGGAGGGCATATTCCTTCAATGGAATCACTGCAGACTCCTGGCCACCTGGGAGGAGCAGCAGAGTCTCATCTCCTCTCGTTTCCCTTTAGTTATCTGTCTGCAGAAGACCATGCTGGGCGTGTTCCCCCTGTCCATCCTCCTAGGGTTTAAGTTTTTTGCGACCTCACCATACGGGATGGCATTGGGCGGGAGGATGCTCGATTTACACCTGGCATGATGTCTCCGTTCGTCTCTTTGCTCTAGATACCTCCTCTCAGGCAGTATACCGTTATTTCCACGTACATTCCACCGTTAGCCGACTTCGACGCGGGGGACTTCTGCCGCATCATGGCACGGTTGCTGAGGCCCTTTCTCTCGCTCAGAGATCTGATTGGTAGACACCCCCTCTGGGGAGACTACTTGATTAACACCAGGGCTCAAGGTCTTGACGAGCTGGAGGTAGGTGTCCTAAATGTGAATGAGTTTAAGCCCCGAAAACCGCTTCATTTTCCTGTCACGATCTATCTCTGTGCTCACCGGATGCACAGCCTGGTTTTGGGTTAGTGGTAGTCGATGACCTCCATGGTAGTGATAACTTTCCCTTTCAAGATCATTTTTTGGGTCTCTGCTGCCTGAGAGCATATGTCGTTGGTGCTGTGCAGGCGTGCTGGACTGCATTTCAGGAAATGATTGATTTATCTGTCTCAGTCGAAGAGTTTAGTTGGGTAAGATTAGGCCGTTGAGTTCTTCCCCGGCAACCACATCGCCATGGTCCTAACTACTACTCCTAGAACGTCTGGCCGTTTTGCACGCCGACCGCTCCTGTGGTGGTCAGCACTACTGTGCTGTGTTTTTCGATCTGGAGAAGGCCTTTGATTCCGAATGGCGATACGGTATCATGGAGACACTCCATATGATGAGGGTGAGGGAAGCCTTCCTATCTATATATCTGAATTTTTGCGAGATCGTCGATTCTGCGTACGGGTGGGAGGAGCCCTCTCCTTCCCAATGGAGCAGGAAGCGGGTGTCCCGCAGGGAAGTGTCGTCAGTGTCACACTCTATCCTGAGCATCAGCGGCATCACCTTGGTGCTGCCCGTGGACGACCTTTAATCTCTTTTGAGGTGCCCAAATGTCAACTCTGGATCGTCGACTCCAACGGGCATTGAACTGCGTCTCTCGCTATGCTTCGGTTTTCCTTGGCCAAAACTAAGGTGGTGCACTTCTGCCTTCATCTACGGTTTCACCCTATCCTAGATATGTTTCTAAGTAGGGTTCGCCCTTAATTGGTAGACTCGCACTGTTTCCTTGGTCTTGTATTTTACTGACGCCTCACCTGGGAAGCTAATATTCACAACCTTAGGATCTCTTGTACTCTTGCCATGGATATTTTTCGTTCCTTGACTTTTAACCCCTTGGGGCACTGATAGGGTTACTGCCTTACTTTTCTATCGATCCTTTGTTCGTTCGGAGCTCGACTACGGATGTGAGTCTTATGCATCCGCAGACGAGCGTGCATTGTGGAAGGTGGACCCGATTCTCACACCGGCCTTCGCCCGGCGACCGGTCCCTTCCGCACCTCCCCCATTGAGAGCCTACTTGTCGATGCTGGGGAGATGCCACTCGCTTTGCGCCGTGCACATTGCATTATTCGCTGGTACGCTCGAGCCTGGCGCCTGCCTCTGTCGCAAGTACCTCTTACTACATCCGCAGCACATCTCGACTGTGCCTACGCCCCCGACAGACACCAGTCATACCCTAAGCCCTTTAGGTTTAGAGATAGGAAACTCTTTCGAGAGCTAAGTATAGCTCTCCGGCCGGAAGCACCCCTGTTTCTGCCCATGACGTCTACCTGGAGGGTACCACCTTTGACTATTTGTCGCCACGCCTCTGCTCCCAAAGCTTCTACAGCGCTGGGAGTATTGCGTTCGGCCTTTTGGAGCTCACTTTGTGTCCTGTAACCGTGCCAGTGTATACGGATGGCTCAAAGTCACAAGATGGGGTCCGCTTCCACGCTATATCTCCTTTGTTTGAATTTAGCCAGGCCTCTGACACGCACTGCGTCCGTCGTCATGGCCGAGCTGGTTGCAATACACTGCATGTTAGCAGAGATAACGCGACGTGCCCGTTTCGGAGACCGGATCGTGATTTATAGCGACTCACCTAGCGCCCTGAGTGCTCTCGGGGTATTGGACTCTCTGCATCCCTTCATTCGCGATATCTGTGATGCCACAGTTTTGGCGAGTTGGGCAGATGCCGAGATTATCTTCTTTTGGGTTCCTGGACATGTAGGAATTGTGGGAAATGAGGGCGCCAAAGAGTCTGCGAGGCCTTGGCAACCAGACCAACGTTTTGCTCTTGGCTGCTTGTCAAAGAAGATGGGAGACGGTCAAGGAGAATTTTAAGTTACGTGTCATTGGGCTGCGACTGTTCCCATGGACCTACTGCCCAATGCCGCGACGGCTTCAGATCCCTTTGTGTTGTCTCCGAATTGGGCACACTCGCGGGACGCACCGCCATTTGATGGAGCGGTCGCCTGCACTTTATTGTGATGACTGCATTGTCCCCCAGACTGTTCGCCACATTCTTGTTGAATGTCCCAGTCTGGGTGATCTTCGCGCACGTTACCTGTCCCTTTACCGGGACGAGCGGGGTCGCTACCGCTTGTACTCGGGACAAGTTTGTGCATACTGACTTGTGGACTATACCACATTTTGGAGGAGGATGGCCTCCTCCACTTTATTTGACTGTTTGTTGTGAGTCACAAGTTCCTGCGCTGGGGGCTGCCTCCTTCCCCAACGATGGAGCGTGCTTCCTTCTTGCCATTCTGCTATTTTTTTGCCTGTGTAATTTTTTATTGTTATTTACTTTATTTTTTGTTTGTTTTAAATATTACCTAGTAATAGCCTGGGTAGAATACAGTTACTTATGCCAAAGTTGGCATTCACCAGATGGGCTCCTAAAAAAAACCCCCATCCCCCGCCCCTTGTTCCTCCTCATTCCCTTTCCCTGAAATGCAAGCTTAGCTCCCTATGCATAAAAGTTGCATCCGTATTCAAGCTTGGAATGAACAAAGGATCAGTATAAAAGCAAGGTAGTAGCCCTATCAGTGCACCTTGAGATGAGGTATACTGTTATTTCTGCCTACATTCCACCATTAGCTGACTTCAAGCAGGGCACTTGATGCATCCGCAGACGAGCGTGCATTGTGGAAGGTGGACCCGATTCTCACACCGGCCTTCGCCCGGCGACCGGTCCCTTCCGCACCTCCCCCATTGAGAGCCTACTACTCAAGGATTTGAAAGTTAGACACCTGTGCCTGTGAGACTACTCGATCAGTCCCAGGGGCAAGTTCTTGCCTACCTGATTGATGAACTGGAGATTGTGGTGTAAATGTCAATGAGTTTACGCATCACTACCTAATAAGAGCTTAATTTTCTTTCCTTAATCTATCCCTCTGTTTTCTGGGTGCACAACTTGCTTTTAGGTGCAAGATGGTGAATGATCTCTATGGTAGTGATCACTTTCCCATTTAAATATATTCTGGGCTGCTGCCGCCTGAAACATCATGTCGAGGTTTAGTGAGTGGGTAATCCCAGTCCCACTTCCTGGACATATATTTTATTACCGCACCGAGGTGAAGTGTATCCAATACACCTACCTTAGCCACTTCTGGTGAATAAGGATAACCCCGGTGCGTACCCTTTTGATAAAAAATAAAATGATGATTTCCTGAGTGTGTTCCCCACTCAGTAAAAGCCAACCATGGGTGGGTCAGTGGAATATTGAGATTTAAGCCGAATGGATTGCTTTATAATTGCTAAAGGATCGTCCAAATTAGTTAAACTCACAGACACAAAAATAATCTTTAATGTACATGAATTTGAAATAAGCAACAGCATATATAAATATAAACAGGATTAATCTTGTACTGAATAAATAAGTCTACAAAATGTCGTGGAGATTACTTGCAGATTACTCATTGTGAAGTTTGCATCTTAATGACACCAGACAGAATGAAGGGAATATTATTATTAAGTTAAACACTGAATTAAGTAAGCACTTCTAATATTCAAGGGTATGGGTTCGGGATGAGAATTCTAGTTTACAAATAAACTGGTGAAGTTAGGGGAAGGGATAATTCAATTAATGATACCTTTGAGTTCCTAAGTATTTTTGAAGGGGGGCAGTGAAGATCTTCTGATGAAGATGATCGCACCTAGTCCAGCCATCCGAGGTTACTGAATGAGAGGGTAATCCTAGACCGGTGATATGCTGATACTTTGCCGGATCAGCATGCAAGAAGTTTGGCACCTACAAGTACCGTGACGGCAACAACCAATTCCCTGAGAAGTTCTTTCCTTGCAGCGGGCGAACAGTTTCCTATGTGGATCGAGTTTCACACACTCGACGTAGGTCCAATAGCTTCTGCCTGATTACAGGGAGAAGTCTTCTTTTATTTCTCTTACGAGCAGAATCGAGAGAGAGAATCGAATTCTCGTAAAATCTGTATCGTCGCGCGAAAGACCTTTTTCATCTTTGGGCCGACAGTATTTCTTTCACGTCTTCGAGCCATCTCAGAGTTTACGGCGGTGCAGAAAAAGGCGACGGAGAATTCGAGGCGAGAGGTGCATTTTAGGGATACAAGAGGGCGCGCAGCTTTGTGTTGGAGTGTTTCTGCATACACCTATGTATGCAGTATTTAGACTTCTACACACCACCTTAGTTGTGTTTGGCGCTGTCACGGTGTTCCACATTTCAGGAAATGACTTTATCTGTTGCAGTCAAGGAATATAAGTCGGTGGATGAGGGCGTCGAGTTCTTCAGCCACAACTTCATCGGCATAGGCCTAACAATATTACTAGAACATCTGGCCATCTTGTACACCAACCGCTACTGTCTCAGTCAGCTGAGTGTGAGGCGGCTGTCAAACAAGCGTTATGCCTACATGCGCTATAAGCGCCGGCCGAATGATTTCACTGTCCGTGAATTTCATCAAGCATGGGCTAGGTTTCGTTACGTTATGAACCATGCCCGCCACTCTTCCTGGTGTGGATATGTGTCTTCAATTAACGGGAAAACCCCTCTTGCAGAGGTGTGGATGCGAGTCAAAAGGACTCTGTGCATTTTCTCGCGGTAGCTCTCTCCATTCTCCAGGATAATGGGACCCAATATTAGACACTGTGTCTGCTCAATCTCTCTAACTTCCTGTGGGCGCAAGTTGATGGATAAATTAGTAAATGTTCAACTACCCTTTTTCCTTGCCAGTGGAGGCCACCTGTTTTTCTCACAGGCACCTTTGACTATTTATCGCCATACCTCTGCTCCGAAAGCTTCCACAGTACTGGAAGTATTGCCTTCAGCTTTTTTGCAGCACACTTTGTGTCACACTGGATCAATGCCACTGTATACAGATAGCTCCAAGTGCCAGGAGGGGCTCGGTTTCTATGCCCATTTCTCTTTGTTTGAAGTCAGCAGCACTCTACTAGGCACTGCTTCTGTCTTAACTGCCAAGCTGGTTGCAATACACGAATTCGTACCGCATATAACGCGATGTGCCTCTCACAAAGTGCACTGAGTACTCTTGGGACCTTGGAATCTCCACACTTCCTGCTTTGTGGTATCTGTAATGCTACGGTTGCACGAGCCTGGCAGATGTTGAGATTATCTTCTGCTGGGTTCCTAAATATGTGGGAATTGCAGAGAATGAGTGTGCAACAGTGTCCACGAGGACTATTTGACCAGACCAGTATTTCGCTCTTCCTCGCACGGATTCCATGGTAGGAATCAGGGCAACCCTCTAGGCTTCTTGGGAAAGAAGATGGCTGAGGGGATCTTGAAGTTGCATACAATTGAGCCGCAACTGTTCCTATAGACCTACCCCCATTGCCCTGACTGCTTCAAATTGCTTTATACCCTCTTCCTATTTAGCACACTTGCTGTACGCACAGCGATTTGCTAGAACATGCCTTCACTTATTGCGATGGCTGCCTTGTCCCCAAGTCTGTTCTGCATATTCTTGTTGAATGTTTGATTTTCACGCTCATTACCTCTTGATATCAGCACAAACATGGTTGCTACCACTTGTTCCTTATACTCAGGACGCATTTGTATACACAGACTCGTGGACTGTCTAACTTTTTTTTTATTATTTCCTCTGCATGTTTTTTTTTTTTAATCTAGCCTTGTATTAGGCTGTAATGTGATTATGATGCTTTTGCCCTAGTAAGCAGTCACAAGATGAGCTCATTAAATAAAAAAAAAATAATTGACATTCTCTAGTCACTATGCTGCTCTGCTAGCATTTAAAGTATTTTATTGGCTCTCTGAAGGCTTCAGACCCGACTTTGTTAACAAGAGTGGGAGCCCTTCACTGCCTCTTTTAATCTAAGTCAACAGCACTCCCACTTTCTCTTTGAGCGGGGATTCCGGACATGGTCTCTATGATTTCCCCTACATTATACTTATGACACTTTGGTGAACAAGGCATTGTCTTATTAGATTTTTTCAACAAGATCTAGACAGTGTGTATCCTCACAGATTTCTGCTGAATGGCCATCATTCTTGCTTTTTGCAATCTAAGAATTGAACACTATCCTTGCTGGTTTCTGCCCATTTTCTCTGACTTTCTGTTAGTGCAAGTGATGGAGGAATTAGTCATTGTTAGGTTAGTATATTTCCTGGACAGTGGAGGCCATCTGCATCCTGATGAGCTTGGCTTTCACAAGTTCCATTCCATGTCAAATGATTTGCCCTTGCTGGTTGAAAATACTTTATCAGGATTTCATTCATGGACAGCACTTCACATGGTATTCTTTGATATGGGGGAACGCCTACTATCCTGCATGGTGATAGAGTATCATGGAGACTGTCTGTATCATTGGTGCAAGGAGACTCCTCCCAACCAGGGTTGCAGAGGCAGAGGTTTTGGGGTGGAGTCTGAGTCGGAATCATCTGAATGCAGGGAGTCGGAGTTGGAAAAAATATGTTAAACTCCGACTCCTAAATTTCATAAAGTATAAACAAGATCATCAAGAAAGGTCAAAGCACAAGCATCTAATGAGAAAAAAATGTCCCTTTGCTCCCTAAGTATACCCTTGTTGACAGTATAGCTAAATGCAAACCTTCCCCAAGGGGCCATAATAACAATCTCTTCTACTCCTGTGCCTATTATGTTAAATTCTGTAGTAACTTTTTGCAGGTTTCCAGTTCTCATACAGAAAGGATAGTATCACATTTATTCGTCTATTTTTTGGAGCACTGCTGGATGCTATGAGTGCTATCCACCTGTATGTTTAATACTTTAAGCTTAGTTTTTGTGTAGGTAGAGTTAGCCCTTTATTGGCTTCCACCTTCTTGCCACCTCTTTGGCTTTTGTCTTCCTCACTTTTACTTTAAGAGGAGTGAAGGCTGCATCCACTGGTTAAACCAATTGTCCATTTTAACGCTCTCACAAAGAGTTTACATCGGAGGTGGTTACTGGTAGATGACCTATATATATATATACGAGGGGCGGTCAATAAGTTTTGCGAATCAGTAGGGCAAAACAGATGAAGGGGGATGGCTATTTGTGGGGGGGTTAGGACAAATTATGACAAGTCAGGACCTGCAGCCGCACGCTCCTGCCTCGTCTATTTAAGAAGCATAGCTGATCGCAGATCGTCAGTCACAAATTTTTCAACAATGGAGAAGGATCAAATTTTTGACCAAGGAAGGCAAGAATGCAAAAGAGATCCATGAACTCATGGTTGCAGTGTACACCGACACCGCCCTTTCCTATGTAACCATTGCTCGCTGGAATAGGGAATTCCGCCATGGTGGTGAGTCCCTTGAAGATGACCTCCATCCAGGACGCCTGTCAGACGTGACCAACGAGGACAATGTGGCCCGTGTGGAGAGGATAATCCCCCCAAATCGACTGGTGAAGGTTGAAGAAATCGAGCGAGAACTTGGAATATCACATGAAAGTGTTATCAACATCATCCACGACAATTTGGCCATGACCAAGGTCTCTGCCCGTTGGGTCCCTAGAAACCTCATGCTCCATGATCGACTTCAATGTCGTCAAAGTCCACTAGGTCAGAGTTGCACAAGCTGCCCTGCGCGAGTATGGATTCGAGGAGCTCAACCATATCCCCTTCAGTCCAGATCTGGCCCCCAGTGACTACTTTTTATTCTGCCAGCTCAAGGCTGCACTGCATGGACGCCAGTTTGGGGACGATGAAGATGTCCAGCTTGCCATCCAGGAGTGGATTAAACAGCAGTTGGGAGGTTTCTGGTTGTCGGGAATTCGAAGCCTCAGGGACAAGTGGCGCAAGTGCATTGAAGTCGAGGGTAGTTATATTGAAAAATAATAAAACACTTTTCCTCATTTCTCGTTTCCTTATATCCGAATTGCAAAACTTATTGACCGCCCCTCGTAGTTGCAATACACCACTCAGTACGTGAGATAACGCGACGTGCCCGTTTTGAAGACCGGATTGTGCCTTATAGCGACTCACAAAGCGCCCTGAGTGCTCTTGGGGCATTGGAATCCTCGCATCCCCTGGTTCGCGATATTTGTGATGCCATGGTTGTTGCAAGCCGGTCAGATGTCAAGATTATCTTCTGCTGCATTTCTGTACATATATGATTTGTGCTGAATGAGGGCCCCAAAGAGTCCGCCGGGACTGGGCAACCACCCCAGTGTTTTGCTCTTCCTCACACCGATTACATGGCAGCAATATGGGCTGCCCTCCGGGTGGCTTGGCAAAGAAGATGGGTGACGATTGAGTGGAAATGTAGGTTACATGCCATTATGCCGCAACTGTTCCCATGGAATGGCTTCAGGTTGCCTTTTGGCATCTCCAAATTGGACACACTTGTGGGATGCACAGCCATTTGATGGAACGCTTGCTTGCATTATCTGCTAGAATGTTTAGCACATTCTTGTTGAATGTCCCCTGTACTCGGGACTGGTTCATGCACACAGACTTGTAACTATACAAATTTTTGGAAGAGGCTGGCCTCCTCCACTTTATTTGACTTTTTTTTATTCTAGGTTGCATGTTCCTGCGCTGCGAGAAGGTTGGCCTTTGGCATTTTTTATACTTATTTTTTATTTACATATTATTTGGGTTTTTTTTTAATGTAGCCTAGTTGAGTATGGCGACTTATGCCCAAGTAGGCAGTCACGAGATAGTCTCCTAAAATTAATAGTAATAAAAAAAATTAACAGAAACTTACTCAATTTATGTTGCACCAAATATTCAGGAGGTTCATGCTACTTTGGTAACTGGCATTGATGCGCTCCACGTTCATCCAAACTTCCATCCTCTTTCACAAAATATCACATAATGTACCCTATTTGACCAAACCTTTCTCACCATAAATGGACCTTAAAACTTCTTTTTCAACTTATCCACATTCAGTCTACTGTTTCAATCTCTTTCAGCTCTTTTTCCCCAACATAATAACTTTTGAACCTTTCATTCCCTCATTTCCATAACTCATGATCACTCACAAAGTCCCATATGTGGCCTAATCATTCTCTCAAAATTAAACACATATTTACACAGTGACTTTCCAGTCGCCTTGTGCATCATATTATATGACCAAAGTACTTTTCCTAAACATTCATCCCATTCTCTCCTATCTTTCACCATTAATCATAACATCTCACTCAATGTTCTTATAGTTCTTTCATTCAACCCATTTGCACTCGGTATATACAGTGTTATTCGCACATGATCAATCCCCAATTCAGTCAACATTTCCTCAAAAATACACCCTACAAACTCAGGTCCATTGTCACTCAACATTAGCGCAAGCTTATGCATGCACATGGGCAACATTCTCTAACTCATTACTCTAGCATCAGTCAAAGATGATTTATTCATCACAGGTGTAGCACATACAAATTGACTTGTGATTCACCATCATGATCATTCCTACATGGTGTCTTGCAGTCATTGGAAGAAACACACAATCAATTGCTTTCCTTTTCAAAAGGTTCATTTACACTTTCCTTTCTGGCACACTTCACACATATTCTCTGCATCCACACAAATCTTTCTCAAAAAAGGGACTAAACACACACCCTTGCATACACTCCCACAATTTATTCTTACCCATATGTCCAAACCTGTCATGCTCAATCTTTTCACCATTCCAATTGTACTACACACAGAAAGCACCAGAATATATACATCCTCATCCTCTATACATCGCACAAAATGTACGTAGCTTTTACATATAACAAATTTTCCAGCAAATCTTCTAAACACACTCGATATGCCACTCCATTCATTCACAGGAACACTGTCCATTCTCACAACAAATCATACTCCATACAGAAAATGGCTGTAACGACTTGAGACAAAAACCTAATTCAGCCAACTCTCAATTCTCAAATATGCACGCTCTGCTACCCTAAACACTTTTGAAACATATTCATCACTTGCTTCCTTCTGACCCCATCCACAACCTATTCTTTCATCAAACATCCACCCATTGAATGACCACCCTTGATGGTATATACTTCAAGCATTCTCACATTCAGTCCACAAGCTGGATACACAAGTTCAACATCTTGTGCAACTACAGTTTTCAATTTCTCAAACTGTGCATTCATCAAGTCATTCCACTTAATCACACCCAAGCAATCTTTCATAACTTTATTCCAAATTCAATCAAACCAAGAAATCCATGCAGTTCTCTCACTGTGGTAGGCTTAGGAAAATTCCTTAGAATTACGCAATCCACCTGCACTCACCTTATGTCCCCAAAACTCAACTCACTGGCAAACCACACATATTTAGACAAGTTCACTTTCACACCAACCCCTTCTAACCTTCTCAATTCCACATTCATTACATGTTGAAAGGCAGCCAGGGCATTCACCAACCCAAAGCTCATGTTTCTGAACTGATAATGGCGCTTTGCCCTGGAGAACGCTCTAATAGGCCTCCTCTCTTTAGGCACAGCCATTTTCTAGTAACTACATGCCAAATCTATCTTGGTAAATACTTTCATTCCATGCATACTGTACACACACTCAGACCCAATACTCATAGGGAATCCATCTTTCAACTTTTGTTAATTCACTCTTCTGAAATCAATACAGTCACAAACTTCCATTTGGCTTTCGTACAGATACAATCAGACTATTCCAAGCACTCACACTTGGCTCATTTATACCAATTCTCTCCAATTCTTCATACTGTTCCTCAATCTCTTGAGCCATGGGGGGGGGAGGGAAATGATGAGGCCTTTGGTACATTTGTGTGTTGTCATTTAAAACAACATCCTATAAACCTTTTGCTTCTCACATTCACTCAACATTTCTTCTAATTTCACTTGTTCAATCAATTCTTCATACTTCACAGAAAGTACATTTGCATACGCCACATGCATATCATTTTCCATATTCACCACTATTCATTACACACAGAAAGTACATTTGCATACGCCACATGCATATCATTTTCCATATTCACCACTATTCATTACACCCAATTTGTCTTCCACTTGTACAGCTCTCAGGCTCTTCCTTTGCAGGCTGGGCCAAACACTGATGCACACACACACACACACATCTTTCATATCAATTACACCATCAAACACATCCACAACTCGCTATAGTCGATACTTCATAGCACTACCATCCAATACATCCATATTTACAGCATTCTCATTGATCATCTGAATCACATCCAATCCAAACACTCAAAATTTCATTCAGCTTCAAGGGCACACTCTCCATTGCATATTCCTCCATACCTTCCATGATATTTATTTTCATACTTCCATCTGGACCCACATACCAATGACACACTTCAAACTTCCATTCTTCTTACATTCAATCATCTCTTACCTCAGTGTGAATCACCATACCATTTGCTCTTAAAAACTTGTAACCTAATATCATGTCATACTTCTTGTTCGTACCTTCTACCATACAAAATTCATCCTCATTCACTTGGACACCCACAATTGAAAATCTCTCTCTAAACCTCACAATAATCCTTCTCGCCCAATCCAGTCAAATGATATCCATAATCTCACTTTCATTTCTTCAAACGCTTCTTAGTACACCACATTTACCTTACATCCTCTATCAATCCACTCGCTTACTTCTTGTCCTCCACATTTAACTTTAAGACCCACCTACACCTATTCACTTTCTGACCCCAATTCACTCCATGACTCTATAATCCCCTTCTCACATTCATTACTTGCACTCTAGAGAATTCATCTGAAGGAATCCTCTTATTCTTCAGTTTCCCTGACTCCTACTATCCTTATTACTTGCATTATTCCCATTCGCTCTTTAATTCCCAGGCTTTTCACCAGTTGTACACAACCTTGTCACATGACCTTTCATTTCACAATTACCACATGTATTCATCAGGAGACCACACATCCTAGCATAGTGTCCTATTTGCCCACAATTACCACATGATCCAGGCCTACTCATGTTACTTTGTCCACCTTCTGTACAATACCGTGCCAAGTGTTGTTGGTCTTCCAAGCGACCAATGACATTCAGCCCTCATATACCCAATTTTCTTACATCTCAGATACCTTGGCTGATTCCCTTTGGATCTGCTACCATTCCTCCCTTTCATGTGACTATCACTCCTACCACTCTGACTTGTATGCCAATCACTCATACTTGCATTTGTACTTATATTCTCATTATGTTCATGGCCAACATATACCCTCTGTCGTTCCTCCTGACCTCCATGAACTTTGATAACACTTCAACAGGGTTCTCCAGTAATGTATCCTGCTATGCCTGGACCCAGGATACTTACCCTTACTTGGCTTGCATGCTGTGTGTATGGAGACTTCCTCCCTTCCATAATCCTCAAACTCACAATCTTCCATTTCAAGCACATATTTCCCCCACAACAATCGCTCTCCCATCCACTTCATCTTTTCCATCGCTCTGAAATTGACATGCTCACAAACCTTATTCAGGACAATACACAGAAACTTTATAATTTATAGTCTTTATTTTCATTTATTCCCTAATCACCAAACCTAATTGTCAACAGGAACTTAGAAAATCAACCCATTTTCATTTTTCCCCATTTTCGCTTCACACCCATTCAACTTCTTGTATTTCACACTTGTCTTCATTCTCTTGCACTGTTCTATCATTCTTTCTTTCACTACTTCTCATTTAGCCTCACCCACACTTGTAATTGTCTTGTAAAAATTCCTCTTTATATCCCATTCAAAAACTCATCCGACTCTTTCACCCAGATCCTAGTACTCTCTCTCAATTTCTCCTTAGAATAACTCATATTCTTTCAAAAACACTTTCATATCATTCGTTTCTTCCACTCTAAAACTTATTCAATTTTGGCACTTCTCTTATAAGTATGCTTATATTTGCCTCAGCCTCAGTCTCTCACTCACTCACCTCTTTCTCACATTCACTCATATCCTCATTTGAACTAAAGTACAGAGGATCAATGCTTGTCATTAGTTTGTTCCTATCCTGTCAGTCATGGCATCGGGTCTTTGAAACTTTCTTTTTGCGTTTTGTCTCTTTGGGTAATTCATCTATGTCCGGCAGCTCCTTCGATTCTTTCCACTCATAACCCGTTTCTAATGGAATAGAGGCTGCAGCACAACCAATTGCCCCTTGTTCTCTCATTCAACATTCACCACTTTTTTTCTCAATTCATACTTCCCTGTCCCTAATCCTCTCTTTTATTTGCATTTCCATCTCTCTCATTTCCCTATTTAGACTATCATTCTCCAGTCTCAGTTGCACATTCTCTCTCTCCCTTTCTTGCAGCAACTTGCTCAACCTTTGCATCTCAATGGTCCCTCTCTGCTCCTCTTCCATTGGAGAAAAGAAACACATGAGTCACCCTCAGTTGCACATTCTCTCTCTCCCTTTCTTGCAGCAACTTGCTCAACCTTTGCATCTCCATGGTCCCTCTCTGCTCCTCTTCCATTGGAGAAAAGAAACACATGAGTCACCCCTCTCCTTCCTCAAACCCACAGGCAGTCCCTATTTGGGTGCCAACACTGTGATGACTGTTGTTCACTCACTCTCGTACATTCTTCTTGAATGTCCCACTTTGGAGGAGCTTCACACCTGCTACCCATGTACGAGATGGACAAGGATTGGTGGCGTCGGTACTCCTTGTCCCTTGGGATGGATTCATGCTATCCTGACCCTAGGATATTGGGGAGTTTTAGAAGGAGGTAGGTCATTGGTGGTATGCTCAGACCTCTGAAGGAGTCAGACCTCCCACTGACCATTGTTGTTTTTTTCATGTTGCAATTTTTAAAGGTAGGCTTGTGCTGTTGGTTGTTGTGCTGGTGCTGGTGGCTGCCAAATAGGCAAATTATCGTAACTCCACCCCACCTTATTTCCACACAATAGTTACACAAAGCCGTGAATTAGACTTTTTTGTCCCTCTTTTTAGAATGCAGAAATGGCATTCAACTTTGGGGCCACTGCATTCAAGTATCCTCCAACTGGAGGTTTTAGTGCAGTTTGTGAGAGCAAGAAGGAAAATAGTATAACTTGTGAATCCAAAGGAGATTTATCAACATACCAAAAGACTTTGAAAAAGGCCCCAAAAGCTGTCATTATTGAAGTAAGTAATTTTGGTTCATAATCACAGAGGGAAGAGGATGGATGGATGGAAAGAGAGAGAGAGAGAGATGGATGGATGTAGAGAAAGAGAAAGATGGATGGAGAGAGATGGATGGATGGATAGAGAGAGAGAGAGATAGATGGATGGAGAGAGAGAGAGGGATGGATGGATGGATGGAGAGAGAGGGATGGATGGAGAGAGAGAGAGAAAGAGAGATGGATGGATAGAGAAAGAGGTGGGTGGAGAGAGAGAGAGGGAGATATGGAGATATAGATGGAGAGAGAGAGAGAACTAACTACAGAAACATGGACCAGCAAAGACCCTAAGCTCCACTCAAGGCCAGTCCACTTACAGAAGATGTTAACTACCACTTTCTCACTTTAGTGTATCATGCCTTTTTTTTTCAACTATTTGAACTCTATGGTACACACTTATCTACATGTGTACCCTTTATATATATTTTTACATGATTTTTGTTTTAATATTTCTATTCTACTGTATACACTTATCTACATGTGTACCATTTGGCCTTTTTTTTACATGCCTTTTCTAACTCACTTCCACGGTACACACTTATCTATATGTATACCCTTGACATGCAGGTTCAGCTATCCTTCTAATACAGGCTTTATCGAACCAGGGAGGGCGGGGGGGCGATAGGACAGTACTCTCTTCTCCCACAGGCTTTGCCTGCTAGTGATGAAAATAATATACTTATAGGTCAGACAGACAAAGAAAAGTGGAATTCACATTCACTCCATGGGGAGTTGACATCTTTTTATTGCAGAATTATATTTTGTATGCCGTTTTCTTATATGCTCCTACTACCTTATATTTACACTATTGAAGTACTCATTAAGTCAGTTTTTGAACATATTAACTGATGTGCTTTTTACTACACAGTTGGGCAGACTATTCCATGTTTGTGTGATTTTAAATGTAAAGTAATTTTGAGCTAGAGTAGAGTTAAATTGCTTGTTCACTAATTTTAAACCATTTTGGCCTAGGTTGGCCCTTTTGTGCATCTCAAACAATAATCTGTAATCAATATTAGTAAATTCTTTTAAGATTTTGAATACCTTGATCAACTGTCCACGTAAGTCTACTTTCAAGGGATAGTAGGTTTAATGAGCGGAGTCTATCTTCATACAGTTTGTTTTGGATTCCAGGAACTAGTTTAGTAGCACGACGTTGCACTCTTTCTAACCGCTATATCCTTGTTTAGGGAGGGAACCCAAAATTCCACAGCATATTCGAGGTGTGGCCGTACGAGTGATTTGTATAGTGGCAGGATTATATCTTTTGATTTGAAAGTAAAATTCTGAGCAATATATCCTACCATTCGGTTTGCTTTTTTACAAGCTTTTGTGCATTGTTTCAATACTTTAACACATTGACTGCCATGTCAGTTACATGTGACTGACATTGACATTTACAATTGCCGCTTCATCAGTCATATATGACTGACATGACAAGACACAGTGGCCGCCGTGTCAGGCTGATACGACTGATAGTACCTATGTTTTAATATTGTATTTGGCTTCCTTGGCGCCTGATGAACATTTTGATATATGTAGGGTGGTGCTGTGATGCAAATTTGATTTATTATAGGGGAATTTGTGGCCTGTGCTGTTCTTAGGGTGTGTTTATAGTGGTATGTTTAAATATATGTATTTTGCCATGTTTATATTGTGAATTGTGTGCTCCAATGTTTACTTAATCTTCTTTCCGTAACTTTATGAAACCTAAATTAAAACTTGGAAATAAACTCTTCTTTTCGTAACTTTATGATTTATTTAGTTCTTATGTTGGTCCCCAAAACATGCAAGACGCATAAACGGCTCTTTCCTGCAATCAAGGCAGTAAGTACTGACCATTTTTGATTTCCTGCGAGCTTCAATTCTTCCCATTTGTACTTTTAGTTTAGCATAACACACAGAACATCCTCGTCTGCTTTTCTTGCCGTTAGCATCTTTTTTTAATTTGGAGAGTATGCACATTGGTGCATTGTGGTTTGGGATGGTTTTCTGTTGGTGGAAGTTCGAGTAAAGCTGATGCAACATCTTCTCGAAATACTCTTATTTTGATCGCCCTGTTAGTAGTTATCTTATAGAGCACAAATGCATTCACCAATGCCATTCCGAAAACATTTCCAGACCCAGTTTTCGGTACCACTTTACACCTTTGCGTAATGTTGTTGCATATGATGCCATCTGGTCAGACAAGTCAATGCCAGTTTTACCCTTATTATAAGCAAGGATTGCTGTCGGTTTTTTCTTATTATTTTCCTTCTTGCTCTGGTTCTTTCTTCTTCATCTGCTGTCTCTTCCTCTCTGATGTTCTCCATAACTGGGCTATGCTTAGTGGAGAGTAAGCGAACATCTCTAAGTGTCCTTCCATTTCAAGACCACAATTCCATTAGCATCCTCACAGGCTATCATCTCTTCCCTCTTTAGATTTGCCTTCATCCTTTCCTTTGGCATTTCCTTTTTATTTGCCAGTACTGTGCCCACCAAGTGAGTGTTCTGTGCTAAGAATGATTTCGCCAGATCGTAGCTTGTATAAAAGTTGTCCACATACAAAGTACGCCCTTCATTCTTCAAACCAGATGCCAGTTCTTCGCAGACATTTTTAGCTATTCCAACTTCTTGAATGCCACTTGAATCTTTTCCTGAATATATTTTAACATTATGGGTATATCCTTCTGACGAGCACAGTTTGAATAATTTAATGCCATATTTATGGGCCTTGTTTGGCAAATACTGACGGAACACGTCTTCCTCTCCAGGGGATGAGGGTTTCATCAATAACAATATCATGTCCTGGTGAAAATGTGGTCTGGAATTTCTTTAGTAGCATGTCCAGTAGAGGTTGAATTTTTGCTAAGCGCTCGCCTTCTCTTCTTTCGGTATTATCGGCAAAGTAAAGGAATTTTAACAACATTTCAAAGCGATTTCTACTCATGGTCTTAGATGCAATTTCATTCTTATATAAATAACTGGTACTCCAATAATCAGAAATGCTCCCTAATATGACAAGGCCTATCCACATAGCTAAACCAAGAAATTTTCTCATTTCATTGCTGGAAGTTGGAGTCCATTTATGGAACCTTGAATGGGTCCTGAGGGTCATATTGGCAATAACTTGGGTGGCATACAAATTGGTTTGGTTAACCAATTTGTCTATAATTTCATCATCCACAAAGACTTTATAGAGGGCATATGGACTGGCATTTGGCAATAAATCAATATGCAATCCAGATTTACCGGTAAATGCAAATGTTTTCTGTCTCCCCCAAAACGTTTCCCATTCAATGGCATCTCCTTCATCAACATTCCTTCCTTGACCTTCATTTTCAGCTTCTTCCTCTTCAACAGTCATCTGGGCAAGTAATTCTGCAACATTATCATGAATCTCATCTTCATCTTCAGCATCTGATAGAATTGCATCTGGTATATAATCTGTATCGAGGTCTGAATCAGCCAGATCTGATGAAACTACTTCAGTGCTTTCATTGAGCACATCTGCCAGGTTCAATTCACTAAGATGTACTTTTCTTCTTCTTTTATTATCTGAACTACCGGCACTCATTTTAGAAGGCTACTAATTTGAAATGTATTATGTACAATTATAGAGCTGAACTTATGTTAAATTACAGAGCTGAAATTATGTTCAATTATAGAGCTGCAATAAAAGAAAGAAATTGGGATTATTGATAATACCTATGTTCTGAAAGTGAAATATAAACGTCAGTCAAATACAACTGACAGGTGATGTGTGACCAGGGGGCTTTGTCAGTCTTATGTAACTGACATGTCAGTCACATAAGACTGACAAAGCTCCCCCGGTCACACATCACGTGAGTAAACTACCACCAGGGCCACGTCAGTCAAAACAAAAAAGTGACCTCATGACCTCGGAAATGACCAAATTCAACAATAAATGGGACCAACATATTTATTACATGATAAATACTCTATTTATGTGAAAAAAGTACCTTGGCGCCCAGTGACCATTTTTGGTCTACCACCTTGGCAGTCAATGTGTTAAGGTTCTCCGAGATTAAAATCCCTAGGTCTTTCTCTAAGTTAATGGATTTGAGAGAGATAGATGGAGAGGGAGAGAGAGAGAGTAACAAGAAAAAGAGGTACCCTAGTAGACCTTACGATCCATTCAAACAGGGTACTTTTGATTGAACACCTGAGTAGGCGCAGTCCTCTAAAGGGTCAGATTGACGCTCTAGAAGAGCACTTGCGCCATGCTTCAAGTCTCCAAGCGGCTATTTTTCAAGACTTTGTCTAGTCTCGACTTGAACTGTTCAACAAAATTGCTGTTGACAACTTCCACTGGAAGTGGGTTCCAAGTGCTGCAGATGCTATATGTGAAAAATTTCCCCGCACAGATCACGTTGGTAACACTTCAGTTCAAGTTTGTAGCTGTGGTTTCTTGTTCTCCTCTGGCTAAGCTGGAAAATATCCCTGTGGTCTACAATGTCGAAGCCCTGAAGTAGTTTGAACACTTTGATAAGCTAACCATGCAGTCTCCGGGTCTCGAGCAAGAACAAGTCTAATTCCTGTAATCTATCTTCGTAGATCTTGTGTCTGATGGAGGGAATCAGTTTGGTTGCTCCATCTTGCACACGTTCTAATCTTGTGATATCCTTTCAAAACGAAGGACTCCAAAATTGTATGGCATACTCCAGGTGCGGTCGGACAAGGGAGTTATACAAACAAAGTACTATCTCCTTGTTCTGATATCCAAACTGTTGCTTTATATACCCAAACATCCTTTGGGCTTTCTTCTCGGCCTCAATACACTGCCTCGAAACTTAAGATCACTAGTGATAGTTAGACCCAAGTCCTTCTCAGTGTCGGTGGATTCAAGAGCAGTGCCCTTAAGGATATACTGGGAATTGGGGTTTTTGGTACCTGATATGCATCACTTTGCATTTGTTCACGGTAAAAGGCATTTGCCACATGCCCAACCACTTCCTAATCTTCTTAAGATCATCTTGAAGGCGGGCAGTATTTCCTTCCTTTGCGACGTTCATACCAAGCATGGTATCATCGGCAAATTTAGAAATCTTGTCAACCATGTCACCGTCCATGTCGTTGACGTAGATGATGAATAGTAGTGGTCCCAGGACAAAACCTTGAGGAACACCACTAGTAATGGGCACCCACTCAGAAGCCTGTCCATTCAACACCACCCGTTGCTGTCTGCCACTTAGCCAGTTCTCTATCCAACTTGCTACATTTCCGTCTATGCCAAGCGCACGCACTTTCCGGAGGAGGCTTTTTGAAAGTCTAAGTAGATAACGTCCACCGCCTTATCCCGGTCGTGCTCACTGAAAACGAAGTGGAAGAATTCCACAAGATTCGCTAGGCATGACCATTGCATATGGAACCTATTCTGGGAACTCCTCAATCGCAAGTTAGACTCTAAATATGATGTCATTTTGTCCACTATCATGCTTTCCATGAGTTTACCGACTATTGAAGTCAAGCTAATACGTCGGTAGTTCGACGGCTTGCTAGGAACTCCTTTCTTGAAGATAGGAGTCACCTCCGCTTCACGCCAGTCTCTAGGAACGCATCTGGTTCAGATTGACATGTTGAAGATTGTGCTCAGATGTCGTGACACTTCATCGCGCACTTCTTTCAACACTTTAGGTAGAAACCTGTCTGGGTCAGGGGACTTATTCGTTTTTAGATCAGTGATCTTTTTTTCTATTTTTCCTTTGGTGAAGTCTATTTCCTCCAGCTTTTCCACCCCAAGTAAGAATCCGTGGGCTGGGAGGATGCGACCACACTCTTCAGTAAACACTGAAGAGAAGTAGTCATTCAGGAGGTTAGCATTTTCTGCATCTGAGTGCTTTAATGCTCCCTCCTCATTCACTAAAGGGCCAATCGTGCGATTGATTGGCTTACTGCTGTTTACCTAACCAAAGAATTCCTTAGGATTCTCCTTGCTAAGTCTCACCACACGGAGCTCCTCAGCTTGCTTTGCCATCCTTTTGCTGGAATTCACTCTCTTAGCTAGCCTACGGTACTCATCAAAGTCACCAGAAATCTTTGACAGTCAGTACACCGTTCTCTTCTCCCTCAGCAGTTGACCAATTTCTTGATTAAACCACTTTGGTTGAACAGAAGACCGACGAAGGCTTTTCAAAGGGATGAATCGTGATCGACGACTCATGAACGTAGTTTTGAATCTATTCCACGAATTTTCAACATCCTCGCACACTTCTACCCTCGCATCAGGCAATCCCGCATGAAGACCTGCAAAGTCTGCTCTTCTCTAATAAATTTCCTCAATTTACCAGCCGCAGACTCTACCTTTGGGACGTTTACTATAAATCTGACTAGTCGGTGATCACTGCCACCGAGCTCTTCACTTACAGAGATATCCTCAGAGGTGAAAACTAAGTTGAGTGTATTATTGCCTCTCGCCAGCTCTCTTACCCATTGAGTCAGGAAATCATTGTTCGCAAACTCCAGGAGTAGTGCGTTCTCACCCCAGGGTTCTCTGGTTTCCCAGTCAACTTTGGTATTGAAGTCACCCATGGTGATACACTCTCTCTATTGAACAAGTTTACCCAGCAGCCGGTACAGATTCCTTTAAAGCAGCAGGGTCCTGTATCTGGCAGAACCTATATCTAGGTCAACACCTAGTAGCCTGTGGTTGGATACAATGTTGCAGTTTGTCGATTTGAGCGCATCCTTGACATACATCACACTGCCACCCTCTGTCTGGCCTATCCTTTTTAGAAGAGTTGGTAACCGGGAATCATGAATTCACCTTCAAGATCTCGGTTTGTGGTTTTTACCCATGACTCTGTTATGCCTACCATTTCAGGTTCTTCCGTCGCTAAGAGGCCATGAATTCAAGAAACTTGTTCATGATCGACCTTGCATTAAACAGAAGAACTTACAGGGACTCCCCGAATGTAGGACTCCCTACGCTCTTCCGTTTCTCGGCTTATTTGTTGGCGAGGAGGCACCCTTCTTTGCGACCTCCGAGAAGGTCGTTCCAGGAGTGACACGAGCGTACTCGCTTACGTCCTCCCTCACTCTGGGCCGGACATTCCTTTGGGTCTGCTCCACGACATCCTGTACCATGTTAGAGAGTACAGCCTTTCCTTTAAAGGAAAGATGCACTACATCCTTTGGTAGAGATCGTTTCTACCATAAAAGGGAAGAGTCCACTCCATCCTTTGGTAGAGATTGTTTCTACCATAAAAGTTAAGGGTCCACAAAAAAGACCGTCCGCCATACACAAATCTGCCAGGCGTCGGTTCAAGGAGATGTTCCTCGAGTGAGCTATCCTGGTTGGACCTCTTCTTGGGAGCATCCTGACCACAACACTTCTGCTCGTTTTCAACCCACAGTCGTCCATGGCTCCCATGACCGTGTGTAGAATCTTTCCTTCAGGGCCTACCTTAGCTCCTTTGAGGTAGAGCGTCATTTCCACTTACCATCAGGGCAACGAGTGAGTTCTCAGAAATCTGAGATTTCTCCGTCGCTACCCTGATGTGGTGGTTTTTCCGTCCTGGCAAGCAACTTACCTTTACACTGGTGCGAAGGCGGGCTGCTAACAGAGGTTGCAGACCCCGTGCTTGAGAGTCGCCAATAAGGTTGACTCTCACATTTGGCTGCAGAGGAACGAGTCTTTCCTTTTGGATCCTACTTGTCCGTTTCCTCTTTACTCTCCATATTTTTCTTCTTCTTTTTTCCTATCTTCATCTGGTTTTACTTCTGTTTCTGCTTTCTCTTGTTCTGTTTCTACTTTCTCTTCTTTTTTCTTTCCTTTCTTCCTCTTTCTCTTCTTTTTCTGGCCCATTGAGCCAGTTCCGCAGCAGCTGACTCCAGCTCTCGGACGTTGGAAGGCTGGCGTGGCACTGCCGATGCAGTGATCGCTTCTTGGGTGAGGGTCTTGTCGGCGGATCCACCCACGTTGGTGGCAGATACATCGTGAATCAACTGGACCTCTAAGTCTTGAGGACAACTCGACGATCCTGTCCTCGAGACGGCGAAAGCTTCTGCAGCTTCCTCTCCAGTACCTTAGATTTTTCCTCAGATGATCTATATAGATCCTTGAGCTGTTGCACTTCTCTTTTAAGGACACAATCAGTGCAGATACTTGCCGGGTGGCATTTCGAGTAACACCCCTCTGGAAAGCCCACACACCACTTTCCTATTTGCAGACCGAACATGTGTATTTAAGAGCAGCCGGTCCTTTCTTTCCAGTCATGCTGAACACATTATATCTCTGAATACTTTGCAACCACTCAATAAAAAAGAAGGGGGGTTGGTGAAAACCACCCCTGATCCCATATCATTAAGGATTCTTGAATCCATGTATATTAAATACCTTTCTCCTTCCTTAAATTCTGATTCCTCTTTTCACCCACTACTTCTACTCTAAACAAATATATTACCAACCTCCTAACCTTCTCTTTCTTCTTACGCTCCTCACCCTTTCAACCCAGTTATCCTCTAATGGCTGATTGTTTAAGGTTAGTTTATCCTGATGTGTTTCCTGTGTTTCAACAATTGTTAATTTTTAACTCGTAACACAATAATCCAGAAATTATCAATTACCTGTTAATTTATCGCTATCCCCCCCCTTAATAAACATTAAATACTTTCCATAAATTCGTAATTTTGATTAATCTGTTTGGCTCTTAACTTAAATTGTTTTCCATGAATTGTATTTCCAGTACCCGAAGATGGGTGAAAAGTTCACCCGAAATGTTGTATCAAGAAAATGAAAGGAATTTCCCTTTATACGTCTTTTCATTCATCCTTTAAATTAAATTGAAGCTCCATAGGAGAAGCCCTAACATATATATATATATATATATATATATATATATATATATATATATATATATATATATATATATATATATATTATTTTTAGAAGGCCCTAGTCCTTAGCATAAGAGAATGTATTGCATTTGCTGGCTAGAAAGCTGAAACGATACCTGAATGTACTGAAAACAGAACACAAACAGGAATTTTTTTATAAAAAAGGTGAAACCTATCTATTTTACCCAGATCTTTAATCTATACTAAGGTGGTACCATCTAGGTCAGGGTGTGGATTATCTTGTCGAGTCGAGATTTGAACTGTTCACCACTTCCGGTGGTAGATGGTTCCACGTTCTGCAGATTTTGTATGAGAAGAAGTTTCTGCAAATGCTAGTATGGAATTGTGGTAATTCCAGTTTGTAACCGTGCTTACGTATAGCATTTTGAAAGAGCCAACCTTCTTAAAGGACTCTTGTTTAGGCTGGTCCGTCTAGCTTTGGGGGTGCCATCGTGGGGTGCAGAGAACTGGATTAACTCCGCACCCTCCTCTCCTAAAAAGAAAAGTAACAAGAAGAAGACAAAGAAGTATATGGGTTGCTTTTCCTCCATTGGAGCTCTGGGGAAGGATGGGTCCACTGCAACTTTGCTAAGTGACCAGGCCAAGTTCAGCACATACGACCCTCACTGGCCCACCTTTGGAGAGGTCCAGACAAATACCAAAGTTACATGTGAACTAAGCACTACCTCTATTACATCTGGAGCCCTCACTGAAAAACTACTTGGCATTTTTAACCCGGTTGGCTTCCAACACTGGTTATTTGTTCCACCAAATGCAGCCTGTTGGCCAAAGACATCATGATCCATCATAAGCAAGAATTAGCTAGTTTAATTGGTTTATACACACACTTTTAAAATATCTGACCCACCTCCCTTTTATTTCAGTCTCCTCGATGTTGCTCTTATAATCCTGCTATGAGGGGAGGTTGGCATCCCTCTGATGCTGTAGTTCAATTCCTTCTTCTTGCTTTTTTTTTTCTGTTCCTTACCGTTTTTGTTTGTTTTAAAGATGTTTTTGGGTTTGGTTTGTGTGAATTTTAAAGTAGCCTAATTCTAGGCTAAAATTTTTATGGCCATGGGGGAGGGCAGTCGCCAAATGTGCACTGTAAAAAAAACAAAAAAAAAACAAACCCTCAGCTTCATCATACTGATGTTTCACTTTGTAAATGCTATTTATTCTTCAGGTAGTTAAACATTCACAATCTCCACACTTCTTCCAGTGAGGAGGGCCAGGACTATGCTGTACCATTTTTCGATTTCACTTGGCATTCTCAGAAGAATCCCTGAAAGCTAATAGTTACTTATCTGTCCTATGTCAAGTAACCTCCTTTAGTGGTGTCATTAGTCCTTAGGCACACTTTAAACTTAGTATTAGTTTGCATCATATGCATGGTACATTCTTCCTACCATTTTATCTCACTGCCCCCATATATTTCCCCCTATCAATCCCTTTATTCTCCTTCAAAGGGGATGTCACATGATATCTGGATGCTTGCGTGCCCTTCTGCCCCTAATGCCCCACAGTTTGCCCTCCTGGCCCAAATGCCTGCAGGAAGATGCCGGACTATATAGTTTCACATTTCCACTTTCTAAATTCACCATTTCTTTTCTTGTACTGGTTCTGATTGGATATTAGGTTCTTTACCAGTTTATAAATCTTTAAAGATAACATGCAAAAAATAAAAATGTTGTTGACTTGAGATAATAGAGGGTATAAAGGATGCATCCAAGAGAGTAAGTAGTAGTAGATCTGAAAAATAGTAATGCACAAAACTCAAATATTGTGTATCAAAGAATAGTAGTTGCATTTCAGTTTGAATGTCAAATTGATTTTTTAATTGTAACCCTCTCCTACTAGCACTAAATAGAAATTTTTTCTCAATGAAGCAATTTTTCTTTCTTTAGCAAGAAATATTGACTATGTATGATAAACTGTGTAAGCTTAGTTAAAGATGCAACAAATGTCATTTTAAAATTATGATCAACTGAAATTGCTTTCAAGTTATGGAAGCAAACTGCATGAAATTCCCAAATCCAATAATTTTCAGTGTTAAAAATTTAATTTAATTTTCCAAACTGTAATTGCAAAAATATATTGGACCATTAATTCTATCTATTCACTAGCCCTTTTTAAATAACTTTGAGCATTGACAGAGCAAATTATTTTTTTTTTCTTTTGCAAGCCATCACGTGAACTTGCTGAGCAAACGTACAAGCAGCTGGAGATGTTTCGGAAGTATGTTGAAAATCCAACAGTTAAACTTTTGCTTGTGGTCGGAGGTGTCCCTGTAAAGGAGCAAATAGCTGCCTTACAGTTAGGAGTTGACATTGTGTGTGGAACCCCTGGCAGACTAGAAGAACTCATCAATACAGGACAATTATCACTTCAAGGTTGTCTTTTTTTTGTACTTGATGAAGCAGATGGTTTACTCAAACAAGTAAGTTGCAAAGTGTGCTAATGGTCGTCATTTCATGTATTCTTTAATACAGCAAAGGCAACTGCTAATATCTTCGTTGATATATTTTTAATTTTTATGACTTATTTTATGATAGCCATCAGCATGTACTCTTATCCGAGTATCACTTCTTCAGTCCATTACAGAGTTTAGTTTAAGGTTTAGTTATTGTTGATTTGGGTGGTGAGCTCTCTTATGGCTTAAGAGCCCAATGTAAGCTCTACAAAGTCTTTGGCATTGGTATATGGGTTCTGGCTGGGGTTGATTTGCCCTTTTGGCCCGTTGTTGTTTGGCTTCCAGGCTTCCTTTCCTATTAGCTTCAAATAGGTTGGCACCCACTTTTAGTTTGTTTTTCCATTCTGTTCTGTTGCTGGCAGATAGTTCAAAGGCGTTTGGGTCTATGTCTATTTTATGATAAATACAGGCTAAAAAGTAATACTCAAAGTGTTTAAGCTATTTAGTCATTTGTTTTTTATTGGTCTTTCCTGAGCTAGTTAATACCATAATAATTGACTGTAGATCTTGTTTCTGAGAAGTCTTGTAAGAAGGGGAGAGTTCATTTTGTGACTGCCTTTATATGATCCCAGGATCTGTTGGACGCTCCTAGATTAAGTATGCATTGAGTGATGAGGCAAGCTTTGCCTGTGTGTAGTAGAAAAGAGGAGAGAAACCGTTTGAAAGCCAAAGGGTCTATTTGCCAACATTTCGCTCCTCTCATAACGATGTCCTGGGAAGGGATTGCCAACTGGAGGCCCCTCCGATGATAGACATCGTCCTTGAGGAAACCCAGCCTCAGACGATAGGCCTTCCATGGGGCGGAATCCGGGCTCGGCGCCAAACACCGAACCTGAATCCGCCCCTATGCAAAGACCTCCTCAAACGGCTAGGGTTTCTGAGGCAGTACAAGGAGGGGTGGATCTCATCTGACAGGTGCACCTACGACTACCAGGACCTTGTCCATTTCGGAGAAGGACCTGGCTGAGGCCGGTCCATCTGGCCTAGGGGCTTCTGCCGGCGGAGGTTAGAAGCGGGTTCCTTCCCTGCCCTCCTCTCCAAAAAAGAAAAGGACGAAAAAGACCAAAAAGTCAAAGAATACTCGGGGCTCCTCTCCATCCGCGGGGACGGATGGGTCTGCTGCCACTTTGGCAAGCGCCCAAGCCAAGATCGGCACATCCGGCCCCTCTGCCCCTCCGGGTGTGGAGCCCCTGACTACGACAAAGACCAAAAGTGCGCAGGGCGGGGCCCTTGATTCAGAGGTTACCTGGCGTTTTCCAGCCCGCTGGCTTCAAACGCTTTCTCGTCATTCGCTCCACTGATGGTAGCATGTTGGCCAAGGGCAACATGATCCATCAGAGGAGAGGATTAGCTAGTGTAATTGGTAGAGAGCCGAAGGTGACCCGTTTCTCGGACGGGAGCCTTCTTGAGAATGCGGCGAATCCCGCCGAGGCGGCCAAGGATAAGTGCTCTTCGGACACTTGATGGCACCCAGGTGAGTGTGACGCCGCACTCTACCATGAACTTTGTGTAAGGAGTAGTTTATGCGAGGGGACTCGTAGACTACTCCATAGAGGACATCACCTTAGAGATGGCCGACCATGGGGCGGTCAAGGTCGAACGTGTGATGAGAAAACAGGAAGGGGCCTCGAGACCCACCCCTATACTCTTCGCCTTGTTCGACTGTGACAATCTCCCTGAGTCGGTTCGTGCCGGTTGGTACCGCTACCGCGTGAAGGCATTCGTGCCACTTCCGCGGCGGTGCTATTACTGTCACCGCTTCGGCCATACGAATCGTTCTTGTAGACGTGCAAAGTCGGGGTCACCCGAAGTTTGTGTAAATTGCTCCAAGGCCGCACACGCAAAGTCCAAATCGTGTGTGGCCAAGTGTGTCAATTGCGGAGAGCCGCACCCCGCTTCTTCGAAGCAATGTGGTGCTTATCTCCTTGAGAAAGAAATCCTGGCCGTTCAGGCCCAGGATAGACTCTCATTCCGCGAGGCTAAGGACTTGGTCCTGGCTCGCCCGGCTCTGCCTGGGACGTCATATGCCTCAATAGTTAGAAAGGCACCCTCTGCTCCTGGCCCATCCAGGCCAACGAGCACGGTTGTTCCCGCGCCCATTCGGAGCCCTTCTGCGGGCTCTATTCAACCCGGGCGCTTCCCTGGTAAAGCTGGTGGCAAAACGGTTCACACCCAGCCCCGGCTAAAACCAGGACTCCCCCATCTTCCTCCAGCGTGAACGTTTCCCGTAAGGCGAAACGGCCACGCGGCTCCACCGAGTTGTTAGACTCACAGGAGGCAACCCCCTGAAGCTGGACGCTAGGCCATCTTCCTGCTTTCGTAAAGCTGTCCCCCGAAATAAGGACATCAACAAAGGAGCTTCGGCTCCTTCGCCCACGCCTAGTGGTGGAGCGAGTGGCTCTGAGACGGTGTTCCCTCGAAAAGAGGGCCCCCCGCCTCCGAAGCCGCAACGACCGCCTAAGGTTTCGAGGCGGGGGGAGGAAAAGCCTCGCATGGCGAGCTTAACCTCCCCCAATAAGTCCTCGAAGGCGACAGCGCCTTCAGCGCTTTGCTTGGCCAACAGCGCCCAGGGTTCTGCTTCCAGGAAGCGTACGGCCATTCCCGTGAGGGTCTTCTGTTCGAGGAGGGCTCCGGCGTCTCCTCCGAGCTAGGCCTGAAGGGCATATTCCTTCAATGGAATTGCCGTTGACTCCGGGCCAACTGGGAGGAGCTGCGGAGGCTCGTCTCGTCCCGTTCCCCGTTAGCTATCTTTCTGCAGGAGACCATGCTAGGCGCGTGCCCCCTTGCCCGTCCTCCCGGGGTATAAGGATCTTGCGACCCCACCACCGCGAGATGGCTGGGCTGGGGGATGCGCAGTTTACACCCGGCATGATGTCTACGTTCTTCCTTTCTCTTTAGATACTTCCTTTCAGGCAGTGGCTGTGCAGCTCCACCTGGATAGGAGGTGTATTATCATTTTTGCGTACATTCCACCGTCAGCTGACTTCGACGCGGGGGACTTCCGCCGCGTCGTGGCACGGTTGCCGAGGCCCTTTCTCTTGCTTGGAGATCTGAACGGCAGGCATCCTCTCTGGAGAGATTACTCAATAAATCCCAGGGAACAGGTCTTTGCCGATCTGATCGTAGAGCTTGAGATAGGTGTCCTAAACGTGGATGAGTTTACCCATCACTGTCCGAGAACTGCTTCATTTTCTTGCCTTGATCTATCTTTGTGCTCTTCGGATGCACAGCCTGATTTTGATTGGGCGGTGGTCTATGACCTCCATGGTAGTGATCACTTTCCCATTCAATTATCATTTTCAGGGCAACTGCCGCCTGAGAGCCCACCTCGGTAGTGCTTGGCGCGGGCGCGGTGGTCTGCATTTCGGGAAATGACTGAATTCTCTATCTCAGTCGAGGAGTTTAGGTCGGTAGATGAGGTCGTTGAGTTCTCCGGCAACCTCATCGCAGCGGGCCTGACTACTATTCCTAGAACGTCTGGCCGTTTTGCACGCCGACCACTTCCATGGTGGTCGGCCGAGTGTGAGACGGCCCTCAAACAGAAGCATTATGCCTACATGCGCTATAAGCGCCACCCGAACGATTTCACTGTCGCTGAATTTCGTCGGGCTAGGGCTAGGTTCCGGTATATTTCGAAGCACGCCCGCCGCTCTTCTTGGCGGGCATACGTGTCTTCACTTAACGGGAAGACCCCTTTAGCACAGGTGTGGAAGCGAGTCAAAAGGATTCGGGGCAGGTTCTCGCAGGACCACCCTCCCGTTCTCCAGGAGAATGAGACCTGAATCTCGGACCCCGCGACCGCTTTTTCCGCATTCTCTAACCGGGATGCTGCTCCGCCAGCATTCAATGCACGTCGTCATGTTGCGGAAGGCCGCCGGCTGGACTTTACCTTGAGAGGCGGAGAACCCTTCAAAGACAGGTTTACTGGGAGCGAGTTGCGCTCCGCTCTCGCTTCGTGCGCGGACACCGCCCATAGTCCGGACGATGTCCCGTACGCCATGCTTCGACACCTGGGTGAGCGAGGCATGCCATTTCTGTTAGATTTGTTCAACAGGATCTGGGTGGAGGGTCCTCTCCCAGATTCCTGGCGTATCGCTACTGTGCTCGCCTTTCGAAAACTGGGGATAGATCCTTCTACTCTGATCGGTATCCGCTCAATCTCTCTAACCTCTTGCGTGTGCAAGTTGATGGAGAAATTGGTAAATGTTAAACTAGCCTTTTACCTGGACAGCGGAGGCCATCTGTCTTCTGAACAGTGCGGCTTCCGCAAGTTCCACTCCACGTCGGATGCTCTGCTCCGACTGGAAAATGCCGTCTGCGAGGCTTTCCTTCGTAGACAGCACTACGCCACGGTCTTTTTCGATCTGGAGAAGGCCTATGATACTGCATGGCGATACGGTATCATGGAGACTCTCCACACGATGGGGGCGAGGGAACGCCTCCCAGTGTTAATATCTGAATTTTGGTGAGATCGTCGATTCCGCGTACAGGTGGGGAAAGCCCTCTCCGGCCCAAAGCAGCAGGAAGAGGGTGTCCCACAGGGAAGTGTCCTCAGTGTCACACTCTTTGCCCTGAGCATCAACGGCATCACCTCGGTGCTGCCGAAAGATGTTCTCGCTACGCTCTACGTGGACGACCTTTCGATCTCTTTTGGCGCGGCCCAGATACCAACTCGGGAGCGTCGACTCCAACAGGCATTGAACCGCGTCTCTCGCTATGCCGAAGCGCACACGTTTCGGTTTTCTTTGGCCAAGACTAAGGTGGTGCACTTCTGCCGCCATCCACGGCTTCACCCCTACCCTGATTTGTTTCTTAATTAGGTGCGCCTGGATGTGGTGGAATTGCACCGTTTCCTCGGTCTTGTATTCGACCGACGCCTCACCTGGCAGGGTCATATTCGCAGCCTTAGGGTCTCTTGTACCCGCGCCATGGACATTCTCCGTTCCGTGACGTTCAGCGCTTGGGGCGCTGATAGGGCTACTGCCCGACTTTTTTATCGATCCTTTGTTCGTTCGATGCTCGACTACGGATGCGAGTTTTATGCATCCACAGACGACCGTTTATTGCGGAAGGTGGATTCGATCCACCACACCGGCCTTTGGCTTGCGACTGGTGCCTTCCGCACTTCCCCCATTGAGAGCCTGTTGGTCGATGCTGGGGAGATGCCACTCGCTCTGCGCCGCGTGCAGTGCATCACTCGCCTGTACGCGCGAGCCCGGCGCCTCCCTCAGTCGCCAACAGCTGTCACTGCATCCGCAGTTGATCTCGATGGTGCCTATGCCGCCGAGAGACGCCAGTCATACCCTAAGCCCTTTGGGTTTAGTGCCAGGAAACTCCTTCGAGAGCTAGATATAGCTCTCGGGCGGGTGGCGCCCTTGGTTCTGCCCAGGACGCCACCCTGGAGGGTACCACATTTGGGGATTTGTCGCCACGCCTCTGCTCGCAAAGCTTGTACGGCGCCGGGAATATTGCGTTCGACCTTTCTGTAGCACACCTCGTGTCACGCTGGAACAGTGCTAGTGTATACGGATGGCTCCAAGTCCCAAGAGGGGGTCGGCTTCCACGATGTATCCCCTCTGTTTGAAGTCAGCGGGGCTCTGCCAGGCGCTGCGTCTGTCTTCACGGCCGAGCTGGTGGCAATACACCACTCGGTACGTGAGATTACGCGACGTGCCCGGTTCGGAGACATGATTGTGGTTTATAGCGACTCACAAAGCGCCCTGAGTGCTCTCGGGGCATTGGAATCTCCACATCCCCTGGTTCGCGATATCCGTGACGCCACGGTTTTGGCGAGTCGGGCAGATGTCGAGATTATCTTCTGCTGGGTTCCTGGACATGTAGGAATTGCGGAGAATGAGGGCGCCAAAGAGTCCGCGAGGACTCTGCGACCGTACCAGCGTTTCGCTCTTCCTCACACCGACTACATGGCAGGAATGCGGGCAGCTCTTCGGACTGCTTGGCAACGAAGATGGGAGACGGTCGAAGGGAACTTAAAGTTGCGTGCCATTGCGTCGCGACTGTTCCCATGGACCTATCCCCCAATGCTGCGACGGCTTCAGGTCGCTTTCTGTCGTCTCCGAATCGGACACACTCGTGTGACGCATCGCTATTTGATGGAGTGCTCGGTAGCGCCCTATTGCGACGACTGCGTCGTCCCCCAGACTGTTCGGCACATTCTTGTCGAATGTCCCAGTCTGGGTGATCTTCGCGCACGACACCTGTCCCGGTACCGGGATGGGCGGGGTCGCTACCGCCTGTCCCTTGTACTCGGGACGAGTGTGTGCACATTGACTGGTGGACTTGTTGACTTTTTGGGGGAGGCCGGCCTTCTGCCTATTATTTAAGCAGGGTTTTTTTGTTTTGTTTTGTTTTTTGTTGTATTTTTTGCTTTTGTTTTTTTGTTCTTTTCCTCTTATAGGTCGCACGCTCCTGCGCTGGGGGGGACCTCGCCCCGACGCAGGAGCTTGCTTACTGCTCACTTCCCTTTCCTTTTTTGGGGGGGGGTTGTTTTTTATCCTAATTTTATCTTAAAGTAGCCTAGTTATAGGCCAGTTTTATGCCCAAGTAGGCAGTCGCCAGATGAGCTCTTAAAAAAAAAAAAAATCGCATGTGCTTTATTGTAACGCCCGTGTTGTCCCCCTGACTGTTAGGCACATTCTCATTGAATGTTTCACTCTGGGCGGTCTTCGCGCACGTTACCATCTTACGGTACCTGGACGAGCGGGGTCGCTACCGCTTGTTCCCTGTACTCCTGGTTCGTGTACACTGACCTGTCTTCTTTACGACCTTTTAGATGAGGCTGGCCTCCTCCACTTTTTTTTACTGTGTTGTGGGTCGCATTTTTCCTGGAGAGCTGAGGCCATCCGTTTTCCCCACGGGGCACTCTTCTGCTGGGTTCCCAGCATGTGGAAAATGATGTCGCCAAAGATTCCGTGAGGACTAGGCGATGAGACTAGCCATTAGCTCTTCCTTAAACAGATTATATGGCAAGAATCCTGACAGCTTACGGGCTGCTTGGCAGAGACTATGGGAGACAGCCTACCCCCCCCAATTCCGCGAAGGCTTCAGATTGCTTTCGGTCATCTTTAAATTGGGCACACTCGCGTAACAAACCGCCATTTGTTGCATCGCACGCCCGCACCTTATTGCGACGACCGTTTCCCCCCAGACTGTTTGGCACACTCTTGTTGAATGTCACGGTCAGTCGGATTTTCTCAAACGTTGCCTGTTTCCGTAATTTGACATGCAAGGTTTCCGCTGCTTGTCTCGTGTACTCGGACAGGTTCGTGTACACAGACTTGCAGAATATCTGACTTTTTGTAGGAGGCTGGCCTCCTCCATTTTATTCGACTCTTCCTTAGAGGTCGCATGTTCCTGCGCTGAGGGGAGGCGGAGTGTGCTTGCTTCTTGCTTTTTTGATTAGTTTTTTTCTTTTTTGTTTTGTTTTTGCTAAAATTTGGTGTAGTATTATGCTTTAATGTGATTACTGCTCTAGTAGGCAGTTGCCAGATGGCCTCTAAAACTATATGGGTGTTTGGGTTTGGCGGTAGGACAGAGAGGTTATTTAGAAGTGTTCTGAAAGTAGTATGCTGTTGCTTTTTACTTGTGTCTGAGTGGTGGTGGTGGTTGGGGGGGAGGGTTATACTGTTAGATTGTCTTTGTGGTGAGGATGGGTTGATAATCTGTTGAAGTTAGGTTCTAATCAATTTAGGTGTATTTTCTTGGGAGCATTTTTGTTTCAGCATGTAGGTGTGTGGAATTTATTTGAGTTTGGTTTGGAGTTTGCTTTAGTGAGATTTGTCTGCAGTTGGGTGCCATGCTGTTGCTGCATAGTTGAGGGTGGTGCAGATGAATTGTTGTATAGAGTGGTGAGAGCTTTCAGTTGTCCAAAGGTAATGTTTGATAGTGCTTTGAGGGCCTTGATTTTCTTGGTGGCCTTGTTTGTAAAGTTTGGTGTGTGGATTGTAAATGTAATGTGGGTGTCTAGTGTCAGTCCTAGAAGTGTGGTGGTTTTGTTTATTGGCAGGTGTTGTCAATTGAATTTGGGGCGTTTTTTCAATTTGTGGTTTTAGGATGTGAAAAGTGTTACTGTTGATTTGTTGCCTGAAGTAGTCATGCAGTTTTGTATGAGCCTGTGTTCTTGCGTGTATATATGTTATTGGATTGTCCTACTTACTGTTATGCCATAAGATGTCATCTGTTTGTGGGATGTCATGTGTAAATAGGTTGATAGTAGTGGTGAAAGTATGGCTCCTTGTGGGACACCATTGCAAAGTGCTTGCGTGTGTTAACCTAATGGTTCGGCGGCTGACTTTGACCTGTCTGCCAAAGATGAAATTTATTATCCACTTTTTGTCATTGTGTGTGAGGTTGGTATTTCTTTTTTGCGTGCTAGTATGTATTTTGGTACTGTGTAGAAGGCTTTCTTTATGTCTATTGCAGCAAGGATTGTATGTGAGGAGGGCTGGTTTAAGCCATTGATTGTGTTGTGTGAGGTTGGTGATGAAGTTCATGTTTGAATGTGCTTTCTGTGAAATCTTGATGTGTGTGAGTCAAATATATATTTGTGTTGTTACTTTGGTGCATTAGTTTTTTTAGTGTTTTTAATAAGTGTGCACAGAAGTGTTTACACACAGATAATCCCTTATTTAGTGTTTTTCATACTAATGATGTTTTGACTTAAATCTGAATTGCAGGGTTTGGAAAAATTGATTAATGGCATTCATAACTCAATTCCCAAGTTGACTCCTGATGGAAGGAGGCTCCAGATGATTGTTTGTTCTGCCACTCTTCATTCCTTTGAAGTCAAGCGGATGGCAGTAAGTTGATCAAAAAATACTTTATTCCTAACTAACCATCTTTTGTTAATAAGATTTCATTCAACAAAAGTAATTGTAATATGTTTTGCTTTTGACAAAAGAAGTATATTTTTACCATCTGGTAGCATCTGTTCTAAATGGTAGCTAACTCCTGGGTTTGGAAACTGCACAGCTGAACAGTTTGTTCCTGATTATTCTGCATCAGTGTGTGAACTGAGTGTTTATTTGGAATCTGAGAGGTTTATAAAGAGGTGAAAAGTAGTAAATGTGTTTAAATAAGAGAGAGATTGCAGATAGTTGCACTATGCGAGTCAACATTGAAGGAAATGAATGAATCATTTGTATGTAATGAAGTAGAATCAGATTTTAATCATGGTGGAAGGTGTAAAGAAGGTTTGTCAGTGCTTTTGAGTGATGAGTAGCATGATACACTGGTATGAATGTGTAACTAAGAATTTTGTATGTGAAGCTTAGATTGATAAGGGTAAAACTGTATGGTTGTATTGTTTGGACCCTGTAATGCTAGTGAACCTTAGAAAGAGATGTGTAATGACTTTAAAAACGTACCTAGCAGTGGGGTACCTTGTGTAACCAGTTTCACTTGTTATTCATAAGAGTTACACATCCTCCCGGCCTGAGTGCAATTTAGGGAAGCCCCGTCATCACTGGGTTTACGTACACTCAGATGGGGCCTGGGAAAGGTTGTAGGTACGCTTTCCTCTTACTCCTACTCACCACTTGGACATATTATTATTTGTTATTAGCTTTTTTATTATTAATTTTATTATTTAGTGATATTTTTTTTATATTAGTATATATATATTATTATTTAATATTGTCATTTTGGTCATTCACTCAACCTTTTCTACCTGCACTTTGTACCAGGAGGAGTGTTTCTACCTGTGCAGACTTCGGTCTGGTAGCCATGGTGCCTTGGTGGACTGCATGCCATCCTGGGATCAACCAACACAAGGTATGATAATAATAGGTGTTCAGTGATCCTATTCGTTAGCTGACCCGCCTATCTCTACTTCATTATTAAATACCCTCTGCCATAGGTGGGCACGTTAACGAAAAAATTTATCATGATAACCGATAAATCGATAACGATAACCTTATCGGCGATAACTGATAATCGATAACTAGCGATAAATTTATCGCCCGATAAGGTGATAACCGATACATCGATAAATCCAAAATTATAATACAATATTGATTATTGATTATATATAGCGTTATTTTATAATACAATAGTAAGAATATTTGAATACCATTTCTTAGTTTCTTACCTGGTGAGGCTCTCCTTCATATCCTCATAGGTTTTGAGGATCCTCCTCCCAGCTCGGACCTACCTTTTTCTGCCTACAAGGCACGCGCGGCTCGCCCCTGTGCTAAACTGGAACCAAAAACTGAAATTATTGATTATCGCTAGTTTGGAACCAAAAGTATCGGCGATACCGATGAATCAATAACGCGTGGGGGGGGATATCGGATAACCAATAACCTGATATCTTATCTGCTACCCCTTTCCACTTTTTCTCTCCTATCCACAAAGGTTCTGTCTAGCTAGTGCACTTTTGTCCTCTTATGAGCCTTAGCCAGGTGACTGTGTATACCATAAGGTCCCTACCTGATGCGAGGGCTGGAAGCCCGCTCTAGTCCACAAATAAGGTGGCTATGCTGGCACCATCTGTTATTGCTAAAGTTCCAGGACAATTTCGCCGAAATGGTCCCCGTAAGGGGCGCGGTGATTTGCCATCCTGGCCGCCGTGCTGACGGGATCCAGCGCTCCGTCCGGCCCCAGCTTAGCCTCTCTTCCTTCATAAGAACATAAGAAAAGAAGGAGACTGCAAAAGACCATTCATGGCCTACACTTGGCAGCTCCTGTTCCAGTCAACACACAAAAGATTTCTTACCAGAGAAAAGTCATCAACATTGTCACCCTTTACAGGAGTTCGTCAGATCTAATCTACAATATACATAAAATGCATCCAGAGGATTATGTCCATTCATGCAACCGCAAAATATAATCTCCCCACTCCTTAGAAAAATATATACATATGTACATAAAAAAGTCAGTCCCATCTAGCAGCTTCATCCATATATTTATCTAATCTATTCTTAAAACTACCCAGAGAGGAGGCTTCTATCACATGTCTAGTGAGCCTATTCCATTCATCTACCACACGATTTGTAAACCAATTCCTCCCAATCTCCTTCCTAAACCTATACTTATCAAGCTTAAACCCATTGCTACGTGTCCTGTCATGTTCACTAAGTATAAGAACCTTACCCAGATCCCCTTTATTATATCCTTTTACCCATTTGAAGACTTCAATCAATTCCCCTCTGACTCTTCTCCTTTCCAATGTATGTAGATTTAGTTTTCTGAGCCTTTCACCATAAGGTAAGTTCCTTAGCCCACCAATCATCTTTGTCATCCTTCTCTGCACAGACTCAAGCAAATCAATATCCTTCCTATAATATGGTGACCAAAATTGTACTGCATAGTCTAGATGAGGCCTAACTAGCGCCAGATACAGTTTTAGAATGACTTCAGCACTCTTATTGCTTATACTCCCCCTAATGAATACCAATATCCTATTAGCTTTATTCTTAGCATTTAGGCATTGCTTTCTAGGACGAAGGTCTGAACTTACCAAAATACCCAAGTCCCTCTCACAATCGGTCCTCCCTAAATTTCTCCCATTTAATTTATAACTATTCAGTGGATTATTTCTACCTATACTAAGTACACTACATTTGTCTATGTTAAACTTCATTTGCCATTTCTCAGCCCAATTGGACAGAATGGTCAATTCCTCCTGCATTACAACAGCATCAGAATCAGCCCTAATGGCCCTACCTGGCTTAGTATCATCAGCAAATTTACTCAGGTCACTACTTATACCTATGTCAAGATCATTAATATAAATTAAGAATAGCAATGGACCCAAAACAGATTCTTGCGGAACTCCACTGCTAACACACCCCCACTCAGATTTAACTCCATCTATACTAACTCTTTGCTGTCTGTCACCAAGCCATGACTGAATCCACCTAAATATACTGCCATCGATTCCGTGTGCTTTAACTTTGCTCAGAAGCCGTAAGTGTGGCACTCGATCAAAAGCCTTACTAAAGTCCAAGTATAAAATATCATAGTTTTCATCATTATCTGCTGCTTCATACAACCTCTCCCACAGATTTCTCTGGCCAGCCTCTAATTTCACAGGGTAGATGCTGACCTTCTTCTTAGCCGACCGTCCCAGATCGGGGCTGAGGGGGGAGGGGACAATGTTCCCTAACCCCTGAGCTCTGGTCTGGGGTGGTTGGTTTTTAACAACCTGCTTCATCCCCAACCATACCTTCATCACATCCCTTTTCTTCTCCTCTTCACAATCTATATTTTTTTACGCCGTGTCCAAGGTGGAGCCGCCAGGATGGTCCCAAATGGCGACGCCTGGCTCTTGCAGTGCAGGCAACTGCGAGAGGTGATGAGCTATTGCGTCCCGTGGCACAAATAGGGTCACCATTCCCATGGTTGAATCTTTAAAAAACAAAACCCCTTTAACTCCCCCTAAAACAACGATGGAGCTGCCCGAGGGCAGCTCCAGCGAAAAAATGGAAGCCCCCCCTCCTGTTCTTGCGCAGGGGACCCTCCATATTTCTCTAACCAGAGAGGAGGCTTACTCCTTTCCTTCACCTATGGGTGCAGGGGACACCCCCGCATCCCCTTCTCTGGAGGTGCTTTCGGGCACCTCCCTTTTTCCAGCGGCAGTCCCCTCTTTTCTTTCCAAGGGGACTGCCAAGAAATGCAGCCCATAGCCAGCCGCTCCCCATTGAAGCGGCTCGGTAGGGTAAACCCCCTTAGGGGGAAGAGGGAAGCCAGGCCCCTTCGGTCGCTTCCCTCAAAAGACCTGCTGGCAAGAATATTAAACCTTGCCGGGGTCAAGGCCTGTGCCTCCCCACACAAGACTGGTGACACTGCCAAGGGGACCTGCGATGTCCTGGGAGGGGATGGCCAACTGGGAGCCCCTCCTGTGATAGACATGGTCCTTGAGGAAACCCAGCCTCAGACGGTAGGGCCTTCGATGGGGGGAAATCCGGGCTTGGCGTCAAACACCGAACCCGAATCCGCCCCTATGCAAGGACCTCCTCAAACGGCTATGGTTTCTGAGGCAGTACAAGGAGGGGAGGGATCTCCTCCGACAGGTGCCCCTACGACTACCAGGACCTCAATTTCGCAGAAGGACCTGGCTGAGGCCGGTCCATCTGGCCTGGGGGCTTCTGCCGGCGGGGGTGAGAAGTGGGTTCATTCCCCGCCCTCCTCTCCCAAAAAAAAGGACGAAAAAGACTAAGTAGACTCGGGCTCCTCTCCATCCGCGGGGGCTACGGAGACGGATGGGTCTGCTGCCACCTTGGCAAGCGACCAAGCCAAGATCGCACATCCGGCCCCTCTGCCCCCTCCCCCGGTTGCGGAGACCCTGACTAAGACCAAAAGTGTACAGGGTGGAGCCTCGATGACATCGGGGACCCTGATTCAGAGGTTACCTGGCGTTTTCGAGCCCGCTGGCTTCAAACGCTTCCTCGGCATTCGCTCCACTGATGTCACCATGTTGGCCAAGGGTTACATGATCCATCAGAGGAGAGGATTAGCTAGTGCAATTTGTAGAGAGCCGAAGGTGACCCTTTTCTCCTTTTCTCGGACGGGAGCCTTCTGGCGAATCCCGCCGAGTCGGCCAAGATAAGTGCTCTTCGGACACTTGATGGCACCCCGGTGAGTGTGACGCCGCACTCTACCATGAACTTTGTGAAAGGAGTAGTTTATGCGAGGGAACTCGATGACTACTCCATTGAGGACATCACCTTAGAGTTGGCCGACCACGATAAGTCTAAATCATGTGTGGCTAAGTGTGTCAATTGCGGAGAGCTGCACCACGCCTCTTCGAAGCAATGTAGTGCATATCTCTTCGAAAAAGATATCCTGGCCGTTCAGGCCCAGGATCGACTCTCATTCTGTGAGGCTAAGGACTTGGTCTTGGCGCGCCCGGCTGTGCCTGGGACTTCATATGTCCCAATAGTTAGAAAGGCACCTTCTGCTCCTTGCCCATCCAGGCCAACGAGCACGGTTGTTTCCGCGCCCATTCGGAGCCCTTCTGCGGGCTCTACTCAACCCGGGCGCTCCCCTGGTAAAGCTGGTGGCAAAAAGGGTTCATACCCAGCCCCGGCTAAAACCAGTGCTCCCCCCCTCTTCCCCCAGCGTGACTGTTTCCCGTAAGGCAAAACGGCCACGCGCCTCCACCGAGTCGTTAGACTCACAGGGGGCAACACCCCTGAAGTTGGTCGCCAGGCCATCTTCCGGACTTCATAGCCTTTTTCCTGGACAGCGGAGACCATCTTTCTTCTGCACAGTGCGGCTTCCGCAAGTTCCACTCCACGTCGGATGCTCTGCTCCGACTGGAAAATGCCGTCTGCGAGGCTTTCCTTCGTAGACAGCACTACGCCACGGTCTTTTTCGATCTGGAGAAGGCCTATGATACCGCATGGCGATACGGTATCATGGAGACTCTCCACACGATGGGGGCGAGGGGACGCCTCCCAGTCTTTATATCTGTTTTTTGCGAGATCGTCGTTTCCGCGTACGGGTGTGGGGAGCTCTCTCCGGCCCAAATGAGCAGGAAGAGGGTGTCCCGCAGGAAAGTGTCCTCAGTGTCGCACTCTTTGCCCTGAGCATCAACGGCATCACCTCGGTGCTGCCGGAAGATGTTCTCGATACGCTCTACGTGGACGACCTTTCGATCTCTTTTGGCGCGGCCCAGATGCCAATTCGGGAGCGTCGACTCCAACAGGCATTGAACCGCGTCTCTCGCTATGCTGAAGCGCACAGGTTTCGGTTTTCTTTGGATAAGACTAAGGTGGTGCACTTCTGCCGCCATCCACGGCTCCACCCCGACCCAGATTTGTTTCTTAATCGGGTGCGCCTGGATGTGTTTGAGTCGCACCGTTTCCTCGGTCTTGTATTCGACCGACGCCTCGCCTGGGAGGCTCATATTCACAGCCTTAGGGTCTCTTGTACCCGCGCCATGTATATTTTCCGTTTAGCGCTTGGGGCGCTGTTACGGCTACTGCCCTACTTTTTTATCGATCCTTTGTTCGTTCGAAGCTCGACTATGGATGCGAGTTTTATGCATCCACAGACGACCGTTTATTGCGGAAGGTGGATTCGATCCACCACACCGGCTTTCGCCTTGCGACCGGTGCCTTCCGCACTTCCCCCATTGAGAGCCTGTTGGTCGATGCTGGGGAGATGCCACTTGCTCTGCCCTGCGAGTGGTGCATCACTCTCCTGTACGCGCGAGCCCGGCGCCTCCCTCAGTCGCCAACAGCTTTCATTGCATCCGCAGCTGATCTCGATGGTGCCTATGCCGCCGAGAGACGCCAGTCATACCCTAAGCCCTTTGGGTTTAGGGCCAGGAAACTCCTTCGAGAGGTAGATATAGCTCTCGGGCCGGTGGCGCCCTTGGTTCTGCCCAGGACGCCACCCTGGAGGGTACCACATTTGGCTATTTGTCGCCAGGCCTCTGCTCGCAAAGCTTGTACGGCGCTGGGAGTATTGCGTTCGACCTTTTGGGGGCACACCTCGTGTCACGCTGGAACCGTGCCAGTGTATACGGATGGCTCCAAGTCCCAAGAGGGGATCGGCTTCCACGCCGTATCCCCTCTGTTTGAAGTCAGCGGGGCTCTGCCAGGCGCTGCGTCTGTCTTCACGGCCGAGCTGGTGGCAATACACCACTCGGTACGTGAGATTACGCGACGTGCCCTGTTCGGAGACCGGATTGTGATCTATAGCAAATCACAAAGCGCCCTGAGTGCTCTCGGGGCATTGGAATCTCCGCCTTGCTTGGTTCGTGATAGCCGTGACGCCACGGTTTTGGCGAGCCGGGCAGATGTCGAAATTATCTTCTGCTGGGTTCCGGCAGCTCTTCGGACTCCTTGGCAAAGAAGATGGGAGACGGTCGAAGGGAACTTAAAGTTGCGTGCCATTGCTCCGCGACTGTTCCCATGGACCTATCCCCCAATGCCGCGGTGGCTTCAGGTTGCTTTCGTCGTCTCCGATTTGGGCACACTCGTGTGACGCATCGCTATTTGATGGAGCGCTCGCCTGCGCCCTATTGCAACGATTGCGTCGCCCCCCAGACTGTTCGGCACATTCTTGTTCAATGTCCCAGTCTGGCTGATCTTCGCGCATGACACCTGTCCCGTTACCGGGATAGGCGGTGTCGCTACCGCCTGTCCCTTGTACTCGGGATGAGTGCGTGCACATCGACTGGTGGACTTGTTGACTTTTGGGGGGAGGCCAGCCTTCTCCCTATTATTTAAGCAGGGTTTGTTTTTTTTTGTTTTTTCATTTGTTTTTTTGTTTTTTGTCCTTTAGGTTGCACGCTCCTGCGCCGGGGGGACCTCCCCCCGACGCAGGAGTTTGCTTCCTTTTCCCCATTTGGGGTTTTTTTTTAGTTTCTTTAATTTTATTTTAAAGTAGCCTATATCTAGGCCAGTTTTAATACGGCGACTAATGCCCATGTAGGCAGTCGCCAGATGAACTCTTAAAAAAAAAAAAAAAAAAAAATTCTGCTTGGTTCCTAGACATGTAGGAATTGCGGGGAATGAGCGCGCCGATGAGGACGCCAAAGAGTCCTCGAGGACTCTGCGACCGGACCAGCGTTTCGCTCTTCCTCACACCGACTACATGGCAGGAATACGGGCAGCTTTTCGGACTGCTTGGCAAAGAAGATGGGAGACGGTCGAAGGGAACTTAAAGTTGCGTGCCATTGCGCCGCGACTGTTTCCATGGACCTATCGCCCAATGCCGCGACGGCTTCAGGTCGCTTTCTGTCGTCTCCGAATCGGGCATACTCGTGTGTCGCATTGCTATCTGGTGGAGCGCTCGCCTGCGCCCTATTGTGAAGACAGCGTTGTCCCCCAGAATGTTCGGCACATTATTATTGAATGTCCCAGTCTGGCCCATCTCCGCGCACGTTACCTGTCCCGGTACCGGGATGGGCGGGGTCGCTACCACCTGTCCCTTGTACTCGGGACGAGTTCGTTCACATTAACTGGTGGACTTATAGACTTTGGGGGAAAGGCCGGCCTTCTCCCCTTTATTTAACTAGTTGTTGTTTTTTTTCGTTTTTGTCATTTTAGTAGGTCGTATGTTCCTGCGCCAGGAAGAGGCGGACCCGCCTCGACGCCGGAACTTGCTTCCTGCTTATTGCCTTTTTCCTTGTTTTTTTTGTTTGTTTTTCTGCATCTTATTTTAAAGATGCCTAGTAATAGGCAGTGTTGAATACGGCGACTACTTACCAAGTGGAATTTCCGATCCTATGGATTCGCTCTTAACCTCCCAAGTCATTGGGAGGTCATAATATCTAATTTCTGATCCTTAGCTGAAGGTGATAATACTTGTGGAACTGCGCATGTAGATTTGCCTCTAAGTGAGGCCTTGCCCTCCCTAGGTTGAGGTAACACAAGACACTCCACCCCTCCTTATTGGTGCAGGGGCTTACCTCTTGCCATCTGTTGCAGGCGATCTTGGAGCTGCTCTTGGGCATATTCACCCCTGAAAAGGCGGCTTTTCCCTATGCTTTCTGAGGCGTCCTTCCAATATTCTCAAATTGTATCTGTGATGCTTGGGAGGGGGGGGGGGAGTATGGCCACATTAGACACTCCTTGAAATGGCCATGTTCCTGGAAGTGACCCAGCCCCAGACAACAAGATCTTCCTTGGGGTCGAAAGCTAGCTCCGGGCCAAACACTGAACATGAGTCCGCCCCCTGTGTAAGCTATTCGTCAGGCGGGGCGGGGCCATAAGGAGGCACCTCCTTCCCCAGCAGTTGCCCCTGTGACAGCTAAGGCCTTTCCCATCTCGGAGAAGGATCATGCTGAGGCCGGTCCTTCCGGCCTAGTGGCCTAGTGCCTCCTTCCAGCGGTGGAGAGAAGCAGGTTCATTCGCTGCCCTCCTCTCCCAAAAAGAAAAGAAGCAGGAGGAGGACTAAAGGTTCCTTTCACTCTCCGGGGGCTCGGGGGATGGAGGGCTCCGCTGCCGTTTCGACAAGTGAGCAGGACAAAATCGGCGCGTCCTGCCCTGAGGCCCTCTTGTGTGGGTGGTTCAGACAAGACCAAAGTCGCAAGTGCGCTTAGCTGAGTCTCGATTACGTCGGGGCCCCTCAGTGAGATAGTACCTGGCGTTTTCGATCCTACTCTCTTCAAACGCTATCTGGTTATTCACGCCACTGATGGCAGCATGTTCACCGAGGGTAACATGGTCCATCAGATGAGAGCATTAGCTAGCTTGATTGCTTGAGAGCCTCAGGTGTCCCGTTTCTCGGACTGGAGCCTTCTGACGAATGCGTCAAAAGGCACTCTAAAATGAACTTCGCGAAAGAAGTGGTTACGCGAGGTAACTCGTTAATTACATATATGACATGTCCTTAGAGCGGTCCGACCATGGAGCGGTCAAAGGAGAACTTGTGATGAGAAAAAATAGAGGGGCCTCGAGACTCAACCCTACAATATTTGAGAGGTGCAACCGTGATTGGCTACCTCAGTCGGTGCGTGTCGATTGGTATCACTGCAGCGCAAAGGCATTCAAGCCACTGCCGCTGAGGTGTTGTTACTACCACCTCTTAGGCCATACGAATCGTTCCTGTAGACGTGCAAAGTCGGGGTTACCCGAAGTCTATGTAAGGTTGCTCCAAAGTCGCACACGATAAGTCCAAATCGCGTGTGACCAAATGTATCAATTGCGGAGAGCCGCACTCCGCTTCTTCGAAGCAATGTGGTCCGTATCTCCTTCAGAAGGAATTCCTGGCCGTTCAGACCCAGGATCGTCTCTCATTTTGCGAGTCTAAGGAATTGGCCCTGGCGCGCGTGGCACTGTCTGGGAGGTTTTATGCCTCAAAGTTAAATACGATAGCCTCTGCTCATAGCCCCTCCAGACATACGAGCACGGTCGTTCCCGCGCCCATTTGCAACCATTGTGTTGGTTCTACCCACCCTGGGCGCTCACCTGGTTGAGCTTCCGGCATAAAGGGTTCACACCCAGCCCCGGCTAAAACCAGCGCCCCCCTGCCCCCCCCCCCCACACACTTCCCCCAGCCTATGTTAACGCATGGCGATACGGTATCCTGTAGACTGACTCTTCACACGATGGGGGCGTGGGGACGCCTCCCAATCTTCATATCAGAATTTTTGCGAGATCGTCGATTCTGCGTATGCGTGGGGGCAGCCCTCTCCAGCCCAATGGAGCAGGAAGAGGGTGTCCTGCAGGGAAGTGTCATCAGTATACACTTTTTGCCCTGAGCATCAACGGCATCACCTCGGTACTGCGGGAAGATGTTCTCGCTACGCTCTACGTGGACGACCTTTCGATCTCTTTTGGCGCGGCCCAGATGCCAACTCTGGAGCGTCGACTCCAACAGGCATTGAACCGTGTCTCTGGCTATGCCGAGGTGCACAGGTTTCGGTTTTCCTTGGCTAAGACTAAATGGGGTGCGCCTTGAAGTGGTGGAATTGCACCGTTTTCTTGATCTTCTATTTGACTGACGCCTCACCTGGGAGGCTTATATTCGCAGCCTTAGGGTCTCTTGTACCCGCGTCATGGACATTCTTAGGTCCGTGATGTTCAGCGCCTGGTGCGCTGATAGGGCTACTGTCTTACTTATTTATCGATCTTTTATTCGTTCGAAGCTCGACTACGGATGCGAGTTTTATGCATTCACAGCCGAGCTTGTATTGCGGAAGGTTGACTCAATCCACCACACCAGCCTTCTCCTGGCGACCCGTGCCTTCAGCACTTCCCCCATTGAGAGCCTACTTGTTGATGCTGGGGTGATGCCACTCGCTTTGCTCCATGCTTAGTGCATGATTCGCCTGTACGCGCGAGCCCGGTGCCTCCCTCAGTCGCCGCCAACAGCCCTCACTGCATCCGCAGCTGATCTTGATGGTGCCTATGCCGCCGAGAGACGCCAGTCATACCCTAAGCCCTTTGGGTTTAGGGCTAAGAAACTCCTTCGAGAATTAGGTGTAGCTCTCGCGCCTGCCACGCCTCTGGTTCTGACCAGGAATCCACCCTGTAGGTTACCACCTTTGACTCATTGTCTCCACAACTGTGCTCCCAAAGGTAACACTGAGCTTTAAAAAGTCTGAACTCAATACCCAGGTATTGCGTTCAGCCTTTTCGCACCACACTTCTTGTCACGTTGTATCTGTTCTAGTATATACCGATGGCTCCCAAGTCCGAGAGAGGGTTCGGTTTTTACGCCTCATCCTCTTTTTGAAGTCAGCGGGGCTCTGCTGGGCGTTGCGTCTATCTTCACGGCCGAGTTGGTTGTAATACACCGCTCGGTACGGGAGATAACTCAACGTGCCCAGTTCGGAGACAGGATTGTGATTCCTATCGAATCACAAAATGCATTGAAATTTCTACACCCCCTGGTCGCAATATTCGTGACCCCACTGTTGGCGCGATTCGGGTGGATGTCGAGATTATCTTCTGGCTTCCTGGACATGGTAATTTCTGTCAATCAACACGCTGATGAAGCCGCCAAAGTCTGCGAGGACTGGGCGACCATACTAGCATTTGGCTATTTCTCACACAGACCTCATTGCAGGAATCAGCCCAGCTTCGGCAGCCTATGGAAACTTAAATTTCTTTGCTATTGCACCGCAACTATTCCTATGGACCTACCTCCCAATGCTGCGACGGCTTCAGGTCGTCTTCTGTCGCCTTCGAATTGGGCACACTCGTGGGCTGCACTGCCATTTGATGGAGCCTTCTCCCTGAATCTTCTCCCCTTCCCCCTGAATATTCTCCCCTTCCCCCAATCTAGCCTCATTTGAGGCTCTCATTGCTGTCTCATGTGCTGTGCCTGCTCTGACTATTGTGTTCCCTTACCGCCCCCTCAACTCGTCTCTGGCCTTATTTCTCAAGGAATTCAGTAACTTACTCTCCAACCTATTTTCTACTGGTTCTCTCCTTATTCTCAGTGACTTCAATCTTCCTAGCCACAATGAAACTTTTTGCACATTAATTCACATCATCGACCTCTTCTCTCTTACACAACATTTGTCATCCCCAACACATATACATGGTAATATCCTTGACTTAGTCATCTCGAACCTCCATATATCTAATCTAACAGTAACTGGCCTTTCTAATATGATTTCTGACCACTTCTTGGTCAATTTTAAATTCTATATTCCCTACTACCTACCTACTTGCTCGTCCCGAGATCCTACTCTTTTCGGGCGACTATCGTCAATTGATACTACTTCTCTCTTTAATGATGTTGTTTCGGCCCTACCTCCTATTGATACTACTGCTTCACCTGACCAAACCTTAAAACTCACTGCACCAATCATTACTCGCCTGCCTTGACCTGCACGCCCCACTTATCACTCCTTCTTCAAACCACTATCACCGCGCCCCTTGGTTCACCATGGAACTCCTTCGTTCTAGAAGATCCTTATGCGCCCATGAACCTGCCTTTCGTAAAGCACGCTCCCGTGGGCAAGACACGAACTCCCTCTCACTTGCCTATTGCCTTCTTACTTTGACTTATTCTTCCAAATTAAAATCAGCGTGTGAGGTTCATTCACGCAAACTTTTGTCTGAGAGCTATCTTTCGTCTCCTCTGTCGTCTTTCCTTGCCTAGCCCCATTTCCCTCACCTCTCCTCCCATCAACCCCTCTATTCTTTCTAAAATTTTTTCTGATAAAGTTATTAACCTTTGTGCCGTACTACATGCTGTTCTCCCCTACCATACTCCATTGCTACTTAACGTCCTCTGAGGAAGTAACTACCCTGATCTCACGCTCTAACAAATCTGGATTCCCTAAGGATGTCTTTCCACCCAAACTCCTCCACCAAATTCTCCCTCCTGTGCTCCCACTGATTCTTCATCTCTTTAACACTTCTCTTGCCACAGGGGTGGTTCCCTCTTCCTTTAAACATGTCTCAATTTGACCTATCCTTAAAAAAACACACTTTAACCCCTCTGAACCATCTAGCGATCGCCCATCTCACAGCTTCCATTCCTCTCTAAGATCCTTGAAAGAGTGGTTTTCTTTCGCCTTAGTGACCATATTTTTAACTGCAATATCGGTGAAACGTATCAATCGGGGTTCAAAGCGAAACACTCTGCTGAAACCACTCTTCTTAATGTTTCAGACAGTTTGCATAGAGCTGCCAATAGGGGTTGTACATCCATTCTAGTCCTCCTAGACCCCTCCTCTGCTTTCGACACTATCGACCACACTGTCCTACTTGATCGTCTTCAAACTTTCCTTCGTCTCTTGGGCACCACACTTGCTTGGTTCTGCTCATACCTCTCCTCCCGCACTCAGTTGGTGGCGCTCGATAACCTCTCCTCCGAGCCCGTGCCCATTTTGGGGTGCCTCAGGGCTCAGTCCTTGGTCCCCTCCTCTTTCGTATCTTCTTACTTCCTCTTGGCTCCCTTCTTCGCGATTTGGGCCTGTCCTTCCACCTCTATGCTGATGACACTCAGATATACCTTTCCTCATCCCCTGTTGTAGCGGGCCGAAAAATTTAGACTAACCCCAATCGATCCAACCCGCTTCCTATACTAATCCGGACGTGAGAAATCGAAGGAGAATGAAACGGATTGTATGTACAGTTCTTTACTAACAGAAAAAAAGTACAATGATAATTACAGCTTATATTTACAACAATTTTATATTTACTAGGGAAGTGTGCACACTTCAAAATGAGGCTAAATTTCCCAATCCAAATACGATACCAAAAGAGAATTTTATAACCGGCGAATACAACAATTTACTTATATTCTACACAAAAAAAACAAAAACACAACAACAACCGAACGAAAAGGGGGCACGCGCTATCACTTGTGTGCTGGAGGTGGGTGGTAGTAGGCTAACTTAGAAGGAGGCAGGATTGTCAACGAAGGCGGGTATGGCGGTTCAGGTGGTTAGAGAGGCACGAAAGCCCTCCGTCTCAGGGCTGGGCGGAGCACTCGTCTAGAGAACCCCTCTTGCTATCAGTCCACACTTCCACTCTCTGTAGAAGAGATATATCCTCCTTTTATGACCCATTTATTTATACATGGATGGCGAAACTAATAAGTGGGCATTACCCGAGTAAATTTATCGACTAGCTTACCTCTTTCCAGAAGCTTTGATAAAAGTTTATTTTAAGCAAAGTACAATATTATTTTAATTATAGTGATATCTCAAAATTAGCTACTATCTTTCCAGAATATGACGCCTGGAAAGAAAGAAAAACATGGTAATCATTTTATACATAAAATAAACTAAAATAAAACAAACCCATTCCCATTCACACACATTCTTACAGAGGGAGGGAGGGAGGGAGAATGGCCCTTTTACACACACTCACATTCGCTCCACCACACTGTGTCCTTCTCTCAATCAATTACTAAGCTCCTTTCAGCCTACACCTCCATAAACAAATGGCCCTCTACCAACTTTCTCACGATAAAACTAAAGTTCTCCTTGTTGGTACCGCTTCGATGGTGGAGAAATCTAAAGCTCTCTTTTCCTCCCTTAACCTTGGGGAAACCAATGTCACCTTCTCTGATTCCATCAGTAATCTTAGTGTTATTTTCGACAAGCAACTCTCGTTTAAATCGCACATCCATCGTATCTGTAAGTCTTCCCTCAGTTTCCTCCATAACTTTTCATGTGTTTAATCCCATTTTGATCGACAAAGCCTTGAGACTGCTATTCATGCCTTCGTCACCTCACGCTAGACTACTGTAATTCTCTTCTAGTGACCTTCCCTTCTTCATTTTTCCCCCTACAACTAGTTCAAAATTATAATGCCCGGCTCCTCCTTCACCGCCCCCAGTTCTCTCCTTCGATGCCTTTGTTACAGGAGCTACACTGGTTACCTATTCGCTTCCGTACCCACTATAAAATTCTTCTCATCACCTACAAGGCGCTAAACCTCGAGGCTCCACCTTATCTCTCGTCTGCCCTCTCGCGTGGTCAAACTCCTCGGGCACTCCGGTCTAACCTCGCTCCCATCCTGAACACTCCTCGTTCTGTCCTCTGCTCAATGGGTGACCGTTCCTTCTCAGTTTGTGCTCCTAGACTCTGGAATGCTCTTCGTGCCAAAGTCCGATCCTCTCCCTCCCTTGCTACTTTTATACATCTGAAGACTCATCTCTTCAGAATTACATTCTCTCCCCTGTAAACTTTCTCTACACTCGCTACACAACCTGCACTCTGTGAGGGCTAACAGCCCTGAAGGGTGCATTATAAATACTTATTATTATATTATTATTGTGCTGACTGCATAGTGTTCTCTCCATTCTTGTTGAATGTCCCTGTCTAGGAGATCTCTGCACAGTTTCCTGTCTCAGTACCTGAATCAACAGGGTTGTTGGCACTTTTCCCTCTTACTTAAGGCAAGTTCCTGTACACAATCGTGTGTGGTGGACTATCTGAATATTTGAAGGAGGCTGGACTGGTCCATTTTTTTCTCTCCTTGATGTTAGTCTCATGGAGCGTGTTTCCTTATTTACTCTTTCTTACTTTTTATTTATTTTTTTATTTTGTTTTAGTTTTTTTGTGTGGTTTGGCTTTAGGAATTTTTAAACTAACATATTAATAGGATACCTATTGAGGTCTGATTAGAGGCTGTGTTTATAGAGGTAAATTATTGAGAAGTTTTGTATCTTTATGCTTTTATTCTTTGATAGTTTTGTATGGAGTCTATCGGACATTTTATATAATGATTGTATTAAGTTGGGGTTTACATCTTATCCAGGTTGAAACTGCTAACATTTACAGCCAAACTAAGCAAAATTGTGTGGTAAGTTGCTGGATAGAGTTACAATTTGCTGTAACTTCACAGCGGTTGCCATTTTGAATTGTCAGTCCCCACTGTGAAATAAAAGGCATTTTAAATTAGTGCAGCTTTGTGGTAAAACTCTTAATAAAACACATTTAGGTGGTGATCCAATCACAAGAGTAAAGGATAAGGTAATATATTCTATATTTCTTTACCTCCTTTGTTAGGAGCGTTTGATGCACTTCCCAACATGGGTTGACCTGAAAGGTGAAGACGCAGTTCCTGAAACTGTGCACCATTGCATTGTGACTGTTGATCCACGGGCAGATGATTCCTGGATGAGACTACGACGTCACATTACCACTGATGGAGTTCATAATAGGGATAATGTCAGACCTGGTAACAGTAGCCCTGGTGAGAAAAGTTCCTTTTTGTTATTACTATCTCACTCTAAAGATGATTACGATTTATAATATGTATCTTCTTTTTCTCTCTTATATCTATTCATGTTTTGTTCATTTTTTTAGTCTATTAAATGATGCCATTCTCCCATTAATCATTGACATTTCTCTTCATAATCTTATTATATGTAGAAGTTGGACCAAGATCATCTTCAAGAGTATTTGATCATTATGGTATTTAAAGTTTTCCATGACAATCTGAATTAGGGGAGATGACTCAAAATAATAAATGAAAAAGGTTCCAATACATAAACACAATAAATCACAAAACACAAAGTAAACACAACTTAAGATGACCATAAAGAAAATATATACATCACTCTCAACCCCAACAAAATAGCCTCACCAAACTAACCCCTGCATGGGTTACCATGTCTAGCATGTTACATTTGGTACCTGGAGGAGCTGCACATCCTCCTGGCCTGAGTGCAAATTTGGAGAGCCCCGTTGTCTCTGGGTTGAATTTAACTGATGGGTCATAGGAAAGTTGTTGATGTTCTTCAACCTCGCTTCCTCTCAGCGCTACTTTTTTCTATGACTAACGCCTCATCCCTTTGTCTACCTGCAAGAAGGTTTATCCTGTATCTCGGAGTGAAACTGAAACATGGAGGAGAAACATGATTTCGTGTTCCAAGTGTTCCAGAGAGAAGTACCCTCCTCTGTCCTTGGAGGAGAAGCATGTGGAGGATTTAGTTTGGCATTCCCAAGGAGCGGTGGTGATGATGATGTATACTGCTCTTCCTAGCGGCATCAGCCAAGGCACCCAAGAAGCCATCACTTGGCTGATCCCTTGTCCGGGTCAGATTATGGCCGTTGCATGCAAGCGCTTTGAAGTTCAACTTTTCTTGCCATGAGCGATTACATATGTTCCTCTTAATTCCACACTCAATCTTGGTTTAGGGTTTCCACTCTCACCACCCTCGACCGATACAGGAGCTTCACCTCTATTCATTTTGGAGCTGTCCTGTGGTAGCTCTGCTTCTTATAAAGAGGTGCCCCGCAACCTTTACTTTCTCCGATAGATATGGGTTTGGGTGTTTACCCCTTACCACCTTGTGAAGAGATGGCTTCAGGCCACTCCAGTCTAGTGGTGGGCCCTCCTGAAGATTCTCTTATTGGAGCAAGTGCTTTCTCCGCTCCAATTGTGACAAGTTCAGAGAGTTGCCTCCAAATGACACCTGTGGCATATCCCATTTTCATTTTTCAGGGGCCTGCCAAGAGCACAGCGAGCCAAAGGACACGCTTCTTGGCTCCTGCTGGTGAGCCCACTGAACCCCTCAACTCCCTTAGATTGGTAAGAGAAAGCATTGACCTCTTCGATTCAAGGTTTGTCACGTTAATGGGAGCTAGCATGCTCCTCCCATTTTCTTCCTAGTGCAGGTCGGTATGCTGGTTTCAGTGGGAGGGTAGTGTTTTTTAAGAGATGTCTGCTCAGATGCATGGTTGGTTGGGATACTGTGGAAGAGAGGTGTTTTTAAGAGAAACCCACTCACGCTTGGTTATGAGAACTAGTGTGGCAAGGCGGTATTTTTTAAGATCCTAACTCAGACACTTGGTTATGGGGAGGACTGTGAAGGTAGGTCTTTTGTAGGAGAGACCCACTCAGACACTTGGTTATCAGGACTACTCTGGCATGCAAGTGTTTTGTAAAAGATACCTGCTCTGACACTTGGTTATGAGGACTAGTGTGGGAAGGTGGTGTTTTAGAGGAGAGACCCACTAAGACACTTGGTTATGAGCACTACTGTGGGCCAAGAGGGGGTTTCCTGTGTAACCTGTTACACTTGATACCTGGACAAGCTGCACATCCTTCCAGCCTGAGTACCCATTTTCTTAGTCATTGTGCCACCAAAATCAAATTAAACTATCAAAACCTTACTTTCCCGCGCTTACAATCTCGCCTCATCATACCTCAATTTCCACAATGAGGTCACTTTCTCCACTAACTATTTCCAACAAAACGGATATCCTTCAAACTTATACGACCGAACTCTTCAAAATTTTATCAATAAAATACTTAACCCGAAAGATCCCTCATACAACATCCCTAAAGAGAAGGTTTTTGCACCTCTTCCATATATAAGACCCCTCAATTCACTTCTCTGGGCCAAACTGAGCCTGATTCTGGCACCTGTGCAAGCTTCTCAGACTGCTCGGGCCCCCAAAGAGTCACAAGGAGAGTAGGGATATTCTCCTACAGCTGTTGTACTATGGACATCCAAGACCTCCATTTCAGAAAAGGATCTTACTGAGACCGGTCCATCTGTCCTAAGGGCTCTGACAGAAGCGGCTACATTCGCCACTCCCCATTCCTAAAAAAGAAGAGAATAAAACACCCGGCTTCTCTCCCTCTATGGGAGACCTGGGCATGGATGGGTCCGCTGCTGTTTCATTAAGCGACCAAGCCGAGATTGGTACGTCCGGCCGAACTGCTCTCCCATGTGAGGAGTGCCAGACAATGACCAAAGTCGGAAGTGAGCAGAACGGAGCCTCAAATACATTTGGACCCCTCATTCAGAGACTACCTTGTGTTTTCAAGCTGGCTGACTTCAAACACTTTCTGGTTATTCCCTTCACTGATGGAAGCATTTTGGCCAATGCAACTGATTCATCACATGAGAGCACTAGCTAGCCTGATTGCTAGAAAGCCGAAGGTGAACTCTTTCTAGGAAAGGAGCGTTCTGGCGAATGCATCTGATCCCTCCGAGGAGGCCATGATTAGTGCCCTTCGGACACTTGATAGCGCGCCGGTGTGACGCCGCACTCTACCATGAACTTCGTGAAAGGAATGGTTTATGTGAGGAAACTCATGAACTACTTCATAGATGATATCACCTTAGAGCTGGCTAACCAAGGAGTGGTCAAGGTCGAATGTGTGATAGAAAACAGGGAGGGGCATCGAGACCCACCCCTAAACCCTTCGTCATGTTCGCCTGTGGCAAGCTACCTGAGCTGGTGCTTGCCGGTTGCTATCGCTACCGCGGAACTTTGCGTAGTGGCAGTATCGTAACCAATGAGGTTTTACCGAGGTGCGATTATTGCTAGTTGAAATGTTTTCTTTCTAGGTCGCACGCTCCTACGCCGGGTGGAGGTGGACCTCCCCCGACGCCGGAGCTTGCTTCCTCATTGTCATCTCTTTTTATCGTTGTTTTATTTTTCAAATTTTTATTTTAAAGTAGCCTAGAACTAGGCTGTTTGTTTGCGGTGACTTATGCCCAAGTGGGCAGTCGCCAGATAGCCCCTTAAAAAAAAATATCGCTACCGCGTGAGGACATTCGTGCCACTGCCGCGGAGCTGTTACTATTGCCATCGCTTCGGCTATCTGAATCACTCCTGTAGACTTGCAAAGTCGGGGATACCCAAAGGCCTTGTTATTTGCTCCAAGTCGCACATAATAGTTCCAAATCGTGTATCAATTGGCGAGACGGAAATCCTGGCCTTTCAAGCCCAGAATCTTCTCTCATTTCGTGAGATTCAGGACTTGGTCATGCCGCGCCCGGCGCTGCCTGGAAGGTCTTAAGCCTCAAAGTTAAAATGGACACCCTCTGCTCCTGGCCCCTCCAGCCCAGGTGCAGGTTTTACCCACCCCAGGCGCTCCCCTGGTACAGCTGGCAGCACAAAGGGTTCACACACTGCCCTGGCTAAAACCAGTGCTGCCCCCTCACCCAGCACGGATTATTTCCGGTAAGGCGAAACGGCCGCGCGCCTCCATCGAGTCGTTAGAGACGCACAAGGCGGCAACACGCCAGAAGGCAATCGTGAGGTTGTCTTCCGGGGTTACTAACGCTGCTTTCCCTTAAGAGACACGGCGATTTGCTTTCCTGGCCGCCGTGCTGACGGGACTCAGCACCTCGTCCGCCCCCGGCTTAGCCTTTTCTCCTTTCTGACACTCTTTCTTCTTACCCTGCTTCCTCGCTTTCCATTCAACTTCTCTCGCAACTCTTTCTGGTTAGACTAATTTCACAGGGTACACGCCGACCAGCTTCCTCTCACCCAACCATCCCAGATCGGGGCTGAGGGGGGAGCGGACAACGCCCCCTCACCCCTGAGCTCCGATTTGGGTTGGTGGGTTTTTAAAAACCTGATTCACCCCCACCCTCACATTTCCTATCTCTCTCCTTTCACAGTATCAATTTTACGCCGAGCCTAAGGTAGAGCCGCCAGGCGGGAGGAGTAGCGTCAAATGGCGGTAACTGGCTTTGCTGGCCCTGTATCCACCCCTCGCAGCGCGGGCTACTGCGTGGGGTGATTTGCGTTTGCGTCCCGTGCTACAAAAAGGGGTGACCATGCCTAATAATGGGAAATGAAAAAGTACTCTTCCTCTACCACCATCGGAGCAGCACTCGTGCAACTCCATGCAGGAAAGGAGGTTGCGACCCCCCCCCTCCTCCCCCTCTGTTCTTTCTCAGGGGACCCTCCAAACTTCTTTTTTGGAGAGGAGGCTTACTCCTTTCCCATGCCAACGGGTGCAGGGGACCTACCCTCACCCCCTTCTCTGGAGTCGCCCAAAGACTCTCAACCAATCACGCTAGCTAGTGCTCTCCTTTGATGGATCATGTTGACCTTGGCCAACATGCACCCCCTTTGGGGGGACCATGATAAGAACCCTAGGGGAAACATGATTGAGAAATTTCTGGGCGAAAATGATGTCTGCCTTCTAAACGATGGCAGCCATACATCATTTCACATCCAGACGAGCAGCTCTACATGCGTGGACTTGTCCCTCTGTTCACCAAGCTGTAGAGCTGATTTTGACTGGGCAGTGGATCCTGACTTGCGAGGCAGCGATCACTTCCCCATTATTATAGCGCCATGTACAGGTGGCCCCCCTCCACCACCTAGTAAAAAATGGAATGCAAAAAAAGCAAACTGGCCTAAATTCAGGCACCTCTCGAGCCATGACGGGTCCTTCCCTCATGAAGATATTGACGTGGCTATCGATGACCTCCTAGTCCACGTCAATAAAGCGGCTAACTCCTCCATCCCGCTCTCCGGCTCAACCGCTCGCGGACCACAAGTTCCCTGGTGGTCGGCTGAATGCTCGAGAGCCGTGACTGAATGTAAAATGGCTTGCCGACGTTAACATCGCTCCCCTACGATGGTAAATAAAATTGCTCGTAACAGAGCAAGGGCAGCACGGCGACGCATCCTTCGACAGGCTCGAAAGACCTCGTTGGAAGGTTACATCGCGTCCATAAGTTGGCAAACGCCTATAGACAAAGTGTGGAAAAGGGTCAAAAAGCTATTGGGCAAATCCAATGGCTTTACAGCTCCCAACATTGTCCAAGCTGGAGAATTGTTGGGGGACTTGTCCCATATTTCCAATGTCTTGGCCAGATCATTTGCTAGCATCTCAAGCCCAGATAATTATGAGATGCAATTCCAGTGCTTTAGGCTCCAACAGGAGCAGCAACCGCTCAACTTTGTGGAGCCTAACATGGATAACGAGTCTTACAACCGACTCTTCTCTATCCATGAGCTCCATAATGCACTGAAGCACTGTAGATCCACTGCCCCCGGATCGGATGGCATTTCCTATGATATGATTAGGAATATGCATCCATCCCTTCTCTCTCATTTACTGGACATTTACAACTGGATTTGGATCAAGGGCCCGCTTCCCTTCCATGTGGAGAGAGGCCATAGTCCTTCCATTCCGCAAACCAGGAAAGGACGGGACGGAGCCCACCCATTACCGCCCCATTGCTCTTACCAGTTGTCCATGTAAAGTGTTTGAGAGAATGGTCAATTTCAGACTCGTCTGGTTTTTGGAGACTCAAAATCTCATATCTCCTTCTCAATCAGGGTTCAGGAAAAAGCAGAGTACGACAGACCTGCTTGTCCGAATGGAGTCACTCGTAAGAGATGCTTTTTCAAAGAAGCAGCACGCCATCGCTGTCTTCTTTGATATTGAGAAAGCATACGATACCACCTGGAGGCGTGGTATCCTTAAACAACTCCATGATTGGGGCCTGCGGGGTTACCTCCCCAGGTTTGTCGAGCAATTTCTGATGCGACGCACACTACGCGTAAGGGTTGGAGGCACCTTATCGGAGCCCGTGGACCAAGTTGAGGGTGTGCCACAGGGAAGTGTCCTCAGTGTCACCTGCTTCTCTGTGGCCATTAATAACATTGTTAGAAATCTCCCTCCCGAGATTTCGTCGACGTTATATGTGGATGATCTGGCGCTCATTTGTTCTTCGCCCAGACTCCCATTTATCGTCCGTAAGCTACAGCGAGCTATAAGCACTGTAGCTGAAAATGCTTCCTCCAAGGGTTTCCGCTTTTCCGCAGTAAAGACCAAGGTTGTTCACTTTTATGGGCATAAGTTAGTGACATGGGACCCCCCCCTTTTGTCGCTATATGGTGTGCCTATAGATTTTGAGCCCCATTTCAAATATCTGGGGGTCATATTTGATTCAAGGCTTTCCTTCCGGCACCATGTGGACGCCTTGAAAAGGTCTTGTTTAAAGAGAATGGACATAATGAAACTGTTGTCTCACACTTCTTGGGGAAGTGATCGACGTACCCTGTGGCTCCTGTATCTAGCATTGGTCCAATCAAAGCTAGACTATGGATCACAGGTGTACTCCTCTGCCTCGCCATCCATTCTCGAAAAACTAAACACTGTGCGTAACCAGGGTGTGCGCCTGGCTTCTGGAGCCTTTAAGTCCTCCCCAGTGTGGAGCCTCTACGCAGAGAACGGGATTCTCCCCCTTTCCTATCACAGGCTCAAGTCTAATTTAAACTACCTCCTTAGACTTGAGCAACTACCGCAGACGCCAGTGTATGAGTGCATGTTCAATACACGGACAGTGGCCTCATACGATAGATCTCCATCTCTGGCTCGCCCCTTTGCTCTGCGTATGGCCGAGCACACTGCGCAACTAAGGGAGTTCTCAGTGATTCCCTTTACCATGCCAAAGACCCCCCCGTGGCTCATACCACCTGTAATGGTATGTAGGGAACTAGCTGATAGGCCCAAGGATCACCACCTGCCTGTAGTATTGAGAGCCATGTATGGCGACCACTCCTCTCAACATCGGCATAGCACTTTTGTGTTCACCGATGGGTCTAAGTCACCGGACAGAGTTGGAGCAGCTGCTGTCTTTCCATCTGAGACAGCATTGCTCCGCCTGCCAAACGCAGCCTCCGCATTCACAGCGGAACTCGTTGCTATGATGGCGGCACTGACTATCATAGCTGGCGGGCCATCTGGTTCTCATACTATCTTTACAGACTCCCTTAGTTCGCTTCAAATGTTGGGTGATGTTGGTTCGAGCCATCCGTTGGTTTCCAAGATCCAGCGGTGGCTCCTACGACTATCGCCCATCCACGAGATATCCTTTTGCTGGGTGCCTAGTCACGTGGGCATCCCAGGCAATGAGAGGGCAGATGCTGCAGCCAAAGAAGCAGCATCACTGGGGACAGCTCCAGTGGCCCCAGTCCCACTCTGCGATGCCTATCCTCTGATCAATGAATACGTGGTCGGCCTATGGCAGAAGAGGTGGAGTGAGCTCCCTCCCACCAAGCTCCACTCCATAAAACCCTCCGTTCACCCATGGCCACGCACAACTAGACATCGTAAAATGGAGGTTGCGCTTGTCCGTCTGAGGATAGGCCATTGCCGGCTCACCCATGAGCATTTAATGAGTGGGCTGCCTCCACCTATGTGCATTCTGTGTGGGGTACAAATATCTGTCCTCCATATATTTGTAGAATGCCCATTGCTAAGGAATCTCAGAAGGACGACTTTTCCCTTCATTACCAGAGAGATGGCCCCCCAGCAGGCTCTGCGGGGCATCTTTTCTGAGACCCATTGCTTCTTTAACGTGACTAGGATACTAACCTTCCTAAAAGAAAGCAATCTTTTAAACAAAATTTAAAATAGTTTTATATATTTATTGTTGACCTATTCATAGTTTATGTTTTTACATTTTTTAGAAAAATGAATAAATTTTTAACAAAAATATAATTGCATAATAACTTTTAAAGTTATATTGTTGATATATTCATAGTTTATTTACTTGTTATTTATTATTTTTCCTTTTTTTTTTTTTTTGAATCTTTTAATAGTCTATTTTTTTTTTTTTTTAAACTCAACTGACTTAATATTGCCTATTAAACTAATTTTGGTCCCAAGGACATTTTTGCATTTTTATATATTTTAATATGGCAATATTTTAAAAATAATAATTTTAAATTCACCGCCCATAAGTGAATTTGGCTGCGAGATAGTCCATCTGGGCTACGCAGCTTTTAAATCTTTTATGCACTATTCATTCATTCATTGGCCAACATGCTGCCATCAGTGGATCAAATAACGAGGAAGAGTTTGAAGCCAGCGGGCTCGAAAATGGCAGGTAATCTCTGAATGGAGGCCCCGACGTAATCGAGGCTCCTCCTGGTCGTTTGCCGAAACAGCAGCTAACCAGTCCGCCCCCGTGGCTCCCGCGGAGGGAGATGTGCCTTCAGACTTTTTTGTCATGCAGTTTTTTGTTTTTTACGGAGAGGAAGGTGGGACATGATCCCGCTTCGCTCCTCCGCTGGAAGGACCGGCCTCAACAAGATCCTTTCCCGAAATGGAGAAGGTTTTGGTGTCACAGGGGTACTATCCGGGGGAATAGGTTCCTACTGTCCTTGTGGATCCTCGGGGTCACGAGCTTGCACAGGGACTGACTCGGGTTCTGTGGTTGTCACCGAGCCCTGCTTCTACCCCATAGAAGATTTTACCGTCCGGGGTTGGGTCACCTGAGGTGCGGCCTCCATGTAGCCATTCATGCCTTCCCCTAGACATCACAGATTCCATTCGAGAAACATTTTTTATACTCTCGGGTCGGGGAAGAGAGGGGGGGCAGGTACACTGACTCCCTGCAAACTAGTCACGCACGCCAGTAGGACATTAGCGGGCACGGGCCAACCGGCCGTGCCATCCCTTGGTTCTGTAAGGGGTTTGGCCCTATAGAGCTGCTCCTACCGGGTGAGGTAAATTTTGGGCTGCTGCCTGCTTTCTTGGCAGTCCCCTTGTGAAGTAAACGGTTTACTGCCGCCCAAGGGCGACAGAGAAGGGGATAAGGGGGGTTTCATGCACTTGTTGGCATAGGAGAGGATTAAGCCTCTCTTGTGAAAGAAGTTTGGAGGGTCCCCTGAAACGCATTTTTGGTTGTAGCATCGGCATACCTTCTTCATCCTCTGCCCCTTCCCAGTAGAAGTAAAGGTAGGACCCATTTTCCATGGCACCAGTTACAATTCAGATTCCACATTGCTTGCTCATAATGGTCGTTGTGATTGGAGTTGGTCATAATTTGGGGATGCAATCATAGTACACAAGCTGCCACCCACCCCCAACATCCACTGCCCCCATCAGCTAGAAGAAGGCCAAATCTGATAGGGCATGATGGGCAGGTTTATAGGTGTCTCATTTGTGACTCAAGTTTGCATTGGGCACGACACTGCCTCCATGTTTATGAGAATGCTACTAAAAATGGTAACAATGGAACTGAATCTAATGTGCATTTGTCATTTTTCCATGTGCTACACACATAAAGTTTCGCAGGAAATGAAGCTACATTCTTTAATGAGTGAATTGAAGTATTGTGCAGTATTAGATACTGGCTGTTCGACTACAGTATGAGGTATCCAGTAGCTGGATACTTATTTGGCATCCCTAAAAGATTTTCAGCATTTAAAACTTTTTAGGAACCCTCTAGTTTCAGGTTTATCTTTGGTGATGTTGTGACTATTTCCTTCCTGAAGCGTGTTATATTACCCTGCTGGATTGGAAATATGATGGCTAATATTACCACTGATGTTGTCGACTGCAATATTCCTCTTATAAAGCTGTAAATCAATTAAGAAAGCTAAAATGATTTTGAAAGAGACTATCTAAATTGAGAAAGAAGTGATCAAACTTGTAAACTCTACTTCTGGTGACTTCATTCTCCCATTGTCATTGTGACTAGATTGGGATTCAGCGGTTTTGTTTTCTACTGAGGGTGATGTAAATGAAGTAGCTGTTAAATTGCACAAGCAATTTGGACATCCAACTGCTAAAAAATTGAATACATTACTCAGAGACGCAAGTATGGAAAATTCTGAACTTGAAAATGAAATAAATATGGTCACTAAGTCTTGCGATATATGCATTAAGTTTAAGAAACCTGTGCCATGACCTGTCATTAGTATACCACTAGCAATGAAATTTAATGAAGCTGTTTCTATGTATTGTTGATATTGCTACAAGGTTTTGTGCTGCAACGGTTATATGTAATAAACAATCCAGTACTATAATTAAGGCATTTTTGTGTTGGATATCTACCTTTGGTCCTCTTAAAAAACTGTTGTCAGACAACGGATGTGAATTCAACTATACAGAGATGCAACATTTTGGTGTTGGAAAGCTCTTGGGGTAATGGTGTGTCTGAGCGCATAAATGCAGTTATTGGGGACATTTTTAACAAGAGACTTGCTGATACTTTGTGTGATATTGAAGTTGGTCTAGCATGGGCTGCGTTTGTACGTAATGCTTTGGCAAATTTTTCCAGTTTCTCTCCAAATCAACTTGTCTTCGGATTTAACCCTGCTATCCCTGAGGTTTTCCAAAGCCAGCCCCCTGCATTAGAAAGTGTTTCCTTATCTGTCATAGTTAAGAATAATCTGGATGCAATGCATTTAGCTAGACAAGCGTTCCTTCGATGTGAATCAAGTGAAAAGGTGAAACATGATTTAAAGTCAAGCATGCAAAGTACTTCTGCTGAAACCTTAAAAAATGGCAATGAAGTCTACTATAAAAGAAATGATAGTGCCGAGTGGCATAGGCCTGGTATAGTTATTGGGCATTATGGGAAACAAGTCTTGGTTCATCATGGTGGTACATACGTTCATGTCCACACTTGTCATTTGGCAAAAACTCCTGTACACATGGATGATGGCAAAAATATTTCAGTCATGGTGAGCAACACCCAGCTGAAGCAGCAGTTTGTTATCCTCCAGAAAATGATGACTGCAGCAGATGATTCAGTTGAATGTGATGCTGCAGGTCCTCAACATTTAGGAGAATCAATAACAAAGTCTGTTCAACCTAGTGCATATCAAAGAGAGGAAGGATCTCCTCGCGGGAGCCACTGGGACTGACAGGGCAGCTGACATTTCAGTATGCAACCAAGTCAAGATTGGCATGTCCGACCCTGCTGCCTTCCCAGGTGGGGAGTCCAAGACTAAACAAAAAGTGCGCAGAGTGAAGCTCCACTGATGGCAGCGTGTTGGCTAAGGGCAACATGATTCATCAGAGGAGAACTTTAGCCAGTGTGATTGGTGGAGAGCCGAAGGTGACGCGTTTCTCGGACGGTTGCCTTCTAGCGAATGCGTAGAATCCCTCCGAGGTGCGCTTCAGAAACTTGAAGGCACGCCTGTGAGTGTGATGCCACACTCTACCATGAACTTCGTGAAAGGACTGGTTTATGCTAGGGGACTCATGGACTACTCCATAGATGACATCACCTTAGAGCTGGCCGACCATGGAGCGGTCAAGGTCGAGTGTGTGTGAGAAAATAAGGATGGCCCTCGAGCCCCACCCTACACTCTTCGTCAGGTTCGATTGTGACAAGCTCCCTGAGTCGGTGCTTGCCGGTTGGTATCACTAACGTGTTAAGTCATTCGTGCCACTTCCGCTGAGTTGCTACTACCGTCACCACTTCAGCCATACTAATCGCTCCTGTAGACACTCAAAGTCAGGGTTATCCGACGTCTGTGTAAGTTGCTCACAGGCCGCACACGATAAGTCCAAATCGTTTGTGGCAAAGTGTGTCAAATTATAAGCTATATTCTTTGTAACAGAATCAATACTGAAACTTTCAAAATATCTAGCTAAGTTTTCTTGTAATGTGATTACACATGCAATCCATATTTCAGCTCCAGCTATTAAATGCATCTCTTTTTTATATATATTTTTTCATGTAGAGGAGAGTCATAAGGTTGTGACAATGAAGAAATGGTTGAAATGTTTGAGCCAAAAATGAGTGCAGACCCACACTTTCCAAATCAACATGAACTGGATGATCTCATCAGGGACTTGGGTCTCACTAAGTCAGGAGCTGAGCTTTTGGCATCCAGACTTAATGAATGGAATCTGTTGGGTGAGGACTGCAGATCAACAGTATACAGGAAGCGCCATGAGGAATTTGAAGTATATTTTGATATAAGTGAGGATCTCTGCTTCTGCAAAGATATCAATGGCTTGTTTACAGCTATTGGAATTGATCACAACCCTGAAGAATGGCGACTTTACATAGATAGTTCTACAAAAAGCCTCAAAGCTGTTTTACTGCATAATGGGAATAAATATCCTCTGCTTATAGCATACTCTGTACAGATGAAGGAAGAATATGACAATGTAAAAGAGCTTCTTTCTCGATAAGTTAAACTATACTAAGTTTAAATGTAATTTTTGTGGTGATTTTAAAGTGCTTGCCTTCTTACTCAGATTGCAGGGTGGGTACACCAAGTATTCATGTTTTGTTTGCCTATGGGACAGTAGGACTGATCATGAACATTACCAGAAGGTTAAGTGGCCCCCTCAAGATGACTTGCAGCCAGGAAAAGTAAATGTTATTAGACAGCCTCTTGTAGAGCCTACCAAAGCTTTTCTACCTCCACTTCATATAAAGCTTGGTTTGGTCAAACAGTTTGTAAAAGCATTAGATCCTGGTGGAGAAGTATTTCAAGAGATTCATCTACTCTTTCCAAAGCTATCAGAGGCCAAAGTTAAGGGTGGTATATTTACTGGACCGCAAGTGAGTAACAAGGAGTAACAAGGAAAGTAAGTACCCTAGGAGACCTTACGGTCCATTCAAAGAGGGTACCTTTGGACTAGCAATCGAGCGGGCACATGGCTGCTCAATTGTTTTGCGTCCCTAAACGGCCACTTTTCAAGACTTTGTCTAGTCTTGACTTGAACTGGTCAACAGATTCACTGTTGACAACTTCCACTGGAAGTGCGTTCCACTTACCGCAGATACTGTAGGTGAAAAAGTTTCCACACAGATTGCGGTTGTAACGCTTCAGTTCAAGTTTGAAGCCGTGATTGCGCGTTCTGTTCTCACTCAGTGTGAAAATATCCCGGTAGTCAACATTGTCGAACCCTCGAAGTATTTTGAAGACTTCGATGAGCTGACCACGCAGTCTACGGGTTTCCAGCGAGAACAGATCTAACTCCCTTAGTCTATCCTCATAACTTTTATGTCGGATAGAGGGAATCAGCTTGGTTGCCCTGGCTTGTACGCGTTCCAATCTCGCGATGTCCTTTCGCAATGAAGAACTCCAAAATTGTACGGCATACTCCAGGTGCGGTCGGACAAGTGAGTTGTACAGGCACAGTACAATCTCCTGGTTCCGATAACCAAACTGGCGCTTAATATAGCCTAGCATCCTTTGGGCCTTTTTCTCCGCCTCAATGCACTGTTTCGAGAACTTGAGGTCACTAGTGATTGTTACACCCAAGTCCTTCTCAGTGTCACTCCATTCAAGAGCAGTGCCCTTAAGGATATACTGAGATTGGGGGTTTCTGTGGCCGATATGCATCACTTTGCATTTGCCCACGTTAAAAGGCATTTGCCACGTGTCCGACCACTCCCCAATCTTCCCAAGATCTTCCTGCAGGCGGGCAGTATTTCCATCCTTTGCAACGTTCATACCAAGCTTGGTATCGTCGGCAAATTTGGAAATCTTGGCAACCATGTCACCGTCCATGTCGTTGACGTAGATGATGAATAGTAGTGGTCCCAGGACAGAACCTTGAGGCACCCCGCTAGCAACGGGCACCCACTCGGAAGACTGTCCATTCACCACCACCCGTTGCCGTCTGCCACTTAGCCAGTTCTCGATCCGGCCGGCTACTTTTCCGTCTATGCCCAGCGCTCGCACTTTCCGGAGAAGGCGGCGGTGTGGTACCTTATCAAAGGCTTTCTGAAAGTCTAAGTACACCTTGTCCCGATCGTGCTCACTGAACACGAAGTGGAAGAATTCCACAAGGTTCGTCAGGCATGACCGTTGCCTTCGGAAGGTGTGCTGGGAACTCCTCAGTAGCAGGTTTGACTCTAAATACGACGTTAATTTGTCCACCATCATGCTTTCCATGAGTTTACCGACTATCGAAGTCAGACTGATAGCTCGGTAGTTTGACGGATGGCTGGGGTCTCCTTTCTTGAAGATCGGAGTCACCTCCGCCTCACGCCAGTCTCTAGGGACGCATCCGGTCCGGATTGACATGTTAAAGATAGCGCACAGATGTCGTGATACTTCATCGCACACTTCCTTCAACACCTTGGGTAGAAACCCGTCCGGTCCAGGGGACTTATTCGTCTTTAGGTCAGCGATCTTTTTCTTTATTTCTCCTTCGGTGAAGTCCATTGCCTCCAGCTTTTCCCCCGAGTAGGAATACGTGGGCTGGGGGATGGGACCACACTCTTTAGTAAACACTGAGGAGAAGTAGTCATTGAGAAGGTTAGCATTTTCTGCATCTGAGTGAGTTAACGCACCCTCCTCGTCCACTAAGGCCCAATCCTACGATGGATTGGTTTACGGCTATTTAAATAGCCGAAGAACTCCTTGGGATTCTCCTTGCAGAGTCTCGCCACTCGGAGTTCCTCAGAACGCTTAGCCGCCCTTATGCTGGACTTCACTCTCCTGGCTAGCCTCCGGTACTCGTCAAAGGCACCCGAGATCTTCGATCGCCGGTACGCATTTCTCTTCTCCCTAAGCAGTTGGCCGATTTCTCGATTAAACCACTTTGGTTGAACAGAAGACCGACGGAGGCATTTCAGAGGGATGCAACTTGATTGAAGACTCATGAACTTATTTTTGAAATTGTTCCACGAATCCTCAACCTCTTCGCATACCGCTAGCCTTACATCAGTCAGCCCTGCACGAAGGCTTGAAAAGTCTGCTCTTCTCAAGTCAAGTTTCCTTGATTGACTACCAACAGACCTTACCTTCGGGATCTTGACGGTAAATCTAACTAGCTGGTGATCATTGCCACCGAGCTCTTCGCCTAATGTTCAAGTCAGTACAACTTAAGAATGCAATGAGTGATGTTGAAAGTGAGGTGTGGTGTGCATTTTGAAATATAGTTAATGGATTCCTTGGTTAAACTAAAGACCCAAACTACAAGCAGCTGGTAGCAAAACTTTTAGAAAGTTATAAGAATTTGGGATGTAGAATGTCACTAAAGGTGCACTTTTTGCATTCACATTTGGAGTTTTTTTGTGAAAATTTGGGAAGAGTGAGTGAGGAGCATGGTGAGTGGTTCCATCAGGACATTGCTGTAATGAAGAAAAGATACCAAGAAAGATGGGACAGTGCTATTATGGGGGACTATATATGGTCACCAGTGCATAAACATCAAGGAGCTCACAGTATTAGGTTATCTCTTATAATCACATTTTCTCATTAGTTTACAAAGGAATACAAGGGCAAAATATTATCAGCTATTATTCATGGACATGTGAATATGCTAAATAAAGTTAACTGTCGCAGCTATTTATGGTTAGTTTTATATACAAAATTCTAATTATCTCCCAAAATACCAATGTGGGGGAATTCCATGTGGAATTTCTTTTCCAGCACGGAAGTTCCATGTGCTGGAGAAGGTTCTTTTAGGCTTAAATTGGTAAGCCTACCCCCCCCCCATCCCTTTCACAAGCAGTAGCCTCAAACCGTGTCCCCCACGGACCACCTTTACACAGGTTAGAATCGCCTCGGCAAGAAGATTCAAGTCCATTTGAGAGTAGAGCTGTTTCCCACTCACCTCCGCGGGGAGAGCCTCGGACATATATAGTGCTTGTCTCCCATGAGGCAGACACAGAGTTGAGATGTCTCTCCTGGACCCAAGAAGATTTTCCTAGTTCCAAGTCAGGTGCTAACAACAAAGCAAAGTGACGGCTGAACTATTTGTGTGTCGGAATTAGCCCCAGCAAGTGAGGTAATTCCATTTAACGATCGCTACAGAGTGATTTTTCCGACTTCACTCATCAACTCCTGTCGAGTCAAAGCCCTCCTCATTCGCCCCTCGTTTTCAGGTGGCCGAAATACTCTCCTCTGGACCGGACGTTACCACCCTCTCCCCTTTTTGGAGAACCATTATCACTTTAACTTCCCGCTCAGAAGCTCTGAGCGCCTTCGCTTCACGTGCAGAAGACATTCGTGAAGCCTTTTCCCCATGTCCCATCCAGAATCCTCTGTAAGACAACCCCTCTCCCCCCTCAAGTAACCCATTTGAGTTAATTCTCCCCATTTGAATAGTCTCCTCCTGTAATAATTAAATTTTAACTTCATAGTCTGATGCATAACTACAAATCCCCCCTCCCTCGTTTACCGGTGTAATTTTGCCCCTCATTTTCGGGTGGCTGAAATACTCTCCTCTGGACCGGACGTTACCACCCTCCCCCCTTTTTGGAGAACCGTTATCACTTTAACTTCCCGCTCAGAAGCTCCAAGCGCCTTCGCCTCACGTGCAGAAGACATCCGTGAAGCCTTTTCCCGATGTCTCATCCAGAATCCTCCGTAAGCCAACCCCTCTCCCCCCTCAAGTAACCCATTTGAGTTAATTCTCCCCATTTGAATAGTCTCCTCCTGTAATAATTAAATTTTAACTTCATAGTCTGATGCATAACTACAATTCCCCCCTCCCTTGTTTACCGGTGTAATTTTGCCCATTAATTCTCTAATGTAATTTTTCCCATCAATTCTCTCAGTTTTATGTAAATAAAATTATATTTTTGTAAATGCCTCTATAAATAACCTTGAACTTTGCCATTGCCCATATTTTACCTGACCTCGTTGCACTCTTATCTCGCTATTTCGCCCGTCGAAACTCGTGGTGTTCCATCCCTTTGTCGGTTCGCCTTTAAGTTATTGGTCCCTCCCCCCATAGATATAATATGGTATTGATATAATGTAATGTCATACCATGACAACCAATACTATGCAATTTTCAATGATATTTTTGGAATCAGGTGATAAAACCACCTTAGAAACACTAAAAACATTTAAAGAAACAAATCTAGTGTTACCGAGTGAATTATCCACAGTTGTATAACATTGAGTTGTGTATATTGGAATGCTATTGACATGCATCACTTGCGAATCTCTGGTGGTGGTTCTCAGGGGGACTTCATCATTTTCCTTGTAGATTCTACTGGCAGACAAAGAAAGTGCGTTGAGTTGTGAAGTCCACTCTTTCTGCTGAAACCATGGCTAGACTGGTCTATATTGTAACTATAATGCAAGAAATAACCAGCATGTGTGTGAAAATAAATTGTATCATTGATAATAAGAGCCTGCTCGATGCAATTCACTCTTCTGACAGTATGGAAGATAGAAGATTGAGAGTGGATATTGCTGTTTTATGGGATATGCTCCACAAAGGAGAGGTAACCAAAGTTTCATGGGTCTCCTCACATCACCAGCTTGCTTACTGCATCACAAAAAGAGGTGCCTGTACAAAGCAACTTTGAGCCGCTGTTTGCAGAAACTAAACTCTGCTCAAGAAAAAAAAGAGGGAGAAGAGTGTTGACCTACCTACGAGATTGTGCATGATGTCACAGCCTGCAAGACAACCTCCAAATGGTGTGTGTTAAGTCAACTTTTATAGTTCAAGATGCATTACAGTCCTTTCACTAGAACAACGCACAAGCAACCCTCCATCCATTCATGATATATTTCCAAAAGGATGAAGTTGTCCATTACCAAAGTTTCGTAGTAATTTCTGATTGCAACACTCGCAACATCATCGCTGTACACCTGTTTTAAACCTGACTTATTGAATTCCTGAAGATGTTACATGGTACCATGAGTCAAATTTTCTATTTCAGTGATGGCTGTGCCGCACACTATAATAACTGCAAGAATTTTCTCAACCTTGGACACCACAGACAAGACTGATATGGTGAAACAGACACTTTTTTGCTACCAGGCATGGGAAAGGTCTGTGTGACAGTGTTGGAGGTTCTATAAAGTGTCTTGCGACAAGAAAGAGCCTTCAAATTATGGGGGAGCAAGACCCAATCCTCAATCCATGGGCATTTACCTTAACAAGGACAAAACAGCATGAAGCGCATTTATTCAAACTCATTTATTTCCATAGCATAGAATTACTGATGCTGAGGAGATTGAAGATGAAGAAGTGGTGAAAGTATAGGAACCTTACTTTGGTGAATTAAGAAAGAGAGCCTGGTAGGCAAAGGACGGCTGATAACATGCATAGGGAAAGAGCTGGGTGGTTTTAGAACTGAACTGCTCATCATCTAATGAACAGGGATGGCAGCGAAAATTCCAATAATTTGAGGTTTTCCTCTCAATTTTATTTTTCTTCAATTACTACTGTGAACAAGATTTTGTGCATTTAAAGTGTTGCAAATTTTTTCCCCCCAAATGAATCTAGGAATTGTACTTAAATTAGGTATATTCGATATACTGTATGGAATACTATAAAGAAAAAAATATAAATAGCAATTTTAAATATCCTAATATACCTACTCCTCTGACTAAAGTTTATATAGAAAAAACTATCACTTACTATTACTTCATGTGTATGAATAAAAACCCAGGTGGGTTGGGTTATTTACCAATCCTGAAAGACTTTAAACAACATTTTGTTCTTTCCCAGGTACTCAGAAACTCCATGCCATTCGTTCCATGAATGATGGAATCATGAGAGGGAAGGAATACTTGTGCTTTACTATTTGTTGAAATGAAAGGGTAACTGCTGTAAAACATAAACCACAAGTATACCAATGACTACTCTGAAAGGTACTGCATTGCAGTATATGACAATGATTTGTATCTGGCCTGTATTACTAGAATTGATAGACACCAATGAAGTATGTCTTAACCTTTGGAGCCACGAGGACCATCCTAACTGGATGAACTTGTTGATGTAACACATTTTCTGTGTTGTGAGCCTGACAACATACATAGGTTATACTTATGTGTCGAAAAGTGGACATATGCAATAGCTATGGAGTTGTTGAAAAAACAGTCCTCATAATCCATTTTTCCCAAATCTGGCATAAATTGAATGTTTGAAATTTATTTCAATTTTTGGTGTTACAAAAAGCAGTATAGTGTTCAAACCATATTAAATCACATCATAAAAGTTGTCACATATTAAAGCTTTTATATATATATACCTTCAAATCTAATTTTTAAAAAAAATTGGAGTATATTAGCACTATTTTTTGTTACCCGAGATCAAAGGTCAACTTATTTTTTTTGCTCTACCTCGCACAGAAAAGGATATTTAAGCAAAGATGTAGAGCTCTCTGACAGCTTTAAAATGGGTGTTAGAATGGTGTCTCTAGGTGTTTAAGCAGCTGCAATTTTGACTGCTGACCAAATGCAGTACCCCCTGAAAATTACCTCCGTGGACAAACTTTACGGTACAACCTAGAATATTAAGACCTATGTTTTTACTCCCCTCTGTGAGATCTATAAAAGCCTAACAGATATGTGCTATATCTGAGATGGGCCTGGAAAATCAACCCTTTTTTGTTTGAGTTGGCATGGGATCACTCTCTATAAAATCATCATATACAAGTTGGTGAAAATAGTAAGCCAATCCAAAGATGATGATAAGTTAGCCTTTTCTTTCCTCTGTCGGATATAATCTACATGTTCTTTAAAGTTGTATTTTCATGTTCTGATTTCATTACTTACATATTTAAACTTAGGATTAGCCTACTTTTAGGATTAGATTTTAAGTGAAAGAGAAGTAATTCATGAACTTTTCATGGTGGTGGTGAAAACAGGATTAATGTAACTATTTGAATTAAATTAAATATTTGACCTTTTACTTTTTGCATAAAAATATAGTCAATTTTAAATTATATCGCATGTCAGTTTTTCTTCCTGGCAATTTGCCTAACTGGCAGTTTACCTCAATGTCAATTTTCTCTGTCATTTTTCCCACTGGCAAATTTTCAGTCACACCATGGGCTTATGCCCCGCCAAGACTAAAACCATTAGTAACTCACCAAACACCCTAAGAGCTCTCAGGGCATCAGAGAAATGACTAATATCTCTGTCCCAGTTGAGTAGTTTAGATAGTTCAATGAGGCCGTTTAATTCTCCGGTAATGTCATCCCTATGGGCCTAACTATTATTCTGGGAACTTCTGGCCATTTTGCAAGCCAGCCACTTCCGTGGTGGTCAGCTGAGTGTAAGGCAACCCTTAATTGGAATCGTTATGCCTACAATGGCTATAAGCGCTGTCAAATGATTTAACTGGGGGAATTTCGTGGAGCTAGGGCTAAGTTCTGGTATTTTTCAATGCATGCATGCAGGCTTCTCTTCCTGGCAGGCATACGTGTCTTCACTTAACAGGAAGACCACTCTAGCAGAGGTGTGGAAGTGAGTCAAAAGGATTTGGATTAAGTTCCCACAGCCCTCCCCCCCCTCCCGTTTTCCATGATAATGGGATCGCAAGAGACTGCTTTGCATCATGATCTTGCTGAAGCGTGCCAACTGGATTTAGCTTCAGAGCCTAGAACTCTTCAATGACAGGTTTACATTGAGTGAGCTGCGTTCCGCTCTCGCTCCCTGCACAGACTCAGCCCCCTGGTCCGGACGATGTCCTGTATGCCATGCTTTGACATCTAGGTGAATGAGGCATGCCCCTTGCATTAGATTTCTTGAACAGGATCTGGATAGAGGGTAGACTCCTGGTGATTGGCTACTGTCTTGTATTTTGCAAACTCCACTGGGAGAGCTACACAAGCGCATCCCCCCCCATTCCCTAAGACTAAATCCTAGAGCCACTCGCAAAGCACTATGAGTGCTCTCTGGGAATTGGAATCTCTGCAACCCCTCTTTACCTGATGGATTCTGAGTTTATCTTATGCTGGGTACCTGTATGGATTGCAGGGAATGTCTACCCCAATGAGTCTTGGAAGAGTGGGTGACCAGACCTGCGTTTCACTGTTCCTCACACTGACTGCATGGTAGGAATTAACTCTGCCCTCATGGCTGCTGGCAAAGATGGGTGATGGACGACAGTAACCTAAAGTTTTATGCTATTGTGCGCAGGGTTGGCAAAAAAAATCCATATTTTGAAGAAAGAATACCTATCTCTATTTTTATATTAATAATTAATTAGTTTAATAGGCTTCAAAAGTATCATCGTCAAGAATTGTAGGTACCCATGATAGCCATAACCTATAGAAGGAGAGATGAAGTATGAGTGAGTATCAGAGAAATAACCTTAATTCGATCAATATTTTTTGAAATTATAAACATAAATATGGATTTTGAATAAAATAATAAGTAGCATTAATTTCTTGAAAAAAAAACAGCCCTGTTTTTTTGTTGTTTTTTTAATTTCACTTAAAAAAAAACCCTGAAAACCCCACAGGTTTTTTTATTTGCCAGCCCTGATTGTGTGGCAACTATTCCTGAATTGGGTGCATTTGCGCACCTCACACTCATTTGATGGACTTTCCCCTGCACTTACTGTTACACATGCATTGTTTACCAGACTATTTTGCAGATTCTTGGTGAGTGTCACAGTATCGGTATCCTCGTGCACTTTACCTCTACTAGCACCGGGATGAGCAGGGTCCCTACTGCTTGTCCCCAGTACTAGGCACAGGTTCTTGTAGTCTTGACTGACTCACATTTTGGAAGAAGCCTGCCTCCTGCATTTTATTTGTCCTATCTTCTTGCCGCTAAGGTCATGCTCGGGTTCAGGGTGGAGAGGGCATCCTCTCACAATGCCTAAGTTTGCTACTCTTTGCTTCTTGGTATTAGTTGTAATCTATGCTCTTATGAATGACATAAGTTCTCCTTATCGTCTCTGTTGAAAATATTCCTAGGTACCTCTGACATACCATCTAATGTTGATTTTTTTTAAAAAAGGTTTTCTTTCTTCAAAGTTTATTAAACATCAATCTATTTTTTCTATTTAATGCACTAATCATGTTGTCTATTGATTATATTCTTTTTACTAATGTACTTTTAGTCATCTTATCTTCATAATTAGATGTTATGATTTTTTTCAGAAACTCTGAGTGAAGCTGTGAAAATGCTGAAGGGGGAGTATTGTGTTAGAGCTATTGACACTCACAAAATGGATAGAGCGCTTATTTTCTGCCGCACAAAGCTTGATTGTGATAACTTGGAGCGGTACTTTAATCAACTTGGTAAGACTTTATTTTTCACAGTTTCTTTTCTTTGATATTTTAGGTGGAGCTTGTTTTTGTATTTTAACCCTGCAGATGGGTACCCTGTGGAGTATTGGGGGCAGAGTCAAAACTGTGAGTTATAAATAGAAATCATAAGAACGGCCATTTGTGCTATCGTATGTGAGAAAAAAAAACAAGAATAGAAAGTAAATATAAACATAAGGGCGATTATAAACAACATTGCTTGGGACGGCTCAGAGAATCTTGCTATGTTGAAACATCAAAGCGCCTTTTGATTCTCCACATCCCCTGGTTGACTGTATCCGTGACACGACGGTTTCGGCGAGTCGGGCGGATGTCGAGATTATCTTCTACTGTGTTCCTGGACATGTGAGAATGAGGGCACCAAAAGTCCACGAGGACAGGACGACCAGACCATCGTTTCACTCTCCCTCATACCCATAACACTGCAGGAATCCGGGCTGCTTTGCAAAGAACATAGGCGATGGCCATTGCGCCGCTACTGTTTCCATGAACCTGCCTGCAATGCTGAGATGGCTTCAGGTTGTTTTCTGTTTTCTCTGAATTGGGCCCACTTGCGGAACGCACCGCCCTTTGATGGGGCGCTCACCTGCGCCTTATTGCGACCTCAGCGTTGTCTGCCAGAGTGTTCAGCACATTATTGTTGAATGTCCCAGTCTGGGTGATCCCTTGTGCACTTTACTTGTTACGATACCGGGCCGAATGGAGCCGCTACCACTTGTCCCTTGTACTCGGGACAGGTTCATGTACTCAGACTTGCAGACTATCTTACTTTTTGAAATAGGCTTGCCTCCTCCACTTTATTTCACACTGTTGTGGGTCGCATGTTCCTGCCCCCGGGGGCGGCAGACCTTTCACACTGTTGAGGGGCGCATGTTCCTGCACCCGGGGCCGGCAGCCTACTCCCACTGCTGGAATGCACTTGCTTTTTTGTTTATTGTTTGCTTGTTTTATTGTTTTTATTTGTTGTCTTTTTAGCTTGTTTATTAGTCTCTGTTTTCCTTATTTTGTTATTTACATCTTTTTACTTGTTTTTTAATCTAGCCTAGTATTACGCTGTAGCGTGATTACGGCTACTTTTCCCCTAGAGGCAGTGGCCAAACGGGCTCTTAAAATTTAGGGAAAAAAAGAAACAATGAGAAGTCACTCACATCTACTCATAATTCGCTACCACTTATACAACCTCCTAATCAATCCCTTATGCATTCTGCTTCACCAAACATTGTAAAGGAGCAATCCACCCTCCTTGGGAACACTAAAGTCTCTCTCTCCAATTCAGATCAAGCCACCACCCAAAGCTGCAATATTACAACTAAAACTGCCCACACTGTGACTACTCCTCAGAAAACCGTCAGTCAACACCTAATAACAACATACTCATGCCTTAAACTCACAAACATACATATCCTCAGTCAGATTTGTGGGTTCAGCCATCTGTGGTGGCAGCTTTCCTTTTGGACATGGGATGACCATAATAGCCAGTCAGTGGACAACAAATTAATTTTATTAAATGTATGTCATTGGTTTGTTAAATTTCTTTCAGTTACTTCTTGTTCCAAAATTCTTCTTATCTTCCTAGGTGGAGGAGCAAATAATCCCACTAATCCATATTCATGTGTTTGCCTTCATGGAGATCGAAAACCCCACGAACGTAAGAAGAATCTAGAAGACTTCAAAAATGAAAGAGTAAAGTTTTTGATTTGCACTGATGTTGCTGCCAGAGGCATAGGTAAGATAATTTTTCTAATTTAATTGCATATTTCAATAAAGAAAGAATTTGGCAATTCTGGTGAGTTCATACAAGGTTTTTATTTAAATATATAAGGCCATCCAGCAAATTCCTGCTGCTTTGGAAAAATAAAAATATATATTTTAAACTAAATTTAATCAATTATATATTCACCATTTTGTTCCACAACCTTTTCCCATTTTATTAGTTTGAAAAAATAAGAATTGTTATGCAAAACATTTTTAGCTAACTGCACCTGTCTCTAATGGAAAGTGGCCCTTGTTGGGCAAGGGGCAATTTACTTTTCATTAGGAAGCATGCTTACCGTTCCTCTTGGCGAGCATACTTGTTTTCATTTATTGGGAGAATTCGACTCAGGGGTTTGTGGAAGTGTGCCAAAAGGATTCTAAGTAATTGCTGCCAGGACACCCTCCCCTTCTCCAGGAAGGCGAGGCCACTATATCAGACCACGTGTCCCTGGCTTTATATATCGAGATATCTTTGCCCACATTCTCAAGCCAGGATGCTGATTTACCAGCATTTAAACCATATCGCACGTTCACGGAAGGCGATGAACTCCTAAACGAGCTGTTCGCAGTGAAGGAAATTGCGTCCACCCTCGCTTCATGTTCAGATAGCGCCCCTGGTCCAGGCGATATTCCATATGCCATGCTTCTACATCTATGTCAGCGAGACGTACCCTTATTGTTGTCCTGGTCAGTTTTGGCTCAAATTCTTTTAACCTTGTGTATAAGAGTTGAGAGAGAAATTGGTTTATGTTAGATTAGGGTATTTGTGAAACAGTGGAGAGCACCTGTCTTATGCAAAGTGCAGCTTTCACAAGTTCCACATCACATTGGATGCTCTGTTCCAGCTGGAAAATGCTTTCTATGAGGCCTTGCTTTGTGGACCGCACTTCCCAACGGTGCCCTTTGATTTGAAGTCCTATGATACCGCACAGTGATGAAGTCTCATGGAGACCCTCCATACTATGTGGAAGAGGTGTAGCCTATCAATATTCTCGTCTGACTTTTGCAATATCGTCAATTCTGCGTGTTTAAGAGCATTCTTCTCTCCAACAGGGCAGGAAAAGGGCGTCCGTTGGAAAGTCTCCTCAATGTTACTTTGCTTTGAACATCAATGGTATGACCTGGGTGCTGCCGGAAGATGTTCTCACTACACCGCCAACTCCCACAGCCATTGAACCGGCTCTCTCGCTATGCTGAAGCATACTAGCTTAAGTTTTATTATGCTAAAACTAAGGTGGTGCATTTCTATCTACAGACATCTACGGCTTCACGCCGACCTTGCTTGCTCCTACATGAGGATCGCCTAGATTTTCCAGTGGCAGCGCTTCCCTAAACGGCTCACAGGTGTCTATGCTGCCGTAAGACAGAAATTATACCCTAATCCTTTAGGGTATATGGCTAGGAAACTCCTTAGAGATCTTGATTTATCATTCGGGCCGGTGGCGCCGCTGATTCCATCCAAGACGCCAACCTTCGGGGAGTAACTATCTTTGATATCACCACGTCTGTTTCCAAAGCTTCTACAGCTCGGGGAGTATTGCCAGTGTATATAGATGGCTCTAAATCCCAAGAGAAGGTCGATTTCTTCCCCTCCGTTTTAACCTATCGGTGCTCTTCCGGACACTGCATATATCTTCACGGCCGAGATAGTTGCAATACACCGCTCCTTATGAAAAATTTGCGCTTCCTGCCCGGCTCTAAGACTACTGTGATTTTTAGCTAGCTATTTAGAGTGCGCTGAAGTACTCTTGAGAAATTGGAATCTTCGCATCTTCTGGTTCGCAGTATCCATGTCGCCACGATTGCTGCTAACCGATAGGATGTTGAGATTGTCTTCTGCTGGGTTCTTAGACATGTTGGAGTTGAGTGTGATGTGGACGCCAGACTGATCGTTCAGACCAGCGTTAGGCTCTTCTTCACTCTTAAGTACATGACACTAATCACGTCCTCTTCCGGCTGCATGGTAATAATGATCAGAAACGGCGTATGTAAATTTTAAATGCATGACTGTTTCAGGTGTTTTTTTGTCACGCATTGTCATTCGGGGGAAAGCAATGAACCTTTCTTTCAAGAATACTTGTTGCTCTCCACCCCACCCCGAGACATTGAGACGAGACAATCTTTGGTCTGTGAAAGCGATGTTACTGGTACCTATCCTTAGTAACACATGCTGGGACCAGGCTTCTTCCTGCTGCCCTGTGGTGTGCTTGAGTCTATGTTGGAGGCTGCGGGTTTCCTATATTTTGGTTGTTGGATAGATGCTCAAATCCATGAGAGAAGTTCGCTCCCTTCTGGCTGTCACCTGTGTGCATTTTCTTTGCCCTGTCTCTAGTGTGTGTGTGTGGGGGGGGGTGCTTATTGGTTTATTGTCTTATCATTGGTTGTTTTTGTTTTGTTGTTTTTTCAATTTCGCTTTTGTGATTTCTTCAGCATTTGTGCCCTTTCTGGCGGCTGTCAGATAAGATCATAAACAAAATTCAGTTAAAGGGGAGGATTCTCCCTTGCACCCACCTTTTCACCATCTTTGGCTCGCATGTCGATCTCTGATTGAGTGGAACCGTTTGATATTCCCATAAGGCAGTGGTTCTCAACTCGTTTCATGCCATAGACCACCAGCTCAATTAAAAGAATATTGTGGACCATTCCATATTTGAGTAAGTATAAAGTAAGCATACACAACAAGCATTTTGGCTTCAAATATATTTCTTCAAAACCGAATTTCGAAAAATTATATAAAATAATTAGCAGATAACATTTTAATCTGAAATATACTTCTTTCAAAAATAATATCTTAAAATTACATGAATGTTTATGTATCATTTCGCCATGAAATGTATGTTAAAAAAAATGAAATAATGTAAGATTTTAAGAATAAACAACGAATATTTTTTATTTCCAACTCGATTAACTCATTTTTTCCTTGCAACCAGACTTTTGGATTCTCTTCTCACTGACAAGCTTTTCAATGTTAGGATTGGTGCTTGATAGCGCACAACGAATATCACTTTCCACTGCAAACCGATTCCTCTGTCTCAACTTAATGTGCAACAAACATGAAAATCCACTCTCGCACATATAGGTTGATGCAAATGGTAAAAGACATTTGACTGCATGTGATGACAAATTTGGGTAACTACCAATCATAGTGGCCCAAAATTTTCCATGGTAGAATGCTGGTACACATCTTGAGACGCCAAATCATTCTTCAGCTCCAAGAATTCCTCCTGCAGATCCTCTGGAATGCTATGAACATTTGCTGTAAATGGATTCACCCCTGGAAAGTATCGCTGAAATTCAGTCTTCAGCTTTCGTAAATGCTCGAGAATTTGCATCTGAATGCCTTTCTTTTCTCCGAGCATGGCATCCAAACATGGAAACTGAACCAAATTGTTACCTTTGACTCGTGTGATCCAGAGTTCTAATTTCTCAAGAAAAGCCTTGATGTTGCCTTGGTGAGTGAACAGATTTGCACCTTTCCCTTGCAGTTGAAGATTCAGTTTGTTCAAGATTCCAAAAATATCAGTGAGATATTCAAATTCTAATTCTGACTGTGTTATCATAATTCTTAAATCCTGTTTTCCTTGAGACTGGGGAAATAAAGTCAACTCTTCTCTCAGTTCAAATATTCTGTTGAACATGTTCCCTGCTGACAACCACCGTACAGAAGTGTAGAACAGCAACACCTCAAAGTCGGAACCCATGTCCTGACATAATTTTCTGAACAGCCTGGTGTTCACTGCTGATGATTTAATATAATTAACCATCTTTACCAGTCCTTTGAAAACGATGTTCAGGTGATCAGGTAATGTTTTTGATGCCACTGCCTGTTTGTGAATGAAGCAGTGAACGCCAGTTGCCAATGGAGCACGCTGTTTCACCAATGCTTGGAAGCCTGGTCTTGAGCCTAGCATCGCAGGTGCACCATCAGTGGTAACACCCACTAAATTTCCCCAATCCAGACCGTTTGCTTCAAAGAAACTGTTGACAATTTCTAAGATATTCTGAGCCCGCGTGGTGGTGTCAAGAGTCTTACAAAAAAGAATTTCTTCTTTGAAGTCTTCCTCAACCATATATCGCGCAAACACCATTAGCTGAGAGCAGAGCGAGACATCAGTTGATTCATCCAACTGTATTGCAAACGGTGGAGATTTCTTTATTTCATCCACAACTTGTTCACTGATGTTTTGTGAGATTCCATTTATCCATCTCGATACAGTGTCATTAGATACAGATATATCATTTAGCTTCCGTGCTGCGTCCTCGCCAACAACAACCTCACCATTTCTTTTGCACAGGGTAGCACAAGCTGCTCAACAATTGTATGAGGCTTCTTGGCCTGTGCGACTTTGTATGCAACAATGTAGGAAGCATGCACTGCATTGGTGGTCTTTTCATGGAATTTACCTGATGCGTCAAGGCGCTGTCGCTTGAGAGATGATAATTTCTGTTCAAAATAATTTTTATTCTTTTGCAACAAATTGGGATGACACTTTTCAAGATGGAGCTTAAGCTTAGCTGGCTTCATTGACTCATTCCCCAAGACTTTGTAACAAATAACACACTGTGGTAACTCCATGTCATCTTTTTCTTGACAAGTGAAGCCAAATTCAATGTAGTCCTCTGAATATTTGCGCTTAACAATCCTTCCCACCATTGTTATTTCTTTAGATCTGTGGGCAGAGCAACAAAATATATCAGTTATAAGTTGAGTTTGGCAAAAATAATGATAAAACATAAATCGTAATAATACATGCAAATAAAGTACCATGTATCATAAACAGTATAAACTATAAAACACATGAAGAGTGCAGCTGCCAATCAAGGAATGAAAATATTATCGAATAAATATAATTTTGACTAAATATAGTGGAAGTCCCGTGGACCACCCAGAAAGTCATCATGGACCACCAGTTGAGAACCACTGCCATAAGGAATAATGACCTTCTTTCATTACATTATGGAATTTCAGCTCTTATGCCCTTGATGGTAATCGGCAGATGGGTACTATGAAAAAAAAATCATTGCATGCTGGTATCAGTTTATGTTTCACTCCTGGGTGCTCCCAGTAGTCTTGTCTTTAGTTTCCACATAAACTTGTCCCCAAAAAAGCATGGGTCCTTCTCCCAGTCTGGGAGAAGGACCCTTCCTTTTTTCTTTTCAAGTTTATTATAAACTACAAAATGCGGGACGGGAGTCCGGCTTTAACAAATCAAGGACAGAAATCCTAGGCAGGAGGACAAAGGTTAAGGACAGAAATCCCCATATTAACAAGGAACAGAACAGGAGTTCCAGGCAGGAAACAAGAATGAGGCTAGGAATCCCCGTCAACAAGAACGGAAGATGACTCCCTGTAAAGAAATGGACAGAAGGTCCCAAAAGGTCTCGTAGGTGGCAGGAAGGAAGGCATGGAGATGTTGGCGTCTTTTGGCGAAAGCGGTCCTTATATACCCAAGTCAGGGGATTTTTTTCCACTCTTTTCTAAGACTTTCTTGGACTGAAATGGAAAATTACCTATAAATAAATAGGGTGATTTTACCTACCTTTCCTCACATCACAGATATCGGTGGTCTTCCATTTATGATCAATGTGACATTGCCAGATGAGAAGAGTAATTATGTGCATCGCATTGGAAGAGTTGGCAGAGCTGAAAGAATGGGTCTCGCTTTTTCCATTGTCTCTGCCGTTCCGGAAAAGGTAAGAAGCCTTCAGGTTTATTTTCAAATAAAAAGTTGGTACTAACAAATAGTTATAAAAAAAATAGTTGCATTCTTTCATGATGCAGAGTAGTTCCCAAATAAAATGTCCTCTAGTTTTGTCTAATATTCTTGAACTAATGATTATTTTACAATTGTTTATTTGGTTTATTACAGTTTGGCAGGAGAAATTTGGTATACTATGCGAGTTAAACTTATTGAATAATTTTAATTTGCTTTATAGAAAATTGTTAGGTTGACCTAAGTGGGGGATCCCCAACTTGCAGAGTACTGTGGGCCGCATCAACAAGTTCGAGAGGGCCCGAGGGCTGCACCAATAAAAATCCTCTGAAAACCACATACATATATATACAGAACAAAAGAATTTATTAGCTAGACACCTGGTGACATTTCTCAACGCAAAGCTTATCAAAATCAAGAGTAATGGAACTAACACTAAGCAAGAGAACGTCGTCCAAGTGGTCATCTGTGAGCTGTGCACGGGGCTTCACTTTTGTGAGTTTCATCTTGCTAAACAGCTGTTCGCACCAGTATGTCGATCCAAACATCGACAACACTTTCAAGCATTCTGTACCTGGACTGGCAATTGATGTGTGCAAACTTGAGACTGCCAGAAGGTTAGGGAGCAGGATCTGTTGAACTTTAAGCGCAGCTCCTGGAGCTCTATAACTTAATCTATCCTAAAACATGCTCTTGAATGATGCAGAGCAGGTTGGAGACCCCTGACTTAAGTGCTAATTTTCTTTAGTTTCTAGAAGCATTCATATATTTTTATTTTAGTTTACTTAGTGAATTATTACATACAAGTATTTATGAATGCAATGTTTGTTTGTTTATTTTTCTGTCATGTCACCAACACAAATATCATTGCTTTTACATATCTTCTCGAGGCCTTCTATACACTTTGAGGGATTTGAATGGGTAGACACCCCCTTTGGGGACACTACTCTATCAATCCTAGGAGTCGGGTCCTTGCCGACCTGATCGACGAGCTCGAGATAGGTGTCTTAAATGTGGACGAGTTTACACATCACTGCCCAAGAACCGCTTCATTTTCCTGTCTTGATCTATCCTTGTGCCCACCTGATGCACAGCTTGACTTTGGGTGGGGGGTAGTCAATGACTTACATGGTACTGATTACTTTGCCATTCAAATATTTGGGGGATCGAGGAGTTTAGGTAGGTGGATGAGGCCGTTGAGTTCTCCGGGAATCTCACTGCTGTGGACCTAACTAACATTCCTTGAACGTCTGGCCGTTTTGCACATCAACTGCTTCCCTGCTGGTCAGCCGAATGTAAGACTCCTCAAACAGAAGCGTTATGCCTACATGCGCTTTTAGCACCGCCGGAAGAATTTCACTGTGGATGAAATTTCGTCGTGCTAGGGCTTGGTCTCTGTATATTTCAAAGCACTCCCGCTGCTCTTCCTGGAGGGCATAAGTGTCTTCACTTACCGGAAGACCCCTTTAGAGGTAGTGTAGAAGCGAGTCAAAAGGATTCGTGGGAAGTTCTCGCAGGGCCCCTTTTCCATTCTCCAGGAGAAAGGGACCGCAATCTCTGAGTCTTTATCCGTGGCGGTGTCTTTGCGACTGCATTTTCTAGCCGGGATGCTGCTTCTGCAGCATTCAATGCATCATGATATTGCTGAAAGCTGTCTACTGGACTTTACCTCCAGAAGCGGAAAGCCCTTCAAAGAAAGGTTTACATTGAGCGCGTTTCGTTCCACTCTTGGTTCGTGCGCAGACACCACCCCTGGTCCAGATGATGTCCCTTACCACAGCTGGGTAAGCCAGGTATGGCCTTTCTGTTTGATTTGTTAAACAGGATCTAGGTAGAGGGTATCCTCCCAGACTGCTGGCGAATCGCTACTCTGCTCACTTTTCACCACTCTACCTCGGCCAGTTTCCGCCCAATTTCTCTAACCTCCTGCGTGTGCAAGTTGATGGAGAAATTGGTAAATGTTAGACTAGCCTTTTTCCTGGACAGCGGAGGCCACCTCGCTTTCGCACAGTGTGGCTTCCGCAAGTTCCACTACACATATGATGTTCTGCTCCGACTCGATAATGGCCTCTGCGAGGCCTACCTTCGTAGACAGCACTACGCCAGTTGTTTTTTTTCCGATCTGGAGAAGTCCTATGATACCGTATCGCCATACGGTATCATGGAGACTATCCACACGAGGCAACTCATCTCACATCTTTCTGATCGTCGTTTCCGCCACGGGTGTGGGGGAGTACTCTTAGGCCCAATTGAGTTAGAAGAGGTTATCCCACAGGGAAGTGTCCTTATTGTCCCGTCCGTAAGGGGCGCGGCGATTTGCCATCCTGGCCGCCCTGTTGACGGGATCCAGCGCTCCGTCCGGCCCCAGCTTAGCCTCTCTTCCTTCCTCCAGATAGCCTGTATTTCTCCCCTTCTTCGTCGCTTTTCATACAACCTCTCCCACAACTTTCAATGGTCAGCCTCTAATTTCACGGGTAGATGCTGACCTTCTTCTCAAGCCAACCGTCCCGGATCGGGGCTGAGGGGGGAGGGGACAACGTTCCCTAACCCCTGAGCTCCGGTTCGGAATGGGGTTTTTTTAACAACCTGCTTAATCCCCACCCATACCTTCCTCACATCCCTTTTCCTTTCTTCTTCACACTCAGTTTTACGCCGCGTCTAAGGTGGAGCCGCCATGCCGATGGACTGCCAGGCCACCAGGCGTGAGGGGTGGTCCCAAATGGCGGCGCCTGGCTCTTCCAGGCTTGTAAGCACCTCTTGCAGTGCGGGCAACTGCGAGAGGTGGTGAGCTATTGCGTCCCGTATAAAAAAGAGGGTCACCCTGCCCAATGATGAATATAAAAAAAACTCAACCCCCAACCTCCCCTGTGACATCAACGGAGCCGCCCTCGGGCAGCTCCACCGAAAAAATGGAGGTCCCCCCCCACCTGTGCTTGCGCAGGGGACCCTCCATATTTCTTTAACCGGAGAGGAGGCTTACTCCTCTCGTACGCCTACAGGTGAAGGGAACTCACCCTCACCCCCTTCTCTGGAGGTGCTTTCGGGCGCCTCCGTATTTCCAGCGGCAGTCCATCCTTTTCTTTCTAAGGGGACTGCCAAGAAAGCCAGTAGGCAGCCCATTGCCGACCGCCCCTCGTATAAGCGACTCTGTAGGGCAAACCCCTTTAGGGGGGAGAGGGAAGCCAGGCCCCTCGGTTGCTTCCCTCAAAAGACCTGCTGGCAAGAATTTTAATCCTTGCCGGGGTCAAGGCCTGTGCCTTCCCACACAAGACTGGCGACACTGCCAAACACCGAACCCGAATCCGCCCCTATGCAAGGTCTTCCTCAAACGGCTGGGTCCTCCGAGGCAGTACAAGGAGGGGAGGGATCTCCTCTGACCTGTGCCCCTGCGACCACCAGGCCCTTTTTCATTTCGGAGAAGGACCTGGTTGAGGCCGGTCCATCTGGCCTAGGGGCTTCTGTTGGCGGAGGTGAAAAGCGGGTTCATTCCCCGCCCTCCTTTCCTAAAAAGAAGAAAAAGACAAGAAAGACTAAAAATACTCGGGGCTCCTCTACATCAGCGGGGGCTACGGGGACGGATGGGTCTGCTGCCATTCTGGCAAGCGACCGAGCCAAGATCGGCACATCCGGCCCCTCTGCCCCCTGGATGCAGAGCCCCCGAATATGACAAAGACCAAAAGTGCGCAGGGCGGAGCCTCGATAACATCGGGGCCGTTGATTCAGAGGTTACCTGGCGTTTTCGAGCCCGCTGGCTTCAAATGCTTCCTCGTCATTCGCTCCACTGATGGCAGCATGTTGTCAACGGCAACATGATCCATCAGAGGAGAGGATTAGCTAGTGTAATTGGTAGATAGCGCAAGGTGACCCGTTTCTCGGACGGGAGCCTTCTGGCGAATGCGGCGAATCCCGCCGAGGCGGCCAAGATAAGTGCTCTTCGGACACTTCATGGCACCCCGGTGAGTGTGACGCCGCACTCTACCATGAACTTTGTGAAAGGAGTAGTTTATGCGAGGGAACTCGTTGACTACTCCATTGAGGACATCACCCTAGAGCTGGCCGACCATGGGGTGGTCAAGGTCGAACGTGTGATGAGAAAACATGGAGGGGCCTCGAGACCCACCTCTACACTCTTCGTCACGTTCCACTGTGACAAACTCCATGAGTCGGTGCGTGCCGGTTGGCACCGCTACCGCGTGAAGGCATTCGTGCCACTGCCGCGGCGGTGCTATTACTGTCACCGCTTCGGCCATACAAATCGTTCTTGTAGACGTGCAAAGTCGGGGTCACCGGAAGTTTGTGTAAATTGCTCCAAGGCCGCATACAATAAGTCTAAGTCGTGTGTGGCGAAGTGTGTCAATTGCGAAGAGCCGCAACACGCTTCTTCGAAGCAATGTGGTGCATATCTCCTTGAGAAAGAAATCCTGGCCGTTCAGGCCCAGGATCGACTTTCATTCCGCGAGGCTAAGGACTTGGTCCTGGCGCGCCCGGCTCTGCCTGGGACGTCATATGCCTCAATAGTTAGAAAGGCACCCTCTGCTCCTGGCCCATCCAGGCAAACGAGCACGGTTTTTTCGGACCTCTTCTGCGGGGTCTACTCAACCCGGGCGCTTCCTTGGTAAAGCTGGCGGCAAAAAAGGTTCACACCCAGCTCCGGCTAAAACCAGGGCTCCCCCCTCTTCCCCCAGCGTGACCGTTTCCCGTAAGGTGGAACGGCCACGCGCCTCCACCGAGTCGTTAGACTCACAGGAGGCAACACCCTTGAAGATGGTCGCCAGGCCATCTTCCGGGGTTCATAACTCTGTCCCCCGAAAGGAGGACAGCAACAAAGGACCTTCGGCTCCTTTGCCCACGCCCCGAGGTGGAGCGAGTGGCTCGGAGACGGTGGTTCCTCGAAAAGAGGGCCCCCCGCCTCCGAAGCCGCAACGCCCGCCTAAGGTTTCGAGGTGGAAGGAGGAAAAGACTCGCATGGCGAGCCCAACCTCCCCCAATAAGTCGTATAAGGCGACAGCGCCTTCAGCGCTTTGTCCGGCCAACAGCGCCCGGGGTTCTGCCCCCGGCAAGCGTACGGCCATTCCCGTGGGGGTCTTCTGTTCAAGGAGGGCCCCCGCGTCTCCTCCGAGCTAGGCCTGAAGGGCATATTCCTTCAATGGAATTGCCATGGACTCCGGGTTAACTGGGAGGAGCTGCGGAGGCTCATCTCGTCCCGTTCCCCGTTAGCTATCTTTTTGCAGGAGACCATGCTAGGCGCGTGCCCCCTGCCCGCCCTCCCGGGGTATAAGGGTCTTGCCACCCCACCACCGTGGGATGGCCTGGCTGGGGGATGCGCGCTTTACACCCGGCATGATGTCTCCGTTCTTCCTTTCTCTTTAGATACCTCCTTTCAGGCAGTGGCTGTGCAGCTGCACCTGGAAGGAGGTATACTATCATTTCTGCTTACATTCCACCGTCAGCTGACTTCGACGAGGGGGACTTCCGCCGCGTCGTGGCACGGTTGCCGAGGCCATTTATCTTGCTTGGAGATCTGAACGGCAAGCATCCTCTCTGGGAAAATTACTCCATAAATCCCAGGGAACAAGTCCTTGCTGATCTGATCGAAGAGCTTGAGATGGGTGTCCTAAACGTGGATGAGTTTACGCATCACTGTCCGAGAACCGCTTCATTTTCTTGCCTTGACCTATCTTTGTGCTCTTCGGATGCACAGCCTTATTTTGATTTGAGGGGTGGTCGATGACCTCCATGGTAGTGATCACTTTCCCATTCAAATATCATTTTCAGGGCAACTGCCGCCTGAGAACCCATCTCGTTGGTGCTTGATGTGGGCGCGGGGGCCTGCATTTCAGGAAATGACTGAATTTTCTATCCCAGTCGAGGAGTTTAGGTCGGTAGATGAGGCCGTTGAGTTCTTCCTGACTACTATTCCTAGGACCTGGCCGTTTTGCACGCCGACCACTCCCATGGTGGTCGGCCGAGTGCTAGACGGCCCTCAAACAGAAGCGTTATGCCTACATGCGCTATAAGCGCCGCCGAACGATTTCACTCGCTGAATGTCGTCTGGGGAGGGCTAGGTTCCGGTATATTTCGAAGCACGCCCGCCGCACTTCTTGGCGGGCATACGTGTCTTCACTTAACGGGAAGACCCCTTTAGCAGAGTTGTGGAAGCGAGTCATAAGGATTCGGGGCAAGTTCTCGCAGGACCTCCCTCCAGGAGAATGGGACCGCAATCTCGGACCCTGCTTCCGTGGCGGAATCCTTAGCGACCGCTTTTGCCACATTCTCTAGCCGGGATGCTGCTCCGCCAGCATTCAATGCACGTCGTGATCTCGCGGAAGGCCGCCTGCAGGACTTTACCCCCAGAGGCGGAGAAGCCTTCAACGACAAGTTTACTGTGAGTGAGTTGCGCTCCGCTCTCGCTTCGTGCGCGGACACCGCCCATGGTCCGGACGATGTCCCGTACGCCATCCTTCGACACCTGGGTGAGCGAGGCATGGCCTTTCTGTTAGATTTGTTCAACAGGATCTGGGTGGAGGGTCTTCTCCCGGATTCCTGGCGAATAGCTACTGTGCTCGCCTTTCGCAAACCGGGGAGAAATCACTCTACTCCGACCGGTTTCCGCCCAATCTCTCTAACCTCTTGCGTGTGCAAGTTGATGGAGAAATTGGTAAATGTTAGATTAGCCTTTTTCCTGGACAGCGGAGGCCATCTGTCTTCTGCACAGTGCGGCTTCTGCAAGTTCTACTCCACGTCGGATGCTCTGCTCCGACTGGAAAATGCCGTCTGCGAGGCTTTCCTTCGTAGACAGCACTACGCCACGGTCTTTTTCGATCTGGAGAAGGCCTATGATACCGCATGGCGATACGGTATCATGGAAACTCTCCACCCGATGGGGGCGATGGGAGGCCTCCCAATGTTTATATCTGAATTTTTGCGAGATCTTCGATTCCGCGTACGGGTGGGGAGAGCTTTCTCCGGCCCAAAGGAGCAGTAATAGGGTGTCCCGCAGGAAGGTGTCCTCAGTGTCACACTCTTTGCCCTGAGCATCAACGGCATCACATCGGTGCTGCCGAAAGATGTTCTCGCTACGCTCTACGTGGACGACCTTTTGATCTCTTTTGGCGCGGCCCAGATGCCAACTCTGGAGCGTCGACTCCAACAGGCGTTAAACCGCGTCTCTCGCTGTGCCGAAGCGCACAGGTTTCGGTTTTCTTTGGCTAAGACTAAGGTGAGGCACTTCTGCCGCCATCCAAGGCTTCACCTCGACCCAGATTTGTTTCTAAATGGGCTGCGCCTGGATGTGGTGGATTCGCACCGTTTCCTCGGTCTTGTATTCGACCGACGCCTCACCTGGGAGGCTCATATTCGCAGCCTTAGGGTCTCTTGTACCCGCGCCATAGACATTCTCCGTTCCGTGACGTTCATCGCTTCGGGCGCTGATAGGGCTACTGCCCTATTTTTTTATCGATCGTTTGTTCGTTCGAAGCTCGACTACGGATGCGAGTTTTATGCATCCGCAGCCGAGCGTTTATTGCGGAAGGTGGATTCGATCCACCACACCGGCCTTCGCCTTGCGACCGGTGCCTTCCGCACTATCCCTATTGAGAGCCTGTTGGTCGATGCTGGGGAGATGCCACTTGCTCTTCGCCGCGTGCAGTGCATCACTCGCCTGTACGCGCGAGCCCGGCGCCTCCCTCAGTCGCAAACAGCTGTCACTGCATCCGCAGCTGATCTCGATGGTGCCTATGCCGCCGAGAGACGCCAGTCATACCCTAAGCCCTTTGGGTTTAGGGCCAGGAAACTCGTTCGAGAGCTAGATATAGCTCTCGGGCGGGTGGCGCCCTTGGTTCTGCCCAGGACGCCACCCTGGAGGGTACCACATTTGGCTATTTGTCGCCACGCCTCTGCTCCCAAAGCCTGTACAGTGTCAGGATTATTGCGTTCGACCTTTTTGGAGCACACCTCGTGTCACACTGGAACTGTGCTAGTGTATACGGATGGCTCCAAGTCCCAAGAGGGGGTCGGCTAAAACGCTGTACCCCCTCTGTTTGAAGTCAGCCAGGCGCTGCGTCTGTCTTCACGGCCGAGCTGGTGGCAATACACCACTCGGTACGTGAGATTACGCGACGTGCCCGGTTCGGAGACCGGATTGTGATCTATAGCGACTCACAAAGTGCCCTGAGTGCTCTCGGAGCATTGGAATCTCCGCATCCCCTGGTTCGCGATATTCGGGACGCCACGGTTATGGCGAGCCGGGCAGATGTCGAGATTATCTTCTGCTGGGTTCCTGGACATGTAGGAATTGCGGGGAATGAGGGCGCTAAAGAGTCCACGAGGACTCTGCTACCGGACCAGTGCTTCGCTCTTCCTCACACCGACTACATGGCAGGAATACGGGCAGCTCTTCGGACTGCTTGGCAAAGAAGATGGGAGACGGTCGAAGGGAACTTAAAGTTGCGTGCCATTGCGCCGCGACTGTTCCCATGGACCTATCCCCCAATGCAGCGACGGCTTCAGGTCGCTTTCTGTCGTCTCCCAATCGGACACACTCGTGTAACGCATCGCTATTTGATGGAGCGCTCAGTAGCGCCCTATTGTGACGACTGCGTCGTCCCCCAGACTCTTCGGCACATTCTTGTCGAATGTCCTAGTCTGGGTGATTTTCGCGCACGTTACCTCTCCCGGTACTGGGATGGGCCGGGTCGCTACCGCCTGTCCCTTGGACTCAGGTCGAGTGCGTGCACCATGACTGGTGGACTGATAGACTTTTGGGGGGAGGCCGGCCTTCTTCCTTGTATTTAACTTGTTTTTTTTTATTGTTGTTTGTTTTTGTAGGTTGTAAGCTCCTGCGCCGGGGGGAGGGGGACCCCCCCCCCCCGACGCCGGATCTTGCTCCCTGATTGTTTTTCCTTTTTATTGTTGTTTCTGTTAAAAATTTTATTTTAAAGTAGCCTAGAACTAGGCTGTTTGTTTGCGGCGACTTATGCCCAAGTGGGCAGTCGCCAGATAGCCCCTTAAAAAAAAACATAAAACCAAAACCTTATTATCGCATTCTTTCCCCTGAGCATTAACGATATCACTTCAATGCTGCTGCAAGATCTCGCTACACTCTACTTTGACGACCTTTCCATCTCTTTTGGTGCGGCCTAGATACCAACTCTCAAGCGTCGACTCTAACAGTCATTAAACCACATCTCTCGCTATGTCTAAGCGCATAGGCTTTGGTTTTCCTTTGCCAGGATTAAGTCTCTCTCTTATGCCAACACCCGCATCAGCACCCCAACCCGGACTTGTTCCTAAACTGAGTTTAACTGGAAGTGGGGATTTGCGCTATTTCCCTGGGCTTGTATTCTACAGACGCCTCATCTGGGAACCTCATTTTCGCAGTCTTATTGTCTCTTGTACCCGCGCATTCTTCTTTCCGTGATAGTCGGCACTTTGGGTGCTGATAGGACCACTGTCTTGATTTTTACCGATCCTTTGTTCTTTTGACCTAGCCTTTAGCTGAGCATGTATTAGCGAAGGTGTTCTTGATCCAACACACCAGTCTCCGCCTGGCGAGAGGTGTCTTCCTAACATAGCCAATTGTGAACCAAAGAGTCGCCGAGAACTGGGCGACCAGACCAGCGTTTTGCTTTTCCGCATACCGAATACATGGCACGAAACAGGGCCGCCCTTAGAGCTGCCTGGCAAAAAACGATAGGAGACAGGCAAATTGAACTTAAATTTGCGTGCCATTACCTCGCGACTGTTCTCATGGACCTCCTCCTTCCCACTCCAATGCCCCCTACGGCTTCATGTAGCTTTCTCTCATCTTTGAATTGGGCACACACTTGTGACGCCCGCCATTTGATCGAGCGCCCCCCTTCCCTTAAGGGGCACAGCGATTTGTCGTGCTGACAGGACTCTGCGGTCCGTCCCGTCCGGCCCCTGCTTAGTCTTCTCGCCTTTCCGTTAACAAACATTTTAGCCTTCTCTGGCACTTTCTTTCCAAGCTCTACTACTCCCTCTCTTCGAAGTGTGTGTTTCGATAGGATTAGACTGTTCTGCTTGGGTTTGGACATGTCCTAACTATTGGTAGACAAGTGGTTTGATTCTCTGTGATTGGGTCTGGCCTGACCCCCTCCCCCCTAACCCTTCAACATCTGTTGAATTGTCTGCTACGACCCCCCCCCCGCTTTTTTTTTAGCTGCCAAGAAAGGGGGGAATTTCGCAGTTGGCGTTCGGTCTACGGGACCAGGCCGGAACCAAAGGGTTAAGGCCCACCAGGTATATCCTGCACGGTCTGCCTGGGCTTCTGTGAGGTACCCTCGGGGTGAAAAGTCCGCGACGCCTTTGTATATATGGCCCCGCGCCCGCTGACACGCCGACTGCGCCATTCAGAACTGGCCCGTTGACTGCGCCAACGGCTATCCGCGGGGTTAATGGAAACCAAGCTATCGGTCCATTTCTCAGGTTTTGGGTCCGCTCGCCTATTGGAGCTAGCAAGACGGAACGTTCACAATCAGTAGTTGCTCCGGTTATGTCTAAGCAAATGCTTTATAGTAAATCCCTTCAAAACCCAATGAAAACGGCTAAAGAAGAAACAAGCTGCGCATCTCCTCCTCCCTCCCCACCCCCTTCATTTACTTCCCAGTTCAACGACGAGTACCATAAGCCGAGGAACGAAAAGGACGCAAGGTCTGGACAAAGCAAACGGTAAGACATCTAACACAAGATCGCCTCCCCAAACAACCATACAGACAGGAAAAGAAATCAGCACAGGAACGAGTGAGACGTCCAAGTACCAAACCTCACCACCGCAGAAAGGACCGAAATCGATAGGGAACCCAGAGGAAGTTTCGTATCCTCCATTAGTAGTAGGTTCAGAAAAATCCACAGAGACATTGCCTGAACTATCTCTACAACTTCTCCCAGGTCAGTTCATAGGCCGCTCTTTCAGAAGGTTTTATCTAATAAAACCAGAAACCCCACAAATTAACTTAATGAAGACATGTATGATTAAATAGGGAAAAGACTTCCAGAGACTATTCCACCTTCCCACCACTCAATTTCCACATCTCTCGCCCCAAGAAGGCGGAAGCATATTAGTAGACGTGATAACAAAAGACCAGGCAGAGAAAGTATTAGCGCTAACAGAGCTGGTAGGAGACAAAGTAGTAGTGACCCCATACCCCTCCTTCAACATACGTTAGGATGTGATAATAGAGCCAGACTTCGCCTAATATACAGGAGCCAATCTAATTGAAGAATTAGGTGAATACTCTCTCAGCCAAGTAAACAGAGTAGTTAACGTCAAAGTACCAACAAACACCTACCTTGTCTCATCCCAGCCTATACACATATATCTAAGGTGGTGTCGCTTTTTTGTAAGGGAATTTAAACCCAGTCCCAGAAGGTGATATTTCTGCCGATCATATGGACACTTTAAAGACCTGCCGTCGCAAGGAAACGTGGCTTCGCTCCCACCTGCATAAGTGTGCAAATGCCTCACACCTTGAATCGATTAAAAACTTGCACATCAAAATGTGCAAACTGTGGAGAGACCCATCCAGCATCGAGCAAAAAGTGCAACATTTACAACTTCGAAGGGGTGGTGGTATCCCTCCGAGAAAAGGAACGCCTCAACTTCAGGGAGGCTAGAGAAAAGGCACAGACCATGATCGGAAATAGAGGCAACTCGTACGCCTCTGTTGTAGAAACGATTAGAGCGTCTAAACCCCCATATCATGGGGTTAAAACACGCAATCAGCCAACTCCACTCGAGGAGCCTTCACCCCAGACCCCCACTATGGATGCCTCCACTACTCAAGAGATGATTTTTCAAAGGAGGGGTGAGAGCACCGTAGACCAACACATAACCGCTCTCCCCATTCCCGGGCATACAATTGCCGAGAACCGACCATATGCCCCTCAAAAGCAGCTGCCCAGCCGCGAGGCTCCTGCACCCAACACCTCAACGCTCAACTCGATGCCCCAAGGGGCGCGGCGATTTGCCTTCTTGGCCGCCGTGCTGACGGGACTCAGCGCCCCGTCCGGCCCCAGCCTAGCCTCTTCTCCTTTCTGACAGCCAGGTTTTTTTACCCTACTTCCTCACTCTCCACAACTTTCTCTGGTCAGCCTCTAATTTCACAGGGTATATGCCGACCAGCTTCCTCTCAGCCAACTATCCCTGATCGGGGCTGAGGGGTGAGGGGACAGCGTCCTCTCAATCCTGAGCTCCGGTCTGGGATGATTGGTTTTTAACAACCTGCTCCATCCCCACCCACATCTTCCTCGCATCCCCTTTCTTTCTCCTTCCACTATATATCCATTTTATGTCGTACTTAAGGTGGAGCCGCCATGCCGATTGGCTGCCGGGTCACTACGTGGAACGAGTTGCCTTAAATGGCGGCAGCCGGTTCTATCGGCCCCGTGTTAACCCCTCCCAGAGCGGGCTACTGCGTGGAATGATTAGCGTTTGCGTCCCTCGAAAAGACAAGGGTAACCATGCCGATGAATGAAAAAAATCACTCTTCCCCTTTACTCCCTCTTCACTAGAGACGGAGCCACCTTCGGGCAGCTCTAAGGAAAAAATGGAGGTCCCCCCTCCCTGTACTTTGGCAGGGGACCCTCCAAACTACTAGCGGAGACGTAACCGTGCTAGTTTATACGAATGGCTCTTAAGTCCCAAGAGGGGCTCGGTTTCCACGCCGTATACCATCTTGTTTGAAGTCAGCGGGGCTCTGCCAGGAGTTGCCCCTGTCTTCACGGCCGAGCTGGTGGCAATACAACGCTCCGTACGGGAGATAACGCGACGTTCCCCGTTCCAAGACCGGATTGTGATTTATAGCGACTCATCAAGCGCCCTGAGTACTCTCGGGGCATTGGATTATCCGCATCCCCTGGTTCGCGATATCCGTGACGTCACGGTTTTGGTGAGCTAGACGGATGTCGAGATGTTTTCCCCCAGACTGTTCGGCACATTCTTGTTGAATGTCCCAGTCTGGGTGATCTTCGCGCACCTTACCTGAGCCGGGTCGCTACCGCTTGCTCCTTGTACTTGGGACGGATTCGTGCACACTGACTTGTGGACTTTGACATTTTGAACTCTATTTAACTTATTTTTGTGGTTGTTTCTTTTTATGTCGAACGTTCTTGCGCCGGGGAGAGGCGGGCCTCCCTGCGACGCCGGAGCTTGCTTCCTGCTGGTTGCCCTTTTTCTTTTTCCTTTTTTTATTGTTTTTTGTTTTGTTTTATATATTGTTATTTTAATGTAGCCTAGTACTAGGCGACTTATGCCCGAGTATGCAGTCGCCAGATGAGCTCCTAAAATATTTTTAAAAAATCCATCCCCAGCAGAGAGGTAAAACCGATAACGGAACTCCCAGCACCTCCCTGAGCCCATCGACCTCCACCCCGAACGGATGGACGCCTATGATCTCCCAGAGACTGTTTGCCCACAACTACGGTCACCTCCGCACAATGTTGCGGCCCCCGCACCAAATTTGCCGACTCCAGACACCCACAAAGAAAGGGTAGACGATAGGAAAGCGGAGAGCGTCCAGGATCCACCTGAAATCGACTCCCTCTCTCGCTGAGCGTACCCAAGCTTGGATCAGACCACCGAAGGGCTTCCCCGCCCACCCAACAGCAGAAAAAATTGAAAGAGACAAATCGTCTTTCTTCCAAATGTTGAGGATGACAGACATATTCCTCCCTCTGTGGATGGAGCACTAACGCACTTCCCTACAGTAGATACCCAAAACACAGGCAAGAAAAGAACCAAAGCCCCGAACCAGCCCACAGCAGAATGCAGTGGCCACAAGCCGTTAATAAATCAAAGGGCGCCACGACTTCTGCGATAACCAAACCGCTCGCTTCACGAATAAAACTAAAGAATGGTGAAGATAATCCAGTAGAACATCCGACGAATCAGAGCCAACTAGGAGAAACTAAGGCATCTGGTAATGGACGAGAGCCCTGCCTGCGTCTGCCTCCAAGAAACCATGTTAGGAATACATCCGCTCGGAGGCCACACGAGTTACACTTGTGTTGCACTTGTGTAACCACCCCAGTTCCAATCGACGGCAGCACATCTGGTACTGTGCCATCTACACCCATCAGGTTGTTTCCTTACTACCACTCAACATAAACTCGCCTCTAGAAGCGATTGGCGTAAGCCTACATCTCAGGAAACTGTATACAATCGCAAATGTCTACCTCCCAACTACATGACCCCTACCAACAGACGACTTACGAGACTTAATTTCACAATTACCTACTCCCTTTATATTAATTGGGGACTTTAATAGCCGCCATGTCGAGTGGGGCGAAAGCATCTGTAACGCTAGAGGAAATGAATTATCGAAATTAATAGAAAACCACCAACTCGCAATAATGAACCAGAGAGAGGGCACTAGATTCAATATACAAACGGATACCTTATGTGCGCTCGACCTGGCCATCTGTTCAACCCACACCAGGCGCTGCGCCTGTCTTCACGGCCGAGTTGGTGGCAATACACCACTCGGTACGGGAGATTACGCGACGTGCCCTGTTCGGAGAACGGATTGTGATCTATAGCGACTCACAAAGCGCCCTGAGTGCTCTCTGGGCTTTGCAATCTCGGCATCTCCTGGTTCACGATATTCGTGACTTCACGGTTTTGGTAAGCCGGGCGGATGTCTAGATTATCTTCTGCTGGGTTCCTGGACATGCAGGAATTGCGGGGAATGGTGGCGCCAAAGAGTCCGCGAGGACTGCGCGACCAGACCATTATTTCGCTCTTCCTCACACCGATTACATGATAGGAATTCGGACAGCTCTCCGGGTTGCGTGGCAAAGAAGATGGGAGACGGCTGAGAGGAACTAATTGTACCGCGACTGTTCCCATGGACTTAACTCCCAGAGTCGCGACGTCTTCAGGTTGCTTTCTGTCGTCTCCGAATTGGACACATTTGTTTGACCCATCGCCATTTAATGGAGCGCTCGCCTGGGCCTTACTGCGACGACTGCGTTGTCTCCAAGACTGTTCGGCACATTCTTATCGAATGTGCCGGTAGTGGGACGAGCGGGTTTACTACCGTTTGTCGCTTGTACTCGGGACGAGTTCGTGCACACTGACTTGTTGTAGGAGGGTGGCTATGAAAATAGGTTTCAATGGAAAAATTAATTTAAACAACTATGATAAATATTTAATTAAGATATTTTCTTTTCTAAGTACTATATTTGTATTTCCACATATTTATTTCATTTTGAATATATATTTTGATTTTTTTTTTTATTTACCCTAAGAATGGGCCTTAATTTTGCTATCAAATGAGGTGGGAGGGATGCTCAACATTTTATTCTGAGTCTGTTGTTTAGGGTCCAAATAGGAATCGTGGAATGGGAATTCAAAACTTCCACCCTCCCTAGTGCATATCTTGCATCCATTCAATCAAATCAAAAGACTAAGAATCTTCAATTTTCATACTTAAATATTCATACTTCCTCCTGTCAAAACTTTCACTCACACATCCAACTCATCCACTTGTTTACCACTCACAATATGTTTTATGGGCATTATCATTCTCTGGATAAAGATGTAATTTTGAGAGATAGGGGTCTGTGAGTGCCCTGGACAATCTGTTTGTTGATTGTTGAATATTTCTGAAATAATGGCATTTATCAACCTCTGCTTGTTTCATGTATGTGGGCAGACATATGGTTGCCATAATTTCCACTTGACACCACACCACATCATAGAATACGATGCATTTTCGATTGAAACAATAAAGTTCACAAAATCCCAATCTTTTCCACTGTATTAATGCCTTTGTCCTAACGCCACTGTTTTGAGGAAATGGTAAATAATATTTTGTTGAGTTTTTCTGCCAATCTGCACTCATTTTATTTTCAGGACGGCTTACATTTTAACTTCTTAACTTCTGGTCAATACAGCCGCCATCATATCAAACTGTCAGAACTCCCATCCAGCAATTGAACATACCCAATATTTAATAATTTTGCTCAAATCATCATAAGTATTCACTTGGAGAAGCTGTAGCCCTCAGGAAAATAATGATGCTTCCAAAGTACTGTTCTACAAAACATAATTTTCCCATGCTACTTTAATATTGCTGCCAAATTTTACTTCTAGGTATGGTACCATGGTGAATGGTGCCCCTCAAGGGGACGAAACTGCCAGAATTCCAGAATTGTTGATGAGGGTGGATGCTGCATGTGGTATAATGAGCCTCAGGTTTGTTGAAATTTTCGAAAGAGTTGCGTTTTAGATGAAGTATTAATGCAGTTAAAAAAGCAATGGTTTTCTGCCTCAATGCTGCATCATTGCAGTTTATTTTTTTAATATATATATATATATATATATATATATATATATATATATATATATATATATATATATATATATATATATTTATATAGTAGGAATATGTAGACCCAGGTGATTACACTAATCATTTATTGGCCGGACGTTTCGGACCTTCACTAGGACCATCTTCAGTGACTGTGTTGACTAATGAGAAGGGGAAGGAATATTAATGATAACAGTTAAAAGAATGCATTAAATAATGGCTAAAAAAGCGGATGAAGAAAAATTTAAATAATAAAATTGACAATTATTGAGATTAAAGTAAAGACAAATAAAAATATATAGAATTAATTAATACTATCCAGTGTAATTTTGAAAAATAATAGAAAGAAGTGAAGTTATAACATAAACTGACTTGAATATCAAAAATTAAAGGTAACTGGAGTAAACAATAAAATAACCTATTATATTAAATTATAAAAAAACAACAAAAAACCTGAAAACAAATTAGAATGAATTAAACAGTGACTAACCTTTATCGTGGTAGTTGAGAAATAAACTAACTAAAGATATAAAAACTACTAACAAGATTTGTTTGGTTGGTTGGTTGACTAGTTAATCTATTGAAGTGTTGGTTGGTTATATGGTGAATAGTTTAATTGAGGAGGAGTAATTATTTAGGTTTGGATTTATTTTATTGATGTACAGTCACTCTATGATTTTCAAATCGAGAGAAGTTAAAGCTGAAGATAATATCGTAAATGAATCAGAATTAAGAGGATGATGGTGATACTCAGTGTTCCATCAGGCAACACTGAGTATCAACATATCGCATCCAGGCTATAGCGCTTGGAATCGTTTTTCACTTTTCCTTTGTGGGTGTATCTGTGTGTGCACTTTGTGAGCTTTTTCGATATATATATATATATATATATATATATATATATATATATATATATATATATATATATATATATTATATATATATATATATATATATATTTATATATATATATATATTTATATACAAAGAAAGCAACTACAGGATCTGCGGGTGATAATACAACCACCACAGGGCTATGCCATTTTTATTTTCTGTCTTTCAAAAAAATTCAAAGACAGAAAAAAAGATGCAGAAACCTGGTGTAGCTGACTATAAATACATATAGTACAAGAGGAAGAAGAATTGGACACGAATGAGCAAATGAGACAAGAAACCAGAGTTTTTTAAAGGCAAGAGAGAGGGACATTAGAAGAATCCAGAATCAAAGGGAGCAGAGGGGGGGACACTGAAGGCGATCCTTTACAGAGAAACAGACATAACGCCAGGAGAAAAATAGTTTTGAATTCCTGGCCAGGACTCGAACCCGGGTCTGCTGATTGCCGGTCAGATGCTTTACCGCTAAGCTACCAGGCACAGTAACTATATTTTGCCCAAAGCATTACCCCATCAAACCCAGTATATATGTATATTTATATTAATATATATATATATATATATATATATATATATATATATATATATATATATATATATATATATATATATATATATATATATTTATATATAATATATATATATATATATATATATTTATATATATATATATATATATATATATATATATATATATATATATATTTATATATAATATATATATATATATATATATATATATATATATATATATTTATATATAATATATATATATATATATATATATATATATATATATATATATATATATATATATATATATATTCATATATATATATTTATATATAATATATATGGTGATACTTCAGATTCGGTTCGCACGGTAGATGGCGCTGTTAGTCAGCTACAATTTGGGACTACAGCATATCTCTTATGACGTCAGACGGTAGCGTCAGATGTGACCAATTCCTGCGTTATATTTTTTTGTTGTTTTGGGGATTTGTAACTTTTAGTTTATTATTTACTAAATATCTGCGCTCTGCTCATTTATAGTTTTTTTTTCTAGGTTAGATAAGGTTTCTTGATGTCTTTTATTGTTTTTTGTTTTTGTTTTCATATTTTTTGTTTGCTGTGAACGATAACAGCTTCTTACTGGCAACATCGTAGCTTATAAATAGGACCCGTTTTGCAAATGTTTTTCTTTCGTTATTGTGTTTTCGTGCTCTCCATGTGCTTCTTTGTTATTCGGATTCGGCTTTACTTTGTATAATCGCGCAAAAACTTTTAGATTATAAGGAGCCGCATAAACTAATCAAGAAACCTATAAAAGTAAGAATTGTTTGTTATTAGGTTAGGTTTTTCTGCCAGTAAAAAGCTGTTGGGGAGAAAAAACCCCCAGTAAATTCAAAGGGACTGCTCGTGGGGGAGATATCACTGCAGGGAGACCACCCTGCGATGATCCTGTTTTTCAATCAATTGGCGGGGTCTGGGGGTGCAGCACCCCAGTACCCCGTAAGGGGCGCGGCGATTTGCCATCCTGGCCGCCGTGCTGACGGGATCCAGCGCTCCGTCCGGCCCCAGCTTAGCCTCTCTTCCTTCCTTCAAAACACTTGTTTCCTCTCTTTTCACACAACCTCTCCCACAACTTTCTCTGGTCAGCCTCCCCCGTAAGGGGCGCGGCGATTTGCCATCCTGGCCGCCGTGCTGACGGGATTCAGCACTCCGTCCGGCCCCAGCTTAGCCTCTCTTCCTTCCTTCAAAACACTTGTAGGCCATGAATGGTCTTTTGCAGTCTCCTCCTTTTCTTATGTTCTTATGTTCACACAACCTCTCCCACAACTTTCTCTGGTCAGCCTCTAATTTCACAGGGTAGATGCTGACCTTCCTTTCAGCCAACCGTCCCGCATCGGGGCTGAGGGGGTGGGGGACAATGTTCCCTAACCCCTGAGCTCCGGTCTGGGGTGGCAGGTTTTTAACAACCTGCTTCATCCCCACCCATACCTTCCACACATTCCTTTTCCTCTCCTCTTCACAACCTATATTTTTTTACGCCGTGTCTAAGGTGGAGCCGCCATGCCGATGGACTGCCAGGCCACCAGGCGGGAGGGGTGGTCCGAAATGGCGGCGCCTGGCTCTGCCAGGCCTGTAAGCACCTCTTGCAGTGCGGGCAACTGCAAGAGGTGATGAGCTATTGCGTCCCGTGGCAAAAATAGGGTCACCATGCCCATGGATGAATTAATAAAACCTCAAACCCCTTTAACTCCCCCTTGCTCATCGACGGAGCCGCCCTTGGGCAGCTCCACCGAAAAAATGGAGGTCCCCCCCCCTGTGCTTGCACAGGGGACCCTCCATATTTCTCTAACCGGAGAGGAGGCTTACTCCTCTCCTTCGCCTACGGGTGCAGGGGACTCCCCCTCACCCCCTTCTCTGGAGGTGCTTGCGGGCACCTCCCTTTTCCCAGCGGCAGTCCCCTCTTTTCTTTCCAAGGGGACTGCCAAGAAAGCCAGCAGGCAGCCATTAGCCAGCCGCTCCCCATCAAAGCGGCTCGGTAGGGCAAACCCCCTTAGGGGGGAGAGGGAAGCCAGGCCCCTTCGGTCGCTTCCCTCAAAAGACCTGCTGGCAAGAATTTTAAACCTTGCTGGGGTCAAGGCTTGTGCCTCCCCACACAATACTGGCGACACTGCCAAGGGGACCTGCGATGTCCTGGGAGGGGATGGCCAACTGGAGGCCCCTCCTGTGATAGACATGGTCCTTGAGGAGACCCAGCTTCAGACGGTAGGGCCTTCCATGGGGGAGAATTCGGGCTTGGCGCCAAGCACCGAACCCGAATCCGCCCCTATGCAGGGTCCTCCTCAAATGGCTGAGGGCTCCGAGGCAGTAAAAGGAGGGGAGGGATCTCCTCCGACAGGTGCCCCTACGACAACCAGGACCTTCTCCATTTCGGAGAGGGACCTGGCTGAGGCCGGTCCATCAGGCCTAGGGGCTTCTGCCGGCGGAGGTGAAAAGCGGGTACATTCCCCGCCCTTCTCTCCAAAAAAGAAAAAGACTCGGGGCTCCTCTCCATCCGCGGGGGCTGCGGGGACGGATGGGTCTGCTACCACTTTGGTAGGCGACCAAGCCAAGATCGGCACATCCGGCCCCTCTACCCCCTCGTGTGCGGAGCCACTGACCAAGACTAACACCAAGAGTGCACAGGGCGGAGCCTCGATGACATCGGGGCCCCTCATTCAGAGGTTACCTGGCGTTTTCGAGCCCGCTGGCTTCAAACGCTTCCTCGTTATTCGCTCCACTGAGGGCACCATGTTGTCCAAGGGCAACATGATCCATCAGAGGAGAGGATTAGCTAGTGCAATTGGTAGAGAGCCGAAGGTGACCCGTTTCTCGGACGGGAGCCTTCTGGCGAATCCCGCCGAGGCGACCAAGATAAGTGCTCTTCGGACACTTCATGGCACCCCGGTGAGTGTGACGCCGCACTCTACCATGAACTTTGTGAAAGGAGTAGTTTATGCGAGGGAACTCGTTGACTACTCCATTGAGGACATCACCCTAGAGCTGGCCGACCATGGGGCGGTCAAGGTCGAACGTGTGATGAGAAAACAGGGAGGGGCTTCGAGACCCACCCCTACACTCTTCGTCACGCTCGACTGTGACAATCTCCCTGAGTCGGTGCGTGCTGGTTGGCACCGCTACCGCGTGAAGGCATTCGTGCCACTGCCGCGGCGGTGCTATTACTGTCACCGCTTCGGCCATACGAATCGCTCATGTAGACGTGCAAAGTCGGGGTCACCCGAAGTCTGTGTAAATTGCTCCAAGGTCGCACACGATAAGCCCAAATCGTGTGTGGCCAAGTGTGTCAATTGCGGAGAGCCGCACCCTGCTTCTTCGAAGCAATGTGGTGCATATCTCCTGGAGAAAGAAATCCTGGCCGTTCAGGCCCAGGATAGACTCTCATTCCGCGAGGCTAAGGACTTGGTCCTGGGCGCTCAGCTCTGCCTGGGACGTCATATGCCTCAGTAGTTCGAAAGGCACCCTCTGCTCCTGGCCCATCCAGGCCAACGAGCACGGTTGTTTCCGCGCCCATTCGGAGCCCTTTTGCGGGCTCTACCCAACCCGGGCGCTCCCCTGATAAAGCTGGCGGCAAAAAGGGTTCATACCCAGCCCCGGCTAAAACCAGGGCTCCCCCCTCTTCCCCCAGCGTGACCGTTTTCCGCAAGGCGAAACGGCCACGCGCCTCCACCGAGTCGTTAGACTCACAGGAGGCAACACCCCTGAAGATGGTCGCTAGGCCATCTTCAGGGGTTCCTAAAGCTGTCCCCCGAAAGGAGGACAGCAACAAAGGAGCTTCGGCTCCTTCGCCCACGCCCCGAGGTGGAGCGAGTGGCTCGGAGACCGTGGTTCCTCGAAAAGAGGCCCCCCCGCCTCCGAAGCCGCAGCGCCCGCCTAAGGTTTCGAGGCGGAGAGAGGAAAAGACTCGCATGGCGAGCCCAACCTCCCCCAATAAGTCCTCGAAGGCGACAGCGCCTCCAGCGCTTTGTCCGGCCAACAGCGCCCGGGGTTCTGCCCCCGGCAAGCGTACGGCCATTCCCGTGAGGGTCTTCAGTTCGAGGAGGGCCCCCGCGTCTCCTCCGAGCTAAGCCTGGAGGGCATATTCCTTCAATGGAATTGCCGTGGACTCCGGGTCAACTGGAAGGAGCTGCCGAGGCTCGTCTCGTCCCGTTCCTCGTTAGCTATCTTTTTGCAGGAGACCATGCTAGGCGCGTGCCCCCTGCCCGCCCTCCCGGGGTATAAGGGTCTTGCGACCCCACCACCGCGGGATGGCCGGGCTGGGGGATGCGCGGTTTACACCCGGCATGATGTCTCCGTTCTTCCTTTGTCTTTAGATACCTCCTTTCAGGCAGTGGCTGTGCAGCTGCACCTGGATAGGAGGTATACTATCATTTCTGCGTACATTCCACCGTCAGCTGACTTCGACGCGGGGGACTTCCGCCGCGTCGTGGCACGGTTGCCGAGGCCCTATCTCTTGCTTGGAGATCTGAACGGCAGGCATCCTCTCTTGGGAGATTACTCCATAAATCCCAGGGGACAAGTCCTTGCCGATCTGATCGAAGAGCTTGAGATGGGTGTCCTAAACGTGGATGAGTTTACGCATCACTGTCCGAGAACCGCTTCATTTTCTTGCCTTGACCTATCTTTGTGCTCTTCGGATGCACAGCCTGATTTTGATTGGGGGTGGTCGATGACCTCCATGGTAGTGATCACTTTCCCATTCAAATATAATTTTTAGGGCAACTGCCGCCTGAGAGACCACCTCGGTGGTGCTTGGCGCGGGCGCGGTGGCCTGCATTTCAGGAAATGACTGAATTCTCTATCTCAGTCGAGGAGTTTAGGTCGGTAGATGAGGCCGTTGAGTTCTTCTCCGGCAACCTCATCGCCGTGGGCCTGACTACTATTCCTAGGACGTCTGGCCGTTTTGCACGCGACCACTCCCATGGTGGTCGGCCGAGTGTGAGACGGCCCTCAAACAGAAGTGTTATGCCTACATGCGCTATAAGCGCCGCCCGAACGATTTCACTGTCGCTGAATTTCGTCGGGCTAGGGCTAGGTTCCGGTATATTTCGAAGCACGCCCGCCGCTCTTCTTGGCGGGCATACGTGTCTTCACTTAACGGGAAGACCACTTTAGCTGAGGTGTGGAAGCGAGTCAAAAGGATTCGGGGCAAGTTCTCGCAGGACCCCCCTCCCGTTCTCCAGGAGAATGGGTCCGGCCCCAGCTTAGCCTCTCTTCCTTCCTTCAGATAGCCCGATTTCTCCCCTACCTCGTCGCTTTTCATACAACCTCTCCCACAACTTTCTCTGGTCAGCCTCTAATTTCACAGGGTAGAATGCTGACCTTCTTCTCAAGCCAACCACCCCGGATCGGGGCTGAGGGGGGGAGGGGACATTGTTCCCTAACCCCTCAGCTCCGGTTCGGGATGGGGTTTTTTTAACAACCTGCTTCATCCCCACCCACATCTTCCTCACATCCCTTTTCCTCTCCTCTTCACAACCTATATTTTTTACGCCGTGTCCAAGGTGGAGCCGCCATGCCGAAGGACTGCCAGGCCACCATGCGCGAGGGGTGGTCCCGAATGGCGGCGCCTGGCTCTGCCGGGCTTGTAAGCACCTCTCGCAGTGCGGGCAACTGCGAGAGGTGATGAGCTATTGCGTCCCGTAATCAAAAGAGGGTCACCATGCCCATGTATGAAAAAAAACAAAAACCCCAACCCCCAACTTCCCCAAAAACATCTACGGAGCCGCCCTCGGGCAGCTCCACCGAGAAAATGGAGGTCCCCCCCCCTTGTGCTTGCGCAAGGGACCCTCCATAATTCTTTAACCGGAGAGGAGGCTTACTCCTCTCCTACGCCTACGGGTGTAGGGGACTCCCCCTCACCCCCTTCTCTGGAGGTGCTTTCGGGCACCTCCCTATCTCCAGCGGCAGTCCCTCCTTTGCTTTCTAAGGGGACTGCCAAGAAAGCCAGCAGGCAGCCCATTGCCGACCGCCCCTCGTGCAAGCGGCTCGGTAGGGCAAACCCCCTTAGGGGGGAGAGGGAAGCCAGGCCCCTTCGGTCGCTTCCCTCAAAAGACCTGCTGGCAAGAATTTTGAACCTTGCTGGGGTCAAGGCCTGTGCCTCCCCACACCACCTGACTAGTGACAATACTGCCAAGGGGACCTGCGATGTCCTGGGAGGGGATGGCCAACAGGAGGCCCCTCCTGTGATAGACATGGTCCTTGAGGAGACCCAGCCCCAGACGGTAGGACCTTCCATGGGGGGGAATTCGGGCTCGGCGCCAAGCACCGAACCCGAATCCGCCCCTATGCAAGGTCCTCCTCAAATGGCTGAGGGCTCCGAGGCAGTAGAAGGAGGGGAGGGATCTCCTCCGACAGGTGCCCCTACGACAACCAGGACCTTCTCCATTTCGGAGAGGGACCTGGCTGAGGCTGGTCCATCTGGCCTGGGGACTTCTGCCGGCGGAGGTGAAAAGCGGGTTCATTCCCCGCCCTCCTCTCCTAAAAAGAAAAAGACTCAAAAGACGAAGAAGACTCGGGGCTCCTCTCCATCCGCGGGGGCTGCGGGGACGGATGGGTCTGCTACCACTTTGGTAGGCGACCAAGCCAAGATCGGCACATCCGGCCCCTCTACCCCCTCGTGTGCGGAGCCCATGACTACGACTAAGACCAAGAATGCACAGGGCGGAGCCTCTATGACATCGGGGCCCCTGATTCAGAGGTTACCTGGCGTTTTCGAGCCCGCTGGCTTCAAACGCTTCCTCGTTATTCGCTCCACTGATGGCACCATGTTGTCCAAGGGCAACATGATCCATCAGAGGAGAGGATTAGCTAGTGCAATTGGTAGAGAGCCGAAGGTAACCCGTTTCTCGGACGGGAGCCTTCTGGCGAATGCGGCGAATCCCGCCGAGGCGGCCAAGATAAGTGCTCTTCGGACACTTCATGGCACCCCGGTGAGTGTGACGCCGCACTCTACCATGAACTTTGTGAAAGGAGTAGTTTATGCGAGGGAACTTGTTGACTACTCCATTGAGGACATCACCCTAGAGCTGGCCGACCATGGGGCGGTCAAGGTCGAACGTGTGATGAGAAAACAGGGAGGGGCCTCGAGACCCACCCCTACACTCTTCGTCACGTTCGACTGTGACAAGCTCCCTGAGTCGGTGCGTGCCGGTTGGTACCGCTACCGCGTGAAGGCATTCGTGCCACTGCCGCGGCGGTGCTATTACTGCCACCGCTTCGGCCATACGAATCGATCATGTAGACGTGCAAAATCGGGGTCACCCGAAGTCTGTGTAAATTGCTCCAAGGTCGCACACGATAAGTCCAAATCGTGTGTGGCCAAGTGTGTCAATTGCGGAGAGCCGCACCCTGCTTCTTCGAAGCAATGTGGTGCATATCTCCTTGAGAAAGAAATCCTGGCCGTTCAGGCCCAGGATCGACTCTCATTCCGCGAGGCAAAGGACTTGGTCCTGGCGCGCCCGGCTCTGCCTGGGACGTCATATGCCTCAATAGTTAGAAAGGCACCCTCTGCTCCTGGCCCATCCAGGCCAACGAGCACGGTTGTTTCCGCGCCCATTCGGAGCCCTTCTGTGGGCTCAACCCAACCTGGGCGCTCCCCTGGTAAAGCTGGCGGCAAAAAGGGTTCATACCCTGCCCCGGCTAAAACCAGGGCTCCCCCCTCTTCCCCCAGCGTGACCGTTTCGCGTAAAGCGAAACGGCCACGCGCCTCCACCGAGTCGTTAGACTCACAGGAGGCAACACCCCTGAAGATGGTCGCTAGGCCATCTTCCGGGGTTCCTAAAGCTGTTCCCCGAAAGGAGGACAGCAACAAAGGAGCTTCGGCCCCTTTGCCCACGCCCCGAGGTGGAGCGAGTGGCTCGGAGACGGTGGTTCCTCGAAAAGAGGGCCCCCCGCCTCCGAAGCCGCAACGCCCGCCTAAAGTTTCGAGGCGGAGGGAGGAAAAGACTCGCATGGCGAGCCCAACCTCCCCCAATAAGTCCTCGAAGGCGACAGCGCCTTCAGCGCTTTGTCCGGCCAACAGCGCCCGGGGTTCTGCCCCCGGGAAGCGTACGGCCATTCCCGTGAGGGTCTTCAATTCGAGGAGGGCCCCCGCGTCTCCTCCGAGCTAGGCCTGGAGGGCATATTCCTTCAATGGAATTGCCGTGGACTCCGGGCCAACTGGGAGGAGCTGCGGAGGCTCGCCTCATCCCGTTCCCCGTTAGCTATTTTTTTGCAGGAGACCATGCTAGGCGCGTGCCCCCTGCCTGCCCTCCCGGGGTATAAGGGTCTTGCGACCCAACCACCGCGGGACGGCCGGGCTGGGGGATGCGCGGTTTACACCCGGCATGATGTCTCCGTTCTTCCTTTCTCTTTAGATACCTCCTTTCAGGCAGGGGCTGTGCAGCTGCACCTGGATAGGAGGTATACTATCATTTCTGCGTACATTCCACCGTCAGCTGACTTCGACGCGGGGGACTTTCGCCGCGTCGTGGCACGGTTGCCGAGGCCCTATCTCTTGCTTGGAGATCTGAACGGCAGGCATCCTCTCTGGGGAGATTACACCATAAATCCCAGGGGACAAGTCCTTGCCGATCTGATCGAAGAGCTTGAGATGGGTGTCCTAAACGTGGATGAGTTTACGCATCACTGTCCGAGAACCGCTTCATTTTCTTGCCTTGACCTATCTTTGTGCTCTTCGGATGCACAGCCTGATTTTGATTGGGGGGTGGTCGATGACCTCCATGGTAGTGATCACTTTCCCATTCAAATATCATTTTCAGGGCAACTGCCGCCTGAGAGACCACCTCGGTGGTGCTTGGCGCGGGCGCGGTGGCCTGCATTTCAGGAAATGACTGAATTCTCTATCTCAGTCAAGGAGTTTAGGTCGGTAGATGAGGCCGTCGAGTTCTTCTCCGGCAACCTCATCGCCGTGGGCCTGACTACTATTCCTAGGACGTCTGGCCGTTTTGCACGCCGACCACTCCCATGGTGGTCGGCCGAGTGTGAGACGGCCCTCAAACAGAAGCGTTATGCCTACATGCGCTATAAGCGCCGCCCGAACGATTTCACCGTCGCTGAATTTCGTCGGGCTAGGGCTAGGTTCCGGTATATTTCGAAGCACGCCCGCCGCTCTTCTTGGCGGGCATACGTGTCTTCACTTAACGGGAAGACCCCTTTAGCTGAGGTGTGGAAGCGAGTCAAAAGGATTCGGGGCAAGTTCTCGCAGGACCCCCCTCCCGTTCTCCAGGAGAATGGGACCGCAATCTCGGACCCCGCGTCCGTGGCGGAATCCTTAGCGACCGCTTTTTCCGCATTCTCTAGCCGTGATGCTGCTCCGCCAGCATTCAATGCACGTCGTGATGTCGCGGAAGGCCGCCGGCTGGACTTTACCTCCAGAGGCGGAGAACCCTTCAACGACAAGTTTACTGTGAGTGAGTTGCGTTCCGCTCTCGCTTCGTGCGCGGACACCGCCCATGGTCCGGACGATGTCCCGTACGCCATGCTTCGACACCTGGGTGAGCGAGGCATGGCCTTTCTATTAGATTTGTTCAACAGGATCTGGGTGGAAGGTCTCCTCCCAGACTCCTGGCGAATCGCTACTGTGCTCGCCTTTCGCAAGCCGGGGAGAGATCACTCTACTCCGACCGGTTTCCGCCCAATCTCTCTAACCTCTTGCGTGTGCAAGTTGATGGAGAAATTGGTAAATGTTAGATTAGCCTATTTCCTGGACAGCGGAGGCCATCTGTCTTCTGCACAGTGCGGCTTCCGTAAGTTCCACTCCACGTCGGATGCTCTGCTCCGACTGGAAAATGCCGTCTGCGAGGCTTTCCTTCGTAGACAGCACTACGCCACGGTGTTTTTTGATCTGGAGAAAGCCTATGATACCGCATGGCGATACGGTATCATGGAGACTCTCCACACGATGGGGGCGAGGGGACGCCTCCCAATGTTTATATCTGAATTTTTGCGAGATCGTCGATTCTGCGTACGGGTGGGGGGAGCCCTCTCCGGCCCAAAGGAGCAGGAAGAGGGTGTCCCGCAGGGAAGTGTCCTCAGTGTCACACTCTTTGCCCTGAGCATCAACGGCATCACCTCGGTGCTGCCGGAAGATGTTCTCGCTACGCTCTACGTGGACGACCTTTCGATCTCTTTTGGCGCGGCCCAGATGCCGACTCCAACAGGCATTGAACCGCGTCTCTCGCTATGCCGAAGCGCACAGGTTTCGGTTTTCTTTGGCCAAGACTAAGGTGGTGCACTTCTGCCGCCATCCACGGCTTCACCCCGACCCAGATTTGTTTCTTAATGGGGTGCGCCTGGATGTGGTTGAGTCGCACCGTTTCCTTGGTCTTGTATTCGACCGACGCCTCACCTGGGAGGCTCACATTCGCAGCCTTAGGGTCTCTTGTACCCGCGCCATGGACATTCTCCGTTCCGTGACGTTCAGCGCTTGGGGCGCTGATAGGGCTACCGCCTTACTTTTTTATCGATCCTTTGTTCGCTCGAAGCTCGACTACGGATGCGAGTTTTATGCATCCGCAGCCGAGCGTTTATTGCGGAAGGTGGATTCGATCCACCACACCGGCCTTCGCCTTGCGACCGGTGCCTTCCGCACTTCCCCCATTGAGAGCCTGTTGGTCGATGCTGGGGAGATGCCACTCGCTCTGCGCCGCGTGCAGTGCATCACTCGCCTGTACGCGCGAGCCCGGCGCCTCCCCCAGTCGCCAACAGCTCTCACTGCATCCGCAGCTGATCTCGATGGTGCCTATGCCGCCGAGAGACGCCAGTCATACCCTAAGCCCTTTTGGTTTAGGGCCAGGAAACTCCTTCGAGAGGTAGATATAGCTCTCGGGCCGGTGGCGCCCCTGGTTCTGCCCAGGACGCCACCCTGGAGGGTACCACATTTGGCTATTTGTCGCCACGCCTCTGCTCCCAAAGCTTGTACTGCGCCGGGAGTATTGCGTTCGATCTTTTTGGAGCACACATCGTGTCACGCTGGTACCGTGCCAGTGTATACGGATGGCTCCAAGTCCCAAGAGGGGGTCGGCTTCCACGCCGTATCCCCTCTGTTTGAAGTCAGCGGGGCTCTACCAGGCGCTGCGTCTGTCTTCACGGCCGAGCTGGTGGCAATACACCACTCGGTACGGGAGATTACGCGACGTGCCCGGTTCGGAGACCGGATTGTGATTTATAGCGACTCACAAAGCGCCCTGAGTGCTCTCGGGGCATTGGAATCTCCGCATCCCCTGGTTCGCGAAATCCGTGACGCCACGGTTTTGGCGAGCCGGGCAGATGTCGAGATTATCTTCTGCTGGGTTCCTGGACATGTAGGAATTGCGGGGAATGAGCGCGCCGATGAGGGCGCCAAAGAGTCCGCGAGGACTCTGCGACCGGACCAGCGTTTCGCTCTTCCTCACACCGACTACATGGCAGGAATACGGGCAGCTCTTCGGACTGCTTGGCAAAGAAGATGGGAGACGGTCGAGGGGAACTTAAAGTTGCGTGCCATTGCGCCGCGACTGTTCCCATGGACCTATCCCCCAATGCCGCGGCGGCTTCAGGTTGCTTTCTGTCGTCTTCGAATCGGACACACTCGTGTGACGCATCGTTACTTGGTGGAGCGCTCGCATGTGCCCTATTGCAACGACTGCGTCGTCCCCCAGACTGTTCGGCATATTCTTGTCGAATGTCCCAGTCTGGGTGATCTTCGCGCACGATACCTGTCTCGGTACCGGGATGGGCGGGGTCGCTACCGCCTGTCCCTTGTACTCGGGACGAGTGCGTGCACCATGACTGGTGGACTTATTGACTTTTTGGGGGAGGCCGGCCTTCTCCCCTTTATTTAAGGTTCCTTTTTTTGTTATTGTTTTGTTTTAGATTGCACTCTCCTGCACCGGGGTGAGGGGGACCTCCCCCCGCTGCCGGAGATTGCTTCGATTGTTAAGTTTTTCAAATTTATATTGATTGTTAAGTTTTCATATTTTAACTTTAAAGTAGCCTAATTCTAGGCTGTCGTGTTTTTCGGCGACTTATGCCCAAGTGGGTAGTTGCCAGATGGGCTCTATAAAAAAAAAAAAAAAAAAAAAAAAAAAAAAAAAAAAAAAAAAAAAATCCAGGAGAATGGGACCGCAATCTCGGACCCCGCGTCCGTGGCGGAATCCTTAGCAACCGCTTTTTCCGCATTCTCTAGCCGTGATGCTGCTCCGCCAGCATTCAATGCACGTCGTGATGTCGCGGAAGGCCGCCGGCTGGACTTTACCCCCAGAGGCGGAGAACCCTTCAACGACAAGTTTACTGTGAGTGAGTTGCGTTCCGCTCTCGCTTCGTGCGCGGACACCGCCCATGGTCCGGACGATGTCCCGTACGCCATGCTTCGACACCTGGGTGAGCGAGGCATGGCCTTTCTGTTAGATTTGTTCAACAGGATCTGGGTGGAAGGTCTTCTCCCAGACTCCTGGCGAATCGCTACTGTGCTCGCCTTTCGCAAGCCGGGGAGAGATCACTCTACTCCGACCGGTTTCCGCCCAATCTCTCTAACCTCTTGCGTGTGCAAGTTGATGGAGAAATTGGTAAATGTTAGATTAGCCTTTTTCCTGGACAGCGGAGGCCATCTGTCTTCTGCATAGTGCGGCTTCCGTAAGTTCCACTCCACGTCGGATGCTCTGCTCCGACTGGAAAATGCCGTCTGCGAGGCTTTCCTTCGTAGACAGCACTACGCCATGGTGTTTTTTGATCTGTCGAAGGCCTACGATACCGCATGGCGATACGGTATCATGGAGACTCTCCACACGATGGGGGCGAGGGGACGCCTCCCAATGTTTATATCTGAATTTTTGCGAGATCGTCGATTCCGCGTACGGGTGAGGGGAGCCCTCTCCGGCCCAAAGAAGCAGGAAGAGGGTGTCCCGCAGGGAAGTGTCCTCAGTGTCACACTCTTTGCCCTGAGCATCAACGGCATCACCTCGGTGCTGCCGGAAGATGTTCTCGCTACGCTCTACGTGGACGACCTTTCGATCTCTTTTGGCGCGGCCCAGATGCCAACTCTGGAGCGTCGACTCCAACAGGCATTGAACCGCGTCTCTCGCTATGCCGAAGCGCACAGGTTTCGGTTTTCTTTGGCCAAGACTAAGGTGGTGCACTTCTGCCGCCATCCACGGCTTCACCCCGACCCAGATTTGTTTCTTAATGGGGTGGCCTGGATGTGGTTGAGTCGCACCGTTTCCTTGGTCTTGTATTCGACCGACGCCTCACCTGGGAGGCTCATATTCGCAGCCTTAGGGTCTCTTGTACCCGCGCCATGGACATTCTCCGTTCCGTGACGTTCAGCGCTTGGGGCGCTGATAGGGCTACCGCCTTACTTTTTTATCGATCCTTTGTTCGCTCGAAGCTCGACTACGGATGCGAGTTTTATGCATCCGCAGCCGAGCGTTTATTGCGGAAGGTGGATTCGATCCACCACACCGGCCTTCGCCTTGCGACCGGTGCCTTCCGCACTTCCCCCATTGAGAGCCTGTTGGTCGATGCTGGGGAGATGCCACTCGCTCTGCGCCGCGTGCAGTGCATCACTCGCCTGTACGCGCGAGCCCGGCGCCTCCCTCAGTCGCCAACAGCTCTCACTGCATCCGCAGCTGATCTCGATGGTGCCTATGCCGCCGAGAGACGCCAGTCATACCCTAAGCCCTTTTGGTTTAGGGCCAGGAAACTCCTTCGAGAGGTAGATATAGCTCTCGGGCCGGTGGCGCCCCTGGTTCTGCCCAGGACGCCACCCTGGAGGTTACCACATTTGGCTATTTGTCGCCACGCCTCTGCTCCCAAAGCTTGTACTGCGCCGGGAGTATTGCGTTCGACCTTTTTGGAGCACACATCGTGTCACACTGGTACCGTGCCAGTGTATACGGATGGCTCCAAGTCCCAAGAGAGGGTCGGCTTCCACGCCGTATCCCCTCTGTTTGAAGTCAGCGGGGCTAAACCAGGCGCTGCGTCTGTCTTCACGGCCGAGCTTGTGGCAATACACTACTCGGTACGGGAGATTACGCGACGTGCCCGGTTCGGAGACCGGATTGTGATCTATAGCGACTCACAAAGCGCCCTGAGTGCTCTCGGGGCATTGGAATCTCCGCATCCCCTGGTTCGCGAAATCCGTGACGCCACGGTTTTGGCGAGCCGGGCAGATGTCGAGATTATCTTCTGCTGGGTTCCTGGACATGTAGGAATTGCGGGGAATGAGCGCGCCGATGAGGGCGCCAAAGAGTCCGCGAGGACTCTGCGATCGGACCAGCGTTTCGCTCTTCCTCACACTGACTACATGGCAGGAATACGGGCAGCTCTTCGGACTGCTTGGCAAAGAAGATGGGAGACGGTCGAGGGGAACTTAAAGTTGCGTGCCATTGCGCCGCGACTGTTCCCATGGACCTATCCCCCAATGCCGCGGCGGCTTCAGGTTGCTTTCTGTCGTCTTCGAATCGGGCACACTCGTGTGACGCATCGCTACTTGATGGAGCGCTCGCCTGCGCCCTATTGCAACGACTGCGTCGTCCCCCAGACTGTTCGGCACATTCTTGTCGAATGTCCCAGTCTGGGTGATCCCGGTGATACCTGGGTGATACCTCTCCCGGTACCGGGATGGGCGGGGTCGCTACCGCCTGTCCCTTGTACTCGGGACGAGTGCGTGCACCATGACTAGTGGACTTATTGACTTTTGGGGGGAGGCTGGCCTTCTCCCTTTTATTTAACCCGGTTTAATTGTTGTTGTTTTTGTTATTGCCTTTTTATTGTTATTGTTATTTCTTTTTATTGTTTCCTGTTTAATTTTTAAAGTAGCCTAGAACTAGGCTGTTTGTTTACGGCGACTAATGCCTAAGTCGGCAGTCGCCAGATAGCCCCTTAATTAAAAAACAACCAAAAAAACAGCCCCTTAGTATATACTCATATACATATATATGTATATATATACATATATTATATATATATATATATATATATATATATATATATATATATATATATATATATATATATATATATATATATATATATATATATATATATATATCAAAGTAGCACGAAAAGCTACCTTTTCGTGTATGTGAGAAGAGCTCCTTCCGAAGGCTTTGAGGAAGACTGGTTTGCCCACAAATAGCCTTTTAACCGCATAATTAATTGCGTCACTGCAATAATTTTCTTAATTTATAGGGCGAGGCGAAATTGGAGAATCAAACAAATTTTCCATTCTCTTCGAAAAGCATGGGTGACACTTAAAAACGCTAATCGAAAGATAGTTTTGGGGCTATCTGAGAGAACGCCTATTTTAAGTGCTACCTTTTCGTGTATGTGAGTAGAGCTCCTTCCGAAGGCTTTGAGGAAGACTGCTTTGCCAAAAAATAGCCTTTTAACCGCATAATTAATTGCGTTACTGCAATAATTTTCTTAATATATATATATATATATATATATATATATATATATATATATATATATATATATATATATATATATATATATATATATACACGAATACCTGAGTGGCTCTCTTGAGTTCATTGTGTGTGTCCTTTCATGTGGTGCAAGTACCTGTAAAGTAAATAACGTCTTCTCCAATACCAATAAAGGAATACAAACAGCCATAAGAATTAAAATTGACAGATGGTACCTCTCTGAACCCCAGAAGAACAAGAATACGGATAATGAGGATAGTATAAAACTGTTCTACAAGAATACTATGAGCACAGAACACCAAGCAGATGAAAGAGCCATCAAGGACATTATAGACCGAGGATCAAAACCGAGAAAAAGATCGCACTAATCATCTACTATCAATATAGACGTACTTCAACCCCTCTTCATGAAAAACAATCCCAAATCCCGCTACAACCCAAACAAAGGACACATCTGATATACGAGTACACATGTGAACTAGGAGACTGTGATCTCCTACCTAACTCATATCGGCATGACCGAAACCACTCTCAAGAAGAATGTCATACCATCTGAACAACGGTGCACCTAAAAAGCATACACCGGAAGTACACAAAACATGCCTCAACCGAAAAATGATAGAAGAAAACACCAAAATTTTAGATTATGCTCCCAACAGTCGTCAACTGCTCTTCCTTGAAGCTATATATATCCAAGAGAAGCTACTGAATTTAAACATACAGTCTAACTCCAATGAAATCCTGCCCAGCGCAAGAAAAGCTAACAGAGGGACAGGTGTACTCAGAGCTGCCCCTAGCCACTAATCCCCTCTGGCAAGCAGCTTTATTGCCCCTCCCTCCCTCTCTGGCTACCTACTCCTTCTATCTCTTATCACCTGTATCCAACCTGCCTATACGTGTATAGCTTAGTTTGTAATTTTTTTAATACATTTTGTAACATATATAAATTGAATACTTTGTAATATTCCCCCACTGTAACTCTGAAGATGATACTGGATGTATTGAAACGCGTCAGTTAAATTAAAGAAAGTGCTAAATTACATTAATTTACTTCTACCTTTGGCAAAATAGGAAGCATCAGTCCCCGATGAACTTCAGTACGCTTATCCACAGATTAAACAATGAAGAAAAGGCGAATATAAGACAAATCAAGAAGATTGAAAAAAGAATTATTAATTCGAAACTAGTTGCCGTTTTTGATAAAACATGCTATAATTCACACACACACACATATATATATATATATATATATATATATATATATATATATATATATATATATATATATATATATATATATATATATATATATATATATATATATATATATATATATATATATATATATATATATATATATATATATATATATATATATATATATTAACCACTTTGAAAGCATTTTCAGAGACTGGGTGTTGCAAAAGTCCTGTCACGCATGTTACAACGCTGGTCAACAAAGGACACAATCATAATTTTGATGTAGACGTTTTTGTTGTTTTAACATATAAATGTGTTTATATTGTAATTGTAATCAATTTGGCCGCGTTCGGCAGCGAGCACATGCTCCATGCGAGACCTGAAGTCTGCACACACATTGCAGAGGAAGTCTTTCCATATGCTGGTCCACACGCGGTTGACGGTGACTTCATCTCGTTGACGTTGCTGTGGCAGACCTGCGCCTACACGTCTGTTCGGCACATTTTTTCCTGTAAGGGGCGCGGCTATTTGCCTTACTGGCCGCCGTGCTGACGGGACTCCGGCCGGCCCCAGCTTACCCTCTTTTCCTTCTCTCTGACAGCCTGTGTATTCACCCGACTTCCTCACTTTCCCTACAACTTCTTACCTTACTTTCTCTGGTCGGCTTCTAATTTTACAGGATAGATGTCACCAGCTTCCTCTCAGCCAACTATCCCTTTTCGGGGTTGAAGGGGGAGGGGACAGCGTCCCTTCAATCCTGAGCTCCGGTCTGGGGTGATGGATTTTTAACAACCTACTCCATCCTCGCCCATTCCTTCCTCACCTACCCTTTCTTTCTCCTTCCACTATATATCCATTTTACACCCTAACTAAAGTGGAGCCGCCATGCTGATGGGCTACCAGGTCACTACGCAGGAGGAGTGGCCTTAAATGGCGGGAGCCGGTTCTAGCCCTCGCAGAGCGGGCTACTGCGTGGGGTAATGAGCGTGTGCATCCCGTGAATTACAAACACGATGCCCAATGATGAGTCCATCAAAAAAAATTCTCTCGCTTTACCTTCCCTTCTAACATCACCGCACCCGCCTTCGAGCAGCTCGTGAAGGCATTCGTGCCAGTGCCGTGGAGGTGCTACTACAGCCACCGCTTCGCCCATACGAATCGCTCGTGTCGACGTGCAAAGTCGGAATTTCCCGAAGTCTGTGTAATTTTTCCAAGGCCGCACACGATAAGTCAAAACCGTGTGTGGCCAAGTGTGCCAATTGCGGAGAGCCGCACCCCGTTTCCTCGAAGCAATGTGGTGCATATCTCCTTCAGAAGGAAATCCTGGCCGTTCAGGCCCAGTAGCGTCTCTCATTTCGCGAGGCTAAAGACTTGGTCCTTTCGCGCCCGGCTCTGCCTGGGACGTCCTATGCCTCATTGTTAAAAAATACACCCTCTGCTCCTGGCCCCTCTAGGCCTATGAGCACGGTCGTTTCCGCGCCCCTCCGGAACCCTTCTGCGGGTTTTACCCACCCTGGGCGCTACCCTGTTAAACGTGTCGGCACAAAGGGTTCACACCCAGCGCGACCCGCACCCTTCTCCCAACTTGACTGTTTCCCTTAATATGAAAAGGCTGCGCGCCTCCACCGAGTCGTTAGACTCACAAGAGGCAACAACCCTGAGGGTGGTCGCAAGGCCATCTTCCAGCTTTCCTAAAGCTCTCTTCCGAAAAGAGTTCAGCACTAAAGGAGCTTCGGCTCCTTCGCCAACACCGAGTGCTAGGTTGGATGACTTGAAGGCGGTGGATCCTCCAAAGGAGGAATGCTGCTGAGATCATGTTGTTGCCATCATTTGGATATGAGAGAAAGAAAAGAGGTGGAGTGAGAGCAGTTCAAATGCACTACATGAGTTGGATGAAAGGTTTGCAAAGGATAGATTGAATATAATGGATGACTGGTGTGCGAAGGATGGATAGAATGAAGAACGACTGGGTAAGAGATGCTCATAGTTTGAATGAGCTGGTGAGTCAAAGTCTTTTGAGGGTGTCTGTAAGTGTTAGAAGTTTGGATGTAAATAGACTTTTGAAGAGAATTTACGTGTGAGGTCGGATGACCGCGTAAAAGTCGGTTGATTATGTGAATGGAATGTTTGAGAAAGAAATGCTTGACTGAGGAGGAAGTGGATGATATTGTGTATGATATGTGGGCCTGGAGGGGGTTTGCGAAGGGGTCTTCTGCCCATAGATGAACCATGACCTGACAATATGCTATAGTACGAGTATATACCACCCCATCACTTTAGGATCTTTTGGCATGGACAAAATGATGCGTGTCTTTGTGCTCATTAGGCAAAATTTTAGTATAGGTGGTCTTGAAGTGCACTGACCCTTCTGTCTGGGCAAAGGTAGTTGTGGGTTCTTGGAAGTGAATGATTTTTTCATCCCTAGCAATTAAATAGATGTGTGAATAAAGCCAAGATGATATGGTGTAATGGGACTGTAGAAATGAAAATAATATAATGGAAGAGGCATAGGAGTGCTCCTCCTTTTTGGCCTTGTGGTCTTTCCTCACCCGGCAGTCAGTAGTTCCAATTGTGTTGGACTGCATGAAGTAGTTACGATTAGATGATATTTCTCTATAGTTGTCCCAATTTAATTTGTGTAGAATGTTCCTTGTATTTGTTATTTTCTTCTTTTATCTGACAGTATTTGGCTGACATTGAAGAACATCTTGGCGTGACAATTCAGCAAGTGGGATTGGACTTAAAAGTTCCAGTCAATGAATTTGATGGTAAAGTTGTCTACGGAGAAAGAAAAGCAAACGCTGGTAAGGCAACATCTTTTTATCATCATGTTTCATCGCTGCATTTTTTATTTCCATCGAACAGGTTTTGTTTGCATTACTATCAAGACATTGCCTGATACGTTGAGGTTCATTACCCGAGCGGTCTAGTTTGATACACTTTGTATCCCTAGGAGCTGCACCTCTTCCCACCCAACCCGAGTTTAAATTAGAAAAGCGCGCCACTTGAACTTTGATAGGGCTGTTGGAAATTGTTGTGCTCCTTCCGTGTTCCCTCTCAGCATTCCTTTTTCTCTATGACCCAACCCTCAACCCTTTGTCTAGGTTTAATGACATGACCATCAACCTCGTGCCCTGTCAAAAGAGAACCTTTGGAACCTTTCTAAACAACACCTTTTAGCCCCTGCAGGTCGCAATAAATCAGAGCTTGAAAGATGGTTGGAGCGCGATTAATAACCCCCCAAATGGGCCTTGGGTAGCCTGTCACATTTGATACCTGCATGAGCTGCACATCCTCCTCTCATGAGTGCAAATTAGGGAAGTCGTTGACCTAACTCTGATGGTGTGTCCTGGCAAATTTGTTGGTGCGCCTTCCCCTCGCACACTCTCAGCGTTACTTTGTTATTTAATATTAATTATTGGTAGTAGTAATTATTATTAGTATTATTATTATGGCTATCCCTCAACCTTTTTCTATTCGCACTTCGTACCAGAAGGACTACTCTCCCGGGCAGAGTTCAATCTGCTAGCTATGGTACCTTGGTGAACTGCATGCGATCCTGGGATCAGCTAGCACCAGAGTATGATAATAATAGTGATCACCCAACCTACTCGTAATTAGACCCTCCTATCTCTACTTCTCTTTATTACATACTCGCCTACCTCCTTCCAAACTTGCTCTTCTATCCACAGAGGTTCTCTCTGCCTGGCACACTTTCATGCTCCTATAGGTCCTTAGTCGGGTGGCCGAATGCCCGCTGGTTAATGCCGGTATTATGCATGGAGTGCATAATACCTGCGAAGTCTGTGCGCCATGCCGAAGCGCACCAGCTTCGGTTTTCATTGGTCAAGACTTAAGGTGGTGAACTTCTACCGCCACCCTGACCCATCTTGGATCTAACTGGGGTTCGCCTGGAAGTGGTGGACTCTCACCGTTTTCTTGGTCTTGTATTTGACCGACGCTTCACCTGGGAGGCTCATATTCGCAGCCTTAGGGTCTCTTATACCCGCGCCATATATATTATTCGTTCCCAGACGTTCAGCGACTGGGGCGCTGATAAGACTACAGCTTACTTTTCTATCGATCCTTTGTTAGTTCGAAACTCAACTAGGGATTCGAGTTTTATGCATCCGCAGCCTAGCGTGATTGCGGAAAGTAGTCTTGATCCACCACACCGGCCTTCGTCTGGCGACCGGTGCCTTCCGCACTTCCCACATTGAGAGCCTACTTGTCGATGCTGGGGAGATTCCAATTGCTTTACGCCGTACACAGTGCATTATTCGCCTGTACGCCTCTCCCACTGCATCCACAGCTGATCTCGACGGTGCCTATGCCGCCGAGAGAGGCCATTCATACCCTAAGCCCTTTGGGTTTGTGGCTAGAAAACTCCTTCGAGTGGTCAGGGTTGGCAAAACCCTCCCCAAATTTTGAAAAAGCCCAATAAAACCCAGGATTTTTTAAAAACCCGCGTTTTATTCTGGGTTTTTTTTCAAAAAACAAATACTACAAACATTAGAATAACATAGAAAAAGAATAGCTATCTCTATTTTTATATAATATTAATAATTACTTAGTTTAATAATTATATTATAGTAAGAACAGATCACAGATCAAGAATTGTGGGTACCCATGATTGCCATAACCTGTAGAAGGAGAGATGAATTATGATTCAGTCAGTATCAGAGAAATAATCCTAATTTGTATAGATATTTGTTGAAATTATAAACATAAATATGAATTTTGAATAAAATAATAAGTAGCATTCATTTTTTTGAAAAAAAACAAACAAAACCCGGGTTTTTTCAAATTTCATTTGAAAAAGCAAAAAAAAAACTGGTAATAAAACTCGGGTTTTTTAGGGCTGTTTTTTTTTATTTGCCAACCCTGCGAGTAGTTGAATAGCTCTCGGGCCGGTGACGCCCCTGGTTCTGCCCAGGACGCCACCTTGGAGGATACCATATTTGACTATTTGTCGTAATGCGTCTGCTCCCAAAGCTTCTACATCTTCGGGAGTATTGCGTTTGGCCTTTTTTGAACACACTTCTTGTCACACTGGAACCGTACCAGTGTATACGGATGGCTCCAAGTCCCAAGAGGGGGTCTGTTTCCACGGCCTATCCCCTCTTTTTGAAGTCAGCGGGGCTCTGGCAGGCGCTGCGTCTGTCTTCATGGCCGCGCTGGTTGCAATTCACCGCTCGGTACGGGAGATAACGCGACGTTCCCGGTTTGGAGAGCGGATTGTGATTTATTGCGACTCACAAAGCTCCCTGGGAGCTCTCGGGGCATTGGAACTCCGCATCCTCTGGTTCGCGATATCCGTGACCACGGTTTTGGCGAGCCGGTGGGATGTCGAGATTATCTTCTGCTAGGTTCCTGTACATGTAGGAATTGCGAGGAATGGTGGTGCCAAAGAGTCCGCGAGGACTGGGCGACCAACCCAGCGTTTTGCTCTTCCTCACACCGATTACATGGCAGGAATACGGGCAGCTTGGCAAAGAAGGTAGGAGACGGTCGAGGGGCAACCTAAAGTTGCGTGTCATTGCGACGCGACGGCTACAGGTTGCTCTCTGTCGTCTCCGACTATGAACATATTCGCGCGACGCACCGCCATTTAATGGAGCACTCACCCCAGACTATTGGCACATTCTTGTTGAATGTCCTAGTCTGAGGGATCTTCGCGCACATTACCTTGTGACGAGCGGGGTCGCTACCCTTTGTGCCATGTACTCTGGACGGATTCGTGCATACTGCCCCCTTGGACTTTACGACTTTTTGCGGAGGCTGGCCTCTTCCACTTTATTTCACTCTGGTGTCTTTTTTGTAGGCCGCTTGTTCCTGGTGAGTAGGGCGACTTTGCCCCAAGTAGGCAGCCCCCAGATGATCTCCTTAAAAAAAAAAATCCGTTTAGGATTACACAACTCAGTTTTGCCCTTCTCATTCCCGCCCACCTCCTGGTGGACATTTCCCTTGTCAAATATTTGCACGACTCTCTTTGACATGCATATATCTGGTTGACCCGCGTGTGGCACGTGGTATGTTCATTGAACATGCGACATCATGTCGTATCTTCACAGACGGGTCTAAAACGTTAGTCTCTTGGGTCTATAGTCCCCGAGTCGTTCCGCGGGCAGCTTCCATTTCTATTTGCCTTACGCTTTTTATTCACCTTGTATTTTACTGCCTCTGAGGGTTTTTTTTTATTCGAGAAGCCTATTATATGCTCTTCGCTCTTTAACTTCTGACCATCTTCTAATCTCCAAAATACATTCCTGGTTGGTCAAGAAGTCTTCCAGATACAAAGTAGAGTTTTGCTGGCTTTCTTTCTAGTCATGGCGGAGTCCAGGGTACCCAGACACACTCGTTGTAGTCTGCCTTATCTTGACTCTTATCCTTTTATTAAGAACTACATTCGGTTACTGGTAGCCACAATGGGATGCCTTTAACGATAACAAGTTGCATTTCGTTAAGCCCTCGGTTTTACCGTTGGCTATCTGGTATCAACCTCGTCGGAGCTCTGAGGTGGTCCTCTGTGGTCTACGAATTGGCCACACACGCCTCACACATGGACATTTAATGAGTTGCGATGAGCCCAACATCGTTTCCCATATCAGTCCGTCATCGTTTGGTCGACTGTCTGCCCCTGTCTGCCCTCCGTCTAGAATGCTTCCCATCTATTTTACTCATCCCATGTAAAGATAGACTGCGCTCCCTCTTAGCGGAGGTTCCCTCTTTTATCACTAATTCTCTCTTGCGATTTCTAATATAATGTTTTTTCGCGTAAATATACCTTTTTAATTAACTAAAAATGTTAGTATACGCGTCTCTTTTTTCACTTGGTGAGGGGCAATAGGTCCCCCCTATATTCATTGTCTATTTTAGTTGTGCTATGCCGGGGCATGTCATTTGTTTATTGTCCCCGTATGCCGTTTTTAATCTTTTTATCGCTTTTATTTTAACCTGACCACTTTGTGTACTTTAGGGCGCGTACACCCTGCTCAAAATAATAATGCAAAAATTTCTCGGGTTTCGAGTCCGCTCAAGAACAGAATGTTCAACTACCAAACCTCTCAAGCGCCAAAACGACACAAATTGTTAGGAAGCACGCAGGAAGCTTAGAATCTTGCAACCAATAGGGTCAGCAAGCTCAACAAAGATGCCTCAACTACTCTCGCTGCAGGTGCTCCCAGATCAGTTTATAGACCTCTTTCAGAAGGTTTTATCTATTAAAACCAGAACCCCCTTCCCAAACTAACCTTAATGAGGACATGCAAGGTTAAACAGAGAAACAACTTCCAAAGACTAGTCCAGCTTCACAGGACACAATTCCCACCTCTCTCGCCTCAAGGACACGGAAGCATATTAGTCGAAGTAAACACAAAAGACCGGACGGAGAAAGTATTAGCGCTGGCAGGTGATAAAGTAGTAGCGACTTCACATCCCTCCTTTAACATATGTAAGGCTATGATAAGAGCCAGAGTTCGCCTAATATACAGAAGCCCAACTAATTGAATTAGGTGAAAACTCTGTCACCAAGTGCACAGAGTACACAGTAGTTGATAACGTCAAAGTGCCAACAAACACCTACCTTGTCTTATTCGACCTAGACATCCAGCCTATACACATATATCTGGGATGGCATCGCTTTTTAGTAAGGAAATTTAAACCCAGACCCAAATGATGATATTTGTGCCAAACATATGAGCACTCCATTAAGACATCCCGTCGCAAGAAGGATGAGCGGGGCTTCGCTCCCACCTGCTTCAAGTGCGCATATTATCTGTGGAGAGCCACATCCAGCATCGAGCAAAAAGTGTAAAATTTATAAATTCGAGGAGGTAGTGTTATCCCTCCGAGAAAAGGAACGCCTCAACTTTAGGAAGGCACACAGCACAAGTCGAACCAGCGGTAATTTGTACGCCTCAGTTGTAGAAACGACCCAAACATCCAAACTCCCCTCATACCATTAGATTAAAGTTCGAAAGCACTCGCTAGGCGGGCTCTGAAAAAAAAAAAAAACCATTTTGTGGAGAGGCCCTCGTTGTGTATTGGGTTTAAATTGCAGTGAGGCGGAACTCTATATTCCTTCTTTTCCAGGTGGCAATTATCAGACGCACGTTGAGCAGCTGGCACCGGCGGTGCATGAGTTGAGTAATCTTGAAAAGGAAACGCAGTCCATCTTCCTTCGCCGCCAGTATGGAAAAGAATATCCTTGGACTCGTTAAAGGAGGCCGGATGGTTGGTTCTCTTTCATATGTTCCTTTTTCTTTTTTTTTTGCCTCTTGTACTTGATTTATGAAATAAAATACTTCACTTCATTTCACATGTAATTTCCTTGAGTCGAATAGAACTAATATATCTGTCGGCCTCCTCAGGTGTATATCGACAGGATATGTACATTTTTTTCTGGTTTATTTGGGGTGGGGGTATGACGGGCAGGCTCCTTCGAATAGGCTGTGAACAGATGGTAACAAGGAAAGTAAGTACCCTAGGAGACCTTACGGTCCATTCAAAGAGGGTACCTTTGGACTAGCAATCGAGCAGGCACATGGCTGCTCAATTGTTTTGCGTCCCTAAACGGCCACTTTTCAAGACTGTCTAGTCTTGACTTGAACTGGTCAACAGATTCACTGTTGACAACTTCCACTGGAAGTGCGTTCCACTTACCACAGATACTGTAAGTGAAAAAAATTCCACACAGATTGCGGTTGTAACGCTTCAGTTCAAGTTTGAAGCCGTGATTGCGCGTTCTGTTCTCACTCAGTGTGAAAATATCCCGGTAGTCAACATTGTCGAACCCTCGAAGTATTTTGAAAACCTCGATGAGCTGACCACGCAGTCTACGGGTTTCCAGCGAGAACAGATTTAATTCCCTTAGTCTATCCTCATAACTTTTATGTCGGATAGAGGGAATCAGTTTGGTTGCCCTAGCTTGTACGCGTTCCAACCTTGCGATGTCCTTTCGAAACGAAGGACTCCAAAATTGTACGGCATACTCCAGGTGCGACCGAACGAGGGAGTTGCACAGACAAAGTACTATCTCCTTGTTACGGTATCCAAACTGGCGCTTTATGTAGCCTAACATCCTTTGGGCTTTCTTCTCTGCCTCAATGCACTGTTTCGAAAACTTGAGGTTGCTAGTGATAGTTACACCCAAGTCCTTCTCAGTGTCACTCGATTCAAGAGCAGTGCCCTTAAGGATATAATGAGATTGGGGGTTTCTGTGGCCAATATGCATTACTTTGCATTTGTTCACGTTAAAAGGCATTTGCCACGTGTCCGACCACTCCCCAATCTTCCCAAGATCTTCCTGCAGGCGGGCAGTATTTCCATCCTTTGCAACGTTCATACCAAGCTTGGTATCGTCGGCAAATTTGGAAATCTTGGCAACCATGTCACCGTCCATGTCGTTGACGTAGATGATGAATAGTAGTGGTCCCAGGACAGAACCTTGAGGCACCCCGCTAGTAACGGGCACCCACTTAGAAGCCTGTCCATTCACCACTACCCGTTGCCGTCTGCCACTTAGCCAGTTCTCGATCCAGCCGGCTACTTTTCCGTCTATGCCCAGCGCTCGCACTTTCCGGAGAAGGCGGCGGTGTGGAACCTTATCAAAGGCTTTCTGAAAGTCTAAGTACACCACATCCACCGCCTTGTCCCGATCATGCTCACTGAACACGAAGTGGAAGAATTCCACAAGGTTCGTCAGGCATGACCGTTGCCTTCGGAAGCCGTGCTGGGAACTCCTCAGTAGCAGGTTTGACTCTAAATACGACGTCATTTTGTCCGCCATCATGCTTTCCATGAGTTTACCGACTATCGAAGTCAGACTGATAGGTCGTTCGTTCGACGGTTGGCTTCGGTCTCCTTTGTTGAAGATAGGAGTCACCTCCGCTTCACGCCAGTCTCTAGGAACGCATTCGGTCCGGATTGACTTCTTAAAGATTGCGCTCAGGTGTCGTGACACTTGATCGCGCACTTCTTTCAACACTTTAGGTAGAAACCTATCTGGGCCAGGTGACTTATTCGTCATTAGGTCACTGATTTTCTTTTTTATTTCCCCTTCGGTGAAGTCCATATCCTCCAGCTTTTCCCCCGAGTAGGAATCCATTGGCTGGGAGATGGGACCACACTCTTCAGTAAACACTGAAGAGAAGTAGTCGTTGAGGAGGTTAGCATTTTCTGCATCTAAGTGCTTTAATGCCCCCTCCTCATTTCTCAAAGGGCCAATCGTTCGACGGATTGGTTTACGGCTGTTCACATATCCAAAAAACTCCTTGGGATTCTCTTTACAGAGTCTCGCCACTCGGAGTTCCTCAGAACGCTTAGCCGCCCTTATCCTGGACTTCACTCTCCTGGCTAGCCTCCGGTATTCGTCAAAGTCACCCGAGATCTTCGATTGTCGGTACACAGTTCTCTTCTTCCTAAGCAGTTGGCCGATTTCTCGATTAAACCACTTTGGTTGAACAGAAGACCGACGGAGACATTTCAGAGGGATGAAACGCGATTGAAGACTCATGAATGTGGTTTTGAAACTGTTCCACGAGTCTTCAACAACATCGCACACTTCTAGCCTCGCGTCAGTCAGTCCATCACGAAGACCTGCAAAGTCTGCTCTTTTCAAATCGAGTTTCTTCAATTTACTAGTTGCAGGCCCTGCCTTCGGAACTTTGACTACAAATCTAATTAGTCGGTGGTCACTGCCACCGAGCTCTTCGCCAACAGAGAGGTCCTCAACGATGTCATCCTCAGAGGTGAAAACCAAGTCGAGGATATTGTTTCCTCTCGTTGGCTCTCTCACCCATTGTGTGAGGAACTCGTTGTTTGCGAACTCCAGGAGTAGTGCGTTCTCGCCACAGGGTTCTCTGGTTTCCCAGTCAACTTGTGTATTGAAATCACCCATGACGATACACACTCTGTCTTCGACAAGTTCTCCTAGTAGCTGGTACAGATCTCTGTCCTTTTCAACGAGTTGGGCAGGAGGTCTATAAAGCACCAGGGTCCTGTATTTGGCAGGACCTATCTCTAGGTCAACACCTAGTAGTTCATGGTCGGATACGATGTTGCAATCCGTCGAGTTGAGAGTATCCTTGACATACAACATCACACCGCAACCCTCTCTGCCTGGCCTATCTTTCAGGAAGAGCTGGTAACCGGGAATCGTGAATTTACCTTCAAAATCTCGGCTTGAGGTTTTTATCCACGACTCCGTTATGGCCACCATCTCAGGTTCCTCTGTTACTACGATGCCACGGAGCTCAATAAACTTATTCCTGATTGACCTCGCATTGAACAGAAGAACTTTGAGGGAGTCCCCTAGTGTAGGACTCCCTACGCTCTTCCGTTTCCCGGCTTCTCTGTTTTCGTGGTCATACCCTTTTTGACGACCTCCGAGAAGGTCGTTCCAGGAATGACACGGGCATGCTGGCGCACGTCCGCTTTCGCTCTGTTTCGAACGCTCCTTTCCTTTAAAGGAGAGATGTACCCCGTCCCTTTGGTAGAGGTCGTCTCTACCGATAAAGGTACGATAGGGGTCCACAAAGACGACTCCTTCTGCCGTGCAGAGATCCGCCAACCTTCTGTTCACTGCAACGTTTCTTTCGTGAGCGGTTCGGGATGGACCTCTTCTCGGAAGCATCCCAACCACTACACGTTTGCGGGTTTTAAGCCCTATGTCGTCCACGGCTCCCATCACTGTTTGGATGGTCTTACCACTGAGGCCAACCTTATCCCCTCTGAGGTAGAGGTCGTTGCCGCTCACCATCAGAGCAACAACTGAATTCTCAGAAATCTGAGCTTTCTCTGCCTCTACTCTGATGTTGTGATTACCCCGTCCTGACAGGCAGCTTACCTTCACGCTAGTGCGAAGGCGGGCCGCTAGCAGCGGCTGCAGATCCCATGTTTGCGAGTCACCAATGAGGGTGACCTTCGGACACTTGGTCTCTGAAGACGGGGTCTTTCCTTGTGGAAGAGGCCTTCCCTTTTCCTCTTTACTCTCCACATACTTATCTTTCTTTTTCTTCTTGTTTATCTGTTTTTCTTCTATTTTTGGTTCTACTTTTGTTTCAACTTTCTTTTTTTTCTTTTTTTTCTTCGTTTCTCCCTTCTTCTTTTTCTCCTTTTCTCTCGCCTCAGCTAGCTTAGCCTCAGATGATGCCGGAATGTCCGCTTGGTTACCAGGGGATTCCGACACGTCAGTGGGCGGCGCCTCTTCTAGGCATCGAACCTGATCTACGTTAAAGGCTTCGCGATTCTCCAACTTTCCCTCAAGGACCTTAGCTCTCTCCTCTGAGGCTCTATAGAGGTCTTTTAATTTCTCCACCTCTCGCGTCAATATGCAAGTAGTACAGATACTTTCAGGGCTGCATTTTGAGTAGCAGCCCTCCGGAGAGTCAACGCACCACTTTACTAACTGGCATATTGCACAGTTGTGTTTGAGACGAACGGGTCCTTTTTTGCCTGTCATTTTGAGCGCTTTCTCTCTCTCTGAAAACTCGTGACCAATCAATGATAAAAAAGGGGGGTTGGTGAGTTCTCCCCGCCAGAGTCGCTCCCGCCTAACGATCGGAGAGGTTTAGGATCTTTCAGAAGCCACGTTCCATGTGCTGCTGTTCGTCCGACCGAGTCGTCAAACCTCGGCGTGCCGTGGCTCCCAACCAAGCAGCACTGACTCTCCCCGAAGGGGCCATCGATTTCTCACCAGGTGAACAACAACGAAGCACTCCCCTTACTAAACTCCTACTAGTTCCCTTCACAACGGCCAGGATCTCGGAGTAGCGTTCAATGGATATCCCGCCACACCAAGGAACTCGACCCAAGGCTTTTTATTGGCCTGGCAACCAACATGGGAACAAAGGGCCGTCACCTCGGACCAATGCTACCATAAGCACCCGTCAACGGGCACTGGGAACGGTCAATAATTACGCGCCAGGGAAGGGGTTAACGGGGCACTACCCTCATCCCATTCATCGTGCCCCAACGCCTAGGACACCTCTAGTCCTAGTCTCTCGCAACCAGTGAGCGTCGATTGGCGTTGTTTATAGAGGTTCCAAAGCCTCTCTTCTGACGCATGAGGTAGCTGCCAGGTCCTTATAGGTAGATAGAGGAAGAAAAGGAAAGAGTGACACGATAGAAGTAGGCTTTTTTTTTTGTTTTTTTCTTTTTGTATGAGTGGGAGATAGGATAAAAGTAAAAAAGGAGAGGGATAGAGTAGAAAAAGGAATGAATGACGCACTTAGTCTGGAACCTCGTTTCCGACCAAATCGACAAGGAAAGCCCTACCAGGGGTACCCAGAAGAGGTACCCCCGCCGACATAGCTCGAAAAGTCTAAGGTCCACACAACCTCTCTTCTTGCGACAAGGGGGCGTCACCTCCCTCTATTTTCGTTATTTTACTATTTAGCTTCATATCTTTGCCCTATTTACTCGTTTTTGCATAAGCCGCTAGGTGCAACACTATGTAGACTTGAACCTGGTACCTGAAGGAGTGGCCTACCATCGCTGCCCCATAGTCCTGGTAATCTCAAACTAGATTGAGACTACATGGGATTTATTCCCTCTAGACATCTGCATTTTTCCCTTTTATTCGCGCATACATTCCATGCTACTTCTCTCCTATATTTTTTGGTCAGCGGCTAAATTCGCAGGCCCCATGCGTAGCCATGGTGTCTCCTGACTCTCTGAAAGTGCTCCTTCCTCTTAGGGCCCCGTAAGTGGCACAGCCATGTGTTATCCTGGCCGCCGTGCTGATAGGACTCGGTGGCCCTAGCTTAACTTCGCCTTCTTCCGCTAACCTCTACCTCATTTTTGTACCGTCCCTGCCATCGTCATTACACCCACCTCCTCCTACTGCCACCCGAAGGGGTTACCTTGTGTAGCCTGTTGCACTTTGTACTTGGAGGAGCTACACATTTTCCTGGCCTGAGTACAAATTAGGAAAGTCGTGTCACTGGATTGACAGGAATTCTCTGAAGGTGCCTGGGAAAGTTCTTGGGGCGCTTCCTCCTCGCTCCCTCTCAGTGCTACTTTATCTTTATTTATTTTATTTTTTTTACCACTATCTCCAACTTTTTGTACACCTGCACTTCGTGCCACGAGGAACTGTTCTCTCCTTGATAGAGTTCGGTTCGCTAGAGCTGGTTCCTGGGTTGATTACACGCCATCTCTGGATCACTTAGCGCCAAAGTATGATAGTAATAGGTGATCACCCACCCGACTCGTTAGTGGAACCTTTGACAGGTCTCCATCCATGCACCCGCTCTTGGGACTTCCTGCAGCTAAACACGTTTACCGTTTAGGACCACCCAATTCAGTTTTGCCCTTCTTGTTCCTGTCCACCTTCCGGTGGACATTCCCCTTGTCAAATATTTGCACGACTCTCTTTGACATGCATATATCTGGTTGACCCGCGTGTGGCACGTGGTATGTTCATTGAACATGCGACATCATGTCGTATCTTCACAGACGGGTCTAACACGTTAGTCTCTCCCTGGTCTATAGTCTCCGAGAAGCGTATTTATTATACGCTCTTCGCTCCTTAACTTCTGATCATCCCACTAATCTCCAAAATACATTCCTAAGAAGTCTCCCAGATACAAAGTAGAGTTTTACTGGGTATCCCTACCTCCTATTACATATCCCGACTCCCCTTTTGCAAACTTGCTCTTCTATCGACAGAGGTTCTTGCTGCCAGGCGGACTTTCGTCCTCTTATGGGTCCATAGTCGAGTGGCATGTATAGCGTGAGGTCCTCCTACCTGCTGCGAAGACCAAAAAAGGCCGCTGCATAAGCCAAGTATTAGGCACAGTGTATGTTGGGCTGTTAACTGTTCACCGTCTTCCAGTTTACAGATAAGGTCACCATCCTTTATGGTTAAAACTAGGACAATTTCGCCTGAATGGAAGGCCGGGTTGTCAAAAACTATCAACGCAGCAACCGTGTATGTGGAAATGATCGCATACATTCCATGCATTTTGTTTCAGCCCGTAAGGGGCACGGGAATGTGTTTCTCTGGCTGCCGTGCTGACGGGACTCAGCGCCCCGTCCGGCCCCAGCAAGTGGTGACGAAGAAGGCGTATACCATTCCACTCAGTGATAGCGGGCGGCGCAGAGAAAAGGCGTTTAGTAGTGTCGTTTCCTTGTGGTCAGTATTGCCGTCCCACGCAGGCTCCTAAAATGTTGTTAATGGTAAGGATATGTAAAAAAAACAAAACCATCGTCGGAAGCGCTCCCGGGCAGCTTCACATTAGAAAAGGAGCCCCCACCCCCCCAACCGTCTTTTCTCAGGGGCCCCTCCTCCAACCCACTTCTCTCGGATAGGGCACTAACTCCTTTACTTTCACAGTGAACTGCCAAGAGAGCAGGATGGTGGCACATAGTTGACCGCTCCAGGACAGAGCGGCTCAATAGGGCTAACTCCCTTAGATAGGCAAGAGATGGCAGGGCCCGTCGGACCGTGCCCCATAACATTATGCATACCTGCTCCCCCTCCCCCTTCTTCCCCGAATGATGCCGCCTATAGACAAGACAAAAGGTACCTCGAATGAATATGGGGTGGGGATGGTGACATGGAGTCCCCTCCGACCGTGAGATGGACATGGTCCCAGAAGGCAGGATCTCCCATGGACTCGAACTGAGCATCGATTACGTCGAGGCCCCTCATTAAGAGACTATCTATCTGGCGTTTTCAAGCTCGCTGACTTCAAATGCTTTCTGGTTATTCGCTCCACGTTAGCTAAGGGCAACATAATCCATCAGAGGAGAGCACTAGCTAGCCTAATTGGTGGAGAGCCGAAGGTGATCGGTTTCTCTGACGGGAGCCTTCTGTCGAATCCTTCCGAGGCGGCCCGCTGAGTATTCAGGAGCGCTCTCAGGTCGTATATTTGGGACCTACTGTATTTATTGGTAGGTCTAGAAGACCAGCCTGTTCCCCGTTAATTAGCACTTCCCGGAAATGAATAAAGGTACTTATGGGCAACCGCTAGATTATTTCTGCTACTTTCTCTTCTTCGGTGATGTTCTGAGGTTTAAGGAGGAGGGACGAGATTTCCAACCATGCAATTGAGTTTGCAGGATCATAAACGGGAAAAGAGAGGTACGCATGTGGTTGCCGGTGCGCGGTGGACTGTGGGCTCGAGGCAGACGGTTGGTCATGATGATCGGGTTGGCCGCTAACTGATGTGTTTGGTCAATCATAGTCACTGTCTTAAGTATACTTGTGCTGGTTGAATGAATCTGTTGATGTGAGTGAAGTAGCTGTGGCCGCGTGCACGTGTGTGGGTGTGTGTGGAAATTATTCACGATCACAGGAATGTGAAGAAATGAAAAATAATTATGAGAAATAAAGGAAATTGTCCACTCGTTGTATATAGGGGATAGTATTAAACTAAAATGACATAAATTATGATAATTGGAAGAAGGGTGTTAAAGATAACACACGATATAAAAAAAAATGAACACGTGAATCGAAAATGCTCTTCAAGCGAGGCTTTGAGAAAATTGACGCGTGGAGTTTGAAGAATTATTTTAACGTTTAAACAGATTTATTAATTGACGGGAGATTATTAAACTTTGGGCACCACTTTATAGTATATGGTTATTAATGGGATTTATTTTGGGTTAATAAATCAGCCTAAATAGCGTTTTGAAAACCATTAACATAAATTTGTTTGAGGAAAATTAGTAGTCTGCTAGTTTTTAAGCCTAGGAAAGCGAAATAAATTTTGAGTTTAGATGTAAATTCTGAACTAGGTTTTAAGAAAAACAATTAAACAAATATAAATATATTCATAGAATCAACGAATGTACAATGAGATAATTTGGATTAGGTATACAATGTAAGATATGGTAAAATATGATTTAAAGTAACAAGGTGTAATTTAAGATGTGAAGTGAATTGAAGTAAGTGAAATAAATATGAAATAAAAGATGATGATATTATATATTTTTAAGTTTCCCAGAAGGATTTTATTATAGGAATGCCCAGAGGGCATTGCTATAAAATCACGTAATGCGCGGCGGCACGTTTGTCGAACGGAGCACTGATTTTGATAATAACATTTGATGATTTGCACACGCTGTTCAACGCTATAGCCTTCCATCGTGACTTGCCAAGTACTACTTAACAGTTCACAGTGAGGTTGCCAGATGTCGCTTTAATAACATGGCCACTATCGCCTGACAAAGCTCGAGCGTCCTTGTTAAAAGACCCTTTATATAGATATATATATATATATATATATATATATATATATATATATATATATATATATCCTCTGTTTACACACTTCCTACGATCTGTTAAAAACATAAACTTGCCGAACTTTGGAGCCCATTTTCTCGAAAAAAACAAAAACATTAACAAAAATCACAATAACTCCGTTATTTATTGGTCGATTTTACTAAATGAAGGTTAAAATATTACTTAAAGAATTCTGCAAATTTACTTTTAAAAAATAAATTAGTTGGGTGGGGGTAGCCAAATTTGACGAATTTGAGAAAACCTTTGACTACTCGAAGTTAACTCTTTCTTAAAGAAAACTTTAATCACATTTTTGAAAGAACTTATCATAATGATGCAAATGAATGTTTAAATTTAACTACAGCGTTTATTTCACAAAGATCAGTTCATAAATAGGAGACCAATTATGTTCATGAAATGCCGGAAAATTTGAGGTTTTTCCTTCCCCATCGATTTAGAATTGGGGGTGAGGAAGTGTCATATATTTTAAAAATTAAACCCAGATAGTCCTTGATAAAGTCATAATAAATAGAATATCCAACTGTTAAAAAAATTGACACGCACAAGAGTAAGCCTGAAACGGTTCCCTTAAATACCTCCTTTCAGGCAGTAGTAATGTAGCTGCATCTGGATAGGAGGTATCCTGTCATTTCTGCGTACATTCCACCGCAGTCCCTCGTCAGAGGCGCGGTGATTTCCCTTCCCGGTGGGCGTGCTGACGGGCCCCGTCCGGCCCCAGCTCAGTCTCTTCCTTCTGGCAGCCTGTGTTTTTACCCTACTTCCTCACTTTACCTACAACCTCTCCCACAACTTTCTCTGGTTGGCCAGCTTCCTCTCAACCAATCAACCGGATTGAGGCTGAGGAGGGGACAACGCCTCCTTACCCCTTGGCTCCATCCCAACCCACAGCTTTCTCAGATCCCCGTTCTTTCTCCTTTCAATGTCTATCGACTTTACGCCGAGCCTAAAGATCGAGCCGCCAGGCCCTTAGGCGGGAGGAGTTTCCTCAAATGGTGGCAGCTGGTTCTGCCGCTCTCGTATTCACCCCTCGCAGAGCGGCCTACTGCTTGGGGTGATTAGCGTTTGCGTCCCGCGAAAATACCAGGGTCACCATTTCCATGAATGAGAAAAAGACAAATAAAATCTTACTCTCCCTTTACAAGCGAAGGAGCCACCTTCGGCCAGCTCCACGGAAAAGAATGGAGGTATCCCCCCCCTCTCTTTGATTTCCCAGGCGACTTCTTCTACCAGGAGGAGGCTTACCCCTCTCCCATGCCTGTGGGTGTAGGAGACTCCCCTCATCTCCTTCTTTACTGTGACAGTCTCAGCTTTACTTTCTCAGGGGACTGACAAGAAAGCACGCCAGCGACCCATAATTGACACTGGGAGCGGCTCGATGGGGCCAACCACCTTAGGGAGGCGAAGTATGACAGGGCTCGTCGGTCGGCGTGCTCCAAAGTCCTGCCTAGCGCATTTCCACGACAGATGCTGCTTCGTCGACACAGGATAGGACGAAATGTACCTCGAAGTGGACCCGTGATGGCTGGGTCCCTGAGGTGACCCAGCCCCAGACGGTAGTATCTTCCATAGGGTCGAACCCGGGCTCAGTGCCAAGCACGAAACCAGTGACCGCCACCGTGCAAGCTCCTCTCCAGACGGCTCGGGTCCCTGAGGCCAAACAAGTAGAGGAGGGACGTCCTCCCCCAACTGGTGGTCCCGTGACAGCAGGGACATTATCCATCTCTGTGAAAGATCTTGCTGAAGCCGGTCCATCAAGCCTAGGGGCTCCTTTCGGCGGAGGAGAAAAGCGGGGTGCATTCCCCGCCCTCTTCTCCTAAAAGAAAAGAAAACCGCAAGACCAACAAGATTAATGGCTCGTCTCCATCTGCGGGAGTTTCCAGTCCACCCCTGTGAAGGCTTCTTTTTAGACGTCGCAGGCGCCTAATCCCTTAAAAGGAGAGAAGGAATCTCCTTCCCCAGCTGGTGCCGCTGTGGCAGGCAAGACCCTCTCCATTTCGGAGAAGGATCTTGCCGAGGCTGACCCATTTGGCCTAGGGGCTCCTGCAGGCGGAGGAGAGAAGCGGATTCATTCCCGCCCTCTCTTAAGAAAAGAAAGAACAGGAAAAAGACTCGTTTGTGGGGGAGGGGGCTCTCTGCCTCCGTGGAGCCACGGGAACGGACGGGGCCGCTGCCGTTTCGGTATGCGACCAAGCCAAGAACGGCACGCCTGGCCCCGGTGATACCCCCGGTTGTTGAGTCCCAGACTAAGACCAAAAGTTCGCAGAGCTGGGCCTCGATTACGTCGGGCTTCTCTTTGAAAAGTTACATAGCGTTTTCGAGCCTGTTGGCTTCAAACGGTTCCTTGTTATTCAATCCACTTATGGCAGCATGTTGGCTAAGGGTAACATGATCGAATAGATGAGAGAACTAGCTAGCGTGATTGGTAGAGAGACGAAGGTAACCCGTTTTTCGGACGGGAGTATTATAGTTAATGTGTCGAATCAATCCAAGATGGCCATGATTAGTGCCCTCCGGACATTTGATGGCACGCCGGTGAGTGTGACAGTGAACTCTACCATGAACTCCGAGAAAAGAGTAGTTTATGCGAGGGAACTCTTGGACTAACGTGTGAAGAGAAAACATGGAGGGACTTCGAGACCTATGACGTTTGACTGTGACAAGCTCTTTGAGTCGGTGCGTGCTGGTTGGTATCGCTACCGCATGAAGTCATGCGTGCCACTGCCACGGAGGTGCTAATACTGCCACCGCTTCAGCCCTACTAATCGCACCTGTAGACGCGCAAAGTCGGGGTTAACCGAAGTCTGTGTAAGTTGCTCCAAGGCCACACACGATAAGTCCAAACTGTCTGTGACCAAGTGTATCAATTGCGGATAACCAAACCACGCTTCTTCGAAGCAATGTGGTACGTATCTCCTTTTGAAGAAAATCCTGGCCGTTCATGCCCAGCCAGGATCGTCTCTTATTTGGCGACACTAGAGACTTTGTCCTGGCGCGCCTTGCGATGCTTGGGACATATTATGCCACCATGTTAAGAAAGACGAGCACGGCTGTTTCCGCGCCCATTCGGAACCTTGTTGCGGGTTCTATCCACTTCAGGATCTCCCCCGGTAGAGCTGGCGGTATAAAGGGTTCGCATCCAGACCCGGCTAAAACCAGGGCCTATCTTCTTTCCACCTAAACCTTTTCCATTAAAGCGAAACGGCCTATCGCCTCACCGAGTCGTTAAACTCCCGGGGGCAACACCCTCTGAAGATGGTCGTGGAGCCATCTTCCGTGGTTTCTAAAGCTGCTGAATCCCGAAAGGAGGAGAACACTAAAGGAGCTTCTGTTTCTACGCCCACACCTAGTGCTAAGCTGGGTGATTCGAAGGCGATAGATCTTAGAATGGAGGTATCCCCTAAGGTTTCGAGGCAGAGGGAAGAAAAGACTCGCATTGCGAGCCAAACCTTCCCCGATACGTCCTCGAAGGCGACAGCGCATTGTCCGGCCAAATCGTCCGGAGTTCTGCCTCCGGCAAGTGTTCGGCCATTCCCGTGAGGGTCGTCTCTTCGAAGAGGGTTCATGCATCTCCTCCGAGCTAGGCCTGGAGGCCATATTCCTTCAATGAAGTTGCCGCGGACTTCGGGCCAATTGGGAGGAGCTGCGGAAGCCCGCATCACCCGTTTTCCCCTACAAATCTTTTTCCAGGAAACATTGGTGGGCGCGTGCCCCCTTCCCTCCCTCCCGGCATGATGTCTCAGTTGCCGCCTGCGCCTGCGTGATATTGTGTAAGGCCGCCGACTTGACTTTACCTCCAGAGGCGGAAAAGCCTTCAACGACAGGTTTAATTTGAGTGGGTTGTGCTCCGCTCTCACTTCGTGCGCGGACACCGTCCCTAGTCCAGACGAAGTCCCGTCCACCATGCTTCGACACCTGGGTCAGCGAGGCATGGCCTTTCTGTTAGATTTGTTCAAAAGGATCTGGGTAGAGGGCATCCTCTGCCCATCAGCTGTCTTTCTGTGAAGGTGCGCGCAGTTTTACTCCCGCTTTTTATACTTATACATACAGTGGTGTTTACAATTTATCATTTTTACATTCTAACTTGTGTTTTGTCAATACGTTTTTCATTTTTGCTTATTTTAATATTTTTTGTGTGTGTCGGTGAATTTAACACTTATATTAAGCGCTTTCGCGAATTTTATACACTTGTTTACCGTGCATACGTAGACTTTCGCGGTCATTTGTATATCCACTTGTCTCGACATTTTCCTGGAAATAATAATTCCCTTCAACCGAAAACAGTGAGCATTTCTTTTATATTTCTCTTTTTTTTGTTTTTACTTTTCTCGCGTGTTAACTACTCTCTCAATCGCAAGAATTTCTGATCTTTATTGAAAATAATTAACAGCTAAATCTTGCTTTCGCCCAATTAGTGCTGTGGTTTAATTATATCCTCCTGCCTCCCATTTTCATTTAGTGTCTTGAAGTATACGAGTATGTAATTTGCTAAAAAATTTCTGAGTTTGCAGGACTTTGCGCATAATATTATTTGGAGTTTTGTTTGATTTCGTTTGGTTTTGCCTCTTGCTTGTGCGCACGTGGGACCACTCTCTTGACTCTTATCGTAGTTCTGAGGCTCTTAACCAATCAGCGAGCGAGAATTAATCCGGGAGGCGCCTGATTGTCTGCATTCCAATAAACATATTTTCATTTTAACGTTTTACCTATTTAACTCGTGTTTTTCATCAATTGATTATTTTGTCACTCATATTTTGGGGGGTAAAATATCTGCTCAAAACAGTATTTCTATTTTACGATTAATCTATACAAGTGCATTAACTGTATTGTATATTAAATTATCAAATTTCATTAGTGTAAGATATAGTGTTGGAAGTCGACTGTTTGATAAAATGTAAATAAGTGCACTCAAACGTAAGTGTAATATAATGAAGTTGAAGATAAGTGAATATATTTACGAATTAACTAAGATGCCAGGAGCTCAGAAGTTAAAGCACTGCTGCTTTAAATGCAAAAGTACGAGATGGATAATAGATTTCCCTGAACAATCTGTTGAAAATATTACGTCAAGAAGTGTGTGCGAATTTTGTAAGATGCAAGAAAACATGAAAATAAAAAAGCAAAGTGAATGTCTGTAGTAAGCAAAATGGAAAACCGTATCAACGCCCTCAAATTAAAAAAAAAGTGCAAATGTCAAACAGAAGACAAAACCAGAATAGCTAGAGTAGGTAAAAAAATTGTGAAATTAGAACAAGAAGTAGCACTACTCACTAAAAAATTGACTAAACAAACATAGGAGAAAAGGAATAATTTATTCCAGTTAGAAATAAACGTCCATCTAAACCTCTCATACGAGAAGAACCAGTTGTCTCAACCCAAAATAGATTTGAAATACTGTCCTAGGAAGAAGAAGAAGAAGAAAAAGAAACATATTCAGTTGGTGATTCATTAATTCGAAATCAAATTGATAACTTCGGAAGTTGAAACAGCAAAAAACTCAAATTTCGCTGCTATCCAGAGGTAAAGATCAACCGCGAGCAGAGGGAATAAGTAACTACGAAATAAAGAGCAAAAAGTGTCCAATTATAGTGAATGTTGGGAGCAACGACGTTTTTAACGGAATCAATTACCAAGGTTCAGAAAGCATAATGAAAGACTACACGGAAAGGATAAAAACAATTAAATCGAAAACGGATAATGCAATTATTGTTGGAGTACTCCCCAGTATATATGAGAACTATGGAAATCTAAGTCGAGCTATTGGGATTAACTAACGTTTGAAAGATCTTTGCAAAAAGGAAAACGTTAAATTTATTGACTTCTGGCTTTTATTCCTGGACAACCATGACATGTATTCTCAAGATGGGATCCACCCCTCCGGAAAAGGAAAGATAACATACGGAGAATTGTTACAAATAAACTTAAAGAAGTTTTTAAATAATAAATCTCCGGCTCTAGTAGCTCAGGGAAACGACCAAAGCCCCTCAACAGAAGAAATAAGGTAAATACATTAAAAGCCGTTTTATTCAATGCGAGATCAATTAGAAACAAGTTTGCAGAGTTTCGAGCGCTAATATCAATTGAGAAATACGACATTATCGGCATCACATAATCGTGGATTCACTCCAACTCAAGAGAACTTATTTCAGAATTTCAACTACAGGAGTACAAATTATTTCATAAAGATAGAACCATGAGAGAGGGCGGAGGTGTTCTTTTGTATGCCCGTGAAGATTTGCATCATATAGAATGTAGCGTTGACTCTGTTTTCGAAATAATAAGAATTAAACTAACCCCCCCCAAAAAAAATTATATGTCAATTTGGTTTACAGGAAGGCTCATCAAATTCTGGAGGTAGATAATAAATTTGATGAATTCTTGACCAACATCAGTAAAGACAAGTAACTATAGATCATTGGGGATTTCAATTGCGCTAAAGTAAACTGGTCTGTGAAAACTGCTGACCCAAAAGGACAAAGATTGATTAATTTTATTGATGAAAATTTCCTGAATCAGTGGGTGAAAGAACCAACAAAAGGTGAAAATATACTGGATTTAGTGTTAACATCAGACGACGAATTAATTTCAAATTTAAATATAAGAGACAGACTTTGAAATCGTGATCATAACATAATTGAATTTGAAATTAATAGCCCACATGTTAGAAAAATTGTCAACATCACTAAACTAAATTTCAAAAGAGCTAATTTTGCTGGTCTAAGAAAGAGCTTGAGCAATTATACCGTAAATAACGAAGAAATCAATGAAGCATGGCGTGAATTTAAAAACAATCTTCTAAATATGCAATCTCAATTCATACCATTGAAAGTTTGTAGCGCTAAAAATGTCAATAAACCTAAATGGTTATCTGCCGAAATTAAGAAACTCATTAGAGATAGAGATAAAGCGTACAGAATGTTAAAATCTAACAGTAACACAGAAAACAGACAGATATCATTATCTAGAATTGAGAAGAAAAGTTAAAACTGAAACCAAAATAGCTAACGAAATGAAGAGCTAGGAGTAGCTCTAAATTGTAACAACAATCCAAAGGAGTTTTTTGCTTTAGTAAATAGCAGAAAACCGATAAAAAACAGCATTGGCCCAATCAAAGATAAATATGATATTTTACAGTTTAATGATATTGATGTAGCTAATACTTTAAATTAATATTTTGCATCAGTTTTTACAAAAGAGAGCATGATTAATAATCCCATGGCAACTATCGTGAAGACTATCACTAAACCACCGTCAACACTACAAGAAAACTTATTGAGAAGATAAATAAATACAAATCTCCGGGAGCAGATAATATATCTCCAAGAGTTCTAAAAGAAATCAAAGATCAAGTAGCTGAACATCTAACGCGGATATTTAATTTATCGTTAGAGAGTGGAATCGTTCCCCAAGATTGGAAGTTGGTCAATGTAACATCAATATTTAAAAATGGATGTAAAGAGACAGCTATTAATTATCGTCCAATAAGCCTAACCTCCGTAGTTGGAAAACTCCTCGAAACCTGTATTGCTTATAAAATAGTTGAGCATTTAGAGAAGAATAAATTATTAAACGATTCCCAGCATAGCTTCAGGAGAAAGAGGTCTTGCCTCACAAATTTATTAGATTTTTTTCACTATATAAACACTAAGTATGACAATAACAGATCAATTGATATTTTGTATTTAGATATTCAAAAGGCATTTGATAAAGTACCGCATAAGAAGTTGATGTGTAAAATAAGAGCCTTGGGAATAAGAGGAGAAATAGCAAAATGGATCGAAAACTGGCGCATTGATCGTAAACAACAAATAGTCATTAACGGACAAGTGTCAGAATGGGTTCCTGTTAGTAGTGGTGTTCCACAAGGTTCTTTCCTTGGACCTTTGCTTTTTATTATATATGTTAATGATATAGACGATGACTTGCTATAAAAAATTTCTAAGTTTGCAAATTAGGAAAAGGAATAATAACTGAACATGATGTCTTTGAATTTCAAAAAGTTATTGATCAGATAGCACGATGGTCGGCAGAATGGAAACTACCCTTGTTAAGGGTTGCATGGGACGAGCCAAGCGGCAACTCGACGGGTAACACCGAGCAGGAGACTCAAGACGAGCCGCAAGAGCAAGTCAATGCGGGACATTCTACTGCAAGAGGCCCTGCTGCACCGCAACCAGAGAGTAATAGAAGCCCTGCCGATGACGAAGAACCGGTTCCAGGTGGAGAAGATACAGGCAACTCGAAGGAAGCTCATGGTAATATGTACGTCCCTTTCTCAGAACAACACTCCATTCGAGTCGTCGGAAAACGCGTTAGATGAGAGATCGTGCGGACTAGCTAGCGTTCCCTAAATATTTTATTTTTTAACGCGCGGTCGATACGGAACAAGTGGGGCGAACTTGTGGCTGTATTGGCCTCCGATAACCGAATAGATATCGTGGCGATCGTAGAAACGTGGATCCATAATGACAAACGAGATTTCGAGGGTGAGTTTGCGATCCCCGGTTATACAATGTTCCACCGTGACCGACCATGTCGAAAGGGCAGCCGAGTTTTGTTATACGTCCAGAACTGTTTCTCCGCTGTCGAATGCAATGTGAGATCTGGTCACGAGATTTTAGGGCTAGACATATATTGTACCAGCTCCTCTTATCGAATAGTGGTGGTTTACAGGCGACAAAGACAGTCAGAAGAGCTAGACTCAGGCATGTACGCAAAGCTCACCGACCTGATAAATAGTCGCACGAGTTTGTTCATTTGTGATTTTAACTGCCTGTCGTAGGACTGACTGGAGGAACTGGAAAGGCGATGTGGAAGGGATAAGATTAATCGAGTTCGCTCAGGATAACTTCCTGACACAATGGGTAGAGGAGCCAACGTGGGGTGACAACATGTTAGATTTGGTGTTTACCACCGAGGACGACATGGTATCTGGACTCAACGTGAGAGAGTGTCTGGTCGGGAGCGATCACCGCACAGTCACGTTTTCCGTCCACATTTCATGTGAGAGACGCTCTCACGTCGTTATCTTTAAACCCGACTTCCGGCGCACGAACTTTGTGGGTTTTGGGGATGCGATAGCTCTGCTTGGGCCTGCAACAGGAGAAGAAGCCTCGGACAAATGGTTGGAGTTTAAAGAAAGTTCTATGACCCAACAGTCCGCGTTTGTCCCCAGCAGAAGGAGGAGCGGCAAGCCTCTCCAACCGAGATGGTTCAATCGAGGCATCGCCGCAGTTATAAGGAACAGGAAAACTGCCTACAATAACTTGAAAACCAACCGTAATGAAGAAAGACTTCTTCAGTATAGAGAAAAGTGTAGGCAAGTTAAAGCACTGGTACGCAGAGCTAAGCGCAGCGAAGAAGTTCGGGTTGCCTCCCTCTGTAAAGAGACCCCGAAAGAATTCTTGCTGCATGTCAATAGCCACAAGCCGATTTGCCATAGCATAGGACCGCTGAGAAATGACAATGGCGTGTTACGGAAGTCAGAACCAGACATCGCCAACCTGTTGAACGGCTACTTCGCCTCCGTATTTACAAGGGAAGTTGACGGTCCAGCTCCGAGGCCGGGGGTTCATCTCTAAGAGGGCGAAAACCTATGTTAAATAGTCTTAGAGAGAAACGAAGTAGTAGCCAAACTAGGAAACCTTAACCCGTATAAGTTTTCTTCCTGGATTTCTCCGAGAAGTTATTGAAGAGGTCGCTCCACACCTCATTACTATTTTCAACAAATCTTTGGAAACTGGAGAGGTGCCGGAAGACTGGAGAATAGCAAACGGAACTCCTATCTATAAGAAGGGGGACCGCGAATGCCCGGGTAATTACCTGCCTATTAGTCTGACATCCATCGTAGGCAAACTACTCGAGGGAATAATCGCAGGCCATATAGTGCAGCACTTAGAGTCGCACAACCTGATCTTGGATGCCCAGCACTGATTTCGCAAGAACTGTCCATGTCTCATTAATCTACTAGAATTTTTCCACGGTATTTTGAGTGAGTATGACCGTATTTGAGCTGTGGATATCTTATATCTAGACTTTCAAAAAGCCTTCGATAAGGTACCACACCTCAGGTTGATAAATAAAGTCCGCGCCCTTAGTATTACCGGCAAGGTAGCCGAATGGATAGAAAACTGGCTCTCGGGACGGATGCAACAAGTAAAGATCAACGGGATAGCATCGCAATGGAAGCCAGTCAGTAGCAGGGTGCCCCAGGGCTCAGTGCTTGGGCCTCTATTATTTATCGTCTACATCCATGATATAGACGAAGGACTAATATGCTCGATAGCCAAGTTCGCCGAGAAGAGCAAGCTAGGAGGTAGTGTAAGCTCGCGAGAAGGAGTGGAACGCCTGCAAAATAGCCTTCTCAGGATAGGCGAGTGGTCGGAAAGGTGACAGATGCCATTTAACCTTGACAAGTGCAAGGTAATGAACATTGGCCATGCTAACCCTCGAAAAAACTACTCCTTGGCAGGCAAACAACTAGATACCACTGTGTGAGGAAATTCCACCTGAAATTTCTTTTCCAGCCCGGAAGTTTCATGTGCTGGAGAAATTCTGTTAGGCTTAAATTGGTAAGCCTGCCCCTCCCCCCCCCCTTTCACAAGCGGTAGCCTCGAACCGCGTCCACCATGATTCACTTTTACACGGGCTAGAATAGCCTTGGCAAGAAGATTCGAGGCCATTCGAGAGTAGAGCTGTTTCCCACTACCTACCCCCCCCCCCCCCCCCCGCGTGGAGAGCCTCAGACAAATATATTGCTCGTTTTCCATGAAACCGACACAGAGTTGAGAAGTCTCGCCTGGACCAAGAAAATTCCCCTAGTTCCAAGTCAGGTGCTAACAACAAAGCACCTGCAAAGTGACAGCTGAACTATTTTTGTGTATTGGAATTAGCCCCAGCCAGTGAGGTAAATCCATTTAACGATCGCTACCAATTGATTTTTCCGACTTCCTCCGGAAACTCCTGTCGAAGCCCTCCTCCTTCGCTCCTCGTTTTCGGGTGGCCGAAATACTCTCCCCTGGACCAGACGTAACCCCTCCCCCTTTTGAGAACCGTCATCACTTTAACATCCCGCTCAGAAGCTTCAAGCGGCCTCGCCTCACGTGCAGAAGACATCCGTGAAGCCTTACCCTGACGTCTCATCCGGAATCCTCCGTAAGTCAACCCCTCTCCCCCTTCAGTAACCCTTTTGCGTTAATGCCCCACATTTGAATAGTCTCCTCCCGTAACACATTAATTTTAACTTCATAGTCTGATTTATAACTACAATCCCCCGCCCCCCCTCGTTCATCTGATGTAATTTTGCCCGTCAATTCTCTCATTATTTTTACGTAAATAAAATTATATTTTTGTAAATGCCTCTTTAAATAGCCTTGAGCTTTGTCATTGACCATAATTTACCTGACCTCGTTGCACTCTTTCTCGCTACTTAGCCCATCTAAACTAGTAGTGTTCCGACCCTTTACGGTTCGCCTCTAAGTTATTGGTCCCTCCCCATAGATATAATATGGTATTGATGTAATATAATGTCATACACCGACACACTGACCTTGAGAAAGATTTAGGCGTACTAATCAGCAGTGATCTAAAGTTCTCCAAGCAGTGCTTCCAGGTGGAAAAGAGGGCGCAGCGAATGCTGGGGTACATAAAGAGGCATTTTCGCTTTCGAAATAAGCAGATTGTTCTCGCCTTGTACAACTCTCTAGTCCGGTCACACCTTGAATACGCCGTACAATTATGGTCCTTAACCCTGAGGAAGGGTATTGAACGGCTGGAAAGAGTACAGGCCAGAGCCACAAAATTGATCTCCTCCCTTAGAAATAAAAGCTATCCGCATAGGCTACGAGAACTAGAGATGTTCTCCTTGGATACGCGCAGGTTAAGAGGCCAACTGATTGAAACTTTTAAGATAATGCGAGGAGTTGAAAACGTAGATCACGGGAGGCTGTTCACGTTGAATGCAAATGCTACAAGTAACCACGGTTACAAACTGGAATTACCGCAATTCCATACTAGCATTTTCGGAAACTTCTTCTCGTACAAAATTTGCGGAACGTGGAACCGTCTACCGCCAGAAGTGGGAAACAGTTCGTCAGTCGAACAGTTCAAATCTCGACTTGACAAGATAATCCACACCCTGACCTAGATGGTACCACCTTAGTATAGATTGTAGATTTGATTAAAGTAGATAGGTTTCAACTTTGTCTATGAAAAAATTCCTGTTTGTGTTTTTTTTCAGCACATTCAGGTATCGTTTCAGCTTTCTAGCCCGCAAATGCGGGTGGGAGAGGTGGGCGGGGAGAGCCCTTATCTAGGCTATGCTTTCTCTAATGCTATAGGTTAGGGCTTTCCCTAAATAGTACCTCTATGGTATGGTCGACAATGTGCTTTGAGGTACTACTATTCCTTGTGTGACTCCTTGTGACTCTCTCTCTCTCTCTCTTTCTCTCGCACATCCCCCCCTCTCTCTCTCTCTCTTAGAACAAGGAGAGTAATGCGTTTGTATAACTGCCTTGTCCGACCGCACCTGGAGTATGTCGTGCAATTTTGGAGTCCTTCGCTTCGAAAGGATATCGCAAGATTAGAACGTGTGCAAGCCAGAGCTACCAAATTGATTCCTTCTATCAGACTCTATCAGACACAAGAGTTATGAAGCTAGATTACGGAAAGTAGACTTGTTCTCGAAAGAGAGCCGGAGAATGCGTGGTCAGCTTATTTAAGTGTTCAAAATACCTCGAGGCTTTGACATTTTAGACTACAGCCAGAGTAGAACAAGAAATCACGGCTACAAACTTTAACGGAAGGGTTACCAGCGTAATCTGTGTGGGAAATCTTTGCGGCCAAGGCCGGCGCTATTCCAGTGAAGTTGTCATCTTCAACTCTGTTGAACAGTTCAAGTCAAGACTAGACAAAGTCTTGAAAGATAGCCATTTGGAGACTTGAAGCGTGGCGTGAGTGGTCTTCTAGAGCGTCAATCTGACAATTTAGAGGACTGCGCCGGCTCAAGTGTTCACTTAAAGGTACCGTCTTTGAATCCATCGTAAGGTCTACTAGGGTACCTCTTTTACTTGTTACTCCATGTGACACACATACACACACACACTCTCTCTCTTTCAAAAAGACTTTCAAAAAGCCTTCTATAAGGTACCACACCGCCGCCTCCTCCGGAAAGTGCGTGCGCTGGGCATAGACGGAAATGTAGCAATTTGGATAGAGAACTGGCTAAGTGGCAGACGTAAACGGGTGGTGTTGAATGGTTAGACTTCTGAGTGGGTGTCCGTTACTAACGGTGCTTCTCAAGGTTCTGTCCTGGGACCACTACTATTCTTCATCTACGTCACCAAAATGGACGGTGATATGGTTACGAAGATTTCTAAATTTTCCGATGACTCCAAGCTTAGTATGAACATCGCAACGGAAGGAAAGCCTGCCCGCCTTAAGATGATCTTGGGAAGATTGGGGAGTGGTCGGACACGTGACAAATGCCTTTTAACGTGAAAATGCAAAGTGATGCATATCGGCCACCGAAACTCCCTATCTCAGTATATCCTTGAATCCACCGACACTGAGAAGGACTTAGGTGTAACTATAACTAGTGATCTAAAGATCTCGAGGCAGTGTATTGAGGCCGAGAAAAAAGCTCAAAGGATGTTAGGTTATATAAAGCGACAGTTTGGATATCGGAACAAGGAGATAGTACTGTGTTTGTATAACTCCCTTGTCTGGCCGAACCTGGAGTATGCCGTACAATTTAGGAGTCCTTCGCTTCGAAAGGATATCGCAAGATTAGAACGTATGCAAGCTAGAGCAACCTAAACTGATTCCCTCTATCAGACACAAGAGTTATTAAGCTAGATTATGGGATTGACTTGTTCTCACTGGAGACCCGGAGACTGCGTGGTCAGCTTATCAAACTGTTCAAAATATTCTCGGCTTTGACATTTTAGACTACAGCGAGATTTTCCAGCTTAGCAAGAGCAGAACAAGAAATCACGGCTACAAACTTGAACTGGAGCGTTACCAGCGTAATCTGTTTGGGAAATCTTACACATATAGCATCTGCGGCCATTGGAATGCACTTCCAGTGAAAGTTGTCAACAGCAGCTCTGTAGAATAGTTCAAGTCTAGACTAGACAAAGTCTTGAAAAATAGCCGTTTGGAGACTTGAAGCGTGGCGTGAGTTTTCTTCTAGAGCGTCAATCTGACCCTTTAGAGGACTGCGCCTGCTCAAGTGTTCACTTAAAGGTATCCTCTTTGAATGGACCGTAATGTATACTAGAGTACCTCTTTTCCTTGTTACTCCTTGTTACTCTCTCTCTTTCTCATGGAAACCATGATGGTGGACAAAATAACGTCATATTTAGAGTAAAACCTGCTACTGAAGAGTTCCCAGCACAGTTTCCGAAGGCGCCGGTCATGCCTAACTAATCTAGTGGAATTCTTCCACTCGTCTTTACTGAGCATGATCGAGATAAAGCGGTGGATGTTATGTACCTTGACTGTTAAAAAGCCTTTGATTAGGTACCACATCGCCCCTTCCCCACAAAGTGCGTGCATTAAGTATAGACGGAATGGTAGCAGGTTGGATAGAGAACTGGCTAAGCGGCTGACGGCAACGGGTGGTGTTGAATGGACAGGCTTCTAAATGGGTGCCCGTTACTAGCGGTGTTCCTTAAGAATCTGTCATGGGACCACTACTATTCATCATCTTAGTCAACGACATGGACGGTGACATGGTTGCGAAGATTTCTAAATTTGCTGATGATACCAAGCTTGGTATGAACGTCACAAAGGAAGGAAATACTGCCCACCTTCAAGATGATCTTCAGAAGCTTGGGGAGTGGTCGGACACGTGATAAATGCCTTTTAACGTGAACAAATGCAAAGTGATGCATATGGGCCACCGAAACTCCCTATCTCAGTATATCCTTGAATCCACCGACACTGAGAAGGACTTGGGTGTAACTATTACTAGTGATGTCAAGTTCCTGTGGCAGTGTACTGAGGCGGAGAAGAAAGCCCAAAGGATGTTAGGTTCTATAAAGCAACAGTTTGGATATCGAAACGAGGAAATAATAACATGTTTGTACAATTCACTTGTGCGACCGCACCTGGAGTATGCCGTACAATTTTGGAGTCCTTCGTTTCGAAAAGATATCGCGAGATTAGAACGTGTACAAGCGAGAGTAACCAAACTGATTCCTTGGAAACCCAGAGACTGCTTTGTCAGCTTATCGAAGTGTTTAAAATATTCGCGGCTTCGACATTGTAGACTACACTGATGTTTTCCAACTTATTGAGGGCAGAACTAGAAACCACGGCTACAAACTTGAACTGAAGTGTTACCACCGCGATCTCTGTGGGAAATTTTTCACATACAGCATCTGTGGTAGTTGGAACGCACTTCCAGTGGAAGTTGTCAACAGCAATTCTGTTGAGCAGTTCAAGTCAAGACTGGAGAAAGTCTAGAAAAGTTGCCGTTTGGGCAGGTAAGCCGTTGAGCAAAACTGTGCCTGCTCGACTGCTATTCCAAAGGTACCCTCTCTGATGGATTGTAAGGTCTTCTAGAGTACTTCTTATCTTTCTAGCTCTTTATAGCTCTCTCTCTCTCTCACTCCATCGAGACGTCCCCTTGTCGTGGGGAGAGAGCTTGCGTGTACCATAGATTTTTCGAGCCATGTCGTCGGGGGGGGGGGTACCTTTATGGTACCACTTGTAGGGTTACCCTTGTTCAATTCGTCGGGAATAAGGACCAGACAAAGTGCGTCCGTCTTCTACTCTTCTATCCTGTATTCTGATACTGTTTTCTCTATCTCTTCGATTGATTTAAAAATAAAATTAATAAATAAAAAATCCTACTACTATCCTTTCAGCTTTATCCTTCATCTACATAAATTCAAGGATCTGAAAGCTACCTTATGTGTCAGAAGAGAGGCTTTGGAACCTCTAAAAATAAAGCCAATCGGCGCTTACTAGTTGCGAGAGACTAGGACTAAAGAGGTCCTAGGTGCTGAAGCGCGATGAATGGGATGAGGGTAAGTACCCCGTTAAACCCTTTCCTAGCGCATAATTACTGACCATTCCCAGTGACTATTGAGGGGTGCCTCTGGTGGCAACTGTGCGAGGTGATGATCTTGTTTCCAGGTTGGTTGCCAGGCCAACACAAAGCCTTGGGTTGAGTCTCTTGGTGTCGTGAGATATTCATTGACCACTACGCCGAGATCCTGGCCGCCATGAATGGAACTAATCGGAGTTTAGTACGGGGCACCCTGGGCTTGAACGACTCGGTCGGACAAACAGTAGTAAAAGGAGCGTCCCTTCTGAAAGATCCGAAAGGTCTCCGATGGATAGGCGGGAGCGAATCACGCGGGGCGAACTCACCAACCCCCCCCCCCTTCTTTTTTATTGAGTGGTCGCAAAGTACTCAGAGATATAAAGTGTTCAGCATGACTGGAAAGAAAGGACCGGCTGCTCTTAAATAAACATGTTCGGTCTACAAATAGGACAAGTGGTTCTTGGACTTCCCAGAGGGGTGTTACTCGAAATGTCACCCGGCACTTATCTACCCTGACTGTGTCCTTAAAGAAGTGTAACAGATCAAGGATATATATATATATATATATATATATATATATATATATATATATATATATATATATATATATATATATATAGAGAGAGAGAGAGAGAGAGAGAGAGAGAGAGAGAGAGAGAGAGAGAGAGAGAGAGATTATCTGAGCAAAAATCTAAAGAACTGGAGAGGAAGCTGCAGAACCTAGAGTCTGAACACGTGCGTGAGCTTCGCCGTCTCGAGCACAGGATCGTCGAGTTGTTCTCAAGACTAGAGGTCCAGTCGATTTCCGATGTATCTCCCACCAACGTGGGTGGATCCACCGACAAGACCCTCTCCCAAGAGTCGAGCACTGCATTGGCATTACTACTCCAGCCTTCCTACGTCCCAGAGCTGGAGTCAGCTGCTGCGGAACTGCCTCAGCGGGCCAAAAGAAGAGAAAGAAGAAGATAAAAAAAAGATTAGAAAGTACAAACATGAGAAGAGTAAGCAGTTACAGAAGTGAAACCAGAGGAAGATAGGTAAATGAAAGAAGAAGAAAAAGAAGAAAAATATGGAGATTAAAGAGGAAACGGACAAGTCGGTTCCGAAAAGGAACACTCTTTCCTCTGAAGCCGAATGTGCGAGAGTCAAACGTATTGGCGAATCTCAAGCACGGGGTCTACAACCACTGTTAGCGGCCGGCCTTCGCACCAGTGTGAAGGTAAGCTGCCTGCCAGGACGTGGAAGCCACCGAATAAGGGTGGAAGCGGAGAAATCTCTGATTTCTGATAACTCAGTGGTTGCCCTGATTGTAAGTGGCGACGACCTCTACCTCAAAGGAGGTAAGGTAGGTCCTGAAGAAAAGATTATTTAGACGGTCATGGGAGCCGTGGCCAACTGTAGGTTGAAAATCCGCAGACGTGTTGTAGTCGGGATGCTTTCAAGGAGAGGTCCAACACGGACCGCTCACTCGAGGAACGTCTCTTTTACCCGGCGCCTGGCAGATTTGTGTACGGCAGAGGGGGTCTTTTTTGTGGACCCGTACCGCACCTTTTATGGTAGTGTGGTGGAGCGAATGTAAGTGTGTGTATAAGGGGCCATTATCCCACCCTTTTTACCAATACACTCTCTCTCCTTCTGTAAGAAGGAGAGAGAGTGTTTTTTGGTTATTTTATATATAAATAAATTACCATGTTTTTCGTTTTTTCCAGGCGCCATATTCTGGAAAGGACTTAGTCTGACACATCTTTATATAGCAAACAAAATATTACTTTGTCTTAATAAATTTAACGAAGAGCCCTATTAGTATTGTAAATGAAAGAGGGCTTACAATAGCCACGCAAGAGTGATAAGATCACTTATCTTCCATCAAGCGCAGAGGCGCCAAGTGTTTGGAAGATGTAGGCATTTTGCTCTCTCGAGTGGTAGGTGGCTGGACGTTCCCCCACCCCTCTTTGTACTACGTGAGGCCTTCTCTTTTTTTGGAAACTACATATTGACTGTTATAGTCCGGATCTTTTTTTTGGCTGTAGATTTTTTTAATGTTTCTTAGGATCAATTAATAGAATTTGTAAGTAGGATTTGTTTATTTTTTTATTGCGGGTATAAAGGAAATTTAGCTATATTTTGTGTGTGAATTGGAAAGAGATCTCTAATATATCAACCTATATTTTTGTAAATATTGTATTTTTTGTTAGTAAAGGACTGTACATACAATCCGTTTCATTCTCCTTCGATTTCTCACGTCCGGATTAGTGTAGGAAGCGGGTTGGATTGATTGGGGTTAGTCTAAATTTTTCGGCCCGCTAAATTTGGCGCCCGAATAGGGACGTGAGATCTCAAAACTATGAGCGTGACAAGATTGGATTGCGGTCCATACCCAATTAGCGTGGCAGGTAGTTTGGTTATTTTTCACCTTTGTCTATCGCTGTCACTAACCTGGGAGGATGGCTTCTGTGGAACAGAGGCTCCATGATGAGATTGTGAAACTGAGGCTGGAATTGAGGCAGAAAGAGGAGGAATGTATGATGTTGAGGAACGTGATTGATGGACTTAAGAGTGATGTGAGTATGGATGAGAAGACAGACAGGATGAGGAAAGAAATAGACGAGAGACAAAGGCAGGTCTATCAACGGATGAAGGACTTGTATGACATGATGAAGGGGTTAGGACCGGCCCCAGGACCTCCTACCTTGACCCCTGCTCCGACTGAAGGGGATAAGAATAATACGATCAATTGGAGTGTGTGCGAGTCTAGAGAGGATAGGGTGATTATGAGTGATAGAAAGGACTGAGAATGGAAGAGAGTTGAACGCAAGAGAAGAAGGAAGATTGGTGCAAAGGGGAAGGATAGGAAGGTAAGAGGCAAGAGAGTGGACTCATTGTACTCGAATGAAGGGGAGAGTGATGGTATGATTGATATGAGTGAGAGTGAAGGCAGCTCAAGTGAGAGTGAAGTGAATGTGGGAAAGGGTATTTTGATAAGAGAAGTGCCAAAGATAGATAGATTTAGGTTACATGTTGGGAAAAGTGTGGAAAAATTCTTCGGGGAATTTGAGTGATATTGTATGCTCAAGTACCCGGAGAATAAGGGATACTGGATGAATGTTTTCGGGGAATGTTTGGAGGGAAAAGTATTGGAGTTTTTCCGCGTGATTACAAGTGTGGGGGAACCGAGGTACGATGTGGTGAAGGAGAGATTGATTAGGCAGGTGAAACGAATGAAAGATAGTGTAAAGTATAAAATGGTAAATGAATTTGAGAAGGCTCGAATAGGGAAGAGGGAAAGTGTGAACATGTATGCACATAGGCTTGAAAGTATGGCGAAAAAGAGGTATGGTGATGATGATGTAAATGAATGTAAACCACTGATGAGGAAAACATGGACACGATCCAGCGAAAGGTGAGTGAATGGCTAAGTGGAAAGAGAAAGGAGAGAATGAGACTAACAGGTGAACGGTTAATGTGGGAGGATGTGTTGGAGCTGTTGGAAGATGGACGATTTGATGATGGAAGCGATCTAGGGTAGGATGGATGGTACAGTGTGAATGTTGGGGGTAAGAAGCCCAGGAGCTTTCATCCACCACAGCAGTTTGTCAGCTACAGGGATGCCCTGAAGGCTGCGCCAGCTGGAGTGATGTCGAACTTCCTGGGCCGGCAGAATGGATGGGTAAATGGAGGGTGGTCGAATGGAAGGGGACAGATGAAATTCAAGCGTGGGAACGGATATATGAGAGAGAAACCGAGGTATGTCCCAGCAAACGAGAGATCGAATGGTGGGAGAAAGATTGTGGAATGTCATCGGTGTGGAAGGAAAGGTCATATGTTGGCAGAATGTAGGTGGACGTCTGGTGCATGTTTTGGTTCTGGTAAGAAAGGGCATATGATAAAGGATTACCAGGAAAGTGTGAAAGAGTGCTTCGAGTGTAAAGAAATAGGCCATTTGAAGAAAGATTGTCCGAGGTTGTATGGTGGAGCAACTGCTGGGGGTAGTGTGAAGTATGCTTGTGGTAATTGTGGAAAGGCTGGTCATTATGCGAGTATGTGTCGTGACCAGAGGAATGTATGTAGCTATTGTGCAATGGAAGGACATTCGAGTGAAAAGTGTTGGACTAGACTGAGAGCGCAAGGTGTGAATGGAAAGTCTGAAGCGGGAAACTGAATTGTAAGAGGGTACCTGCTGAAGTATCCTCTGGGTGCATGAGTGTGAGTAATGTGTTGGTAAGTCTGTCTAGTGTGAAAGTGCTGTCTGGTAGGAAGTATGAGTGTCTGAGTTCTGAAGGTGGAATTGAGTGTTTGGCTTTAATAGATTCTGGATGCAAGGCGAGCTTGGTGTATAAAGATGTGTATGACAAGGTTAGCGGGAAAGCTCTCCTGTCTGAGTGCAACGGTGGTTTGGTAGGTATTGGTAATAGGAGAGTGCCTGTGATTTGAATGATAAGGTCAGTTGTTCTAATGCATGGTATGTTGATGAATGAATGTGAATTCTCTGTGATTCATAAGGTGAGTAGTGAGTATGGTGTGATTTTGGTCTATGATTTTATGAAAATGAATCGTATGGTTGCGCATCCTGCAAGTGATCAGATTGAGAGAAAGATTGGTAAAAATGGGGTGTATAGGTTATACAGTATGTAGGGAAAGATGTTAGTGTTTTGAGGAGTGTGTTTACTGGTATTGAGGTGACTGCTATGGAGAATGTAAGGCTTGTGAAGGGTAAAAGGGTGTCTGTTAGAGTGAGTTGGAGTAAGGATGTTAGTTTGAATGTTGGTGAGAACACTGTGATATTAGATGGAAAGGATGCACATTATAAGTAAGGCATGTTGCTTGTGTGTTTGATGGCTTGATGAGAATGAATGATCCTTTTGTATGTGTGCAGGCGGACCCCAGGGTGAAAGGACAGGTGAGGGGAATCCAAGTCGGAGATGTACTTGGACACCTCTCCACTGTCACTGAGGTAGGTATGGATGATAGCACGGATATCAGGGTGAATGTTGCGAATGAAAAAACATGTGAATGGATGTATAATGAGGTGAAGGGCATGGTGAAATTTGATGGATGTGTATCGAATGATATTTGGACGAAAGGGAGCCCTCAGTAAGGGTGATCTGGATTTCAGGGTTGCAAAGCTCCCGGAATTCAAGATTGTCCTGAAGAAGGACTCCCCAATCTATCAGCGGCCGAGGCATTTCCCACGTCCGGTTGCTGATGAGATTGAGGAGCAGTGTGTAGAATTAGAGCAATTTGGGGTGATTGAAGAGAGCGAGAGTGCATGGAATGCTAAAATGCTTGAATTGTATACAGATGCAAGTGGGTATTGTATGGGAGGTTTTCTGATGCAAGAGCAGCGTTTTAATGGAGAGAATGTCAGGCGAATAATTGGGTATGTATCCAAGGCTATGAATGTTGCAGAACGAAAGTATTCGACTGTGGAGCGAGAGTTGGCTGCGATAAGGTATTGTTTGAAAGTGTTGCGTCCGTTTTTGTATGGTGTGAGGTTTGTGATCAAAACAGATCATAAACCTCTTGTGTATCTGCAGCGTATGAAGTGGGCTGATAGTAGGATTGCAAGGACTTTGGAACATTTGAGTGACTTTGACTATGTGATTGAGTATGTGCCTGGTGAACGGAATGGAGTGGCTGATTTGATGTCAAGGTATCCTGGTACGAATGATGAAGATGTGTGTGGAGTGAGTGATCCTGAGTATTTGCCGAAAGGAATTATGAATAAGAAGGAGAGAAAAGGTGGTGTTGATTCCTTGTTTGAGAGTGTATGGAATGGTTTTCAAGATTTGAATAGTGATGGAGTAGACGTGAGAGTGCCAGATTGTGTAGATTACTTAAGGAAGGAGGTAATGAATGAAGTATGTAGGAAGCCTGAAAGCATTGGTATGGCAAAGGTGCGGAACTTCATGAAAGAATTGAGAGCGATGTGTTTGCAAGGGGTCCCGCCATTTCAGGAAGTGTTGATTGTAGTGAGTCGTTTGTATGGAGTGATTGTTTATGTGCACTTTGGTGATGAGAGGCCGATTGTGTACAAGGATGAGAAGATGAAGGGTTTGAATCCTTATGTAGTACATCTGCAATGTTTGAGCGGTGTGTACTACAATTGGGTGATTGAAAAGTGTTCATATATGAGAGAGAAGAATGATTGTCTGGATGAAGATGAGTGTGTGGTGAGTGATGATGTGGGAGTTGATGATGGTGTGGATGTCAGTGCTGATGTTAGTGTGCTTGTTCCTTCTGTGTATTGCGAACATGGTGGACCTGATATGATGGAAGCGAGAGGAAAAGTTGGTAAAATGTTTTTCTGTGGTTTGATTGATACTGGAGCGCAAGTGTCTTTAGTGAATGAGAGTATTTTGAGTAAGTATGAAGAGTTTAGATGTTGCGAGCATAAACCTGTGAAGTTACGGATATTTCGATTAGGGAATGGTATGATAGTGGTATGGGAACAGGTTAGTCTGAAAGGGAGTTTGGGTAATGGTGTGAATATGAAGCATGACTTTGTGATTCTGAAAGATGAGCAAATGCCGTGTTGTTTCTTGCTTGGTGTAGACTTTATGAGATTGAATGATTTGTCTTTGGATGCTGTTAAGGATTGTTTTATGAAAGGTGAATGTGAGGTGATGAAGTTAAATGAGTGTGCGAATAATGTTGTCAAATTTTGTGGCATGATTGAGTTGGTCATGGATGATGAGAATGAGATTTTAAGTGATCATGATATTATAGAGATGCAAGAGATGTGTCCTTTTGTTAGTGAGTTGAAGAGGTGTGTGATGACGCGTGTTGATTTGAATGAATGGCCAGAGTGTTTAAGTGATTTTAAAAGGTATGCTAAGGATTTTTTTGTTTGTTTGGATGTTGTATATTTTCTGAGGCATGTGAAGGGTGGTGATGATATGTATGTACCTGTGATGTCCTTAGTTGGTAGGATTTGTCTGGTGAAGGTTGTGCATGGTAATTATGAGCATATGGGGAAGTTTAAGCTGTGGGAGTGTATGAAGGAGCGTGTGTTCCATCCGTTTTTTGAGAACTGTTGTGAATGATGTTGAAACTACGTGTGAAAGGTGTCAGAAGCGAAAGGTGCAAGGTGTGCAAGTGAAACCACCGATGTTGAAAGTTGATGCGAAAGAACCGTTGGAATTGGTAGTGATTGATTGCGTCTCTTTGCCGCGTACGAGTGCTGGGAATTTTGGTATGGTTGTGATGGTTGGTCATAAAAGTAAGTTTGTGTTAACAGCGCCTGTGAGAGATAAAAGGAGGGTGACTGTTGCGCGTGTTGTTGAGCAGTTGTGTTTTCCTATGTGTGTATGGAAGCCTAGAAGATGTCTGAGTGATAATGGGCCTGAATTTGTACGAGAAGTGTTTGAGCAAATGTTGAGAGAGAATGGTGTGGAGCATGTGAGAACAACTTCGTATGTACCGTCTTCAAATGGATTGGCTGAACGTACTATAAGAACCTTGTGTAAAATGTTAAGAATGATGAGTACGACAGTGAATGACTGGGATGTATGTCTGGGGAGAGTGTTGTGGGCGTATAATTAAACTGTGCATAGTGCAACTGGAATGTCCCCATGTCAGTTTGTGATGAATTTTGACAGGCAAGTGAAAGATAGGTTTCGTTTGAGTGAATGTGAGCAGAGTGTATGGCGTAGGCACATGAAAGGTTCTATTCATTTGAATGGAACGAGTGCTGGGAATGTTGGTATGGTTGTGATGGTTGATCATAAAAGTAAGTTTGTGTATGCAGCACCCTTGAGAGATAAAAGGAGTGTGACTGTTGCGCGTGTTATTGAGCAGTTGTTTTTTCCTATGTGTGTATGGAAGCCTAGAAGATGTCTGAGTGATAATGGGCCTGAATTTGTACGAGAAGTGTTTGAGCAAATGTTGAAAGAGAATGGTGTGGAGCATGTGAGAACAACTCCGTATGTACTGTCTTCAAATGGATTGTCTGAACGTACTATAAGAACCTTGTGTGAGATGTTGAGAATGATGTCTGTTGGGATGTATATCTGGGGAGGGTGTTGTGGGCGTATAATTCAACTGTGTATAGTGCAACTGGAATGTCCCCATGTCAGTTTGTGATGAATTTTGACAGGCAAGTGAAAGATAGGTTTCGTTTGAGTGAAAGTGAGCATAGTGTATGGCGTGAGGCACATGGAAGGTTCCATTCATTTGAATGGAACGAGTGCTGGGAATGTTGGTAGGGTTGTGATGGTTGATCATAAAAGTAAGTTTGTGTATGCAGTGCCTGTGAGAGATAAAAGGAGTGTGACTGTTGTTTACAAGGATTTACAAGGATAGTAAGTACCTCAAAAGAACATTCGTTCAAATCAATGGAGGTGCTTATTTTTTTTGTATTTATTTGCTACATCCAAACTTTTTATTATGCTACTTGTGCTACATTATGCAAGAGTTAACTCTTTTTTGTCAATTTGCTGTTCTCTCATAACTTACTTATTCTATATAATATTTTACATGCTAATATATATATATATATATATATATATATATATATATATATATATATATATATACATTCAACTTAGATTAGGGTTTCTCGTCCAATATTAGCTCATAAACTCGTTCATTGTCTTTGGTTAATGATTCTGAGCTATAAGGAATATTTAGAACATATTCATGTCAAAAAGCATTTTATTAGGATTTCATACAATAAATATATTTTATAATAAATACAATTAATATTTTGTAAATCTTAAAATTAGCATACAAATTTTATTTTAACTTATTAGTCACGTCACATATTATGTTAGATTTCTTAAAATTTTGTCTAATTTCTTTTTAAAATTTTCTACTGTATTACATTTCACTACATCTTCTGGTAATTGATTCCACTTGTTCACAATTTTATACGCAAATGAGTTCCCACATATATTTGTACGAAAATTCTTGGGTTTTATTTTCATTCCGTTTGATCGCGTAGTAGATGTGCTAAACTGAAACCAAATATTAGAGTCGACATTTTCTATTCCTTTTAGTATTTTAAACATTTCTATTAATTGACCTCTCAATCTTCTTGTTTCAAGGCTGAATAAATTTAATCTTTCTAATCTTGTTTCATAATTCCTTAGTTCTGGAATCAATTTCGTGGCTCTGGCTTGTACTTTTTCTACCTTCTCAATATCTTTTCTTAAGTAAGGAGACCAGGCTTGGGAACAATATTCTAATTGTGGCCTTACTAGTGCATTGTACATATTCAGAATTGTAATTTTATTTTTTAAAATGATTTGGCGTTTTATATATCCAAGAATCCTTTGCGCTTTCTTTTCGACTTCGATGCACTGCCGTGAAAACTTTAGATCGTTTGTAATGTAAACACCTAGGTATTTTTCACTTTCAGTTTCTTTGATATCATTGTCGAACAGTTTGTATTCTCTCCTTGGATTATTATAACCAATATGCATTATTTTACACTTTTCAAGATTTAAGGGCAATTCCCATTTTTCCGTCCATCTTACTATTTTATCAATATCATTTTGAAATTCTTGAACGTCCTGTTCAGTAATTATCCCTTTTAGAAATTTTCGATAGTAGGCCATCATCTATATCATTAACGTACATAATGAATAGCAACGGCCAAGGACCTAGCCTTGCGGGACGACACTACAAACGGAAACCCATTCTGACGCTTGTCCGTTTATAACTACTCGCTGTTTTCTATCCGTAAGCCAATTTTCTATCCATTTTGCAATTTCGCCTTTTATTCCAAAGGCTCTTACTTTACACATCAAGTTCTTATGCGGAACTTTATCAAATGCCTTTCGAAAGTCTAGATACAAGATGTCAACCGATCTATTATTGTCGTACAAGGTATTTATATAGTGAAAAAATTCTAGTAAATTTGTGAGGCAAGATCTCTTTCTCCTGAAGCCATGCTGAGAATCATTTAGGAGTTTATTCTTTTCTAAATGCTCTACAATTGTATTGGAAATGTGAGTTTCAAGGAGTTTCCCAACTACAGAAGTTAAACTTATAGGGCGAAAATTGCTGGCAGTCTCTTTACATCCATTCTTAAATATTGGCGTTACATTTGCCATCTTCTAGTCTTGAAGAACAATTCCACTCTCTTGGGATAAATTGAAAATTTGCGTAAGATGTTCTGCTACTTGATTTATGACTTCTTTTAAAACTCTTGGGTATATTTTATCCGGTCCCGGGCATTTAAATTTATTCATCTTCTCTATTAGTTTCTTTGTGTTGTCGACACTGCATCGAACCGATTCGAGTGGTATAATATTAGCCATTTCACGTGTTTCTGTATAGTCATACGAGTTACGCTCTTTTGTGAAAACAGATACAAAATATTCGTTGAGAGTGTTTGCTATTCCAATATCATCGAATTGCAAATTATTGTACTTATCTCTTATTGGGCCAATATTGTTCTTTATGGGTTTTCTGCTGTTTACTAAGGCAAAGAACTCTTTAGGATTATTTTTGCAATTTTGAGCTGCTCTTATTTCTTCATTTCGTTTTGCTCTTGTAATCTCGGCTTTAACTTTTCTTCTCAATTCCAAATAATGATTCCTGTTTTCTATGTCATGGTTGTATTTTAGCCTTTTATATGTTTTATCTCTGTTTCTAATGAGTTTCATAATTTCTTGAGATAGCCATTTCGGTTTATTAACATTTTTATCTTTAATAACAGCCAGTGGTATGAATTGAAACTGTTTGTTGAGAAGATTGTTTTTAAATGCATGCCATGCTACGTTTATTTCTTCATTATTCATCCTAAAAGTGCTCAAACTCTTTCTTAGTTCAGCATAATTTGCCCTTTTGAAATTAAGTTTAGCGGTGGTGTCATTTTGTAGGACACGTGGTATATTAATTTCAAAATCTACTGCGTTATGATCACTATTTCCTATTCTGTCTCCAACATTTAAATTTGAAATCAATTCATCGTCTGATGTTAACACTAAATCCAATATGTTTTCATCTCTTGTTGGTTCTTTCACCCACTGAGTCAGGAAATTATCCTCAATAAAATTAATCAATCTTTGTCCTTCTGAGTCTGCAGTTTTGTTAGGCCAGTTTATTTTAGCACAATTAAAATCTCCAATGATCACTGATAACTTTTCTTTACAAATGTTCGTTAAGTATTCATAAAATTGGTCATCTGTCTCCCGGAGCTGATGTGGACTCCTATAAACTAAAATAACATATAGGTTCTTTTTTTGGTTTATTTTAACCGTTACCATTTCAAAAACAGAGTCAGTGTTACATTCTACAGGGTGCAAATCTTCGCGTACATATAAAAGAACACCCCCACCTTCTCTCTGTAATCTATCTTTATGAAATAACTTGTATCCTTTTAACTGGAATTCTGAAATAATATCACGTGGCTCTGTATGTATCCATGTCTCAGTTATTCCTATGATGTCGTACTTTTTGGTCAATACCAGCGCTCTGAACTCCGTAAATTTGTTTCTAATTGATCTTGCGTTTAACTGATTTCTTCTGAATTGGGGCTTCGATCGTTTCCCTGTGGTTCTTGACTTGGTGCTTTATTTTTCATTAAATCTTGTAGGTTAGTTTGTAGCAATTCTCCATATTTCATTTTACCTTTTGTGGAGAGATGGATGCCATCCTGAGAAAACAAGTCTTTTTGTAGATGAAAATTAGCCAGGGGTCAATAAATTTAACATTCTCCTTCTTGCAAAGATCTTCTAGACGATGATTTATCCCAATTGCTCGACTTAGATTTTCGTATCTCTCGTAAATTCTTGGTAGCACCCCAACGACCATTGCATTTTCCGTTTTGGTCTTGATTGTTTTTATCATTTTCTTGTAGTCATTCATTATGCTTTCCGAACCTTGATAGTTTTTTCCGTTGAACACATCGTTGCTTCCAACATTCGCTATGATTTGACTCTCTTTGCTTTTCATCTCAAAGTTGTTTAATTGTTCTGTTAATTGCTCAATCTTTATTCCTGGATAGCATCGGAATTTGCGCTTTTTGATGTTACAACTTCCAAAGTGATCGATTTGATTCCGAATTATTGAGTCACCAGCTAAATACGTTTCTTCCTCTTCTTCGTAGGACAATATATCATATCTATTTTTGGTTGAGATTGTTGTTTTTTTCTGAATGATTGGTTTGAATGGGCGCTTATTTCTGACTTGGATGAAATTGTCCTCGTCTTTTATGTTTGATGTATCAATTTTGTTAGTGAGAATTGCGACTTCTTGTTCCAGTTTCACCATTTTAGTATCTACTCGAGCTATTCTGGTTTCATCTTCTGTTTGACAAGCGCACTTCTTTAATTCGAAGGCATTGATGCGGTTTTCCATAGAGCTTATTACAGACATCCATTTTGCCTTTTCGATATCAAATTTTTCTTTTATTTTGCAGAATTGGCATACACTTCTCGACGTGATATTCTCAAAGCATTGTTCTTGAAAATCGATGATCCAACGTGTATTCTTGCATTTAAAGCAACAATGCCTTAATTTGGGGGCTCCGGGCATCCTTCATTTTTATAATAACCTCACTTTTCCTCACTTTTCTTTGATTTCACTTATGTCCACTTATACTTGACCACACCGTTTTATGCTTGATTCAATACACGTTAATTAAACACTAGATCCTACGGTAGCAAAAATTGGTATTTAGAACTTCACTTTATATTAGAAAATTGCTAAACAATATGATAAGTACACTTACTTACAAATTTTAATTGCAAAATAGATTTATTATTACAGACTAGTCAAATTTAAAAAGGAAGTGCTAAAAACCAATGTCTATCAACCGTTAAATATCAACCGAAATGAAATCTATAATTCACTAAATCAAAGAGATATATCTTGTATTAAAGAAAAATTAGTATTTAAAACTTATCTTTATTCCTGAAAAATCACTAACAAATAGGGAATATATACTAAATAAATTATGATTTTAGAACGAAATATTTTTAGAAAATTACTCGCTTAGAGAGAAAGATGAAGCAAAATGGCGCTGGCAGAAACACGAGACGGATTAAGGGATTAAAAAGGCTCTGTTGTGATTGGTCAACGGCCTGTAAAAGGACGGTTAGCAACAGGAAAGAACAGAATTAAACGAAAAAAAGGGATAACTAGAAGACAATATTGATAAATAAAATAATTTATTAACACTCAGAAATTACTTAGAGTTGGGTGTCTATTGAAGATTAACTTAGGAGATGACGGCAAAAAAACCCCCCCCAAAACCCGGCCGAATAGTGTCGATTATGTATTTATTTATATACACGCACACACACAAATATTTAATTGTAATTACAATGAAACAAATCTAATTAAAAAAAAGAAAAAATCGCTTTAAATATAAGTAAATTATGCCAAAAAAGAATTTTAAGAATTAGATTCGAGCGCGCAATACTGAACACCTGCGAACAAGACAAAGGTTGGTGGGCAACTGAGCAGTTGTTTTTTCCTATGTGTGTATGGAAGCCTAGAAGATGCCTGAGTGATAATGGGCCTGAATTTGTACGATAAGTGTTTGAGCAAATGTTGAGAGAGAATGGTGTGGAGTATGTGAGAACAACTCCGTATGTACCGTCTTCAAATGGATTGGCTGAACGTACTATGAGAACCTTGTGTGAGATGTTGAGAATGATGAGTACGACAGTGAATGACTGGGATGTATGTCTGGGGAGAGTGTTGTGGGCGTATAATTCAACTGTGCATAGTGCAACTAAAATGTCCCCATGTCAGTTTGTGATGAATTTTGACAGGCAAGTGAAAGATAGGTTTCGTTCGAGTGAAAGTGAGCAGAGTGTATGGCGTGAGGCACATGAAAGGTCCCATTCATTTGAATGGAACGAGTGCTGGGAATGTTGGTATGGTTGTGATGGTTGATCATAAAAGTAAGTTTGTGTATGCAGCACCTGTGAGAGATAAAAGGAGTGTGACTGTTGCGCGTGTTGTTGAGCAGTTGTTTTTTCCTATGTGTGTATGGAAGCCTAGAAGATGTCTGAGTGATAATGGGCCTGAATTTGTACGAGAAGTGTTTGAGCAAATGTTGAGAGAGAGTAGTGTGGAGCATGTGAGAACAACTCCGTATGTACCATCTTCAAATGGATTGGCTGAACGTACTATAAGAACCTTGTGTGAGATGTTGAGAATGATGAGTACGACAGTGAATGACTGGGATGTATGTCTGGGGAGAGTGTTGTGGTCGTATAATTCAACTGTGCATAGTGCAACAGGAATGTCTCCATGTCAGTTTGTGATGAATTTTGAAAGGCAAGTGAAAGATAGGTTTCGTTTGAGTGAAAGTGAGCAGAGTGTATGGCGCGAAGCACATGAAAGGTTCCATTCATTTGAATTGGGTGTGAAAGTATTGAAGGTGAAAGAAGTGAAGGGTAGGTTGAATGTGTCAAAGATGAGTGAGAAGTTTGATGGACCTTAAAGAGTTGTGAGAGTTTGGGAAAATGGGGTGACGTATTTTTTGGAGAGTTTGAATGACGGTATGACTGAAATGGTGCGGGCACATCAAAGTCAGTTAAGGAAATGGAGAGAACCTCCTGACTACCTGGTGAGCCATCCGGTGTATGGACTGTATAGAGAAAGATAAAGTGCATGATGATGAGATTGAATGTGATAGTATGTTTCTGTCTGGGAAAGAGCTAGTCTTAGTCTCGAGGAGTAGAAAGCGTACAAAGAAGAGTGAAAGGAGGAATGCAAGTACGAATGAAAGTAAGTTTGAGCAGAGTGTTTTTGGTATCGATGATCTTGAAAGGGAGATTGAGCTTTTGCATAAACAGGTGAGTGATTTGGCTGGTATAAGTAGACGAGTGATTGAACTGCCTGTGCCTGATTTTTCTGGTTTTGGGAACAGTATGAATGATAGTCTGTTTGGGCAGAATGAACCTAGTGTGGCTGATTTTTCGGGTTTTATGAATGGTAATAGTAGGGGTGAGTTTGATGTAGTGAATGATGAAGTGGCTGATTTTTCAGGTTTCTGGTGGGAACCAGTCGAAGGGGTTTCTGGTATGCCTGTTGAGAATACAGGTGATGTGAGTGATCTGTCTGTTTCGCAAGATTGTGCTTTGAGTTTGATGAGGGTTGTGAGTGAGGAGCTGATGAATGGGGGTATGAAGAGTCAAGGTTCTGAACGGAAGAGTATGAAAGAGTTCTGTCGTGAGATGGGAGAACTAGTAATGAGGGCTAAAAGTATGGTGGACGATATGATCAATAGTGATGATGAGACTGACAGGACGACTGACGAACAACCCCGACTGATTGCTACGCGTAGCCAGGGACCAGTAGACAAGTGTGAATGGGTGCAGAAGGGTGCGATTGAGTATAAAAGGTACTGTGAGTGTATTGTGAGTGACTGTGGTCGAATGGCTTAAGGAAGGAGGGGTGTGGTGGAGTGAATGTGAGTGTGTGTATAAGGGGCCATTCTCACACCCTTTTTCCCAATACTTTCTCCCTCCTTCTGTAAGAATGTGTGTGTTAATGGGAATGGGTTTGTTTTATATTTTAGTTATTTTATGTATAAATAAATTACCATGTCTTTTGTTTTTTTCCAGGCGCCATATTCTGGAAAGGACTTAGTCTAGCACATCTTTATATATCAAACAAAATATTACTTTGTCTTAATAAATTTAACGAAGAGCCCTATTAGTATTGTAAATGAAAGATGGCTTAGAATAGCCACGCAAGAGTGATAAAATCACTTATCTTTCATCAAGCGCAGAGGCGCCGAGTGTTTGGAAGACGAAGGCATTTTGCTCTCTCGAATGGTAGGTGGCTGGACGTCCCCCCCCCCCTCCTCTTTGTACCACGGGAGGCCTTCTCTTTTTTTGGAAACTATATATTGACTGTTATAGTCCGGATCTTTTATTTGGCTGTTGATTTTTTTAAGTAGGATTTGTTTATTTTTTTTATTGAACAGGAGATTGAGCTTTTGCGTAAACAGGTGAGTGATTTGGCTGGTATAAGTAGACGAGTGATTGAGCTGCCTGTGCCTGATTTTTCTGGTTTTGGGAACAGTATGAATGATAGTCTGTTTGGGCAGAATGAACCTAGTGTGGCTGATTTTTTGGGTTTTATGAATGGTAATAGTAGGGGTGAGTTTGATGTAGTGAATGATGAAGTGGCTGATTTTTCAGGTTTCTGGTGGGAACCATCGAAGGGGTTTCTGGTATGCCTGTTGAGAATAGGAAAGAGATATCTAATATATCAACCCATATTTTTGTAAATATTGTATTTTTTGTTAGTAAAGGACTGTACATACAATCCGTTTCATTCTCCTTCGATTTCTCACGTCCAGATTAGTGTAGGAAGCGGGTTGGATCGATTGGGGTTAGTCTAAATTTTTCGACCCGCTACAGTAGGAATGATCTCTACCAACGGGATGGGATACATCTTTCCTTTAAAGGAAAGGCCTTTCTGTCTAATATGACTGAGGATGTCGTAGAGAGGACCCAAAGGAGTATCATGCCAAGAGTAAAGGTGGACGTGCGCCAGTACACCCGCGTCACTCCGGGTACGACCTTTTCGGAGGTCTCTAAGAGGAGTGCCACCGCGCCAGCAAACAAGCCGGGAAACGGAAGAGCGTAGGGGGTCCTACATTCGGGGACTCCGTTAAAGTTCTTCTGTTTAAAGCTAATTCGTTCAGGAACAAGTTTCTTGAGTTTCGTGGCCTCGTAGCAACGGAAGAACCTGAAATGTGTAGCCATAACAGAGTCGTGGGTAAAAACCTCAAACCAAGATTTTGAAGGTGAAGTCACGATTCCCGGTTACCAACCCTTCCAAAAAGATAAGCCTGACAGAGAGGGTGGCGGTGTGATGTATGTCAAGTATATACTCAAATCGACGAACTGCAACATTGTTTTCGACCACAAGCTACTAGGTGTTGCCTTAGATATACGTAGGTCCTGCCAGATACAGGACCCTGCTGCTCTACAAACCCCTAGCCCAACTCGTTGAAAAGGACAGGGATCTGTACCGGCTACTGGTTGAACTTGTTCAAGACAGTGTATGTACCACCTTGGGTTATTTCAATACCCAAGGTAACTGGGAAACCAGAGAACCTTGTTCAACTAAGGTGGTTTAATGCAGAAATTGGTCAACTGTTGAGGGAGCAAAGAACGGTGTACCGGCAGTCAAAGACTTTGATGAACTTTGAAGAGTACCGGAGGCTAGCTAGGAGAGTGAAGTCTAGCATAAGGGCGGCAAAACGTGACGAGGAACTCCGAGTGGCGAAACTTTGTAAAGAGAATCCCAAGGAGTTCTATGGATATGGAAACAACCGTAAACCAATCCGTCGAACGATTGGCCCTTTGAGTAATGATGAGTGGGCCTTAAATGACTCAGATGCAGAAAATGCTGAACTCCTCAACAACTACTTCTCTTCAGTGTTCGCTGAAGAGTTTGGTCCCATCCACCAGCCCACAGGCTGTTATTTGGGTAAGAAGCTGGAGGAAATAGGCTTCACCCAATTCAAAGTAGAGAAGAAAATCCACGACCTAAAGACGAATAGGTCCCCTGGACCTGACCGGTTTCTACCCAAAGTGTTAAATGAAGTGCGCGATGAAGTGCTACAACATCTGAACACAATCTTCAACATGTCAATCCGGACCGGATGCGTTCCTGGAGACTGGGGTGAGTCGGAGGTGACTCCTATCTTCCAGAAAGGAGACTCTAGCTGACCGTCGAACTACTGACCTATTAGTTTAACATCGATACTTGGTAAGCTCATGGAAAGCATGATGGTGGACAAAATAACGTCATATTTAGAGCTGAACCTGCTACTGGAGAGTTCCCAGCACGGTTTCCGAAGGCGCCGGTCATGCCTAACGAACCGTGTGGAATTCTTCCAATCGTTTCCACTGAGCATGATCGAGATAAAGCGGTGGATGTTGTGTACCTTGACTTTCTAAAAGCCTTTGATCAGGTACCACATCGCGGCCTTCTCGGCAAAGTGCGTGCATTGGGTATAGACAGAAAGGTAGCAGGTTAGATAGAGAGCTGGCTAAGCGGCAGACGGTGACGGGTAGTGCTGAATGGACAGGCTTCTAAGTAAGTGCCCGTTCCGTTACTAGCGGTGTACCTCAAGGTTCTGTCCTGGGAACACTACTATTATCATCTATGTTAACGACATGGATGGTGACATGGTTGCGAAGATTTCTAAATTTTCCGACGATACCAAGCTTGGTATGAACTTTGCAGAGGACGGAAACACTGCCCGCCTGCAGGAAGATCTTGGGAAGATTGGGAAGTGGTCGCACACGTAGCAAATGCCTTTTAACGTGAACAAATGCAAAGTACTGCATATCGGCCACCGAAACCTCCAATCACGGTAAATTCTTAACGGCACTGATACTGAGAAGGACTTGCGTCTAACATTCACTAGTGACCTTAAGTTCTCGAAATAGTGCATAGAGGCGGATAAAAAGGCCCAAAGTATGTTAGGTTATATAAAGCGATAGTTTGGATATCGAAACAAGGAAATAGTACCCTGTTTGTACAATTCACTTGTCCGCTTCACCTGGAGTATGCCGTACAACTTTGGAGTTCTTCGTTTCGAAAGGATATCGCGAGATTTGAACCTGTGCAAGCCAGGGCTACCAACTTGATTCCCTCTATCAAACACAAAAGTTACGAGGATAGATTAAAGGAATTTGATCTTTTCTCGTTGCAGACCCGGAGACTGCGTTATCAACTTAGCGGGGTGTTTAAAATACTTCGAGGCTTCGGCAATGTAGACTACACTGATGTTTTCCAACTTATTGAGGGCAGAACTATAGAAATCACGGCTACAAAATTGTACTGTAGCGTTACCACCGCGATATGTGTAAGAGATTTTTCACATACAGTATCTGTGGTAGCTGGAACGCACTTTCAGTGGAAGTTGTCAACACCAATTCTGTTGATCAGTTCAAGTCACAACTGGAGAAAGTCATGAAAAGTGGCCGTTTGGGCACGTAAGCTGTTGAGCAGAACTGCGCCTGCTCGACTGCTAGTCCAATGTTACCCTCTCTGAATGGACCGTAAGGTCTTCTAGGGTACTTTTTATCCTTGTACCTCCTCTTTTTTGCTCTCTCTCTCTCTCCCCCCCCTCCCTCTCCCTCCCTCTTCCTCTCTATCTCCTCCTCCCTCTCCCCCGCCCCCCTCCCCTCCCTTCCCCCCTCCCTCTCCCTCTCTCTCTCTCTTCATATATATATATATATATATATATATATATATATATATATTAGCCTCCCGGCTAGTACAGTGGTTATCTCCCTTTCTCGGCAATCGTTGGGTCGACAGTTCGAATCTTCTTCTGGATTCTTAAAAAAGAAAAAAAAGCTGACACTATTTAGTAGGGAGGTTACCTCCGTGACTGGGCATCACAATGGGGACGAGTAGGTGAAGCTGGTAGCCATGACAGGCTGTCTACCTAAGAGAAGGATAATTCTGATTTCAAAACCTTGGATGTCCAAACGTCACACCTCGGTACCCAATTTAGCAAGTGGGCTATACCATGTGAGGGGAACTCATATATGGCAGCAGATTGATTAGACGGGAAAGGCGAGTAGAAACAGAATTATACCTCGGTTATCTCCTCTACTCCACCTCTTTCATTGGAGAGGGGGAACAAGCTCAAGTTTGTAGAGTACTACGCTTGGGAAGTCTTTGGCAAGTGCCCAAGTATACCAGCTCAAATTCTGTTTCGAGTCTGCTATAGACAGACACAGAGCAAGGGGTCGTTACGAAATGCGCCCTTAGGTCAAGTACGTTAAGTCATATATAAAGAAAGAAAGAGCAAACACAAGTTCTCCGGGTGGTAATAACCACCACAGCGCTTTCGCCATATTTAATTTCTGCCTATCAAAAACCCTTTTCGAAGGTAGAAACCTTGTATTGCAGACCATATAACAATATAGTACAAGAGAAACATAAACTTGACGCTTATGAGCAATGAGAGAAGAAACAGGAGCGTTTTTTTAAAGGTAAGATAAAGGGACATTGGAAGAACACTGGTATCAAAGAGAGCAAAGGACGGCACAATGAAGGCAATCCATAATAAGAAGACAGAAATAACGCCAGGGAGAAAAATGTTTGAAATTCCTGGCCTGGATTCGAAACCGGGTCTGCTGATTTCCGGTCAAATGCTCTGCCGTTAAGCTAGCTGGCACAGTTACTCAACCTCTTTGCTACAGGAAACGCTTTGCGTGGAGTTAAGCTACTGTGCCTGGTGGCTTAACGGCAGAGCATGTGAACTGAAATCATCAGACTCTAAGATTTTCAAATCGAGAGAAGTTAAGGCTGAAGATAAGATGGTAAATGAATGCAGGATTGCAAAGCACTTAAGTTTGTTTCATAAGACTGGTATTCCAATTTCTAAACCTGAAGCCTCTTTCATCAGGCAACACTCTGAGTATCACCATCATCCTCTTAATTTTGATTCATTTACCATCTTATCTTCAGCCTTAACTTCTCTCGATTTGAAAATCATAGTCACTGTACATCAATAAAATAAATCCAAACCTAAATAATTACTCCTCCTCAATTAAACTATTCACTATATAACCCACCAACACTTCAATACATTAACTAGCCAACCGACAACCGAACGAATCCCGTTAGAAGTTTTTATATCTTTAGTTAGTTGGTTTCACAACTCCTACGATAAAGGTTAGTCCCTCTGTTTAATTCATTCTAATTTGTTTTCGGTTTTGGGTTATGTTTATAATTTAATATAATAGGTTATTTTATTGTTTACTCCAGTTACCTTTAATATTTGATATTTGAGTCAGTTGATGATAAACTTCACTTCTTTCTATTATTTTTCAATATTACACTGGATAGTATCAATTAATTATATATGAGGGGAGGTCAATAAGTTTTGCAATTCGGATATAAGGAAACGAGATATGAGGAAAAGTGTTTTATTATTTTTCAAAATAACTATCCTCGACTTTAATGCACTTGCGCCACTTGTCCCTGAGGCTTCGAATTCTCGACAACCAGAAATATGCCGACTGCTGTTCAATCCACTCCTGGACGGCGAGCTGGACATCTTCATCGTCCCCAAACCGGCGTCCACGCAGTGCAGCCTTGAGCTGGCAGAATAAAAAGTAGTCGCTAGGGGCCAGATCTGGACTGTAGGGGGAATGGTTGAGCTCCTCGAACCCGCACTTGCGCTTGGCAGCTTGTGCAACTCTGGCCTTTTGGACTTTGACGTTGTTGAAGTCGATCATGGGGCGAGAGGTTTCTAGGGACCCAACGGACAGAGACCTTGGTCATGGCCAAATTGTCGTGGATGATGTTGATAACACTTCCATGTAATATTCCAAGTTGTCACTCGATTTCTTCGACCTTCACCCGCGATTTTCGAGGATCATCCTCTCCACACGGGCCACATTGTCCTCGTTGGTCACGTCTGACGGGCGTCCTGGACGGGGTCATCTTCAAGGGACTCACGACCATGGCGGAACTCCCTATTCCAGCGAGCAATGGTTGCATAGGAAGGGGCGCTGTCGGTGTACACTCCAACCATGCGTTCATGGATCTCTTTTGCATTCTTGCCTTCCCTAGTTAAAAATTTGATCACTGCGCGGTGCTCAACCTTCTCCATTGTTGAAAAATTTGTGACTGACGATCTGCGATCAGCTGCTGCTTCTTAAATAGTCGAGGCAGGAGCGTGCGGCTGCAGGTCCTGACTTATGATAACTTGTCCTACCCCCCCCCCCCCCACAAACAGCCATCCCCCTTCCTCTGTTTTGCCCTATCGATTCTCAAACCTATTGACCGCCCCTCGTATATTGTTATTTGTGTTCTACTTTAATCTCAATAATTGTCAATTTTATTATTTTTTTAACTTTTCTTCACCCGCTTTTTTAGCCATTATATAATTCATTATTTTAACTGTTATCGTTAATATTCCTTCCCCTTCTCATTAGTCGATACAGTCGCTAAAGATGCTCCTAGGATGTCCGAAACGTCCGGCCAATAAATGATTAGTGTGATCACCTGGGTCTTCATATTCCTAATAATATATATATATATATATATATATATATATATATATATATATATATATATATATATATATATATATATATATATATATATATATATATATATATCTTTATGGGCACAAGTTGTAAGACAGCTATCTTTTTTCATATAAAAATTTAATAGCACTAATGAAACGTTGTATTTTGTTTTAGTATATTTGTGACATAATTATAAAGTGAAATACAGGGTCCCCCCGAAAAAACGGGCCCCAAGTTTCGATAGGCCTAATTTCTTAATTTTCTGCAAGGATTGAATGAAACTTTGGTGATAACTAGTTTATTGTGTTTCAAAACATTATATCAAAACCTGAGAGTCTTTAGACTTTTCTTCTTTATTCTAGAGCACGTGTTCGAGATACTCGTAACCTCCATTTAGCTTTGTGCATTTCTTGAGGCGCAGCACAAAGTTGTCCATGATGTCCTTACGACTAATTGCTCTTATCACCTCCCTGGTGGCTTCCTTGAGTTCCATGATGGTCCTGGGTCTCCCTGCGTACACTCTGTTTTTAAGTTAGCCCCAGAGAAATAAATCTGGAGGGCTAAGGTATGGGCTGTGAGATGCCCACTCAAAATCAGTCTTGAGACTGATCACCACCAAAGTTCTCTTTCAGCCAATCTCGCGACAGGTTTGAGGTGTGAGAGTTTTCTCTATCTTGCTGGAACCAGAACTTCCCCATAAGCGACGAGAACAGGGTCTGTAGCTCTTTCTTTAATGTCTTGAGGCCCTCAACATACCGCTCCTTGGTGACTGTCACTGTCGCGCCAGATTCCTCGAAGAAGAATGGTCCGAAGATGCCTCTTGCTGAGATTGCAGTCCATACCGTGCACTTAGGGGAGTGTAGGGGCTTAGTAGCTACCTCATTTGGTTTGGAGGTCCCCAAAAGACATTTGTCTTCGAGTTTACCTTTCCTTCAAGATGGAAGTGAGCTTCATCTGAGATCAAAAGGAGATAAAGGAAAGTTGGGGTCTCCTGAATCTTCTCCAGTATTTTGACTGCTATAGCCTGTCTCTGCTCCTTGTATGAGGCTTTAAGTGTTTGCGTCTTCTGTATTCTGTATGGGCAATCTCACGGGATATACCGAGGGACTGACTTCGCTTGCACACATAGCGTTTTTGACTCTGCTGAACTGACTCTCTCACGCTCTCGACCAGCTCAGCTATTCGCTTTCTGGGGCGTCCTAGATGGCTTGGAAGGTTGTCACTGGCTTCATTGAGGTTTTCCCCTGTCCTATAGTTCTCGAAGGGGTCCACCCAGTCTTGAATTCTACTCTTGGGGGTGGATTTTTCACACTCGAACTGATGCACGAAAGTATCCTACACTTTCTTGAGCGAGCCTGTCTTGTAGTAATGTTTGACGCAGTATATTCTTTGCTGGAGTTCCCATTGAGATCTAGTTGTGTTCAGAGGCGTTGCTTCTGTCATGCCCTGCGAAGTAAGGGTGATTAGTAAATGAATAAATGAAGGATATATCACAAAAAGTGTGTGCAGGCCCGTTTTAGGGGGCCTAAACCCATTTTATTAATAAATACAATCAATTGATGAGCGCAGTTAATATTTACAGTGATGTCCTTTGCTCTTCAATAATGCTAAAATTCATTTTGTCCTGCTAGAGTCCAAATTTGTGATGATATCCTTCCTGGCTGATATGGCTCCATTTTTGTTTAATAAGCACCCGCAAACTGCTCACAATAAGATGGCTTCTGTTTACCAACCGCTAGTTTGATTTATGGCAGGTCCTGTTGGTCACTAGTTGTGACACCTGGTCTATAGGTTAGTAAGTAATGACACGTTGGAGGTCGCTGGTTATAGGCTGGAAGTTGGCCTATAAGTAGTTGATTACCAGTTTACCGGTGGAGGTCAACACGCCTGTTTCCCATCCAAGTACTAACCTGTTGCTTAACTCCGACGTAGTGCTATTGGGGTATTCGGTTAACGGGCGCTGACCTTGGGCTGATTCTAATCGTAGGGGAGCTTATCCTCTAGTTTGGTTTTAGTTAAGTAGGGTGGGTAAGAGGCCCGTTTGGAATATTCTCAGGGAAAGTAATATCGGAAGGCGGATTCAAAAAGACTTTATTGGGCGGAGGACTTTGTAGGCTTAGGCAGAAAGAATTTGATTGAACTTGTGTTAGGTATTTGAGGCAGGCTTACTAATATATAAGTCTATTTTGACTATCCTTCTAATTTTCTGACTGACTGACTATCTTTTACTCCATCTTAACTCACTTGACTCTGCTGCCTCTAGGCCAGGCCTGGGCAATCATTCGCACGCGTGCCAACCGTGGCGCGTCAAAGACTTCTTACCGGCACGCGAAGACAAATGCTCAGATTAACAAACTAATGTATCTCCAATGATTTAAAACTTATTATTAATTATATGATCAGTGATACAGCAGCAGAATTCTCATTGATGGCAAATAAATGAAAGGTCCACATTTTTCTTTCTCTAGTTTGAAATTTTTTTCTGATAAAAATGGCAAATATTCACTTCTGTTTAATATGTAGCTTTGTAGATAAAATGACTATATTTTCTTTGATTTTTCTGCATCATTCATAATGGATTAAGAATTAATAAAAGAATATATTCAATTGTATATCCTTTCGGTCATTTTTAGTCAAACAAAACGATTAAGCGATTGCGCATTGTAATGTATTGACATTTGAAAAAAACTTTGTATCAAAGATTTGACACACACACTTAAAAAAGGTTCCCTTCCCCCCCATCATGCTCTAGGCTCTACCCAGAGCTGTATATAATGTATTGAAAACCTGTGAGCGTGGCCAACTGTTGACAGATGATATGTTTTGGGCGGAGCTTACTCTACAGGATGTTAATTTGTGTGTGCACGTGGATAAAGAAAATCTTTATCACAAATTTCGAGAATACAATTTTGCTTTTTCGTACCCCTCTGGCAGTAAATAAAGTCCGCATCTTTCCTGTCTTCAGCTCGGTGTCAACGACTGCACTTGTTTTGACGTTTGTTGGTACAGCTGTGGCGTTTTCTAGAATCTTAGGGATTCCAAGAGGTGTGTAACTGTATACGCGTGTGAGTTCGTATGCGTGTGAAAATTTGTTCTGCCTGTAGCCCTTTATAAGAATAGTATATATTATTGTTTACATGATCAAATGATGTATATTATTTTTTCTTTGACAAAAATGTTATATATATATATATATATATATATATATATATATATATATTACTTTTTAAATGACAAAATCTTATATATTTTGGATTACTTGCATGCGCATAATTATGTGCGTGCACATTTCAATGCTTTCATAGGATTTATATGAAACACATCTGTGAGGCTTCATTGTCAATCCTATTTTGCCTTGCAATGTGGCGCTACAGATTATCGCCCGTAAATTCTATATTGGGTTCAAATTTGGCGAATTCCCCAGCCAAAGTTCCAAAAGAACTTTGTCATTACATCTGCCGCCTAATTATTATTGTGCAATTGCAAATAATTCTCGATTTTACAAAGCCGAGCTAGATTAGAGAAAACTAAACTTTCCATTCTCTTCCACAAGCAGTGATAACAATTGGATCAAGTAAAGATAGTCCCTCCCGTTTTAACAAGTAAAAATCATCCTTCACAAAGTTAGACTAGTAAAGCTTATCCTTCCCTAGAATAAAATTAAAAAAATAACTTAAAAAAAATATTTAAGAACATATTGTCAGAAAGTTTATTTTTAAACAACCAGGCAATGGCTTCGCCACTCCCCCTACGGATGGGGGAAGCTTGTGCTTAGCTACTAACATTAAAATTTATAATCTTAAAAAAAGCAGCCATGGTTAAATTTTTATAATTTTTCTGAACTTCGCCAATTGTAATAATTTTAAAAAGCAACTCTAAACTAAATTTTCCCCCTTTCAAAATATCACGTTGCTAAAATATAGTTATAGATAAAATCAAAAAGCAGCCTTACTTAAATTTTAATCAATTTTCTGAACTTCACCAATTGTAATTCATTTTCTTATAAAGCATTGGATAATCATATTTATTTTTCTGAACTAAACTATTTTGTTTTTTCAAACTCTAAAGGAATTCTTAGAAATTACCTTGATCAAAATTTAAAATATACTTAAGTCATAACCAAACTAAGATGAAATTATTATTCAAATACTCCCCCAAATCCCGTTCTTAAATTATAGATGTAGTGATGAAGATATATATATATATATATATATATATATATATATAGTACAAGAAAGAGAAATTTTGACGCGAATGAGCAATGAGACAAGAAACAGGCATTTTTTAGAGGTAAGAGAAAGGGACATTAGAAGAAGACTAGAATCAAAGAGAGCAGAGGGCGGCACAATGAAGGCAATCCTTTACCGAGAATACAGAGATAACGCCAGGGGAAAAAAGTTTGAAATTCCTGGCCGGGACTCGAACCCGGGTCTGCTGATTGCCGGTCAGATGCTCTACCGCTGAGCTACCAGGCACAGTGACTTTAACTCGCCCAAAGCGTTACCCCATCAAACCCAGTATCTCTCTAAGCTAGGAACCTCCAAGGAATTTTTATACCACATCTTCTTACCCGCCCACAATATAAAGGCTCATCCCCAAGTCACATACAAAGAAGAAGGAGCAAATGCAAGTTCTGCGGGTGATAACAACCACCACATGGCTTTCGCCATATTTATTTTCTGCCTTTCAAAACAATTTTGAAGACAGACATAAAGGTGCAGAAACCTTGCATTGCAGACTATATTACAATATAGTACAAGAAAGAGAAATTTTGACGCGAATGAGCAATGAGACATATATATATATATATATATATATATATATATATATATATATATATATATATATATATATATATATATATATACAGAACAACAAGGATATCTGGACCAATAATCTGGATAAATTCCTGAAGTCACAGAAGAATCTTGAATCGAAGATAATTGCAGAACGTTACTCCAACTGCACATCATTGAACGGTACCAGTTTTTGGGGACAGAAATCAAAGGAAGAGAGGATTGAATAGAGGAAATTTCCAAAGAATTATAAAAACAAGGTCTGCTGACCAAAAATTCGCGTGCCCACGCTTATTCTGATTTATGACCACTCCTAACATAATATAGCCAAGCCTATCATATTATAGCCTAGACTAGTATAGCATACCATACCCTAGACTAGAAGAGCCTTGATTAGCTAGCCTATCGTAGCCTAACATAGTATTACCTAGCATGGCAGAGCATATCCCTTCCTAGTCTATTATACTTTAGCCTACCCTAGCATAGCATAGTATATTCCTATCTAACTTAGAATAGCTTATCATATCCTAGCATAGTATAACCTAGCCTAGCATTAACTATCCTAGAAAAGTATAGCCTATACTATCATATTATATATACCCTAGTCAAGCATAGCTTAGTAATGTCTAGCCTAACATACTACATGCTATCCTAGCATAGCATTTTATAGCCTAAATTAGCATAATATATCTTACCCTTATACATTATAGCCCTCCCTAGCCTATTATACTCTAGCCTACTCTAGCATAGTATAGCCCTATCTAGCCTAGAGTAGCTTAGCCTAGCCTAGTATAACCTAGCCTATCATTAACTATCCTAGACAAGTCTAACCTATACTATCCTATTATACAATAGTAAAGCATAGCTTAGTATTGTCTATCCTAAGATACTATATGCTATCCTATCATAGCATTGTATAGCCTAGATTAGCATAGTACATCTTATTCTTCTACACTATATCCTAGCATAGCTTAGCATAGTATAACCTAGCCTATAATAGCCTATCATAGTATATATTATTCTAGGCTTTCCTAGCAGATTATAGCATATTATAACCTAGTCTAGCCTAGCAGAGTATCCGCCCAATAGTTATGATGTTATTGCCAAAACAAAAACTATTTCCCGTGCTAATATTTGGAAGATTTTGGTAATTATATCATTCGAAAGAGAATGTAAAACAACATAAATGTTTTAAATTTCGTTAGAATCGGCCGGATAGTTATTATGTTATTACAAAAAAAAAGCAAAACAGGAACCGACCGACCGACGACCGACCGTCTAGACTCGCACGCGACTAAAAACATGGAAGAATAAATTTATTTTCCGCATATGTCAGATCAAGAAATATAAGCAAGGCTTGACAAGGTGATGAAGTCTAATGGTGAATGTGTTAGGAAGGAAAAATGTGATGCACTGCGTGAAGCTTTTGATATAACTAAAGTAAATAGCCAGTAGTTATGCTCGGAAGACAAATGACTACCATCTCCAAGTGGAAGGAGAAGGGGTACTCTACAGGTCATATATATATATATATATATATATATATATATATATATATATATATATATATATATATATATATATATATATATATATATATATATATATATATATATATATATATATATATATATATATATATATCCTAAAAGCTTGCTTATTCGGAAGATTTTTTTTTGTCTTTCACGTAGCCGAGTGGTCTAAGGGACGGTTTAATTGAGATCAAAGCGATTGCTCGCAGCCTCAGTGTGCACGGTTCGAATCCTACCCATGTACGGAATTTTTGCGAATTTGGAAAATAACATCTCCGAAGAAAAACTATCCTGTTTTTCTGTTTCTTGCGGTTTGCTGGATTATATATATATATATATATATATATATATATATATATATATATATATATATATATATATACAGTAATGTGAAAATTAGTTCAAACAGTACCAAATATTTGGACTATTTCATAATATGTCTTCATTTTTGGCAACAATAATGAATTATTTTTTGTTTTCCGTGCAGAATACTGTACTAGTAACATCTAGCAACTGTTTTGTTGTGCCCTAGCTGCACTAAGCCTGACAGTGCTACACCAGAGCTTGTCGTTGATTATTATTGCTGGGGTCGTGCTCCGTGGTGTACTCGGTTCTGCCGGAATATTCGAATACCTTCCAATCATTCTTAGAATATAAATTTAATATGAATATCACACCCAAGAAGCGTGCAAGTATTATAGTTCTTAGAAAACATGCTGATTTCTGAGGAAATGAAGGTAGCAAAGTCAACTGTTGGTGATATTGCGAAAAGAGCTGAAGCCACTGCGACAAGGAAAATGGGGAAGAAAGCGAAAGACACCCCTTCACAATGACAAGGCTGTCATCAGAAATAGTATGAAGGATCCCAAGAAAACCAATTAAGACCTCCAGAGAGATTTGTCTTTAGCTGGTGTAAATCTTTCTTCTTCAACCGTACGGCGAAGGCTCATTGAAGTTGGCAGATTTGCTAGAAAACCGGTACGTCAAAAGTTATTGACTTGTGCTATGAAGACAAAAAAAGGTCTTCGCTGGGCACGCAAGTATGATGGATGTGAGTCAGCTGACTGGAAGAAAGTTATGTTTTCAAATGAATCGCATTTTCAAGTACATGGGCATAGGTCAGTGGTAGTGAGACGAAGCAAACATGAATCACTTCAGCCAGGCCACATTCAACAGACGCCAAAATACCCAGCTAAGAAGATGTTTTGGGGTTGTTTTAGCGCTAAAGGCCTATGGCGGCTTCTTACTATTGAGGAAATGATGGACAGCGTTAAATACAAGGTAATCCTGCAGACTCACTTGCTTCCCGCGATGAGGAAAGACTTTCCTGATGGAGGCGGCATATATATATATATATATATATATATATATATATGGTGCGGTTAAGGTAATGGCATAATTAGACAACTGCTCTGCTTCAGGTCCAGCAGGTGATCCTATCCTCCTTGAACTGGAAGACAACACTTAGGGATGACCCATCCATCAGCCCCAAAAAGCTGATTTCAAAGACACGCCTTTATGTCGTCTCGTTTACCGTCACAGAAAACTGTTATTATTAATATATTAACAGCGTTGACTGAGCCAAAACGCTCGAAAGATGGAAAAATATCCAAGAAAAATTGGTGCGGTTAAGGTAATGGCTCAGTCAACGCTGTTAATATATTAATAATAACAGTTTTCTGTGACGGTAAACGAGACGACATAAAGGCGTGTCTTTGAAATCAGCTTTTTTGGGCTGATGGATGGGTCATCCCTAAGTGTTGTCTTCCAGTTCAAGGAGGATAGGATCACCTGCTGGACCTGAAGCAGAGCAGTTGTCTAATTATGCCATTACCTTAACCGCACCAATTTGTCTTGGATATTTTTCCATATATATATATATATATATATATATATATATATATATATATATATATATATATATATATATATATATGACATGTGTGCGTTTCACACAAGTGAATGTGTAGTTGGATAAAAGGCGCTCATTGGAAGTATCGTTTTCCTCATCTCTTCCCTGGAAAAAGGAAATTTAATGACGAAGTACATAGCAGAGCTTTTGGCAGCTACCATTTCGTTTAATTTTCGCTACAACAAAAAGGTATATGTTAGAAATAAATCATTTCGCTATCTTATCTCAAAATTACAATAAAAATGAGACTCCAGAGAGATGTTGAATGGTCGTCTGCATTTCAGTGATCTAGCCTATGCTGTTTTGTCTCCCTCTCTCCAGTTACTCGTCTGGTGCCTGAGTGATAGGATGTGCAACTGATTCTTCGTTTCGTCCAATTCATTCCCCCTCCCCCTTCCACTGTCTTCCCCATTTGTAATGTGATATGTCGAGCACAGAAGCTAAAGAAAAATCTTGGTAAGTATTGAAAGGCTATTTCTACTGATCCTGGTTAAATACGACCTGGAATATTTCTCCCCTTATTTATTTCCTCTAATATTTCATAATTAGGTTCGATGCAGCTGTATAATATATTTTATCCAAACTACTAAAATGCAGTCTCAGTTTAAGGTCGGAAACGTTTTAGAATAAATGATTGTTGTTGCTGCTTTTGCAGGCATCTTCATATTCCTGCTTCGGATGACATCCCCGTTTAGGCAGCAAAAACAATTATTTATTCTAAAACGTTTCTGACCTTAAACTGAGACTTATTTTATTGGTTAAGATACAAGATATAGAATAGCTGCATCGAACCTAATTTTGAAATATTAAAATATAAAGATTAGAGATAGAGCACCACAACAAAAATAATCAATATAGCAACATCCAAGATTAAAAGTTTTTATTACTGATAAATAAAGCATAATACGTTGAAAAGATCTTGTAAATATGTAAAGGTTCATGATAGAATTTTCAAAAGGCAACATACAGACGTGGGCAAAAATTTAGTAATTGGCCAATTTTATTTTTTTATACTTTAAAGCCCGGCTTTAGAATTTATTAATAAAGAAATGCGATGGTCATGGACAAGCTAAGGATTACACATGAGCTTTGAATGTCGCTATTTCTGTGCTACACCCGAATTCATTCTTCTGTTAGTTGAATATTTTATTTTATCTATCTTCTTTCTTTAATTTTCGCTTAAAAATTATCCATAGATTAGCCACAGAGTTCATATTTGGCCTATTCCTAGACTATCGAAATGTTGGTATTTTGTTGGAAACTACACTGAATAATCAATTCATCATTGAAGATGACCTGAGGAAAATAAATTGATCCATCAATTCCTCCCCAATATTCAATTTGACACTCCATCTCAATTAGAACCGGGGAGGGCACTTAGTTAAACCCAATTCTGTTCTGTCCAATCAACATAGTTTTTAGCCCCCATTTTTCTGTGTTTGCCATTACTTGTGTTAACTGTTTTTTCTTGGGCGCTGTCCTCACATTTATACTTCATACCGTTCAAACGATAACCCCAACTTTACTTTGCTACAATCGCATTTGTAAGGTTTCGCTAGTCATTCTTCTGGTTTTCCTATCTCTCCTGAGAAAAATACTGTTGTAACTCGCTGACTGCCACAAAGATTCTTCGTTTTTAGATTTCGATGATCCTCACTCAACAATTTCTACCTCATTCTCGAAGCTACAGATGCTTAATAATATCAAGGGTGATCCTCGGAAATAGGACCCAAAAGAAAACCCTTTTGTAACTCTTAAAGTATAAGTTCTTTTATAAGATCTCATACACCATGCGAAATAATATAGGGTCAATTTTATATACTAGGACTTCAAAATAAAAGCGTTAAAAGAAATTTATTGACTAATATTGCTTAGTCATGCAATATGACTTCAGGGACTGTTGAGCAGCTTTGTTTTATTTGTTAGCAATATTTTAAACATGGAAGACATTTAAACAAGGTCTGCTGACCAAAGTCGAGTGCTCTCACTTATTCTGATTTATGACCTTACGACCTTCAAAACTTTCAATAATTCCCGGAATATATATATATATATATATATATATATATATATATATATATATATATATATATATATATATATATATATATATATATATATATATATATATATATATATATACATACATATATATATATATACAAGGTGTCCCAGAAAAAAGTTAACCGTACTTTGAATTAGTATAACTCAAAAACTATTGGAGATTTTTGGGTCCTGCAAAAAGAGTTTTATTTTACAACTATTTCTCTGTGGATTCTGGAAATTCCATTAAATTCCCTATTCTGATGTTGATACACTAATTGGTTTAGTGGAGGCTATCAAAAATATGTTTGCGCAAGGAGGTAAAATAATGAAACAAAGCCTAGGAAGGCTAGGCCACCGTGCACTTTCTAGAGAAGCGTAGGGAGCCTAGGTAGCCTAGGTCACTGTGCGATTCTTCAAGCAAAGCCTAGGCCATTTTACAGTGATTTTTCAGCCGCGCTGTGGTATGATCTCGTCATTATTGCTTACTAAGCAAATCAAAGCGTTTCTGGGTAAAAGCTTACTTTCGTAGAACCTTTTTAATCATGCAGTTAACAAAAAGATCAACTCGTATTTGTAGTCACAAACTTTATTAAGACTGGCAGTATTAAACAAGTACAAGATTCATTTGATCAACGTTTTCCAGGTAGGCACCCACCAAGCAAGCCCACAATTTGGAAAAATGTTCGCAAATACCAACATGAAGGAACATGCTTAAATAAGTAAAAGTCGTTCGGGTCGTATGAGAACCATAGGAACAACAGAAAATATCGAAAATGTTCAGATGACACTTCTTCAAAATCCACATGTATCAGTCAAAGTCATCATTTAACCGCATTATTAAACATGACTTAAAATGGCATCCCTATAAGATGCATGCAAGACACCAGCTTCTTGAAACTGATTTTCCTCGTCGTAGACAATTTGTCGAATGGCTTTTCCATAAACATGTTCGTTTCTTGGAAAACATTGTGATTGGTGACGAGGCAGCCTTTTTCATGAATGGAAAGATAACTAGACATAACATTTGGCAATATGCGCCGCTGAACCCCCCCTCCCCCCCCATCCCAGCATTCAACTTTGAAGCACGTATTTGTCAGCAGAAAGTGTCTCTGTTGATCGGAATATGCGGGAATGGCTATCTTGTCGGCCCATAGTTTTACGAGAATAACTTGTATGGTGCTGCCTACTTGAGCATGATCAACGAAAGGATCTTCCGGGAACTCCGCCAGATTTATGTCAATTAATTCAATAGACTGGTGGATTCAGGACGGCGCACCAGCTTATAGACAGCTTGCTGTAAGAACAAAACTAAGAGAAACGTTTGATAACTGCATTGGCGCGCTAAATCATGCAATTGAATGGCCCCCAAGATCCCCTGACTTAACACCGTGCGATTATTTCTTATGGCGATATCTAAAGAATAAAGTGTATTCTACTCCACCACAAAGCATCAACCAGTTAAGAGATAGTATCACACGTGAAGTCAATAGACTTAAGGAAAATCACAAGTTAATCCTAAAAGTTGTTCAATCAATGCCATCAATGGCGCAACTGTGCTCGGAAAGAAATGGAGGACATGTGGAAGGAAACGGTGCTTAGAAAATTAAAAAATGGATTTGCATTCCTCATATGAAGAGGTGTTTTTGTTAAAAATGGATATAAATATATTTGTTGAATTTAAACTTCGAAGTTTCCGTATTTTACTTCATTGCGCAAACATAATTTTGATCGCCTCCACTAAACCCATTAGTGTATCAATATCGTAAAAGGAAATTTAATGAAATTTCCAGAATCGACAGATAAATAGTTAGTAATTTTTTTCTTTTGCAGGACTCAAAAATCTCTAATAGGTTTTGAGTTATACAAATTCAAAGTACGGTTAACTTTTTTCTGGGACACCTTGTATATATATATATATATATATATATATATATATATATATATATATATATATATATATATATATATATATATATATATATATATATATATATATATATATATATACCAAATGATATACCGAAAATGTAGGGTTTCAAATTTCGTTAGAATCGGCCGAATAGTTATGTGTTATTGCTAAATAATTCCCCAGCTAACCTTGGGAGGACTTTGACAATTGTATTACTCGAAAGAGAATGTAAAACAACAGAAGGGAGTCAAATTTTGTTGAATCGGCCGAATAGTTACAATGTTATTACCAAAACAACGAACAAAACAAAACGGGGATCGAGGGAACGACCGACCGACCGACATAGTGAGATATAGAGTCGCTCACGACTAAAAATATAATAATAATCTTACAACTGGACTATTCCTAAAATAAAGACCTACGACATGTTTTAGTATTAATGGTGTTTTTAGACATTGTAGTCGTCATATATGGTTTCGGTTTTGGCCGGAATGTATATATTTTTAAGATGCTCCACCTTGCTTGGTTCCAAATGAAATTGAAATAAGTCTGTTGTGGTTGCACACCCCCGCTATTTTTAATCACTTAGTAGTATTAACAATTCGAAAGCCTAGCATTAGGTTGCCAAATTAGTGTTGCTAATGTTTGAAGTCAGGGTTTCTTTTCACATCAAGAGAAGGCAAGGGGAGTTATTTCAATTTCATTTTGAACCAAGCAAGGTGGAGTATCTCTAAAAGATGTACTTTCTGCGCCAAACCGAAACCATATATGACGACTACAATGCCTACAAACACCATTAATACTGTTTTTAATACTAAAAGCTCTGCGTAGGTCCTCTACAGTTTCACCATATTAGGAATACAGAGCCTTTCTTATGGATGCCATTCTTATGGATCACCCAGTATATTGCGAAATAGAACTTATCGCAATGGTCCATTTTCTGTTCAAAATGAACGTTGCAGTTGATGATAGATATGTGAACTCACATATTTGACAAGTGTGGACCCGTCGCTGTGGATTTGCTCTTACTTGAGATGTAGAACGGCATTGATTATAGAACTACAGAACTACAGAATCTAGGACCAGCAAAGACCCTAAGGTCCGCTCGAGGCTAGTCCGCTACACTACATCCGAAACTACGATACACACTTATCTACGAGTGTATCTCTAACATGCTATATATATTTTTTTTTATTATTATTATTTTTTTTTTTTAAATATATAATCTACTGTACACACTTATCTACATGTGTACAATGTCATGCATATTAACTACTTCAACCTAGGGGGGGTGATAGAAAGTTTTTCTTCTCAACTTCCGCAGCCCTCGACTGCTAGTGGTGAAAATTTAGTTATAGGATAGGCGGAAAAGAAAATGGATATCTAAACTACACATGCAAGAGAAATCGCTGGCATCATTTTTAGTCATCATTTTTACTCTCGTTGTTCCTCCGCTCCAAACTCCTTTTGCAAAGACGTTATTCTTTACTGTGCTCAGACTACGTTATATTTATACTATTTAAGTGCGCGTCGAGACGGTTTTTAAACATATTTACCGACCTACTATCCACTACGTGGGTGGGTAGCCTATTCCAAATTTGAGTAATTTTAAACGTAAAATAGTTTTGGGCTATACTAGTGTTAAATCGCTTGTTGACTAATTTTAATCCGTGTTGCCGAGTGTTTCCCCTATGATCCAATTCGAACAAATTCCTATAATCAACGTTTGAAAATCCTTTCAATATTTTAAATACTTCTATTAGCTGGCCACGTAATCTTCTGCCTTCGAGAGATGGCAAATCTAATGCCCTGAGTCTATCCTCATAGGGCCTGTTTCTCAGCTCGGGAATTAATTTTGTAGCCCTACGCTGCACTCTTTCTAATTGCGCGATATCTTTGTTTAAGTATGGAGCCCAAAATTGAACCGCATATTCGAGCAGTGGACGCACAAGTGATTTATACAATGGTAAAATTATCTCTTTGGATTTGAACGTGAAATTACGCGCGATATAACCCAGCACACGATTTGCTTTTTTACATGCATCCGCGCATTGTTTCGTGACTTTGAAGTCATCCGAGACTAAAACTCCCAGGTCTTTTTCCAATTTAACTACGTCGAGGACCTGGCCTTTCATGGTATACTCTACCCTCAAATTATGGCAACCCAAATGCATCACCTTACATTTACTTAAATTAAACTGCATTTGCCACTTATCCGCCCATCTGACAATCAAGTTTAGGTCCTTTTGTAATTTTTCTACATCCGATCTTACATAGGCACGGTTGCCCAGCTTCGTGTCGTCAGCAAATTTAGAAATCGTACTAAATACGCCATTATCCAAATCGTTTATATATATTAGAAACAATAATGGGCCAAGAACGGAGCCTTGTGGCACTCCACTACTGACGTTGACCCAGTCAGAACATTCACCATTTATAACTACTCGCTGCGAACGATCCTTCAGCCAATTTCTAATCCAATTTAATATCTTACCCTTCACACCGATTGCTTTAACTTTCATTAATAATCTCTCGTGCGGAACGGTGTCAAACGCCTTTTTAAAGTCTAGATAGATTACATCTACAGCTTTGCTTTCGTCGTAAACGCAAATCATTTTATGGAAGAACTCCAGCAAATTTGTCAAGCACGATCTCGCCCGCCTAAACCCATGTTGGGAATCTTTAATTAGATTATTTAGCTCGAGGTGGCTCACTATTCTATCTCTAATTACCGATTCTAAAAGCTTTCCAACTACCGAAGTTAGACTAATAGGACGAAAATTCGTTGCTTCGTATCTATTCCCATTCTTAAATATTGGTGTAACGTTTGCACGCTTGAAGTCTAAAGGGACTACGCCATCTTCTAATGAGCGATTGAAAATTGCACGCAACGGCTTCGCAAGCTCATTCTTAAGTTCCTTTAAATATACCTTTTATATATACCAGCGTTCAGACTATCATTCAAAGAATGTTGATTAATAAATGTTTTGTATCCTTATTTGCATATTAATTGAAGAGCTAGTGGTTATCTCCTTGCCTCCTTCCTGGTTTATTAAATAATAAATATTATCACCAATAATGCGGGGAGCTAAACGATTGTTACTTCTTCTACCCAGCGTCGAAGCCAACATCATCTACCATCGTCTTCGCTGGTCAGGCCACGTCCTACGAATGGAACGTTTCCGACCCCCCAGGATCATGCTCTACAGGGAAATCGCCCCCGGAACAAGACCCAGAAGAGGACCAAAGCGACGCTACAAATACCAGCTTAAGCGAACCCTGGCCCAAACTAACATTGAACCTTCTTCGTGGGAGCAAACTGCCAAGAACAGAGGAGCCTGTAGGACAGCTGTCCGCGATTGCACCGCTGTCTTTAAGGAGAACAGAAGACAGCATAAGGAGGACAAACGTAGGTAGAAAGAGCGACTGGAGCAACCTCGTCCTCCTCCTGCCCTCCCGTGTAACTTCTGCTTACGGCTCTTCCACAATAGACTGGGCCTCCTAAGTCATATCTGGCACAAAAATCAGCCGAACAGACCGGATAACTGAGGATGGAACCGATGCTTGGACACGAGCTGTAGCCGACGGTGACTAACCCCACTCCCATTTAAGCTTTTCTTGAAATATATCATGTTTACAATTGTAATTTAATAATCACATCGTTTTTGATGGGCATCTTAATTGAGATTCGGATTCATAAACATCAGGTATTTTATCGTTTCGTTCCATAGCAAACAATACCTACTTGGGAGGAGTATAAGATTTTACTTCTACTGTTTCATCGTTCTTCTTTTCTGTCGAAAGTAGAGACACTCGATCCACCATTCCCGTCCTCCATTTGATAATCTGCATTTTACGCACATCTCCTATAGACTCTCTATTTGTCGATGTTATAAAGATGCTCCTGATGCTGCATGTTCTATGTACACGGCAAATGTTCTTGTATATAAATATGTGTACAACGTCTACCCAATTAATTAATAGCTATCGCTTCGCATACGAAAAACCTCGACTCGATAATCTCCACACATACATTGAGCAACACAAATAAAAAAGGCCCAGAAAAAATCAAAACTGGGCCGCCAGATTCATCTCAAACAAGGGAAAATACGATCGGCTCATATCAGAAGAACTACACCGGAGAACAACATTAGAACCAATAAACCAAGTTCTATACGAACATGCCAAAAACCTATGGAACCTCCGGAAGAAATAATCAAATAACTATGCCTCATAAGAAATCCGTCAGGTCAGATTTAGTCAACGATTTGACGGAAGCAAAATAAAAACACCACGAAATATTAACTCGATATATGAATAAAAGAAAGAAAAACAAAATCCCGAATAAGACAACCGAAATTGACAACTTATTCAGAAAAACAAAATAGACAACTGAAGTAGAAAAAACGAAATAGATAACCGATGAGACCATAAATAAAAATAAAAATAAAATAAGGAGAAACCCAAAGAGAAAAGAAAGAAAGAAAAAAACAAACAAAAACAAAATGAATACGAAAAAAAGCAAAATGTGCCAGAAAAAGCATAAAACCAATAAATAAAACAACAAATGATACAAAAGCTCAAACGAACAAACAATAACAAAGGCTCGATTGCTCTAAATACAACTAATACCCACCGAAGAAATCAAAACAAAAATAAAAACGAAAGCGTTGCCAGGCAACCTAGCACCAATTATTATTATCTTCATCCATACCTCCCCATAATCATCCCTCTTTATATCCATATCATCAATAATATTTTTTAACCATCCTATCTTATTCTCTCACATATTCACCTTTTATCTATCCCTACTCCCTTATAATTATTTTATGATAAATGCAACTCGCAAACTTTTGGCTGCTGTATCTCCAACTCCGAGCTCAAGAATTAGGTAAGCCTACTTGACAATTAATAATAGCGATAGGGTCTACCTTCGAAATATTTACGATTCGTCTCATTGGCTGCTATTTTAGGATTTTATCCTGACAAAACCTTTTTACAACCAAAAAGGCTCACGCCACATAAGATGAGGTTGGCCTCCCTGATCTACATACAAACCGTTATCAGATTCAGTCAAGGTATCGTAGTGATATACGATGATATAGCACATTTTATTGTTGTGCTTCTACGAAAGTTTGTATTGTATTTTGATATCTTAAGTATGAATCTTTATCAAGACATTTTTATGAGGCTAAATTAAATAAGAATTCCAATAAATAGGCTCCACATGTAGAGCTTATTGTATTCTTTTCTTTCCTTGTTTGGCGCATGGAATGTTTTCTCCTGACTGCGTAAATTATTTTTATTATGTAATTAAATATGAATAATTTTTGAAAAGTCAGAATATAAATAAGTAAGTATATAAAGAAAAAAAATTAATGAAAGTACAGACAAACAGTAATTTTTCTCCGACAGCAAAGTTTGCTCCGATTGGAAGATTCCGTCTAAGAGGCAACCACGGTATTTTTAAATCTGGAGAAGGACTAAGATACCACATGACGATACGGTATAATGGAGATTTCCCACCCATTGGTGGCGAGGGGACACCTCCCAATCTTTATTTTGACTATTTGTGAGATCGTGGATTCTCCATTGGCCCTCTCCGGCCCAATGGAGCAGGAAGAGGGCATATCGCAGGGAAATGTCCCCAGTGTCACACTCTTTGCCCTGAACATCAATGGTATCACCTAAGGGCTGCAGCAACATGTTCTCGCTATGCTCTATGTGGACGAACTTTCCATCTCTTTTGGGGATCCCAGATACCACTCTGGAGCGTTGACTCCAACAGGCATTGAACCGCATCTCTCCTCGCTATGCCCAAGCGCACAGGTTTAGGTTTTCCTCTGCCAAGACTAAGGTGGTGCATTTCTGCCACTATCCACGGCTCCACCCGACCAAAATTGTTCTTAATCATGGTTCGCCTAGAAAGGCGGATTTACTTCGTTTCCATGGTCTTGTATTCGACCTATGCCTCACCTAGGAGGCTCATATTCATAGCCATAGTCTCTCTTTATCTGCCCCATTGGCATGCCTCGTTTCGTAAGGTTCAGCACTTGGGGTGCTGACAAAGGCACTGCCTTACCTTTTTACAAATCCTTTGTTCGTCCATAGCTTGACTACGGATGCGAGTTTTATACATCAGCAATCGAGCCTTTATTGCTGAATGATGACTCTATCCACCACACTGGTCTCCACCTAGCGAGCGGTGGCTTTCGCTCGTCCCCCATTAAAAGCCTACTTGTCGATTCCAGGTAGGTGCCACTCGCTCTGTGCTTTACACAGTGCATTATGCGCCTGTACGCGCGAGCTCGTTGCCTTCCTCAATCGCCAACGGCTATCACTGCATCTCCGGCCGATCTCGACGGCCTATGTCGCTAAAAGACGACAGTTATTTCATAATTACTTTGGGTTTGGGGTTAAGAAAGTCTTTGAGAAATCTGTGTAGCTCATAGGTGTGTGACGCCTCTGGTTCTGCCCAGGAAGCTATCCTGGACGGTACTAGCTCAGACTATTTGTTTCCACTGTTTTGCTCCTAAACTTCCACAGCGACGGACGTATTGCCATCGACCTTTTTGGAGTTCACTTCCTGTCACGCTGGATCCGTGCCAGTGTGCACGGAGGGCTCTAAGTCACAGGAAGGAGTCGGTTTCCAAGCCTTATCTCTTCTGTTAGAAGTCAGCGAGGCTCTAACAGACGCAGCCTTTTTCGTCACGCCCGTGCTGGTTGCAATACACTGCTCGGTACGGAAATAACGCTTCGTGCCTGGTATGAAGATCAGATTCTCATCTCTAGCGATGCAAAAACTGCCCTGAATGTCTTCTGGGAATTTGAATCTCCACATCCCCTGGATCGATTGTAGGATTGGTTCAACGGATTATCATGGAGATGGACACACAAATCCTCATCCCCCCTCCGCCTGGAACGATGTATCCCTAACGTCATGATTGGTGGGACCCGGGTGGATGTCGAGATTATTTTCTGATGGGTTTCTGACTTTGTGGTAATTGAGGGGGATGAACGTGCTGATGAAGTTGCCAAAGAGGTCTGGAAGGAGTGAGCGTCCAAACGACCGTTTCGCTCTCCACATTGACTATATGGCATGAATCAGAGCAGCTCTCCGTGCTGCCTGGCAAATAAGAAGTGAGACGGTGGAGGGGAAATTAAAGTTCCGTGCATATATACTCAACAATGCATCAATGGCTTTAGGTCGCTTTCTCTCGTGTTTGAATTGGGCATAATCGCTGGATTAACCGCTATTTGATGGAACGTCCCGGACTGTTCGGGACATTCTTGTCGAATGGGTTATTCTGCGTGATCTTCGCGTAGGTTAACTGCCCCGGTATCGGGACGATCAGGGTCGCTAAGGCCTGTCTCTTGTAGTAGTGACTTGTTCGTGTACACAGACTTGTGGTCTATCTGACTTTTTGGAGGAGGCTAGTCTCATCCATTTTATTTGACTATCTTTGTTGTAAGTCGGTTGTTCCTGCCCTGGAGGGAGACGGGCTTTCCCACGACTCCGGGGGGTGCTTCCTTATTCTTGCGTTTTGCTTTGGTTTTCTTTTTTTGTTTTGTTTTTGGTCTTTTGGTACCTTTTGCACATTTGTTTGTTTTTAATCTAACCTTAAATTATGTCTTGAAAGGATTACAGCGAATTATGCTCAAATATGCCGTCGAAAGGTGTGTGATAATAATAATAATATTAATAATAAAATTAAATGATTAAGCTCCCTTCCTCTTGTTTGGAGCTTCTGGATGATCCTTCGTTAGGATGAGAAAAGGGGAGGGTTTTTAGGAGTCCTGTGTCGTGTTAAAGGGTGAAGCATCTTAATAATATCTATGTTTAGGGCTGCTTTTTATCTAAAGGGAGTGGAGCACTACCAAATTTGCCCAAGAACGCTGCCATGAACTCAAAATAGTAGCAAAACGTGCTTCATCAGCACCTTTTCCTATCAGTTCAGAACCATCTTTGGAATGATGAGTGTATTTTCAGCATGGTAGCACACCTTGACACAAACCCAATAATAATGTTCTTCATGTTTCCGATCGTGAGCACCCCTTACTGGTGGCAACCCGAGTTTGAGCTAGACCTTACCAGAATGAGATGTTGGCGTTCATTCAAAACGCTTGGGTGTTTTGAAAACCTTCTTCACATGAGTGTAACCAGTCTTTTTAAAGTAAATAATTATACTAAAGATGGTCCTTACATAACAGGCCCCGTTGTTGCAGAGCTACAATGGTTGCACGTTTTTCTTTGGAAATAACTATTTCTGTAATGGAAAAAGATTCAAACATTTAATTTTGCCAAAAAAAGAAAAAAGTGCGAAATAGTTTATAATTTAACCCATATTTGTCCTAATTTTACCATTTTGATCGAATGGCAAAGCTCCAGTGAATAAAACACTAACGAGTGCAATTTATATATATATATATATATATACATATATATATATATATATATATATATATATATATATATATATATATATATATATATATATATATATATATATATATATATATATATTATATATATACATATATATATATATATATATATATATATATATATATATATATATATATATATATATATATATATATATATATATATATATATATATATATATATATATATATATATATATATATATATATATATATATATATATATATATATATATATATACAGTGCCCCGTAAAAGCTTACAACACACCATGAAAAATAGACGTTTATGTATTGTAGACCATTTGGGGCGAAAAAAAATCCCCATGCCCGTTTTTCTTTGAGGAAAATATGACCGGCCATGTTTATGTGCAAATTCTTCAGAGCTGGCTAATGGATAAGCTCATTGCAAATGGACAAGAAGACTTCATTTTCCAACAGGATGGGGCTCCACCTCACTGGAAGCTCACTGTGCGGGCTTATATCAATGACAATCTGCGAGGGAGATGGATCTGGCGTGCTAGTGATGAAGACAATGTGCTGTTGAAATGACCGCCATGTTCATCTGACTTGATACCTTGCAATTTTTTTCTCTGGGGCTATGTGAAGGGGCTGGTCTATGTCCTCCCTCTTCCTGCAAACTTAGAGGAACTCAAGCACAGAATTACTACCGCACTGGAGACTGTTACCAAAGACATGCTGCAGCGTTTTCGGGAGAAGCTGGACTACCGACTTGACGTGTGCCGTGTCTCAGGCGGTGTGTATATTAAATATGGAGGAATAAATGTTATGTTGCTCAACATTAATCCTGTTTAGTCACCCTGTATATATATATATATATATATATATATATATATATATATATATATATATATATATATATATATTTGTATATTTAAGTAGGAGTTTTTCTTTTATGCATGTTTTATTAAAGACCAGGTCTAGTTGAACCTTGATTAGCTTCTTTCTAGAAAAGCAAAGAAAGAAGCTAATCAAGGTTCAACTAGTCCTGGTCTTTAATTAAACACATATATATATATATATATATATATATATATATATATATATATATATATATATATATATATATATATATATATATATATATATATATATATATATATATATATATATATATACAGTGCCCCGTAAAAGCTTACAACACACCATGAAAAATAGACGTTTATGTATTTGTAAGCACGATAGGTAAATGAAACTTTTATTACTGACAGGATATGTATTCAAAGAATAAATTAAATCATCAAGACCATAAAAAAACCAATATAGTTTTTTAAAGAAATACAATTAATTAGTAACGCAAAAGTTTACAACACAGATCGATTTTTATCACTTATTCATAAATGTTCGAGGAGAAACTTCTTACAATTTCTAGAACATTTTACATTAATCTACGCACATAACTTAGGGACTGGTATAAGCTATCGCGTCATTCTTTATCAGACAACGTCCTGTAAACATTTGCACGATGGGGAAACAGAAACGAATCGATCAAGATCTTCGAAAACGTATTGTAGACCTTCATAAAGGTGGCTTTGGTTATAGAAAAATATCTCGTCAGTTAATAGTTCCATTGAGTTCAGTTGGAACGATAATACGCCACTGGAAGTCTCAAAATTCTACTCTTCCTCTGATCAGTTCTGGCCGTCCTCGCAAGATAACCGAACGTGCAGGGAGATTATTAGTAAGAAAGGTCAGTAAAACACCCAAGGTTACTCTTAAAGAACTTCAGCGTGACTTAGAAGTGAGTGAAGTTACAGTGAGTAATGACACAATTATTCGATCACTTCGTAGCATGGGCATCTATCTACTCACGGTCTCCAAGGAAAACCCCACTTCTTACAAGAAAACAGGTTCGTGATCGTTTGAATTTTGCAAAAGTGTTTATTGGTAAACCTGCAGAGTTTTGGGACAACGTACTTTGGTTGGATGAGACAAAGATAGAACTGTTCGGCCGTAATGGAGCTCCGAGGGTATGGTGAAATAAAGGTACCGAATACGCACCGAAGAACACACACTACCCCAACAGTAAAATATGGAGGTGGCTCAATCATGATCTCGGCATGTTTTAGTGCCGCAGGTGTTGGAGATATCGAAACCATAGAAGGAAGGATGAATGGAGAACATTATAGAAGAATCTTGAAGAAAAGTTTACGTTCAAGTGTGCATTCTCTTAAATTGAAACAGGATTGGTTCTTTTAACAGGACAATGATCCAAACCATACAGCAAAATTGACACAAAATTGGTTGAGATCAAATGGTGTAAATGTTCAAAAAAAATGGCTTAGTCAATCCCCAGATCTGAAACCTCTCGAAAATCTATGGAAGGAACTGAAGCTCAGAATCCAAAAACGAGAACCAACAAACATGTCTGAACTGAATAAAATATGCATTGAAGAATGGAGTAATATTAACACAAACACATGTAAGAAGTACTTAGGAAAATACTCTAAGTGGCTACAAGCTGTTATTAGCAACAGTGGTTATGCTACTAAATATTAAGAAACGATTTGATATATGCGTTGTAAACTGTTGCGTTACTAATTAATTGTATTTTTTCCAAAAAAACTATATTGATGTTTCTGTATGGTCTTGATGATTTAATTTATTCTTTGAATACATATCCTGTCAGTAATAAAAGTTTCATTTACAGATCATGCTTACAAATACACAAACGTCTGTTTTTCATGGTGTGTTGTAAACTTTTGCGAGACACTGTATATATATAAATGTAGAAATTGGAACATCCTTCGGAAACCTCGATTTTAGTATGTAGGTCAAAGCCAGAACCAGTATTCGGAACATATATAATTTGGAACGTTTCGAGTATTAGCTATGTTCATCTTCAGCCTATAAGGGAGTAATACAATATGGAAGCAAGCAAGGAAGCTTAGAATACATAGAGAGATATATGTATTAATGACTGACAATAAGTTGAATTTGAGAGAAAATAATGCGACAATGTAATAATGAATAAATTTAGAGTTTAGTAAAACTTTGAAGAAAACAATGCAAAAATTTCCGAGAGAGGACAATGCGAACTTACAAAGAAAAACACTGCAAAATTATAAACAAACTGAGGAAACAAGCAAAAATTAAAGATTAAAATTAAATAAATGAATGAACACTTACCAACTGGAGAGAAGGACAGGAAATTTTTGCATTGTTTTCTTGAAAGTTTTACTAAACTCTAAATTTATTCATTATTACATTGTCGCATTATTTTCTCTCAAATTCAACTTATTGTCAGTCATTAATACATATATCTCTCTATGTATTCTAAGCTTCCTTGCTTGCTTTCATATTGTTTTACTCTATTATAGGCTGAAGATGAACATAGCTAATACTCGAAATGTTCCAAATTATATATGTTCCGAATACTGGTTCTGGCCTTAACTTATATATATATATATATATATATATATATATATATATATATATATATATATATATATATATATATATATATATATATCATAGGTGGGCGTCATCGCGATAACGATATCGGGTTATCGGTTATCCGATATTTCCCCCCCGCGATATCGATTCATCGGTATCGCCGATACTTTTGGTTTCAAGCTAGCGATAAACGATAATTTCAGGTTTTGGTTCCAGTTTAGCACAGGGGCGAGCCGCGCGTGCCTTGGAGGCAGAAATAGGTAGCTCCGAGCTGAGAGGAGGATCCTCAAAACCTATGAGGAGATGAAGGAGAGCCTCACCAGGTAAGAAACTAAGAAACAGTATTCAACTATTCTTACTATTGTATTATAAAATAACGCCATATATAGTCAACAAGCCGCTGTTCTCTTTCTTAACAGGAAGAGCTTGGTTACACAGGCACCCCGGGGTGTGGCCTACGGTCTTATTTGCTAATCTTAACCGCCTTTTTTAATCCCCTTTATAGACTCTTTATTTTAACACCCTGAACACCCTTTTCTTCTTCTTCTTCTTCTTCTTCTTCTTCTTCTTCTTCTTCTTCTTCTTCTTCTTCTTCTTCTTCTTCTTCTTCTTAATCTTAATCTTCATCTTCATCTTAATCTTCATCTACATTTTCATCTTCATCTTCTTCATCATCCTCTTCTTCTTCTTTTTTTTTCTTCTAAATTTGCTTTAATAATTCCATGCCAAAATTTTAATAAATTTTCTGAACTTCACCATTTATAATTCTATTAGTTTTTAAAAAATCACAAAAATTCGATACTTATATGTATTTCTGAACTTCACCATTTTTTTTCTATTATAAAGGAATTATTAGAAATAACTTTGATACCAAATTGAAATATACTTAGATGACAACCGAACTAAAAGAAAAAATCTTATTCAAACCTTCAAAAAATCTCGTTCTTAAAATATAGGGTTATGGATAATCAATATTGTATCATAATTTTGGATTTATCGATTTATCGGTTATCACCTTATCGGGCGATAAATTTATCGCTAGTTACCGATTATCGGCTATCGCCCATAAGGTTATCGTTATCGATTTATCGGTTATCGTGATACATTTTTTCGTTATCGCGCCCACCTATGATATATATATATATATATATATATATATATATATATATATATATATATATATATATATATATATATAGAATTATTTGCAATGGCGTAATTATATTTATGCGGTTAAAATGCCAATGTTGTAGCTAACTAAGCTCTTCATTAAGCCCTTGGAAGAAGCTCTTACAATCACGAGAGAACATCGCATAAGCCAGCCAGAATTTGCTTTAGACGTCAGAACTCTTGTTTGAGTTACTTGTGTCCAATTTTTTCCTTTCGATATATTTTATGGAGATTTCCATAAAACGTTTGATAGTTTGCCGTACATAAGACTTTTGATAAAGTTAAAAGCGCCCCAAGGATTAGGGACAATGTACTTAGGTATATTGAAAACTGGGTAGTTGACCATAGACATGGTGGTAATTAATGGGATTAATTAGATTTGGGCATTGCCACCAGTGTTATTTCTCAGGATGATTGCTGCTTATAATAATCACTATACAAAATCCTTAATTTTATGGAATATATAGTCATAGTTGGGAAGGACAGAAAAATATCGATGTGACTTCGAAAGTTTACAACGCGGAAAAGCAGCTGCTGAGATTAAGCGTAGATATCTGTAAGCTAGTGCACCTAGGTCAACAAAACACCCGACAGGCTTACAACATGTGTGTTCCTAATCTAAATGCAGCTGCTATTGAAAAGTATTTTGTAGTCCAATTTCTAGCGCCCAAAAGGTTTTAAGTAATGTGTTGTAAATTGCTAAGATTTTCAAATTGAAATCAAATCATGTTATTCTTTTATTATATGGATGCTTGTTAGACTTCAATTAGAGTATGCGGTGCAATTTTGATTCCTCATGCAAGAGGACATAACAACCTTAGGGCCTGTTCAGCATGGGGCAGCTAAATGAATCTCTGAGCTTAGAAATAAATGGGATGGATCTCACTCTGCTTTCACTGAAAAATGTCGTTTGTTCGTTTAATTTATCGTCTTTTAAAGACTGAACGGCTTTAGTAATATAAAGTTGTTTTACGACTAGAAACAAGGTCTGCTGACCAAGAAGTCATGTGCCTCACTTATTCTGATTTATGTATGACCTTAAGGCCTTCAAAATTTTCACTAACTTTCGGACCAACTTTGAGAAGACCTTGGCAATTCTATGATCGAAAGAAAATGTAAAACAACATAAGGGTTTTAAGATTCGTTTGAATCGGCCCAATAGTTATGATGTTATTGCCAAAACAAACTAATTCCCGGGTTAACCTTTGGAGGACTTTGGCAATTATATCATTCGAAAGTGAATATAAAACAATATAACGGTTTCAACTTTCGTTAGAATCGACCGAATAGTTACAATGTTATTACAAAAACAAAAAAAGCAAAACGGGGACGACCGACATAGTGAGATGTAGAGTCGCTCGTGACTAAAAATGAATACAATTTGTTAACAAATGATGTAACACTACGATATCACAGAATTTTACTCATATATTCAATAACATTTCCTCGCAAGTTTTTTGAAAGCATCTCAGTCCTCTCCCTCTCATTTTCCCCTCGTTTAGAGTGGAATCGAGTGGACCTTAAAGTCTTTCCTGGTCACAAATTTAGTAATCAAAAACCGGTATCAACACCGAAACCAGGAGTTCATCCACAGAACCCTTTCATAGGCGCCTGATGAAACATGACTCCTGTTGTCCACTATGATTTACTGGGTAAGGAAATACCATTAATGCATATTATTATTTTAACCAATGTGATCGTGTAAATGAATCGAGAGGAAAAGCTTTGAAGAAACGAAAATTATTCCTATCAAAACTCAAGAGGTGAGAGAGGGCCTAAAAAGACTAGGAAAGACTAAGATCATTAGGTTGTAAAATTCTACAACATCCTCCATATATGACAGATTTAGTAGGTGGAGCTTTTCATTTGTTTAGATCACTTAACTATTATGCGTGGGACTAGTGGACCAAATCCAAGATAGCAGAAATTGATTCAAACTAAGTACCAGAGTTTTAATTTTGGAAATCGAAAAAAGCAAAGAAATAGACAAACATATTTGCAAGGAAAAGAAAAGGTAGTCAAATGTGAACTGAAAATTGTCAAAAGGAATTTGGTAACGTTGAGAAAGAATATTTCACAATTTGATCCGTCCAGCAGTCATTCTGTGATTATATATTAAGAAATAGACTGAAGATCTACCATAGTTAGAAATGAAACCGATATACTGAAGTACACAAGTCAATGACATAATAATGAGAAGAAAAGCTCCCTTGGTGAGAGAATTGTCCTAAGATACGGTGATCGATGCAGAGCTATGAGGGTGATAGGAATGCATCATTGGAAATGGTAGAAATGTGTCATTCTTCATATTTATGTGCAAGGTCTTAAACATAAAATAAAATTTCGCCTATAAGGCGTTCAAGCGCGTGAGTTGAGGCACCATTGACGGATTTACTCTCTGCTGGGATTTCTAAGCAAGCTTCTTGCACGTTTTTCTTCTCGGCACTCCACTTGATTATTGCTTTGTCTACTGGTTTATATTCTAAGTTTATGGTATTGCTTTACATATTTTGGGTTGGAACGAAAGTTCCACTAAAGTTCCAACCCAACTCGAGGAGAGATTATTGGGCATCGTGAAAAATAGGCCACACACATATTGCCGATACGTAGATGACATCTACATCAACGTCCAAAACGAAGAACATCTCGTTAACATCAAGCAACATTTTGAGGAGAACTCCGTACTAAAATTCACTTATGAATTGAGCACGTACAATAAACTCCCTTTCTTGGATGTTGAGGTTCATAACATTAATGGCAACTACATCACTAAAGTACATAGGAAAAGTACAGACATGGGAAGATGCCTCAATGCAGAAAGTGAATGCCGTGAAAGTTACAAAATAAGCGTAATCGGCTCAAACATCCGCTGAGCTTATAAATGCTGCTCTACGTGAGAACTTTTTCACCAAGAGATTGCACGAGTAAAGCAAATACTCGTGATTCACAAACAACTCCAATCATTTTTAAATAACCATTACAAACATGCGGATGAAACTGAAAGTAATCATGGAGAAACCAGACGTCCACGGCCTATAAAAAATAGATGAAAAAAATATCAAGAAGATTATTAACCGTAACATCCAGGTTAAAAATCAAACGGATAAAATCCAACTCATCATCTATTATAAAACAACAAAAGCCAGCAATCTTGTGATGAAAAATAACATCTGGCAAATTCCTCGAATCTCAATTCAACCAACATAGTTTACGAGTTCACCTGCCCCAATAAAGACTGTAAGTTTTATAAAAACTCTAAATATATTGGCATGACAACTATCACACTTTCGAGACAGTTAACTATGCATCTACAAAGCGGAGGGCCTAAGAACCATATGGAGAGTGTAAGATATGCTCGTTGATAACACCATTATTAAAAGAAAAGAGTTTAATAAAGCGAGGTTTAACATCTTAGAAGCCATATTAATAAATGAAGATAAGTTATGATATATTTATTGGAAAGAGTACAAGTATTTTATACATCAAATAAATAAATTTACACAATGCAAAAATATATAGTCAAAAGTGGTGAAAAAATTGAAAAAATTATAGCTGAGGAGAGGAAGAAGTAGTCGAAGGCAAAGATACATAAAGAGGTTTCTCCTGGAGAAATAAACGCAGGAGCTCAGCTTTTTAACACTTTACGGTTTTAAGTTATACCCACTAACAGGGTTTTAATACATAAATTAATTCTACCCACTAATTGGGTTTTATTTTTTACACTAAATTTTGATGACTAATTATTGGTTTATATATCACTGTTTGATTTTATTCGGTTTTATACTTCGTCACTTGAGTTCAAGTTTAAGATACTGTTTCACTTACTTCTATTTATAATATCGCTAAATTTTCACTTGTTTAAGTTGTTTTATCACTTGTCTATAAATTGTCACATTTAACTATTTACTTATTTATCTATTTAACTTGTTTGTTTAATTAATTATTTGATTAATTATTTACACTTTAAACGTTTTGCACTATTATTTAGTTATTTTCGCGCTTTACACTTCTTATCACTTTTTATTTTTAGTTTATTGACGAGGTCTTCATGCCGCACTTTATGTTTTTGAAAGTTGATTGATTTACCGTGTGACGACTGGACTCTGGGATATACATGGTGCCGCTGCATAGGAGGCTGTCCATTTCCTTTGGGGACCAGGGTCCCTCAAAGGTCCACTTGTATTCGCCGTTCCTAATGCCTTTTACCAGCTCCGTTTGGTTGATTTTTTCGGGTCTACTTCCGGTAGTCCCGAAAATTTTTAGTTTCAGTTGTTCCCCGTCGAAAAATGTCCCTTTTCCAGGACATCAACTTTTTCGGTCAGGGGAACTCCGGGGTAAGAGACTGGTCGTCTTCCGACTCCCCATCTAGGCTTTCCTCTTCTACTTGTTTTGGGGGTTTGTTGTTCTTCTTCCTCTTAGGTTTCTTTTCCTTCGGGGTGTTTTTGACTTGTGCGTTATCTTCTTGTACCCGGCTCCCATCCTCTTCTCGATTGATGGTTGGTTCTTCTTTCTTCCTTATTTCTTCGGGGTTTTCTGACTGCGTTTCATCAATAAACTTGATGTTCAGCACGTCATGGGATGCTGGGTTCGGGGGGAACCACAACTTTTTCTTTACTCCGTTGTTTTTTAGCATTGCGTTGAGCTCCTCCGAAAAACTGCCGGGGTGAGCAAGATTCACCAAGTGGGCGACTATGACCATCGTCATAATTTCCTTGCTCTCGGCCGGCAGGATTAATTTGGGAGTCACTCTGTCCGTTGTTGGTGTGGCGCTTCCAGGAGTAGATGCCGCGGTGGGATATGAAGTTCTTTTGTCTTTTCCTCCTTTTGCTGCCTGAGCTTCAACCTCTTGTTTTTTTATCCCTTCCTTGCGTAGAGGGCATCTCATGGCCAGAACCCGATGCTCTCCTCCGCAATTTACGCATTTAGGTTTTTCTTCCCGGCAATCTCTCCATCCGTGACCGGTTCTGGAGCATGTCGCGCAGATTTGTATGTTTGACGGGCAGTTTCGTGTCGGGTGGCTCTCGATGGCCAGGCAGATTTGGCAGTTTTCTATGAAGATATACTCTTCTGCCTCTATCTGCTCTGGGGCGACGCGAAGGTAGAAGCCCAGGAGGCCTTCCCTTAACGCTCTCTGAGCCATCCCGATGGTAGCGAGGGTGACTTTAATGAGGGTCGTGCCTATTTTGTCTACCCTGTCCACTTTTGCACATGACTGTTTGTCATTCAGCTCCACTTGTATCTCTTCTGTGGTGTTTTCCGAAAAGTAGGGGTCTACTCTCTTGAGAATGACGGCCCTCCTCACGAGCAGCTCATAGGGGACTACCGCTTCGAGCCCAATCTTGCGGAGGGGTTGCCTGGCCTGGTCTGAAACAAGGGTTTCTACGTCCTTGTTTTTCCAACAGACTGCCGCCCACCCATTTGGTGTCTCGATGAGACGGGTGAGCTCAATGTTTATTTCCCCGATGACTGTTTTCAAGACCGTTTCCCTTGTTGGCTTTTGTTTCCCCGCTATTAGACGGAGGGGGATCCGTTTGGTGTCCTGGGGGGCGGTGGGACCCATGTCCTCCTTCGGGCAATGCTTCCCTTCCCCCTAGTGTGTCTCACTTGCTTCTCGGGGGGTGAAGAATCACTCCACAACCGTCAAAATTGAGCGGTATTGGCGTTTTGCCGATTTTTGCCCCAACGTTTTCCTCCTTTATCAGGACCAGATGGTTAGGACACTACGCGCACAACTCTACTACTCTACTCTGAAGATAAGCCGGCCATCAACAGTCAAGCGACAAGCTGGAATCGCATATTAATACTATTTTAAAAATTCCACGCACAGGAGTGGCTAATTTCCTCTAACGTTACGTTTAGCCAAGGCGGAATAAATTCCCCTTAAAAATCGTTTTCTTTCACTGAAGGCAGCAGAATTTCATTTCAAAAATCGACGCTAAAGAGATCTCACTTTTGATAAAAGAGCAAAAGGTTGAAGGAAGGGATGTTCAAAACGCCAAGTTTTGCCTCATCAACCCTACGGGGACAATTCGCCACAGAATTCTTTATCAGCATTGAGGCGACTTAATGTCGTGCTAACCCCATCCCCCCTCCCTCTACGGAGTCGCGAAGCTGAAATGAACTGATCTGCCACTCATCTAGTCTCGCTCCAACTATGTCAGTCCACTTTGATAGACATAATTGGGGACGTAAAGGAAAGCAGGTTTGAGGATTAGCCAACTGTGGAACTCTACTTAAGAGACCGCCCGGTTACGAGGCGATGCTGAAAGCTTTGGGGAAGAATTCGCTCTAGTCTCTAAGGGTAGCTTCCGGCCAAGACCACAGGGGTACATACAACCGTCCCTGTGTAAGTTGGAAACAGCATCGATAACCAAACCCTAGATGGGGCGGCACCCCGGGTGGTGGTAGTTGATTCTATCACCGCCCATCATCAAGTCCGCCACACTTCACCACTCTGAGGGGCCTCGCCCGGGTCCACCCACCATCATTCATCCCCGCCATTTGACAGTTCATGTTCACGTAAGCTTAGCGACGAGGTAGAGGGAGTCACCAAATAACCCTAAAAAGAAGATTACGAGGAAAAGATGCACCTTATTGAGTAATAATAAGTAACCCAAAACGAGAGCAGTGCGACAAACAAAAAGCAGTGCTAAAGGGCCACTCTCGAGAAGAGATGGCCCAGGACCACACGACGAGGATTCCTCTGCGGGTTGTCGACGGGCAGCCCAAGCCTAGCAGAGAGTCCACATTCGAGGCCGTGTACGGCAAACTGGGCATTGCCATGGTAAGGCTCCTTGACATATCGTCGGGTTATATCGCGATATTTGAAAAGGAGAAAGATATTGAAGATATAACCAAGGAAAAGGCAATTGGAGTCCTACGGGCCATTGGGCTGCAGCCAGCAGTGCCACCCCAGATCCTGGCCCACAGGAGCGTGGTTTGCCGTCGAATCGACCCATGGATTGGGCAGCATACCCCGGAGGAGATACGAGAAGAAATTGAGCTTCGGCAAGCCTGGGACAAGGTATCCGAAGTTATCAAGTTTAATAACAGAAGGGACGGTGGAGAGTACACGCATGTGTTCAAGGTGGTCTTCTCGGAGACTACCATGACACAAAAGGCAAAAGAACAGGGACTGCTGATGTTCAACGCCAAAATCAGCAGGGAGCAGGTGGAAAAAGGAGAGTAAACTCCAGTCCAGTTCTGCTTTAACTGCTACAAGATGGAGTCTCACGCCACCAAGGACTGCAAGGAGCCGCAAGAAACGTGTTCCAAATGCAGCCAGAAGGGCCACAATTGGCGCAATTGCGACAGCAATATTGCGAAGTGCGTAAGCTGCGGGCAGGGTCATAGGACTATGGCCATGTCATGCCCCGCCAAAAAAGACATCATGAGGAAAAAACAGGAAGCCAAAAGGAACGAGGAAACGCGTAGAGCAAACACGTCCTACGCCCAAGCAGCTAAGGCGGCCATCTCTGAGGTGGACGCCAAAAAGACTCACCTTAAAATCGAGAACGAGGGCTCCACCAAAATTATGACGTGCATCCTTCATGCGCACGTCATGAACCTGGCTCGCGCGGGCACATTTGTAACAGTTCTAAACCAAATGTTGGCGAAGAACGGGATGGAGCAAATGTGGTTCCCGGACAACCCCCCTTCTGGGGATGTGCTGCATCTGCAGATAACCCCGAAGGAACAGAAGTCAGCAGCAACCGAACAAACAGAAACTAGCAAGAAGACAATCAAGAAAGTGCGAAAGGTAGCAGTCGAGGCGACAACTCCTGCTCCCACCCAAAACAAAGCAGACTCGGCGGTAAACAATAACTCTGACACTAGCAGTTCTTCGGAATCAACAGATTCCTCAGACACTGAAACATAAAAACTTCAGGAAAAGAAGGAACAGAAGAAGAGAGTGAAGATATTGCGGGCGAATTATATTAACCTGAGAATATACGTCTGCGATCAATTCCCCTTCCCGGAGGAGATGGAAACACGGAGTATATTCCAGGGTATTAAATCCAAGATTTACAAATGGGAATACTACTCCGAGGTGGATCCTGGAACAGTGGAAGAGGCCCTGCTCGCACAGAATGTGATTCTACATCACAGTACATGCGAGCAAATCTCGAACGCTGAGTTCAGGAAGAAGAAGAATGGGAGGAAAAAGAACGTCACCCAGAAACACTAAGTGACAGAAGATGGAGAGAGTGAGCAACATAATGAGGATTCTGACACTCAACGTGAATGGATGGGAGGAGAAAGCCACGGCATATGGTAACATATTCCGAGTGCTTGACCCCGACATCATTCTCATTACAGAGCACGGTATCGACACTACAGCTGGTCGTATTAAAATACCGGGCTACAGAGTGGTCATGAAGAACCATTCCCAGGAAAGGTTCGATGGTGCTGCAATAGCTGTCAAGAGGAACATCTCCTTTAAACAACTACCAGAACTCGTTGAGTCCTTTGTGGCAATTGAAGTACACACCCTGTTAGGAGACCTCGTGATAGCTGCAGCATATCAACCCCCTTGACGAGCATATCTCCTGTTATGCAACTTCTACACACTGTTCGGGCACCGCAGAATGGCATTCTTAGGGAAAGACCTCAACGCCAGATGCCGTGCGGCGGGCTATGGTAGCACCAACGATAGAGGCCGAAACTTGAAACTGATTATGGGAAAAAAAAACATTCAAAGGATACGGCCGGATTTTCCGACCTATATCACTTCCAGATCAGCAACCAAGCCTGACATAATCCTAACAAGTGAAGGCTTCGCTTGCAACTACCATAGTGAGCCAGGCCCAACAGTGTCTAGTGATCACATAGCGATTCTCACAACAGTATCTCTCGCACCAATCCAGCTCCCAGCCCCTCCGGAAAAATTACGCCCTGGCCAACTGGGATCGTTACAAGCAACGACTCAGTGACTATGCGCCAGCTGACCTCAGCACGGCGTCGTTAGAGGAGATTGACAGGAAGTTGGAAAGGATTACAACTTCCATACTAAATGCGGACCGCGAAAGCATACCCATAACAGGGTATAAAACACCAATTCAGCCTAGATGGACCGAGGAGATGAGAGATATCGCTCGCGTTCACAGGGAAGTGTACGAAGAAGTACGACGGGAGGAGCTTGCTGCTTCGACGCCTAAGCTTAGAGCTTAGAGAGGCCATCAACCTCCAACAGGAGGAAATCTGGAACAACTTGATAGCCAAAGTCGACAGCGAACTTAGCCCGGCTAAGTTCTGGCGCCAAGTCAAGAACTTAAAGGGACTTATACCAAGACCTAAGGCTCGGATAAAGGAGAACGGAAACTACATAGAGAACCCGGTGGTTCTCGAGGACATGTTCAGGAACTTCTGGAAAAACGTTTTCAGGATTACCCCTGAGGAAAACGATGAGTTCGACCAGGAATTCGAAGGCCAACTGATTGAAGAACTAAATCAGGAAATGCATCGCACGCACCCACTACATCAAGTCAACGAAGGCAGGGAGATGGCGGGCCATGGACGTCCCGTAACATCAGAGGACGTCATAGCCACTGTAAAAGCCTTTCGACAAAAGGCACCAGGCTGGACGGGTATCACCAGAAACAACTTGGTTAACGCCCCACAGCAGATCATTCAGGGAATCGTTAACATCTACAACGCTTCCCTGAACACGGGCTACTTCTCGGAAGGTTTCAAGATTGCGAAGGTGATCTTAATACCCAAGGAAGGTAAACCCCCTGATCAACTGGTAAATTACAGGCCAATCGCCCTGCTGGAGTTCGTTGCAAAAGTCTACGAGAGACTCCTAGCTGACAGGCTTCAAGAACAACTAGCTGAGCTGGGAGCCCACAACCCTCAGCAGCACGGGTTCCGCAAGGGACGAGGAACGAAAACAGCCCTCGCCCTCCTTGCGAACAAACTCGCTTGCAGCAAAGCTGAGAGGAGGTACGTAGACGTGGTGCTGCGTGATGTAAAGAAGGCTTTTGATAAGGTTTGGCTGACAGGATTGCAGTACAAGATCCTCAACCTCCAGCTTAACTTACTCCTGGAAAGGATCATTTGCAACTATGTCTCCGATAGGAGAGCCCGAATTGCAATCGAGGGTTGCAAAGGACCCGAATTCGAACTTGAGGCGGGAGTTCTACAAGGCAGCTGTCTCAGCCCTCTGCTGTACCTCGTGTACACGATCGACCTGCCTGCTCCAGTGAATTACGATTCGATGTATCTGCAATACGCAGATGACATCACCCAAATTGTCTTGAGTCCATTCAGGAACTCTGGAAGTCAGGCGAGGGCGACAGCTGTCGAAATTGAGAATATCAATAGATATGAGAAGAAGTGGGAAATTAAGACCAACCGCCAGAAGTTCGCTATCATTCCAATGAACTGCCGGAAAGTAGACGACGTCGTCGTCAATAACGAGATCTATCCGTACTTCAACGAGGGTAAAGTCCTGGGCTTACAACTCTTCAAAACGGGATACAATACGCACATAAATACCAGAGTCTTCCTAGCCAAACGAGAGCTGAGGAAACTTTACCGTTTCCGAGGCCTCAGCGTGCCAAATATCAAAATGTTGTACATGGCCTTGGTACGCTCAGTCCTAGTGTACCCGGCCGTGATCACGCAGATGGCAAGCTGTACCTCTCTCAGAATGATGCAGAGGGTACAGAATAAAGCCACGCTGCTGATTACTGGCACGCGAAGGATCGACCGTATTCGGCAAACGATTCTACACCAAAGAATCGGTCTAAAGCCGATCAATACGGAGATCCAAAGGCTAGGGAGAAAGACTTGGGGCAAGATTGACCAAGCAATACTCCCGAACATTAACCTGAATATGAACATACGTGCGAACCGTAGACGCGCTATAGGCAGAACTGCTTTGTTCCCTAGTAGTAGAGCCTGCGCGAGAGAGGTGGTACTACTTATCTTTACGTAGTAGTAGTCCACTACCTCGATGCACTAAGACTAAGACTTCTAAAACTCAACAACTAAGTCAAACTCAACTAATAATTCAACTAATCCAACAAGTTCAACGATTAGAAACAACATAGTATAAAGTTAAAAATTAAAACCTACTTTAAATACAAAAGAGGCGAAGTGCCTAACCAAATAACCATAAAATAAAATAAAATAATTATCAACTCAGAATTAAAAGAGGCGAAGTGCCCAACTCCCGATTCCCACTAGTAAGAATAATCATGTAAATTATAAATAAACAATAAATGATAAATAAATAAATAAAAAGAGGCGAAGTGCCCCCAAATAATAGACTACCTAATACTCAAAACTTGAGATTCAGCATGAGAGAACCTTGAAAGGCTTGAATGCTTCGACGGTAATACAGAAGATAATCAAATACAAATATATATATATATATATATATATATATATATATATATATATATATATATATATTATTATTATTATTACGGAGGAAACTGGCTGTCAAAGACAGTCAGCTACTTTATTGACGTTGGAATTTTATTATTAGAAAAACATAAGAAGAATGCTAGTGATGCCCTAACACCAGGGCAAACTAGGAAACATATTCACACCTTTATATACCTACCACACAATTTCATCACTTTAACCTAAATTGTAATTTCTTCGGCGAAGAAATCTTGGTAAACTACAGCTCCGACAGCATCTCACATCCGGCAAAGGAGGGAAAGATTTGGGGAAATTTCTCAAACGCCTCCAAAAACTTCCAAAAGAGATATAGTACGCATTTTTCATCGCCACTCACCATCATACTAACTTCATCTTTTCTTCTAGCGGCCCCACTTAAGCAGATGACTGCCTAAGTCCCCGGCCCCGCCCCCCTGCGTGAACGGCCGTAGGATATGAGGGGGATTTGCCATTCATGTTTCGTCCCAACTATGCCTAGCAGTTGCATTGGCATAATTGGGGGCATTGGAGGAAGCTGGTTTGAGGATTAGCCCACAGTAGAGAACAATGTCAGAAATATTCCGGACAAGGGACGGACTGCAACCTTCGGTGCCCATTACGGCGAAGGCCCCTTCCAGGACCATAAAGGGACATACAACCGTCTCTATGGTATGTTGGGGAGCGGTCGTGATTCAAAACCCTCGGGGGGGCGGCGTTGTCAATAAGTCCGCCATACAATCACACCCCTGAGAGGATCCCACCCGGAATCATCTCATCTCATCCATCTTTCATCATTTACCCAAAGGCAAATCCCTTTTTACATCCAGGCGGCGGTTTTTACGAGGGGGGGCCCTCTTCTCCCAAAAAGGTAAAATCAAATTTTTTTAAGGAAAAATATACACCATTCCCCCATTAACAAAAAAAAAAACGTAACAGAGAGTTCCGAATAAAGGAAAGCCAATTCACCCAAAGAAAAGTGTGCGCCCCCTCTTCAAGGTGAGCCCACCCGGAATAATGGCGGCACAGGATGCGCCAAGAGTCCCACTTAGGTGTGTTGGCGGGCAGGTGAAGCCGGACAAGACCCTGTTCGGTAAGCTCAACGTGGGCGTACTCAGACTAATTGATACTCCAGTCGGTTATGTCGCTGTGTGCGAAAAAGAAAAGGACATTGAGACGCTCACAAAGGAAGAAGGGGTAAAACACCTAATGGAGATAAACCTCCAACCAACCACGCCCCCCCTCCCAAATACAGGCGCACAGGAGCGTCGTGTGCAGAAGGCTGGACCCATGGGTAGGCCAGCACACAAAAGAGGAGATAAAGGAGGAGGTTGAGAAGAACCAGAACTGGGAAAAGATGGCTGAGGTCATCAAGTTCCGAAATAAAAGGAACAATTCGGAATACGCCCATGTATTCAAGGTTGTCTTCACAGACATGGAGATGGTGGCAAAGGCCAAAGAGAGAGGTCTACTTCTCTTCAACGCCAAGATCAGTGGGGAGCAGGTCGACCGCGAGGAATACATCCCCGTGCAGATCTGCTTCAACTGCTATCGCCTGAAATGTCATACGACTAAAGATTGTAAGGGGCAGGAGGCAACCTGCTCAAAGTGCAGCAAAAAAGGGCACGGCTGGCGCGAATGCCAGGCCAAGGAGGAGAAGTGTCCGAATTGTGGCCAAAGGCATGGGGCGATGGCGATGTCATGTCCCCCCCAAAAGGAGATTATCCGAAAGAAGACGGAAGCAAAGAGGGCGGAAGGTATAAGGAGGGCAAACACCTTCTATGCCCAAGCAACAAGAACCCCCCCTCCCTGCAAGCGCCTCGAACAGCCAGGTCCCCAAAACATACGTCAAAGTAGACAAGGACGACAAGGAAGCCACAAAAATTCTTACGTGTTTCCTCTATGCGCACATAAGAAACCTGACCAGCCCAGGCTGCTTCGCCAGGGAAGTCAACATAATGCTGAGGAACAACGGACTCGCAGAAATGTGGTTCCCGGAGAACCCCCCTTCAGGGGATGTCCTCCAAGTTCAAATTGGCAACCAAAAAGAGGCGCCCGCGACACCATTCCCGCGGGAAACCGAGGTAAGAGAGGGTAACTCCAGTGAGATTAAAAAGAAAACCACCCCACAGAGGTCCCCTAACAAAGACCCACGCCTAGCTGCAATAAAAAAGAGGGAAGAAAGTGCGAAGAGAGCAGCAAGACGTCTCAAGCAGGTGGAAGGAAATCTCCTAAGCTCGGCCTCCTCATCCGAGGACGAACGGGAGATCTCTCAACCCACTAAAACCAGGAGTAGGAGTTTGAAGAAAGTCAAGGAATTTGATGGAGAAGACCTCAACATCAAATTCTTTAGGACTGTAGACACTTCTTTTCCGAAAAGTCCCAAGGTGGGGGAAATCATTGAAGGGGTAAGAACAGGACTACTAAAATGGTCCTATGATTCCCCACACCGTAAAGCGCTGGTAGTAGCGGCGCTCATGGCTATCGCCTGGAAAGTCATACGACTAAGGAATGTAAGGAGCAGGAGGCAACCTGCCTCAAAGTGCAGGCCAAAAGGGCATGGCGGGCACGAATGCCAGGCCAAGGAGGAGAAGTGTCCAAACTGTGGCCAAAGGCATGGGGCGAATGCGATGTCATGCCCCCCCCCCCAAAAGGAGATTTTCCGATTGAAGTCAGAAGCAAAGAGGGCGGAAGGTATAAGGAGGGCAAACACCTCCTATGCCCAGGCAACAAAAACCACCCCCTCAGCAAGCGCCTTGAACAGCCAGGCACCAAGAACATACATAAAAGTAGACAAGGACGCCACAAAAATTCTTACGTGTATCCTCTATGCGCACGTAAGAAACCTGACCAGCCCAGGCTGCTTCGCCAGGAAGGTCAACATAATGCTGAGGAACAACGGACTCGCAGAAATGTGATTCCTGGAGAACCCCCCTTCAGGGGATGTCTTCCAAGTTCAAATTGGCAACCAAAAAGAGGCGCCTGCGACACCATTCCCGCGGGAAACCGAGGTGAGAGAGGGTAACTCCAGTGAGACAAAAAAGAAAACCACCCCACAGAGGTCCCCTAACAAAGACCCACGCCTAGCTGCAATAAAAAAGAGGGAAAAAAGTGCGAAGAGTGCAGCCAGACGCCTCAAGCAGGTGGAAGGAAATCTCCTAAGCTCGGCCTCCTCATCCGAGGACGAACGGGAGATCTCTCAACCCACAAAAAAACAGGAGTAGGAATTTGAAGAAAGTCAGGGAATTTGATGGAGAAGACCTCAACATCAAATTCTTTAGAACAGAAGACACTTCTTTTCCCAAAAGCCCCAAGGCGGGGAAAATCATTGAAGGAGTAAGAACAGGACTATTAAAATGGTCCTATGACTCCACAGACCGTGAAGCGCTGGTAGTAGCGGCGCTCATGGAGGCTAGAATAAAAATATATACGGACTCCTGCCTCGCCGTAAGCGAAGCAGAGTTCAAACGAATTCGGAACGGGAGAATTACACACTAATCAAGACAAAACCAACACACACATACACAACAGAACAAAAACATGGAGAACACCAACAACATACTAAAGATACTAACAATTAACGTTAACGGATGGGCTGGGAAACACATTCCTTACGGAAACATTTTTCGTAAAGTGGATCCCGACCTAATCCTCATGAAAGAACATAGCATTGACACAAACGTCAACAACATAAAAATACCCAATTACACAATCTTCAGCAAAAACCACACACAAGAACGGTTCGATGGCGCTGCCATCGCGATCCGGAACAACCTTACATACAAAACACTTCCAGGCCTAGATGAATCATTTGTGGCGGTAGCAATACCTACCCTAGTTGGAGACCTGACCGTAGCGGCGGCCTATCAACCACCGTGACGCGATTACTTGCCGATCCCTAATTTTTACAACCTCTTCGAGCGTGGGAAATTGACATTGCTTGGCGGTGATCTTAATGCCAGATGCCGTGCATCAGGCTACGGAAGCACCGATCAAAGGGGAAGAAACCTGGAGATGCTACTCGTAAGAGACAGACTCCAGAGGGCTGGGCCAGATTTCCCGACCTTCATAACACAACGTTCAGCAACAAAGCCGGACATTGTGTTGACATCAAAAAGCTTCCCCTTCAACATTGTCAATGAGCCCGGGCCAGTGGTTCCGAGCGACCACATCTCGATTCTCACTACCATCTCGCTAGCGCCAATACTCAAGTCCGTCATACTCAGGAAAAGTTACTTGAAAGCTGACTGGGAGCTATATAGAGAGATACTCAGTACATACCAACCAACTGATCTGGGAGACGCTAATCTCGAAGAAATTGATGAGGAGATCAACAAGATCACCGATCTCCTCATTCAAGCCGACGAGAGATGTGTTCCCAAAATCTCCTATAAAATGCTCCCACAACCTGAGTGGACGGACGAGATGAGAGAAATCGCCCGTGAACATAGAGCAATCTATGATGAGATCGGCAGGACAGGTACCAATGGGGAAAGGACGGCCAGAATGAGACATCTAAGCATGGAAATGAAAAACATCATAATAGAAAAACAAACAACGATATGGAATGACATCATTGGGAGGCTGGAGGGAGAGTGATCCCGTAAAATTCTAGAATAACATCCGGAGAATTAAGGGATTACCTCCCAGACCCAGAACCAAAATCAAGGAAGGAGACGACATCATAGAGGACCCAGAGTCTCTCGAAAGAAGATTTAGATCGCATTGGCAAACGATTTTCGCTATATCTCCGGAGGAGAACGACGAATTCGTCCAGGACTTCAAAGACCAACTGCTTGATGACCTCGGCACAATGATACATAGAACCCACCCCCATCCGCAAGTATCACAGGAAAGAGTGATGGTTGGCCAGGATGCCCGATAACTGTAGAAAAGACCTTGAACACCATAAGGTCCCTCAAGCAGAGGGCTCCAGGCTGGTCTGGAATTACGAAAAATAACCTCGTAAATGCCCCAAGGCAAATTATTTAGGGATTGGCAAACACGATGAATGCCGCCCTGAATACAGGCTACTTCCCGGATGGATACAAGATTGCCAAAATCATCTTTATCCTAAAGGGAAACAAGCTCCCAGACCAGGTGGCAAGCTATCGCCCCATCTCTCTTCTTGAGATGCAGGGTAAAATCTTTGAAAAGATTTTAGCTAACAGGCTACAAGCTCAACTGAGCGAGTTAGGAGCGCACAACCCACAACAACGCGGGTTCCGCAAAAAAGGGGCACAGACACCGCCCTGGCGCTCCTAACTGAGAAAGTAGCATACACCCAAGCGAACAGGTTCTATGTAGACATTGTGTTGAGGGACGTGCAGAAGGCCTTCGACAAAGTCTGGCTGGAAGGACTTCAATACAAGATCCTGAACCTCCAGCTAGACCCAATCCTGGAAAGGATCCTCTGTGACTTCTTCATGGACAGAAGGGCGTGTCTCATGATTGAAGGGCACAGAGGCCCCGAATTCGAATTAAAGTCGGGCGTCCCTCAGGGAAGCTGCCTGAGTCCTCTGCTTTACTTGTTCTTCACCATCGACCTCCCAACTCCGGTGCACAGGGACACGATGTATCTGCAATACGCAGATGACGTCACAACAATTGTCCCGTGCCCGGAGAGAAAAACAAGGGCGCAGGCGGCCCGTACTATAGCGGAAATCAAAAACATCAGCCGATTCGAGAGACGATGGAAAATCAGGACCAACAGGGACAAGTTCAAAATTGTCCCGTTGAACTGCGAGTTGACATGGCCCATCATCATAGATGGGAGGAGGTACGGTTACTCCGCTAAAGGCACCGTCCTGGGCCTTAAAATCACCGAATTACACTGTGATCACAAAAAAAACAAACACAAGGAAGATACGATGGCGCTGCTATCGCTATCCGTAAAAAACATAAAGTTTAAAACACTTCCAGACTTAGATGAGTCCTTTGTTGTTGTTGAAATCCCAACCATAGTTGGAGCCTTAACCGTGGCTGCGGCTTACCAGCCCCCACGCCGAAAATAGCTGCCCGTTCCTAACCTATATAACATCTTTGGACGAGGAAAAATGGCATTGATGGGTGGTGACCTAAACGCCTGTTGCGCGGCTTCAGGTTACAGTCACACCAACCAGAGGGGAAGGAACCTGGAACTACTCATCGAGAGAGATAGACTCCAGAGAGTAGGACCAGACTTCCCGACTTACCTAACGCGACATACGGCAAAAAACCGGACGTTGTATTGGCAAGCCGAAACTTCCCCTTTAACATCAGCAGCGTGCCCGGTCCTGTGGTACCGAGTGACCATGTCCCCATTCTAAAAACCATCTCGCTGGCACCGATTCTCATGCCAGTGCCACTTAGGAAGAGTTACGCGAGAGCTAACTGGGAGTTATATAGAGAGATGCTCGGCGAATACCAACCTGCCGACCTGGGAGACGCCAATCTTGAAGAGGTGGACGAGGAGATAAACACCATTACCAATCTCCTCGTACAAGCCGATGAGAGATGCTTCCCCAGGATCTCCTATAAAATGCTCCCACAACCTAGGTGGACAGACGAGATGAGGGACAACGCTTGGGAACATAGGGAGATCCTCGAGGAAATAGGTAGGACAGGCCCAAATAGGGAAAGGACAGCCAGAATAAGACAACTAAGCGAGGAACTTAAACACATTATGACAGAAAAACAACAGGAAATCTGGAATGACATCATTGGTAGGCTGGACAGGGAGGTCAGTCGACAGAGTTTTTGGAATACAGTCCGAAGACTAAGAGGACTGCCCACCAAAGCCAGGATAAAGTTAAAAGATGGAGAAGAACTCATTGAGGATCCAAAGTCTCTCGAAAGAAGATTCAGGACTCACTGGAAAAAGATTTTCGCTATTTCCCCTGAGGAAAACGACGACTTCGACCTGGACTTCGAAGACCAACTACTAGACGAACTCGGCACAATGATTCATAGAGCCCACCCACACCCGCAAGTATCTCAGGATAGAGAGATGGTTGGCCACGGTTGCCCGATAACCTTTGAAGAGACCATGAACACCATAAGGTCCTTCAAGCAAAGGGCACCAGGCTAGTCCGGGATCACGAAATGCAATCTCGTGAATGCCCCGAGGCAAATCATTCAGGGACTGGTCAACACCATGAATGTTTCCCTGAATGTAGGCTACTTTCCGGACGGGTACAAGATGGCTAAAATCATCTTCATCCCGAAAGGAGGTAAGCCCCCGGACCAGGTGGCAAACTTTCGCCCAATCTCTCTTCTGGAGATGCTCGGCAAGATCTTTGAAAAGATCATAGCAAACAGGCTAAAAGCTCAACTGAACGAGTTAGGAGCGCACAACCCCTAACACCATGGGTTCCGCCAAAAAAGGGGCACCGAGGCGGCCCTAGCGCTCCTGACGGAAAAAATAGCCTATTGCTGTGCGAATAGTTTCTATGTAGACATTGTGTTGAGGGATGTACAGAAGGCCTTCGACAAAGTCTGGCTGGAGGGATTACAACACAAGATCCTTAAACTCCAGCTAGATCTAGTCCTGGAAAGGATCTTTTGTGACTTTGTCATGGGCAGAAGGGCATGTCTCATGATAGAAGGACACAGAGGACCCGAGTTCGAACTGAAGTCAGGTGTTCCTCAGGAAAGTTGCCTGAGCCCTCTGCTTTACTTGGTTTTTACCATCGATCTCCCAAAGCCGGTGCATAGGGACACAATGTATCTGCAGTTTGCAGATGACATAACCCAGATCGTCCCGTTCCTTGTGAAAAAAGCAAGGGAACAGGAAGCGCGAACAATAGCGGAAATAAACATCATCAACCAGTACGAGAGACGCTGGAAGATAAGAACAAATAGGGACATGTTTAAGATCGTCCCACTAAGCCGCACGTTGACGGACCCCATAATCATCGAGAGGAGGAGATACGGCTACTCCCCCGAAGGCACTGTCCTGGGCCTAAAGATCTCCGATCACGGATACGCGAGACACTACACGGAGAGGCGGAACCTGGCAAAGAGAGAAATCTCCAAGCTATACAGGTTTAGAGACCTTAGCTCGGCCAACATCAGGAAGATATACCTGATGTACGTCCGGGCTAAGCTCATCTATCCCGCAGTAGTGACTCAAGCGGCAAACAATACCTCAATGAGAAAATTGCAGAAAGTGCAAAACACTGCATCCCTACTGATTAACAAGGTCCGAAGGCGAGAACAACGCCTTCAGAGGGAGCTCCATATAAGAAAGAAACTAGACCCTATCAACATCTTCACCAAGAAACTGGGAAGAAGGGTCTGGTTAACACTTACAAATGATGTCATACCAGAATTACGGGAAATAGGTGGCAGAATGGGCATCCCTGCACGACTCTGTGGGAATGTCACAAGACGTACCCGATTCCCAAGCACCAAACACTGTACACAGGAAAACATTACAGAAATATACACTTAACAGATACCCAAGATACAACACAACTGCAACGAGACAAACAGAGAATATACATGAAACCAAACATTAAAAACACAGGTAAATTGCCTAGCCAAAAGCTATGAAAGGCTTGAATGCTCACAATTTTTTAACAAAAATAAGTACAACAACATTTGACACACGAACAATAAGAAGAACACGCCTGCTACACGTAAATAGAACAATACATGATAGACAATACATACCACAATAAGTAAAATAAAATAACAAAAAGTAAAAAGTCTGCGATGCCCTCCTACTAGGGCACCCCCCCTCCCTCTTAAAACTTTTATTTTTTCACCTACTTTTATCTACTACTATCCAAATCTTTCAAAGAGTGAATATACCATCATCATCATTTCACTTCTACGCTGTACAAACTACGGAGGGGACCACAGGGCCTTGGCCATGAGGTGTCCCGTCCGCAAAGAGGCAATCAGAGCCAAACGTGAAAAGTCAAAAAGAGAAAAAGAGGCAAAACCAAAGAATTTCGCAGAAGCAGCAGCGGCAACAAAAACACCAGTCACAGAAAAACGGTACCTAAGCTGGTGATGCCAAATGAATGTAAAGAAATAATGACCATGGTCATCTACGCACACTTGGCAAACCTGGCCAACCAGGCACTTTTTCCGAAGAATTAAACCAGCTACTACAGAAGAACGGTATCAAGAAAAAACTTTGGTTTCCGCCCAAACCCCCTTCACAAGAAGTGCTAAAAGCACTATTGGTGGACGACCCACAACAAAACGAAACGACCAAAGAATAGGTAAAAGAACCTGCCGACAATCAACAACAACTGAAAGCCACAGAAGGAGAATAAACAAAACACGAAATTCCCCCAAAAAACCCAAAAAAGAAACAGCAAAAGAAAAAGAAGAAGACAAAACCCCGAAAGGAAGAAGAGACAAAAGAACAAGAATCTACAGTTCGCGGGGAAGAAGACGAGGACGACGACATTCTGGACTATCCCGGAATACCCCTCACGGAGGAAAGAAACATCCTATTACGCGGGTTCTTCTTTAACGCCGCTGACGTGGTTCTCAAGGTATTCGGCGCTGTAGTGTTAAAGGTGACCTGAGGCCCTGATCGATGGAATTCTTCGCGGGGACTACAAATGGACCTTCGAAGGACCATGCTCGCCGAAAGAAATAGGAGGAATGTTGGAGGAAAGAGCTAAGTTAACAATTATAAAATTCATTCATTAAACGAAGAAAAAATAAAAAAAACATTTAATAAACAGTGGATACAATTATAAAATTCATTGATTAAGCGAAGAAAAAATAAAAGTTTAGTGATTAAGAATGTTAATAATAAAAACATCTAATAAACCGTGGTTAATAATGAACATTTTTTGGTAGTAAGCACAAGGATTTCGTGAAATTTGTACAAAAGACAACAATATATTAAAATAAATGTAATTTCTGAGATATATTTCTGTCATGAAAAAAAAATTCCTGATTGTAAAATGTCAAATATTTGACCTCCAGTTTGTCCTGGAGAACTCAACTCAATTTAAAATAAAAGATTAAAATAACTGAGTAAATATACCCCCCCCGAAAATATGACCTCTGGTTGTACCTGGACAACCCATTTCTTTTCTTATTATTACTTGTGTAACTTTCTCTTCTTCGCTACCCCTTTTTTCACCACTATTAACTATTTTTTTGTAACGCTAATTTGTAATAGTATTTTTTTCTCAAAATAAATATACCATTTTTTTCTTTTACTTTCTGCCAGATCGTCACTCACTCCACTCATTACATCGGTAAAGGAGGCAAGGACATTTCAAAACGCTCCGAAGATGATGGAATAAGATCGAAAGCTTAGCAATTTAGTTTGGTTTTTACCAAACACATTCATTTAAAAAAGAGATGAATACAGCACAAGTGATCCACCATCTACAAGATGGAATAAAAAAGATAGTTAGAAGAAGAGATGGTTGCCAAAGGAAATTAATTAAGGCAAAATACACAATGGTCTTCAACAAAATTCGCATATATATATATATATATATATATATATATATATATATATATATATATATATACTTAAACACATACATACATACATACATACATACATACATATATACATATATATATATATATATATATATATATATATATATATATATATATATATATATATATATATTTTTTTTTTTTCTGCTTCTAGCAAGCCTGATCTTCGGCAGGAAAAGGAGAGCAAGTACTGAATATAACATATATTGCCAACGTTTCGGGCTCTGGACCTATCTCCTAGGCTAGAATATTAAAGATTTATATAAGAACAATTGCTTAACAATGATGAGAACAATGATAATTAATGGCTTTAGGCTAAAAATGTACTAGGATGTAAAACAAAAAGAAAAATATCAAAATGCAACATAAAGGATAAAAAATCTGTATATTAAGATAAAAAATAAATAAATTCAAACGAAATTAATAAGGTTACACTTAGAAGAAAAGAAAAACTTCAATAAATACACTAAAATTTGTTACCTGATTCGGAGAAATATGTGAGCTGAATGAATGAAATTTAAAGATTATACTACCAGGTAAGATGTGATTTAGTATTAGTTGGCTCACTGATCTATGTAGTTTGTTGGTCGCCCTCCCCCTCCCCCCCAAAAGTTAGCTAGTTGGTTGTTTAAGTGGTAATTAATTCATGGTGAATAGTTAAAAATAAATTCAAACGAAATTAATCAGGCAATATATAACGGTGTGGAAGTAGAGTCTTTATTTAACTGAGGCTGATTATACTTAATTAAAGGGGACTCAATTATGAGAAGGTCAGATTTAGATTTTGATGCAGATAATATTTTAAATTGATTATAATTTATAGGTATTTTACATAAATAGGAATGAAATCGGACATCAGAGTTTTCTTTTACGGAGAGATCCATTCCTGTTCTGTAACTGACCCCACGGTGAGCATCAATGCGAACCTTGAGAGGACGTTCCGTACCTCTAATGTACGTTCCCAAAGAACATTTAGGACAAGTATATTTATATACTATTCTGGAACGCAAAATGTCATGAATGGGGTCCTTTACAGTGAACAAAGAACTAATTTTTAGGGGGTTTACAAAAATTGGCGTTAAAGTAAAATGCGGATAGAATTTTTTCAAAATATTCGACAATTCCTTCCTAACAATATTAGTTTGGTATCCCATAAAATGAAAGAAGGAAATGTATAATTTTTTGCGAGGAACATTATAAATATTTATAGGCTTAAGACATTATTTAAAAAGTCCCTAATGAAATTTATATAAATATGGGGTGAGTAGTTGTTTAATTTAAAAAAAGTTTTAAGTTTGATAATTTCCAAATGGAATAGGGTCCAGTTAGAACAGATATTGAAAGTACGGTGAATTAAAGTTCTACAAGCATTAACTTTGAATTGATAGATGCAAAAGCCTTAAAAGTTTAAAGCAAGTTTACTAAACGTTGAGTTTCGGAAAACAGAAAATACAAAGCAACCCTGATTCTTTTCTATTTTTACATCCAAAAACGATAAACTGTTTTCTGTTCCTGGTTCTATTGTAAATGAAATGTTAGGGTGATATGAGTTTATGAAGTTCTTGAAAAGTTCCGATGTAGCAGAGGTATGGATTAATGTAAAACTTTCATATATGAACACTTCGATAAGCTGACCACGCCGTCGCCGGGTCTCCAGCGAGAACAAGTCTAATTCCCGTAATCTATCTTCGTAACTCTTGTGTTCGATAGAGGGAATCAGTTTGGTTGCTCTGGCTTGCACACGTTCTAATCTTGCGATATCCTTTCTAAGCGAAGGACTCCAAAATTGCACGGCAAACTCCAGGTGCGGTCGGACAAGGGAGTTATATAAACACAGAACTTTCTCCTTATTCCAATATCCAAACTGTCGCTTTATATAACCTAACATCCTTTGGGCTTTCTTCTCGGCCTCAATACACTGCCTCAAAAACTTGAGATCACTAGTTATAGTTACACCCAAGTCCTTCTCAGTGTCGGTGGATTCAAGAGCAATGCCCTTACAGATATACTGAGATTGGGGGTTTCGGTGGCCGATATGCATCACTTTGCATTTGTTCACGCTAAAAGGCAAATGCCACGTGTCTGACCACTCCCCAATCTTCCGAAGATCATCTTGAAGGCGAGCAATATTTCCTTCCTTTGCGACATTCATACCAACCTTGGTGTCATCGGCAAATTTAGAAAGAGAAAGAGAGAGAGAGAGAGAGAGTGTGTGTGTGTATGTGCGTATGCGTGTGTGTGCGTGTGTGTGTGTGTGTGTCTGTGTAATCGGAATAAAATATAGCAAACTATTTTACCCGAAAATGAAGGTTTTGGCAGCATGGGGATATGAGTTGATGAAGCCTTCTTGTATAAGGGTGAATTATGCTAGTCAGTAGAGTAAATGTTTAGTGCAATTGATCGAATCCATGTTGGGAGGTAACTAGTGGCATGTATCGGATGATTTTATTTAGTTCTTGCTTCGTAAATTTCATATGGGCACAATTGTCATAAGCTTCCCTTTATATTAAAGACAATCACAGGAGTTACAGTGAATGATACTAAAATCCTCATAAGTCCGCGCCTCCTGACCTCATAAATTCTACGCCTCTTTTTAGTGTTTTTCCTTAAATAATTTGAGAATTTTATCCATTAATAATATCATGTCTCTAAAAGTAGCTGTTGGCCATTAACCCGTTCCCTTCCTTTTTGAGTTTCCATCGTTCCTGAGGAGATGGGAACAGACAAAGATCAATATTATATACATAAATACTTTCTAAACATTACGAAACAATCTTTTTTAATAGCTTCAGCTTGGTGCGTCGTGCCTTTACTCTGTTTTAACTTATTGCTAGGGGGTGACAAAGTATGATTAGTAATTTTAAAAGCTCCATCGTATTTACAATATATCAAAAACAAGATTTTGTTCGCGTATGTTCTAAAAATGATCCTCCATCTTGCCCCGACGCTGAAGTAAAGAGCGCCATTTAGAATTAAATCAATTCTAAGAATGAGATCTGCCTTTTTGTTTCGCTTGAGCTATAATTTATTGGGTGATATAACAAACATCTAAAGCTATGACAATTAGTATAGAGACAGTTTGTAATCCATTTCTAAGGTTTGTTGCATAGCTTACATGCAATAGAATCTTTAATTTCGTAATTGCAGAGAGATTCATTAATGATGGAGATGCCTGAATTAGTATTAGTGAACGCTTGTACTCTCTGTCTGTCTGTCTGTCTGTCTGTCTCTCTCTCTCTCTTTCTCTCTCGTGATTCCAATGTCTTAAAGCTTTGGGTTGCCACTTCGTTATTTTGATCATGAAAGAGAGACAAGTCCGTTCTCTACGAAGGCATTCCACCGTGTCAATCGACCCACTCTTTTCCCGATCATGTGCTCTTTTTCGCGCTCTCTCTTCCTTCCCTTATGCCCTCTCTTTGATATGGTTTTGTCTTGCAATTTCAGTTTGAATTTACTCTCTACATCCAGAATGTTGCGGATAGTGAAAATTATACTTAATCCATCTTTAAATCAGGATGATTTTCGAATTGATTGAATCGCTTTAGAAATTCCGTTGGCAAGTTCAGTTTCTGTTCTTTAAACGAATGGATTTAAATTTAGATACAACTATCCCTACTTAAGAACTCTCGAACCCCAAATTAGTGTGCAAGTTGCACCAACAAACTATCTTCCACCTGTAAGAGGAAGGTCGAACCCATGGTAGATCCCTTGCCCGGGCCTACGAGTCTCAAATGAAGAATCACACTCTCCTACACAAGCATAACACGCACATAACATTCATCCAGGTAACCCCGCTCACCCCAATCACTCAAACTTCAACCTTCAACAATTACACTACAGTCACAAACCAGATTCAACAAGACACAATTCACAAATACCTCCAACACAATCAGGCAACACATCAACAACGGCCCAGACACAGAATTAATAGCTATACAAATCAAGCTAAGCAACACGACATTTAACATAATAAATATATAAATACCCACACATACATCCAGCAAAGCTCCGCCCAACTAACAAACACAGTTAGAAGCCATTATACACACGTATAACCATTATCTATTCCTCTATTTCTATGCTCACCACACCCATTGCCTCACAACCAATCATAAGGACCACAAAGACAAACTAATCAAAATACAACTATATACTATCAACATAATAAGTTACAGAATTATATCTACGGGCACAGCTTACCAACACAACAAACAGCAAATACAACCAAACATCATGTTCTGCACACTAAATCTCTAAATGGCACAACATGGATTGCAATTCGCCTTGGACCACAACTTAATCCTAATTCAAATCGAATTCAATGACCCGATCAGACAAACCTACAAACAAAAAGGGGAAGCTTCACACAACACAAATATCACAACCTCAGAGACTTAAAAATCACAGAATCCTTTCTTCATACGCAACAGTCAGCACTTTCACTCACGCTATAATAAAGCAAACAATTAGAAAAAAAACGAACAATCCCGACAAGACACGATACAATGCATACAATAAAAAATAAAATAACTCATCCAAACAACACTGCAACATTCTTGTAAAACACTACTCTTAAATAAGCCTCAAATTATGCTTACATACAAAGAGTACAATAATAAAGATTACAGAGAAATTCCATCTTGATATGTACAAACGCAGACCAACCCTTCTTGCCCTCAGACACTTAAGCTATCAACAAAAGCTGAAAATTCACAGCCACAGACTGAGACCAAATATCTAACCCTCACTTATAACACTTACGCCCCACAGCTATTCAAGTTATAACAAACATTTCAAATTCTCTCTACCCTCTGGATAAAAGCTTGCATTTTCCAATTCTCAAAGTCAGCAAACCCACTTAATTAATCAGCATCATATAGATCCATTTCACCCCACTCAAGAGTATCCAAAACATTAAAGATACTAATACATAAGCGAATTCCAACACTAATCCTACTCAATTCTTCATAACAAGGTTTACGTAAAAATCACTCCAATTCTAGCCACGGATCTAGCAAAACACGCACTAAAACGTTTTAGTGCGAATTTGATCTTAGTTCCTACGCTCACCCCTTTCGACCCTGTCCTAACATGCTCACAAGTTTGTCATTACGTTCGCACTTGCTGATCTCTTTGTTTGTTTGTATATGAGTGTGTCCATTCATTGATATATAAACAAATGTTCTATTCTTTTTATTTTTAGTTTATCTCTGTAGATGATATGAGTCTATCGAAACGCGTCAGATAAATAGTGTTTTGCTAAATGATTCTTCTCCTATTACCCTATTTAACTTTAAAACCCTAGTTTTAATGAATTTGGGAGAACTTATCCACGGCTTCAACACAGAGTTAAATATACGACAAATTGAAAGATGTGAAAAGAAAATCGCAAATGTGAAATTAGCTGTAGTTTTTAACAAAACTTCCTACGATGAAAATATATTGCCCAACTTTACATATATATATATATATATATATATATATATATATATATATATATATATATATATATATATATATATATATATATATATAAATATATGCAAAAAATTCCACAGGAAAAATGAAAGGGGCGGATTAATGAACTGAACAAGTTCGAAAGTACTTGGAATCCGCTTTTCATTTTCCTGTAGGATTTTTTGCATTTATTGCTCTATTCACGCGCTACTTTGTAAGTTTCTCATATATATATATATATATATATATATATATATATATATATATATATATATATCTATATGAAAAGCGGATTCCCCGCCCATGTACAATGAGGGGACACAAAATCGAAAAATATTATCAAAGACGGAGATGAAGCATAAAACCAAATAGATAAGGTCTACTTGCGGAAATTCCAACTTTAAGCACAGAATGTAAGAATATAGACATTTAGGTCACTAAACTAAGTACATACACACCTAATTGTGAATACATAAAAATAAACAAGAGAAACATAACTAAATTAATAAATCGAAGGGCTAAGATTTAAAATGGACAATTTCGTTATAAATAAGCCTTTTAATAACAGGGTCCAGTTCAAAGAGACCGGGGGATATATTAAAATGAGGCGAGGAATTAATGAATGAGCATTCAAAAATGTTTCTTTCAATAAAGTCATCAGATTTGTAAATAAATTTAGCCGAATTCCAATGGATAGGGTTACTGTTTTCAGATAAATGGACAAAGAAAGCACTACTGCTTTCCCCCCTCCTAATATTGTATTTATGTTGCGTCAAGCGTAACATGAGCGTAACCTTAGGAGGACTTTGACAATTGTATCATTCGAAAGAGAATGTAAAACACCATTAGGGTTTCAAACTTCGTTAGAATTGGCCGAATAGTTATGATCTTATTGCAAAAATAAATAATTCCCGGGCTAATCATGGGAGGGCCTTGCCAATTATATAATTCGGAAGAGAATGTAAAACAACATAAAGCTTTCAAATTTCGCCAGAATAGGCCGAATAGTTATGATCTTATTGCAAAAAAAGTAATTCCATGGCCAACCTTGGGGAAAACTTCGGTAATTATATCATTCAAGAGAGAATGAAAAAGAACATGAGTGTTTCACATTTCGTTAGAATCGGCTGAATAGTTATGATATTGCCAAAACAAAATGATTTCCAGGCTATGCTTGAGACCACCTTGTCAATTACACCATTCGAAAGAGAATGTAAAGCAACATAAGGGTTTCAAATTTCGTCAGAATCGGCCGAATAGTTATGATTTTATTGCAAAATAAATAATTCCTTGCTAATCTTGGGAGGACTTTGGCAATTCTATAATTCGAAAGAGAATGTAAAACAACATGAGGGATTTGAATTTCGTTAGAATTGGCTGAATAATTATGATGTTTTTTCCAAAACAAAATAATTCCCGGCCTAACCTTGGGAGGACCTTGTCAATTATATTTCTCGAGAGGGAATATAAAACAACATTTGAGTATCAAATTTCGTTCGAATCGGCCAAATAGTTACAATGTTATTACAAAAACAATTAAAAAGCAAAACGGGGACCAACCAACCGGCCGATCAACATAGTGAGATGTAGAGTCACTCGCGACTACACTCGCACGTGACAAAAAATGCTAACACAAAATCTAATAAAAAAATTAACAGAAACATAAACAAAACTAATGAACAACTTACAAACCAAAACACTAAAAAAGAAGCTAAAAATCCTAAAATGTAGCCACCAAAAATAGCTAAAAAAATGTGCGTAGCTATTCCTAAGTATTGCCAAATAGATGAGTGGTAACAAATATGTTTAAGAAAGAAGGAAAACTTAAAGGCGATTTCAAAGATCTTGGAAAATAGAGGTAAGTGCGCTTGGAATCGCATTAGTTTGGAACGACTCTAGCCTGAAATTTGATTGTTTAAGTTTATTGCTCAATTTTCTCGTCGACGATCAAATCGACCATAAAAGGTTTCTAAATTCGGTTGCATTATGCAAATTATTTCCGAAACACGTTATCCTACCTCGACTCATTTCACCTTCCCCTTTAGTGTCCTTACGCTCGTTTCTAAAAATAGACAATCCCTCCATTATAATGAATTCTGTAATTGGCGAATAAAAGTTTGGTGAATAAATACTATACGCAGAAAATACACTATTCATAACTTTTGTCACATTTTTTGCTTCAATATATATAGAAGAAGGAGCAAATGCAAGTTCTGCGGGTGATAACAACCACCACAGGGCTTTCGCCATATCTATTTTCTGCCTTTTAAAACAATTTTGAAGACAGAAATAAAGGTGCAGAAACCTTGCATTGCAGACTATATGACAATATAGTACAAGAAAGAGAAATTGCTCCATCTTCTTTGTATGTGACATGGGGGGTGAGCCTTTAAATTGTGAGCGGGTAAGAAGATGTATAAAAATTCCTTGGAGGTTCCTAGCTTAGAGAGATACTGGGTTTGATGGGGGTAACGCTTTGGGCGAAGTAGAGTCACTGTGCCTGGTAGCTCAGCGGTAGAGCATCTGACCGGCAATCAGCAGACCTGGGTTCGAGTCCCGACCAGGAAATTCAAACTTTTTTCCCTTAGCGTTATCTCTGTCTTCTCGGTAAAGGATTGCCTTCATTGTGCCGCCCTCTGCTGTCTTTGATTCTAGTCTTCTTCTAATGTCCCTTTTTCTTACCTCTAAAAAACTCCTGTTTCTTGTCTCATTGCTCATTCGCGTCCAATTTCTCTTTCTTGTACTATATATATATATATATATATATATATATATATATATATATATATATATATATATATATATATATATATATATATATATGGAAATCGATATCCCACCTTCAAAACTGAAGCCCTTTTCGATAACCGCAATGTCCTGGCATTGTTGGGGGTGTAACCCTATTACTTAACCCCCCCCTCTCTCCTCTTGCCTCAAGTACTACCCGAAAGGCCGTCCCACAACCACATAATGCACTAATCATCAGATGTTTACCTCGGTGAGCCTAACATTGGTTAAACCAGCAATATTTTCCCTAAGAGTTGTTATTTCATTTCATTTCATATGCGAAATAAGAGGAGCTATAGCCAAATGCCAGAAGGTGCCGTTAGGGATAGGTGAAAGACGCTCTGAGAAAATACCGTTAGAGGAGGAGACTTAATTCCGCCATTCTCACCCCCCCCCCTCCTTCTCTACCCCTAGTGGGGTGGCGAAGTATATAATCGAATAACTGCAGAAGAACGAGATAGATCGTGTTAGTCATCAAGACAACTAAATCCGGCTAGAGGCCCGGCAACCAAAGAAAGGGACAGAGAAGAAGCTTATCCTGAGCCAGTTCCTGGTGGTCACACCGAAATTAGCATCTTGTCTCAGAGATATCGAGTTTGCGATCGAGAGAGCGAAGTGCCCAGCAACCCTACGAAAGGAACACAAAAGAAACTCATGCTGAGCTAGTTCCTGGTAGATACACCGAAATATTTAAGTTAACTTGTATGGAGAAAAAAGTTTAACTATCTCTCGTCAGAGAAAACCCTTATCCTGGTGTACCACAAAACCCAGAGATAGTCCTCGCCATTGAAGAATACCCCAAAGTGATCTCCCTCAAGCACTCTCCTTACCCAAAGGATATCCTCGTTTGCTAATCGCTCGTCAGTGCAAATTATTCCCAGATTAAGCCGAAGAGTGGAAGAAGCATACTTTCCCTGTTCGAACTTTGGTGAAATCGTCTAAGCAAGACAACGTGTTTAACGCCATCCGTCGCACGCACCAAATTCATGTGTGGCTTTAAAGCTATCTTCACGCTAGACAACTATATGGGGGTGGCAGTAAAGACATCCACGCGCCTCCCCGAAAACAACATTCTTGAGGTTACATCAAATTGAGGCCAAGGTCAGTCTCAAACCCGATTCTCGTGGGAATCTTTAAAGGTAAATAAATCCCATTATCTGTTTCTGTGAAGGTCAATTAGCGTTCAATATTAAAGTGAGCTTTGGGTCAACCATTACTGTATATTCAGTTGTTTAATTTAGTAAGTCTCACTTATACTTGTTTAATTCAAAACTGTGTAGCTTGTTTATTAGATTTCAATTTTTCTTCATGTTTTAATTAAAGGTCTAGTTTCTTAGAAGTATTTAATTCAATCCTCGAAACGCTGAGCATGGCACTAGAAACTCTCAAAAATTAAAATAACGTAATAATAATCAAATATAGCACTCTTTAAGAAAACTTAATCACTGAGTTTTGAAGTACGTAACAAACCTATATGTACATACACCACCACTCGGTCCTTCCTATACCACGACAATATATATATATATATATATATATATATATATATATATATATATATATATATATATATATATATATATATATATATATATATATATATATATATATATATATATATATATATATATATATATATGATGAAAATTAATGCAATATCGCAAGAGAAGATGAGGAATTAAACCACACTCTCCGAAGACAATTTAATTCAGAACAGTTTCGGTGTATCTCACACCCTTTTTCAACTGACACTGGATAGAAAATATAAGAAAAGTGCATACAAGCATAACACAAGGTCAGGTCGTGAAAGATCCCCTCTTTTTTCCCTAATCCCCTACTTGTGGCTAATCTGGGGGAGAGGTTAGGCCTAAACATATTGAAGGGCTGACATTTTACTATTTTGTTTATTTGCTTTCTTATTACAGGATTAAAAGAAAATTGACCCTCAGATAGATTTAAATTAGGAACTGACGATATCAAGCTCGATTCTACGATTCTTCTCTTAACATAGTTAGCCAATTTAAATAACATTTTACTTCCATTGAAATCGATCGTATGATTCAAGTCTCTAACATGGCAAAATATTCCACTGCTTTCGCTGCCCACTCTAATATCTATTTTGTGTTCATACAATCTCTTGTCTAGATTTCTCCCCGTTTTCCCTATATAAACTTTATGGCAATCGTTGCATGGTATTGCATATACTCCTATGTTATGATGTTCTTTGGGTTTCCTGGCAATCATCAATTGGTTTAAGGAATTATTATATTTAAAGGCTAGATTAATACCCGCTTTTCCAAATATGTCCTTTAAACTATTTAATTTATTATTAAATGGCAATGTTGTACATTTGTTGAAGTCATTAGTGCGGGAAGGCTTATTACCATAGAATGGTTTCCTAGCTGCAAAATGGGCAGACGATATGAACCATTCGGGGTAATACAAATTAGGAAAAATGGTCCTGATAATGACAATTTCTTCAGCTAAATAGGAAGGATGACATATTTTGTATGCTCTAAGGAAAAGGTTAGAAATTACCGATTTTTTAACAGTATTATCGTGAAACGAAAAATAATGTATATAGGCATTCGAGTGGGTTGGTTTACTATACACGTGAAGTTTTAATTCATCGTGATCTTTATTAATGAGGACATCTAAAAAGGGTAATCTATTATCATATTCCCATTCATATTTAAATTTGATGGAGACATGCAAATTATTCAAATTATTAAAAAAGGTATCAAAATCATGGCCATTAGGCCATACAGAAAATACATCGTCAATGTACCTTAACCATATAAAGTTAGGGGGAGAAATTGTGGGAAGGAGTTCAGTCTCAAAATATTCCATGAAGAGACATGCCAATATCGGAGATAAACTATTTCCCATGGTAAGGCCAAATATTTGTCTATAAAACTCATTATTTACTCGAAACACATTGTCAGAGAGACATAATTCAACTAAATCGATAAATTTACTCGTAGAAATGGGAAGATCCAAATTAAGTCTAGGCATGATTTCCCGCAGAAGGCCCATGGTTTGGTCAACCGGAACTTTGGTAAACAAAGAGTTTACATCAAAGCTCACTAGTTTTCCATCCGGTAATTGCAAGTGATTGAGGCGGTCAACGAAATCTTGAGTGTTCATAATGTGTGCAGATGAGATTCTTCCAACTGCTGGAGATAAATGCTTGGCGAGCCATTTGGAGAGCTTATAAGTGGGAGAATTAATATTGGAAATGATTGGGCGTAAGGGACATCCCTCTTTGTGGGTCTTTGGGAGCCCGTACAAATAGGGAAGTGAAGGGTTCGTACTCCTGAATTGTTTAATTAAATCTGCGCTTTTCAATATTCTCTTCAAGGATACTATTTAAACCTTTCAGTAATGGAGAAAATGGAAGGGAGAGGAAGTTTCTTTTAGTATCTGGCTTCCTACTTTTATGGCAATAGAAGTTTGACTTGGCCTTGATAAGCATTCATTGATGATATCGAGGGGGTATTTTAGTTTTATAAATGTACAGGTGGTGAAAGTAATTTCATCGGACAAGAAACATGGGTCACATATTCTAAAACCTCTCAAAAACATAGATATTACAATGGCTTTTTAAATTTTTAAACCATGAAAAGAGTAAAAATAGATGTAAGAATTTGAATTAGTGGTTTTACGGTATATAGAGAAGGTAGGTCGGTCATTTACTCTTACAATTTTAACATCGAGGAAAGATAAACAATTATTATTTTCCCATTCAAATTTGAATTTTAGGGTAGGGTGTAGGTTATTGAGGTTGTTTAAGAAATTGTCAAAAGATTCCAGTTGATTTAAAAGCTACATCGATATGACGTCATCAACATATCTGTACCATACAAATCTGGGGATGGGGTCACAGAGGGAAGTAGAGACATTTCGAAATGTTCCATAAAAGATTGCACAGAATGGCTGACGAAGGATTTTCCATACTCAGCTCATGTTTTTGTGCCGAAGAAACACATATCACTATTAAAAACATTGTCATTGAGGCAAAGTTTAACTAGGTTAACATTTTTTGTTTGGCGTAATACATCAGATAATACTTTAAGGGCTTCATCAACGGGTACATTGGTAAAAAGACTTTCTACATCAAAGCTCACTAAGCGACTGCTTTTGATTTCAATTTTTCTAAATTTCTCCATGAAATCTGATGAGTGAACTTTATGTGATGATAAGGTTAATCCAACGGCATTTGAGAGGATGTTGGCCAGCCACTTAGAGAGGGAATATGCATGGGGGCCAATGCATGATACAATTGGTCGAAGAGGTGTTCCAGGCTTGTGGGTTTTCCCCAACCCATACATACGGGGCAGGGATGGATTAATTGGTTTGAAACGTTGGAAGAGATCGGGATTTGATCGTTTGAAAAGTTTTGTAAATATTTTGTTGAAGGACACCGCCGTTTCGTTACTTAAAGGGTTTGAAGATAGCTTCTCGTAGGTGTTTGGATCATTAAGTAAATCAAATGATTTAGGGAAATAAAAGCATTTATCTAAAATAACGATTTGATTGGTTTTATCGGATTTTGTGATTACAATATTTTTATTCGAATTTAGTGATTTGAGGACCATCATTAGGCGCCTATGGAATTTCTAAATATTTGTTAGATGATATATTTTTCTATTTTGCTACTTTTTTATACAAAGCGAGGATGAGAATCCTGTAGCTCAAAAAAAATATGTGATACAGAAAAAGTGGGCTCATTTGGGGATTCAGAGGGAAAAATAAGTGTCAGATCTAATTCGATGAAAATTGTGTGATATTAATCATAGATCCGTGATGCAAAGAATATAACAATATTGAATTAATTATTGTTATCAGTTATTATGTTTTCGTGATAATGTTTTTTTTCGATTTAAAGTAAAAACTAACGATGGTAACCTTGCGCAGAATGTTTGTAAGGATGGGTCGTAAAGAAATTATTGAAGAATGAGTAAGTGAACGTGTGTAGAAAATATGTATATAGCCGCAGATCATCCTGTAAGAATTGGGGTCAGGAAGGCACGTAATCCTATAGATGTCAGCTACAAAATACTAGACTATGCCAGAAGTCCTCCTCCAACCACGAGAACACGAATTATCATTTCTGGGCCGGCGAGCATAACATTGGTTAAACAGGCACTATTTAACCTAAGAGCTGGGATCTAATTTCACGTCATAGACGAAATTAGAGGAGCTGCGACCAAAACCAGAAGATACCTTTAGGGCCAAGTGAAAGACGCTCGGAGAAGATCCGTTAGAGGAGTGAGGCTTAATTCCTTGGCCCTCATCCCCCCCTTTCCCCTACCCCCAGTGGGTTGAGGGGGTATATAGGCCGATAACTGGAGAAAAAGAAAGAAGATCGAGTTAATGATCGACACGATGAAGTCCGGCGCAGTGCTCGGCAATCAAAGAAAAAAAACAGAGAAGAAGCTCACGCTGAGCAAGTTCCTGGTACTCACACCGAAATTAGAGTTTGTATTGAGGATCAAGATCAATCATCTATCGTCAGAGAAACCCCTTATCCCGGTTTACAACAAAAAACAGAGATAGTCTTCGCCATTGAGGAATACCCCAAAGTGAACTCCCTCACCCCCCACCCCCCCTCCATTCGTCAAAGGATTCACTTGTTTGCTCATCGCTCGCCAGTGCAAACCATTCCAAGATTTACCCGGAGATTGGAAAAGGCATAAATACACGGTCCCGTTGTTTAAATCATCTGACTAAGACAACGTGCTTAAAGCCATCCGTCGCCCTCACCGAAATCACCTGTTGCTTCAAGCCCGTCGCCGCGCCAGTCAAACAGTTGGGTGCCTGTGAACACGTCCACGCGCCTAACCGCAAAAACATTTTTTTCGTCTACATAAAAATTCAAGGCCAAGATCAGTGTCTCCAGCCGGATTCACGTGTGGTTGTTTTAAAGGTAAAGAAATTCCATTATTTTTGAGTGTCAATTACTGTCCAATATTAAAGTGAGCTTTGGGTCAACCATTACTTTATATTCATTTGGTTTAAATTAGTACGTCACACATAAACTCGTTTAATTCATAGCTGTATAGTTTGTTTTTTTAGATTTCACTTTTTTTATGTTGTAATTAAAGATATATTTTTTTTAGAAGTATTTAATTCAATCCTCGAAACGCTGCACTTGGCACTAGAAGCTCTGAAAGATTAAATTCATCAACCTTTCCCCAATTGTGTGTGGCTGTTTTTACTTAGCAATTCTTTTTGCAACCAAATAAGATGCAATTGTTGCTTGTCGAACAGAATGCACTACTGAGCTCACAGGGGTATCTAACTGCTGACGCTTCAGTTGTTCTTCTTTCCTCTTGAAATACTGGCGGTCCTTCCCTGCCAGCGTTGGGTGTTTTTACTGTAGATGCCGTTTGAGCTTGTTTTCTATAAGCGATTCATGGCTGAGTACTTCACCATATATAACACTGAGGTTTTCCGATGCTATGACTGATGAGAAACGTAAACCCAATGTCAAGAAATTCTTTGTACACCCGCTTTCTGGACATAACTGAAGAATCTGAAAAGAAAATTATACTGGCTTAATAATGAATCAAACAAAAGATGTAAATTGGTACCATCTACCAGGAGGGGAAAGAGGAGGGGGGGGGTAAGGAGAGAAGGGGGAGGAGCAAAAAGAGGACAGGAGAAGTGAACAAAGAAAGAGGAGGAGGAGGAGGAGGAGGAGGAAGAAGAGTAAAGAGGAAGAAAGGGACCAAGAAAAAAAACGGGAGAAGAAGAAGAAGAAAAAAAAAGTAGGGGGTGGGCCAAACCAGTATGACACTAAACATACATTATTAAAATTTTCTATATATAAATATCTACATGAGTAGATTTATGAAGCCAGCAAAGTTGCTTATAAATGTCTCGAGCCAGTATTGGTAGTTAGGACATTTGCGTTAAAATTATAATACCAAAGAAAATATTTTGATGCATAATCAGCAGTAATATACTCTATAATTCTGGCAACATAGAAATATAGCATAAGCGGAAAACATCTGATAATAGGGAATTCATATTTTTTGATGTTGTGAGACTTGTGAGTGCTTGGCGACCCCAGGGTTGGGAAAGGGGGATTTATATGCTTGATTAGTCATTCGTCCCACGTGACAAAATGGCGCTATAAGAATATACGCGCGTATTTCAAAATAATAAACACTTTTTTTTCTAATGAGTAAATTGTTCCAATATTTGAACACGAGGAAAAAATGGGGTTTTAAAGCAAAAAAAAAAATCTAAAATGTAATCGCAGTCAGTCCCGGGCGTAGCAGCGGGGTTTAACTAAGAACCTAGGAAATAAGTGGGGAACTGTTCAAGTGTATGAAGAGTATTTATGTTCGAAGTAAGACATGCAATCCGGTGGAAGATGGCTGGAGTAAGTGTTTCGAAATACGGGCAGGTAAGATAAGATTATATTTATGGATGCAAAACTGAGGAAACTACAAATGAAAAGCAGTTTTCTAAATTTGTCACAAATTTACCTGTTCATTAATCTATGCTTTCCTTTGTTTGCCTTTCCCTTCCGAAGTTGTGATAATATTGCATAGTAGATACCGAAACTAGTCCTTTTATTTAAGAAGCTGGTTCTTCTCAAGTGTTTTTTTTTATATTTTTAATAAATTCACGTTATTGGGAAGTTTTTCTGCATATATATATATATATATATATATATATATATATATATATATATATATATATATATATATATATATATATATATATATATATATAGTCATATGAGTTGCTGCTGACCAGTCTAATCTTCAATTTCACGGTGAAGGTAAGGACACATAGGAGGCTGAGGTACATGTGATTTATTTATGGAACAACGTTTCGGGCGTATCACCCATCTTCAGGTTCTAAAACATAAATTAATCTAATACAGTTAAAGAATATTAAAAATATTAAAAATAATTAGGTTAAGACTATGTAGGTAAATCAAAACTTAGTAAATAACTCAGGAATTTAAAAGGCAAGATAATCAAATTATCAATCTAATATAACACTATTGAAACGAAAAAAAACAACACAAAAAACAAAAGTAAATAATTACAGTATCATATTGCTTACCGATAATTCAGGAATTTAAAAAGCAAGATAATCAAATTATTAATCTAATGTAATCACTATTGACACGAAAAAAAAGCAAAAACACAAAAGTAAAAAATTACAGTATAATATTGCTTACTGATGAAGTTCAGGAGAAATCACAAAGTGAAGAAATTATAAAGGATGTGGCTTAAAGAAGGATAGGAATTTGATTGGTTGGTTGTTAAATAAGAGAAGGTTGGTTGGTTGTTGAATGAGGTAATTAAAATTAAGAAATAATAAGGGGAACAGCGGTATTATCTATGTTGAGTGTAGGAGATCTTGTACGTATTAGTAGGGATTCCAAAATTCTTAGACTATATTCATTGTTATTATAACTAATTATTTTGAAGTTATCGATGGAACATTCTGTCTTGCATTGTATACTATGATTTCTAATTACAGAAGCTTCCTTCTTAGACAAATTTTTTCCAGTGCGATGGCTTATTCCCATGTGAGAACAAAACCTCTCTTTCAATGAGCGAACCGTACTACCATTATAGGTTCCTTGCAAACTACAAGGACAAGTAAAAGCATAAACAACACGGCTGCTCCCGATATTGTCATTACCAAACCTGATAGAGGCAATGGAGTTGTTCTATTAAATCGAACTAACTATGTACACAAAATGGAATCCATACTTGCAGACACTACAAAATTTAAACTGATTTCAGAAACACCTACAAAAATATCTCTAAAACTAGAAGATAAATTTAACAGAGTTCTGTTAAATCTAAAATCCACTAAAGTTATAGACCAGCAAACTTATGATGCTCTACATTCTAGTGGTTCTGGGTTAGGCTTATTATACGGCCTCCGTAAGCTACACAAAGCTGGTGTTCCTCTCCGACCAATTCTGGCTTCCTATTCTCTTGCAACTTTTAACCTTTCTAAATATGTTGCTAAATTGCTCTCTGGGTTAGCCATAGGTAAATGCACCATAAAAAAACAGCTATTCTTTTGTTATGAATTATTGTCACACAATTTTGCACCCGCAAAAGTCCTAGTCAGTTACGATGTATCCACACTATTTACAAATGTTCCTGTTAATGAAACAATTGATATTATTTTAAATCTAATTTTTAACAAAACAGGCACCTTTCACAATTTCTCCCGTCAAAATTTCAAGACTATATAGAAATGATTTTTAATGAGAATTATTTTTTATTTAATAACAAGGTTTACCAACAGATAGATGGAATAGGAATGGGTTCACCAATAGCTCCAATAGCAGCTAATATTTTCATGATTCATCTTGAAAACCACTTTATGAAACATTGCCCTTTAGATTTCAAACCCATATATTTTCGATAATATAGAACATGCCCACCATTTTTTTAATTTTATAAACTCTTATCATCCCAACATTAAATATACCATTGAATTAGAGAGTAACTATTAACTTCCTTTTCTAGACGTCATTATAGAAAAAACCGACAAACTAAGTAGCTCAATGTACAGAAAGCCTACCTTTAGTGGCCTAGGAATCAATTTTTTCAGCCATTGTGACTTGTCACACAAACTCAGTTGAATTAAATCTCTAATATATAGAGGTTACCATCTCCCCTCCAATTATTCCCTAATGCACAATGAATTCCAGACTCTAAAGTCTGATTTTAAAAATAATTGTTACCCCCCACCTTTGGTTGACAAGCTAATCAATAATTTTCTAACCAAGCTTTACTCTCCATCCTTTCTCTCATATAATGTTCCCCAAAATGAAAAAAATTCGTAGTACCAGAAATGGGACCTTACAATAAATTATTCACTAGAAAATGCAACAAATTACTCAAAAAATATTTCTTTCATACCAACTTCAAAATCACTTTTGTCAACCCACTTTCCATAGGAAGTTTCTTCTCGTCAAAAGACAAACTTCCTCTAGAAATGAGCAGCCGTGTTGCTTATGCTTTTACTTGTCCTTGTTGTTGTTGGCGGGGTCGCTAACACTTGTTATTTATACTCGGGATGACTTCGTGCACACAGACTATGTAACCTTTTTGAGGAGGCTTGCTTCATCCTTTTTTTTTTACTCTCTTCACGGTTGTTTGCACGGCCCTGTACCCCAGATAGGCGACGCCCTGTACCGTGGTTAGGCAATTTCGGAGCGTGCTTCCTTGTTTTAGCTTTTTTTTCCTCCTGCTTTTTTTTAGTTTTATTTCTTTATTTATTTTTAGATTGTTCGTTTTTTCGTTGTTTAGTTGGATTTGGGGATTTTTAAAGCAGCTTAGCGCTAGTTTGAAATTTTAATTACCTCTACTTATGCCCATACTCGTAAAAGCAGTCACCAGATCGGCTCGTTAAAATAAAATTTCTTTTCGACTACCCATAGAATCTTCAACAAACCACGCGTAAATTCTATAGATATAAGTGTTTACTTAATTCGTTGTAAATCTAGTAATTAACCCTTTTTCTACATATGCGGTAGAGATCATTAGAAAATATGTTATACGACCACTGATGTGAGTTCCGACGAAGTAAGACTCTATGAAACATATTTAATCATTTCACCATTTTGAGGCCTAAAGTATCATAAATTTCGATAGGTAAAGCAATTTTACTACTCTTATCTTTTCACATAATAAAAATTGCAGTATTTAAATTAAGTACAGTAAGAGGGCCGTCCGGCCTTAAGTCGATTGGATCAAATAAGGTTAATCGGGCCGCCCCGGCCCCCACCGTTCTAGTTTAGTTTTTCAGGGAAGCGTTGAAGATATGGGTAGCTCCAAAATATTAATCCTTTGCGAATTCTCCGGCAGAAAATTTCTTCTGAGTTAGCGTAGTTTCTTCAAATGGGACTGAGCGGTCTATTAGTCTTTTTGTGGAAGATGAATAGATTATCGTCCGCAGGTTCTTCCCTCTCCTCCCCTGGCGGAGAGGGAAGTGAAAGAACTCCCCAGGATACCCCTCTCGGGTCCCAATCATCTTTTTCCCCCACGTTCCACCGTGTTGTTTGGTTGGCCCGAGGGAGAAGGTGGTAGGGCGGGGTGTCGTGGATAGGTAGGACAAGAAGAAACAGGGGGGAAAAGAGAAGTCAGTAGGTGAGAAGAATGTGATCTAAGTTGACCTTTTGCCTGCAAGCAGGTGGATCGATGATAAAGAAGGGAGTATTCCATTATTTGAACCACTGATTAACGTGGAAACTAAACCACGGTCCCTAATTTTTTATCTCATTCGTCTTTCATCTATCCCATTGTTTTGAACAACTTCTCCGTAGTTTGCTGGAGAACCACCAATCTCTGTCATTCACTTTGTTATTCATATTCTCTCTTTATTCTTTCTAGTTAACTTGACGGGTGGTCCGTCCAATCTTTTTTATTTGTTTTCATTCATTCACCGTTACATTAATGTGTATTCTGTAGCCTACATACAGTTATGTTTCTATGTGTTTGAGCTATTGTGAGTTTTTTTTCGTGCTTATTTGTTTGTAATGAGTGTTTGTTTGCTTTTGTTGTTTCCTTTTGTTATCACATGTGGTTTTCCCTTTGTGAATTTCCACTTAATTTACTATAGTTTGTTTTTGTTTATTTTTCACTTTTTGGAGTCTTCATCGGTTAGCCATTTTCTTGTCCTTTTTCAGGATTAATGTACCGTAAGATTGGCTTAGCTGGGATAATTGTGATAGCCGTGGGATTTTGTCTTGTTTGGGTTAATTTGATCTTCTGTTTCGGTAATTTTTTTGTTTATTTTAGTTTGGACGCATTCCGCCTCTTTTGGACAATTTGCAGGGGACATGGTGATCCATTGGCTACTATGGATCGCTTCAGTTGTCTTTCGTTGACTGTCAGGTTGATCTTTTGGTTGTTTCGGCATCACCAGCCTTATACTTTTCACTTAAAAAATCTTTCTAAGTGTTCCGGTGTATGGTGACAAAAGTGAAGTAATAAACTAAAGTTAGGTCAAATTAAGTGTAAACTGCACAAACAAAATAAAATACTAAAAGTATATAAATTGCATCATAAACTATTATGTACAAATGAATACTACAAAATACACAACTAACAAAAGCTCAATCAACTTAAATAATCATACGGGCATGACTGCCACAATAAACAGCTGAATGAAAGAAGATGTGGACGGCTACCGTCAGAAGATACGCGTCCCACCTCAGAATTTGACTCTGATCCCTCTTTTGCGAAAAATAGTGAAGAGGAAGATATTCGGCTAGAAATTGAAAACAAACAGAGCTAGGCCAAAACTAAAACAAGTATTTTAAACGTTGGAAGAACGGAAAGTTATAAAAATAATATTTAAAGACAACGATGACACGCAGATCACTGGATCGAGTAATTTTGGGGTCCTATCTGAGATTTAAAGTCGAAAAGATTGAGCAGGAGGAATACATCCATAGTCTAACTAAGAACTAACCTGTTATAGATGCTACGACCTCTGAACCCACACCACGAGGGATCGCAAAATATCCAAGATCAGATGTTCAGAATACACGCAAACCGACAACTCCTTTAGATAATGTAAAGGGACATATAAAACACGGAATACACTGCGGAAGGAATCACCGCACCAAACGATGAAATGTCCCAAAAGGAGAGAAACGATAAAAAATAAAAGATTAACAAATACGGGAAAAGACGGTAAAAAAAAATAACATACACTGGAATGACAAACGCAGAAAACATTCAGAAGAAAACACAAGCACCAGTATTGACGGTAGAAAGGTAAAACAATGAGATTGCCACAATAATTATTGTTGCCCACATGATGAACCTTGGAAATCCAGGATGTTTCTCAGAGGAATTAAATAAGATGATGGCCAAAAACAGCTTCACAAAGAAACTATGGTTCCCTTCTAACTCACCGTCGTTAAACATACCCAAACTAAAATTTGAAGATGAAGAACACAACCAGAGACACTTTATATCCAAAACAACGAGAACGCGGACACTATCAAGACCCACAAAGCGACGAGAGAAAACAGATCGGGAGAGTAGAACAGGAGTGAATTTCAGTCCTGAAAAGTAGCGGCTTCAACTGAAATAGGTCAATACTTCCCGGACCAGCATTCCACTCATCCATTCAGACCACAATGGAATAATGGCTATATCTCGATCAACCCCATACAAATTAAGTACGATTAAAGGAAAGACTACTGGAGCGCAAAATGGCCAGTGATTTACAAATAAGAACATACACCAATGTTCAGATCTGAATTAAGAATAAATGAGTGGAATAAAAAACAAACTTTAATTTGCTAAAGACAATTAATCCTCCCTTCCCCGGATTATTGGTAACAGTAACAAGAGAAAATTCAAAATAGCCCAACAATTAATCTAAAACAAATTAAGCAGATTAATTAGGAAAGGAACAAAACAAGATAAACATTCATTAGATAAGCCAGTCACTTGCTAACTTTTATTCACCCTGCACACTTATCCCTCCTACACCTTCTCAACTTTTTTCTAACTATTTCTCCTATTTTCTACCACTAATTCTTTCTTTCTTCATTTAAGAACTCAGTTGCTTTTACTTTTCACATCACAACGCGAATATCTCCGAGGAAGGACCTTACATTAGTTTCGAAATCTTAGAACAAACATCTTTAAGCTCAGCAGAGTGAAAGATTAATATATATTCATTAAACGAAAGTTTTAATTAATTAATGTAAAGAAATCTAATTTCGGAGGTCAAATGTATCTCTGTAATAAGTAAAAAAAAAAGCTTCAGCTATGTAGCAGTTGTATAACTCTTGGAATGTACTCGAAGGGCAGAGTATTTAAGACATCATAAACTTTATTTAGCCTGTGCGACTGCTCCCAAATGCTGTTCGACAAATATGTTTTGGATTCACACACAACCACCGCTTTGGATATGAATTTCGAATTCTCTCACAACAAACTTTAAATATACATTAAAGTCTGTTCTCTTCGTCAGACATTTTCTCAAATTTTGCTCGTAACTAGTTTCGAATTTCGATCCTTTCTTAGACATTTCGTTTAACTCATATTTCATTTATAACGATAAATTATATTTCTAGAAAGAAAGAATAGTGATGTTATTACTTCTCAGACCCACCTTCACTAATATATTTATGTGCAACCGTGAGCCGCTTTGGCTTCAACATTACCCTCCAGAATTTACCCGTTTATTCCGGGCATTATGTATGTAGATGATTTCTTCTTCCATTTTCATACTCTTGACCGAGCTTCTCAATTCCTTCATTACCTTGGTTGCAGCCTAGCTGAGTGGAAATTATACCCGATTCAGGTTACGGTAATTCGGTGGTAACAGTTCTACCAAATTATTTGTATTCATTCATTATATTAATGGCCACTATTAAATAGTAACAGCAAGTAAAATCATAAATACACGAGCCTATGCAACGTGTTATAAAACGTTTGCGTAGTGTGGGATGCGAGGACTGAAGGAACTCCCCACACTAAAAGTATTTTTACGAGATGCCTTTTAATCTAACTGAGCTGAACATGTTTATGCAATGAGTAATAAAAATAACAATGGGTAAATATGGAAAAAGAAAGGTTAAGTAGTAACAAAAGATTGAAAAATAGGGAAAGAGTTGTATTTTTACAACCTGTTCAGGTCTAGTTAGAAAGTATAAAAGGCAAAATTTATACGTAGAGGCAGAACATTATGCTTGAAGTAGAGAAGACATGACATTTAGAAGGGACGCTGGCAGTAATGCAAAGTAAAGATGCCGAATCTGTAAAGAAATACTAAATAAAGAAGGAGGGCCAAATATCCATCTCTTTCGGAGGTCATAGCGTGGTATATTCGTGTGGCAGCTGGTTGGCGATACGTTTTGAGAGCGAAGCTGAATATTGATCGAAGGTCGCCGTTGCCAGATTAGGACGGCTTCAGCCAAGCCAAGTCGTAGGCAGTCTTTCTCGCGCAAAACAATGCTCGAGTTAGCGTTTCACGAGAGAAAAGTAGATCACTTCTGAAGTAATTAAAGGTACACCCATTTCGCAACGAAAAGAGTGCTCTCATTGACGTGATGGAAATACTAAGGTTTTATTTAACAAGTATACTAAGCAAAATAAACATATAAAAAGTACAGAATTTAAGTTTGTCCCTTTGAGGGACACGATAAACTTAGCACAAAATGGATAATTGTTAATCTCAACGCACAGTCAATGAGAAGGAATGATACAACTGCCCAACAATGGTTATGGAATTAAAAACGTGAGGAATATTATGGTTGACCATGATGAAATCGGTGTTACTTCCTGTAATCCTATATAAGTAAGGGCAAAATGTGAGAGTAAAAAACCCTTCAGATGACGATGGTAGAAAAAAGGGGGGGGGGCAGAATATTAGAGAGGCGAAACTCTACTGTGGACAATTAGGTTTAGAGAGATAGCAACCGCATGGCAAAGCGTTGGCGGTAGCGGAAATTAGCAGAAGACTAACCAATGGAAACATATTTGTGGAAAGGCCACTGAAGAATGAAAACAAGTCTGTGTGTGGGGGGTGAAGAGAAAAATCCCGATACAAGCGCCTGAAAGTTGTTCGAAACTTCGTGGTAAATCTGTGGTCATTCGAGGGAGGCAGCTGGAAGTTGAAGTGGTGAAACGGCTATTACTTGTATGTAGCTAGTGTAGGGGGTGGACCTCACCACATTGAATTACACTGGGGAACAATGTATTTGGTGAATTGACAAAAGTACATTTTCCTACCTAATTTGAGCATACTGTATCCAAATCTGAAATCAGATTCTGTCTAAATGCTGAATAATTTTCGTAATATCAATAACTAATAGTATCCAATAACTTTCATTTTTTCTCGCCTATCATCATGCCCTGAAGTAATTTGGAATCATCCTTTTGCGTTATTTATAGTAAAGCAGGTTTTTTTGCACAAACATTTTATTGCATATGAGAAGAAACTTGAATTACACATTAGGATTACAAATACTGTAATCAAATAGATGCTAATTTATTAATGACCGTACATCAGGCTGGAGGACCTCTTCTTGATTTCAATCGGGAAAATATTTGCGTTTGTAACTCTTTCTCTTGTAATTCTTCTCTGGCTGATTTCTTCTAATCGTCCATCAGTAGTCTGCCATCATGTGTCTATCCCAGTGACCTTGGAAGCGCTCTTCCATCGTCATCAAATCCTGATGGAAGCGTTCCCCTTGTTCGTCGCTCACGGCTCCCAGATTCTCTGGGAATCGATAGGTGTATTTAAGAAATGCAGCTTCACACTCATGTTGCATCCCAGATCACGATATGCTAAAAGCATATTAGTAACCAGATCCTCGTAGTTATGCGCTTTTTTGTTTCCCAAGAAGTTACGAACAACGGCAGAAAATGAGAGCCAGACTGCCTTCTCTTTTTCATTCATGGTGTTCACGAATCTAGAATCACTCAGAAGTCTTCGGATTTGGGGACCATCAAATACTCCTGCTTTTATTTTTTCGTATGACAAAGCAGGAAACGCCGATACTATGTACTGAAAACAATCATTGTCTAGTGCTCAACGCCTTGATATAATGCTTCATCAACCCCAGTTTGAGATGAAGTGGAGGGAAAACGATCTTCTCTCGACTTACGATTGGCTCATTAACAATGTTTGTCAATCCTGCTTCCAAAGTTTTCTGAACTGGCCAATCCTTTTTGGACCAGTGTTTGTCACAGGCTGAACTGTCCAAAACACAGATATACTCGTAGCATGGAAACTTTGTATATCCCTTCTGCTGGCTAAGGAGGAAGTTGACCATCTTAAGGTCTACACATATGATCCAATTGTGTTCATGGTACTTAAGTAAATCCATGACCATTCTTATGTCATCGTGAGTTTCTCGCAGCTGGACAGAGTGACCGAGAGGAACTACACCAAAGTCATTGCCATTATGCAAAAGGACACACTTGAGGCTACGCTTGGAGCTATCCAAAAAGAGTCTCCACTCAGCAGGGCTATAGGTGCCAAGTCCCAACTCGGTAAACAGACCAGGAACATCGTGGCAGTATACAAATTATTTGTCCTCAGAGAAATACCTAACAAATGTACTCTCCCTTGTGCGGTAATATGATACCCGTACCGACCTTTCAAGCATATGTCTTTCACTCAACCTGGAGGTTAAAAGTTCTGCAGCTTTCTTGGAGAGCGCCAAATCACATATCAAGTCATTCAAATTCTCTTGATTGAAACCGTGAGGAGCTAATGGCTGTTCAGCATCTGATGATAAATCTGCAGACTCTGAATCCATTCCGTGGACGTCCATATCAGGTACATCATTTTTATTCTCGGAGGAAGCATATCCACTGAAAATCGGAACTGGTAAAGACTCAGAATGAGGTACTGGCCGGATCGCCAAGGGAATGTTGGGGTAGTCGATCTTGTGCCGATTTTTCTTGCCAACCCCTTTAGTAATCACCAGACAGAGATAACAGTCCAATACATGATTCTTTGGCTCTTACCGCACCATAAAACTCTTGGATATGTACATATATAACCCATAAATCTGTTCGCTTTTTGTGCTGCAACTAAAGATTATTTTGAAACATTTAGGTAGCTCTAAAGTAATACACCCAAATCTTTGTCTAACCTTACCGTGCTTATAATGTGTTCCCCCCCCCCCCTCTCCCCTGCTGTACACTTTATGGGGATTTTGGTGCCCTAGGTGGAATGCCTTACACTTATCTACATTCAAATTCATCTTCCATTTCTTAACACATTGCACTACTTTTTGATGGGGAAGGCAACACCCGTGCAAAAATGTCCACTCAACGCTGTGCTGTTCCATAAGAGAGCTTGGGAATTCGTCTCTGCCCTACAAGTATTACTTGGCAAGATTATAAGTAGAGGAAGACGAAATTAAGTTCTCTGCCCTACAAGTATTACTTGGCAAGATCATAAGTAGAGGAGGACGAATTTAAGTTCTTTGTCCATGATAGTATTGCTTTGTAAATTGAATAGACCACAGCCATATTTTGTTTTATTTTTGTATCATTCACAATTTATTTTTCGCATAATAAATGGCTGTGGAGATCGTTACTATAACAGGTCATCAAGATATTTCGTGCAGAATTGGATTAAAACTTTCAATAAGGAGCTTAGCCAAGAAAAATTGCTTGCTTTGAATAACACATGACCCATATTTCCCAAACATATCCCCTCCCAATTCCAGCGTTTCAGAAGTTTAAATAATTCATTATGGAAAAAGTTTCGATAATATTAATGACGTTGATCCTCATTTAATTAGTTCAACAACAAGACCAAAAATTAGTATCACTATGGAAAAGGTTATAAAAGAAAATGGTAACAATATATTTAATAAAATTTACATAAAATATATTTTTTTCTTTATTTTCCAAAGCGGTACGAACTTTCTGGATAACCTTATAGATATTAATCCCCTTAATCCTGAATCTATGCCTTTGGTCAGCCAATCAGTTTTCGATCAAATTAATTACATCTCTCCATGTACTTTTAATTTTATCAGAACCACTCTTGCCGCACAGTATCAAACGCCTTCTAAAAATCCAGATGGTCAAAGGTCGAGATCATTTCGTAAAAAAAAAATCCAATAAGTTATTTAAGGACGAGCGCTGCCCCCGAAACCCATATTGGCTCACATTAATTCAGTTTAGGGACTCAACATGCTCCATGATTCGGGCTATATTAATAAATTCTCAAAGCCTGTCAACAAATGAAGATAAATAAATCTGCCTAAAATGCCCGGTTTAGTTTTAAAATCGCTTGAAAAAAACAGTCATTAATTGATTTGTTACGGGGACAGTTTCAGTCAATTTTCACAAAAAATTCGAAATTTCAGTGTTTTCTGCTGATCACATTTTTTGAAGCAGCAATGTTTCCTCTACATGTAGTTCAATTTTCTAAAGTGGTTGCCAAATATTTATTAACTTATTTGTACAACAAAATTCGTCGAACTTTCTGTGCGATTTTTTATCAAAAAGAGGCAGTGTATGTGCACCTTTCATTGGGAGGGAGATGATCCAATATATATGTTATATACTGTAATCCATACACAGTCACATACGCACTCATAAATATATATATATATATATATATATATATATATATATATATATATATATATATATATATATTGTAGCAGAATGCTACTTTTGATCACTTCACACCTGACACCACTTTTGTCGTGGTATACCTTGTGGAACGTGAAATACTTCGTTGATGAAGTAGGCTTTATTCTAAGAGTGCTAATTTTGTTGTTTTAAGGAAGAGCCGCTTCAACACGTGGGGATATAAAGAAACACACTGGAATTCCCCAAATAAACTTATATTTTAAATTTAACAATTTACTACACAAACACAAAACATGAATCACAGAAATACTCCGAATTTTAAAATACGAAAAAAATGATTTCAATTAACTTGACCCTCTAATATTGGCTAAATTCGATACGCACTTCAATATACAAGAATTAGGCTAATTGTCTCTACTGGAGTTTAAATACCTTGGTTGCTATGGCGGCGGGTTTGAGTCTGACCTTGAACTCAATGAGCCCCAGACACCACAGGAATCTGGTAGGTCCTTTGACGCGTGCTTCGACCAGATTGTTGGAGGTGGTCGAGATCACGAGGTACTTTGGCGAGTTTAGCAGATGGGGATCCACACGGTATTCAATGGAGATGGTTTTCAAGGGCGAGAACAATCACGGTGCTTTAGGAGGCACCAGGGTAGGCGGAGTCTCTCTGGCGAATGTAAGTTGAACTTGGTTCTTAAACCAAGTTAACTTAGAGTTCGGTGTGACCACCGGGTAATGGGCTCGAGGAGAAGCTTTTTTCTCCTTCGTTACGTAATTCCTCATGGGCGAGGACTGTACTCGGGGGGGGGGGGGTCTTCTTCAAGGGCCAGGATAGAGGAGGGGAGTTTCTCTGACGAGAATAAGTTGAACTTGAACAAGTTAACTTAAAGGTCGGTTTGGTAACCAGGAACTAGCTCGAGGATGAGCTTCTTCTTAGTTCCAGTCTTCCTCAAGGGCGAGGCCTATCTCGGCGTTTTGGTATACACCAGAAAGAAGGGAGGGGGGGGGGTCTCTGACGAGAATAAGTTAAACTTGGTTCCTCAACCAAGTTAACTTATGAGTTTGGTGTGGCCACCGGGTAATGGGCTCGAGGGGGAGCCTTTTTCCTCTTTTCGTAATTCCTCAAGAGCGAGGAATATCCCTCGGCCTTAGGATGCCTCAGGATATGAGGAGTCTCTCTGACGAGAGTAAGTTGAACTTGACCAAGTTAACTTAACGTTCGGTTTGATAAGCAGGGACTAGCTCGAAGATGAGCTGCTTCTTAGCCTTTTTGGTAGCCCTGCCTCTCTTGCAGGGGACTTCGTAGTCTGGTGACTCACGTATTCTACCTGTCCAGTCTTGGTAGCCCGGCCTCAATCCGGGAACTTCGTAGCCTGGCGACTGACGTATTCTACCTCGTTTTTCTCAAGTGTTTGTTATTTATACCTCGTCACCCCACTGGGGTAGGGGTAGGAAGAGGAAGGGGGGCTTGTGGACGGGCCCAGGAGGGTTCTTATTCCAACGGTTTTTCTCACCAAGTCTTACCTCGGCTCACGCTGGCCTTCGAGCTTGAGAGAAACGCGTCTCCGATTTCTTACTTGAGGTGAAATTGAATATACTCTCGTAGTGGAGATCTTGCAATTTAAAACCGTTGGCCTTTTCTCCAGACGAGTGGCGAGGGTCTGTGGTTACGAGTTTGACCCTCGATGCTGTGGCCGGATGTCTTTGCGGTTACCGTCCCGTGTCTCCATTGAGAGAGAACGGGGGAGTGACGATTCCCCTACACACACACTTATATATATATATATATATATATATATATATATATATATATATATATATATATATATATATATATATATATATATATATATAAAGGTATATAGCCTCTGTTCATAAAGTATATTGGGCATTTACACGCTTCCTACGATCTGTTAAAAACATAAATAAACTCGCCGAACTTTGGAGCCTAATTTCTCGAAAAAAACAAAAACATTAACAAAAATCACAATAACTCCGTTATTTATTGGTTGATTTTACTAAATAAAGGTTAAAATATTACTAAAAGAATTCTGCATAGAATTATGATGAGTTATTTGCAAATTTGACGAATTTGAGAAAACCTTTGACTACTCGAAGTTAACTCTTTCTTAAAGAAAACTTTAATCATATTTTGGAAAGAACTTATCATAATGATGCAAATGAATGTTTAAATTTGCCTACAGCGTTTATTTCACAAAGATCAGTTCATAAATAGGGGACTTATTATGTTCATGAAATGCCTGAAAATTTGAGGTTTTTCCTCCCCCATCGATTTAGAATTAGGGGTGAGGAAGTGTCATATATTTTAAAAATTAAACAAGATAGTCCTTGATAAAGTCATAATAAATAGAATATCCAACTGTTAAGAAAAATGACACGCACAAGAGTAAGCCTGAAACGGTCCCCTTAAAAATGTTACAAAAGGGTTTTGTTAGTTATAATTAGAATTATTGATGGCGATTTTGTTTGACTTTATCGGGAATGGCGTTCTGTATATATGTATATATATATATATATATATATATATATATATATATATATATATATATATATATATATATATACATATATATATATATATATATATATATATATATATATATATATATATATATATATATATATATATATATATATATATATACACAAAGAAAGAGCAACTGCAGGGTCTGCGGGTGATAATACAACCACCACAGGGCTACGCCATTTTTATTTTTTGTCTTTCAAATAAATTTGAAGACAGAAAGAAAGATGAAGAAACCTGGTGTAGCTGACTATAAATACATATAGTACAATAGGAAGAAGAATTGGACGCGAATGAGCAATGAGACAAGAAACAGGAGTTTTCTAGAGGTAAGAGAAAGGGACATTAGAAGAAGACTAGAATCAAAGAGAGCAGAGGGCGGCACAATGAAGGCAATCCTTTACCAAGAAGACAGAGATAACGCCAGGAGAAAAAAGTTGGAAATTCCTGGCCGGGACACGAACCCGGGTCTGTTGATTGCCGGTCAGATGCTCTACCGCTAAGCTACCAGGCGCAGTGACTCTACTTCGCCCAAAGCGTTACCCCATCAAACCCAGTATCTCCCTAAGCTAGGGACCTCCAAGGAATTTTTATATCACATCTTCTTACCCGCTCACAATTTAAAGATGAACTTTTGATGACTCCACAGTATACATGTTTGCAAGTGTTACTTTATTGCCTTGAATACATGGGACGGATCGTCAATTAGCACCTTCAGAATCTTACAGGGGACAGATAAAATCTTTGATGAGCTTACCACTATTAAAGTATATATCAATTCCTTCATTTTACAAGAGGCTGGTAAAATTCATATTGGTTTCTGTTTTAAACATCATTACTACTCTTTAAGATTTTAGAGCATCAGTTACTTACAAGTGAGCATTCATCAATCTCTCAATTTATCTAGTAGGAGCTCTAGGTTTATAACGCGCGCTCATTATTGACAGTAAAGATGGTTGATGAAATGGTTCATACATTTCTCTAGTGATCACGGAAAAGGTTCCAAATGATTCGCCAAAATGTACATTTTCTACTAAATTTTTATCACTCCACAAAAATAAATCGCAGATCGTTATGATCACGCGCCAACTCGTTAATGAAGAAAGTTCTATATAAATCCAGGATACTCTTTCTTGCCTTCATTGTCATAGTTAGCAAATCTACGTTCAGGAAATTAAACTCGCTCTATATAACTTTTTTTGTGGAAATTACGTGGGTATGAATGATAGAGAATAAATACTATCGTAATATTTTCGCTTGGTTTGACGGGCTGTAAACCAGTGCGCAAGTTTGATTTTGTGCAATAAACCGCAAGTACGAGAGATAAGAGGTCGTGCCCGGTTTGAAGAGCGGATCGTAATCTATAGGGATTCCTAAAGTGCCCCCTGAGACCTCTTGGGAATTTAAATCCTTTCACTCCCTAGTTCACGGTAGCCAGGGGTGCCGCGAGCTGGGAGAATAGATTCTGCTGGATTCCACGAATGTAGGGATTGCAGGGAATGAGTACACCGATGAGGGCGCCAAAGAGTCCTCGTGGACAAGGCGACCAGATCAGCTTTTTGCTTTTCCCTACACTGACTCATGATAGGAATCGCGTTAGTCATCCGGACTGCGTGGCAAAGAAGATGGGAAACGGCTGACGGGAACCTAAAGTTGCGCGCCATTGCATCACGATTTCTCCCGTAGACCTATCTCCATTGCATTGCCGGCTTGAGGTTGGTTTATGTTCTCTCCGAATTGGGGAGTATTGAATTCGATGGAACCCTTCCTTGCATCTTATCCCGACAACTCCGTTATATCAGAGATGTCTGGCACATTCTGATTGAGTTGCACAGTCGTGGAGGTGGGGGGTCTATGAGCACGTTATCTGTCCCAGTACGAGGACGAACCGGGCACTACTTTTTATTCCTTGTTTTTGGGACGGGTTCAAATATGAACTCCTGGTCGAAGGACTTTTGGCCGTCGCAGTCACCCAACCTTAATCCTCTTGACTACATCATGCGCGCGCATGTCGTCGGCAAGACTTGCAATGTCCGCCACAACAACGTCGACGAGCTGAAGTCGTCTGTCATCCGAGCGGGGGCAACTTGAGGAAAGACTTCGTCCACAACCTGTGCGCGGCCTTCAGGTCTCGCTTGGTCGCCGCCGACTGAGAGCGGCCACATTGATTGATATTACAATTTAAACACGTATGTATATGTTAAAACAATAATAACGTGTCTAACTGCATCAAAAATATTATTGTTTCTTTTGTTGAGAGCGTCGTAACGTGTGTAACAGGACTTTTGCAATACCAAGGTTGCCCTGAATCACCGCTATCAGTGCCCATTTTTTGTTTACTCTATCTCCCCTATCTCCAATGTACTTCGACGTATTTTTTGTTGCACTATCAGAAATTGCTCACGAGTTTCTCGACCTGTAAGTCCAACCGCTGCTTCTTCTACTTTTTATGATTTTTTATACCTTCACGTGCCAACGTAGAACATCTCTGCAGTCCTACTCAAATTTCACTTTCCGTCCACTAACGAGTTTATAAGTAACCAAGTATACAGTGACGCTCTCAATTTCCCCTCGAGAAAGACAAAAGAGAGTTAAGTAACTGAATTCACGCCAGTGTCAAACAAGAACGCATATAAAAGCTGCCCTGAATTTTACTTCAACCATATTTCTTTTACTGACATTTTCTTCTACTCCTCCCCAATCCTCCAAAATTGAATGTTATTTTGCCCACTCCGACTCAAATATATCAACCACCGATCCAATTTTTAACACTTTGTACATAAAAAGAAAAATGGGTTGGTCACCTGTTTCTTGTGTTGTTTTAGTTTCTTGAGAATCAACTCTAAAATAAAGGTTGCGAAGAAATTTAGAGATTTGTTTAACTGACATTTATGTCAAAACACGAGGCGATAAGATTGAGTTCACGTTTGCTAAAGCTAAAATTTTAGTGTCAGTCACCATCGTATGTTTTGTTCGCCAACGCAAGTTTTCGAAAAATAAGTTTGGAATCAAACTTTTTCGAAAGCGATTGAGAAAAATTATATATAGGAGGCATACTAGGAAGATCTTAGTAAATTAAGTTTCTGTAGTTCTTTATTAAGTTAACTGACTGGGCATTTTTAGAAGTTATATAAATAGTTACTAATTTGAGGATCGAACCTTCTCCAGCGTCACCTAGACGATGGTCAAGCAAAGCAAATACCTGAATAGTTTATTAAAAAAAAAATGAAAAATAATAAGGCGGAAATACGCGTGGACATCGTAGCTAGAGTATTTTGAAGAAAGTCGTGTACTAAATAGGTAATTTAGATGATTTTATGGGCTGGGTGGGTGGAACGCGCGCAATTCTCCTAAACTTGGTTAAGAATAGAACAGAATTGTTTTTCATATTAAGTTTCTGTGGATTTTGACGGTGAAAAAGGCCGAGTTTGGTGTATCTTTTTCAGCTATTCGAACAATTTCCTTATCTTCTTTCACCTCGTTGAGGCGATAGGATCATCAATCTATCAATTATGGTGTGTAATCTTTCCCTAAAGGAGTTTGCTTACCTAAAAAGCAAGATATGACAGTAAAAGATTTGAATAGCGACATCTGGGAACAAGAATATAAATAATTGTTAGAAAACAAATAGTAGAATAGCGTGAGAGTGCAACCAGATATAAGGAAGTAGAAAACAATGCAACCCACAAAGAAAAAGAAAAATCTTTCCAATGCGTTGATTTCAAATCTCCTGAGAAGTTTCGTAAAACGCACAACTGTATGTCGCGGGTGGAACGCCGACTTACTAATACGAAATCATCTGGATATAATATGCCCCCACCCCCCGCGTGCCACAGACACGCCCACTTTGATATGCCTTAATTATCGGCGACAAAAGAAATTGCCAGCGAGTGAAATGGAGCGGCCACCGGGCTTAAATTTTACCCATTTCCTCTCCAAATTTAAATCCGAACGAAAACTGACGAAGGCATCTCCCGCCGCTGAAGATGGAGGAAGGAAAAATGTGCGGAGGATATGTATATATATAGTAGCTACATCTTCCTGACATACATTGGGGCCCGAGGAAATGTATCTTCTTTGGTCGTTGGGGCTTGAAACGCATGTAATCCTCCCGCTGACAACTTGAGTATCGTTTCTGGATGGAAAGAAGCCCAGGTAGTTTTAATCTAGTTTGAGACTGTCGGGAGCACGAGGGCCGAGATGGCATGCCAGTCCCTTCCAAGAGACGAGGACAGCAACAGACAACGCGGCGCCGCCTATTACGGAATTTGAGCCCGGAGAAACATTCCGAGATTTCAGGCTAAATTTATTTGTCTAAACGAGACAACGTTAGGTTAAATTGCTTGGGTTAATTGCTTGTATTAATTAGTTGAGTTAATTTCTTGTATTAATTAGTTGAGTTAATTGATTGTGTTAATTAGTTGGGTAAATTACTTGGATTAGTTAGTTGGGTTAATAGCTTGGGAAATTGCATCGGTTAATTGCTTAGATTAAGGCTTTGTTAAATTGCTTGGGTTAATTGCTTATATGAATTAGTTGGGTTAATTGCTTGGAATAATTAGTTGTGTTAAATACTTGGATAAATTAGTTGTGTTAATTGCTTGGAATAATTAGTTGTGTTAATCTTGGATTAATTAGTTGGGTTAATTGCTTGGATTAGTTAGTTGGGTTAATTGCTAGGGCAAATTTCTTGGGGTTAACTGTTTGGCTTAATTGATTTGTTTAATAGCTAGGGTGAATTGCTTGGGTTAGTGGTTTGGGTTAATTGCTTGGGTAAATTGCCTGCGTTAATTGCTTGGGTTAATGGCAAATAAGTTTGAAAATGGATTTTAATTAAGAAACAATTCCTAAAAAAAATGAGCGAATTCGTCAGTTGTTAATAAGCTGCAATGCTGCAATTGATCCCCATTCTATTTAATCTTTCTTAGGAAAAGTTTGTAATAGAGTGAGTCATATTCTAGTTCATTTTTCTCATATATATATATATATATATATATATATATATATATATATATATATATATATATATATATATATATATATATATATATATATATATATATATATATATATATATATATATATATATATATATATGGTCTTTCAACAAGGACGCTCGAGCTTTGTCAGGCGATAGTGGCCATGTTGTTAAAGTGACATCTGTCAACCTCACTGTGAACTGTTCAATAGTACTTGGCAAGTCACGATGGATGGTTATAACGTTGAACAGCGTGTGCAAATCATCAAATGTTATTATAAAAAAATCATCTTCAGCGACGACGCCCACTTTTGGTTGAATGGTTTTGTGAACAAGCAAAATTGTCGGATTTGGGATGAAAACAATCCACATGAGATACACCAGCACCAATTATATCCCAACAAAGTCACTGTTTGGTGCGGATTTTTGTCTAACGGAATCATCGGTCCGCATTTTTTTGAGAACGAAGATGGGATTGCCATAACCATCAACGGCGAGACCTACAGATCGATGATAAGCAACTTCTTGTGGCCTTAACTGGATTATATGCCTGATATGGATACTGACGCCATGTGGTTCCAACAGGACGGCGCTACGTGCCACACTGCGCACGCCACCATAGACATTTTGCACCATCGATTTCAGGGCAGGCTCATATCGCGCGGCCGCGACGTCAACTGGCTACTGAGATCATGCGATTTAACGCCATTAGACTACTTTCTTTGGAGCTACCTTAAATCGCAGGTCTATTTGAATAATCGGCAAACAGTTGATGTCCTCAACGTCAACATAACGAACACCCTCCAGTAAATTCAGCCAGATTTATGCGACAAAGTCATCGAAAATTGGGCCTCCCGAATATGTTTCAACAAGCGAAGCCGCGGCGGACATTTGAACGACGTCATATTCCACACTTAATGGCATAAAATGTCCTTCCAAATTTAAAATAAATTGAGTGCATATATCACACACAACTTGTTTTATTTACATTTAAAAATCGAGCTACCTTATTGAAAGACCCTTTATATATATATATATATATATATATATATATATATATATATATATATATATATATATATATATATATATATATATATATATACAGTGGGTACAATATTCCGATACATAGTCCAAAGTTTATTTATCATAGTTACACAACAGCAAAGTAATCCAAAATTGAACATCTTATGTATTTTGTACGTTGAATACAAATTGGTATAATATTGCAAAAATAGTAAAACATTACTATGATTACGGCAAAAATATAACGAACGTTTCAAAAAGTATCCGATACATCTATTAAAACCAGTCAGTATTTGGTGATATGACCTTTCGTCGCTAGTACAACTTCCAAACGTTTGGGATATTTACTTTTGAGGTTCTTACAAATATTTTTAGCTATCTTGGCCCATTCTTCTTGGCATATTCTTTTTAAATATGTTAAATTTCTTGGGTCCCTTTTTTGAGTCTTTAGTTTTAATTCTCGCCACAGGTTCTCGATAGGATTTAGGTCTGGCGACTGACTTGGCCATCCCATAACCTTTATTTTCTTCTGCTGAAACCACGCTGCAGTGCCCTTGGCTGTATGTTTTGGATCGTTGTCCTGCTGGAATGTACATTCTCTTGAGAAATTCAAGTCGTTTGCAGACTGTAAGGGATTATCACCCAGAATCCTGCGATACATCTGAGCATTAATTTTTCCCTTCAATAATATGGAGCCTTCCAGGACCTGCAGAGGAGAAGCAACCCCATACCATTATGCTGCCTCTTCCAAACTTCACTGTTGGGATTTTATTTTTAGGATCATGCGCTGAGTTTTTTCTGCCTCCAAATGTAATTAACACTATTCCGCCCAATAACTCAATCTTCGTCTCGTCAGACTGTAGTACAACGTCCACGAAACTTGCAGGCTTCTCCAAATGTTCCTTCGCAAAATTCAGATGATTTCTCTCATGAATTGGTTTTAACAAAGGTGTCTTTTTTGGTGTGCGAGAATGGAATCCCTCGTTCCTAAGAACTGCTCTAATTGTATTTTTGCATATATTTGTCCCAGCCCAGCTACTTCCAAATCTTTCTGAAGTTCACTTCAGATCGAGTCACTCGAGGATTCTTCTTTACTTTACGGACTATATGTTTAGCCGCACAGTTTGAAATTTTAGATGGATGCCCTGAACGTGGTAGACTTGCAGTGGACTGATATGACGTGAAATCGGCGAATCGTGTCACCAATGGTTGATGTTGGTATTTTTAGCATAGATGAAATTTTTCTATAGCCCAAACCACTTTTGCCAATTCTTTACTCTTCGCCACATTAGAATTAGAGTGTTGAACGATGATCTCCTTCTCAAGCAGCTCTCAGACACTGACTGAGGTCCGCTGTTCACGTGGAGGAAGTAGAATATTTTTCTAGAAAGTTGTACAGCATTCCTGTCACGTAAACCACTCTGGAATGTTCGAGAACTATTTATTATAGCTTTAAAACTAATTTTGTGGGTGTGTTGCATACCTTTTGAGACGATAATCTAACACTTTTATCGATATAATATCAATATTTTACTATTTGTGTATTCTAATACCGAATTTGTATTCAACGTACAAAATACATAAGATGTTCAATTTTCGATTGCTTTGCTGTTGTGTAAATATGAAAAATAAACTCTTGACCATTGCACCCACTATATATATATATATATATATATATATATATATATATATATATATATATATATATATATATATATATATATATATATATATATATATATATATATATATATATATATATATATATATATATATATACAAAGAAAGAGCAAATACAAGTTCTGCCGGTGATAACAACAACCACCACAGGGCTTTCGTCATATTATTTATTTTCTGCCTTTCAAAACAATTTATAAAACAGAGAAAGATGCAGAAACCTTGTATAGCAGACTATATATAAATATAGTACAAGAGAAAGAGAAAATTGGACGCGAATGAGCCTTCATTGTGCCACCCTCTGCTCTCTTTGATTCTAGTGTTCTTCTAATGTCCCTTTCTCTTGCCTCTAAAAAACTCGTTTCTTATCTCATTTTTCATTCGCGTCCAATTTTCTCTTTCTCTTTTACTATATATATATATATATATATATATATATATATATATATATATATATATATATATATATATATCATAATCATCACTAACTCTATAATTTAAAATGGGATTTTTTGAGTAATTACATAATAATTTCATCTTAGTTTAGTTATGACTTATGTTTTTTTAGCAAAGTTATTTCTAATTATTCTTTTATAATATCAAAAAACAAAATGGTAAAGTTCAGAAATATATATGAGTATCGAAATTTTGTGAATTTTTTAAAACCCAAAGAATTAAAAATGTTGAAGTTCAGAAAATTTATTTTTATATAACTTCTTCTTCTTCTTCTTCTTCTTCTTCTTCTTCTTCTTCTTCTTCTTCTTCTTCTTCTTCTTCTTCTTCTTCTTCTTCTTCTGGGAACGCAAGTTGTCAAGTGCGATCAGTGAGATCAAACTTGAATTAAATACCGTTGCAAGGGATGTGATCTCGACTAACCGTAAAGTCGATGACTTAAATTCCAAACTAGATTCTGCTATTCACGACATGCGCGGGAGGGAAAATAGTAATAGAGATAGGCGGCCTGCAAATTCGAATCATCAGGTAATTGTTGACGAGCAACAACGAATTTTAAACTCGTTTAGGCCTCGGGATTCGCAATTTCGAAGTGTTAGAAATGGGGCTAGACCAACGAGGGATCAGAACTTCGTTTTACCCTGTTCGAACCCTTTCGCGTTGCTAACTCCTATCGAGGGGGAAGAGGAAACCGTTTTAATGGGGGACTCCTTAATTAGAAGGCAGGATCAGGAGTTTGCTGCGCGTAACCCTTCTAAGCGTAAGCGCTTTTGCTATCCCGGTGGCCGCATTAACAACGTGGCCGCCGAGATCGAGAAATTGGATGATACGCGTGGTGAACGAACGATCATCACGATGGTAGGGGGCAACGACGTCCATAGGTATGACAGCACCCCGGAAGATATAGTTTATCGTGCCAGAACCATGATAGATACGGCGAAATCCAAAGCAACCAACGTGGGAATTATTAGTGTTCTCCCCCGACTTAAATCCACGTTGCGCCTCCAATCTAGAGCGATCTATACTAACGAATGTCTTAAGCGGTTGTGTCGAGAAACTGGTGTTAGCTTTTTTAACGTATGGGATTCATTCCAGGACCAACCGTCACTTTTCCAAAAGGACGGAATTCACCTAAGCGATGTGGGTAATAGTCGGCTGGGTAGGATCTTAGACGAGTCCGTACGTAGCATTTTAGGTAGGAGAGTTGCGCGGCCACGTGATGCCGATGCGCCGGGCCGGCCCGCGTGTGAAGGGGGCACTATCGACGGGGTGCAGGGAAACGGAACGGATCTGAGTGTTATAGAAGAGTTAACGTAAAGCGCAAACTGGGATGCATATATGCGAATGTTCGTAGCTTAAAAAATAAAATTGCCGAAATAAAAGCCGTTATTCTAGAGGGTGATTTCGACCTCGTATTCCTAAGTGAAACATGGTTAGACACTCATACGGGGATCAGTGTTTGCGAGTTCGATATAGCGGGGTACAAAATTCATTACAGAAATAGACAAACCGGTAGAGGAGGGGGCGTATTAATGTATATAAAAGTGGATCTAAACGCCATAACGATGGACTCGTCTAAGGATGATATGCGAAGTGATGCTTTATTAGTCCAGTTAAGTTTAGATGCTATAAATAAAATTAACTTAGTCATAGTATATCGTCCGCCTTGCCAATTGGAAAGAGAAGATGCTGCACTCTTCGATACGCTTACGTCTTGGATTAGAAAAGGGACCACATTAGTCTGCGGCGATTTTAATTTACCTAATGTTAACTTTAGCAACCTTACTTCTGATAAACCGGGGGAGAGGCTATTAAACTTTATGTTGGAGAATTTTCTCGTACAAAAAGTGGAAGAGCCTACTCGTGATAGCAATATTCTTGATTTAATCATGGCAACCGATGAGTCATTGTTAGAAAACGTACGTGTGGGTGAACATTTAGCTTCCAGCGACCATAATGCGATTAGATTCGAACTAAACACCTGCGTAGAAGTTAGAATGAGTTCGCAGCTCATCCCTCGTTTTGGTAGCTGTGATTTCGATATTTTTCGCGAAAGGATTAAGGATATAGACTGGGGAATACGATTCGAGAACAGGTCGGTAGGAGAGATATACGCAGAACTTCGATGTACGCTGCTTCGTGTGAATTCTGATTTGGTTAAGTATGTGCGTAAGAGCGGGAAGTCGGTGAGAGCTCCGTGGCTTAGTCCGTTAATACTACGCTTAATCCGGGACCGAAATAGAAAATTTAAAATTCATAAAAACAATGGGTCAGTTATAAGTCGGCAAAATTACATAGATTCTCGTAGGGAAGTTAAACGTGCGGTCAGAGATGCGAAGAGGAAGTATGAAATAAACCTCGCAAAGGATTCGAAGAATGAACCGAAATGGTTTTATGGGTACGTAAATAATAGGAAACCCGTAAAAGGATCGATAGGGCCGATCAAAGATAAGGATGGTCGTTTGACTGAAATTCCGACAGAAATGTCCAAAATTTTAAATGAGCATTTTACGAGCGTGTTTACTGTGGAAGATTCTTCCGAATTGGAATCGTTAATTGGGAAAGTTCGTGGTGCTGATAAATGCATATCCGATGTAAGTATACAGGACGAGGAAATTCTTAAATTTATTAAGCTAATGAAAAAGTCGAAATCTCCGGGCCCCGATGGGGTATATCCAATTCATTTAAAGGAGCTTCAAAATGAACTCGTTAAGCCATTGCGTGAAATTTTCAATCGCTCATTAGAGGATGGCGTAGTTCCGTTGGATTTCAAGCGAGCAAACGTTACACCTATATTTAAGAAGGGGAATAGATTTGAAGCAACGAATTTTCGGCCTATTAGTCTAACTTCGGTAGTTGGGAAGCTTTTAGAATCTGTAATTAAAGATAGAATAGTGAGCCACCTCGAGGCAAATAAGCTGATTAACGATACCCAGCATGGATTTAGGCGTGCGAGGTCGTGCTTGACTAACTTGCTCGAATTCTTCCACAAAATGATTTGCGTGTACGATGAAAGCAAAGCTGTAGACGTAATATATTTAGACTTTAAAAAGGCGTTCGACACCGTCCCCCACCAAAGGTTATTAATGAAAGTTAAAGCGATTGGGGTGACTGGTAAGATTTTAAACTGGATTAGAAATTGGCTGAAAGATCGCTGGCAGCGGGTGGTAATAAATGGGGAATGTTCAGATTGGGCCAGCGTTAGTAGTGGGGTACCGCAGGGCTCTGTTTTAGGCCCTTTATTGTTTTTAATTTATATTAACGATTTAGATAAAGGCATACCTAGTCGGATTTCGAAATTTGCGGACGACACGAAGCTGGGCAATCGTGCCTATGTAAGATCGGATGTCGATAAATTGCAGGGGGACCTAAACTCGATTGCCAATTGGGCGGACAAGTGGCAAATGGAATTTAATTTAAGCAAATGCAAGGTAATGCACTTGGGTTGCCATAATTTAAGAGTAGAATATACCATGAAAGGCCAAGTCCTCGACGCGGTTAAATTAGAAAAAGACTTGGGAGTATTAGTCTCAGACGATTTTAAATTCTCGAAGCAATGCGCGGATGCGTGTAAAAAAGCAAATCGCGTTTTGGGTTATATCGCGCGTAATTTCACCTTCAAATCTAAGGATGTAATTTTACCTTTATATAAATCCCTTGTGCGGCCACTTCTCGAATACGCTGTTCAATTTTGGGCTCCATATTTAATGAAAGATATCGCGCAATTAGAAAGAGTGCAGCGTAGGGCTACGAAATTAATTCCAGAGCTGAGGAATAGATCATACGAGGAAAGGCTCAGGGCTTTAGATTTGCCATCGCTAGAACGCAGAAGATTACGTGGCCAGCTAATAGAAGTATTTAAAATACTAAAGGGTTTCTCAAACGTTGACTTTCGCAATCTGTTCGAACTGGATCATAGGGGAAATACTCGTCAGCACGGGTTAAAATTAGTAAACAAGCGTTTTAACACTAGTATAGCCCAAAACTATTTTACATTTAAAGTTACTCAAAATTGGAATCGGCTGCCCACCGACGTAGTAGATAGCACTTCGGTTAATATGTTCAAAAATCGTCTCGACGTGCATTTGAATAGTTTAAATATAACGTAGTTGAGCACTGTGAATTTAAACGTCCTTGCAGAGAGAGAGTTTGGAGCGGAGGTTTAAGGATATGAAATTATGAGGACTAAAAATGATGCCGGCGATTCTCTGCATGTGTAGCTTAGATGTCCCATTTCTTTTCCGCCTATCCTATAAGTAGTCTCTATCCCTAAATTAGCTTTTCACCACTAGCAGTCGAGTGGCTGCGGAAGATGAGAAGAAAAACTTTCTATCTCCCCCGACCCCTAGTTTGCTTATTTAAAATTGCACGATAATGTACACATGTAGATAAGTGTGTACAGTAGATAGTATTAAAAAAAAAAAAAAAATAGCATGTTAGAGATACACTCGTAGATAAGGGTGTATCGTAGTTTTTGATTTAGTGTAGCGGACTAGCCTCGAGCGGACCTTAGGGTCTTTGCTGGTCCTAGATTCTGTAGTTCTGTTGTTCTGTAGTTCTTCTTCTTCTTCTTCTTCTTCTTCTTTTTCTTCTTCTTCTTCTTCTTCTTCTTCTTCTTCTTCTTCTTCTTCTTCTTCTTCTTCTTCTTTCCGGCGGAAATGTCTGAAATTTTAAATGAACATTTCACAAGCGTCTTTACTGTTGAAGATTCGTCCGAATTAGGATCGTTAGTTGAAGAAGTAGATAATAGTGATATTTGCATATCCGATATAACGGTTAATGAAGTGGAAATTCTTAAATATATTAACCTGATGAAAAAGTCGAAATCACCCGGGCCCGATGGCGTTTACCCCACTCATTTAAAGGAACTTAAGAATGAGCTTGCGAAGCCGTTGCGTGCAATTTTCAATCGCTCATTAGAAGATGGCGTAGTCCCTTTAGACTTCAAGCGTGCAAACGTTACACCAATATTTAAGAATGGGAATAGATACGAAGCAACGAATTTTCGTCCTATTAGTCTAACTTCGGTAGTTGGAAAGCTTTTAGAATCGGTAATTAGAGATAGAATAGTGAGCCACCTCGAGCTAAATAATCTAATTAAAGATTCCCAACATGGGTTTAGGCGGGCGAGATCGTGCTTGACAAATTTGCTGGAGTTCTTCCATAAAATGATTTGCGTTTACGACGAAAGCAAAGCTGTAGATGTAATCTATCTAGACTTTAAAAAGGCGTTTGACACCGTTCCGCACGAGAGATTATTAATGAAAGTTAAAGCAATCGGTGTGAAGGGTAAGATATTAAATTGGATTAGAAATTGGCTGAAGGATCGTTCGCAGCGAGTAGTTATAAATGGTGAATGTTCTGACTGGGTCAACGTCAGTAGTGGAGTGCCACAAGGCTCCGTTCTTGGCCCATTATTGTTTCTAATATATATAAACGATTTGGATAATGGCGTATTTAGTACGATTTCTAAATTTGCTGACGACGCGAAGCTGGGCAACCGTGCCTATGTAAGATCGGATGTAGAAAAATTACAAAAGCACCTAAACTTGATTGTCAGATGGGCGGATAAGTGGCAAATGCAGTTTAATTTAAGTAAATGTAAGGTGATGCATTTGGGTTGCCATAATTTGAGGGTAGAGTATACCATGAAAGGCCAGGTCCTCGACGTAGTTAAATTGGAAAAAGACCTGGGAGTTTTAGTCTCGGATGACTTCAAAGTCACGAAACAATGCGCGGATGCGTGTAAAAAAGCAAATCGTGTGCTGGGTTATATCGCGCGTAATTTCACGTTCAAATCCAAAGAGATAATTTTACCATTGTATAAATCACTTGTGCGTCCACTGCTCGAATATGCGGTTCAATTTTGGGCTCCATACTTAAACAAAGATATCGCGCAATTAGAAAGAGTGCAGCGTAGGGCTACAAAATTAATTCCCGAGCTGAGAAACAGGCCCTACGAGGAAAGACTCACGGCATTAGATTTGCCATCTCTCGAAGGCAGAAGATTACGTGGAGAGCTAATAGAAGTATTTAAAATATTGAAAGGATTTTCAAACGTTGATTATAGGAATTTGTTCGAGTTGGATCATAGGGGAAACACTCGGCAACACGGATTAAAATTAGTAAACAAGCGATTTAACACTAGTATAGCCCAAAACTATTTTACGTTTAAAATTACTCAAATTTGGAATAGGCTACCCACCCACGTAGTGGATAGTAGGTCGGTAAATATGTTTAAAAACCGTCTCGACGCGCACTTAAATAGTATAAATATAACGTAGTCTGAGCACAGTAAATAAAAACGTCTTTGCAAAAAAAGTTTGAAGCGGAGGAACAAAGAGAGTAAAAATGATGACTAAAAATGATGCCAGCGATTTCTCTTGCATGTGTAGTTTAGATATCCATTTTCTTTTCCGCCTATCCTATAAAAAGTCTTACTATCCTAAAACTAGATTTTCACCACTAGCAGTCGAGGGCTGCGGAAGTTGAGAAGAAAAACTTTCTATCACCCCCCCTAGGTTGAAGTAGTTAATATGCATGACATTGTACACATGTAGATAAGTGTGTACAGTAGATTATATATTTAAAAAAAAAATATAGCATGTTAGAGATACACTCGTAGATAAGTGTGTATCGTAGTTTCGGATGTAGTGTAGCGGACTAGCCTCGAGCGGACCTTAGGGTCTTTGCTAGTCCTAGATTCTGTAGTTCTGTAGTTCTGTAGTTCTTCTTCTATATTTTAGCAACGTGATATTTTGAAAGAAGGGAAAATTTTGTTTAGAGTTGCTTTTAAAATTATTATAATATGCGAAGTTCAGAAATTTTATAAAAATTTAACCTTGGCCTGGTAGATATAATAAAAAAAAGCAGCCTTAATTCAATTTTAATCAATTTTCTGAACTTTACCAATTGTAATCAGTTTTCTTATAAAGCATTGGATAATTATATTTATTTTTCTGAAGTAAACTATTTTGTTTTTTCAAACTCTAAAGAAATTCTTAGAAATTACCTTGATAAAAATGTAAAAAATATACTTAACTCATAACCAAACTAGGATTAAATTATTATTCAAGTACTCCAAAAAATCCCCTTCTTAAATTATAGAGTTAGTGATGATGATGATTATGATTACTCATAATCCTACTTATGAAATTTACAATGTTCTAGTTACATTGCACTTTCTGTCTACCATTTCAACTTTCGCATTCTTACCTTGGTTCTCTATTTGTATGCCGAAGTATCCGTTTTCTATGACTTCTTTCTCAATTGAATATGTTACTTCGATGCGGATGTTATTATATTGATGTCGCTTTTTATATTCTTAATTGCATTTGTAGCTTTCATCGTCGTTCTTTTTTGCCTAATTTTCATTCAGATCTAACCTGTGTACATCTCTTTATTAATGAATTTCAAGTGCGCTTTATGGAGGAGGTTTAATCCTGTAATAATTTCCTATCCATTAATTTATCTCAATTTGATGTCATGATGAATAATATTTGGGGCTTTCTTTTAGTCGTGGGTGACTCTACATCTCACTATGTCGGTCGGTCGGTTACCGTTTTGCTTCTTTTTTTGTAATGACATTCTAACTATTCGGACGATTCTAACGGAATTTAAACCCTTATGTTGTTTTATATTCTCTTTCAAATCACCACCACCAACGCCAACACCACCACTACCACCTGCAACACCTACACAACCGCCTACACTACCTACACCACCACCAGCTACATCACTACCACTTACACTACCGCCACCTAAACCACCTACTCTGCTATCCCCTATACACCACCTACATCACCTACACAACCACCACCTACACCATCACTTACACCACCTACACCGCCACCACTTATACCACCACCTACACTACCATCACCCACACCACCAGATACACCGCCACCACCTACACCATCATCATCTGCACCACAATCACCAACACCCCTACACCACCACTAGCTACATCGCCACCGCCTACACCACCTACAACATCACTACCTACAGATACACCTAGACCACCTACACCACCACCAACATCACCCGCAGTACCACCACTACACCATCACCACTTACACCACCAACATCACCTGCAATACCACCACTTACACCACCTACACTCTCCCACCTACATCACCAACACCACATACACCACCGCCACTTATGCCACCACCTCCTACAATACCGACACCACCGCCTACAATAACAACCTACACGAAAAACACATACACCAGAACCACCTACACATACGCACCCACCCACACCACCTACACTAACACCACCTACACAACCTACACCACCACCACTTACACCACTACCACCTGCATCACCTAAACCACAACCTACAGCACCTACAACACCACCTACATCACCCAAGCTTGTCCGGAGAAATTTTTTGTTTTGGCAATAACATCATAGCTATTCATCAGCAGATACTAACGAAATTTGAGACCCTTATGTTTTAAATCCTCTTTCCAATAGTATATTTTCTAAGGTCCTCCCAAGGTTAGTCCGGAATTATTGATAGTTTTGAAGGTCATATGGTCATAAATCAGTATAAGTGATAGCACGCGACTTTTGGTCGGCAAAACTTGTTATTTTACAAATGGCTTGGTGGAAAACAACCTCTTCTTTCTTAAGTGTCCGATCGAGGGATGAGGGAATATTGCAGTATGGAGATATCTGTTCTCGGATACTGCTCTCCATGTTAGACCGCGGACGAAAAACTCACTGGTTGTATTTGGCCAACGCGGTCATTTCTCTGACTATTAACCTCGATCACGCCTCTCTTTCCTTGTGGACCAAAGAATCCCTCCTTAAGGAATCGGGCATGCAAGCTCTCGAGCGAAGGGTGATAAACTCCCTCGGCCCTACGGAACTGGTTGCTAATGTTGTACCTACGCATTCGTTCATCCTCAAATGGCACTAATTCCGTGATTAAACCCACTCAAGCTGGAAAAGTTAATGAAATAAAATCCCTCCACAAGTACACTAAACTGAATAAAATATGTAACAGAAACTATTTTACGCTTTAGAACTTTAGTAAACGTCCATGAAACGAAGTTACCACACACAAACTCATCAAATAAACGATTTCGGGAAGGTCATAAAACATATAATAAATATTGAGAAAAAATCATTAGTAGAATAAGAGTAGAATTTTAGGACATATGCATGTGTACTAAAGTAAATTGCTCCTTCCCTGATTTTCTAAATATGATTCAGGAAAAAAAGCGACAATAATAGCAAACAATAATAACAGAAAATATAGCCGAGGCCAAAGCCGAGAAATGTACAATCCACATCGTCCTGCGTGATGTAAAAAAATCCATCGACAAAGTCTGAACCAAAGGGTTGATATAAAAGATCTTACTAATCGGCCTAAACAATAGACCGCTTACTCTGCGACTTTGTAAGGAATAAATCAGCGTACATAGATTTAGAAGGATACTAGGACCCAACCTTCCGTCTGAAGGCTAGAGAGCAACAAGGAGAGTGTCTGATCCCGACACTCTACTTAATATATAGAGTAGATATATCTATTTCATAACACACGAGAACTTAAATATCCAATGCGCAGTTGATATTACCGGGTTTTGCAAGAGTTCTGTTACCTTTGTTTATTTTAACTTCCAAAAGGTTTACGTGTGTACATAATAGAAAAAGTTCCGTCAAACAAACTTAAAGTTCTACTTTTCCAGCATTTGTATTTAAAACGTATTCTTCATTATGTACAGGTGTGTCGAGAATGTAGTGAAAAGAATCGAGATCTCTGCTCTCCTGCGCGCGGGCCACAAGTCCGACATCGCCAAGCGGCTCACCGTTAGTCGGATAACCGTCCACAGAGTCGCGGAGAGTCTCAAGAAACAAGAAGACCTCATTTAAGCAGACCTCAAGTTTTCAACTATTTTGCTGTGAGAGAGGCCTTCGAAAGTCCTCCGAAGATCAAAATGACTGGGCTCACAAAGAAGAAGAAGAACATCTCGGTGGCTACGGTGGCCAGAGCCGTCAAGGAGGTGTGTGGCAAGAGCTTGGGGTGCGTGTAAAGCAGCTCTCTGCTCACTGCCCGTATGCAAGAACAACGTCGGGGGCGCTCTCGTAGCTTTCTTTCTTAATGACTTGAAGAGTCATAGAAATCGAATTCTTATTTTTCTGATGAAAAAACCTTCAAGGTCAATCCGGTCATCAACAAGCATAAGGACCGCGTGGTAAGCTTCGGCCAGGACGTCTCAAAGGTCCGCTACGTCTTCACGACCAAGCATCCGGCCTCTGAGATAATGCTCAGCGTCGTGGCTTCGAATGGCAAGATGGTGCCGCTGGTGTGGTTCAGCATCGGTTACAGGCTCGTACCGGCCAATACACGGACATCTTGGCCACAAAGGTTCCACCCTGGCTGAGAAAGATCACAAAAAGGTGGACTACCTCTTTCAGCAGGCCGATGCCCCGGCCCAATCTGCTAAGACTTTGCAAGAGTGGTTGAGGTCGAACTTGAACTTCTGGTCGAAGGAAGTATGACTCGTGTACTCGCTCGACCTCAATCCCATCGACTATAGCGTGTGTCAAGGGCAAGGCCTGTAAGGTCTACCACAGCAACGTCAACAATTTGATGTCTACCATCAAATGCGTGTTGGCCAGCATGAAAATGTAAGGTCTTCGTTTACAACCTGTGCGCGGCCTTGAAGTCTCTTCTGGACCGTTTACTCACCGCCTAGGGCGGCCACTTTGATAAATATTACAATTTAAACGCATATTTATATGTTAGAACAATAAAAACGTGTCTTACTGCATCAAAACTATCATTGTGTCCTTTGTTGAGAGCGTCGTAACTAGTCTAACACGACTTATGCAATACCCGGTACACAGTTAGTAAGCACCCTTATACCGAAACCCGAGAAACCAAGCAATCAAAAATAAAATAAACATTCCGAAAGTTAAAATTATTCTAATACGGAGGAAGAAACTGGTCCAGGTAAGAATATATGGAAAGGATTATAGATATGCAGTAAGAGGAATGTACTGGGACGGGATAAACTCAACTGGATACTTGGCCCAAGAGGATGAGAAGAAAAGAACTTCAAGTGGAATATCGTTACTAGCAAAAGTGAGTAGATTTGGCTTGATAACTAGAAGAATATATATAACGCGCGGGTACGATCCATTCTGACAGATACACCAATCCTTTTACAATCACTATCAAAATTCCTAATGGAAAATTTTGATAGGATTTATAATAAAGCCATTCACTAGATAACTAACGCAAAAGAACTAGAATGTAGAACTCTGAGAGAATTAGAGAACTACACGAGGATACAAACATGCTGCCCCTTAACCAGGTTATGGGAACTAGATCGTTAAAAATATAGAGGAAAATAGAAGAAAGACACCTAAACATATTTAATGAAACAACAATTGAGGATAATGCCAGGATAAACAACAGAATACCAATCAGCAGAAAAATACTACAAGCAGAAGAGATGCCGATATATAAAAGTAAACTCAAGGACAACAAGAAGAGCCAAAAATGAGTTAGGATTTTAGCCGGGAGGAACTGAACTCTCGATTAATTCATCCTGTAAAGATACGAAACAATACAGATAGAATACGGAGAACGGCTAGCATCCCCTTCCTCTATGGAAAAAGGCCCAAAGTCCACACAACTACAGATAAACATAACAAAGGTCGTCTTATAACATGGCCAAATGAGCAAAACACAGATAAAATCAGAAAAGTCGAAAGGAGGAGAATAACTCTAGCATAGGAACACAGTCTCATAGAAGCCCTGGACATAGAACATTTCCAAGCGGTAGGTCACTTGGAGAAAGCTAGGAAAGTCCCCTCCCTGCACGCTCTGTGGGTAGAACAGCCCGGTTCAACTATTAAATTCCAAAGCTCTTCAGTTGTTCTCATTTCACTTTTAACTTTCTACGCTCCGCTCTTAACCCTCTTCCGTCTTCTACCTTTATCCTGCTGTCTATCGGCCAAAATAAAGCTGGATGGGACGAAGCGGCCCCTCATAAGTCTGTGTTATACCTTCAACTATCTTTTTTTTTCAATTTGGCTTTTGCCAATATTTCTTTGCGAGTTTGGCTTCTGAACGACCAGTGCTTCTTGATAAGAATCCGCCTGCATATCTTCTACAACTCCATTCTATCTATACATCTCTACGATGATTCCGAAACATACTTTCATATAAAGCCGGACATAATTTTCATGTCGGGTTGGACCAGCCAATGGGTGCGTGAAGAAAAAGAGATTTCGCTATAAACAAATGGAGGGAGAGGAGAAATGAAAGCGACTGCGCTTAAGTGTACTACAAAGTGCAGTCAGCCCACCGGGAAAAAGATCTCAGAACTATCAACGGAAAATACGTGGCACTGCATATAAAGATTGCACACATTAAGAACATAAATCTAGAGCCAATAGTGCCCCCACAGATAATGAGCCAGAGAGCTATTGTATACTAGCAACTGGACCCCATAAATGGGGAACAGACGCAGATGACATAAAAGAATAATTTGAGTACCAACTAGATTAGGCCAAAATACAAACAGTAAGTAAGTTCAGACTAAAATCGAGAACTATAAAAATCGAATTCATAGAAACCATGATAGCAAAGAAAGCTCTGGATTCTAACATCCTAGCATTCAACATGAAGTTGACGCTAGGACAAATCGAAAAGGAAGATTACGTGCATGTCCAAATGTGCATGAAATGCTTCTAGACGAAGAGTAGTAAAAAGGGAACTCCTAACAATCCAAAACTTCTGCTCATAGTGCAGCGAATTCGATTACCTTAAGGTCGAATGCCCCAAAGAGCACAAAAAATGCATGAATTTCGGCGGACCGCACTCAGCTTTGGCCAAGAGGTGTCCCCAAAAGGCAGCAAACAAGACATACCCGGGAATTGCGGCAATATACAACGTACCAGCACATAACGAAGTGAAATCGTAACTAATGGTAAATAGCTAAAGCATGGAAGTAATGGCGATGCTTATGTACGTACACGGCTTCAACATAGCAAGCCCAGTATGCTTTGCCAAAGAGAACAACGGGGATTCTGAGGAAAATGGCATGAACAGAGGGACATTTGGTTGCCAGCCAACCCACCCTCGAGTGATCTCATCAAATAAGCAAAAAAGAACAAGAACAATCGGATGAAAACCAAGGATAAATAAACCAACAAGAATAGGGAGAAGAAGATGCAACAACAGAAGAAGAAGATGAACCCGAGAGCCATATCGAAGTAGGTTAAAAGGCAAGAAAAAGCGAGGGAAAAGAATTCCCAGTAAAAACGGAATTAGCCAAAGAAAATGTTCGAATTAGCAATAACGAAGATAGGAAGGAAAATCGACGAAATTAAAACGAAACAAACAACAGAATTGACGGCATCAAAAATCGCTTGGGAAAGGGGCGTCGCCGAGAAATTAGACGGAATCGAATGCGGAATCTACAAATGGAAGAACTCATCTGAACACGAAGAGGACATAATAGCACACGTAATTATCCAGGATGAGCTGTGAAAAAATACTAAAAACACATCGATTGAGGCAGTTACTCAACAGTGAAAGAAAATGGAAGGACAGAGAAAGAAGAAGAAGAGAGAGAGAGAGAGAGAGAGAATTGGAGAAAAAATTAAAGAGAAAATGATAGAGAGAATTAAGATATGTCACTTACCAGCCATTTCTATACCCCTGCATCTTCTCAGAAGAGATTGGGGGATAAAGCGCAAAAGCTGCAGATTAAAAATAATTAAGCAGACGCTGCTGTTCACTTCCACCAATATATACGTAAAAATGTGTGGAATACATATAGCCGCAGATCTTTATACACGCATTGCGGCTGAAACGCCAAACTGCGGATGTTGAGGCACCGAGGAACACAATCCTTATGATGAGTGTGGTAAACGAGGAGTTTAGTACCTTGGTGGAGATATTAAAGTTCATCATAAAAGTTCAGCCTACTTCTTAAAAGGTTGTAAATGAAAAGTCATTAAGATCTGTATGAGTTAATAAATGAGACTCGGATGAAGGAATTCATTCATAATTAAAATTGCACTGAATATTTTATTTATGTGAGTTTTCTTTTTGTTTCTTTTAACACTCTGAATCACCATCACTTAATGTTACGTTTTCTGGAGGTTGTGGCATAGTAAAGGACATAATTCACGATGTTCAGCTTAGGCAGTAATCCCTGTTACGCTGGTTAGAGATTAATGAGGGTCTGGGACTGACCCCTTAGTCCCCTCCAAACCATGATGACTTGAACACTTTCCTGGTATCATGCAACAATATGGTAACCATGATAATGGAAGAAATCACACGATACTTGTGATTGTATGTCGCTTATATTGCAACACATTCAATGACAGCTAAGTGACTAGGGTATTACTACAATATCAGTAGTGTATAACTTTTTTACAATTTCATATTCCTGTTCTTTATTCGATGAAGTTTTGCTTAAACACACTGATTACTTCTTGTTATCTTGAGTGGGTATGGCTCTCGCTTCCAATGATTTCCCAATGAGTTCAATAGTTTTCTTAAGGTTTCAATATTTCAGAAAACTTCTTGAACTCATTTTCCTTGTACATCTGTCCAGTCGTATTTGAATAATAATTTCATCTTAGTTTGGTTATGACTTATGTTTTTTCCTCAAAGTTATTTGTAATAATTCGTTTATAATATCAAAATCAAAATGGTGAAGTTCAGGAAATTTATTTTTTATATATCTTCTTCTTCTTCTTCTTCTTCTATAATTCAATATTTTAGCAACGTCATACTTTGAAAGGGGAAAAATTTAGTTTTGAGTTCCTTTTTAAAATTATTATAATTAGCGAAGTTCATAAAATTTATAAAAATTCAACCATGGCTGCTTTTTTTTATTTTAAATTTTAATCTTTGTAGCGAAGCGCAAGCTCCCCCGTAGGGGATAGTGGCGAAGCCATTCATTGCCTGGTCGGTATATAAATGAATGCAAGGAGAGCTCCAAGAATGGGCAATCTGACACGTTATTTTTGAAGGCACATGTTATTAAAGGTTTCGTGTACCTAAATGCGAATTAACAAAAGAATTAAGTATGTGATAGAACGGGTTGAGGCCGCGTTAATTCCAACCCCTATCACATGGTATTTAAAACCACGATGCTCCCACGTGCATCTTCGCTTTGAAGCTTGGCGCCTTATCGCAGTGACCTGAGTCAATGTTTAAACAAGGAGGTTTATCTTCCCCCGTTCGCCCCCATACGCCGACCTCGCCAGATTGAGTTAGGCTTATGGGCAGATAAGGCAATATTCCCAGGCTCGGCTGTGCATTCCCACGAAGCTCCCACTCCATTGTCCCCCACGCCAAGGGAGTGTCTCGACTATTTAGATGGAAACTTTACAACTAAGATCAGATTGGAGATCCAGATTTTCGTCGCGAAACATCACCCCGACCCTCTCTCACTTTGTGCGCCAAGGGACCTCGACCTCGAGATTTACCATCACTTGTCCAGAAGGAGGACAATATCCCTTGAGTGCCAATGTTCGAGCCTTTCGCGACGCGAAGTCCACAAGGCTTCCCCCTCGTTGTTCAGAAAGAGAACAACGTTAGAACAGCCATTGTTCGTTCGAGCCCGTTGACCAGAAATGGTTCTCACCCCTTCCCCTGTTGTTCAGAAGAGAGCAACGTAGAACAGCCATTGTTCTTTTGAGCCCGTTCGCCAAGAAGCGGTTCTCACCCTTCCCCCTTGTGGTTCAGAAAAGAACAACATTAGAACAGCCATTGTTCTTGAGCCCGTAGACAAGAGACGGTTCTCCCCCCCCCTGTTGTTCAGAAGAGAACAACGTAGAACAGCCATTGTTCTTCAAGCCGTTCGTCGAGAAACGGTTCTCATTCCCAAGACGCCACGTCAGAATCCTTTTATTCCCCCCCTTCGGCTGGAACTCGACAGCGGACCGAAAATTCCTTCACGTCGACTTCTTCTGCACCACTAGTATAAAGTTACGTAAGCCGAACGTTACCTTTGAGTACTTAACCCTTTTGTCAATTCTATCCTGTGCTTTAATTTGTTTAGCGAACCATCCCATCTCTTTAACTTTATATTTGTTTTACCTTTTAAAATCCTTTAATCCTCGGATTAGCCCGAGTCTCCACGACCCTTTCCATTCTCTGTTTATGTCAATATTTTCCGTTTTGTGTATTGTTGATAGTTATTATTAATAAAACTCTATTCTATTAATGATAGCAATATTATTATCCTTGAGCTCAGTTCCACTTCTTAAGCATATCGAAGATACATAATATCGGCCCGCCAGACATCCACGCACTCTAAAGATAATTAAAGAAGTTCCCTCAACGAATAGTTATATATGATATATCGTCGAGAGTTCATTCTACGACATATATATATATATATATATATATATATATATATATATATATATATATACACTATTTAAATTTGGTGTCAGGTGTGGGGTTTAACGCTATATCTTTGCAAACACTGGTCTCAGATGAGTAAAGCATAGTGTTATTCGTTATAATAATAGAGTATAGTAGTTCCCTTTTGTTTTAACGGTTGCTATCCCCTTTTTTGAAACTTAAGAAGCTGGAGTAGCTCAAGGAACTGTTATAATAAGTTGTTTGTGTTTTTTTATGATTTTAGTCAGTGGTTATTTAGATCGAGAAACCAAGTACGAATAGGTCAGTGCCCATATTTAGGTAGTCTAAATTCTCTAGAAGGCATAATTCTTGTTGCAAGGAATTTTAGTTTGTTGACTATGACGCCCCCAAGTGCAAAGATGACTCAGTTCGAAATCTTTAAAGCGCAAGGAGAATCCTTGGGACTTTCCGGAAGAGAACTAATTGAGTACGTTCAAGAGGAGCAAAGAAAAGAGCGTGAAGAAAAAGAAAGAGGAAGAGAAATACAACGAGAAGAACGAGAAAGAGAAATCCAACGAGAAGAAAGAGAAAGAGAATTTCAACGAGAAGAAAGAGAGGAACGGAAAAGACAAGCTGAGCTTCACCATCAGATTGAATTAGCTCGTGTTGAAGCAGAGATACAGTCCGCCAGTTCCCGTTCCGAAGCCCCCCTCAATCTCTCACTAAAGCTCCCCAATTTCAAGGATGGAGAGGATTTCGGAGCATTTTTAGCCCACTTCGAAAAGATCCTCGAAATCAATAAGATGGATCTGGAGGCTGAAGGTGTAGCCAGATTACTTCCCCTGTTAAATTATAAATTGCGCGAATTTTTTATATCTTTACCACCTGAGTGTACAATTAACTACAGCACCTTAAAAGCTGAGTTATTGGCCGCTCATAATATGACTTCCGATTTCTACCACCAAGAATTTCGAGGAGGTCGTATTAAACCCGGACAGACGTTCCGTCAATTCGGATACATTCTTCAGAGGAATTTTAAATTTTGGTTAGAATCCTCAAAGGTTGATCCGAACTACGAGTCCTTAACAGACTTCGTGTTGCGAGATCAATTTTTGGCGTCTCTCCCGACGGAGATCCGCGCGTTCGTCAAGGATCGTCGGTGCCAGACCTTTAAAGAATGTACCGAAGAAGCAGATGTCTATGCCGCAAGCCATAATTTATACCCAAAGGAGAATCGAACCTCTCACCAACCCCCAAACAAGGAAAGAAGGAAGGATTCGCGCCCCTTCCCAGGAAAGCTGACAAAGTTTCCGGGCCCTGTAAAACCCCAAAACTAACAACGGGACTCCAAACCTCCCTTTAAGATTTCTTCTCCATCTCTCTTCCCGAAGCGACCAATCATATGCTTCACCTGTGTTGTAGAAAACCACATGAGCTAGAATTGCCCCCCAAATTCTAGGCTTAAAAGCGGACCAGCCCACCAAGTTCACCACATTAATGCCACCCCGGCTCCCCCGGTGGTGCAGACCCAAGCAGCAACTTCTCCCCCTCCGTCAGGCCACCAGGTAAATTTTATTTTTGATAAAAGTTCACCGGGAACTTTGAAATTTGAGGAGGGCAGCGTGAACGGCTGCCGAGTATCGACTCTCGTCAGGGACACAGGATGTACGTGTTTCATCGTGTCTGACGAACTCCTCTCCCCAGTGGACCCTAACCACAAAAAAATTGCGGTGGTACATGATTACCTTGGGCGGGCGAACCGATTCCCCGTCGTTAGATGTTACCTGCAGTGTCAATATTATGATGGCTGGGCTGAAGTCATTTCAGCACCCATAAAATTCTGTTCTGTACTTATAGGACAGAGCCCTCAAGTAAGCTCCGACCCTGTGTCCCAGGCCGCCCTTACTCGAGGTCGAGCTAAGAAGGAAGCCCAGGAGTCCGTCCCCCTCAGAACCCCGATACCGTCCGAATTCTCGGAGATCCTTAACCAGGACTTTAGGACGGCACAAAAGGAGTGTGAAGCACTAACACCCTTATGGGATAAGGCCCAAAACCAGGACACGGAGACTGTCCGTGGACCCAAAGTCATCCGGTACCTGGAGGAAGGTGGCTTACTTTATCGATCCGCCGAGGACAGTAATAACGCTGTTACTACTGTCCTATGCCTTCAACGGTCCCATGTCCCTATAGTGCTCAAAGTGGCTCATGACAGCATTTTTTCCGGTCATTTTAGTTACACTAAAACGGGCCAGCTCATTTTTAAATATTTTTATTGGCCGGGTGCTGCAGCTGACATCTTAAAGCATTGTCGATCGTGCGATGAGTGCCAGAATACGTCCGCTAAGGGGCGGGTCAAACCTGCTCCCTTACAAAGGGGACCAGTCATTACTGAACCCTTCTCCAGAGTGGCCATCGACCTGGTTGGCCCTATCCACCCCCCTTCGAGCGAAGGGCACAGCTACATTTTCACCTTGGTAGACTTTGCTACCCGTTTTCCCGAGGCTGTCCCCCTTCGCCGAATCGACAGTATTTCTTGCACCGAGGCCCTCATTTCCATCTTTTCAAGGGTAGGCGTCCCCAAGGAAATACTCTCCGATAGAGGCCGACAATTCACCTCTGAGTTGATGGAGTACGTAGGGAAGCTGCTCATGGTAAAGCCCCTTTTTACCACCCCCTTCCGGCCACAGACAAACGGGATGTGCGAGAAATTAAATGGAAATTTAAAATCCATTATTAAGAAGATCTGTGCCAAGCAGCCCCGCGAATGGCACCGATATCTTCCGGTCGCCCTATTTGCCTATCGGGAAATTCCCCACCCTACATTAGGCTTCGCCCCGTTCGAGCTCCTGTATGGACGTAATGTACGCGGGCCACTCAGTATTTTAAAAGAGTTGTTAATCAAGCCCCAACTGGATCAAGAACTCCAGTCATCTTACGCCTATGTCTTGGACCTACGCCAGAGGCTCGAGAAATGCGCAAACATCGCCTATAAAAATGCCGATGTCAATTTGGAGAAATACAAAACCTATTTTGATGTCAGGTCCGAAGATCGTAAATTTAAGCCCGGTGATGAAGTACTCCTGCTCCTTCCCACAGCCAGTAATAAATTACTGAGCCAATGGAAGGGTCCGTACTCGGTCCGCGAGGCATGAGGACCGGTAGATTAACTCATTGGTACCCCAGCAGGCGATAAGCTCTATCACGTCAACTTATTGAAAAGGTACCACCGGCGCGCCCATGGAGATACCTTCGTAGCACTGGACGAAACATCGGCGCTTGAAGAGGATTACCCCGCGGAGTCCCTTAATGTAATCCAGACAGTGTGCATCCAACCTGATGCCGATTACCCTCTTCCTTCCCTACGAGGCGAGCCTTTTGAACCCTCTGACCTGGATATCGACGCGCAGCTGACACCACATCAAAAGAGTCAGCTACAAGAACTATTATGTCAGTTCGACGACTATTATTTCAGAGAAGCCTGGGTGCGCTACTAGTTTCGAGCATGATATCAAATTAACAACCTTAGAACCCGTCCGTTCAAAACCCTATCCCATGCCGATTCATTTACGCCAAGCCTTTAACGCCGAAGTTGATAATTTAATTAGTTTAGACATCATAGAACCTTCCACCTCTAGTTATTGTTCCCCAATCGGCATGGTCAAGAAACCTGATGGCTCTTATCGGATGTGCATCGACTTCCGGAAGTTAAATTCGCTAACTGTGTTCGACGCCGAGACCATCCCGTTGGTAGACCAAAACCTCCACCTTTTCGAAAACGCCAAGTTCATCTCAGAACTCGATTTGTGCAAGGCGTATTATCAAATCCCCCTCCGGCCCGAGGTGAAAGCATATACCGCCTTTGCAACGGAGAAAGGCCTTATGCAATTCAAACGCCTTTCTTTTGGCCTCGTCACTGCTTGTAGCAACTATAACCGTCTCATGAGAATGTTGTTAGATGGACTTCCAAACGTATCCTTTTACTTTGATTATGTCTACGTCGCTACTCGCGAATGGAGTCACCATTTAACCACCCTATTAGCTCTCTTCGAGCGACTGCGCGAAAATGGCCTCACCATTGGCCCCAGCAAATGCCATTTTGCCCACGAAACCATAAAATATTTGGGTTTCAAAATAGGACAAAGCCAGTTGGGTCCCCAAGAGGATAAGATTAAGGCAATTGCCGACATGCCCCTCCCGATTACAAAGAAGCAATTAAGATCGTTCCTAGGATCAGCTTCGTACTATCGGCGATTCGTTCCGAATTTCGCTGCAATTTCGGCGCCCCTCAGCTCCCTTTTAAAAAAGAATTCACCCGATCGTCTACGTTGGAAAGATGTCGCTATTTCCCATTTTAATCAGCTCAAGAGTAAGCTCATTTCTGCCCCCATTTTAAAGTTGCCCAACCCGGAAAAATCCTTTGGGATTAAGTCGACGCGTCCAACGAGGGCATTGGAGGTGTACTCCTTCAATACGAGGATGACGGAACGAGTCATCCAGTTGCATATGCTAGTCGTCAATTATTACCACGCGAAAAGAGATATGCCACTATAGAAAAGGAAGCTCTATCAATTATCTGGGTCATAGACAAATTCAAAATGTACTTGATAGGAAAAGAATTTCAGATAGGAACCGACCACCGCCCGTTAGCCTATATTAGGAATGTGCGACACTCCAACGGCCGAATCATGCGCTGGAGTTTACTCTTGCAAGAGTATCAATTTAAAATAAATTATATAAAAGGTTCCGATAACCAGGTCGCTGACGCCCTCAGTAGGAATGCGTTACCGAATAGCGTATAGTAATTGTATTCATAGGATTAGTATCTCAATGTAGGTATATACCGTCTTGTACGACCTAAATTAAGATTCTCTTGTAATATAATTAGTTAATGTATATGTCTGAATTTTGTAACGCTCAATGTCTATTTTTTTTGTATGTATATATTTGTACCCATTAAATTACGTATAAATTATTTTGTCCGATATGTACTAATTTTATATCATTTCATTGTTCCATGCCTTTTTTTATTAAGTTTGTATTAAAGGTTATTTTCCCTTATAATCAAAAGATCAAAATAATCATATGTATTGAGGTAATACTAGTTAGGTGCAGGAAGATACGGTTGGTACAAGAAAACGAGTTCCCCACAACGGAGCTCTATCGTTGTCCCTTCTCTCTTTTTTTTCGAAGTGACAACTTCCACCGGAATGGAGGGGTGTGATAGAACGGGTTGAGGCCGCGTTAATTTCAACCCCTATCACATGGTATTTAAAACCACGATGCTCCCACGTGCATCTTCGCTTTGAAGCTTGGCGCCTTATCGCAGTGACCTGAGTCAATGTTTAAACAAGGAGGTATATCTTCCCCCGTTCGCCCCCATACGCCGACCTCGCCAGATTGAGTTAGGCTTATGGGCAGATAAGGCATTGTTCCCAAGCTCGGCTGTGCATTCCCTCGAAGCTCCTACTCCATTGTCCCCCACGCCAAGGGAGTGTCTCGACTATTTAGATGGAAACTTTACCACTAAGATCAGATTGGAGATCCAGATTTTCGTCGCGAAACATCACCCCGACCCTCTCTCACTTTGTGCGCCAAGGGACCTCGACCTCGAGATTTACCATCACTTGTCCAGAAGGAGGACAATATCCCTTGAGTGCCAATGTTCAAGCCTTTCGTGACGCCAAGTCCACAAGGCTTCCCCCTCGTTGTTCAGAAAGAGAACAACGTTAGAACAGCCATTGTTCGTTCGAGCCCGTTAACCAGAAACGGTTCTCACCCCTTCCCCTGTTGTTCAGAAGAGAACAACGTAGAACAGCCATTGTTCTTTTGAGCCCGTTCGCCAAGAAGCGGTTCTCACCCTTCCCCCTTGTTGTTCAGAAGAGAACATTAGAACAGCCATTGTTCTTGAGCCCGTAGACAAGAGACGGTTCTCACCTCCCCTGTTCAGAAGAGAACAACGTAGAACAGCCATTGTTCTTCAAGCCGTTCGTCGAGAAACGGTTCTCATTCCCAAGACGCCACGTCAGGATCCTTTTATTCCCCCCTTCGGCTGGAACTCGCCAGCGGACCGAAAATTCCTTCACGTCGACTTCCTCTGCACCACTAGTATAAAGTTACGTAAGCCGAACGTTACCTTTGAGTACTTAACCCTTTTGTCAATTCTATCCTGTGCTTTAATTGGTTTAGCGAACCATCCCATCTCTTTAACTTTATATTTGTTTTACCTTTTTAAATCCTTTAATCATCGGATTAGCCCGAGTCTCCACGACCCTTTCCATTCTCTGTTTATGTCAATATTTTCCGTTTTGTGTATTGTTGATAGTTATTATTAATAAAACTCTATTTTATTAATGATAGCAATATTATTATCCTTGAGCTCAGTTCCACTTCTTAAGCATATCGAAGATACATAATATCGGCCCACCAGACATCCACGCACTCTAAAGATAATTAAAGAAGTTCCCTCAACGAATAGTTATATATGGTATATCGTCGAGAGTCCATTCTACGACAAAGTATCATATTTCAGTTCTTGTCAAGCTTGGAAATCCTATGATCAAGGCAAGATACATCGGTTAGTCATATACATAAAGTCACAATCTATAGTTAGGTGAGTATATACATATGCATAAGTACATATGCTAAATAACCCATAAGATTAAGGAAGACAATCACGAGTGCTTTCGGGTTTTTATATGGCTGAACAAGGCTCAAACAAAGATTAATAAACAAGGAAGAGAGAGATAGAGAGAGAGCTACAAGGAGCTACAAGGAAAAGAAGTAACCTAGGAGACCTTACGGTTCATTCAAAGAGGGTACCTTTGGGCTAACAGTTGAGCAGGCACAGTTCTGCACAACGACTTAAGTGCCCAAACGGCCACTTTTCACGACTTTGTCCAGTCTTGACTTGAACTGATCAACAGAATTGCTGTTGGCGACTTCTCTCTCTCTTCAGAGAGAGAGAGAGAGAGAGTGAGTGAGTGAGTGAGTGTGTGTGTGTGTGTGTGTGTGTGTGTGTGTGTGTGTGTGTGTTACAATGAGTTATAATGAATGGTAGTACCACAAAAGACTATATTGTCCATACCGAGGAGGTACTTTTTTTCGAAGACCCTATCTCGTAGTTTTAGAGACAGTATAGTAAAGTTGAAGGCTCTTCCCCACCCGCCTCTCCCACCCGAATTTCTCGGGTTTCGAAATTGGAAAAGATACCTGATGTGTAGAATAAAAGTTCACAGTCAGGAATTTTTATAGAAAAGATGAAACCTTACACTTTATTAATTTTCATTCTAATTTTACGATGACTTTTCTAGTTAGTATTTAATATTGTTAAAACCTAATATTCCTCAAATATTTGTCCAATCTATTCTTAAATGTGTTAACGATGGGACTTGACACGATCTCTTCTGACAACTGATTCCATATATTAACAATTTTATATGAGAAGTAGTTTCCACATATATCGAGTTTGTATTTTTTCGGAACGAGTTTCTTACTGTTATTATGAGTAATGTTTTTATTGTACTCAAACCAGATGGAATAGTCCACATTTTCTATTTCATTCAAGATTTTATAGACTTCAATTAGTTGACCTCGTATGTGTCTTGTTTCTAATTTGAAGAGGTTTAATTTTTCCAATCGAGTTTCATAATTGTATTTTCTTATTTTTGTAGCTTTAGCTTGTACTTTTTCTAATCTTTCAATATCCTTTCTGTGGGAGGGCGACCAAACTTGTGCACGATATTCTAGTTGTGGTTTTACTAGGACATTATACAAGCTTATTAGCACCGTTTCGCTTTTATAGCTGATCTGTCGCCTGATATAGCCCAGTATCTTTAGTGCTTTCTTTTCTACTTCAACAGAGTGCTGAGTGAACTTGAGGTTATTTGATACACAAATCCCGAGGTCCTTTTGGTTTTCTGTTTCAGCTATTGTTTTGTTAAGGAGTTTATATTCAGCTTTTGGATTTTTTTACACCAACATGCATTACTTTGCATTTTTCTATGTTTACTGGAAGTTTCCATTTTTCAGACCAATCTGCTATAAAGTCAATGTCCTTTTGAAAGTCTGTTATATCTTGCTCAGTAATTATATATTAGCTAATTTGCAATCATCAGCGAATTTTGAGATTTTTTAAATCAATCCCACGTCAATGTCGTTCACATATATAATAAAGAGCAATGGTCCAAGGACAGAGCCTTGAGGAACACCACTACTGACAGTTATCCATTCCGACTCTTCTCCGTTTATCACAATTCTCTGCCTACGATCAATAAGCTAATTCTCAATCCACTTTGCTAGGTTACCTTCTATTCCTAGAGCTCTAACTTTGACCATTAGTCTCTTGAGTTGCACCTTGTCGAAGGCCTTCTGAAAATTCAAATACAGAATGTCAACAGACCTCTCCCTGTCGTGAACTGTGTTGATATAATTGAAAAATTCTAATAAATTTGTAAGACACACTCTATTTTTCCTAAATCCATGTTGTGTATTTTTTAATAACTTATTTGTTTCTAGATGGCTTACTATTTTTTTTTGCTATTATACTTTCAAGCATCTTACCAATTATTGATGTCAGACTTATAGGACGATAATTGCAAGCCAGATCCTTTCGTCCTTTTTTAAATATCGGCGTCACGTTAGCTACTTTCCAATCTTGGGGGACTATACTGCTTTCAAGTGATAAGTTAAAAATAGACGTTATTTGTTCCACAACTGCTTCTTTTAGTTCTTTAATCACTTTTGGCATTATCTTATCGGGTCCTGGGGATTTGAATTTATTCATTTTGTCTATTCGTTTTAGTACATCATTGGTCGTGCACTTAAAGATTTTTAGTGGTCTATTGCCTGTGTACTTGATATTCGGCATAATATTTAGATTTGAGGCGTCGTTGGTGTAAACTGTTGCGAAATATTCATTTAGTGCCTTCGCTATATCTTTATCTGTGAATTGTATATTATTATGTAGATCATTGATTGGTCCAATACTATTTTTTATTGGTTTTCTACTATTAACTAAGGCAAAGAATTCTTTGGGATTCTTTTTACAGTTTAGAGCCAACCTCATCTTCTAATTACGCTTTGCTCTATTAATTTCGGCTTTTACTTTTCTTCTAAGTTCTATATATTTGATTCTATTTGCTTCTAAGTTGTTAGATTTGGCTATCTTATAAGCCTCATTTCTTTTTTTTTAATATCCCTTTTGATTTCTTTTGTTAACCATTTAGGATTTTTGTTTTTTCCGCAAACTCTGACAACGACAGGGATAAACTGGAATAAATTGCTTCATCAACAGATTGTTCTTAAAACCATTCCAGGCTTCATTTATGTCTTTACCAGTTATTTTGTGTTTTTTGAGACTTTTCTTAATTCTATGAAGTTTGTTTTTCGGAAGTCTAAATTTGTAGCAAGTGTCTCAATTTTTTTGTGAGGTATATTCACTTCAAATTCTATTAGGTTGTGGTCGCTGTTGCTAATTAGATTGCCTACGCTTACGTTTGAGATTAGTTCATCATCTGAAGTTAATATCAAGTCTATAGATTGTCATCTATAAAATTTAATATTCTTTGTCCTTCAGAATCTGACTTCTTCGTCGACCAATTTATTTTAGGGCAGTTAAAGTCACCAAAAATGAGTGAGATTTGGATGTCCCTCTCAGCTGATTGGTGTGGTTTTCTAATAAGCCAAGTATATATGCAAACTTTTATTTAAATTCAATTTTATTACTATAAGTTCAAATTCTGTGTCTATATTGTAATCAGTAGGCTGGAGGTCCTCAGTTATATATAGGATTACACCGCCCCCTTCCTTATCAATTCTATCTTTGTGGAACATCTTAAAACCTTGCAGTTGAAATTCGGTAATATAATCCCTCGTATGATTATGGATCCACGTTTCGGTGATGCCTATTATATCGTACTTTTTTTAACGCTACTAATGCTTTGAGCTCTGAAAATTTGTTCTTAAGTGACCTAGCGTTGAATAGAATGGCTTTAAGTATACTTATCCGTTTGCTTCTAATGCTACACTGAGGCCGTTTCCCGAGTTATTCTGGGTTTCAGAAGATTATTCAGATTGTTCTAAAAGTTCTCTCAAGTTTAGATGGAGCCTTTACCCATATTCCTTTCTCCCTGTTTGGCTAAAGTGTGTTTCATCATGGCTGAAGTATTTCTCGTTATGAATAAATTTGTGCCAAAAGTCAATGAATTTGAAGTTTTCTATTTCACATATTTTCTTTATGCGATCGTTAACACCAATTGCTCGACTCAACTCTTCTCTATTTGAATTTATTCTTGGTAGTATTTCTATTACCATACCCCTTTTAGTCTTAGATTCTATTGTTTTGAGGAGCTTAGTATACTCATCAACTATTTTTTATGTTCCAGAATAGTTATTTTTACAGAAAACGTCATTGCTTCCGACATTGGATATTATTGAACTCTCTTGGGTTATCTTCTTGATATTAGCTCCTGGGTAGCCCTAAAATTTACGCTTTCTAGGATTACTCGCACCGAAGAAGTCGATTTGACTTTTGTTTACGAGTCCAATTAAATGTGTCTCTTCTTCTTTTAGTTCAGAATACTTATTTTTCAGTTCAATGGGAGAACTTTCGTTTGGTTTGGGCCTATTTTTTCGTTTATTAGAAACTCTGATGAATTCCTCTTCTCTAACTGTATTATGTTCAATCTTATTTTCTAATAACAGCAAAGATTGTTCCAACTTTACCACCTTTTGATCGATACGTGTTATTGGATTTTAAGAGTTTGCGCAGTCACATGTTTTTGTTTCTAAGACATGTATTCTATTCGCCAAATCATGAATGAGCTTCAATATATCGTTCTTTTCTTTCTCATGTTGTTCAGTCATTTTACAAAATAGGCATACACTTTGTGATGTAATTTGTTCGAAGCATTGTTCGGGGAAATCTATAATCCATTTAATTGTCTTGCACTTAAAGCAAAAGGCCTTCAATCTTTGCGCTCCAGGCATTTTTGTTTTTGTCCGAGATGCGTTATTTGAGTTCCACTTAATATAAATTAATCTTAAGTACCGAGATTTAAACAGTAGGGTTGTTCTAATTTTGCGTATTTGGTTTTGAAATTACTTAAGAATGAATCACGAAAAGAGATTATTTATATCTGTCTATAAACAATGTAGTATGTAAAGAAAAATGTATAAATTTTATTAAAATGGTCAATTATCCGAGTATTTTGGGTGAAAACAGTGTTAAAAAAAAAAAATAAGTTAGGTAAATGCTTACAATCCAAGATGGCGCTGGGGTGATAATTCAAATCTTGGGCAGCGGAGTAGCTGATTGGTTGAATTCACTGGTATCGCAGTGATTGGCTAAAAAGTCTGAAGTCACAGGTAAGGAAGGAATCCAATTGGAAGATATATTCTAGAGCCAATATGGTGGCGCGCTATAGCCAGATTCAAACGGCTATCGAATATGATAAAAAATAAATTAACGACACGTGATTAAACGGGAATTAAAAAAAAATGGAAAGAAAAGGTAGATAGAGAGAGAGAGAGAGGGGGGGGGAAGGAGGGGGAGGGGGAGAGAGAGAGAGCTACAAAGAAGAAGAGTACCTTAGAAGACCTTAAGGTCCTTACAAGGAGGGTACTTTTGGCGCAATCCTCGAAGGTCTCCGTTGGCAACCTCGAAGATCACTCGCGAGGATCTTAACGGTGATTTCGCAAAACTTTATCTAGTCTTGACTTGAACTGGTCAACAGATTCACTGTTGAAAACTTCCGTTGTAAGTGCGTTCCAACTACCACAGATACTGCACGTGAAGAATTTTCAACACAGATCACGGTGGTATCGCTTGATTTCAAGTTTGTAGCCGTGATTTCTTGTTCTCCCCACGCTGAGTTGGAAAATATCCCCGTAGTTCCAGTCTGTCGAAGCCTCGAAGTATTTTAAACACTTCAAAAAGATGACCACGTAGTCTCTGGGTCTCCAACGAGAACATATCTAATTCCCTTAGTCTATTATTATAAGTCATATGCCTGAGAGAGGGAATCAGTTTAGTTGCCCTGTCTTGGCGCGTTCCAATCTCACGAAGTCCTTTCGAAACGAAGGACTCCAAAATTGTACGGCATACTCCATGCGCGGTCGGATGAGGGAGTTGTACAGACAGAGTAATATCTCCTTGTTCTGATGTCCAAACTGTCGCTTTATATACCTTGACATCTTCTGGGCTTTCTTCACCTCAATACACTGTTTCTAGAACTTGAGGTCACTAGTAATAGTTACACCAAAGTCCTTCTCAGTGTCGGTGGATTCAAGAGCAGTGCCCTTAAGGATATAGGGTGATTGGGGATTTCGGTGGCTGATATGCATTAATTTGCATTTGTTCACGTTGAAAGGCATTTGTTCACGTTGAAAGGCATTTGCCACGTATCCGACCACTCCCTAATATTCCGAAGATCATCTTGCAGGCGGGCAGTATTTCCACCCTTTACAACGTTCATATCAAGATTGGTATTGTCGACAAATTTAGAAATCTTGGCAACCATGTCACCGTCCATGTCGTTGACGTAGATGATGAATAGTAGTGGTCCCAGGACAGAACCTTGAGGCACCCCGCTAGTAACGGGCACCCACTCAGAAGCCTGTCCATTCGCCACCACCCGTTGGCGTCTGCCACTTAGCCAGTTCTCTATCCAGCCGGCTACTTTTCCGTCTATACCCAGCGCTCGCACTTTCCGGAGAAGGCGGCGCTGTGGTACCTTATCAAAGGCTTTCTGAAAGTCTAAGTAGACCACATCCACCACCTTTTTCCGATCGTGCTCACTGAAGATGAGGTGGGAGAATTCCACAAGGTTCGTCAGGCATAACCGTTGCCTTCGGAAGCCATGCTGGGAACTCGTCAGTAGCAACTTTGACTCTAAATGCGACGTCATTTTGTCCACCATCATGCTTTCCATGAGTTTACCGACTATCGAAGTCAGACTGATAGGTCGGTAGTTCGACGGTTGGCTACGGTCTCCTTTCTTGAAGATAGGAGTCACCTCTGCTTCACGCCAGTCTCTAGAAACGCATTCGGTCCGGATTGACATGTTGAAGATTGCGCTCAGGTGCCGTGACACTTGATCGCGCACTTCTTCAACAGTTTAGGTAGAAACCCATCCAGACCAGGGGGGTTTATTCGCCCTTGGATCAGTGATCTTTTTTTCTATTTTTCCTTGAGTGAAGTCCATTTCCTCCAGCTTTTCCTCCAAGTAAGAATCCGTAGGCTGGGGGATGGGGCCACGTTCTTCAGTAAACCCTGAAGAGAAGTAATCGTTGAGGAGATTAGAATTTTCTGCATCTGAGTGCTTTACTGTCTCCTCCTGATTCATTAAAGGGCTAATCGCCCGATGGATTAGGTTACGGCTATTTACAAACCAAAGAACTCCTTTGGATTCTCGTTGCAGACTCTCGCCACTCGGAGCTTTTCGGCACGCTTTGCCGCCCTTATGCTGGACTTCACCGTCCTAGCTAGCCTACAGTACTCCTCAAAGTCTCCAGAAACATTTGACTGCTGGTACACCGTTCTCTTCCCCCTCAGCAGTTGACAGATTTCAAGATTAAACCACTTTGGCTGTACGGAAGAACGACGAAGGGATGAAACGTGATTGAAGACTCATAAACGTACTTTTGAATCTATTCCACGAATCTTCAACATCCTCGCAAACTTATAGCCTCGCATCAGTCAAGCCAGCACGAAGACCTGCAAAGTCTGCTCTTCTCGATTTACTAGTCGCAGACTCTACCTTGGGGACCTTGACTAAAAATATGAATAGTCGGTGATCACTGCCACCGAGCTCCTTGCCTACCGAAATATCTTCAACGATGTCATCATCAGAGGTGAAAACCAAGTTGAAGGTATTATTGCCTCTCGTCGGCTCTTTCTCCCATTCAGTTAGGAACTCGTTGTTCGCGAACTCCAGGAGTAGTGCGTTCTCGTTACAGGTTTCTCTCGTTTCCCAGTTAACTCGGGTGTTGAAATTACCCATGTCCATACACACGCTGTCTTGTACTATTTCACTCAACCAGCAGCCGGTACAAATCTCTGTCATTTTCAACGTGTTGGGTAGGGGTTCTATAAATCACCAGATCATGTATTTCGCAGGACCTATGTCTAAGTTACCACCTAGTAGCTCGTGGTCGGATACAATGTTGCATTTCGTCGAATTGAACCTATCCTTGACATACAACATCACACCACCACCTTTTCTGTCTAGCCTATCTTTTTGGAAGAGTTGGTAACCGGGAATCGTGAATTCACCTTCAAAATCTCGGTTTGAGGTTTTTACCCACGACTCCTTTATGGCAACCATTTCAGGTTCTTCCGTCGCTACGAGGCCACGAAGTTCAAGAAACTTGTTCCTGATAGACCTCGCATTAAACAGAAAAACTTTCAGGGTGTTCTACTCTCTTCCGTTTTCCGGCTTATTTATTGGTTTGGTGGTTCCCCTCTTTGCGACCTCCGAGAAGGTCGTTCCTTGAGTGACAGGAGCCTACTGGCGTACGTCCGCCTTCACTCTGGGCCTGACACTCCTTAGGGTCCGTACCACGACATCTTGTATCATGTTACAGAGTACAGCCTTCCTTTAGAGGAAAGATGTACTCCATCCCTTTGGTAGAGATCCCCTCCGCCGTACACAAATCTGCCACGCATCGATTAAGGACGACGTTCCTTGAGTGAGCGGTCCAGGTTGGACCTCTTCTCGGGAGCATCCCTACCACTACATGTCTGCGTGTCTTCAGCCCACAGTCGTCCACACCACCCAAGATTGTGTTCAGAATCTTTTCTCTGGGGCCTATCCTTTCTCCTCTGAGGTAGAGGTCGTTGCCCCATACCATTAGGGCAACGACTGAGTTCTCAGAAATCTGAGATTTCTCCGCCTCTACTCTACTCTGCTGGTTTCCTCTTCCTGGTAGGCAAGTTACCTTCACGCTCGTGTGAAGGCGTGCTGCTAGCAGGGGTTGCAGGGCCCATGCTTGAGAGTCCCCAATAAGGTTGTCCCTCGCACATTATTTGTCCGCACTCTTTTCTTTCGCGAGCGACTTATCTCTTTTCTCTTTCGTCTCCGTATTTCCCTTGTTTTCCTTCTTTTTCTTCTTTCTTTTTTTTAGATCGTCATTTGTCTTTTCTTCTGTTTCTCTTTACACTTATTCTCTTTCCACTTTCCCTTGCCCACCAGTAACGCTGGAATCCTCTACACTGAAGTGAGCTGCATTAAGGTCATTGTTTTTCTTTTTTTCTTTTTCATCTTAATTTCTCCGCCTGGCTGAAGTGGCACTGCCAATGCAGTTTCAGCTCCTTGAGTTGGAGCCTCATCGGCGGAACCACCCAAGTCAGTGGGAGTTTCGTCTCGAGCTTGAGCTTACTGGGCCTCTAGTTTAGAAGCTAGCTCTTGGATTCTCTCCTCGAGACGCCGAATCTGAAGCGCGTTCTCCGTTTCTAGGGTCTCTGATTTAGTTTCCAGTGCCCTAGATTTTTCCTCAGAGGTTGTGAAGAGATCTTTGAGTTTATTGCAGTATGCCAATGCCTCTCGGACCTCTACTTTAAGGATGCAGTCGGTGCATATACTTCCCGGGTGGCATTTCGAAAATATCCCTCCGGGAAGTCCACGCACCACTTTTCCTTCTGGCATATCGCGCATGTGTATTTGAGTGCAGCTGGACCTTTTTCCCCTGTCATTTTGAACACTTTCTCTCTTTCAAAACTTTGCGACCAATCAATAGAAAAAAGGGGGTTGGTGAGTTCTCCCCGCGTGAGTCGCTCCCGCATATCGATCGGAGACATTTCGAAGTCTTTCAGAAGGCACGCTCCATGTGCTGCTGTTCGTTCGACCGCGAGAGATAGAGAGAGAGAGAGAGAGAAAGAGAGTTACAAGGAAGCTAAAAACTTCAAAAGAACAATCGATCCATTTAAGTGGAAGTACTCATGTCATTATCTAAATAAAATATCTACAGTCCTACTGATAAGGAATAGGATAGTAAAGATGACGTCTCAACCCCACCCACCTCTCCCACCCGATGCCGGGTTCGATAAAGGGAAAATATGTACCTGGAAGTGTTTGAAGAAAAGACACATCCTGGAAATTTTACAGGAAAGCGTAAATACATTTATATGTACATACTTAATCTTTACATAAATTATTTTACATCAAAATCTTACAATAATAATAACCTATGAGAAAATTATTTAGATATTATTCAGGGCATTTTACACATCTATAGTTACGGTATGCTATTCTTATCTTAGTTTTAGCAACATATAATGTTTTGTCACTCGTTATTTAATCGATGACATCATTTTGTCCAGTTTATTTTTAAAAGTTTCTACTGATTTGCTGGCCACTACTTCTTCAGGCAACTGATTCCAATAATTGACAATTTTATATGAAAAAAAGTTTCCGCATATATCTGTTCTGAAATGCTTTGGGACGATTTTTAAACTGTTATTTCGTGTATTATTTGTGCAAAGTTGAAACTAAGTAGAAAAGTTAACATTATTGAATCCTTTCATTATTTTAAATACTTCTATCAGTTGACCTCTCAGACACCTTTTCTCTAGGGTAAATAAGTTTAGCATATCTAGTCTTTTCTCATATTTATAATTTCGGAGTTCCGGTATCATTTTAGTGGCTCTAACTTGCACTCTTTCCAATCTATTAATATCTTTTTGTAGGTATAGTTACCAGGCCTGAGCACAGTATTCTAATTGTGGTCTTACTAATGCATTAAACATATTTATAATTGTAGCTTTATTTTTAAAGATAAATTGACGTTTAATATATCCGAGAAGCTTCATTGCTTTCTTTTCCACTTCGATACATTGTTGAGAAAATTTTAGATCATTAGATATGTGAACTCCTAGGTCTCTTTCACCATTGGTTATGCTAATATTTTGATCAAAAATTTTGTAACTCGCTTTTGGGTTCTTATAGCCTACATGCATTACTTTACATTTTTCTAGATTTAGGGGCAGTTCCCATTTTGTCGACCATTTCTCTATTTTTTCAATATTGTTTTGAAAATTAATAACATCATCCTCAGTTACTATTGATTTTCATAGCTTGCAATCATCTGCGAATTTTGAAATTTTTGACAAGAGCTCATCCTCTAAATCATTGACATATATAATGAAAAGCAAGGGACCTAGGACTGAACCTTGTGGTACTCCACTACTTATCATTGTCCATTCTGACTGTTGGCCGTTAATAACTACTCACTGCTTGCGATCAGTGAGCCAATTCTCGATACATTTGGCTACATCTCCTTCTATTCCTAGGGTTCTTACTTTAGTCTCCAATTTCTTATGGGGTACTTTATCGAAAGCTTTTTGGAAATCCAAATACAAAATATCTGCTGATCTGGTATTATCATATTCTTCATTTACAAACTGAAAGAAGTCTAATACATTTGTAAGGCAAGACCTTTTTCTTCTAAATCCGTGCTGTGAATCCTTTAATAATTTATTTTTTTCTAAATGCATAACTATTTCAGCTGCAATACAAGTTTCAAGGAGTTTTCCAACTATTGAGGTCAAACTTATTAGGCGATAATTACTGTCGTAGAATGCCCCCGCCCTTTTTGATCACTCCACAACCGATACCACTTTTATGTAGGAGAATGCCCTTTTTTCATCTTTCTACACACAAACCGCTGTTGTAGTGGTATTCTTTGTGGTCGTTATATACTTCTTTGATGAAGTAGGCTTTGTTCTAAGAGTGCTAAGAGTGCTAATATTGTTATTTTAAAGAAGAGCCGTTTGAAATACGTAAGGATATAGAGAAACGCACAGGAATTCCCCAAATAAACTTATATTTTAACTTTAACAATTTACTACACAAAAATTAACCATTAACCACAGAAATACTCCGAATATTATAATACACAATAATTATTTTAATTAGCTTGCCCCTCAAAAATTGGTTAAATTCGCTACACACTTCAATATATAAGATTTAGGCTTCCTGACTCTACTGGAGTTTAAATACCTCAGGAATGTTATTGTCTCCACGACGCGTGCCGACCGGCCAGATGTAGGTGGGCGGGATCACGAGGTCTTTTTGGCGAGGGTAGCAGATGGGGGTCCACACAGTATTCAGGGGAGGTTCTTCAAGGACGAGAACAATCACGGTGCTTTAGGCGGCACCAAGGTAGGCGTGGTCTCTCTAGCGAGAGTAAGTAGAACTTGGTTCATAAACCAAGTTAACTTAGAGTTCGGTGTGACCACCGAGTAACGAGCTTGAGGGGGAGCTTTTCTCCTTCGTTACTTAATTCCTCATGGGTGAGGACTGAACTCGGGGAGGGTCTTCTTCAAGGGTGAGGATCGATGAGGGGGGTTTTCTCTGACGAGAATAAGTTAACTCAAAGGTCGGTTTGGTAACCAGGAACTAGCTCGAGGATGAGCTTCTTCTTAGTTGCAGCCTTCCTCAAGGGCGAGGAAAACGGAGGGGGGTTTCTCTGACGGGAATAAGTTGCACTTGGTTCCTCAACCAAGTTAACTTATGAGTTCGGTGTGGCCACCGTGGAACGGGCTCGAGGGGGAGCCTTTTCCTTCTTCTTTTCCTAATTCCTCAAAGACGAGGAATACCCCTGGTGTTTAAGATGCACCAGGATATGAGGAGTCTCTCTGACGAGAGTAAGTTAAACTTGAATAAGTTAACTTAATGTTAGGTTTGATAACCAGGGACTAGCTCGAGGATGAGCTGCTTTTCAGCCCCTTAAGGTTGGTAGCCTGCCTCTCTTGCAGGGTACTTCTTGGTCTGGCGAGCCAAGTAATCTACCTGTCCAGTCTCGGTAGACCGATCTTAATCCGGGGACTTTGTCACCTGGAGACTGACGTATTCTACCAATCCAGTCTCGGTAGCCCGATCTTAATCCGGGGACTTCGTCACCTGGAGACTGACGTATTCTACCTATCCAGTCTCGGTAGCCCGATCTTAATCCGGGGACTTCGTCACCTGGAGACTGGCGTATTCTACCTCGATTTTCTTCAGTGTTTCTTATTTATACCTCGTCACCCCACTGTGGGAGGGGTAAGAGGGGAGGGGGAGGCTTGAGGACGGGCCCAGGAGGGTTCTTATTCCAAACGGTTTTTCTCACCAAGTCTTACATCGGCTCCTCGTTAGCCTTCGAGCTTGGGAGAAACGCGTCTCCAATTTCTTCTTTGAAGTGAAATTCAATATCGCTCTCTTATGGAAGATCTTGCATTTTACAACCTTTTGACTTTACATAGCGACGAATGGCGATGCGTTGAGGTTACGCGCTTGACCCGACGGTGCCGGGGCCGGATGTCTTTGCAGTAATCGCCTTGTGACTCCACTGCGAGAGAACGGGGAAGTGACGATTCTCCTACAATTACTAACTAGTTCTTTGCGACCTTTTTTTAAATATTCGTGTCACATTTGCTAGCTTCCAATCCTGGGGAACAATTCCACTCTCTAATGATCTATTAAAAATCTGTGTCAATTGTCCAGACACTTGGTCTTTCACTTCTTTAAAGAATCGTGGAAGTATATTATCTGGTCCAGGAGATTTATATGTGTTCATTTTCTCAATAATTTTTTGTAGTAATTTCAGTACATCTAATAGATTTGAGTGGTCTAATACTGGTATTATTAATAGTTGGGGTGGATTTATTACTCGTATTCTCTTTTACAAAAGCGGATGCAAAGTATTCATTTAAGGTATTTGCTATGTCGAAATCGTTATATTGTAATATATCATTTTTGTCTTTTATTGGACCAATGCTATTTTTTTTCACTAATGAAAAAAAACTCCTTCGGATTTTGTTTACATTTTAAAGCTACTCTTATTTCTTCGTTCCGTTTTGCTCTTCGGTTTCACTTTTTACTTTTCTTCTTAGTTCAACATAATGTTTTTTATTATCAATATTCATATTAGATTTCATTATCCTATACGCTTTATCTCTTTCTCTAATGGCTTTTTAAGCTGAGCAGACAACCATTTGGGTTCATTTTTTTTGTCAGTACTAACTTTAGATGGTATGAATTGTCCCTGTTTATTCAGTAAATTGTTTTTAAAATCATGCCACACTTTATTAATATCTTCAGCTTTTATAATACATATAGTTTTTAAGACTTTCCCTCAGACCTTCGAAATTTTCTTTCCTAAAATCAAACTTAACAGTGCTCGTTGTTCTTTTTATGGATGGAACGTTTATGTTAAAATATATTATATTGTGATCGCTGCTACCAAACTTTTCTGCGACGTTTAAATTTGAAATCAATTCATCGTCGCTTGATAATACTAAATCTAAAATATTAGGGCCTCTTGTGGCTTCTTTCACCCATTGCGTTAATAAGTTATCATCTATAAAATTGATCCGTCTTGCTCCTTCCGCGTCCGAGGTTTTAGTGGACCAGTCTATTCGTCCACAGTTGAAGTCGCCAATAATTAAAGATATTTTGTTATTTATCTCATTTGATAAACATTCGTATAATCTTTCATCAGAATCTATAGCTAGATGCGGACTTCTGTATACTAAATATATAAATATACATTTTTCGAGATTTAGCTTGACTCCTATAACTTCGAAGTCAGACGATAAATTACATTCTTTTGGATAGAGATTATCACGTACATACAAAATTACGCCTCCACCCTCCGTTCTTAGTCTATCTTTGTGAAACATTTTATACCCTGGTAATTGAAATTCACCGCTGAAATATCTTGCCTTACAATGTATCAAGCTTTCTGTAATGCCTATTATATCCTATTTATCCAATGGTACTAACGCTTTAAATTCTACCATTTTATTTCTAATAGACCTGGCATTGAACAACACAGCTTTTAAATATTTTACCTGTTTAACTGTCTTTCCGCGTTGGACACGTTTCCCGAGGTCTGCGGTGAAGAGTCAAGGTGATATTTGTTTTCGAGGGTATCATAAAGACTCAAGTTTATCAAATCTCCATATACCTTTTTACCCATTGCGCTAAGATGGGTCCCGTCATGAGCAAAATATTTTTTATTGTTAATAAAGGTCATCCAAAAGTCGACGAATTTGACATTTTCCCGTTTACATATATTTCGTAGTCGTTCGTTTATCCCAATTGCTCAACTCATAATTTCCTTTTTCTCATATAATCTGGATAATACTCCGACAATTATTCCGTGATCTGTTTTTGACTTAATTTTCGTCACAATTTCTTTGTAGTCGGAAATCAGCGTTTCAGTTCCAGGAAACATTTCACCACAAAAAATATCGTTTGTTCCGACATGAGCGATAACAGGGGATTTTTTACTCTTCAGGTTTAAACTGGCAATTTCTTCAGTCACCTTTTTTATCCCTGCGCCGGGGTAGCATCTGAATTTTCGTTTTCTAATGTTTTTTACGCCGAAATAATCAATTTAGTTTCTTACTATTGAATCTCCAATTAAGTAAGTATCGTCCTCCTCTTCGGATATAGCTGAACATCTTATTATGCGTCTTTATTTCAGTCGGTTCAGGAAGTTTAGGTCTTGATGGATGTTTATTTTTGACAAGTGAAAAAACTGTTGGCGTTTTTACCGTTTTGATCCACTTTGGTATCATTATTCGTTATTCTTTTCTCGTTGTTTTTGCAATCACATTGTTTTAGTTTTAGCGCGTTAATTTTGTTCTGCATGTTGGTAATTATGGTCATAAGTTCATTTTTTTCTTTATCGTGTCTTTCAGCGAGTTTACAGAATAAACAAATACTTGCCGCTGTAATTCTTTGATAGCATTGTTCTTCATAGTCGCTACACCACTTGACTGACTTACACTTGGAGCAAAAAGCTTTTAACCTCTCTGCACCTGGCATTTTTAATTATAGATTAGTTCACTAATATAGAATTCTCGTTGAGCACAATTATTTGCACCTTATAAATCAACCAATTAAAACACTATATCCTGCACTAATGAAAATTAGTATTTAAAGAACTTCACTTTATACTTGATAAATTAATATAAAATATAATTTATGCACTTGAAAAGTTTAATTGCAAAAAAGAAATATGATTGACAATATATATATATATATATATATATATATATATATATATATATATATATAATATGAAGGAAATATAAAAGTAATACTCACTGTTTTTCTTTCAAGGTATACATACTTTCCTTGAAAATGTGGCAGGAAGATGATATCTCGATGACTGCGAAAATCTACGTGTTCAACGCGAAAAGTGTATAAAGTTCTCTAAAACACAGCTATCTCTTTAATATTTCATCACTATAACAATCTCACTTAACTTTTTGTTATTGCAATCCAAGATGGCGCTGGGCGGTTAAGTTAAAAGACATAAACTATTCACTGATTGTTAGATTAGACAATTCACGATTATTTTTATTAAAAAAATATTAAAAAACACTAACAAGAACGGTTAGTAAACTAGAGTAATGCAATGCTTCTATTTAAAATCGTTTCGAATATAAAAAAAGTATTAAAAACAACACTTTGTATTTCTCGTAGCGAGAGCAAAATTTAGCACGTCTGAACACAGGAACGGCTGAGAGAGAGGAACAAGGAGTAACAATGAAGGAAAGTACCCTAGAAGACCTTACGGTCCATTCATTGAGGGTACCTTTGTACGACCAGTCGAGCGTGCACATCTCTGCTCAAATGCTTTACGTCCTTAAACGGCCACTTTTCAACACCCTGTCTAGTCTTGACTTGAACTGATCAACAGATTCACTGTTGACAACTTCCACTAGAAGTGCGTTCCAACTACCGCAGATACTCTAAAGGAAAAAAAAATCCATACAGATCGCGATTGTAACGCTTCAGTTCAAGTTTAAAGCCGTGATCTCTTGTTCTGCTCTCAGCAAGTGTGAAAATATCCCTGTAGTCAACATTGTCGAACCCTCGAAGTATTTTGAAAACTTCGATGAGCTGACCACGAAGTCTACGGGTTTCCAAAGAGAACAGATCTAATTCCCTTAATCTATCTTCATAACTTTTATTTCTGATAGAGGGAATCAGTTTGGTTGCTCTGGCTTGCACGCGTTCCAATCTCGCGATGTCCTTTCGAAATGAAGGACTCCAAAATTGTACGGCATACTCCAGGTGCGGTCAGACAAGTGAATTGTACAGACAGAGTACTATTTGCTTTTCCGATATCCAAACTGTCGCTTTATAAAGGGTGTTCCAATAACTTGGACCGATTTTAAATGTGAGTTAAGTTTAAGCGTCTAATGATTTTTTTCTTTTTATTTCAGATTTAACAACTTCAGTCTTTGGCAATTTCACCCATGGAAAGATTAACAATTAAACAACGTATCAAAGTTATCGAATAATATTACGAAAATGGACGTTCAAACAGAAACGCATTTCGGGCACTTCGCGATTTTTTTGGTAACATAATCGAGAGTGTAATTGGGAAAATTGTTCGTAAATTCAAACAAACGGGTCGGTGGCAGATATGAAAACGCCATTGCGTGCTCGTTTATTCCGTTCAGCTGAAAACATTGCTGCAGTGCGCGAGAATGTGGCCAAAGATCTAGACACCTCTATTCTTCATCGCGCGCAGGAATTGAACCTCTCCACAACAACGTTACATCGAATTTCGACAAAAGATTTGTCTCTACACGCTTACAAAATTCAACTGACACAAGAACTGAAGACTGCTGACCATTTGAAGCGCCGTACATTCGTCAATTGGATGCACAAGCAAAGACAAGCCGATGATGATTTTTCGCAAAAAATCATCTTTAGTGATGAAGCCCATATTCATCTTGGTGGATTCGTTAATAAGCAAAATTGTCGCATTTGGGATGATGAAAATCCCAGGTCACTGTTTGGTGTGCATTCTTTGCTAGCGAAATCATTGGGCCGTATTTCTTCGAAAATGATGCCGGGAATTCTGTTACGGTGACAGGCGAGCGATACCGTGCCATGATAACCAACTTTTTATGGCCTGAATTGAATTCTATGGATGTCGAAGATTTGTGGTTTCAACAGGACGGCGCCACATGCCACACAACCAATGCAACAATGGCTTTATTGAATGAGAAGTTCCTAGGTCGCATCATCTAACGAAACAGCGAGGTCAATTGGCCACCACGATCTTGTTACTTGACGCCTTTAGATTTCCTCCTTTGGGTTTAACACAAAAGTAAGGTTTATGCCAACAAGCCAACAACAATTCAACAGCTGAATGATGAGATAATAAGGCATATTGGTGAGATCGAGGAGCAATTATGCAGAGACGTCATCAAAGAATTTTGACCATCGAGTGGAAGTTTGCCGCCGAAGCCTCGGCGGACATTTAGGCGATATTATTTTTCACCCATAATTGCCATGACTCAAATAACATGATCAAATAGTGAAATCAATAAATTTTCACCAATAACACTGTTTTATTTACTGCTAACTTCGATCCGTCTTAATGGAACACCCTTTATAACCTAGCATCCTTTAGGCTTTCTTCCTTTCTTCTCCGCCTCAATACACTGCCTCGAGAACTTGAGATCACTAGTTATAGTTACACCCAAGTCCTTTTCAGTGTCGGTGGATTCAAGAGCAGTACCCTTAAGTATATAATGAGATTGGGGGTTTCGGTGGCCGATATGCATCACTTTGCATTTGTTCACGTTAAAAGGCATTTGCCACGTGTCCGATCACTCCCCAATCTTCCGAAGATCTTCATGCAGCCGGGCAGTATTTCCTTCCTTTGCAACGTTGATACCAAGTTTGGTATCTTCGGCAAATTTGGAAATTTTCGCAACTACGTCACCATTCATATCATTAACATAAATGATGAACAGTAGTGGTCCCAGGGCAGAACCTTGGAGAACCCCGATAGTTACGGGCGCCCACTAAGAAGCTCGTCCATTCAACGCTACCCGTTCTGTTTGTCTCTTAGCCAGTTCTTTATCCAACCTTCTACATTTCCGTTTATGCCTAGCGCACGCACTTTCCGGAGAAGGCGGCGGTGTGGTACCTTGCCAAAGGCTTTTTAAAATTCTAGGTAGACAACATCCACCGCTTTATCCGGATCATGCTCACTGAAAACGAAGTAGAAGAATTCTACAAGGTTCTTTAGGCATGACCGTTGTGTTCGGAAACCGTGATGGGAACTCTTCAATAGCAGGCTTGACTCTAAATATAACGTTATATTGTCCACCATGATACTTTTCATGTGTTTACCGACTATCGAGGTTAAAGTGATAGGTCGTTAATTGGACGGCTGGCTTTGGTCTCCTTTCTTGAAGATCGGAGTCACCTCGCCTCACGCCAATATCCAGGAACGCGTCCAGTCCGGATCGAAGTGTTAAAGATTGTGCTCAGATGTGGTGCCACCTCATCACGCACTTCATTCAACACTCTAGGGAGAAACCCGTCTGCACCAGGGGACTTGTTGGTTTTTAGGTTCAGGGTTTTTTCCTCTAATTCGGCGAGGGTGAAGTCTATTTCCACCAGCTTCTCACCCGTGAGACTCAATGGGCTGGGGGATGGGACTACGCTCTCACTGAACACTGAAGAGAAGTAGATGTTTAGGAGGTTTGCATTTTCTGCATCCGAGTTCTTTAATGCACCCTCCTCATTTACCAAAGGGCCAATCGTGCGGCGGATTGGTTTACGGTTGTTTACATAACCGAACAACTCCTTGGGATTCTGTTTACACGGTCTCGCCACTCGGAGCTCCTCGGCAAGTTTCGCCGCCCTTATAGTGGACTTCACTCTCCTTGCTAGCCTACAGTACTCGTCAAAGTCACCAGAAATCTTTGCCTGGCGGTACACAGATCTCTTCTCCGTCAGTATTTGACCAATTTCTCGATTAAACCGCTTTGGTTGAACCGAAAACCGACGTAAGCTTTTCATAGGGATAAGTTGTGATTGAAGACTCATGAACTTACTTTTGAAACTGTTCCACAAGTCTCCAACATTATCGCACCCTTCCCATCTCACATCAGCCAGTCCTCCAAGGAGACCTACGAAATCTGCCCTTCTAAAATCAAGTTGCCTCGATTCTCACATGGCGAACTGTACCTTGGGGGTTAAGAGGCTCTCTGTAGGCGAAGAGATACCTATCTATTCGCCTACAGAGAGCCTCTCAACGATGTCTTCATTTAATGTGAAATACAATTTTTGAATATTATTTCCTCTCGTTGGCTCTCTCACTCATTGAGTCAGGAAATCGTTGTCCGCAAATTCCAGGGGTAGCCAGTTCTCGCCACAGGGTTCTCTGATTTCCCAATCTACTTGTGTGTTGAAATCCCTCATGACAATACACACTCTGTCTTCGACAAGTTCTCCTAGTAACTAGTACAGATCCTTGTTCTTTTAAACGAGTTGGGCAGGAGGTCTATAAAGCGCTAGGGTCCTGTATTTGGCAGGAGCTATTTCTAGGTCTACATCTAGGAGCTCGTGGTGGGATATGATGTTGCATTTTGTCGAGTTGAATGTATCCTTGACATACAGAATCACACCGCCACCCTATCTCTTAGGCCTATATTTTAGGAAGAGCTGGTGGTAACCGGGAATCGTGAATTCACCTTCAAAATCTCCGTTTGAATTTTTTAGCCACGACTCTGTAATGGCCACCGTCTCTGGTTCTTCCGTCACTACGAGGCCACGAAGTTCAAGAAACTTCTTACTGATAGACCTCGCATTAAACATAAGAACTTTGAGGGAGTCCCCGATTGTAGGACTCCCTACGCTCTTCCGGTTCCTTCCCGCTTTGTTTCTCTGTGACGGGGTAATTCCCCTCTTTGTGACCTCAGAAAAGGTTGTTCCTGGAGTAACACGGCTGTACTGGTGTACGTCTTCCTTTACTCCGGGCCTGACACTTCTTTGGGTCCGCTCCACAACATCCTGGATCATGTTTGCGAGTACACCTTTCCCTTTAAAGGAAAGATGCATTCCGTCCATTTTGTACAGATCGTTTCTCCCGTAAAAGGTGCGGTAGGGGTCTACAAAAAGGCCTCCTTCCGCCGTATAAAAGATCTCCCAGGCATTGGTTTATGGAGACCTTCCTCGCGTGAGCATTGCGGAATGGACCTCGTCTTGGGAGTATCCCGACCACGACACATCTGCAGGTTTTGAGCCCACAGTCGTCAACTGCTCTCATAACCGTGGTCAGAATCTTCCCGCTGGCGCCTACTTTACCTCCTCGTAGGTAGAGATCGGTGCCACTTGCCATCAGGGCAACTACTAAGCTCTCAGAGATCTGAGATTTCTCAGCCTCCACCTATATTTCTCCGTTTCCCCCTTCCTAGAAGGCAGCTTACCTTCACACTGGTGCAAAGGTCGACCGCTAGCAAGGGTTGTAGATCTCGCACTTGGGAGTCACCGATCACGATGATCCTCGCGCATTTGGGTTCAGAGGACAGAGGCTTCCCTTTCAGTAGAGGCTCTTTCGATTCCTCTTTCTTCCCCACTTTTTTGTTCTTTTTTTTCTTCTTCGTTTTTTATTCCGTTTCTACTTTCTCTTCCGTTTTATATACTGTTTCTACTGTCTCTTTTTTCTTTCCTTTCTTCCTCTTCCCTTTCTTCTTTTTGACGCCCTGAGTAACCCTAGCAGCAGCTGGCTCTGGGACGTCGGATGGGTGACCTGTCTCTGTCGACGCGGTGCTTGAGCGTTGGAAGTTTACTGTTGCTCTATTTTGGCTGTCATCTCTGAAATCCTGGCTGCGAGACGACGGATTTGACTCGCATGCTCAGATTTGAGGATCTTCACTCTTTTTTCCAGTCGTCGTGATTTTCCTCAGAAGATTTAAACATCTTTAAGCTCCTGCAGTTCGCCCTTAGGACGCAGTCCGTGCAGATACTTCCAGGGTGGCATTTTGAGAAACACTCCTCCGGGAAATCTACGCACTACTTGTCCTTTCGGCATGTGGAGCACGTATATTTTAGCGCACCAGGTCGTTTCTTGCCAGACAATCTGAACACTTAATACTTGTTATTCTCCGACCAATCAGTATGTAAAAGGAGTGGGGGTGAGTTCTCCCCGCATGAGTCGCTCCCGCCTAACGATCGGAGACGTTTCCGATCTTTCAGAAAGCACGCTCCATGTGCTGTTGTTCGTTCTGCCGAGTCGTCAAACCTCGGCGTGCCGTGGCTTCCAACCAAGCAGCACTGACAGTCCCTGAAGGGGCCATCGATTTCTCACCAGGCGAACAACGGAGCACGTCCCGTACTAAACTCCTACTAGTTGTGTTCACGATGGCCAAGATCTCGGAGTAGCGTTCGATGGATATCCCGCCACACCAAGAGACTCGACCCAAGGCTTTTTATTGGCCTGGCAACCAACCTGGGAACAAAGGGCCGTCACCTCGGACCGATGCTACCAGAGGCGCCCGTCAACGGCCACTGGGAATGGTCAATAACTACGCGCCAGGGTAGGGGTTAACGGGGCACTACGTTCATCCCATTCATCGTGCCCCAACGTCTAGGAAACCTCTAGTCCTAGTCTCTCGCAACCAGTGAGCGTCGAATGGCGTTGTTTATAGAAGTTCCAAAGCCTCTCTTCTGACGCATGAGGTAGCTGCCAGGTCCTTATATGTAGATAGAGGGAAAAAAGGGTAAGAGTGACATGATAGTAGTTTTTTTTGGAAAAATAAGTGGAAGAGATAGGATAAAAGTGAAAAAGAAGAAGGATAGAATAAAAAAAAGGAAGGAAGGATGCACTTAGTCTGGAACCTCGTTTCCGACAAAATCGACAAGGGAAGCCCTACCAAGGGTTCCCAGAAGAAGGGGACCCGACATAGCTCGAAAAGCCAAAGGTACACACAAGCTCTCTTCCCGCGACAAGGGGGCGTCACCTCTCCCTCTACTTTCTTCAGGAAAAAGAAAGAGGGAGAGGGAGAGCGCGTGCGCTACAAGTAGCTACAAGGAAAAGTACCCTAGGAGACCTTACGGTCCTTTCTTCAAAGTGGGCACCTTTGGGATAACAGTTGAGCAGACACAGTTCTGCACAACGACTTAAGTGCTCAAACAGCCACTTTTCAAGACTTTGTCCAGTCTTGACTTGAACTGATCAACAGAATTGCTGTTGACAACTTCCACTGGAAGTGCGTTCCAACTACCGCAGATGCTGTATGTGAAAAATTTACTAAACAGATCACGGTTGTAACGCTTCAGTTCAAGTTTGTAGCCGTGATTTCTCGTTCTGCCCTCACTAAGTTGGTAAATATCCGTGTAGTCTACATTATCGAAGCCTCGAAGTATTTTAAACATTTCGATAATCTGACCACGCAGTCTCCGAGTTTCCAACGAGAACAGATCTAATTCCCTTAATCTATCATCATAACTTTTGTGTCTGATAGAGGAAATCAGTTTTGTTGCCCTGGCTTGCACACGTTCCAATCTCACGATATCATTTCGAAGCGAAGGACTCCCAAACTGTACGGCATACTCCAGGTGCGGTCGGGCGCGGGAGTTGTACAGACAGACTACTATCCCCTTGTTCCGATGTCCAAACTGTCACTAAATATAACCTATCATCCTTTGGGGTTTCTTCTCCGCCGCAATACACTGCCTCGAGAACTTGAGATCACTAGTTTACGTTGAAAGGCATTTGCCACGTATCAGACCACTCCCCAATCTTCCGTACATCATCTTGAAGGTGGGCAGTATTTCCATCCTTTGCAACGTTCATACCAAGCTTGCTATCGTTGGCAAATTTAGAAATCTCGGCATCCATGTCACTGTCCATGTCGTTGACGTAGATGGGGAATAGTAGTGGTCCCAGGACGAATCTTGAAGTATTCCGCTAGTAACGGGCACCCACTCAGAAGCCTGTCCATTCACCACCACCCGTTGCCGTCTGCCACTTAGTCAGTTCTTTATCCAGCCTGCTACTTTTCCGTCTATGCCCAGCGCTCGCACTTTCCCGAGAGTGCGATGGTGTGGTACCTCATCAAAGGCTTTCTAAAAGTCTAAGTAGACCATATCCACCGCCTTGTCCCGATCGTGCTCACTGAAGACGAAGTGGAAGAATTCCACAAGGTTCGTCAGGATGACCGTTGCCTTCGGAAGCTGTGCTGGGAAATTCTCAGTAGCAGTTTTGACTCTAAATGCGACGTCATTTTGTCCACCATGCTGCTTTCCATTAGTTTACCGACTATCGAAGTCAGACTGATAGGTCGGTAGTTCGACGGTTGGCTACGGTCTCTTTTATTGAAGATAGGAGTCACCTTCGCTTCACGCCAGTCTCTAAGAACGCATTCGCTCCGGATTGACATGTTGAAGATTGCGCTCAGGTGACTTATTCGTCATTAGTTCAGTGATCTTCTTTTTTATTTCTCCTTCGGTGAAGTCCATATCCTCCAGATTTTCCCCCGTGTAGGAATCTGTTGGCTGGGGGATGGGACCACACTCTTCAGTAAACACTGAAGAGAAGTAGTCGTCGAGGAGATTAGCATTTTCTGCATCTGAGTGCTTTAATGTCCTCTCCTCATTCATCAAAGGGCCAATCATTTGACGGATTTGTTTACGTCTTTTTACATATCCAAAGAACTCCTTGGGATTCTCTTTACAGAGTCTCGCCACTCAGAGTTCCTCAGACAGCTTAGCCGCCCTTATGCTGGACTTCACTTTCCTGGCTAGCCTCAGGTATTCGTCAAAGTCACCCGAGATCTTCGATTGCCGGTACACATTTCTCTTCTCCCTAAGCAGTTGGCCAATTTCTCGATTAAACCACTTTGGTTTGCCCTACTTCCTCACTTTCTTTACAACCACTCCCACAACTTTCTCTGGTCGGCCTCATAGGGTAGACGCCGACCAGCTTCCTCTAACTCAAATATCCCTGATCGGGGCTGAGGGGAAAGAGGATAACGTTCCCTGACCCCTGAGCTCAGTTCGGGGTGGATTGTTTTTAACAACCTCCTTCATCCCCCCACACACACTCCTAACATACCCTTTCTTGCTCCTTTCTCTGTCTATCAATTTTAAACCGTGCCCAAGGTAAGGCCGCTATGCGGATGGGCTGCTGGGTCACTAGGCGGGAGGAGTGGCCTCAAATGGCAAGAGCTGGTTTTGCCGGCCTCGTGTTCACCCTTCGCAGAGCGGGCTACTCTGCGAGGTGCTGAACGTTCGCGTCCCGTAATTATTATAGGGTCATCATGCCCAATGACGAAGTTATTAAAAAAAAATACCTCCCCTCTACCTCCCCCTCGAACATAAACGGAGCCGCCTTCGGCCAACCAGCGAAAAAAGGAAAGTTCCGCTCCCCCTGCTCCTGTGTTTTTACAGGGGACCCTCCAAACCTCTTTGACTGGAGAGGAGGTTTACTTCTCTCCTTTGCATGCGGGCGCAGGGGAGTCCACCTCAACCCCCTCTCTGGAGTCGCTCTTGGTCGACTCAACATTTCCAGCGGCAGACCCCATTTGCTTTCCAAGGGCAGGCAGGTGGCCCATAATTGTCCGCTCCCGGTGGTAGCGGCTCGATAGGGCCAACCCCCTTAGGGAGGTCGGCGGATGACAGAGCACGTCGGCCCATGCACTCCAAACACCTTCAGGTGCGAATATCGAGCTTACGGGGGATCACTGTACGTGCTCCCCTCTCTTTCCCGTTGGATGCCGGCTCACCTGCGAAGGATACGACAAAAGGTACTTCGAAGGGACCTGTTATGTCTTGGTGGTGGGGGATGGCGAGATGGAGGCTTCCCCTAAGATGGACATGGTCCCTGAGGTGACCAAGCCCCAGACGGTAGAATCTTTCATGGGATCGAACAAGGGCTCGATGCCAAACACAGAGCACGTGTCCGCCTCAGTGAAAGCTTATACTCAGATGGCGCTGGTGCCCGAAGGCTTACAAGAAGATGAGGTATCTCTTTCCTCAGCTACTGCTCCTGTGACAAGCAAGACCTTCTCCATTTCAGAGAAGGATCTTGCCTAGGCCGGCCTTTCTGGCCATGGACTCCTGCTTTCGGAGGAGAGAAGTGGGTTCATTCCCTGCCCTCCTCTCCCCAAAAGAAAAGAAATAGAAAAAAAAACTCGGGGTCCCTCTCCCTTTGTGGTATGTAACCAAGTCGAGAACGGTACGTCCGCCCCGGTGCTCCCCCAAGTGCAGAATCCTTGACGAAGACCTAAAGTGCACAGATCTTGAAACGCTTCATTTTTGTTCGCTCCCCTGATGGCAGCATTTGGGCTAAGGGCAACATGATCCATCAGAGGTTACCTGGCGTTTTTGATCCCGCTGGATTCAAACACTTCCTCGTTATTTGCTCCACTCATGTCAACATGTTGGCTAAGGGAAACATGATGCATCAGAAGAGAGCTTTAGCTAGCGTAATTGTTAGAAAGCCAAAGTTGACCTGTTTCTTGGAAGTTAGACTTCTGGCGAATGCGTCGAATTCCTTCGAGGCGGCCAAGATTAGTACCCTTCAGACACTTGATGGCACGCCAGGGAGTGTGACGCCGCACTCTACATGAACTTCGTGAAAGGATTAGTTTATGCGAGGGAGCTCGTGGACTACTTGATAGAAGAAATCACCTTAGAGCCTGCCGACCATGGAGCAGTCAAGTTCGAACGTGTGTTGAGAAAACAGGGAGGGGCTTCGAGACCCATCCCTATACTCTTCGGTGCGTGCGAGTTGGTATTGCTACCCCGTGAAGGCATTCGTGCTACTACTGCGTATTTACTACCAGTTTCACTACTTCGGCCCTACTAATCGTTCTTATAGAAGCGCAAAGTCGGGGTTACCTGAAGTTTATATAAGTTGCTCCAAGGCCGCACAAGATAAGTTCGAATAGTGTCTAGCCAAGTGTGTCAATTGCGGAAAGCCGCAGCCAGCTAATTCGATACAATGTGGTACGTATCTTCTTTAGAAGGAAATCCTGGTCGTTCAGGCCCAGGATCGTCTCTCATTTCGCGAGGCTAAGGATTTGGTCCTTGCACGCCAGGCTTTTCCGGGACGTACTATGCCTCAATGTTAAGAAAGACACCCTCTGCTCTTGGATAATCCAGGCCTACGAGCACGGTCGTTTCCGCTCCTATTCGCAATCCTTCCGCGGCTTCTACCAGCTCACCTGGTAAAGCTAGCGGCACAAAGGGTTCACACCCAGTCCCGGTTAAAACCAGGGTTGCTCTCCCTTTCCCCAGCGTGACCGCGTGAAACGGCCGCGCGCCTCCTCCGATTCGTTAGACTCACAGGAGGCAACACCCCCTGAGGTTGGTCGTGAAGCCATCTTCTGGGGTTCCTAAAGCTGCACACCGAAAGGAGGATGGTAGTTAAGCAGCTTTGGCTCCTTCGCTCACATCCAGTGGTTCGCTGAGTGGCTCGAAAACGGTGGATCCTCCAAATGAGGAACCCTCGCCTGCCTAAGGTTTCGAGGCAGAGGGAGGAAAGGCCTCGCATGGCGAGCCCAACCTCCTCCGATAAGTCCTCGAAGGCGACAGCGCCTTCAGCGCGGGGAATTCTGCCACCGGGAAGCGTACGGCCATTCCCGTGAGTGTCTTCTCTTTAAGAGGGCCCCCGCATCTTCCGCGAGCTAGGCCTGGAGGATATATTCTTTCAATGGAATTGCGCGGAGGCTCGTCTCGTCTCGTTCCTCCTTACATATCTTTTTGCAGGACACCATGCTAGGCGCGTTTCCCCTGCCCACCACCCGGGTATAAGGGTTTTGCGATCCCACCACCCTGCGATAGGGGTCGGGTCGGAGGTTCCGCCATTTATACCCGTCATGATGTCTCCGTTTTTCTCTTCGGCTTAGATACCTCCTTTTAGACAGTAGCTGTGCAGATGCACCTGGATAAGAGGTAGTCTGTTATATCCGCATACATTCCTCCGTCATCCGACTTCCACGCAGAGAACTTCTGCCGGCTCGTGGAACGGTATCCGAGGCCCTTTCTCTTGCTTGGAGATCTGGACGGTAGATACCCCCTCTAGAGATTAATCTCATGGGTCAAGTCCTTGACGACCAAATCGACGAAATGCAGATGGGTGTCCTAAATTCCTCGATCTATCTTTGTGCTCTCCGGATGCACCACCTGATTTTGGCTGGGGGATAGGTGATAACCTTCATGGTAGTAACCCTTTCTCATTCAAATATCATTTCCTGTCCGCTACCGCCTGAGAGCCTGATTCGGTGGTGCTTGGTGCGGGCGCGGTGGTCCGCATTTCAGGGAATGACTGATTTCTCTGTCTTAGTCGAGGATTCTAGGTCGGTAGATGAGGCCGTCGAGTTCTTCTCCGTAAACCTCATCGCAGTGGGCCTAACTACTATTCCTAGAACGTCTGGCTATTTTGCACGCCGACTGCTCCCGTGGTAGTCAGCCGAGTGTTAGGCGGCCCTCAAACAGAAGCGTTGTGCCTACATGCGCTATAAAGCGCCACCCCATCGATTTCACTCTCGGTGAATTTCGTCGGGCTAGGGCTAGGTTTCAGAATAATTTGAAACGCGCCTGCCGCTCTTCTTAGCGGGCATACGTGTGATCATTTAACGTGAAGACCCTACTACCAGAGGTGTGGAATCGAGTCAAGTTCTCGTCGGACCCCCCTCCCGTTCTCGGGGAGAATGGGACCGCAATCTCGGATCCCGCGTCCGTGTGCAGACACTGCCCCTGGTTCGGACGATGTCCCGTACGTCATGCTTCGATACATGGCTGATCGAGGCCTGTCTTTTCTGTTAGATTTGTTCAAAGCGATATGAGGACAGGGTTTCCTTCCAGTGCCCTGGCTAATCGCTACTGTGCTCGCTTTTTCCCAATCGGGAAGAGATTACTCTACCCCGGCCGGTTTTCGTCCAATCACTCTAACTTCCTTCGTGTGCAAGTTGATAGAGAAATTGGTTAATTTAGATTAGCCTTTTTTTCTGGACAGCGGAGCCCATCTATCTTCTGCACAGTGCGGCTTCCGCAAGTTGCATTCTACGTCGGATGCTCTGCTCCAACTGGAAAATGTCGTCTGCAAGGCCTTCTTTTGTTGACAGCAGTAAGCCACGGTGTTTTTCGATCTGGAGAAGGCCTATTATACCGCATAGCTATACGGTATCCGTTAGACTCCCCACATGATGGGAGCAAGGGGACGTCTCCGAATTTTTATATCTGAATTTCATCGAGATAGTCAATTCTGCGTACGAGTGGTGGGAGCCCTTTCCGGCCCAATGGAACAGGCATTGAACCTCATTTCTTGCTATGCCAAAGCGCACAGGCTTCGGTTTTCCTTGGCAAGACTAAGGTAGTGGACTTCTGCCACCCCCCACGGCTCAATCCTGAAACAGACTTGTTTCTAATGGGGTTCGCCTGAAAGTGGGGGACTCGCACCGTTTCTTGGACTTGTATTTGAACAACTCCTCAGCTGGAAGGCTCATTTTCGCAGTCTTAGGGTTTCTTGTAGCCACGTCATGGATATTCTTCGCTCTATGACGTTCAGACCCTGGGGCACTTACTTTTTTATCGATTCTTTGTTTGTTCTAAGCTCGACTACGGATCCTAGTTTTATGCATCCGCACCCGAGTGTATATTGCGGAAGGTGGACTCGATCCAACACACCGGCCTCCTCTTGGGGACCGTGCCTTCTGCACGTCCCTCATTGACAGACTACTTGTCGATCTTTGAGAGATGCAAGTTGCTCTGCGCCGTGCACAGTGCATTATTCGCCTGTACGCTCGAGCCCGGCACCTTTCCCAGTCGCCAATATCTCTCACCACATCCACAGCAGATCTCAACGGCGCCTATGGTGCCGAGAGACGCCAGTCATACCCTAAGCCCTTTGGGTTTAGGGCTGTATAGCTGAAGTCCCGGTGGCCTGCCTGGTTCTACCCAGGCAGGCTCCCAAAGCTTGTACAGCGCCGGGAGTATTTCGTTCGGTCTTTTTGGAACACACTTGGTGTCACGCTGAAACCGTGGCAGTGTATACGGATAGCTCCAAGTTCCATTAAGGGGTCGGTTTTCACGCCGTATTCCATCTGTTTGAAGTTAGCGTGGCTCTGCCAGGCGTTGCGTCTGTCTTTACGACCGAGCTGGTTGCAATACACCGCTCCGTATGAAATATAATGCTACCCTCCCAGTTCGCAGACCGGATTGTGATTTATAGCGATTTACAAAGCGCCCTGAGTGCTCTTAGGGGACTGGAATCTCCACATCCACTGTTTCGCGATATGAGTGACGCCACGCTTTTGGCGAACCGGGCAGATGTCGAAATTATCTTCTGTTGGGTTCCTGGACATGCAGGAATTGCCTAGAATGAGCGCGCTGACGAGGGCGTAAATAAGTTCACGAAGACTGGGCGACCAATCCAGCGTTTAGCTCTTATCCACACTGATTACATGGCAGGAATATTGGCACCTCTCGGGGTGGCTTAGCAAAGAAGATGGGAGACGGTCAAGGGGAACTTAAAATTATGTGCCAATGCGCTGCGCCTGTTTCCATGCACATACCCACAAATACCGCGACGGGTTCAAGCTGCTTTCTCTCGTCTCCGAATTGGACACACTCACGGACACAGCGCCATCTGATGGAGCGCTCGCCTGCACCTTATTGTTACGACTGCGTTGTCCCGAGGACTGTTCGGCGCATTCTTGTCGAATGTCCCACTCCGGGTGTTGTTCGCGCACCTTACCTGTACCGTTATCAGGACGAGAGGGGTCGCTACCGCTTGTCCCTTGTACTCGGAACTTCTTTGTGTGAGGTGCGATGGAACGATAGACCAACAAATCTATTTGCAACAAGAAGAACGAGCTGAGCCCAAGGATTACCAGTAGTGTCTTCAGAGGCCTGAAACGGGAGATATGTAGGTACGAAACCCTGTAACCGGTTCCGAGATCACCTGGAGGCTGTTATCAAGACCACATGTCGGTTTGTCAAGTAAGATCAACAGAAGATGCCATGGAGGCATGTCATCGCCACAAGTAATACTTTCAATTCATTATTTTTGTTCCTTAAACTGAGTGCATTTGTGTACAAACATGACAATTTTTGTATTAGATTCTCAGAACTACGATTTGATACAACAATATAGTAGAATCTTTGCAATGCAGCTGAATTCCGAACACAGGCACTTCAATCATCCGATATAATTAAACATTGTCTTCGGCATTGTTCTACTAAAAAAGGCGTAGAAAATTAATTTTCAACAATTCTGAAAAACCCCTGTAGATCCTACTCCGTTTAGATGCAGTACATCTAGCATTAACAGATTGTGTGATTCAGACTCACAAGAACTATAAAAATGGTGTTTTCCGTTAATTCATTTGTAAAATCAGAAATGGAAGTAGTTATGTCATTGAGAACACCTGGATAGTAGTATTGCCTTCTCTTAGCTGGATTCCTGCCACATAACTCATAAAATTGGTTCTGCATAATCAAATCGTAGACCAGACGAAGTTCATTCTCGTCCTTACTTGCAGAAAAACTAAAAATTATTGATTAATTAGTTGTGATTATCCATAGTTTATCTTTAAGGCGTCTGCGGGAGGAAACTCCATGAACCGGGTTGAAAGAAACATTAGACCTAGTAGCACTCTCATTTCTTAGGCATACGAATCACGGTCTCCAACGTGGCCGAAAGATGCACGATTTCCTGCTTTAGCCGAAGAAGTTTGTTCTCATACTCTCGCCGACTGGTTCAGAATCGACATCGCGTTGAACTTGGAAGCAAGTGTTATATGAAATTTTCCTAGGACGTGTCTCAGTCTCTCTCAACTTGGGTTATATTAGTAGTTTATTCGAAAGCTGATTGACTCGGGATTGAGTATTGGGTTCTATGTAGAAAGAAAAATTAATTAAAGAGAAAAACTTAGATTCTCTGATAGAGATAGAAAGAAAGGTCTTATTAATTATTAAACTGCAAATGAGCGCATATTTCACTTCTGCCACCTTTTGCGCAGAAACAAAATGATTTTTTACGCTAACAATATAAGTTATATGGATTTCTGCCATGTAAATAAATTATGTGTAATAAAAATAAAAACCTTTATTAATGGGAACTGAAAATGGTTAATTAGTTGTATTGGGGGAAGGGGAATATGCGAACTTGACTTTCTAGGATCTCTTGACAAAATTAGACGGATTATATCAGTGGGTTACAAAAAACGACCTTTGTATGTCGTCTAAATTCTTTGAAATAATTTAGCACAGCTTTGCACCGCTAAATCCCAAAATGATATTCGTTCCTTTCGATCATGTCGGGTTTTGTGCAGAGTCTATTGAAAAAAAAATCCGATCTTATAACTTGATCTATCACATTTTTATTAATCTTTCTCATCCAAAATAGGTCTTTAAGATGTAAAAACGTCTTTTTCTAAGGCAATTTATTAATTAAATGGTACAACAATTGATTAGTGTAAAGAGAGGTAAGTACATGTAAATTGGATATGAGGTCATCATTTTTCAGATTTCGGGGGATGAACTTCCGTTTCTTCGAATTCTTAGAATGCTCAGCGAATTCCAACAGTAATCAGTCGTCATGACTGCATCCCAGCATCCTTGATACCTTGTCTCCATCCCTTTCATGCCCTGATGGAATCTCTCTCCCCGCTCGTCGCTCGTTGATGCTCATGTTCCAACCGAGTTTCCTGAAAGCAGTCACCATATTGGTGACAAGTTTCCGGGCTACTCGTTGCCAAAAGGTTTATTAAAGTCCAGTACAAAAGCCTTCCACGCTTCCATTTCCACTTCGTTCAATGAGGTTTCAAACTCTGGATCTCTGATGATCTGATGGAGTTGAGGACCATCAAGGATGCCAGCTTTCATTTTCTCTATAATTAATCTTGGAAAGGCGTCGCACAAATAAGTGAAACAGCCACCATCCTTGGCTCAGAGCTTTGGTGAACTGTTTGATCAAGCCGAGCTTGATGTGCAGCAGTGTGAAGAATATCCTCTCGGTTTTTTCTTGCCCTTGGTTCAAAGATGCAGATACTCGATGCATGGCTAGCATATCATGTGCCGCGCATAAGCTTTACCCTGGTCGCCAAGTTTCAAACTTGTAAGTGGATTCCTGCTAGGAATAACGGTGTATTTATTCTTGGCAGATGTAGCGGAATATATCGGGCTTATTTTTGCAAGGTCTTCCCGTCGGATCCATTTCATTCACCCTTAAATGAAAATACCAGTTAGTAAAAATTGCCGATATAAACTCCAAAACCAATGTAATTTTGGATTCAGCACATCAAAATTGTCCTAAATCAGCTAAAAATAATTAGACAAAAATGTTGGTGTTGGCCAGTGAATTATCGGCCATTTAAAATACTGTAATGGTTCCTAAGCTCCTTTTTTCTTCTGGAACTGCACTAGCTATACTTGCAAAGAAGTAGCAAGAAAAGCAAAAATTAAATATATAATAGATATACTCAAGATAACGTTACTTTCAGTCGTTGTTCATGCTAACAAATAAAGTTTGTTTATTAAACCAACGCGCCAATTCACTCTTACAATTCATTGAATAAACGATACAAGCAAAAGGCACTTAATTTTCTTTCATCCTTCCAAACTTTCTAAATCAAAACTGTTTTACTTATAACATTTAATTTCTCCATTAAACACTAAAAGTGATGTAAAATAGTAAGCTGATAAATGCACGCCACAAAACAAGAGTTATCTTCGCATAAGTTTGAAATACAACCTTTTGTTAAGTCTTCAGGTCAAGTAATGCATACAAATTTCTACCACTCTATTTCTCTCTCTATCTCTCTCTCTCTCTCTGTCTATCTCTCTCTCCCTCTCTCTCTCTCTCTCTCTTTCTCTCTCTCTCTCTCTCTCTCTCTCTCTCTCTCTCTCTCTCTCTCTCTATATATATATATATATATATATATATATATATATATATATATATAGTCGTAAGTATTGCTGCTAACCAGGCTGATTTTTAATTTCACAGCGAAGGCAAGGGCGCAGAAGATGCTCAAGTACATATATTTATTGCAATTTTTGAAACAACGTTTCGGGCAACATGCCCATCTTCAAGTTCTAAGATTAAAATTGTAAAAAAATTAATCATAAAGTCATTAAAGTTATGAAAAGGAAAAGAATTCGAACTAAAGGTTTAAATGGAATAAGAAAGTTGTGATATTTTTCCTATAAAAAATATTAAGGGTATACAACTAAATTGATTAAAAGATACACAAAAAGACAAGCAAAAAAATTGATAGAAAGTAATTAAAACAACCGAAAGAAATAACAAAAGTACTAAAATGAATCAAAAGAGTGATAACCTATTTTATGGGAAAAAAACTAAAAAGACAAACAGGCAATTTTGTAGTTTTTTATCTCCACATGCCTGATTGTATTACCACATTGAACAGTAGGTCACATACTCAATTTCATCAAAATCGAACAATATTTACTGGTCGCTATATGGATCTTAACTTATTAGTCTGCTGGTAAATTAATTTTTGGGATAGAAATGAACAGTCTTTGCAAATACTAGTTTATTTGAAACAGATCTTGGTGTTGCAAGACAATTTTGAAAAAAATATTTATATTAATGTGAAAAGAAAATAGTAGTTAAATGGCAAATGATTTCTTTTTGACACAAATTATAACTAAAATTGCTGATTAAACATTGATCCTTTTCAGCATGAGGGAAATCTTTGTGATGTTTTGCCACAAGTCTGAGAAACAACTGTTTCTGTTCTTCATCTTTTGTTAGAGATGCATTATATGATTTGATAAGTGCAATAGCTCTTTCTGCTGGATAGTTAACAACCATTAAGTTAATCACTCGACGTTGAAATTCTTGAAAGCACGTATTCTCTTCCCAAGAACTTGGGTTAGTCTTCAGGAATGTATCCTCTGCAAACTTGTATCCATCTTTCATTAGGAGACTGAAGATTAGCTTAGTTTTTTGAGTTACCAGTTCATGCAAGTCCAAATCCTCGATGTTTTTTGTAAGATTCAATCGGCGAACAACTTTGGTGTTTTCATTACGTTGGAGATTGGAGACCATCTTCTGTTTGGTCTCAGCATTAATTCTATGATCGAAAAATGCAAGACCAACAAGATATTCTCCAAGATACCAAAGGTGTCTGTGAAGGGCTGTGGTTGTTTCTTTAGATATTGTCTGATTTGGGTACTTTTGCAAAGTTTTAAGAAGCAGAATGTCATTTAAAGAAGCATTAATTCCAAAATGAGCTTCATTCCAAAAACGCGAGTAGACCAAAGCAATAAAATGCGAGCACTCTGTAATATTGGCCTTTTCACGTTCCGTTGGTTTCAGTTGATGCTTAAACAAGTATATTTTCAGGTCATATATAGCCTTATCCATCCAGCGTGCATGATGAGTTGATCCTGGGGCTCTTAATGTAACTTCTGTCTTATAAATGCCCCCAAGAAAGATGAGACTGAGTCGCAGCAATTCTTCATAATCGTCACGCAACTGACGAGATTTCAAAGCTTCCTGAAAATATGGGACCATTTCTCCTCGAAGATTATGCATCACTGGATTGACGAATAAACTGATATCCGCCTCTAAAAAAGAATCCTTTTTCTGTGACGACCATTGTTTTTTAAATCGTTCAAAGATACTCCTCTTTGGACCACTTGTAGGCCCAAGTAAAATATTGCAAGCACATGACAACATAATTTCGAAAATATGATTACGGCACGCAATCTAAACAAGCTTCCTTCCTAATACTTTCTCAATTACGGTACAGTGTCCTTTTTGTAGGCCTGTATTTGATGCAGTTATATCAAATACAAGGCCTTGAACTTCGTCACAAAGATTCCAGTCATTAATTGATGAAATGCATGCCATAGCCTGTTCTTCTCCTGTTGCTCGTGTTATTTTTGGCACACCAAGAAGTTTTTCCTTTCCATTTACAGAAACTATTATTGCAATTTGTTCTACTGTTTCCTTTGTCCCATCAATAGCAGGTAGTAGTTTTCCATCCCAGTCAAAAAGGATCGGTCCTTCAACAGACAACGAAGCTTTTCTTCATTGTATGTTGTCTTTCTTACTTGCTTTCTGGAACGTCATATAGAACTCCTGGAAAGTGTCATAGCTGCAATATCCTGACCCAAGCAAATATTGTTGCTTTTCTATCCGTAATATTTGCACGATCAAGAACAGCAGCCACAGCTGAAGTTGTAAAGATATTTTTTTAATTTAAAGGACTACATTGTGCATTTTTTTTCTAGTTGAAGAAGGTGAACAAAACTCTTTGTCTGCCGCAATTAAACTTTCCCCTTCTGATGATGATGACTCGAAATCTGCATGAGCAGCAGCCTCTGCTTGATTTTTAGAAGTATATACTTTTTCTTTGTATTGTAAAGCCTTCTCATGTCGATATCTTTTGCGGGATTCCTTGGATGAAGTAATCTTATCACGGCACGACATACTGCAGGAGAAAATGTTCTCTCTCTGCATCGACAGAAATTGGCGGTCTTCTTCATTTTTTACCACATTTAAAGCATTTTTTCAGGCTATGTGAAAAGGTTTTGAAAGAGTAGATTCGAAACTACGCTCATTCATTCTACATGAGTACAGTTCGGTTTTGCGGTTCTTCTTCAAAGAAAGGTATTCTTCATACAACCTTGAGAGTTTCCTAACGCAAGACTCTATTCGCTGTGTGGGAATTCGGGATCTTTCCTATACTTTTATGACTTTTTTGCAAGCGAGGTTGTAACTTTGTGTCAAAGTCATTGACTTCACTTGATGGTGGTACTGAATAACACGAAGCATATCACCATATGCTGGTAGTCTTGCATATGAAAGCTGACTAGTAGGATGTCCTAACAGCCAGACTGCCGCAGATGAACGAGTACTTCCAGCCATAATCCGAAACAAAAGAAATAAAAATTTATTGTAACTGAGTGAGCTCACGGTTCCCCTCCATTTAGTTATACTTAGAAGATATTTTTTTATACTCTAAAATATCTAATTATTCAATATTCATGAAAGAATAAGCTTTCATTTGACATAAATAAATAGGCTCCTGTGTTTGTAAAAAAATACGGCAGTCATGCTTAATTAAAATACTTATATATATATATATATATATATATATATATTGTGAATTAAAATATGAACATAAAGTGTGTTAACATATAATTCTAATATTCTTTAAGTAAGTCTGATATTCATAAAAAACTGCAAATTATCTATGCACTGAATAAACAAAGTATATTACTTACCTAAATAATTATATATACACTTGCATAAACCAGCACTTGTATTCAATTGTATTACGTCAACTGTTAAACTTCAAACTACAAATGAACAATTGATCAATCCTCGCTGACTTATATAGGAAATGGTGCGATTGCATCACCATTTGAAACGAGGGGGCGTTATTGCGTCATCGCTTTACAAATAGGCTCAGAAATCAACAAGCTGAAACAACAATCATTATTGCATCATACGCCGAGTATGTGAATGTCTTTCCGCTTTTCAGATAATGCCATATCTATATTTTTTTGGCGAATTATTGTAATTCATAAGGAATGAGTTATCAATGACAAATATATGATAGTATATAAGTAACAACCAATAAATGCCTACTATTAAAAAGTTCCAATATTTTGACTGAAATTTAAAAATATGGAGAAACATAGCGACCTCTAAATATTCACCAATTTAGTCAATATTTTGCGTATATTTTTGGACCACCCTATTATATATATATATATATATATATATATATATATATATATATATATATATATATATATATACACCGAAACTGTTCTGAATTAAATTGTCTTCGGAGAATGTGGTTTAATTCCTCATCTTTTCTTGCGATATTGCATTAATTTTCATATATATATATATATATATATATATATATATATATATATATATATATATATATATATATATATATATATATATATATATATATATATATATTCCCTTATATATAGGTGTACCAAAATCTCTATTTATCTTATCTAAAATGCGAAAAAATGCTACCACTTCTATACCCCTATGCTCTAAACCCCTCGCATTATCTGCTTAATTCTTCACTATAAAATAAAAATGCCCCTTTTGTCTTCTATCCACCACAATTCACACCTGTTGGTACTCCATTTATTTACTCCATCTCTCAGACACTATTCATTCCCCTTCATGTTTGTTCGTCCCATATTTTACTTTAATCTTTAGTCTCGCTATTTTGTAGACGTTTAGTACTTCTCTTCTCTTTCCCATATCATATATACCTGCCCCATTCCATACGCCCACGCGATCCATACGTTGACACAAATTATGCTGTATGATTCGACGGGATTGGCGCCATCAGTGCCTATTTTTTTCATTTTGTATTGCATTCAAATGCGCTACTTCCTACGCCAATGAGCCTTATCCGGGCTTTGTTTCTTCTTAGGAAAGTTACCAGAACATGGTCATTATTATTATAAAATGGAAAACAAACGTATGAATCTCAAACCGCAATACCGGTTTAATAGAGCTCTACAAGTTGTGAAATTGGCATAAGTGAGATGTGGGGAAGCTACTTAATCTAAATAGCTTAAAGCTGAGACTACTTGAACCAAGAGAGCGCACAACTCTCCTAAACTTGGCCATCCCTCGTAATGAAGGTGTGACTTCAGATAGATCCCAAAACGGGGACATCACGTTGAATGAAATTTATAATATAACGTACTTGCTTCAGTAAGTATTCCGCTGCCCTTCGTCCTCATTCGCAATTGAGTGCGATTCTGACGTTTGTCCTTTGCAGGATTTGGTCTCCTTCTCTCATTGTATACGATACGGGCGCGTGCACGAAAGAAGAACATGACCCGGTCAAGGCCGTCCTCTATCACCGTCCGAGAACTGCACCAATGAACATCCGCACGGCCATCTGCGGCCAGATTGCTGGGGTGATTCATTTTTGTCGAGGGGGCTTTGGCACCCCCGCAACCATCAAGACAAAATTTGCTGTGATTACCTTGAAGCACTATGGACGCTTTGTACTGGTAAGAAACTTGTTATCTACGTTTAGTGGCACTTACTTTACTGATTAGCTTTGGAAGAACATTTATTTATTTCACTAAAAACAGACCGCTTTGACTCTTATATTTTATTCTATTATTTATTTATTCCTTTCAAGAAATGTTTTAAGTTATTCTAGTTTTTACATTTAATCCGTACACGAAATTAATAAAAATGACTATATCAATATGTCCTAATGTGAGATTATCTCTTTGTGCCTGCCCAAGAATGAGATCAATTGTTAAAAAATACTAGAATTATTGACTTAAACTGGTAATAATAACAAAATAATAATTTGGGATAATAATCACTCGTTGATCCCTAGTTCAAAAGATTAAAGAAATTGCTAGCAGAGAAATGAATTGGGCACTAGAATAGTCTTCATATCTAAGTAGGTAGTAAGAGAATCTTTAACCTGGAAGGCCATAAGAATACAGGCGATCAGTGAAGCTTGCGTAGCATAGGAACCAAAGGGAGAGGCAATGCTGACTAAACAGCAAGCGGGCGCTATAATTTTGATCAATCAGGGACGTGCTTTACTCACGTAACGGAGTCGAAATATATGTATGTACTCGTATATAAAAGAGTCTTCCGTCTCCTGCAGTCGAAAACATATCCATAGCTGATTGCGAGACACTTTTGAATCGAAACAGGAAAGGGAGCTATCCCTCTATGGCAACTGAAAGATCAAAGAAACAAGGCCAAAGGGGTAGTAGATGAGTTGTATCAAAGGCGTGAAACTTATATCAAAGTCAAAATTTACGTAATAAAGAACCCAGTGGCAAAAGAAAGATGTGGAAGTGAGCGATAAGAAACTGACTTGGTTGGGTGAAGTAAAACACTGTAAAAGGTACTTTGCTCAAGTAACCTAAAGAGGAAATAGATGTAGACAGGGATGGACCTCAATTCTCCTGAACCTGGCTTATCTCGGCGATGAAGATAGTTTTTCTTGCGGGCATGGTTGGACAGAGTGGCTTCGAGCGGTGACATAGTGTTCATCTGCAGCTTGTTGAAGGCTATTGTAAACATTAAGAAATGCCATTTCGAAGCAGGAGCCAGGTATTAATCCAGACTTTAGCAATCTATTAAGACGCCTCAGATTATGCAATTGCAGAAACGAGAATGCACAAGTCCTTGTATTATGAAAGAGGGGAAGTGTTAAGGTAAAAACTCCGAATTAGTATGAGGTCCTTTATTAACGTTTTCGGACGAGTGAAACGTTAATAAATGATCTCGTACCAGCTCAGAGTGGCCTTACCGTCGACTAGTTGGATAAAGCTTTTTTTGTCTCGCCAACCGCTATATAACGTCCCATGATTCAGAAACAAAATTACATGTAAGAAATTTAATAACAAGTGTGTTCAAAAATATCACCCAAATTTTGGTAAATGGGAACCAATATATAGAATTATATTCTAATTATGTGGCAAGCTCTAATTTGGAGTTAGATACCCATGGAAGGTATATATGTATTTCCAGTTGTTAAAATGCCCCGTAAGGGGCACGGAGATTTACTTTCCTGGTCGCCTCGTCTGGGCCCAGCTTAAACTCTTCGCCTTCCTTCACTTTCCATAAAATCTCTGCCAAAACTTTCTCTGGTCGACCTCGAATTTTACAGGGTAAACGCCGACCAGCTTCCTCTCACCCAACCATCCAGGATCGGGTCTGAGGGGGGAGTGTATAACGCCTCCTCACCCCTGAGCTCCATTTTTTTTTTGGGGGGGGGGGGAAACAACCTGCTTCATCCCCACCCACACCTTCCTCACATCCCTTTTATTTGTCGTTTCAATCTCTATCCATTTAACGCCGTGTCTAAGGTGGAGCCGCCATGTCGATGGGCTGCCAGGTCACTAGGCGGGAGGAATGGCCTCAAATGGCGGCAGCCGGTTCTACCGGCCCCGTGTTCAACCATCGCAGAGCGGGCTACTGCGTGGGATGATTAGCGTTCGCGTCCCGTGCTACAAAAAGGGTCACCATGCCCAATGGTGAATACAAACAAATACAAATACTCCCTCTCTACCTTCCCGTCGACCATCGTCGAAGCCGCCCTCGGGCATCTCCACCGTAAAAATGTAGGTCTTCCCCCTCTGTGCTTTGACAGGGGACGGATGACAGGGCTCGTCGGCTCGTGCCATCCAAAGTCCTGCTAGTACGCATAGCGAGCTTGCAGGGGGTCACAGTACGCCCCCCTCTTTTTCCCGATGGATGCCAGTTCGCCAGCCCAGAATACGACAAAAGATACCTCGAAGGGGACCTGTGATATCTTAGGAAGGGTTGGCAACATAGAGCCCCCCCCCTGAGATGGACATAGTCCCTGAGGTGAATCAGCCCCAGACGGTAAGATCTTCCATTGGATCGAACCCTGGATCGGTGCCAAGCACAGAACACGTGTGCACCCCTTTGCAAGCCTCTCCTCAGACGACTCGAGTCCCTGAAGCCTCACGAGGAGAGGAGGGATCTCCTTCCCTGGCTGGTGCTCCTGTGACAAGCAAGACCTTCTCCATTTCAAAGAAGGATCTTGCCGAGGCCGGCCCATCTGGCATAGGGGCTCCTACCGGGGAAGGAGAGAAGCGGGTTCATTCCCTGCTCTCCTCTCCTTAGAAAAAAAGAACAGGAAAAATACCAAAAAGACTCGGAGCTCCTCTCCCTCCGCGGGAGCCAAGGGGGCAGACGATGGCCATTTCTGTTTCAGTATGCGACTAAGCCAAGATCCGCACGTCCGGCTCTGATGTTCCGCCAGGTGTGGAGTCCCTGATAAAGACCAAAAGTGCGCAGAGCGGAATCTCGATTACGTCGGGGCCCCTAATTCAGAGGTAATCTGGCGTTTTCGAGCCTGCTTGCTTCAAACGCTTCCTCCTTATTCGTTCCACTGATGGCAGCATGTTGGCTAAGGGCAACATAACCCATCAGAGGAGAGCTTTAGCTAGCATGATTAGTATAGAGCCGATGGTGATCGGTTTCTCAGAAGGTGGCCTATAGGCGAATGCGTCGAATCCATTCAAAGCGGCCGTGATTAGTGCCTTTCGGACACTTGATGGCACGCCGGGGAGTGTGACGCTGCACTCTGCCAAGAATATCGTGAAAGGAATAGTTTATGCGAGGGAACTCGTGGACTACTCCATAAATGTCATCACAATAGAGCTAGCAGACCATAGAGCAGTCAAGGTCAAAGGTATGATGAGAAAACAGTGAGAGGCCTCAATACCCACCCCTACACTCTTCATCGCGTTCGACTGCGACAAGCTCCTTCAGTCGGTGCGTTCCGGTTAGTATCGCTACCGCTTGAAAGAATTCGTGCCATTACGGTGGAGGTGCAACTACTGCCACCGCTTCGGACATATAAATCGTTCATGTAGACGTGTGAATTCGGGGTTATCCGAACTCTGTGTAAGTTGATCCAAGGTCACACACGATAAGTCTAAATCGTGTGTGACCAGAATTTTCAATTGCGGAGAGCCGCACCATGCTTCTTCGAAGCAATGTTGTGCGTACTCCTTGAGCAGGAAATCCTGGCCGTTCAGTCCCAAGATCATCTCTCATTTCGCGAGGCTAAGGACTTGGTCCTGACGTGCCAGGCGCTGTCTGGGATGTCCTATGCCTCAATGTTAATAAAGACACCCTCTGATCCTAGCCTATCCATGCCTACTAGCACGGTCGTTTCTGCGCCCATTCGGAACCCTTCAGCGGGTTCTACCAATCCGGGACGCTCTCCTGGGTAAAGCTGACGGCATAAAGGGTTCACACCTTGCCCCGACTAATGTCACTGCTTCCTTTCCTTCCCCCAGCGTGACCGTTTCCCGTAAGGCGAAACGTTGCGTGCCTCTACCGAGTCGTTAGACTCAGAGAAGGCACCACCCCTGAAGTTGGTCGTGAGGTCATCTTCTGGGGTTCCTAAAGTTGTCCGCGGAAAGGAGGACAACATTAAAGTTTCTTCGGCTCCTTTGCCATCACCCATTGGTAGGATGGGTGGCTCGGGGACGGTGGATCCTCCAAAAGAGGGACCCCCACGTCCGAAGCCGCCCCATCTGCCTCGCATGGCAAGCCCAACCTCCCCCGATATGTTCTCGAAGGCGATAGGGCCTTCAGTGCATTGTTGGGCCAACAGCACCCGGAGTTCTGACTCCGGGAAGCGTACGGCCATTCCCCTGAGGGTCTTCTCTTTGAAGATCTCTTCCAACCTAGGCCTTGAAGGCATATTCCGTCAATGTATTTGACGCAGATCCTGGCAAATAGGGAGCAGCTTCGGAGGCTTTTCTCCTCCCATTCCCTATTACCTATCTTTTTGCAGGATGCCATGCTTGGCGCGTGCCTCCTGCCAACCCTCCCGGGGTATAAGGGTTTTTCGATCCCACTACTACGAGATGTGGTCGGGCAAGAGGATGCGCCATTTACACCCGGCATGATATCCTTGTTCTTCTCTTTGCTTTCGATACCTCCATTCAGGCAGTAGGTGTGAAACTGCACTTAGATAGGAGGTATACTGTTATTTCCGCGTACATTGCACGGTCAGTAGTCTTTTACGCGGGGACTTCCACCACGTCATAGTATGGTTTTCGAATCCCTTTCTCTTGCTCGGAGATTTGAACGGTAGATATCCCTTCTGGGGAGACTACTCGATTGACCCCTGGGGTCAAGTCCTTGCCGATCTGATCGACGAGCTAGTGATAGGTGTCCTAAATGTGGATGAGTTTACGCATCACTGCCCGAGAACTGCTTCATTTCCCTGCCTTGATCTATTTTGTGCTCTCCTGATGCATAACCTGATTTGTGGTGGGGGTGGTCGATGGCCTCCATGGTAGTAATCACTTTCCCATTCGAATATATTTTGGGGGGCCGCTGACCCCTGAGAGACCTTCCCGCTTGGGATTAGCACAGGTGCGGTGGTCCGCATTTCAGGGAATGAATGATTTCTCAATCTCAGTTGAGGAGTTTAGTTCGGTAGAGGAGACCGTTGAGTTCTTCTCCGGTATCCGCATTGCCGCCTGCCTAACTACTATTCTTAGAACGTTTGGCTGGTTTTTCCGCCGACGCCGACCCCTCCCGTGGTGGTCAGCAGAGTGTGAGTCGGACCACAAACAGAAGCGTTTTGCCTACATGCACTATAATTGAGCCCGAACGATTTCACTGTTGGTGAGTTTCGTCGAGCTAGTGCTAGGTTACAGTATATTTCGACGCCCGCCCGCCGTCCTTCTTGGTGGGCATAAGTGTCTTCATTTAACGGTAAGACTACTCTAGCAAAGATGTGGAAGAAAGTCAAGAGGACACCCTCCCCTCCCCCCATCCCCTGCCATACTGTTCTCAAGGAGAATGAGACAGCAAACTCAGATCTCGTATCCGTGGCCAAATCCTTTGAGAGCGATTTCACCGAATCTCAAGGCGATATGCTGCTCCGCCCAATTCAATGCGCGTCTTGATGTCGCAGAATGCCGCTGACTGCAGTTTAACTCTAGAGGCGGAGAACACTTCAACGACAGGTTTACTTTGAGTGAGCTGCACTCCGCTATCGCTTCCTGCATGGACACTGCCCCTACCAGACGATGTCCCGTACGCCATACTTGGATTTTCTGTAAGATTTGTTCAACAGGATCTGGGGAGAAGGTATCCTTCCAAATTCCTGGTGAATTGCTACTGTGCTCACTTTTCGCAAACGGGGAGAGATCACTCTACCTCGGCCGGTTTCTGCCCAATCTCTTTAACCTCCTCCATTTTTAAGGTGATGGAGAAATTGGTAAATATTAAATTAGCCTTTTTTTCTGCACATCTTAGGCCATCTGTCTTTTTCACAGTGCGGCTTCCGTAAGTTCCACTCCACGTTGGATACTCTGTTCCGACAGGAAAATCCCGTCTGCGAGTCCTGCCATTGTAGACAGCACTACACCACGGTGTTTTTCGATATAGAGAAGGCCTATGATTCCGCATGGTGATACAGTATCATGGAGAGTCTCCACAAGGTGTGAGGCACGGGACGCCTCCCAATTTATATATCTGATTTTTTGCGAGATCGTCCATTCCGGCCCAATGGAGCAGGAAAAGGGTGTAGCGCAGGGAAGTATCCTCAGTGTTGCACACTTTGCCCTGAGCAGCAACGGCATCACCTTGGTGCTGCCGGTAGATGTTCTCGCTACGCTCTACGTGGACGACCTTTCAATTTCTTTTGGCGCGGCCCAGATGCCAACTCTAGAGCGTCGACTCCATTATTCATTGAACCGCATCTCTCGCTATGCCGCAACGCACAGGCTTCGGTTTCCCTTGGCCAAGACTAAGGTGGTGCAATTCTGCCGTCATCCACGGCTCTATCCTGACACAGACTTGTTTTTAAATAGGGTGTGCCTGGAAGTAGTGGACTCACGCCGTTTCCTTGGCCTTGTATATGATTGTCACCTCACCTAGGAGGTTCATATTCGCACCCTCAGGGTCTCTTTTACAAGCGCCATGGATATTCTTCGTTCCGTTCCGTTCAGCGCCTGGGGCGCTGATAGGGCTACTGCCTTAGTTTTTATCGATCCTTTGTTCATTCGAAGCTCGACTACGGATGCGAGTTTTATGCATCCGTACCCGAGCTTGTATTGCGGAAGGTGGAGTTGATCGACCACACCGGCCTTCATCTGGCGACCGGTGCCTTCCGTACGTCACCCATTCAAGCCTACTTGTCGATACTGGGTAGATACTACTCGCTCTGTGCCGTGCACAGTCGATTATTCGCCCGTACGCGCGAGGCCAGCGCTTCTCTCACTCGCCAACAGCTCTCACTCCCTCTGCAGCTGATCTCGACGGTGCCTATGCCGCCGAGAGACACCAGTCATACACAAAGCCCTTTGTGTTTATGTCTAAGAAACTCCCTCGGTATAGCTCTCGGGCCGGTGGTGCCCATGGTTCTGCCAGGGACGCGCCCTTGGAGGGTACCACCTTGACCATTTTTCATCCACCTCCCTGTGCTCCTAAAGCTTTTACTGCGCCACGATATTGCGTTCTGCCTTTTGGGAGCACACTTTGTGTAACGCTGGAACCAGTGTATACGAATAGCACCAAGTCACAAGAGGGGTCAGTTTCCACGCCGTATTTCCTCTGTTTGAAGTCAGCGGGACTCTGCCAGACGCTGCGTCTTTCTTCAAGGCCGAGCTGGTTGCAATACATCGCTTGGTATGGGAGGTAACGCGACGTTCCTGGTTCGAAGATCGGATTGTTTTTATAGCGATTCACAAGGCGACCGGAGTGCTCTCGGGGCATTGGGATCTCTGCATCCCCGGGTTCACGATATCCGTGACGCCACGGTTTTGGCGAGCCCGGCGTATGTCGAGATTATCTTCTGCTGGGTTCCTGGACTGGTAGGAATTGCGGGGAATAAGCGCGCTGATGAGGGGTCCAAAGTGCCAGCGAAGACTGGACGACCAGACTAGCGTTTTGCTCTTCCTCAAACCGATTCCATGGTAGGAATACGGACAGCTATCCAGGCTGCTTGGCAAAGAAGATGAGAGACGGTCAAGGAAAACTTAAAGTTAGCACCATTGCACCATGACTGTTCCGATGGACCTCCTCCCCTCCCGAATCTGCGACGGTTTCAGGTTGCTTTCTGTCGTCTCCGAATTGAACACACTCGCGGGACGCACTGCCCTTTGATGGAGGACTTACCTACGCCATATTGTGACGACTGCGTTGTCCCTCAGACTTTTCGTCACATTCTCGTTGAATGTCCCATTCTGGGTGATCTTCGCGCACGTTACTTGTCCCGGTATCAGGACAAGCGAGGTCGCTTCCGCTTGGGCCTTGTTCTCGGGACGGGTTCGTTCATTCTGACTCGTGTTCTATATGACTTTTTGGAGGAGGAACTTTATTTGACTGTTTGTTGTGAGTCGCATGTTCCTGCGCCGGTGGGAGCAGGGCCTACCCCCGTCGCCCCTGGAGCGCACTTCCTTCCCTCCTTTTTTTTTAAACCTTTGTCATTTTTTTATCGTTGTTATTTGTTATGTATATATTGTTTTTGCTATCAGTTTTTACTATTGCCTAGTAATAGGTTGAGTCGAGTAAGGCGACTTATGGCCAAGTAGTCAGTCGCCAGATGAGCTCCTAAAATTTAAAAAAAGTTACAATGAAACCACAAAACCCTTGTAGAATAACCAAAAGGCAATAGATCATTGCAAACATATATATAATAGTCAATCAATATATCAACTAACTATTATTTATATTATTCGCCTAAGTTATTATTTAGTTTACTGTAATCGCTTAAATAAATAAATTCAATTACTACTAATGTCTCAAACGCAGTTTTCGAATCCACCTATATAGAATCTATTGAACGGTCGATGTTATTAATATTATAATTACAGTTTAAATTTTCGCATTTCTCTGCCTTAATTATGATGACGTAAGGTTGGAGAAGTAGTTTTACCTCAAAATCTTCTAGTTATGTCACATTGTAGTGATATTTTTCCTCAGTTTTTATTCCATTTCTCTCTGTTTTGGATTTGGCAGCTTTGCGTGGAGGGTTGTGTTGGGTGCGAAGTGTATTTTGCACACCTCGTAAAAGAGGTTCACAGCGACACCCAACCGTGCCTCAAAGCTTTTTATTTGGTATTATTTTTACTTCAGCCATATCACTAATCTAAAGTTCCTGTTATATATCCATATATTCCATACAGATATAACGATTATTATCACATTGATGTAAACGTTAAATTAACTACGATGCAGAAGGTTAGGCGTAGCTAGATATTTGAGCAGGGGTTAGTTTTTAGATATTTTAATTTAATGTTTCGTGCTGCTTTGTCGTATAATTTATACTTTCGCGAGAGCAAACAAAAACAAAACAGCACTGAGCTAATATAGAATATCAACGCGCCACAGTTAGGTGGGGTTATTTCTTCTTGTAATATTGAAATTTATTTGTCCAATTCTGTTATTCGGTTTTGGCTCTCGGAAGCAAAAATGCGACAAAATCGATGTTGAATCAGATTGTGATGGAATCGGATCAAAACTCTTTCTTCTATACATTTCGCATTCCGACTGAAAAAATAACATACTTGTACAAAGCGCACAAATTGCTACAAAAAGCGATATAATGTACAGAAAATCATTGCGGTAAAATTAATTATAGCCTTCGCTATTTACATTTGGGAAGGATCCTAAGCTTATAATTAAGCTTATAATAAATAGTGAATTGCACACATTTCCTTATAGGGGTAAGCCGTGGAACCCGGTTATGAGTGTTTTAGTTACAAGGGTAATTTGTCACCGAGTTTTGGGGCCACTCCTAGGTAGCTCGATAGGTTTCTTGGTTCGGTTTGATGGCTACCGGTTCGATTCGGCGGGGAGTGTCTTTTACGTGAGGCAATGACTACAAGGGGTAGAATTGTCTTATTAATTGATTGCAGGCTGGGTAAAGGTGATGAGGGATTTCTTCAAAGGTAAAGACATCTTGGGTGCTGGATTCATTATTCTATATTCGGCGGCAACTTGGAAAATCTTCAGATGAATCTCTCTTTATATGTGAGTCTCTTTTGTATTATTCTTCATATTGAGGCACTTTCTAATTTCACTTCTACATAAACGACCACACACACCGCGGTAAATAAAAGATACATATGAATTTATTTTTTCTACATTCTATATGAGTTCAAAATAAGATTAAATTTGTACATTTAATTATGCACAGATAATTAATAAAATATTTTCCTTTAATATTTCTTTGATAGAATCAGTTCAAATTTAGGGCGTTCGATAAACAAAATTAGTTAATATTTAGAGCGTTTAGTAGATCCAATAAAAGTTTTGGAGTTCAGTTTATTGTATATGTCTGGAAAACATCCCTTCTCTGTTATCAAATGTCACCATATTTCCTTCTCAAAACACAAATTTCTCTTTTGAATCATCGAATTATTTTGATATAAATCAAATATATAAAAGAAATGAGATTGTAACTATTACCAACAATCTTTAACACCGAGTTTTGTAATTATACAACCAAAATTGTTGTATTTCTGTGTTTATTTCTTTGTAAAACGGTTATAAAGTTCGTAGAATTAACGGAAAGAAAACGATGATTTAGTTAGGCATGCAAATAAGAAATTGCTTACGAAAATTGTAGAAATCTGAAAAATATGACTAAGCTGTTTATTCTTTTAACGTTATGAGATATAAAATTATAATGTTGATGGTATTTACTGTTATTAAATTGGCTATTATTTTATGGGCCGAAGATTGAAATTCAGGAAAAAGTTGGTCTTAGTTTCAGGGGTTTTAGCATGAGTTCTCCTCATTTCTTTAATGGGTATGGCAGTATCTTTAGGCGTTATTTATTATGTTTGTAGTTTTGTATAATTAACTCTAGTATTGCAAAGCTTGCATGCATTCCGCCAGCTTAGGGAATCCTTTCGGATTATCTTATATCAAATGTTATTTTGTTTCGATATGAACCTATTATAAGATTGCATGCAAACTTAAAAGTGGCCATTTTTTTAGGTTTTTTTGAGTCCCTATGCCATGATGGAAAATTTCACAAAGTTAAATTCCAGAGTCTCCCACTAAATTCATAGAAAACGGATGCCAAAGCGAACTGTCGTGCGTCTAAATGGATACCGCTCAAAATCAAAGACGGAGAACCGATATTTCCTTTCAGCATGAAATTTCTTCATATCTAATTGTTTCCCCACAAGTAGGGTCTAGTGAGAATCGTCGCCCATTAAATATTACCCTACATCCCCGAATCCTTTGTGCCTACTCAAGTACAAAGCTACCGATCATTTTTTCCCACACCACATGGGCCCTTTATAGTGATGGAGTGTTATGTGGCAACTCGTCTAGTCAGATTTCATCTTCACGCATAGGCCCCTTAATTCCCCTACCCACCCACATTTATCATATTTTAGACAGTTTCCCTATCTTTCTCACCCGGTTAAACTCAATTTCATATATTTTCGTCAAATGTCTTTTTTCTTCTATTTTCCTACATGCACACAGTGCCACAAAGCAATCTTAGACACATGTTCACACCTTTCTTCACATAATGTGCACTAATTATTATCCATTAATTCTATACTCCCTCTAACATCAAAGGGTCAATTTGCATTGCGCTCACCTGGCTCTTTCCTGCTCCTTCAAACCATCGTCTCACTCCCGCACACTCATCTTGGTACCGCCATAATCTTATGAAATTTTCTGGCACATTTCACACTCAAGCCCTCCTTATGACTCACTAAAGTTCTGGTATACATAGATTTAACTTGCATAGCTTTCAAACCCTTTTCGTTCCTTTTTTTCTCATCATTACCACTATAATTTATGATATAACCAACATATTTAATAAATCACACTTACTCAAGGAACACACACCGAGCTCAAATATTGTGTTACACCCCAACGTACATTAAACCCCCAACACCATCACCTACGCCTTAAACAACCATATATATCAAAGCACTCACTCCAGTCATCTTTCTCCCGAACACACTTCATACATTCTTAGAACATGCCATAACGCTTCCTTATTACTCGTACATGTATTTATTGTGTAGGCATGTTGTATTAGGTGGTTCGAATCATCATAACACCATACAATGAAATTAGAAATGAGGGACAAATCAGTTTTATGATAAAAATCTATATTTAATTGGAAACAGACGACAAAATATATATAACGAATAAAAAAGGATCTGACTTCGAGAATTGATAGGATGTATATAGAAATTGATCAAATTTAATTTAATAAAATAATTACAATTGGAAAATTTTGTGAAAAACTAAGTTAGATATCAATTATTATTATTAAAGGATTTATATATAATGGCGGCATTAGTCAATTCGGAGTAAAAGAGGGAACAGCGCAGGAGACGAAGAATGATATTACATGAATGGATAGAGAAGTTATAAATAATCTTGGAAGATAAATATATTATACAATATAATTTCATAAATTAATCAGAGCTTGGAGATACAGTTAATTCGAGAATGAGTTATAAAAATCTCCAATGTAAAACTTTCCAGGGGACTCAAGTACAATATTTGGAATGCCTTGAGATAATTATAACTTAATTTGGATAAAACTTGAGTGATTGGATAAAGTTTACTTTGGGCAAAGACTTTAGATCATTGGAAAAGGGATGAATTGAGTCAGATTATGAATATTTAAAACAGTATTCATGATATATTGGTAAATGGACTTTGACACTAATGTTAGCAAGAGTTGGTAGTAATGCAGTATGGCGCTAAAATGCATTATGTACAAACAGCTAAAGTGGTTTGGAAAAGAATACAGAATTTAAATATATTACTTGTCTGTATATAACTGTATCTTTAAACTCTTTAACATTATTGGAAAACGCACATGTTCCTGTTGGTAAGGAGATTGTGGGGCAGCAATAGAATTTCGTTTTCAAAAGAAAGCTAGCGAGGAAGACTGTTGCCAGATCAAAGGCGAGGAAATATATTCTATATTTAATATGAAATTTAAATCACCATCATGTGATATTTTTGTTGGGATTATATGAGGCGTTCAGATCGACAAGGGCGAAGATGCTTCGCCCTTGTCGTTCGCAATAAATTTTATTTTTATTTGTAATTTGTATTTAATAACTAGTTTCCTTTTATAGATAATAATAATATTCCCTTTGGCGAGTCTGAAAAATAAAAATAAATATTATTTGATGTTGTTTGTCAACAACTAAATTAATCAAAGATGAAAAATGAGCCACAACACTTTTTTTTACTTAACTTTATTTAAACTTTTATTTATGTAAGGTAAATTGGTTAGATTAATTAAAAGAAATTGAGATAATGGGCATGGCGCGATACCAAGAATATTATAAATTCCACATTGTACGTCTTTCTTTTTTCCTTTACTATAACACTTTTCCATCTTTTAACTTTTATTTGGCGCTTTCTGGAATAACCAGTTGGTGTAATTTGGGAATCATCACTTGTGTCACTCATTCATTATATGGGCTAATTTAAAAATCAAAGTTCACTAAACGATTGTTTTCACACTAATCAGTAAATAATTGTATTCTTAAATTCGTACAGTAAGCTCAGTTTGGATTGGGTGATGAGACTCAAATAAATTGCGCTGATTGGATAACCGTTTTGGCGTGTTCGCCCTTGTCGTACGGTTCTTTTATCTCGGGATTTGCGGCTAAAATTGAGATAATATTTTTGTTACTTGTAAAAAAGCTAAGATTTTGAAGGGAAAAGGGCGAACTAGCCTCAGAAGGTTTGCATGCCTTGATAGAGGAGTCGATGATGTATATAAAAATGAAAAAAAAAATTGAGAGCATGGCGTTTTCGCCCTTGTTGTTCTGAACGCCTTATATGATATATTAAAAGAGAAGTGTAATCCACTACACCCGTTCCTAGGCTTTCTGCATCTCTTGATTCTTGTATAAAACGTGCAGGATCACCAGTGCTGCCTGGGCTGCCCATTGTTTTGATGGTTAATTGTTTAAAGTGCTGGGTCTCAATACTGGTCGAATCCGCAACTTATCGTTAGGCGGAATAATCTTTAGTCTTAATTAAGTTCTTGACCAAACTTCTAAAAAAGGTTCGAAATTAACAGTTAAGTTGACAAAAAGATAGCATCTGAAGGTTTTCGAGCACTAGCTAATTTTACAAAGGAAACTAGGAGGGGCTTAAACTGGAGTTTAATACGAAGCAACCAGGGTAGAGGGTGGGTTATCCAGATATTAAACTACTCCATTAGTTACACCCTAGGATCTTTAGATCAGATTTGTTTGCCCGATTTCTGAGGGTGGGGCACAATCGAGCAACGGAGGACTCACTTGAGAGAGGAGTCCAGCTGGGGGACACTAAGTGGAGGTAGGTTGAGACGACTTGAACAAGGCATAATTTTAAAGCAAACTTATAAAAAGCGAGCAGCGAGAGATGGTCTGTTTCGCAACCGTAAACATTGGAATTACGCTGAATGGACACTGAGTGGACATTTAATAACGAGTCGCAGAATACTTCCTCCGTTTCTCTGAACTCTCATACACGTATAAATAGATGTACTGATACACATCAATATACTTATATACACTCTTGGCCAAAAGTATAAAGCACCCCTCATAGATTTATATATTCAACATATTTAATCTAACTTTTTATAATTTATCATATTATTCATTAATATAGTATCTACCCAGCCCGTCGTGTCTAAAAAAAATATTTTTTTATTTTTATTTATAGACTTTTAGATTCTAAAAGCAACTTGTACCCTCGTAGAATGTTGAGAGGTATTCGCGAATATTCGATAACAAGCAGTTATCAAGAATTTACGCTAAATCATGCTGGAATATTGTGGAATAGTTCTGCATATGTATAAATTCGGCTGTGAGTGTTAAGATTAAGGTAGTCATTTTCAGAAAACCATTAACGCTAGACGTGTTGAATTTGCATAGCTAACTTTAAAGTGACTTAAACGAAGGTAAGTAACTCTCAAACGTTATGTTAAGAAATTATAAAATATTTTTTATTCAAATAAATAACTGGTTTTAAATGACTTAATTAAATTATCAAACATAAGTCAATCTCATGATTTGAATTACTTACCAAATAGTTTCCAATGTAATTTTTCAAAAGCCATTGAAAAACAATCAACATTTTTATAGTTAACTATGATATGTATGCATTTTAGCATTTAAATAACGTTTATCCCATAAAAATGAGGCGATTTGGTTCTGAAATATATTGATTTTTGTGGGATAGTGATAAAGAATGATTGCACATCGAATGGGGGCCCCTACATAACCTCCCCAGAATAAAAAATGAATTAATTATTTTTTCTGAAATTTTGCATATCAATTTAAAAGGTGTTAGCGATGATTGTTGTTACAGTTTTGTGACATTGGAACTAACTGGCAATTTATTTTTTAGGATACCCACAAATGGAAGTGTTGCGGGAAATAAGGAGTTCAATATCAAGAGGCACTATGAGATTTAACGCCCCAATTCAGTGAAGTTTAGAAAAAAAAATTCGATATTCCAAAACAAAACAGAAAAAAGTACTCGTGAGAGCAGAAAACATTTTCCTGCTATGGTTGATAGCAGAAAACATGAAACCTTTCACGGGCGGAAAATTCGTTAAAAAATGCTTGCTTGCTGTAGTAGACATTTTATGTCCCGAAGCAAAAACTTTATTTTCGAATGTCTTTTTCTTAACAAGAACAGCTACAGAACGAATAGAAGAAAGTTCAGCGGTTCTGAAAATTAATTTAAAAAATCATTGCAACAATTTAAAGTTCTTCACAATAGCACTTGATGATAGCACCATTTCTACCGACACGGCACAGCTTGTAGTGTTTGTACGTTGACTAAACAAAATCTTTGAAATTTTTGAAGAATTTGTTCAATTGCTACCTGTAAAAGGCACTAACACAGGAGCACACATTCTTGAATCATTGCTCCAGTGTATTATAAGCATTAATCTGGATCTATTAAAGCCAGTATCCGTAACAACCGATGGATCTCCGGCTATGATTGGACAAACTAAATGTGCCGTGGCTCTGTTTCAGAAACAAGTAGAAGGTCTTTGAAGTAAGCACAATATTATGAAAGTGCACTGGACGATCCACCAAGAAACATTGTGTGCTAAGACATCAAATTTGAAGGACGTGATGGTCGTAGTGGTGAGAGCATTAAACGTGATTTTGTCCCCAAAATTAAACCACCATCAGTTTCAGCAATTTTGAACGGAAGCAGAGAATCAATATAAGGATTTGGTTTACTTCTGCGATGTTCGCTGGCTCAGCTGAGGCGCTATGCTGGAAGGAGTATATGCACTGCGGGAGGATATAGCTGGATTTCTTGAGAGTTAAAACATGAATGCCACAGCATTTTGCGATCCCAAATTGATTTCAAAACATGCATATCTAGTTGATTTAACATCTCATTTAAACCGCTTGAATTTGAAATTTGCAGCTTCAGGAAAATAATCAGTTAATACATGATATGTGGGGACACATAACCGCATTTGAAACAAAACTACAATTGTAGAAACTTCAGATGGCAAAATCAAATTATGCTCATTTCCCTACACTCCAGGAGACTAAGCTTACAAATGGCAACGTAATTGTGACTGCGATACGTGATTTAAAAACGTAATTTTTCTTTCGGTTCGCTGTCATGGGATCACACACAGTCAATTTCAAACTGTTCGCTACTCTGTTAGATGTGGAAGTAGCCAACGTGCCAGAAGAATGCCAAATGGAACTACTTGACATGCAATGCAATAAGGTATTGAAATCAAATTTCCACGCAAAGGATGTGTCTCTATTGGATTTTGATAAATATCTTTTTTAAACACGGGATGTATACCAACTTGACTGGTCATGCGATGAAAATGACATCAGTGTTCGGTAGCAAATATACGTGTAAGAAATTATTTTCCAAATTAAAATACACCAAAAGTAAGCTAAGAACAAGAATCACGGATGACCATTTAGAAAACGTACTGCTTCTGGCTTCAACTTCCTTATCAACTGATGTTGAAAAACTTTCGTGTTAAAAGCAACATCAAGCATCACACTAATAGTGTCCCTTCTAAATATCAATAGTTCCATGTAAAATATATAATGTATACGAACTAAAGTAAACATATTATATTATAATTTATAGTTTCATGTTTTACTATTATTACAATTAGGTACCGAATATAACATCTATAATTGTAATAGTTTAAGTTTTATAATGTAAATTATAAATGTTGCCTCCATCACTTCATAGATTTTGTTTCTGGCCCTAAGTTGAAAAAGGTAGCTGACCCCTGATGTAAAGATAACAATGTGTATTTTACTAATATTTTTTAATATTTTGTTAATATGTTAGAATTACTTAGGATTTTACTATATGGTAGGTACTTACTAAAATTAATATAATGTTTATTCAACATCGTTTCAAATAAGTAATATGACAAATCCAACTTCTCCATAACCAAAGGTTGATTATCAATTGTTAAAAAAAAATTCGTGGTATGTTGTCCAAATTATTTAACACGATATCAAGTGACCAAGAGATTTGTATCAAAGAAGAGAAGTGTGATAAAAAGTCTTATAACACCTACATAAGACAGATCTATCATTCTGGTTTCACTAGAGAATCCGCAGAAAAATATCTGAACTTGCTGGTGAGTTCACTGAACCTTTACTTTCAAAAATACCACCCAGAACAGTCAAAAGGAGACCTTTTGTATTTTTTATTTCTAATTTCCACTGAGCTATTCTCCTGCTGGTGTCTCACATTCCTCACTTCCTTTTAAATAAATTCCTGTTCCAACCTCGATCTTCATTTTTCTCTCATATTTTGATTAATCGCTCGTTTCAGTTCTCTTTTCTACTCTTCATATGCATTCCACTCTAATTCATTTGCACTATAAAGAAATTTCGAAGTGACTCCCTTTTTCTTCTCCATTAACTGTTACAAATCGTTATTCCATCATTCAGCATTCTGCTTTCTTTTTTTAGTTTTATTACACCTGCAAATAGACCTGGCAAGTAATTCATTCATGATTATTTAAATTAAACTTCTTTCATTGAGAACCAGATCTACAGTCAAATCTTATCATCACCATCACTTGAGCATAGGAACAGTGACATAGTCGTTATTGGGTCAGAGATTATTTTAAAGACTTTTATTTTAAAAATGCACTAATTGTGTATACTTAAGATCTTTGAGAGGAGAATATTTCCATGTTATTTTGATCATTATATTATGTAGTTAGTCATTTTTTATTATTGCAGATAGTTGAGTGAGTGAGTGTATGCAAGGGACAGCGAATGGAGTGGGGAGTTGGGGGAAGGCAGTGAGATTGAGTGAAGTGGAGGCGTGTGAGGGTGTGGTATATTGGGCCTTCCTTAACTCCAAGATGACATCTGCGCGCTTGTTCATGAGGTACGTACACCTCATGATCACAGCGAAGTGGCTAGAATGACATTTAACACAGTGGAGAGTAGCACTTGTGCATTTGGTGTAAAAGTGACCTGCTCTACATGAGTTGGTCTAGTAACCAGTCTTCTAACAACGGAGGCACTGGTGAATTACACATACAGAGGGCTGGCTAGTACGTCTTATGCGTACTTGGTGACGCTTGGTGATGGTTTTGGCAGTGTGGTATGGTAGTATTTTTCTGCTAAAGCATCTTTTGGATGTGTGTGAAATATTTTGGCACCAGTAGACGATCTAAAAATGAGTGCATGTCGAGTATGTGTTTATGATGTAGTGATAGGGGTGTCGAGTGTATTGGAGAGTTTCAGTGTTCCTGCACGTGATATTGCACACTGTTTTTTGTGTATGTGTTTTAGGCATATGGTGGTTTCACCACCCATATCGTTGAGAGGGTTGTGTGCGTGTGTGTATACGAAGATTTAACTTTGGAAGTGAGTGAGGAAAAAAGAACACCAGACCGCTGTCCGCCGTTATGAACTACGACTATAATGAGAGGTGAAGGATGAGTATGGACATGTATGGGCACCTCAAGAGAGGCTATATGTGGAGTCTTCGTTCACGGGGCGAACTCACGACAGGGCAAGAGAGGGTGGAGTGAGGGAGTTAGGATGTCATGTTAAGTACAACAGCATAATAGTAGTATTCTCTCGGGGAAGGAGGGGGGGCGGCAAGGCTGAAGGTTGTGGAATGGGGAGGTGGTAACTGGTGGCCGGATCTGAAGACGCATTCTTCAACAACATTTCTTTTCACTTACCTACTCAATCAGGAGGTGAGGAGAAAAGCAATGTTGCACAACAAGGTTGAGCTGAGCGATAGGAGAAAAAAAGAAGTAGCTTGTCGAGGAGAGACACAAGTCAGGTTAGTCTAGTCAATTCAGAGTTCATCCCATTCTTTACACAACGAGAACACTCGAAGTAACGCCTGTCTAAATCTGAGAGGCTTCAATCTCTCGCTTATATCCATGTAGCTATTCGCGACACTATCCACTCACATGATCGTCGCATATCAAGAATAAAATGTTCGCCCCCTAATTGCTACTCTAGCGGCACCGAGGAGTAACTCTTCAAAGCTACTCCTCCATTGCCCAGCAAGTTCCACATACATTTCTCGTATAACCAGCGAGCTCAAAGAACATTTAATTTATTTCGCACTTAGCACTAGCTTTATCATACGGCGCAAAATATAATTATAAATTCCGTTTTACTTAAATTTCTTTCACAGTGCCTAAAGTGAAGCGAATAAATTCAGTGAAATAAAATGAATTAATTCTCATAGGCAGTTCTGATTGAAGTGAATATATCCATATTTTGTGCTATCATATTGTTTCCCATATTCAATCAGTATTGTTAATTATATTATTTACTATATATGTTAATGAAGGAAAATTCAAATCTTTTTCCATGCAATCCTCCAAATTCATTCCGAGTACTCAATTTGCTCGTTGGTTTCGGGGGCCAATCAAAGTAAACCAAATATGCCCTACTGTCATACAGTTTACTACCAACACTGCCAGTGGTGTAAATAATTGCTACAGCATTATTTACTGTGCTGTGACAGGCAATTTTGTTTTGTTTTTGTTGCGAAGAAAATATAACATTTTCAATCCAACAAAGGGACATTGGTTTAGGTTTTAGTTAAAAAATAAAGGAAAATTAACATAATTTGAAAGAAATGAAGAAATGGCAGGATAGTTTAAGGATTAAGGCTGATTGGTATTGCAATATTGATATTTTTCAAGTAATAGTTTTGAGAACGTGTCTCCATATACCTTCATTTTTATTCTATTGCTCTAAAGATGGTTACAGGAGCTACCAAAGAATTGGTTGAAGGTCGTTTGACAACTGTTAGCCGTCTTCTTGATGCAGCAACTGGAGGAATTCAATTATTGTGGAGAGAAAATTATCAAGATCAATCAATCTTCATTCAAAAGTAAGTGGCCTACAAAGTATTTTAAATTTAAATGAAATTCGATTCCTTTGGATTATGTTCTGGTTTGTAGTTTGTCTCTATTAATGCATATTTCTCTTAGATATAATCTTTAATTTCCAAACACAGTATATTTATTCATTGATTTGTTGCCTTACATATTCTTCTATTTACTTTTTCTCTCTCACTTGCAAGTTATACATATATCTACATATTCTAGGAAATATTTGTATTTTCAGACTCTCCTCCCTCCTGGATTCAATAGTGTTTCACGCTCTACCTGATATCAATTTCGACGATGGCAGCTTCGCATCAAGCTCTGTATCTACCTCACTCTCTTCTGGTATATCACCCTCAAGCGATGTCCTTGAGGATCTAGAGTCCGAGAGAAATATCCACGAAGAAGTTGGTGCCTCCTCCTTGGGAATATGGAGGAGGAGACGCCAACCGGATAATGATGCCAAATTTGAAGTGAGCCAATGCAAGATGGAAGCAGATGTCACCCCTGTCGTCGCGGACGAGACAAAAGCGACTGACGATGCTATAATATCACTACATCAGGAATTCGATGCTGTACCATCGGTGTCTCTGCCTAAGGTAAAACACCCCAGAAATTGTTTTGAGTAGGTTATGAAGCCTGAAAAATGGCCATTAAGGATTAAAAGGTTTAGCAACTCTGATAGGGAAGCCTAATGTTTATTGTCAAAGGGCAAAAAATTAAAATAGGGCGATAAAAAGAAAAAGTATTAAGGACAGTGGTAGAAATAAAGGAATGGAGAGGATGCAGAGTACATTAGGTAACTTTAATCGCCAGGATGAGGCTGGAAAATACTTTCCAAATGATCCAAACAAATGACTGGTTGTTCTTTGATGTAGAGACTGAAACAAAAACCAGAGAATTTTGATATTTAGGACGTTTTTCTCACAATGGCGAAGAAAATGATCCAAATTGACTTATTCTATGATTTGAAATGAATTTGATTCTAAATCATTAATTTCCCTATTTGTTTAATAGTTTAGTTGAAAAGAAGCCTAAAGTAATATATACTATAAGTTGTTACCATATTTTTTCCATAGACATAAAATAAAATACCTAAGGCTTATAATAATTTATTATGTTCGACAAAGAGGGGACATTGATGCAACTCTACTTTCAGAGCGGAGGGTTTGCTTTTCTTAAAGCTCAGCAACTTCTTGAACTGTGCCAGCAAAATTCTGGTGTCCTCGCTGGTTCAACATCCTATCGAAACAGGTCAATGACTTACTCATTTTACTAATATATGTCGCGATAGAAGATCGAACGGTTTTGAATAACCTACACGTTTTCAGGAAAAAAATCACGCTTTCGGGCCTAAGCGTCTGGGGCACTTTGAAGGAGAGTCTTAGGTAGTCTAAATAAAAGTCAGATGGCCGAATGGAAGTGTGGCATTTTAGGAATGAGAGTAGAATACTCTAGCTCGTTCGAGTAGTGCCCATTGGCTGGGGAAGTACTGGTCAATGTAACGTCTGTTTGACTACTTTCACTACAATATATTTGTGGGGCTTGTTTGTCAAGGATGATTCATATCCCGATTCTGTATTCGATATCTCTGTTGTGAAATGTGGTTGACACGATGCTTTGTTTCACCATCTACATTTGTTTGCTTTTTCCTCAATTGAGTCCTCTATCACGCGGTTGGATTTTCCACGTGATACGCTACGCATAATATCAATCTTTGGTGTAAACTTTGTCTCTTGTTTCACAAGTGCTAGTTACATAAAGGATACTAAAATATATTTTTTCAAATCTCTACCTTCTGTTTGACGAACTCTCCAATAGTCTCTGGAAGAGAAACACTGGTTTCAATGATTCTGAGATATCTCGATTATTTTATATTTCAGGGTACTGAATTCACAAATCGAACCGGAACTAGGTGTTGTCCTTATGTCACTAAATGACAGTGATTGCGAAGTAAGTCACACCTCATCGAATCACAATCGCATCCACACCTTATAGAACATGAATATATTGATATCTTTGTTTTACTCTTATTACCCCTTCTAGTTTGCTACATTTTTAATTTAACTTGTTCTTCTTATGGCAGAGTAACGAAATACTTGAGAGAATACCTTCCCCATTTCAACTTCCAACTGATGTGGCTTTATTCGACTTCAATTTGTCTCAAGGAGATCTGTCAAATGTTATCAATTCCATCCCCAAGGTAAGAAATCTCAGTTCCATATATATAAAACCGTATTGTTTACCATTAATTACGTAAAGCAAGTCTAATGTAGAAAAATATCTCAAAAAGATTAATATATTTTTCTGAAATATTAGAAATTAGCAAAGGTTAGGAAAATTTTCAAGCATGAGAAAGTTTAAAAGAAATCTCATAAAAGCGAATGGATGATTCAATTAAAAATCAGAATATCAAACTCATGAATTTTTCTTTTATGTTTGCCGCGAGGGGATTTGACTTCCTTGATTAAGGAAGGAAGGACACGTCAGGAAAGTGGCGTACCCACCCCGCTGTGGAAGACCATCGTGTCTTCTCCTCGATTGGCTTCTCCCTACTTCCATTCCCCGTCACCCCTTATTTCCAAAATGTTCCTGGGGCGAGGTGACGCACAGTCTCGGGTCTTTCTGCTATAACATTTCTTCCTCTTTCTCCTTTCAACGCCTATGTTCTTTGTACAAAGTTTCGCATCGAAGAATATAATCCTTACTTTTTAATGGAGGGAAGATTATATGAATGGAATTTCACTTAAGAGAGAAAGAATGGATGGACAGTTGAATGAAGAGGTAGATAAAAAGACTCGAACTCAAATATCGAGACGAGACCTACCAGGTTTATTACCAACACTCAATAACAAAGAACAAAGGCTCCCTTATGGTACGCAAATTACCCTCTTGGGCAGGTTGGCGACCCTGTAATCTTTAATTTGTTCTTGCTGTTTTTTTGTATTTATTTTTCCTTCGTTTGTCTATCTCACTCGTCAAATTGACTCAACTGATTAAATATGCCCTGATTGGTTGAACATCTTTCCTTTATTTAAATTAAATAAGTAATTGGTGTAAATTCGTGTTTATTGCAAAAATTGACATTTCAGATATTTGTAAAAACGAGAGGAAGAAAAAGTATCCACGACGAAGCTCCCTCCAAAAACCTAACCACCCTCCGTTCATCCCTCCATAATCAATCCCTCCATTCCTACACTTCATCTATCCCTCCAATACTAAATATAAACTCCTACAATGAATCCTCTACTGCTTCCAACCAACTCCAAAACAAGAACCCAATTGATCCACTGTTTCTTTGTGCCAAAATTAACCACAATCAGAGCCTTCTGGCTGAAGGAAGGCCATCTCGCAGTCTTCCGGGGTCTCCTCGGAAGATCAGGGTGCCAACTATGCTTCCAGACGTAGGCAGTGACTCGCCTCAGCTCCGCTATAAAGTGCTGACTGCTCTGAAGCCCAAATCTGGCCCTTCATCACATAACACGCCCCGAAAGATGCCTACCAACAAATTTGGAAGAGTCAATGAGGGTCAAAGCAACGCAATTCCGCATAGAGGAAACAATCTTTCCGCCCCATCCCTCAAAAGAAACGAATCCAACAGCAGAGCTGAAAAGGCGACAAAATCAAGTACTTTCATCGATTCTAAATCTCAAGGAGATTTAGATATTATTCATTCTCTCATACCAAAAGAACGCTCGGCCACAATGGATATCAGCATTAAAAACACGAAAAACAAATTGAATCTTCACTTTGCTCCTGATAAAGTTAATAGACCTCGCGATGACTCTGAAACCGAAGTCAAAATTGCGAGGGAAATAAATGGCAATTTATCCAAGGACCTCATTAAGAAGGAATTTCTTACTAAAAGTCATTTTATTGAGATTAATGATGATGATGAAACCTCGAAGAGTGAAGCGTCTGAAATTAGTGTGCTAGAGTTAGGATCCCTCCTGGAGAGTAAAGAAAATGGAAATAAGATATTTGCCGAAGCTACCCGACCCGATTCTCCCAAAAGTGACCTATCAAGTGCAAACGAAGATGATAATGGGCATGTCGGAGGCTGGGTCGAATCAGGTAAAAGTAAATTGCCAAATTAAATTTGTTAATAGCATTTATATAGTCTTTAATAAAACGATAAGAAAGTGAATGGAAAATGAATTTGACTTAATTTTATTTTACTCGGCCTACATAAATATTACTTTCTTTCCAGAAGAACTCCGTTATTCAAACCTAATCACAAATAATGTGGAAAATCAATGGACTAAAGTAGTTCTCTATAGGCAGAGGATCTCGAACATGCTACTTTTCTTATTTCTTAATAACAAAGCCGCCTCAAATCAGGAATTAATTTATGACCTGGTGAGAAAAAGAAACGTAAAATTTATTTCTATTTCATTTTAGCTTTTTATATGGTTTCATCTTTAACTGTCTTATTGCTCAGGAAAATTGTCCTTGTCTTATTGCTCAGGAATTAATTACAAAGAAACGAATGGTATATCTTTTGAGCGAGTTCTATTTTAAGCTTAGCCTTTCTATCCTCGTTGCAGAGCCATTTAGCATCATCTGCTCTCCCAGAAATTGAAGCTAATTTAGTCAAAATATGGGAAATGAGCGAAGAAAGAGAGGGAGAAACTTTCCTCAGGAAATCGTATTCGGTCTTGAGTGTTATGGATCTTGCCTCTCTGCACATTCCCCTCGTAATTGAAGCGCACAGAGACTTTGGAAAATATAATAGTCTCTCCGAGATTACACTTCGGTAAGTATTACGACTGCCTACGTCTGGTAAGTATGAGCTCCCGTTCTTCAATGCGGGAGCTGAGCAAGATGAATAGCATCATTAAAATTTATAAGTATGTAGGTATCCTGACCGGCATCGCCATAGCCACATAGAGCATTGGCCTGCTCAAAGGCCAAAGGAGAGCAAAATTATAAGCTGTGCATAATAGGGCATCCTACCTTTAATCTCTCATATCTGTCTGTCGACTCCCCAATGGTATCTATCCCATCGCATTTTGTTGCTACTCCCTAAATCTAATCTTTCATTCGCACCTCTGCGAATGAAACTATCACAGAAAACAATATCACAATAAACATGGTCGAGTTGATAAATTCGTACGCAACCATTCCTTAGTCACCAACAGGCAACACCTTATTTTCCACTCCATATCGTAATTCACTCCTTCCTCTTCATTCTTGTTTCATTCGGGCGAATCTTATTTATTGGCATATGTTACCAACTTCCTCACACAGTTTTGGTCTTGTCTCCCATTTTTACATTCCACACAACAGGTCGATTCATACATATGTATCTCTAGGCCTCCTCAAGATAGTTAGAGTTCGATGGTTTTTTTAAAAAATTGAACGCAATTAAACGCACTCATGGTATTATTATACTAAAACGTAGTCATTCAATTGCATAGTCTCAACTCATTTCATTCATATGTGTGATCAGTTTGCTAGGAACATGTATTTTTTACTAAGGTTCTTTTTCAGTTATAGCTCACGTGAAAAGGGTTCATGTTACCGTACTGATCAAATATTTCATTTCATGATTATTAATTTACCCTGAACTACTATCATTTTATTTTTACTCACCCTAACCTCAACATTATGTTCAGGCACTTTTTCCAAAACTTTCTGGCCGGTGTGTTGTACCTTTAGTTGTCACTCCTTTTTTTTACTCAAATAAAATAAAGTAATTTCCTCCGCCAGTGCTGAAGATAAGGTTATTTGGGGCCACAGAAACGGACAGACGGAAACCTACTACCAGTCAACGGGGATCTTAAGGACGGGACTTCCGATACCTAGTGACGTCATGGCGAGGATACCTCATCGAGCAAGGCGGCGCCTCGAAAGAGATCATGGAATTACAATTTTATAAGTGTTCTCTTTTCCTTCAAAATACATAAATACAAAGAAATATTTAAGTACTATGTGGTCGAACTCAACAATTATATTCTGTTTAAAAATTTAAAAATTTGTTTAGTAAATTTGGGTATTTTCAGTCTTTCATAAATTTGATATATCAAATATCATTGACAAAATATTTGAATGTTAAATTACAGACTGACAAAGATCAATAGGACCACTCAAGCCATTTCTCCTCTACTGTTTGTTCTACAGGTTCATTTGGTTGTCCGTTATAATTTAATATGCATATATGTATGGACATATACATTATGTACGAAAGTTAACCACTTTACGGAAATGTTCATATTTCCGTAAACATACACATTTCTCTTGATAAAATTTAGCCTTTAGAGAATAATTTCTTAGCATTCTTTTTCCTCTGCATTTTACAACAAATCTTTCATTCGGGAAATTATAATTTTCTTTAAATCTTCCCAGAAAGGTTTACTAATATTTATAATCTGCACAAGTTTGATCCAATATAAATATATAATGTTAGGGCTTTTTTAATAATAATTATTAATTGGTTTAACAGTGTAATTTGAGTATTCCCCATCTGGATGCCGTCCATAGGGCTTGGTGTCTGCGTTGAAAGTGACCACACATCACCGTAACTCAAAAAGAATTTTGGAAGGGTCACATATTCGAAATCATTTGTATGGCCGTGTATACGTTACACAAATTTGATTCCATATTAAAATATTCTATCTACTCAAATCGATACTTGGGCGTCCACTTCCCTACAAAGTTACTTTTACAAGTTTTTCCACCACCTTCTGATCGTTTCTGTTTCAGTCCACATCGGTTATATTCCTCTTTTGTCAGAGGGTCTCTGCGTCAATCTCTCGGTAAAACAGTTATTTCTAATACTATATGAGCATCTACGTCGTCCTTTCAGTTTGAAGAAATATATTATATATTTGACCACACATGAAAGGAAGCAATTCTGAAAATAAAGTTACACATTTATGAACAAATTCTTGCATCCTAAACTCAATTAATTATTACGAAGAAACAATAGTTCGCTCGACTCTTTTTGGCCAAAAAGTGACATGGAAAAATATCAAAATACATTAAGTAAATTAAACGTAGTGTATTATTTGAAAGGGTAACCGGAAGTAATGAGTTATATTTTCTATTGTATTTAACATGGCCTTCAAACATGTAGAATTTACAATATTGAATATTAAATATTTGTTATATATATATATATATATATATATATATATATATATATTAGATGCAAGGCTATTCCGACTTCAAGAAATTCTACTTTGTAAAATATTTCATCTCCTCCTCTTTAAGCTCTATTATAATGTATAAAATAGAACCTTACCCCGTCCTCATAGGAACCAATTCAAAAAATTAATAAAATAAATATTATAAAGTTGTTTTTATCGTGCTTTGTATCCTCAAAAGCTTAATTAAGATTTGTATTTATATATTTATATATTTTTAAAAATATAATTGTATCTTGCAATCAGGCTCCGATCGTATAATTAACGCTGATTTTGATCAAAGGCCTCGTTAAATATGTTAGTGGGAAAAGTTTTGTTGATTGTAAAATAAATGATTGAAGTGATCGCTTTAAAACTACAGGCGTGGGAAAGAAGTAACTACTTGCGATTTCTTGGTTAATGACTGAATAAATTGCCTCTCCAGAAGTATAAGATTTAATTTCATTTATTGTTGTACACTTTTGCCATTGAGTTGGGTCATGTTTTTTTATGAATGAAGTCAAATGCTTTAACTATTGGTTATAGTGAACAAGACCTACAGTAAAAAGACTTAGTTCTTGAAACTCGCGCTCTCCATTGAAACCCCGACTCGAAATGTGACCGTATTTTCTACCTAGTGATGAAATATGGATCAAAAGGTCAGTTATAAGCAATTGTTGACAGCCTGAGTGTGAAAAGAAGTTGATTTCCTTGGTCACAATCCTTTCAAAGCAGTCAAGTTCCGTCGTGCATTTTAGACTCGAACATGTCAGTAAATGTCTTTGACTGAACCTTAGTAGGTGTCAACGGCAGACAAAGTACCCTTCCTACCCCAGCCTTTTATTCCCAATTAAATACTAGCTACCAATCATTTTTCATTGCCGTTGGCCCTTATTCATAAAAATAAATCCCTATGCCCTGTAGGATTTCGTCCAATCATGGTCTATCCCAAGACACAAAACCTCATCCACGCTAAACACCCCTCACCCCTTGATTCATGTCTATCCTTCATCTTAAACTAGGTATTGTACAAGTTCATTCTTAAATCCTTCCGTCTTTTCTCTATATATTAGATATTCACAACCATTCTTCGAAATTTAGTAATTGCCCTGAAGGAATCGAATGAGAGAAGTCGACCAATGTATTTCCATTCTAAGATTTAAGACTGAATTCCATAAGAATTTCTTGTAAATATTAACAAGGAAATTAAAATGTGTCGGATTTAGGATAGACGTTATGGATTTATATTTGTTGCCCCTTATGCAGGAAACCATACCAAGGTGTTTTTTTATTTCTCAGTTGCTTTAGAGATATTACATTTTTTTTATTGTTAATTACTCCATTTTATAGCGTGAAGAACGGACCTGTTATTTATATGAATTTCGTATAAAACTAAAGTATTTATGGATTTATACATCGATATTTGTGTCACTTGTCTAATTTTATTACAGGGTTAAAATTATATACTTATATGTTTATAAAATGTTTTGTTTAGAGTTAATAGGCTTAAAAAGATAGGAATGAGCCAAAAAAATGATCTTGATGTTGTTAATTGATAAACAAAAAATGTTCAGCTCCAGTTAAATATACGTAAACAAAACGCATCCATTTTGTATACTGCTCCAGCTTTGCCTCAACTAGATATCCATTGGTGTTTCCCTCATAGAAATATATTAAGTACTTACTATGCATACAGAAATTATTCAAAAGTATTTATTTGTGTTCTTGTAACGTAATTCGATAGAACATAGGTCGGTGTATTATGCTTTTGTCCTTTTTTCTAGACAAATAAACTAATATCTTAGAAACCTTTTATTTGAAAAAGAGTCAGTCGTAGTTCACTTATTAGGAGAGGATAACAACACAATAGATTAGAACCTGATGTATGGTCCTTCAGTTTATGTGTATTAAAAGAAAAAAACATTGCAGTAGGCGAGAAGAATATTTGGCTTCTGATATCAATTTTACTTCACAAATCATGGTATTTTAGAATACTGCCTAAACTTTCCATATTTTCTTGATAGTGGATTGAATTTTTAGATACAAAGATAAAGATCATTAACAATGTTTAAAAAAATACCATCCTCTTAACTGCAATATATTTTTCTTATTTTACTGTGATAGGGCAACTAATCCGAGTAAAACCATTTCGTATGTAATTTACTCTTGGCCAAAGTAGATATTAGGTAATTTTGCTAAATATAACGTATTTAACTACCGTGTGATTTAGAGTGAACATGTCCATAATGATTAATCACGAATCTCCCTATTATTAACATGTCCATGTACCCTACAGTAATATAAGAGATTTTTTTGTGAAATAAAAATATTTTTAATGGTTTCTTTTTATCTTAAATTTATTGTTTTATTCAATCGGAAATAAAATCAGGGTTCGGATGATCCCCAATAACATGAGTCAGCTTTCTCAATCTTCATCTACAAACTTGTACTCTCTAGAAAAAAATTGGTGTCCCAATCGTAGAGAGCCTTGACTAGAAATTATCTCTAAAATCACCTACACCAGGGATGTCCAAACTATGGTGGACAAAAGCCTTTAGTACTTAAGTGCTTGAATGTAATCAATGGGTGCCAAATGAAATGGCTCTGAATTGGTGTACAGAAAAGGATAACCAAGAGTAGGAATTTAAAGAAATAGTATAGTGGAATTGGCATTTGCTAACAAAAGGCAAGTTTGGAAAATTCTTTTCTCTTTTCAGGCAATTGAATTTTTAAGACACTCTTCTTTATAGAACATTAAAAGTTACTTCTCACTCGTACAAAAGCAAAATCTAAAGACCGTTCAGGATCTTTTAAGAAAAATCGAAAAGTTTGTTTCTGTGATAGCCAGTAAAAGGCCAGGATTTTTCGAATAAACGGTATTTGGTAATTTTAAGTTGGGTGCACAAATCGAAATGACAGATTATCACTAATCATCATCATCACTAACTCTATAATTTAAGAAGGAAATTTTTTTTAGTATTTGAATAATAATTTCATTTTAGTTTGGTTATGACTTATGTTTTTTTATCAAAGTTCGGAAATAAATATGAGTATCGAAATTTTGTGAATTTTTTAAATCCCAAAGAATTAAAAATGGTGAAGTTCAGAAAATTTATTTTTATATATCTTCTTCTATAAATCTATATTTTAGCAACGTGATATTTTGAAAGGGCAGAAATTTAGTTTAGAGTTCCTTTTTAAAAATTATTATAATTAGCCAAGTTCAGAAAATTTATAAAAATTTAACCACGGCTGCTTTTTTAAAAAAATGAATCTTAGTAGCGAAGCGCAACCTACCCCCGTAGTGGGGAGTAGCGAAGCCATTGCCTGGTTAGTTAAAATAAAAATATAAAATCTCGAGTCCAGATCGAATTCTTCTGAGGCATATTAACCGAGATCATAGCATCACTTCCCAATTTTTAATAATTCTTTGAAATACTGTAATGTTCCTGAAAAATGTTACGCCTATCTTTCAAAAGGGAAAGAAAAGTGATTCCACAATTATAGTCCTATTTGTTTAACGTCTATTGTTGGTAAAGTTAAAACTTTAAAGTTTAAAAAAGTTAAAGTTTGCTGGTTTCCGTCCTTCTATCAAGCTATCTTGCTTCTCGGGCGGACGTCAGCCAGCCTCAACTCCCCACTCCCCAACTCTCAGATCACACAACAATTCTTGACACACAGAACCCACAACAAAATATTAAGTGCACCACCTCCAACCATACACAACTCAGAACAAACACTCACAAAGCAGATCAGAAGAACATTAGCACAGATACGAACAAGCATACACAAAATATCTCCCACCACCAATACAACACCAAACTGCCCCAGATGCCTAACACAGATACACGAGACACATCTCTGCAACTGCCCACAGACACACACACAGACTTGGACCCGGTGGATCTCTGGGAGAGACCCCAGGAGGCGGCGGGTCTGCTCCTGAGATGGTCCGGGGAGCTGGGGTGGGACCTGCAATAGGTGTGAAGGTCCCCTCGCTGACACACTTTCGGGCCGGGGACGGTCGCCACCACCACCACCAGTTCCCTAGTAAATAGTGTCAGCATAAAAAGAATCAGGACGGAGATTTAAACTGCTGACCCATCGATTGCCGGGCAAGCGCGCTAACCACTATGCTGATAGTGATTAAGAAGTAAATATTATTCGTCTTAATTTTTAAAAAAGCGTTCGATTTGGCTTATGGAGAATCATCTAATTGGGTTAAAGTCACTAGTCTTGTGCAGCACGGGTCAGTTTTTGGTACTGCCATTATTTGTTGTTTCGTAAAAAAAAAAACCAGATTCAAAACTATTAAGCAAGATTGGCAAATTTGCGGACGAAATGGAAACTTTGATCATATGTTAGATTGCCATCGATTAGAGAACATGTCTAAGTGATCGAAGTGTATTAATTTCAAGCAATTTCAAATTTTCGAAACTGCTTCCAAATAAGCAAATAAAGCACTAGGCTGTATTATGAAGAAGAGTCGTGGGTCTTCAGCTATAAAATCTATCTCAGTTCTGGTGTCCTTATGTGCAAAAAGATATCGTCACATTAGAGAGAGTACAGCGACGGGCGCCAAAACTCATTCAAGAGTTGCGAAACAAACCCTATAAAAACAGATTTAAATAATTGAAATTGGTCTTACTTGAAGAGCGGCGCATTCGTGGTTAATTGCCGAAGTCCTCGAGATTCTTAAAAGCTACGATAATATAAACTTTGATTCACTATTTGAACGCACTAAAAACAGCCTGAGAAAAAAATGGTCATAATTTGAATTTAAAACGTTGTCAAATGAATATTGCGGGGAAACGTTTTCGGTTATAAAATCGTTTTAAATCTGAACGCTTTTCCAACGAAGGTAGTTCAATATACGTCACACAACATGTTTGAAAATAAATTAAACAAGCACCCATATTAAATCACAAGTAATAATAACCTAACCATAGATTAACGTGCTACTTGATTTTTTTTTTTCTCTGAGATCTTCCAAAATACCTCCTTACCTGACTTTTCTCACTTTACTTAAGACTAAGGTAAGCATAGAGATGGTTTTTTTTTCTGAAAATTTTGCAATGTTTACAAATGGCTTTCCTTTTATCAATATGTGGACTATTGGCTGATTTCTTCCTTACACTCAAAGCTCGTTAAGATCATCCTGTTTCTTATATATTCATGAAACAATGCCCTACCAGAGTTACATATTTTACAATTATTAACCTTTATGTTTCAGGTTACTAATGGTTTTCACATTTGTATAGCAGCATTCAGGAAAATCCGAACATATTTAGAAAATGTATGTGATAAAAGGATAACGCCACAAAGCCAATATTTAAGGTTAGGCCTCCTTCATATAACTGATGATTATACCGAGCAAAATGAAGCAAATTCAATCTGGCATCTTTTATATAAAGAGACGCTTTTGTACCCAAATATTTTAAAAAAGGTGATTAAAATATGGGAAAATTTCAGACACATAACTTTATATTTAACTGTGTTAGTATCAATTTAATACTCGTACTTTACCGATGGTGCCGGATCACAAAATATTTTTGTTTATTTTTATAAGATTTAAGATGTTAGGAAAAATGAGTAAATTGTTAATTCAATAGAATAGCTAGATAATCTCCATTTGAATCAATAACATATGCCAATGGCCCAAAAGCTTCATGATGCCTGTTTTATAGAATTAAAGAAGTCTGAAGGCAAAGAAGTGACTAATTTTTATGCATTTAATAAATCATAGTGTTCATCACCAATAAAATGTTCAAAACTTTGGAATAAGTTGTAAACTGAAGGTGAAAGATCGGGTAGAATATAGGAAATGTGCAAAACTTACGAAATCTGAAATTTTTAATCTTGGAAGAAGCCATTCTTCTAGTATGGAGGGGCTCATTTTGATGAGGACCTCTTCTCAAGTTGTTTCATTAAATCGGTTGCGTTGTGCACTTGATCCATCATTGGTGGAAAAATTGTGAATGACACTTCTCATATCCCACCAAACACTCGACAAAGCCTTGTTGGGGAAAAGGACCTACCGGATATTACAAAAGTCCTGTCACAGTCGTTACGACGCTCTCAACAAAGGATACAATGATAGTTTTGATGCAGTTAGACACGTTTTTATTGTTGTAACATATAAATATTTGTTGATATTATAATATTAATTAATGTGGCTACCCTCGGCGGCGAGCACGCACTCCAGGGGAGACTTGAAGGAAACTGCGCACACTTTGCGAAAGAAGTCCTTCCTCATGAAGGCCCATACTCGGTTGAAAGAGGGCTTCAACTCATCGACGTTCCCGTGACAGACTTTGCGGGCCTTGCCCTCAATATGCACTCACAAGCTGTAGTCGATGGGATTGAGGCCTGGCGACAGCGGTGGCTAAAGTTTCTTCGGCCAGAAGTTCATGTCTGACCTCAACCACTCTTGCACGGTCTTGGCTGTTTGAGCCAAGCGACCGTCCTGCTGAAGGCCGTATCCGCCATCTTCGTGATCTTTCTCACACAGGGCAGGACTTTCTTAGCCAAGATGTCCTTGTAATTGGCCGCGATGAGGCTGTAACCGGTCGCGAACCACACCGAGGGAATATTCTCGCCATTCGAAGCCCCGACGCCAAGCATCATCACGGAGGCCGGTGATTGGTCGTTGAATCGCAGCGGACCTTAGAGACATCCAGGCCGAAGCTTACCAAGATTGTTGGTGACCGGATCGACCGTGAAGGTTTTGTTGATCTAAAACTGAGAATTTGATTGCCATGACTCTTCAATTCGTTTAATAGGCGATGGACATCGCTCGTATACAGTCTATGAGCAGAAAGCTTTCTATGCACCCCAAGCTCTTACCGCTCTCGCCCTTGACGGCCCTGGACACTGTAGCAAGCGAGATGACCTTCTTTGCGAGAGCTGTCATTTTGATCTTCGGAGCACTTTCGAGGCCGTTCTGCATGAACGAGGTCTATCTTTGAGTCTTCCCTGGCTGTCGTTGAGCCGCTTTGGTGATGTCGGATTTGTTGTGGTCCACGAGCGAGAGAGCAGAGATCTCGATTCTTTTCACTACCATCTCGATATACTTGCACACAATGTAAAATACGTTTTAATGACAAGTGCTGGAAAAGTAGAGCGTTTGGTTTGGTTGACGGAATTATTGCTATCACACACGTAAACCTCTCGAAAGATCACAAAAATCCGAGTGTAACAGAACTTTTGTACAGCGTAATAATGAATACATAGCGAATAATATACCGATAGGATTGCGACCTCTTCGCATGAACCAAAGACCTGTGGTATGCCGTTCACATTTATATTTTGGTGAAAGTGGCCAAAGAGAAGGGAACACGTTCAAATGCAACCTTCCTCCAGGCCATCTTCGCTAGCCCCATTGGATAGCTAGCAAGACATGCCATTGCTAGCGCGACCGCTAAAATGAATAAAATAAAGTGCGAGTTTCTAATGGATACGGGGGCGAGTGTGTCAATAATCCCGGCTAAATTGGTGCGATCGAGTGAATTATGCAAATCTAGTGTGAACAGTACGACGGCTAATGGTAGAAAACTTTAAATGCATGGCCAGGTGCACACGGATATAGTTATCCCTAGTCTTCGCCGGTAATTCAGGTAGTCATTTGTCGTCACGGATACCACATCGCCGTTAATAGGAATTGAATTTATGGGGCACTTTAATCTCTTGGGGGATTGCGTGCACGACATCCTTATCGACAACCAAAGTACGCTCATATCAGAAGTGAAACGATCCCGGGAGCCTGCAGTAGCACTAATCATTAATGACCTACAAAACCTACCGCCCGGTTGCAAGGCCGAGTTAGAGAGGTATGAAGCTTTGTACAGCCCCGTGCCCATTAATCCCTCCCTGCCTTTGCCCAACTCAGTGACGCACACAATTGAGACTAACAGTGCACCACCGACATTTGCATGACCAAGACCTCTTTTAATAGAGAAGCTGCAAGTTGCAAAAGCAACCTTCGAAACGCTATTGAAGGAGGGGGCGTGCGTCCATCGAACTCTCCATGGGCTTCGCCGACTCAAATGGTGCCGAAGAAGTCGCCGGGTGAATAGAAGGTGGCCGGCGACATCCGCGCACTTAATCCCAACAGATATCTATTGCCAAGAATACAAAGCGTGGTGAACCACCTCAATGGTAAGACAATGTTTTCAAGGTTGGACCTGGTTCGTACCTACCATCAATTCCTTATAAGCCCGGCGGACATAGTGAAGACGATGTGGTAACGCCCTTTGGTTTATGGGAGTACATGAAGCTACCCTTTGGCTTCCGCAATGCAATGCAGTGCATGTTCCATCGACACATGGATAACCTGTTTCGGGGATTAGGGTTCGTTTATGTATATATATAGATGATATCCTGATATTTTTGGACAATCTGGAAGACCATTTGGATCCTTTAAATCAAGTTTTCAGAATCCTGATTGAGAACAGTCTGAGGATATCCCCGAAAAAAATGCGAAGTAGCAAAGGAAGAAATTGATTTTCTAGGGCATCATATTTCGGCGGAAGGAATTTGCCCACCTGCCAAGAAAATAAAAGAAATTGAGGACATGCCTCTATCGAAGGATTAAAAGGAACTACGACGATACTTTGGCATGTTGGGGGTACTAACAAAGGATGATTCCCAATTTCGCCGTGATTACAGCCCCGTTGACCGAGCTTGCATGCCTGCAACCTAAGGCTCGTTAGCTCGAATTGAACAATGATGCGCGAGAAGCATTTGTAAATAATAAATCGGCTTTGATCAATTCCGCCAAGCTCTATCACCCACTGCCCAATGATTAGCCATATTAGCTGGTGACGGATTGCTCCCAATACGCGACAGGTACTGCCCTTCATCAAATGGTAAATAAATCGCCGCGACCAGTGTCATTTTTCTCAAACAATCTAAGCACATAATTGAAGGTTGCGATGTTACCTTATGCACAGAACACAGACCACTAGTATCCGCCTTTTCGTTGCCATTGTGTGCCAAAACAGACAGAAATCAACGCCATTGGACAACTATTTTGAAATACATCAGCGATATCACCTACGTGCGTGGTCAGAACAACGCAGTTGCTAATTGCCTTTTGAAGAACGCCAATTTCGGTCCAAAATGACTCATTTGACCTCCGAGTTTTGGCAGCAGTGCAGGATAATAACGAAGAAACAAAAGAATTTCGCTCACGATTATTTTTTTTTCCTTTTCCCGTAGAAGCTCAACTATGGTGTGAAGTAACATTAAGATACCCACGACTATTCGTCCCTAAAGCATACAGAAGGATTATCTTCAATCAGTGACATAATTTGCCACACCCTGGGATCAAGGCATCCCTTCGTCTTATTAAGTCTCGATACTTCTGGCCTAATATGGACAGGGACATCCGCTCCTGTACATGGGAATGCATATCCTGCCAATCCTCCAAAATCGATCGTCACACAAAATCTCCAATCCTGCCCACTAATATTCCGTCGTCAAGGTTCGAAACGGTGCATATCGATATCGTTAGACCAATTCCACCGTGCACACTGTCTCGACAATCATACATACCCGTCGCACAATCGGTATTTACTATCATGCATTAATCGAGCTACAATATGAATCGAAGCTTTACCGATTCCGGCCGTAAGTGCTGCAACGGTCACTTTTGCTTTTAAGACGGATGGATTTCCAGATTTGGAGTCCAAATTGTTCAAGGAATTATCAGCCCTCGTTGGTTTCCATCGTCTCCGCATAACGGCGTACCGCCTCTCCACGAACGGGATTGCGGAAAGGGCACAGAGAACTTTGAAATTATCTATAATGGCCCGTCAGCAAGGTTGGCTGATGGCCCTTCCGGTTATTCTCTTGGGCATTCGCTCTTTGCCTAATGACTCGGGATTTTCACCTTTCACGGTAGTCACAGGGACTACATTAATGTGTCCGAAACCCTTGGTTTCGTGTTCAGTGTCGAAAGCCAATTCGAAATTCATTAAGGAGTTAGCCACAACCATGGCACAGGTCGATTTCACATAGACATTCGAAGAACACCTGCACTCGGTGCCCAAGCTTTTCGTACCCAAAGATCTTCATGAGGCAACGCAAGTGTGGGTCCGAATAGACTGTATTCGCAAACCACTAGAAGCGCCATATGCTGGCCCTTTCCCAATGATCGAGCGCGACGACAAGGTCTACAAATTGGAGTTCTTTAGTGGTAAGCAGGACACTGTCTCAGTAGACAGGCTAAAATCGGCGAGGCTTCCTTCCTCGTATAGTAGTAATGGGCTAGCTAATCGGAGACTACCGAAGACTCATGTAGGAGATAGGAGGACGCGCTTTTGCACTTCGTCTCATGGAGAAAAGGAAACAAAGGACAATGACGTCGAAGGAAGTCGAAGAGAGACCTCTCCAGGCACCATTATGAACACCGATGAACCGGACATCTCCACACGCTATAGGAGATGAGTTACATTCGCCAGAGACACGTCATTCTTTTATTTTCGAATTCGGTGCTGGTCGATTTATTGACCCGATTTATGTATGATATTAATGTAGAGAGGCATGGGTTTGGACGCCTCGATATTTGTGGATATATCTATAGCATGTATTATATTTGATCATATAGTGTAATCAGAAGAATTAGTAAATACCCAGAATTGTTGATTAAATATATATTTATATATTTCTCATCAAAGCCATGTAAGAGTGTAGCAGGATTAATGCAACAAACTGTTAACCCCAAGTCGATGCTTATTATGTCTTGTCTCTGTTACTCCATATCTCAAGGAAGATTCTTTGTGGCATTCAAATTGTAAGGAAAGTAGGCCTGTGGCACTCAAATTGCAGGATAGGGAGGTCCAGCGAGGAACCCCCACAAATGGGCGCTCGGTGGATCTATGAAATCCTGAAAATGGGTATACGCATGAATTACTGAAGTAATATGCCATGTAATAGATAGTGAACCAATGCAAGATAGAGAGAAATAATATATCACAATTGTATATTTATTAAGAAAATATGAATAGAGAAAAGAGGATCGCCAGAGTCTCTCACGCGGTCACACACAAACATACGCACGCTAGGAAACAGCTGCCAGACGGAAAGGTATCAATGATAGATAGCAGGGACAAGCTGAACAATAAAAGAGTAATGTATGCCTTGAACGGTTAAAATTTCTAAGGAACTGTAAAAGGCAAGCGATCTCTCTGATACTGGATAGGCCCAAACGTTAAAAAATATGTATGTTAATTAGCTGCACATAATTCTTGTAGCTCCGCCCAACGAAGGAACTGACGAACATTCCTGATCTTTGGCTCCGCCCCGCGTTCAGGTCAAGTGAAAAAGGTCACGTCCCTTGGAAACGATGTGGTGGAGCGAATGTGAGTGTGTGAAGGGGCCATTCTCCCACCCTTTTTCCCAATACACTCGCCCTCCTTCTGTAAGAATGCGTGTGTAAGTGGGATTGGGTTTTTTTATTATATTTTCTTTTGTACATATGTATTTGATTTCATGTTGTATGAATAAGGTTATTTAACATCTCATGTTTTTTTATTAGCTACTAAATATTAAAGATTTTATGAGACAGCGTTAAAGTACCAGAATAGAAAAAAAACAAACAAAAACATTGCCTGCATTTTGCAAGAGCGACTGTAACGAAAATATTTTGAAGATATTTAAAGAAGATATAAGAAGTCTTCTAAGAGTACTTGACTAGATCTTAAAGACAACTGAGCTCCGAGGTGGCAGGCACCATAAGCCTCGCACACCCAATTTTGTCACAAGAGTGACTGCCGACAAGATTTTCCCCCGGGGAGGCCGGCAAATCGTAAACCGTGGTACCACGTAAGAAAACTCCTTTTTGTTGTCTCTTGTTTTGGTTGTCCCCTTTTGTATATTCACTCTTAGTATTAATATATATTTTTTGGATTGATTGGGTTCCAAGATAGGATTGTTTTAGTATATATATAAATGGGCTCATTGGGTGCATATTTACCCATATTTTTTGTAAATATTGTATTTTTTTTTTTGTTAGTAAAGGACTGTACATACAATCCGTTTCATTCTCCTTCGATTTCTCACGTCTGGATTAGTGTAGGAAGCGGGTTGGATCGATTGGGGTTAGTCTAAATTTTTCGGCCCGCTACATTTGGCGCCCGAATAGGGACGTGAGACTTCGAAACCGGGAGCGTGACGGGATTGGATTGCAGTCCATACCCAATTAGCGTGGCAGGTAGTTTGGTTGTTTTTCACCTTTGTCTATCGCTGTTACTAACCTGGGAGGATGGCTTCTGTGGAACAGGGCCTCCATGATGAGATTGTGAGACTGAGGCTGGAATTGAGGCAGAAAGAGGAGGAATGTATGATGTTGAGGAACGTAATTGATGGATGGAAGAGTGATGTGATGAGTATGGATGAGAAGACAGACAAGATGAGGAAAGAAATGGATGAGAGACAGAAGCAGGTCGACCAACGGATGAAGGACTTGTATGACATGATGAAGGGGTCAGGACCGGCCCCAGGACCCTCGACCTTGACCCCTGCTCCGACTGAAGGGGATAAGACTAATGGAATCAATGGGAGTGTGTGCGAGTCTAGAGAGGATAGGGTGATTATGAGTGATAGGAAGGACGGAGAATGGAAGAAAGTTGAATGCAAGAGAAGAAGGAAGAGTGGTGCAAAGGGGAAGGATAGGAAGGTAAGAGGCAAGAGTGTGGACTCATTGTACTCGGATGAAGGAGAGAGTGATGGTATGATTGATATGAGTGAGAGTGAAGGCAGCTCAAGTGAGAGTGAATTGAATGTGGGAAAGAGTATTTTGATAAGGGAAGTGCCAAAGATAGATAGATTTAGGTTACATGGTGGGAAAAGTGTGGAAGAATTCTTCGGGGAATTTGAGCGATATTGTAAGCTCAAGTACCCGGAGAATAAGGGATACTGGATGAATGTTTTGGGGGAATGTTTGGAGGGAAAAGTATTGGAGTTTTTCCGCGTGATTACAAGTGTGGGGGAACCAAGGTACGATGTGGTGAAGAAGCGGATGATTGGACAGGTGAAACGAATGAAAGAGAGTGTGAAGTATAAAAGGGTAAATGAATTTGAGAAGGCTCGAATGGGAAAAAGTGAAAGTGTGAACATGTATGCACATAGGCTTGAGAGTATGGCAAGAAAGAGGTATGGTGATGATGATGTAAATGAATGTAAACCACTCATGAGGAAGTTTTTGGACACGACCCCGCGAAAGGTGAGTGAATGGCTGAGTGGAAAGAGAAAGGAGAGAATGAGACTGACAGGTGAACGGTTGATGTGGGAGGATGTGTTGGAGCTGTTGGAAGATGGACGATTTGATGATGAAAGCGATCTAGAAGAGGATGGATGGTACAGTGTGAATGTTGGGGGTAAGAAGCCCAGGAGCTTTCATCCACCCCAGCAGTATGTCAGCTACAGGGATGCCCTGAAGGTTGCACCAGCTGGAGTGATGTCGAACTTCCTGGGCCGGCAGAATGGATGGGTAAATGGAGGGTGGTCGAATGGAAGGGGACAGATGAATTTCAAGCGTGGGAACGGATATATGAGAGAGAAACCGAGGTATGTCCCAGCAAACGAGAGATCGAATGGTGGGAGAAAGATTGTGGAATGTCATCGGTGTGGAAGGAAAGGTCATATGTTGGCAGAATGTAGGTGGACGTCTGGTGCATGTTTTGGTTCTGGTAAGAAAGGGCATATGATAAAGGATTGCCAGGAAAGTGTAAAAGAGTGCTTTGAGTGTAAAGAAATAGGCCATTTGAAGAAAGATTGTCCGAGGTTGAATGGTGGAGCAACTGCTGGGGGGAGTGTGAAGTATGCTTGTGGTAATTGTGGAAAGGCTGGTCATTATGCGAGGATGTGTCGTGACCAGAGGAATGTATGTAGCTATTGTGCGATGGAAGGACATTCAAGTGAAAAGTGTTGGATTAGACTGAGAGCGCAAGGTGTGAATGGAAAGTCTGAAGCGGGAAACTGAATTGTAAGAGGGTACCTGGTGAAGTATCCTCTGGGTGCATGAGTGTGAGTAATGTGTTGGTAAGTCTGTCGAGTGTGAAAGTGCTGTCTGGTAGGAAGTATGAGTGTCTGAGTGTGAAGGTGGAATTGAATGGAATTGAGTGTTTAGCTTTAATAGATTCTGGATGCAAGGCGAGCTTGGTGTATAAAAATGTGTATGACAAGGTTAGCGAGAAAGCCCTCCTGTCTGAGTGCAAGGGTAGTTTGGTAGGTATTGGTAATAGGAGAGTGCCTGTGATTGGAATGATAAGGTCACCTGTTCGAATGCATGGTATGATGATGAATGAATGTGAATTCTCGGTGATTGATAAGGTGAGTAGTGAGTATGGTGTGATTTTGGGGTATGATTTTATGAAAATGAATCGTATGGTTGTGCATCCTGCGAGTGATCAGATTGAGAGAAAGATTGGTAAAAATGGGGTGTATAAGTTATATGTAGGGAAAGATGGTAGTGTTTTGAGGAGTGTGTTTACTGGTATTGAGGTGACTGCTATGGAGAATGTAAGACTTGTGAAGGGTGAAAGGGTGGCGGTTAGAGTGAGTTGGAGTAAGGATGTTAGTTTGAATGTGGGTAAGTACACTGTGATATTGGATGGAAAGTATGCATATTATAAGGTAAGGCGTGTTGCTTGTGTGTTTGATGGCTTGATGAGAATGAATGATCCTTTTGTATGTGTGCAGGCGGACCCCAGGGTGAAGGGACAGGTGAGGGGTATCCAAGTCGGAGATGTACTAGGACACCTCTCCACTGTCACTGAGGTAGGTATGGATGATAGCACGGATATCAGGGTGAATATTGCGAATGAAAAGACATGTGAATGGATGTATAATGAGGTGAAGGACATGGTGAAATTGGATGGATGTTTGACTGAGTATGAAAGGGAGGATGTGTATCGAATGATATTTGAACTAAAGGGAGCCCTCAGTAAGGGTGATCTGGATTTCGGGGTTGCAAAGCTCCCGGAATTCAAGATTGTCCTGAAGGAGGACTCCCCAATCTATCAGCGGCCGAGGCATTTCCCACGTCCGGTTGCTGATGAGATTGAGGAGCAGTGTTTGGAATTGGAGCAATTGGCAGTGATTGAAGAGAGTGAGAGTGCATGGAATAGTCCAATTGTGCCTGTACGTAAGCCGGATGGAAGATTGCGTCTGTGTGTGGATTATCGAAAGGTGAATGAAAGGACTGTGAAAGAAAGGTTTCCGATGTGTGTGGTATCTGAGTGTGTATATAGTATGCATGGGATGGAGTGGTTTAAGAAGCTGGATCTGGTACGGGGGTATTACCAGATGCCTATTGCTGAGGAGATCCGGCCGGTAACTGCCTTCTCTTCCACAAAGAGGCATTACCAGTTCCAGAACCTCAGCTTCGGGTTGGCTAATGCTCCCGGAGCCTTCCAGCGGGCAATGAATGTTGTGTTGAGTAAGTTTGCGAGTAAGAATGTGATTGCATTTATAGATGATATTTTGATTATGACTGAGACTTTTGAGGAGCATATGAGATTGGTGAATGATGTGTTGAGAACATTGGAGAGTGTTGGTGTGAAGGTGAAAGTGGCGAAGTGTGAATGGTTTGCGAAAGAAGTGGAATTCCTTGGGCATATGGTGAGTGAGAATGGGTTGCGAAAATCACCGAAGTATGTTGAGAAGGTGCGAATGTTTCCTAAACCGGTGACTGTGAAGCAACTGAAGTCCTTTTTGGGTTTGATTGAGTTCCAGCGAAAGTTTATACGTGATTGTTCTGGTGTGAGTAAGCCTCTGACTGAGTGGATGGGCAAGAAAGGTAGTACGGTTGTCAAGTGGAATGATAAGATGAATGAAGCGTATGAGAGACTGAAAGAGGCAGCGGCTGAAGATGTTGAATTGGCGTACCAAGATTATAGTGTAAATGCTAAAATGCTTGAATTGTATACAGATGCGAGTGGGTATTGTATGGGAGGTTTTCTGATGCAAGAGCAGCGTTTGAATGGAGAGAATGTCAGGCGAATAATTGGGTATGTATCCAAGGCTATGAATGTTGCAGAACGAAAGTATTCGACTGTGGAACGAGAGTTGGCTGCGATAAGATATTGTTTGAAAGTGCTGCGTCCGTTTTTGTATGGTGTGAGGTTTGTGATAAAAACAGATCATCAACCTCTTGTGTATCTGCAGCGTATGAAGTGGGCTGATAGTAGGATTGCAAGGACTTTGGAACATTTGAGTGACTTTGACTATGTGATTGAGTATGTGCCTGGTGAACGGAATGGAGTGGCTGATTTGATGTCAAGGTATCCTGGTACGAATGATGAAAATGTGTGTGGAGTGAGTGATCCTGAGTATTTGCCGAAAGGGATTATGAATGGAAAAGAGAGTAAGGGTTGTGGTGATTCCTTGTTTGAGAGTGTATGGAATGGTTTGCAAGATTTGAAGAGTGATGGAGTAGACGTGAGAGTGCCCGATAGTGTGGATGATTTAAGGAAGGAGGTAATGAATGAAGTGTGTAGGAAGCCTGAAAGCATTGGTATGGCAAAGGTGCGGAACTTCATGAAAGAATTGAGAGCTATGTGTATGCAAGGGGCCCCGCCATTTCAGGAAGTGTTGATTGTAGTGAGTCGTTTGTATGGAGTGATTGTTTATGTGCACTTTGGTGGTGAGAGGCCGATTGTGTACAAGGATGAGAAGATGAAGGGTTTGAATCTTAATGTGGTACATCTGCAATGTTTGAGCAGTGTGCACTACAATTGGGTGATTGAAAAGTGTTCATATATAAGAGAGAAGAATGATTGTCTGGATGAAGATGAGCGTCGTGTGGTGAGTGATGATATGGGAGTTAATGACAGTGTGGATATCAGTGCTGATGTTGGTGTGCTTGTTCCTTCTGTGTATTGCGAACATGGTGGACCTGATATGATGGAAGCGAGAGTGAAAGTTGGTGAAAGGTTTTTCTGTGGTTTGATTGATACTGGAGCGCAAGTGTCTTTAGTGAATGAGAATATTCTGAGTAAGTATAAAGAGTTTAGATGTTGCGAGCATAAACCTGTGAAGTTACGGATAAGTGGATTAGGGAATGGCATGATAGTGGCATGGGAACAGATTAGTCTGAAAGTGAGTTTGGGTAATGGTGTGAATGTGAAGCATGACTTTGTGATTCTGAAAGATGAGCAAATGCCGTGTTGTTTCTTGCTTGGTGTAGACTTTATGAGATTGAATGATTTGTCTTTGGATGCTGATAAGGATCGTCTTATGAAAGGTGAATGTGAGGTGATGAAGTTGAATGAGTGTGCGAAGAATGTTATCAAATTTTGTGGCATGATTGAGTTGGTCATGGATGATGAGAATGAGATTTTAAGTGATGATGATATTCTAGAGATGCAAGAGATGTGTCCTTTTGTTAGTGAGTTGAAGAAGTGAGTAATGATGCGTGTTGATTTGAATGAATGGCCAGAGTGTTTAAGTGATTTTAAAAGGTATGCTAAGGATTTTGTTGTTTGTATGGATGTTGTATATTTTGTGAGGCATGTGAAGGGTGGTGATGATATCTATGTACCTGTGATGTCCTTAGTTGGTATGATTGGTCTGGTGAAGGTTGTGCATGATAATTATGGGCATATTGGTAAGTTTAAGCTGTGGGAGTGTATGAAGGAGCATGTGTTCCATCCGTTTCTGAGAACTGTTGTGAATGATGTTGCAACTACGTGTGAAAGGTGTCAAAAGCGAAAGGTGCAAGGTGTGCAAGTGAAACCACCGATGTTGAAAGTTGATGCGAAAGAACCGTTTGAATTGGTAGTCATTGATTGTGTGTCTTTGCCGCGTACGAGTGCTGGGAATGTTGGTATGGTTGTGATGGTTGACCATAAAAGTAAGTTTGTGTATGCAGCGCCTGTGAGAGATAAAAGGAGTGTGACTGTTGCACGTGTGGTTGAGCAGTTGTTTTTTCCTATGTGTGTATGGAAGCCTAGAAGATGTCTTAGTGATAATGGGCCTGAATTTGTAGGAGAATTGTTTGAGCAAATGTTGAGAGAGAATGGTGTGGAGCATGTGAGAACAACTCCGTATGTACCGTCTTCAAATGGATTGGCTGAACGTACTATAAGAACCTTGTGTGAGATGTTGAGAATAATGAGTACGACAGTGAATGACTGGGATGTATGTCTGGGGAGAGTGTTGTGGGCGTATAATTCAACTGTGCATAGCGCAACTGGAATGTCCCCATGTCAGTTTGTGATGAATTTTGAAAGGCGAGTGAAAGATAGGTTTCGTTTAAGTGAAAGTGAGCAGAGTGTATGGCGTGAGGCACATGAAAGGTTCCGTTCATTTGAATTAGGTGCAAAAGTATTGAAGGTGAAAGAAGTGAAGGGTAGGTTGAATGTGTCAAAGATGAGTGAAAAATTTCATGGACCTTATAGAGTTATAAGAGTTTGGGAAAATGGGGTGACATATGTTTTGGAGAGTTTGAATGACGGTATGACTGAGAGAGTGCGGGCTCATCAGAGTCAGTTAAGGAGATGGAGAGAACCTCCTGACTACCTGGTGAGTCATCCAGTGTATGAACTGTGTAGAGAGAGAGGTAAAGTGCATGATGATGAGATTGAATGTGATAGTATGGATCTGTCTGGGAAAGCGCTAGTCTTAGTCCCAAGGAGTAGAAAGCGTACAAAGAAGAGTGAAAGGAAGAATGAAAGTAAGTCCGAGCAGAGTCTTTCTGGTATGGGGGATCTTGAAATGGAGATTGAGTTTTTGCGTAAACAGGTAAGTGATTTGGCTGGTATAAGTAGACGAATGAGTGAGCTGCCTGTGCCTGATTTTTCTGGTTTTGGGAACAGTATGAATGATAGTGTGTTTGGGCAGAATGAACCTAGTGTGGCTGATTTTTCGGGTTTTACGAATGGTAACAGTAGGGGCGAATTTGATGTAGTGAACGATGAAGTGGCTGATTTTTCAGGTTTCTGGTGGGAACCAGTCGAAGGGGTTTCTGGTATGCCTGTCGAGAATACGGGGGATGTGACTGACCTGTCTGTTTCGCAAGAGTGTACCTTGAGTTGGATGAGAGCTGTGAGTGAGGAGCTGATGAATGGGGGTATGAAGAGTGAAGGTTCTGAACGGAAGAGTATGAAAGAATTCTGTCGTGAGATGGGAGAACTGGTAATGAGGGCTAAGAGTATGGTTGACGAGATGATTAATAGTGATGATGACACTGACAGGAAGACTGATGATCAACCCCGACTGATTGCTACGCGTAGCCAGGGACCAGTAGACGAGTGTGAATGGGTGCAGAAGGATGTGATTGAGTATAAAAGGTACTGTGAGTAAGGATTGAGAGTGTATTGTGAGTGACTGTGGTCGAATGGCTTAAGGAAGGAGGGGTGTGGTGGAGCGAATGTGAGTGTGTGAAGGGGCCATTCTCCCACCCTTTTTCCCAATACACTCGCCCTCCTTCTGTAAGAATGTGTGTGTGAGTGGGATTGGGTTTTTTTATTATATTTTCTTTTGTACATATGTATTTGATTTCATGTTGTATGAATAAGGTTATTTAACATCTCATGTTTTTTTATTAGCTACTAAATGTTAAAGATTTTATGAGACAGCGTTAAAGTACCAGAATAGAAAAAAAACAAACAAAAACATTGCCTGCATTTTGCAAGAGCGACTGTAACGAAAATATTTTGAAGATATTTAAAGAAGATATAAGAAGTCTTCTAAGAGTACTTGACTAGATCTTAAAGACAACTGAGCTCCGAGGTGGCAGGCACCATAAGCCCCGCACACCCAATTTTGTCACAAGAGGGACTGCCGACAAGATTTTTTCCCGGGGAGGCCGGCAAATCGTAAACCGTGGTACCACGTAAGAAAACTCCTTTTTGTTGTCTCTTGTTTTGGTTGTCCCCTTTTGTATATTCACTCTTAGTATTAATATATATTTTTTTGATTGATTGGGTTCCAAGATAGGATTGTTTTAGTATATATATAAATAGGCTCATTGGGTGCATATTTACCCATATTTTTTGTAAATATTGTATTTTTTTTTTTGTTAGTAAAGGACTGTACATACAATCCGTTTCATTCTCCTTCAATTTCTCACGTCTGGATTAGTGTAGGAAGCGGGTTGGATCGATTGGGGTTAGTCTAAATTTTTCGGCCCGCTACAACGGGACACACACACACATATATATATATATATATATATATATATATATATATATATATATATATATATATATATATATATATATATATATATATATATATATAGATATATATATATATATATATATAGATATATATATATATATATATATATATATATATATATATATATATATATATATATATATATATATATATATATATATATATATATATATATATATATTAAACCCACACAGAGGAGAGAAACTAAGAGAGAGAGAATCATTCAAGTCGTCTGTCAGCAGCCTATTGCTATTTTTAGTCACAATCCGTTCCCTCATCCTTGAATCCTGCCCCTTTAGACTCAGCTACATAGCCTTAACGGAAAACTTACACATAGCAAGGTAGGACTCGAACGGTTCCAATTGCTCCCATTTTGGTAGGCGGAAGTTAAGAATAAAACCTACTTATGGCCGCCGTCTTTTTGAAGTCCCCGTTAGAAACTTTGGGAGTCAGAACTAATTCGATTGGGAAGACAAAAGCAGGCCTACTACCTACAAGCCCTCGATACCTTTCCAGTCACCCTCAGGCAGACTGCATGACATACACACACACGCCACTACTATAAACAGGCGACTTCAAGAAGCGCAATAACACCGAGGGCAACCTTCACCCCTACAAACTAGTGACCCCTATAACAAAATAAGTCTATAACGGGAAATGACTTTGTGGAGAAAAATGAACAATGAGATTGTTGATTCATTCCCTCCAATTATCGTTTATCAGATCATAGCAGTACCGGTTTAAGGAGGTGTGCCCCCTCCCACCCGTGTATATATATATATATATATATATATATATATATATATATATATATATATATTGTATCTCACCCCCACCCCCAATTTTCCTTTGCAGAGAGCGAAAAAATTATGTGAGGAATTTAAAAGAACTGCTTTATGGCTGGGAAGACTCAACTGAAAAAAAGAGGGTTTTATTTTGTACACTTTTTATTATTTTCTAAAGAGCAACACCCTGTACTACTATAACATAATGCAAGACTTATTATACTATGCAGTATGCTCTAGTGAAGTTTTCTATATTTTTCTTATATATAGTAATATCATATAATAACTAAAAAAAAACAACAGGAAAATGAATAATTCTTTTGTCTTGGCCTTATGTGCCTAAGGGAAAAAATTTAATTATTACTATTTTTTACATTCCCGCGGAGCCCGTAGCACGTGGTACATTTGCTACTAGGTTAAACCGGCACTGGGTCATAGGGAATCCATTTTGCCAAATTTAGGCACCATGCTAAGTTTTCGTAAATTATAAAGTCATGATTAAGCTCTTTTAACAAATTTCTAACAATTTCTTTACCATTTTTTTTCAAGAGCTGTTGCCAAGAGAAACATGATGTCCATAGCGAGGTGAATCTTTGAAACAGTGTCTACTTCTAGAACCAGAATTTGCCTTTTCGTTCATTCAAAATTTCATCGTCATGCAATTCCTACACATATTTACAGCCCAGGTAACCATAGTTATAATGAGGTTTTAAACTATAACTAATACCTATCTTCTTGTGTGGTGTTTAGTGAGGCTGCATAAGGCAAAAATTCCAGCTTTAGACCACATGATACAAATTGGAAAACTATATTTTAAAAACACGACATTGCCTTTGGGATGACCAGATATTATGTTGGTAAACAAACGGACCACTTCGATAATGTTTACAGATGGTTGATGGGAGTCGTATGTGCCCTTTCCATTAGATTAGTAGCAGACACAACGCACCGTTTTCTTTGTCTTTCTCGTGTTTTTCTTATTAGGGAAGCTTTTTTCCTCAGTTTGATTACTCTACAGTAATTCAGACCCAACCTGAGCGACTCAAATACACAATTTATTATTTAGCTAATTATATATTTATATATAAATTGTTTGCGACGAACATTTTATTTGCCTCTAAACTTTTGGCCACGAGGTTATAATGGCATGGCAGAAATTAGGTGAAATTAGAAATATGCCTCCATTTTCTTGAACAAAGGACCTGCACTCATCGATGAAAACTCTTTTAATTATGCAACCTCGTGTACTTATGCGAGAAGCTATGCTGTCAGATAAATGGACAATTCTTTTCGTTAGAATAATTATTTGGAAAGAAATGTGTAAAGAAAAAGGAGGGTGTCATTGATTAAATCCCCGCATAGGAATAAGTCGCGAATGTTATGCTTGCTTCAGGGCCTCACTCGTACCTTACCTTGGAAAATCCCTCTTATGCTTGCTTCAGGGCCTAAATAGTAGCTTACCTTGCGAGATCCCTCTTATGATTGCTTGCTTCCTAGCCTCAATCGTAGCTTACCTTGGGAGATTCCTCTTGTTCAGTACAAAACATCAGAGATTCTCAAGGTAAGTTGACGTATTTCTTTTGGTATCAATGTTTGTTTTCCACTTTTTTTTTCTTGGGCGATGCATAAGACTGCTATTTATTTCTCCTTTTCTCCTGTTAAATGCAGGAATGGGTAATTGAGAATGGGCAATTTCTTTTCCAATGTACACCAACATTCGATTATCATCCTTCATTAGTTTTCTTTTTTATATTTTCTATATTTATTTAGAATATGAATTAAATGGTAATTTCACTTATTGTATCAGTTATTTGAATGTTTCATGTATGTAATTCTCTTTATATTTTATATAGGATTTTATTTTGCCTCGTCCATATCCTTCTTCTAGCCTTAGTACCTTCCACCCTAAATTATATCACGCGCTGCGGAAAGTATACTGAATTTTTTTCTGTAAGTAGGCTCGAACGACAATTGAAGGCTATTTGTTACATGTAGGCCTCTTAGTACTTCGCTTATTCTTGTCCTTGCTTAACTTGTATTTCCGAGTAATATTGAATTGACAAGGTCCAATTTGCTACTTTTCCTTTCTCAAGTAGAGGCTCGATCAACGGTGTGAATGTTGCAAGTAGTCGATAATCAGGCTGTTGCGAGATTTTGGAGGCAGCCGTGAATTACCTCTATCACTATGGTTGAGAATTTGTAACGGGAAAGGAAGGTTGGCAAGGTACTTGGATGCCTTTTGCAATGTCCCTTTCTTGTTTTGTAAGTGGAATTTCACTTTGTTTGGGGCGGCCATATTGTTATTTTATTAATAATTTACTTTATTGTTACAGATTATTTACTTTTTCCTTATTTTGAAAGGTGAGATGAGAAGGTAACGCCCCTTCCCTCTCCATTTGAAAGAAAGGTCCTGCCTATACAATGCACGTGTGCCCTCTCAATGCTCGCTCTTGACCTTCTGCCTTTGAAAACTTGCAACTGCCTATGTGACACAACCTAACCAGACCAGGGTGTGATTAGGGGGGTGATCGGAGGAACTGCCCTCCCGATCCCACTCCTCCAAAATGTGCCTACACTCTAACCCCAAACCCAAGTAGGGTTGGGAGGCCTAACATCATTAAAATATCCCAGGGTCTGCGTAAAGGAGAAAGTGTGGGCGCATTTGTTGCTCGTGCCGACCACCCGTCTCAACTTTCAACAATCAATGTGAGAAAGAGCGTCTGGGTTGACCAATTAATATCGAATTTCATCAATAAAATTCTCACCGCAGGTTCTTACATAGAAAAGGGATACTCAGACACGTGAAAATAATCGGAAAAGGAGAAGGATAAAATCCATGAGTCGAAAATATTGTTCTAATAACTCCCTCTCAGGAAAAGGTTCGAATTAGGAAAATGTTTGAAACTTAAAACAAGTGAAATTGACATTTTTGGTCCGTCGGTTCCCGTTTTGCTTTTTTTGTTTTGGTAATACCATTATAACGATTCGGCTGATGCTAACGAAATTTGAAAGCCTTATGTTGTTTTACATTCTCTTTAGAATGATATAATTGCCAAGGTCCTCCCAAGGTTAGTCCAGGAATTGTCGCAAGTTTTGAAGGTCGTAAGGTAATAAATCAGAATAAGTGAAAGCATGCGAATATGGTCAGCAAACCTTTTTTTTTGTAATTTTGAAACTTGGACTTAAATTACCCCCATAGCAAAAAAATAGATGCTTGTTTTAAAATTTGCCCTTGTTTTTCATTATTATTAAATATGGGAATGATCTAAGCAAAGGGAAAAGGTTGTTGAAGGCAACAAAGAATATTCAATGCAATCATAGCGCGATCTTTCAGAGTAGCGACGGGTTGGATCTGAACGAGTCCCGTCATTTAATTTGAATACACTGACACAAGATCATCCATAGCTCTGTTGTTAGGCGACTCTGAGCATGACACATATTCCAGGCTCACCAATGTCTTCCTTAATCTTGAAAACTTATATACATGGAATCGCTCCAGTAATAATTTCCTAGCTATTTGGTGTTACAATCGAATGTTTCCTTTAGCTTAGGGTCCGTATTTGTGTACCATTCAGTCGGTTAGACTTTGCACACGTCTTCCTATTTTTCCCTGCACTTTTTCGAATATTAGAGTAAGGCCCCATTGGATTACATTGTGAGAGGAAGCTTTTGTGAACAAAGAGTGTCGAGTGGGATCGTTTTGAGAAGAGCCGTGACAGATTAGGGACTATTTCTCTCTCTCGGTGCCTCTTTCTTTTCTTAAGAAGGTAATATACTAGCCAAGGTGCGTCTATGGGCGCTGGCGCCCGGAAGCTACGAGAAAACCTTTCATTTTTTAAAAAGGCTAGCTATATTTTGGTACTTGGAGCATCATAGATATTTCATGATCTGAAATGCCCAAAGAGCAGAAGATGGTTCCCTCATGCCCAACTTCCGAAGTAATACTTAATAGGCTGTGGTTTCCTCAATGAATCAAACCGAACGCAACCGTTCGACAGGACCCTTCCCGACAACATGTATTAAACACAAAGATGAGGTGATGGTTGAATTTCCCATTTAGATCTTTCAAATCAAATTGATGCTAGAATGACATATCTGCCCTCAGAGCACATTTTACACCTGGGTTTGATTCAAGTAAAATTTTAGCAACTATTTTCACAAGCCAGAATAAGAGATTGCCTCTCTTTCTCAGATGTGTTTGTTCTGAAAACCGATGAAAGTTTTGATTTTAAGTGTTCTACGAAAGTTCGTTCGAATTTGCGCCCAGAGATAAGTCCATTGATAGAGAGATGTAGGACCTTTGAGAGCAAAATCAATTAGGAACCGTACTGGTCTGAACTTACTCACCAATCTTTAATAAAAAAAGCTGGAATGGTGAGATGAGGAAAAACACCGGTGCTACAAAGGTTAACCAAATAGTGGCGTCCTAGGAATAATTCGCCGCTTGAGGATATGGAATTAGAACCTTTGTTGGAAATTGGGATAAAAAATTTGAAATATAAATAGTTATATTAACAAATCGAAACGAAAGGGCTACTTCTGATAAAGTTGACGTAGAAGGAAGCGGCAAAACGGGAGGAAACGCATGAGAATCTGAACAGTGCTTGGGAGTAGATTTGGCAGAAAGTTTCGGACCAGAGTTACGCAAAGTTTCCTTGAGATCCAAGTTTTGTTCGCAATGAGGAGTGTTTGCTCCTGTATGCGAACGTTCATTGAGGTGTTAAAGTTTAGCAAAACTAAACAAATTTTACAAAGAACCTCAGGCTCTCTTAGTACTTTGAAATTAATATGTTTGAATTTAATAATAAAAAATTGGCTTCATACACGCTGAAGCATATTTCTCCTTTCGAAGTTGTCTACCATTTAGACGTGTTGACAAACCGACCTGTTTTTTGTAAGGGTCAATGGCTAAGTTTATGAGGCATTAAGCTCTTACAACTGCAACATCTAAGTTTAGCTAACATTCAAACTACTGTATCATCCTGCCCCTAAATGAAACCGTAAATACGTTATCATTCACAGCCCAAATGATTTTAAATAAATAAATTATGAAGATATATATATATATATATATATATATATATATATATATATATATATATATATATATATATATATATATATATATAAATACATAATTGCAGTAGGAAGGATACGACCATCAATGACATTCTTATTTATCCCAAGCAACGTTTCGGATTACCCAATCCATCATCAGGCTAAAGGGATAAACACAATTTGTGAGGCGAACAAATGTTAACATAAACTAGATACAAATCAAAAGCAAAATAATTTAGATAGTGAACCTATAAAATTAAAAGTATTAATAATTGCAAGTACATATACAGATAAGGAGATGAACAAATTCATACCTGCTGTCAACGAGTCAGGGGAAAGACTAAGAAATTTACCCCAAATCGGACACGATTATGGGTAGTTTGTTGTCGGTAGAATATTAACAGGTCTGAAGCTGGTTGGTTGTGGATATTACCGATAATGGGTGGCAGTTATCTAGTTTATGTTAACATTTGTTCGCCTCACAAATTGTGTTTATCCCTTTAGCCCGATGATGGATTGGGTATTCCGAAACGTTACTTGGAATAAATAAGAATGTCACTGATGGTCGTATCTTTCCTACTGCAATTAAAATTACGCCTTCTTAGAAGCAACCTTGTTGAATATATTTATATATATATATATATATATATATATATATATATATATATATATATATATATATATATATATATATATATATATATATATATATATATATATATATATATATATATATATATAAGTATTCAATTATGTATGAATAAAATAAATGTACTTGGAAGTGAGGTTATTATAGAATAGCACCAATAATTACAACTAATGCGAAGAAGATATCTGTGGTGAGAACGAAATTCAAGATGGCGTCTGTAACTGAGCTGTTTTTCATAGAATATGTTGTTTCACGGGAATAAATGAACTATGCCTTACCAGAATAATTTAAGATGACGTAAGTCTTAAAACATGCCGTTAGTTGGAAGTTATTTGTAGAATGAGAAGTTTCCTAGTTTAAAAAAAATTATAATAGTTTGATAAAATAATTTTATAATCGTTTGTTAAATTTTGATAATACGAATGAATTTGAAAAGAGCCTTCACGTTGGAGTCTGAAAGGGATTTGATTGTACGTGCAAAAAAAACAACATTTCCGGCACGTAATTAGCTAAACATTTACCTCACTGCTGCAAAGAGATGTAAATTTATTTACCGTTATTTCACCAACACTTTACAAATATCATACTAAAGAGAGGAGTTAATTTGAAAATGTGAGATAAGAGAGAACTCTCTATTTGTAAAAAAGATGCCAGCCAATACAAAAAGCATGTGCCCTCTCAATACTCGTTCTTGACCTTCTTCCTTAGAAAACTAACGAAAGGACCTTACCCAACTCTTAGACAGAGGTGGAAACATGATAGAATAATTCCCCTCCCGATTCCAGACCTCCAAAATGTTCCTACAACCTAACCCAAAACCCAGGTAGGTGTTGGAGGCGTAACTTCATTAAAATATCTGACTGACCAACCGTCTCAACTTTTAACAACGGATTTGAGAAAGTGCAGCTGCGTTGAATACTTCATTAACGTATTTTAACAAAAAAAATATCAATGCTCGACACATATCTTACACGAAAAGGCATACCATACGCGTGAAAATAGACGGAAGAAGAAAGTGGCAGAATCGATCTTTCAAAAATATTTTCTAGCAAATTACACGCAAGACGATTGCCCTGAAACTCCAGCTACCTTAAAATTGGCAAACCACTAACATTGCCTAGGACGAGTCAACAAGGAGATAGTCTCAAACTCCACTGTCGTGGTATACGTTTGTTCCGTACATGAATAACTCTGTTCCTTTTTTCTCTAAGAGTGCTATACTTTTTTCTTTTATTTTGGTTCTTTAACCAAGAAGGATTCGTAATATTATATATCTATTGCCATATGCAGCGTTTCGAGGATTTAATTAAACAACTAGGGCAAAAATATACTTTTAGTTACCTAAAAAAATGAAATATTAAAACTTTAAATATACTAAGAGGATCTAACTAAAAATTAATACTACCAATGAGTACTACGCGTTGATTGACGCAAAAATTCACTTTAGTACAGAATGGTAACTAACGAACATAAATAAGTTGGATTTCTTTTACCTTTAACTAAGAGGGAGTCTGGCGTGGGATGAACTTGACCGAGGACCTCGTTGATAAAATGATTCGAGACGCAAGGCTGAGTCGGACACACAGCTGTCCATCTCGCTGCGCGAAGGATACGTCGGTGGAGGTTATTCCGGAATAAATGCTGACCTCGAGGTAAGTAGGGAGCGTGTGGCTTCTTAACTTGACGATATAAGCAAGGGGATTGTGGATGTACGATTATTCTAATCTTTGGGTTACACTTGCGGGCTTCTCGATGATGAGACTTGACCAAGAGGTGAATCTTTTCTCGAGTGAACTTCACATTGGTATTCCTCAATGGTGAGGGATATCTCTGATTATATTCGGAAAACTGAGATAGGGGGTTTCTATGAAAGAGATTGGTATGGGAGTGATTCTCTATACCGCTGGTCTACTCTTCGATGTGACCAAATAAACAGCCTCGGGAAGAAAAATCACAGTCGGTTCCACTTCTTCTTGATTTCCTGTTTAACTCAGGGACTGCTCTTCTCTTGATTTCTACCTCGATTCTTCTTTTCACTTCTCCAGATCGAACTATATATACGTCGATCATCTCCTTAGGGGGAGGGGAGATGAGTACCCACCTTTAAGCTTCTCTCCTAGGACATCACTTTTCAACGTTGTGACCATTCGGTCTTCTGGTTTACGTCGGAGAAAGTGAAATTTCTTCTATTGGGCGAAAATAGACCTAAACAATAGAAGGCGACAGTGAGCCTGTTCATAGATTTATATTCTAAAGGCTATTCCACCCTCCTTTGTTTATATTAACGGACTACGAAATCTCCTGATGGTAATCCTTCTTTGCGAGTGATCTCGAGGATTGTTGGGACAGCGGGGCAAAGGAGAGGGGGGGGGGAGTATTGGACCATATGGAACGTAACTGTTAACGCTGTATGATCAAAGTAGCGTCTGTTTCTCCTCGCGATATTGATTTCCCCACATCCACCTAGGTTAACGGTAAGTGGTTCAATCAATGACACTAAAACTAATTCAATCACCAGAGACACGAGTCTTTCTTTGTCATGATTACTCATCATTTATTACCAGACGCTGATTTAACGAACAGACTTACCAGATACTCGATTATTTGGTAAATAAAAACACATTTTCAATCATAAAATGTAATTCTGTATCACCATTTTTAAGAGGTTGGATAATGGCTCACACGACGTGACATTTTTTTTACACAGAAAGAGAGCTATGATTTTTTTTGCAATTTCTTTGCCCATGAGCTAGCGGAGACATTGATAGGTATTGTAAGTATTGTGAAACCTACCAAAACTCTCCAAAGCGATCGCTCGAAACTTCAAATGGAAGGGTTTGACGCTACCTTTGAAGTTTCGAGTGATCGTTACCACACATTTTTCTTTGCGGTTTTCGATGTTCAGGGATTTGCCGTAACTATGGTCGATTATGAAACCAGATTTCAAGATGCAATGCCACTTAAATATATAGATTCTATCCGTCGCAGATGCCTTAGTTTCGGTGTTTTCGCGGGTCGGCAATTTACATCGGAACTCATGAGCGGGATTGATAATATGTTAACTACCAAACTTTCGTGTACAACTCCCTATCATACAGGGGGGTAATAGTCTCGGCGAACGAAATGAATGGAGCTATAAAATAAATTTTGAAAAAAGTTTGCCCATACCACCCAAGGAGTGGGATTGATATATCCCAGCAGCCTTATTCGAAGTTTGTGAAATCCTTAACGATACTAAGATTTGTCAGTTTTCAATTATTTTGTTGAATAGAAATTCGTGTTTCTCTCGTTATTCTCTGAGAACTTTGGATGACTCAGAAGGTGAAGCACACAAGTAACAATAAGCTCCAGTATATCTTTGATTTGCGACAGAGGTGGGAAGAAACGACAAAGATATGCGCTGCAAACACAGAGATAGCACGAAACAATAAAAAAAATAATTACTTTCATAGAAATTATAAAGCACGTCAGTTCAAGTCTGGGTACGAAGTACTCGTCCAACTTCTAGCATAGAGCAACAATCTACTAATGAAATGAAAGGGGCCACATGAAGTCAACGAATGCATACACGCAATGAATTACGTAATCAGCATTAAAGGTAAACAAAATGTTCCATGTAAATATGCTTAAAATGTTTATTTGAAGATGCAGTAATCCGCACTTCAGGTCTGTGCCCTTTCACAAACAGACCTCGCACATCGGACGTGCATATCTAAATTACATAAAAAAACAGAATGTTATAAAATATTTTCTAAGTTAATATACTTAAGTTTTAATCATTAACAATCAAACTGCGATGAGGTGCTGTAAGGTAAGGAAAAGAAGGGGGTCATTGATTGAAACCGCGTAAGAACATTCAATGAGCATTATTTTTGCCTCGTATCGTCCCTTGCAAGATCCCTCTTATGTTCAAATAGAAAACATCATTAACTCTCAAAGTATTAAGTCGACGTTATTTCCGTTCTCAATTTTTTAACTTTTTTATAAAGCCTAAGACTGCTCTTTCTCTCTCTCTCTCTCTCTCTCTTGATGACATACATGTACGTTATGAAAAAAACGATCTTCACGAATAATATTAATGTTAGATTATAAGCGAGCTTTTGATATATTCAGAACTGCACACTCAAAAATCGACCATCTGAAATAAGATCTTTGTTTATTAGAACCAGTCGGTTTTCCAATGTGACACAAACTGACTATTGGGATGACGATACAGCAAGCTGCCCGACTTCTTATGACCTTCCTAAGGACACAAGCGTTAACGCCACAAGCTACCAAATGATATCAAATAGGGTGCGCAATCCTCCTGCTGAATCGTGCCTCACATACATGGACATCAAGTTAAAAATTTCTTTCAACTACTCAAGGTCTCTCTTCTGGGTATACTGGATGTGCCACTAGTTTTAAACCGGTTGTTCTCTTATCTTCATAACTTCACTGATAAAGCCAGAAGATGCATCTTGCCTTAGTTATTTCCAACATGGAACACGCGCCATACCCCCTGTATTATCTGTGAAGACAACTGAAGCTTTGGACCCCCTTTGTTTGGTTGCTACTGTCCTACTGGTCTTCATTTCCTGACAGACAGGGGTTTAACGGTCTCGACTATCACTGCGTCTTTGGATGAATAGAAACGCACTCCTACACCTCTATTTTCATTGTAATCTATCGACTCCAATTTTACTGGGTATTTTTCAGTATCTTATTTCCTTAACCAATTTTAGAAGCTGATTTCGAGTCGCATTTTTGCTAAGAACCTTGGCCTTGAAAATAGAGAATATCCAGGAAGCAGTAACTGGACATATCGCTTTTGCTACGCTAGTTTGTACGCTCCATGAGGAACATTAACGTTATCTGTTCATGGAGACACCCCTAATTAGTTTCATTTCTTCCCCATATTTAAATCTTTATCTTGACTTTTACTAGTCTCATTACTTTTTCTTGACAGCTCTTGTGCATGTGGATGGAAATAAATGATCAATACAAACCGTCCTTGATGCTTGCCATCAGATATGCAAATGGCTGCTATAGATAAATTTTGAAAGTATGTAAAAGGAATATATATTGAATAATCGTTTTCATTTTGGTTATTTCCTCTGCACCTTTTTCATAAAAGATGACATGATTTTTTATATAGGCTTCTAACTTTAATCGATACAACCAATACTTAAACCAGACTGGGTTCTTTACCGTCAAATATAAGATTCTACGTCATCCAACGTGAGTTCTAATCTCATTTCTAAACTTGCAATTAGGTGGTGTTTTGTAGAGTTAGCGTATAAGAATCTTGTATTCTTATACTGGCATAAACCTCATTCTTTTAGTTTGCGAGAATTAATTTACAATATTCTTTAAGTTCGGGTCTTTTATTCAAACTATTGAGAGATTTCTAAGAGAAATAAAACAACTCCTCTCTCTTTGGTATTTTCTATCTAAGATAATATTGGGATAATTTTTTGCTCTAATGAAGTAAATCTTGCTAATCTAAAACAACTACTCTAATCTAATCTAATCTAAAACAACTAATCCTCGAACAATATGAGATTAGGTATCCAGAAGTGTCCTTTGGTTGTAAAAATATCGAAATTTCTAGAATAGCTTCTTAAAGTGAATGACATTACATTTTTGAAAGCAGACATCACTAAAATTCTTTTGATTTCCTCTAGCTTAAAGATTAATTAATGTTGTGGTTGAAATTTTATTAGGTTATGAATAAAGTAATTTTGTGTTGTGAAATAACGTTGAAGTTTTAAAGGCTATGGGATAGGTAACAAATATCGTATATGCTCCCCTCTAACTCGGCAAAATGCAGCGACTTAACGTGGCATCGATTTCACAAGTGGAGGGAAAACCTCCGGGGAGATGTTGATTCATGCTCTCTCACAAGTGGAGGGAAAACCGCCGGAGAGATGTTGATTCATGCTCTCTAACAAGTGGAGGCGAAATCTCTGGAGAGATGTTGATTCATGCTCTCTCACAAGTGGAGGGAAAACAGCCAGGAGAGATGTTGATTCATGCTTTCTCACAAATGGAGGGAAAACCGCCGGAGAAATGTTGATTCATGATCTCTCATAAGTGGAGGGAACACCTCCGGAGAGATGTTGATTGATCCATGCTCTCCGTAAAGGGTAGGCTCTCGGATTCCCATGCTTTCTCTTTCTCACCATAGCTTACGGTGTTTATCGCAGGTCGACCCGCTTCGAGGCTACCATTTTTGGCCTAAACTTCTGTAACTTACCAGTCTAATTTGCGTAGGGAAAGCGACTCATCCCCCTCCCCATTGTGACCCACTTCCCTTTTCCCCCTTTCGGATTGAAGAATATAAATGGGGCCGTGAGGCCTTTTAATTTATTCTGTTGCGAGAATTTTGCTTGATTGCTGCGCTGAATCGTTGTCCGTCACTTACCTTGACGTAATTAATTTTGGGGACACCCGTACTGGATTCCTTCGTGCAGCGAGGATTTTCTGCCATTGAGTCCTGCCAGCGTTGTCGCTGCCCCTCTGTCGGCTGATTAAAAAAGTGTTTTTCTAGTTACATTTGCAAGTGTTCTCTTTGGGAAGCCGTTCATACTGGGCACGTGAAAGCTCTCCCCCAGTCACCTCACCATCTCCTCTTTGGGGAACTATGTCATCTCTAATTCCTTCTCTCGGATCTTTGGGCCTTCGAATCATCGTTCCCCGTGGTCTCGACGCCTTTCGCCACTATATCGCCGTCTGTGGGTTTCTCCTCGCCGAAGACCGTCATCACATTAACCCTTGTCGACTTTGGTCGAATCCACTCATTGTCACCGAGCCTAATTCGCCTTGGTTCCCGACGTGGGTTATCGCTTCACTGCTCTAGGAATCAAGTATTTTGGAGTATTTCTTTCTTTTTACGTCCTCTTTAAATTAATTAGGTGTTATTCATGTAACTTTGGACCTTCGTGTAAGGGACGTAGGACAAGGCGGTTATTCTGGAAACACGTGCCACTAGAGTAGCGAAGCCTATTTCATGTTCAATGGCACGTGTTCTTTCGGCTTTAAACAACTTATTCATATAACCCAATTTTGTATGCTCGAATATCTTTTTGGTTAAAACGACTTGTGGTCGTACGATGGCGATAAGCATTTGACTTTTCTTATTGTTTGATGCCCCTCGTATAATTTGTTAACAGTCAATTTATATCATTTTAATTTTGTTGTAAATAATACTGTAAATACATTTTATGTGTGTATATATTTAACCCTTTGCGGATAGCTCGTAATTTAGCACCGTCCTGATAAATTCTGGTGAATTTCTGGTAGGTCTTTAGATCCCTGGTCTTCTATAAATTTTATGGGTGTATTTGGGGGGGGGGGGCTGTGTGAACCGAGTTCCGCGATAGCCTTTACACTCTCTCTCACAAGTGCATGGAAAACCGCCGGTGAGATGTTGTTTCATGCTCTCTCACAAGTGGAGGGAAAAACTCCGGGGAGATGTTGATTCATGCACTTTCACAATTAGAATGAAAACCGCCGGAGAGATGTTGATTCATGCTCTCTCACAAGTGGAAAGAAAACCTCAGGAGAGATGATGATTCATGCTCCCTGACAAGTTTAGGGAAAACCGCCGAAGAGATGTTGATTTATGCTCGCAAGGCAAGTGGAAGGAAAACCGACGGAGAGATGCTGATTCATGCTCTTTCACAAGTTAATTGGAGGGAAAACCTCCGGAGAGGTGTTGATTCATGCTCTCTGACAAGTGGAGGGAAAACCGCCAAAGAGAAGTTGATTTCTGCTCTCTTACAAGTAGAATGACAACCGGCGGAGAGATGTTGATTCATGTTTGTCACAAGTAGAGGGAAAACCTCAAGAGAGATGTTGATTCATGCTCTCAAAAGTGGAGAAAACCCTCTGGAGAGATGTTGATTCATGCTCTCTCCCAAGTAGAGGGAAAACCTCCTGGGAGATTTTGATTCATGATCTCTCACAAGTGGAGGAAAAACTTCCGGAGATGTTGATTTATGCTCTCTGACAAGTGGAGGGAAAACCGCCGGAGAGATGTTGATTTATTCTCTCTGACAAGTGGAAGGAAAACCGCCGGAGAGATGCTGATTCATGCTCTTTCACAAGTTAATTGGAAGGAAAACCTCCGGAGAGGTGTTGATTCATGCTCTCTCACGAGTAGAGGGAAAACCGCCGGAGAGATGTTGATTCATGCTCTCTCACAAGTGGAGGGAAAACCTCAGGAGCGATGTTGATTCATGCTCCCTGACAAGTGTAGGAAAAACCGCCGGAGAGATGTTGATTTATGCTCTCTCATAAGTGGAGGAAAAAAACCCGGAGAGATGTTGATTCATGCTTTCTCATAATTGGAGGGAAAACCCCCGATGAGATGTTGATTCATGCTCTCTCACAAGTGTAGGGAAAATCGCCTGAGAGATGTTGATTCATGATCTCTCACAAGTGGAGGAAAACCGCTGGAGTGAAGTTGATTCATGCTCTCTCACAAGTGGATGGAAAATCACCGGAGAGCATTTAATTCATGATCTCTCACAAGTGGGGGGAAAACTTCCGGACAGATGTTGATTCATTTTCTCTGACAAGTGGAGGAAAAACCGCCGGAGAGATGTTGATTTAAGCTCTCTGGCAAGTGGAGGGAAAACTGCCAAAGAGATGCTGATTCATGCTCTTTTACAAGTTAATTGTAGGGAAAACCACCGGATAGGTGTTGATTCATGCTCTCTGACAAGTGCAGGGAAAACCGCCGGGGAGAAGTTGATTCATGCTTTCTCCCAAGTAGAAGGAAAATCCCTGGAGAGATGTTGATTCATGCTCTCTCACAAGTGGAGGGAAAACCTCAGGAGAGATGTTGATTCATGCTTCCTGACATTCTAGGGAAAAGCGACGGAGAGATGTTGATTCATGCTCTCTTATAATTGAAGGGAAAACCTCCGATGAGATGTTGATTCATGCTCTATCATAAGTGGAGGGAAAACTTTATGGGAGATTTTTTATTCATGCTCTCTCACAAGTGGTGGGAAAATCGCCGGAGAGATGTTGATTCCTGCTCTCTCACAAGTGGAGGAAAACCGCCGGAAAGAACTTGATTCATGCTCTCTCACAAGTGGATGGAAAATCGCCAGGGAGATGTTGATTCATGATCTCTCACAAGTGGGGGGAAAACTTCCGGACAGATCTTCATTCATGCTCTCTGACAAGTAGAGGGAAAACCGCCGGAGAGATGCTGATTCATTCTCTTTCACAAGTTAATTGGAGGGAAAACCTCCGGAGAGGTGTTGATTCATGCTTCCTTACAAGTGGAGGGAAAACCGCCGGAGAGATGTTGATTCATGCTCTCTAACAAGTGGAGGCGAAATCTCTGGAGAGATGTTGATTCATGCTCTCTCACAAGTGGAGGGAAAACAGCCAGGAGAGATGTTGATTCATGCTTTCTCACAAATGGAGGGAAAACCGCCGGAGAAATGTTGATTCATGATCTCTCATAAGTGGAGGGAACACCTCCGGAGAGATGTTGATTGATCCATGCTCTCCGTAAAGGGTAGGCTCTCGGATTCCCATGCTTTCTCTTTCTCACCATAGCTTACGGTGTTTATCGCAGGTCGACCCGCTTCGAGGCTACCATTTTTGGCCTAAACTTCTGTAACTTACCAGTCTAATTTGCGTAGGGAAAGCGACTCATCCCCCTCCCCATTGTGACCCACTTCCCTTTTCCCCCTTTCGGATTGAAGAATATAAATGGGGCCGTGAGGCCTTTTAATTTATTCTGTTGCGAGAATTTTGCTTGATTGCTGCGCTGAATCGTTGTCCGTCACTTACCTTGACGTTATTAATTTTGGGGACACCCGTACTGGATTCCTTCGTGCAGCGAGGATTTTCTGCCATTGAGTCCTGCCAGCGTTGTCGCTGCCCCTCTGTCGGCTGATTAAAAAAGTGTTTTTCTAGTTACATTTGCAAGTGTTCTCTTTGGGAAGCCGTTCATACTGGGCACGTGAAAGCTCTCCCCCAGTCACCTCACCATCTCCTCTTTGGGGAACTCTGTCATCTCTAATTCCTTCTCTCGGATCTTTGGGCCTTCGAATCATCGTTCCCCGTGGTCTCGACGCCTTTCGCCACTATATCGCCGTCTGTGGGTTTCTCCTCGCCGAAGACCGTCATCACATTAACCCTTGTCGACTTTGGTCGAATCCACTCATTGTCACCGAGCCTAATTCGCCTTGGTTCCCGACGTGGGTTATCGCTTCACTGCTCTAGGAATCAAGTATTTTGGAGTATTTCTTTCTTTTTACGTCCCCTTTAAATTAATTAGGTGTTATTCATGTAACTTTGGACCTTCGTGTAAGGGACGTAGGACAAGGCGGTTATTCTGGAAACACGTGCCACTAGAGTAGCGAAGCCTATTTCATGTTCAATGGCACGTGTTCTTTCGGCTTTAAACAACTTATTCATATAACCCAATTTTGTATGCTCGAATATCTTTTTGGTTAAAACGACTTGTGGTCGTATGATGGCGATAAGCATTTGACTTTTCTTATTGTTTGATGCCCCTCGTATAATTTGTTAACAGTCAATTTATATCATTTTAATTTTGTTGTAAATAATACTGTAAATACATTTTATGTGTGTATTTATTTAACCCTTTGCGGATACCTCGTAATTTAGCACCGTCCTGATAAATTCTGGTGAATTTCTGGTAGGTCTTTAGATCCCTGGTCTTCTATAAATGTAAAGGGTGTATTTGGGGGGGGGGGGCTGTGTGAACCGAGTTCCGCGATAGCCTTTACACTCTCTCTCACAATTAGAATGAAAACCGCCGGAGAGATGTTTATTCATGCTCTCTCACAAGTGGAAGGAAAACATCAGGAGAGATGATGATTCATGCTCCCTGACAAGTTTAGGGAAAACCGCCGAAGAGATGTTGATTTATGCTCGCAAGGCAAGTGGAAGGAAAACCGACGGAGAGATGCTGATTCATGCTCTTTCACAAGTTAATTGGAGGGAAAACCTCCGGAGAGGTGTTGATTCATGCTCTCTGACAAGTGGAGGGAAAACCGCCAAAGAGAAGTTGATTTCTGCTCTCTTACAAGTAGAATGACAACCGGCGGAGAGATGTTGATTCATGTTTGTCACAAGTAGAGGGAAAACCTCAAGAGAGATGTTGATTCATGCTCTCAAAAGTGGAGAAAACCCTCTGGAGAGATGTTGATTCATGCTCTCTCCCAAGTAGAGGGAAAACCTCCTGGGAGATTTTGATTCATGATCTCTCACAAGTAGAGGAAAAACTTCCGGAGATGTTGATTTATGCTCTCTGACAAGTGGAGGGAAAACCGCCGGAGAAATGTTGATTTATTCTCTCTGACAAGTGGAAGGAAAACCGCCGGAGAGATGCTGATTCATGCTCTTTCACAAGTTAATTGGAAGGAAAACCTCCGGAGAGGTGTTGATTCATGCTCTCTCACGAGTAGAGGGAAAACCGCCGGAGAGATGTTGATTCATGCTCTCTCACAAGTGGAGGGAAAACCTCAGGAGCGATGTTGATTCATGCTCCCTGACAAGTGTAGGAAAAACCGCCGGAGAGATGTTGATTTATGCTCTCTCATAAGTGGAGGAAAAACCCCCGGAGAGATGTTGATTCATGCTTTCTCATAATTGGAGGGAAAACCCCCGATGAGATGTTGATTCATGCTCTCTCACAAGTGTTGGGAAAATCGCCTGAGAGATGTTGATTCATGATCTCTCACAAGTGGAGGAAAACCGCTGGAGTGAATTGATTCATGCTCTCTCACAAGTGGATGGAAAATCACCGGAGAGCATTTAATTCATGATCTCTCACAAGTGGGGGGAAAATTTCCGGACAGATGTTGATTCATGTTCTCTGACAAGTGGAGGAAAAACCGCCGGAGAGATGTTGATTTAAGCTCTCTTGCAAGTGGAGGGAAAACTGCCAAAGAGATGCTGATTCATGCTCTTTTACAAGTTAATTGTAGGGAAAACCACCGGATAGGTGTTGATTCATGCTCTCTGACAAGTGCAGGGAAAACCGCTGGAGAGAAGTTGATTCATGCTTTCTCCCAAGTAGAAGGAAAATCCCTGGAGAGATGTTGATTCATGCTCTCTCACAAGTGGAGGGAAAACCTCAGGAGAGATGTTGATTCATGCTTCCTGACATTCTAGGGAAAAGCGACGGAGAGATGTTGATTTATGCTCTCTTATAATTGAAGGGAAAACCTCCGATGAGATGTTGATTCATGCTCTATCATAAGTGGAGGGAAAACTTTATGGGAGATTTTTTATTCATGCTCTCTCACAAGTGGTGGGAAAATCGCCGGAGAGATGTTGATTCCTGCTCTCTCACAAGTGGAGGAAAACCGCCGGAAAGAAGTTGATTCATGCTCTCTCACAAGTGGATGGAAAATCGCCAGGGAGATGTTGATTAATGATCTCTCACAAGTGGGGGGAAAACTTCCTGACAGATCTTCATTCATGCTCTCTGACAAGTAGAGGGAAAACCGCCGGAGAGATGCTGATTCATTCTCTTTCACAAGTTAATTGGAGGGAAAACCTCCGGAGAGGTGTTGATTCATGCTTCCTTACAAGTGGAGGGAAAACCGCCGGAGAGATGTTGATTCATGATCTTTCACAAGTGGAGGAAAACCGCCGGAGTGAATTTGATTCATGCTCTCTCACAAGTGGATGGAAAATTGCCGGAGAGAATTTGATTCATGATCTCTCACAAGTGGGGGTAAAACTTCCGGACAGATGTTGATTCATGTTCTCTGACAAGTGGAGGAAAAACCGCCGGAGAGATGTTGATTTAATCTCTCTGGCAAGTGGAGGGAAAACTGCCAAAGAGATGCTGATTCATGCTCTTTCACAAGTTAATTGGAGGGAAAACCTCCGGATAGGTGTTGATTCATGCTCTTTGACAAGTGCAGAGAAACCCGCCGGAGAGAAGTTGATTCATGCTTTCGACCAAGTAGAAGGAAAAACCCTGGAGAGATGTTGATTCATGCTCTCTCACAAGTGGAGGAAAAACCTCAGGAGAGATGTTGATTCATGCTTCCCTGACAAGTGTAGGGAAAAGCGACGGAGAGATGTTGATTCATGCTCTCTCACAAGTGGAGGGAAAACCTCAGGAGAGATGTTGATTCATGCTTCCCTGACAAGTGTAGGGAAAAGCGACGGAGAGATGTTGATTCATGCTCTCTCATAATTGAAGGGAAAACCTCCGATGAGATGTTGATTCATGCTCTCTCAAAAGTGGAGGGAAAACTTCCCAGGAGATTTTGATTCATGCTCTCTCACAAGTGAAGGGAAAATCGCCGGAGAGATGTTGATTCCTGCTCTCTCACAAATGGAGGAAAACCGCCGGAGAGAAGTTGATTCATGCTCTCTCACAAGTGGATGGAAAATCGCCGGAGAGATGTTGATTCATGATCTCTCACAAGTGGGGGGAAAACTTCCGGACAGATGTTCATTCATGCTCTCTGACAAGTGGAGGGAAAACCGCCGGAGAGATGCTGATTCATGCTCTTTCACAAGTTAATTGGAGGAAAAACCTCAGGAGAGGTGTTGATTCATGCTTCCTTAAAAGTCAATGGAAAACCGCCGGAGAGAATTTGATTCATGCTCTCTTACAAGTGGATGGAAAATCGCCGGATAGATGTTGATTCATGATCTCTGACAAGTGGAGGGAAAACCGCCGGAGAGATGTTGATTTATTCTCTCTGACAAGTGGAAGGAAAACCGCCGGAGAGATGCTGATTTATGCTCTTTCACAAGTTAATTGGAAGGAAAACCTCCGGAGAGGTGTTGATTCATGCTCTCTCACGAGTAGAGGGAAAACCGCCGGAGAGATGTTGATTCATGCTTCCTGACATTCTAGGGAAAAGCGACGGAGAGATGTTGATTCATGCTCTCTTATAATTAAAGGGAAAACCTCCGATGAGATGTTGATTCATGCTCTATCATAAGTGGAGGGAAAACTTTATGGGAGATTTTTTATTCATGCTCTCTCACAAGTGGTGGGAAAATCGCCGGAGAGATGTTGATTCCTGCTCTCTCACAAGTGGAGGAAAACCGCCGGAAAGAACTTGATTCATGCTCTCTCACAAGTGGATGGAAAATCGCCAGGGAGATGTTGATTAATGATCTCTCACAAGTGGGGGGGAAAACTTCCGGACAGATGTTCATTCATGCTCTCTGACAAGTAGAGGGAAAACCGCCGGAGAGATGCTGATTCATTCTCTTTCACAAGTTAATTGGAGGGAAAACCTCCGGAGAGGTGTTGATTCATGCTTCCTTACAAGTGGAGGGAAAACCGCCGGAGAGATGTTGATTCATGATCTTTCACAAGTGGAGGAAAACCGCCGGAGTGAATTTGATTCATGCTCTCTCACAAGTGGATGGAAAATTGCCGGAGAGAATTTGATTCATGATCTCTCACAAGTGGGGGTAAAACTTCCGGACAGATGTTGATTCATGTTCTCTGACAAGTGGAGGAAAAACCGCCGGAGAGATGTTGATTTAATCTCTCTGGCAAGTGGAGGGAAAACTGCCAAAGAGATGCTGATTCATGCTCTTTCACAAGTTAATTGGAGGGAAAACCTCCGGATAGGTGTTGATTCATGCTCTTTGACAAGTGCAGAGAAACCCGCCGGAGAGAAGTTGATTCATGCTTTCGACCAAGTAGAAGGAAAAACCCTGGAGAGATGTTGATTCATGCTCTCTCACAAGTGGAGGGAAAACCTCAGGAGAGATGTTGATTCATGCTTCCCTGACAAGTGTAGGGAAAAGCGACGGAGAGATGTTGATTCATGCTCTCTCACAAGTGGAGGGAAAACCTCAGGAGAGATGTTGATTTATGCTTCCCTGACAAGTGTAGGGAAAAGCGACGGAGAGATGTTGATTCATGCTCTCTCATAATTGAAGGGAAAACCTCCGATGAGATGTTGATTCATGCTCTCTCATAAGTGGAGGGAAAACTTCCCAGGAGATTTTGATTCATGCTCTCTCACAAGTGAAGGGAAAATCGCCGGAGAGATGTTGATTCCTGCTCTCTCACAAATGGAGGAAAACCGCCGGAGAGAAGTTGATTCATGCTCTATCACAAGTGGATGGAAAACCGCCGGAGAGATGTTGATTCATGCTCTCTCACAAGTGGAGGGAAAACCTCAGGAGCGATGTTGATTCATGCTCCCTGACAAGTGTAGGAAAAACCGCCGGAGAGATGTTGATTTATGCTCTCTCATAAGTGGAGGAAAAAACCCCGGAGAGATGTTGATTCATGCTTTCTCATAATTGGAGGGAAAACCCCCGATGAGATGTTGATTCATGCTCTCTCACAAGTGTAGGGAAAATCGCCTGAGAGATGTTGATTCATGATCTCTCACAAGTGGAGGAAAACCGCTAGAGTGAAGTTGATTCATGCTCTCTCACAAGTGGATGGAAAATCACCGGAGAGCATTTAATTCATGATCTCTCACAAGTGGGGGGAAAACTTCCGGACAGATGTTGATTCATTTTCTCTGACAAGTGGAGGAAAAACCGCCGGAGAGATGTTGATTTAAGCTCTCTGGCAAGTGGAGGGAAAACTGCCAAAGAGATGCTGATTCATGCTCTTTTACAAGTTAATTGTAGGGAAAACCACCGGATAGGTGTTGATTCATGCTCTCTGACAAGTGCAGGGAAAACCGCCGGGGTGAAGTTGATTCATGCTTTCTCCCAAGTAGAAGGAAAATCCCTGGAGAGATGTTGATTCATGCTCTCTCACAAGTGGAGGGAAAACCTCAGGAGAGATGTTGATTCATGCTTCCCTGACAAGTGTAGGGAAAAGCGACGGAGAGATGTTGATTCATGCTCTCTCACAAGTGGAGGGAAAACCTCAGGAGAGATGTTGATTTATGCTTCCCTGACAAGTGTAGGGAAAAGCGACGGAGAGATGTTGATTCATGCTCTCTCATAATTGAAGGGAAAACCTCCGATGAGATGTTGATTCATGCTCTCTCATAAGTGGAGGGAAAACTTCCCAGGAGATATTGATTCATGCTCTCTCACAAGTGAAGGGAAAATCGCCGGAGAGATGTTGATTCCTGCTCTCTCACAAATGGAGGAAAACCGCCGGAGAGAAGTTGATTCATGCTCTCTCACAAGTGGATGGAAAACCGCCGGAGAGATGTTGATTCATGCTCTCTCACAAGTGGAGGGAAAACCTCAGGAGCGATGTTGATTCATGCTCCCTGACAAGTGTAGGAAAAACCGCCGGAGAGATGTTGATTTATGCTCTCTCATAAGTGGAGGAAAAAACCCCGGAGAGATGTTGATTCATGCTTTCTCATAATTGGAGGGAAAACCCCCGATGAGATGTTGATTCATGCTCTCTCACAAGTGTAGGGAAAATCGCCTGAGAGATGTTGATTCATGATCTCTCACAAGTGGAGGAAAACCGCTGGAGTGAAGTTGATTCATGCTCTCTCACAAGTGGATGGAAAATCACCGGAGAGCATTTAATTCATGATCTCTCACAAGTGGGGGGAAAACTTCCGGACAGATGTTGATTCATTTTCTCTGACAAGTGGAGGAAAAACCGCCGGAGAGATGTTGATTTAAGCTCTCTGGCAAGTGGAGGGAAAACTGCCAAAGAGATGCTGATTCATGCTCTTTTACAAGTTAATTGTAGGGAAAACCACCGGATAGGTGTTGATTCATGCTCTCTGACAAGCGCAGGGAAAACCGCCGGGGAGAAGTTGATTCATGCTTTCTCCCAAGTAGAAGGAAAATCCCTGGAGAGATGTTGATTCATGCTCTCTCACAAGTGGAGGGAAAACCTCAGGAGAGATGTTGATTCATGCTTCCTGACATTCTAGGGAAAAGCGACGGAGACATGTTGATTCATGCTCTCTTATAATTGAAGGGAAAACCTCCGATGAGATGTTGATTCATGCTCTATCATAAGTGGAGGGAAAACTTTATGGGAGATTTTTTATTCATGCTCTCTCACAAGTGGTGGGAAAATCGCCGGAGAAATGTTGATTCCTGCTCTCTCACAAGTGGAGGAAAACCGCTGGAAAGAAGTTGATTCATGCTCTCTCACAAGTGGATGGAAAATCGCCAGGGAGATGTTGATTCATGATCTCTCACAAGTGGGGGGAAAACTTCCGGACAGATCTTCATTCATGCTCTCTGACAAGTAGAGGGAAAACCGCCGGAGAGATGCTGATTCATTCTCTTTCACAAGTTAATTGGAGGGAAAACCTCCGGAGAGGTGTTGATTCATGCTTCCTTACAAGTGGAGGGAAAACCGCCGGAGAGATGTTGATTCATGCTCTTTAACAAGTGGAGGCGAAATCTCTGGAGAGATGTTGATTCATGCTCTCTCACAAGTGGAGGGAAAACAGCCAGGAGAGATGTTGATTCATGCTTTCTCACAAATGGAGGGAAAACCGCCGGAGAAATGTTGATTCATGATCTCTCATAAGTGGAGGGAACACCTCCGGAGAGATGTTGATTGATCCATGCTCTCCGTAAAGGGTAGGCTCTCGGATTCCCATGCTTTCTCTTTCTCACCATAGCTTACGGTGTTTATCGCAGGTCGACCCGCTTCGAGGCTACCATTTTTGGCCTAAACTTCTGTAACTTACCAGTCTAATTTGCGAGGGGAAAGCGACTCACCCCCCTCCCCATTGTGACTCACTTCCCTTTTCCCCCTTTCGGATTGAAGAATATAAATGGGGCCGTGAGGCCTTTTAATTTATTCTGTTGCGAGAATTTTGCTTGATTGCTCCGCTGAATCGTTGTCCGTCACTTACCTTGACGTTATTAATTTTGGGGACACCCGTACTGGATTCCTTCGTGCAGCGAGGATTTTCTGCCATTGAGTCCTGCCAGCGTTGTCACTGCCCCTCTGTCGGCTGATTAAAAAAGTGTTTTTCTAGTTACATTTGCAAGTGTTCTCTTTGGGAAGCCGTTCATACTGGGCACGTGAAAGCTCTCCCCCAGTCACCTCACCATCTCCTCTTTGGGGAACTCTGTCATCTCTAATTCCTTCTCTCGGATCTTTGGGCCTTCGAATCATCGTTCCCCGTGGTCTCGACGCCTTTCGCCACTATATCGCCGTCTGTGGGTTTCTCCTCGCCGAAGACCGTCATCACATTAACCCTTGTCGACTTTGGTCGAATCCACTCATTGTCACCGAGCCTAATTCGCCTTGGTTCCCGACGTGGGTTATCGCTTCACTGCTCTAGGAATCAAGTATTTTGGAGTATTTCTTTTTTTTTACGTCCCCTTTAAATTAATTAGGTGTTATTCATGTAACTTTGGACCTTCGTGTAAGGGACGTAGGACAAGGCGGTTATTCTGGAAACACGTGCCACTAGAGTAGCGAAGCCTATTTCATGTTCAATGGCACGTGTTCTTTCGGCTTTAAACAACTTATTCATATAACCCAATTTTGTATGCTCGAATATCTTTTTGGTTAAAACGACTTGTGGTCGTACGATGGCGATAAGCATTTGACTTTTCTTATTGTTTGATGCCCCTCGTATAATTTGTTAACAGTCAATTTATATCATTTTAATTTTGTTGTAAATAATACTGTAAATACATTTTATGTGTGTATTTATTTAACCCTTTGCGGATACCTCGTAATTTAGCACCGTCCTGATAAATTCTGGTGAATTTCTGGTAGGTCTTTAGATCCCTGGTCTTCTATAAATGTTATGGGTGTATTTGGGGGGGGGGGGGGCTGTGTGAACCGAGTTCCGCGATAGCCTTTACACTCTCTCTCACAATTAGAATGAAAACCGCCGGAGAGATGTTGATTCATGCTCTCTCACAAGTGGAAGGAAAACCTCAGGAGAGATGATGATTCATGCTCCCTGACAAGTTTAGGGAAAACCGCCGAAGAGATGTTGATTTATGCTCGCAAGGCAAGTGGAAGGAAAACCGACGGAGAGATGCTGATTCATGCTCTTTCACAAGTTAATTGGAGGGAAAACCTCCGGAGAGGTGTTGATTCATGCTCTCTGACAAGTGGAGGGAAAACCGCCAAAGAGAAGTTGATTTCTGCTCTCTTACAAGTAGAATGACAACCGGCGGAGAGATGTTGATTCATGTTTGTCACAAGTAGAGGGAAAACCTCAAGAGAGATGTTGATTCATGCTCTCAAAAGTGGAGAAAACCCTCTGGAGAGATGTTGATTCATGCTCTCTCCCAAGTAGAGGGAAAACCTCCTGGGAGATTTTGATTCATGATCTCTCACAAGTAGAGGAAAAACTTCCGGAGATGTTGATTTATGCTCTCTGACAAGTGGAGGGAAAACCGCCGGAGAGATGTTGATTTATTCTCTCTGACAAGTGGAAGGAAAACCGCCGGAGAGATGCTGATTCATGCTCTTTCACAAGTTAATTGGAAGGAAAACCTCCGGAGAGGTGTTGATTCATGCTCTCTCACGAGTAGAGGGAAAACCGCCGGAGAGATGTTGATTCATGCTCTCTCACAAGTGGAGGGAAAACCTCAGGAGCGATGTTGATTCATGCTCCCTGACAAGTGTAGGAAAAACCGCCGGAGAGATGTTGATTTATGCTCTCTCATAAGTGGAGGAAAAACCCCCGGAGAGATGTTGATTCATGCTTTCTCATAATTGGAGGGAAAACCCCCGATGAGATGTTGATTCATGCTCTCTCACAAGTGTAGGGAAAATCGCCTGAGAGATGTTGATTCATGATCTCTCACAAGTGGAGGAAAACCGCTGGAGTGAATTGATTCATGCTCTCTCACAAGTGGATGGAAAATCACCGGAGAGCATTTAATTCATGATCTCTCACAAGTGGGGGGAAAATTTCCGGACAGATGTTGATTCATTTTCTCTGACAAGTGGAGGAAAAACCGCCGGAGAGATGTTGATTTAAGCTCTCTGGCAAGTGGAGGGAAAACTGCCAAAGAGATGCTGATTCATGCTCTTTTACAAGTTAATTGTAGGGAAAACCACCGGATAGGTGTTGATTCATGCTCTCTGACAAGTGCAGTGAAAACCGCTGGAGAGAAGTTGATTCATGCTTTCTCCCAAGTAGAAGGAAAATCCCTGGAGAGATGTTGATTCATGCTCTCTCACAAGTGGAGGGAAAACCTCAGGAGAGATGTTGATTCATGCTTCCTGACATTCTAGGGAAAAGCGACGGAGAGATGTTGATTCATGCTCTCTTATAATTGAAGGGAAAACCTCCGATGAGATGTTGATTCATGCTCTATCATAAGTGGAGGGAAAACTTTATGGGAGATTTTTTATTCATGCTCTCTCACAAGTGGTGGGAAAATCGCCGGAGAGATGTTGATTCCTGCTCTCTCACAAGTGGAGGAAAACCGCCGGAAAGAAGTTGATTCATGCTCTCTCACAAGTGGATGGAAAATCGCCAGGGAGATGTTGATTAATGATCTCTCACAAGTGGGGGGAAAACTTCCGGACAGATCTTCATTCATGCTCTCTGACAAGTAGAGGGAAAACCGCCGGAGAGATGCTGATTCATTCTCTTTCACAAGTTAATTGGAGGGAAAACCTCCGGAGAGGTGTTGATTCATGCTTCCTTACAAGTGGAGGGAAAACCGCCGGAGAGATGTTGATTCATGATCTTTCACAAGTGGAGGAAAACCGCCGGAGTGAATTTGATTCATGCTCTCTCACAAGTGGATGGAAAATTGCCGGAGAGAATTTGATTCATGATCTCTCACAAGTGGGGGTAAAACTTCCGGACAGATGTTGATTCATGTTCTCTGACAAGTGGAGGAAAAACCGCCGGAGAGATGTTGATTTAATCTCTCTGGCAAGTGGAGGGAAAACTGCCAAAGAGATGCTGATTCATGCTTTTTCACAAGTTAATTGGAGGGAAAACCTCCGGATAGGTGTTGATTCATGCTCTTTGACAAGTGCAGAGAAACCCGCCGGAGAGAAGTTGATTCATGCTTTCGACCAAGTAGAAGGAAAAACCCTGGAGAGATGTTGATTCATGCTCTCTCACAAGTGGAGGGAAAACCTCAGGAGAGATGTTGATTCATGCTTCCCTGACAAGTGTAGGGAAAAGCGACGGAGAGATGATGATTCATGCTCTCTCACAAGTGGAGGGAAAACCTCAGGAGAGATGTTGATTCATGCTTCCCTGACAGGTGTAGGGGAAAGCGACGGAGAGATGTTGATTCATGCTCTCTCATAATTGAAGGGAAAACCTCCGATAAAATGTTGATTCATGCTCTCTCATAAGTGGAGGGAAAACTTCCCAGGAGATTTTGATTCATGCTCTCTCACAAGTGAAGGGAAAATCGCCGGAGAGATGTTGATTCCTGCTCTCTCACAAATGGAGGAAAACCGCCGGAGAGAAGTTGATTCATGCTCTCTCACAAGTGGATGGAAAATCGCCGGAGAGATGTTGATTCATGATCTCTCACAAGTGGGGGGAAAACTTCCGGACAGATGTTCATTCATGCTCTCTGACAAGTGGAGGGAAAACCGCCGGAGAGATGCTGATTCATGCTCTTTCACAAGTTAATTGGAGGGAAAACCTCAGGAGAGGTGTTGATTCATGCTTCCTTAAAAGTCAATGGAAAACCGCCGGAGAGAATTTGATTCATGCTCTCTTACAAGTGGATGGAAAATCGCCGGATAGATGTTGATTCATGATCTCTGACAAGTGGAGGGAAAACCGCCGGAGAGATGTTGATTTATTCTCTCTGACAAGTGGAAGGAAAACCGCCGGAGAGATGCTGATTTATGCTCTTTCACAAGTTAATTGGAAGGAAAACCTCCGGAGAGGTGTTGATTCATGCTCTCTCACGAGTAGAGGGAAAACCGCCGGAGAGATGTTGATTCATGCTCTCTCACAAGTGGAGGGAAAACCTCAGGAGCGATGTTAATTCATGCTCCCTGACAAGTGTAGGAAAAACCGCCGGAGAGATGTTGATTTATGCTCTCTCATAAGTGGAGGAAAAAACCCGGGAGAGATGTTGATTCATGCTTTCTCATAATTGGAGGGAAAACCCCCGATGAGATGTTGATTCATGCTCTCTCACAAGTGTAGGGAAAATCGCCTGAGAGATGTTGATTCATGATCTCTCACAAGTGGAGGAAAACCGCTGGAGTGAAGTTGATTCATGCTCTCTCACAAGTGGATGGAAAATCACCGGAGAGCATTTAATTCATGATCTCTCACAAGTGGGGGGAAAACTTCCGGACAGATGTTGATTCATGTTCTCTGACAAGTGGAGGAAAAACCGCCGGAGAGATGTTGATTTAAGCTCTCTGGCAAGTGGAGGGAAAACTGCCAAAGAGATGCTGATTCATGCTCTTTTACAAGTTAATTGTAGGGAAAACCACCAGGTAGGTGTTGATTCATGCTCTCTGACAAGTGCAGGGAAAACCGCTGGAGAGAAGTTGATTCATGCTTTCTCCCAAGTAGAAGGAAAATCCCTGGAGAGATGTTGATTCATGCTCTCTCACAAGTGGAGGGAAAACCTCAGGAGAGATGTTGATTCATGCTTCCTGACATTCTAGGGAAAAGCAACGGAGAGATGTTGATTCATGCTCTCTTATAATTGAATGGAAAACCTCCGATGAGATGTTGATTCATGCTCTATCATAAGTGGAGGGAAAACTTTATGGGAGATTTTTTATTCATGCTCTCTCACAAGTGGTGGGAAAATCGCCGGAGAGATGTTGATTCCTGCTCTCTCACAAGTGGAGGAAAACCGCCGGAAAGAAGTTGATTCATGCTCTCTCACAAGTGGATGGAAAATCGACAGGGAGATGTTGATTCATGATCTCTCACAAGTGGGGGGAAAACTTCCGGACAGATGTTCATTCATGCTCTCTGACAAGTAGAGGGAAAACCGCCGGAGAGATGCTGATTCATTCTCTTTCACAAGTTAATTGGAGGGAAAACCTCCGGAGAGGTGTTGATTCATGCTTCCTTACAAGTGGAGGGAAAACCGCCTGAGAGATGTTGATTCATTATCTTTCACAAGTGGAGGAAAACCGCCGGAGTGAATTTGATTCATGCTCTCTCACAAGTGGATGGAAAATTGCCGGAGAGAATTTGATTCATGATCTCTCACAAGTGGGGGTAAAACTTCCGGACAGATGTTGATTCATGTTCTCTGACAAGTGGAGGAAAAACCGCCGGAGAGATGTTGATTTAAGCTCTCTGGCAAGTGGAGGGAAAACTGCCAAAGAGATGCTGATTCATGCTCTTTCACAAGTTAATTGGAGGGAAAACCTCCGGATAGGTGTTGATTCATGCTCTTTGAGAAGTGCAGAGAAACGCGCCGGAGAGAAGTTGATTCATGCTTTCGACCAAGTAGAAGGAAAAACCCTGGAGAGATGTTGATTCATGCTCTCTCACAAGTGGAGGGAAAACCTCAGGAGAGATGTTGATTCATGCTTCCCTGACAAGTGTAGGGAAAATCGACGGAGAGATGTTGATTCATGCTCTCTCACAAGTGGAGGGAAAACCTCAGGAGAGATGTTGATTCATGCTTCCCTGACAAGTGTAGGGAAAAGCGACGGAGAGATGTTGATTCATGCTCTCTCATAATTAAAGGGAAAACCTCCGATGAGATGTTGATTCATGCTCTCTTATAAGTGGAGGGAAAACTTCCCAGGAGATTTTGATTCATGCTCTTTCACAAGTGGAGGGAAAATCGCCGGAGAGATGTTGATTCCTGCTCTCTCACAAATGGAGGAAAACCGCCGGAGAGAAGTTGATTCATGCTCTCTCACAAGTGGATGGAAAATCGCCGGAGAGATGTTGATTCATGATCTCTCACAAGTGGGGGGAAAACTTCCGGACAGATGTTCATTCATGCTCTCTGACAAGTGGAGGGAAAACCACCGGAGAGATGCTGATTCATGCTCTTTCACAAGTTAATTGGAGGGAAAACCTCAGGAGAGGTGTTGATTCATGCTTCCTTATAAGTCAAGGGAAAACCGCCGGAGAGAATTTGATTCATGCTCTCTTACAAGTGGATGGAAAATCGCCGGAGAGATGTTGATTCATGATCTCTCACAAGTGGGGAAAAAACTTCCGGACATATGTTCATTCATGCTCTTTGACAAATGGAGGGAAAACCGCCGGAGAGATGTTGATTTATGCTCTCTGGCAAGTGGAGGGAAAACCACCGGAGAGATGCTGATTCATGCTCTTTCACAAGTTAGTTGGATGGAAAACCTCCGGAGAGGCTTTGATTCGTGCTCTCTCGATAGCTTCCAACAATTCTTTGATATCTGTAGGTAGCAGTTGTTGGGCGCAAACAGATCCTGCCACCATGTCCCATAAGGGCTCAATTGTGTTCATTTCTGGCTAACGTTGTGGCTACACAATTCTTGGGAAATCTTTTGAATATTTCTTGAACAAATCCATTGTATATTGTACATGATGGTATATCCCATTGCTGTTGGCATGCATCAAGTCGCAAAATGAATGCAAATGGTCCCCAAACATTGTACTTTGCGGTTGCCGGGCAATGAAGATTTTAAGTAGGTAAGCGGACCCAACTCATGCCAAGAGACTCACCGAACACCAGTATGTTAAAAACACGAGCTTGCATAGCACCTTGTTCACAACTGGCAGTCATGGCATCATGGGTTCTGTGTTACACCAGAACCCTAACATCAGCATCAAACAACTGGAACTATGACTCATCGAATCATGCCAAATTTTGGCAGTTCTACTTAGTTTATGATCCAAGATGCGTCGTTGTGTCCGGTGTCGTGACGTTAACAGAGGAATTCTGTTTTTGTTTTTTTTGCTCCCATATTCCATGGAAGGTAAAGCCTGTTGCACTAGCCTAATGAATATGTATCTGGTATCTCTTGTATTGAATACAGATGGTATTTGAGCTAGTGTTTGTTATCGGCTACCATGGGCAAATCTAATCAAACGTTGGAGGACACAATCATTAAACAGACCTGATTGGCCACTATGCTGTACATGATTAGCGGTAATACCGTCTATGAAGATTTAAAGCTACGCATGTGGTAATGTAAATTAAGGGATATTGAATGTACCATCCGCCTTGCGCCCATGTAGCGAGAGAAAAAGTTGTTAGTAGTTAGATGAAAGGTTGCTAGATTGTAGCTGAGGTCATCAGTTCTTTATTACAATAAATGTTTCTTATCTGACTATGAATCCAAGATTGGGATTCGAATTCGTTTGACGGTGTTCACCAAGTAAGTTCGTCTTTGGATTTATATACAAGTTGATAGGGGAAACTTTAATTTGACGTTGACGTTTATCAAGATGAATGGCAGGAGTTGGTGAGTTTAAATGTGGATGGAAAGGCCTGAAGAAGTGAAAATGTTCCTCTTAGGTGGATGGAGCACAACGTGAAAACGACTTGTGCTTCCTGAAGTGATTTGATTGACTGTGTGGATGTGTGGTATAATGTCTGATTGTTTGATATGTCTAGAGAAAGTGAGCGTGACGAATGTGGTTTCTGGGGAGGAGCATTGTCTGAAGTGAATGTTCCATGATGTGTGTTCGAGAGAGAGAGAGAGAGAGAGAGAGAGAGAGAGAGAGAGAGAGAGAGAGAGAGAGAGAGCAGAACAGACCCAAAGGAATTTATGGGAGGATATATGTATAAATGGTGAGAAAAGGATGTATAATAAGGTTGGTAGAAAGATTGAGAAATGTTTCTAGGATTTCAGTGTAGCAGATTGGCGTTAATGAACAAAAGGAACGAAATGGTTAAATCACAGTTTTGTGTGAACCGAGTTTGTGTGATTTAGAAGAAAGATATGTAACCAAAGGCAAATTCAATGGTCGGACGGTATATTTGATCATGGGAAAAGACTGCGTACGATAGTGTTTGTATGTTGGTGTAAATGTATTGATATATATATATATATATATATATATATATATATAGCAATACATTTTATGGATGTGAAACATGGGCGTTGAGTGCGAACGAAAGGAGGAAGGTTGAATTGATGGAAGTGAAATGTCTGAGAAGTATTTGTGGTGTGAGATTGATTGACAGGATGGGAAACGAAAAAGCGCACGAGAGATGTGGAAGTAAAGTGAGTTTGCTTGAAAAAGCTGATAGAAGTGTGATGAGAGGGTATGTTCACCTAGAGAGAATGGAGGAAGAAAGGCTGGTAAAGAGAGTGTATAGATCTCGAGTGATAGGAAGGAGACAGCGTGGCCGTCCGAGAAAGGGGTGGACGGGGCCTGAGCATCCAGGAGGCAAGAAGGAGTGCTAAGGATAGGAATGAATGGAGAAGAGTGGTTCGGGGAGGACGAGCTGTCTAGGGTGACGCAAGAACACAGCTAATGAGGTTTTCAGGGGAAACCGGATAGCCGGACTCTGATGATGGATGGGAAAATGTAGTAGGTGTGCGAATTGTGTGTGTGTGTGCGAATGGTGCAGTAGAAGTGGCCCTGATCATGCGCCACCCCGTCAGCGAGAGATATGCGCTAGGTATATATATATATATATATATATATATATATATATATATATATATATATATATATATATATATATATATATAAATCTTTCCTCGGAAATAATATTTCCTAATTCGCAAAAGATCCGTACAAGGGTGGGTGGGATTCGAACCGTGCACACTGAGGCAGCGAGCATCCGCTTTGATCTCAATTAAATCATCTCTTAGGCCACTTGGCTACGAGGAAGACACAAATCTTCCCAATAAACAAGCTTTCAAGGTACGCTTCGCAAGGTCGATCGGGACTATGAAAGAGAGAAATTAATAGGGAATTCAAAGGACAAAGGAGAGTTGAGGTAAATGCGCGGCGAATATACAATGTATATATCTTTCATGAACGCGAAAGAACGATGAAATGAATCCGACAAAGAGCAAGAAAAAGGTAAACAGGGTAATTTTTATTACCGTTTATTGTTCTCATCAATGACTTAATAATAAGATCACTATTTAAGTTCAAAGATCAATCACCTACCAGTTTGCGATCCAAAGTTTTCGACGTTTTTTGTTGTACGTGAAGTAGCACTGTATCATATGTGGGGGCAACAAGGCGTACGCTTTACTCCGGCTTCATGCAACATATGGGTAGATCTGAAAGAACTGGTCTTTACCCCCAATTCGAAACCATCTATCATAATGTGGCTCTAGGGCTACACTCGAGAACTTCAGGATACTTAATGGGGTAAGCAACATCTCAGACCTTTACCTGCTAGAATCAATTTATATTAAAAAACTTGAACACAGTCTAAATAATAACTCATTTATCTGTTCCATTAAATATAGTCACTCATAAACAAACATGTCAGTTTGTTGTTAAATTTTACATTGTTTTGCAAAAGTAAAATCCACTGCTAATTATTTTCCTATTTTACATATTTATATAAATCCCCTTGTTGGTTTTCCCTCAGTATTTCCATTGTATTCAATTCGACTCCAATTTAATATTCATGTTTCACGATTTTTTGCTTTTTTGCATGTGTTATAAACTTTTGGGGTTTATATTTATTTTGCATTCTTTCTTTAGCACCGATGATGGGAGTTGTTATAATCCTGAAACGTTTACAATAAATGATACGAAGCGTATTCGGCTCTGTCCTGGTTCTCCTGTTTATAATTCGCCTGAAGTTTGCGTCAATCAATTCATTCAAGGTTTATATATATATATATATATATATATATATATATATATATATATGAAAAAAGCTCACAAAGTGCACGTGAGTCAAAGTTATGCAGATACAACCACAAAGGAAAAGTGAAAAACGATTCCGAGCGCTTTCGTCTTTATTCTTAAAGACCTTTTTAAGGAATGAACAGTAGGCTGGACATACATTGCTAGTGGAAGGGGAGATTAGACTACCCACCTCTGAACCTTAATTAGGGGGTACAAAATCCTGAAACAACTTTATTTGAAATTTTATGTACTCCTATGTAGTGATAATTGGGTCTAGCGTGAACAAACCAGGGCTAAGATCGAAATTTGGGAACGCGTGAATGGAGATATATTTTAATATATTTCTCGAATTATAATTACTGCATTTTATGACTGGTTTGGCACTGTTCCAGTTAATGCCATGGTTATGATTGTAGAAAAAGCGCAGATTGTTCACTGTGGTTACGTACATTGGCTTGAGGTTGCTTAACCCGGACATCTTTCCCGGTTTGTCCATAATAACATTTTTCTCAGTTGTTGCAAACTATCGAATAAACAATGCCAGGTCGAGGTGGAGGGGGAGGATTTTTTTTGAAAAGGATGCAATAAATTATAGTCTCGTACTAAAAAATAACATTTATGTTTAGAGGCCTAAGTAAACGAGATAATTTAATGAAAATATGGTTATAGGGTAAAACATAAATTTTGGGCGCTAAACTTAGGGATATTAACATTACTTTGATAATAGGAACGCTTGGCGGACTTATAATAATTGTCGAGAAAGTACAGAGGGTAGCACAAATTTATCCCTATTTTATATATTCTATCGACTTTTTGTCTAGGTATTCTGGTGAGACAATTCTAAGGGCATGCAAAAACATAGAGGAGAAAACACTGTTGGATGTTATTATGGTGGATATATACATATACATATATATATATATATATATATATATATATATATATATATATATATATATATATATATGAAATGAATAACTCACAAAGTAGCACGTGAGGTTAGGTTCGCAATGAATGCAATGTCTGGCAGGAAAAATGAAAAGGTACTTCCAGCTACTTTCGAACTTCATTTAATTCATTCTCAAGTATAACTACAAGAGAAAATAATATAATAAGGGTATATATAAGCTAGTAAAAGATAAAGGACCACCTCTAAGACAAGAAATCACCAATGAGGAAGTAGGAGAGGGATGGGTAAAAGGTAGCAAAGTCAAACCGAGAGGCACAAAGAGTCAATAACAGAGCCAAACGGGTTAAATCGATTAACGGATAAAGCGATAGGAGAGACACGAGAAGTAAATTGAAACGAAGGGAAGAGGAAGAGAAATTTTAATTTACTTCTCGTAATTGCCTGTGTCTATATACGTGTATCTATCTATCACATAGTTGCACAATAATCTTCCAAGTTTAATATTTAATCTAAGTTGAAGTATCTTATACTGTATGTCGGGCTGCCAAACTTTGTCGAAGGCTTTGGACACGTTTCTACAGACAATGTCCACGCTCATCTCCTTGCCTTTCACCTCTGCAATTTTTATATTATTAGACAAAGTGCCATATCCGTGCTCCTGTTTTTCTGGAAATCGAATTGGCACTTGTAAATGTTTCCTCCAGATATTGTTCGAGTCTGTGCCTTAATATCTGTTCGTATACTTTTCCAATGAAATCCAGTAGCGAAATAGGTCGGTAATTTTCTACCCGAAATAGAGATTTACCAGGTTTCGGTATAAAAATAATTTTCGCCCCTTTTAGGTCGCTGGGAAAGTAGCCCGTATTCAGGCATCTATTGAGAACATTCTCTAAACCTTCTAAAATGTTATCGGTTGCTTCGGTATAGTTTTCCTCTGCGAGTCCTGAGACCCCTGGCACTTTCTGTTTAAAACTGCTTATCGCGTCTTTAAACTCTTGCAAGGTTATTGTTGCATCATTTTCCTCGTTGGTGTTTCTATTTGCGTCGATAGAGTGGTGATGAGGAGTCCTTTAGCTTATCCGGTTAAGTTCTCTAACTATTTCGTTTTCAAAGAAGTGTCTAAGTTCTCATTCTCCTCTTCACTGATTCTGAAAACTTTCTTCCAATGTTCCCTAAAAGCTCTTTCAACCTCGGTTTCATCTTCCAGTTGGTTTTCTCTCTCGTCTTCAATTCTAATCTTTTCTTTAGCTAATTTGTCTTTCAATCTGTTTACCCATTTCCAAAACTGTTTCGGTGATTCTTCCTCATCTATTTTATGGATATGGTTGTTGCAGTGTTCTTCTTGTTTTTCGCATATCATTAACGTTAGCTCTCTCTTTTTCCTTCTTAATTGGTTGTAAAGTTCCTTGCTTGGTCCGTCTCTACGTATTTGTTCTGAATCCAATCTTATTTCTAAGTTCTTGTTCACCATTTCGGGCGTTCATCTGAAGTTCTGAATGGTTCTATAGGATCTTTTTGGGATTTCTCTCTCGTCTGCGTTGACCAGAGCTCGTCTGATTTCTCTGAGTCCTTCATCAATATCTTCTATTATCGCTTCGGTGAGTGTCTTTGGTTGGTAGCCTCTTAGAGTTTCCTTGTACTTTGTCCAGTCCGCCTGATGATAAGCCTTCCATTTCTTATATGGATTTTGTATGGGATGTTGATTTACAGTAAGTAGGGTAGCTATGTAGGTGGTCGCTGATCAGTATGTCGAAAGGTTCGAAGTGATAGTTGAATGGCAGGTTGAAGTTCCATAGGCAGACATCTGATTTAGACGCCAGATTGTTGTTAATGTAAGTTGGGAATTTTGGACACAATCTTTGAAGTATTCCCCTTCAAATGCCTGCCTGCACTGTTTGTGTTGTTATACCCATTTTCAGCACAGTGGTCGTTTATGTCTCCCATAAAAGATGCCTGTCTTTCTGTTATTGAAGAGTCTGATGAAATTGGCAATTGGGAGTCCTTCTCTCCTTGGGGGTAGGTACACGTTTGCTATTATAAGGCTGGTAAGTTCGAGTTGTATTTCTATTGCTGCATATAACTACATATTAGTCCTTCTTGCGTCCTGTCGTCGAGTTCCATTTTTACCGCAATGGCGGCTTTGTCAAGTCTCTGTCTTGAAAGATTTGTTATAATAATGTAATTCCATATCTTTATCTTTTCAACTTCTAGATCCATCCCATATCCTGATATTAGAATTATATCAGGGGCCAGTTATATAAAAATATTTCCATAGATATATTTCTTATCTCTTCACTTGTTTGTATTTAACTGTAGAATTTCCAATTTCCGCTAGTCCATTTTGAAAGTTGTTCTAGGTTCTTGTCTTCTGCTCTTTGAAGGTGGTTCTACTTAACGCGACCGAAGATTGTTGCATTGGGGTTGTGTTTTTGTTCGTACTCGATTTCCTTTACTTTTGAGCTTTTCTTCTCGTTACTCTGGTCTCACGAGCAGATTTCTCGGTGCTGCTGTCTGTTTTGGTTTTGTTAGTGTTGGTATCTTCTCTTTCTCGTTCTTCATTGTTCTGTTTTGTTTAGTCTCTTCTATTAGTTCCTTTGTGGTTTTCTCGTTGATGTTTATTTTGAAGAGGCCTGAGGAGACAACTTCTTTATGAAATTTCATTGGCTCGTGGCCGTTTTCTTTTAGCATATACATCAAAGTGCTTGCATAGCTCCCTGAGCTAGTTATATTCATTATGTGAGCGTGGAGTATGCATGTGAGAATCTTCACATATAATTTTTCCATCCAGGTTATTTGCGTCTCCATTCTTGGTTGATGTGAGACATTTTGGGCTGCTGCGGCGTAAGACATTTTTGTTTGTCCTTTCATTCTTTCCTTGATCTCTTCTTTTAATTATTTCCTTTCTTTTTGGACATGACATAGCCATGGTCCGGTGTGGTCCTCCGCAGTTAATACATTTTCTGGTTACGTTCTGGCAGTTTCGGTATGAGTGGCCCGCACTCAGAGCAAATCAGAAGGTCCTTTGGGGGGGGCAGTCTGTGGTTATGTGTGCCTCCATTGCGTAGCAACGGAAGCAGATTTGTATATTTCCCAACGTGTTTCGTTGAGTGTTGGCTTGTGAGATCCTGGTACAGAATGCTGTCAGCCCCTTTTCCACAATTTCGGAAGATATTTTCGCATACTATTTTGAACACATTCGTATATTCTTGGAATTTAATAATTTCATGAGCTTCTAGGCATGGTTATCTGGTTTCTAGTTCTTTCTTAATATCATGTGGGGTATTCATTCCAACCCATGGTTCGACCTATCTACCAACCACACTTCTATTGGCCGTGGTTTTTGCATCAAGGTCAAGATTCCTCAATGTGATGCTGCCAGCCGAGGGCAGGAGTTTTTCTACATTCTTCTCGGGATATATCACGACGAATCTCGTCGGTACTTCGATGCATTTTATGAGGGATTTGCAGGTTCGTGAATATCCGCTGTGCAACTTCTTGCGCTGTTCTCTTGTTTCCATTTGGTATAAGTCTCAAGGGGAGTCGTTTGCTAAAGTCCATTTCGAAAATCCCTAGGGGGAGAGGACCCCCACCCCTTCCTACTCTAAAAAAAAAGAGATTCTAGAAATCTAGTCCCTATTCTGGGTGTACTTATTGATGCCTAAAATACCTTCCTACGGGCGCACTCCGCAACCCTCCTACCTTAATAGGCCTACTCTATCAGACGCATCCCCAAGGTCTCCAGCTCATGTCCTTAACGGACCCCTTTATTCGTGCCCTCTAACATGGCTTCCTTCCGGGGTTCACTATACCGTACTACCAAGGAGGTCTGGGTGCAGTGAGGGTTGCGTTATGTTGCGTAAGTGCTGAAAAAAGGGTGAAAGGTAAATAGCACGAAGTGTGGATAATCCCGCTTTGGGGAAAAACGCCGTATTTAGCAACAGAAGATCTCTCCAATCAGACTAAGTACGCATGTATCTTGAGTGCAGTTTAAGAAGAGAAATATTTCTCGTGCAGAATTACGTTTTTCACGTTTTTGAACTTTCTAGACTTTGCCTCCTTTATCTGGGAATATTTTACCAGAGCGTAGAGCGAATAAAGTATCAGACAATTTGAGCCTTCCCTAGAGAATCCATATTGTGAGCGCTGATTAATTAGCAAATTTTAATAAAAACCTTCAACGTTATAATCTACCTTTTTGCCTGTAACGTAAAATAGTGAACCCAGAAGTGTAGCCCCAGAAGATGACCAGTTAGTCGAAAAGTGCCTCGGACAAATAATAAATAATAAGTTAAAATTATATACTACGATCTTTTTCTGCATAAGAAATAGTCACTGATGGAAATTAAAAAGTTGTCAAGAAGCTAAACAATATCTCTTCTGCTGTTGAATATAACTATTCCTGTATAGAAACATGGGATCCTTAATAAATATATATATATATATATATATATATATATATATATATATATATATATATATATATATATATATATATATATTATATATATATATATATATTTATATATATATATATATATATATTATATATATATATATATATATATATATATATATATATATATATATATATATATATATATATACAGGGTCCCCCCCAAAAAAGAATTCTGTTTAAAAACATCATATCAAAACAGGAGAGTCTTTGAACTTTAAATATTTATTCTAGAGCACGTGTTGAGATGACCTTCATTTAGCTCTGTGTGTCGTAGAATGACTCCCGTCGATACCATATATTACACTATTCGTTGAGGGAACTTCCTTAATTATCTTTAGAGTGCGTTTACTGTCTGGCGGCCGATATTATGTATCTTCAAAATGCTTAAGAAGTGGAACTGAGCTCAAGGATAATAATATTGCTATCATTAATAAAATAGAGTTTTATTAATAATAACTATAAACAAATACACAAAAACGGAAAATATTGACATAAACAGAATGGAAAGGGTCGTGGAGACTCGGGCTAATCCGAGGATTTAAAGGATTAAAAAAAGGTAAAACAAATATAGAGTTAAAGAGATGGGATGGTTCGATAAACAATTTAAAGCACAGGATAGAATTGACAAAAGGGATCAATACTCAAAAGGTGACGTTTGGCTTACGTAACTTTTCATTAGGGTGCAGTGGAAGGTACTTGAAGGAATATTCGGTCCGCTGGCGAGTTCCAACCGAAGGGGGGGGATAAAAGGATCCTGACGAGGCGTCTTGGAAAGGAAAACCGTTACTCGACGAACGGCTTGAAGAACAATGGCTGTTCTACTTTGTTCTCTTCTGAACAAAGGGGGGGAATGAGAACCGTCTCTTGTCTACGGGCTCAAGAACAATGGCTGTTCTAATGTTGTTCTCCTTTGAACAACAGGGGGGGATGAGAACCGTTTCTTGGCGAAGGGCTCAAAACGAACAATGGCTGTTCTAATGCTGTTCTCCCTTGAACAACAGGGAGGGATGAGAACCGTTTCTTGGCGAAGGGCTCAAAACGAACAATGGCTGTTCTAATGCTGTTCTCCCTTGAACAACAGGGGGGGGGGAGAGAACCGTTTCTTGGCGAAGGGCTCAAAACGAACAATGGCTGTTCTAATGCTGTTCTCCTTGAACAACAGGGGGGGGGGGGCCTTGGGGACTTGGCGTCGGAAAGGCTCGAACCTTTGGCACTTAAGGAATATTGTCCTCCTTCTAGACAAGTGATGGTGAATCTCGAGGTCGAGGTCCCTTGGCGCACAAAGGGAGAGAGGGTCGTGGTGATGTTTCGCGACGAAAATCTGGATCTCCAATCTGATCTTAGTGGTAAAGTTTCCATATAAATAGCCAGGACATCTCCTTGGCGTGGGGGAAAATGGAGTGAAAGCTTGGAGGGAACGCACAGCCGGGCCGGCGAACAATGCCTTATCTGTTCATAAGCCTAACTCGATCTGGCGAGGTCGGCGTATGGGGGTGAACGGGGGGACGATAACCTCCTTGTTTAAACATTGGCATCCGGTAGCTGAGATAAGACTCCAAGCCTCGAATCGAAGATGCACGTGGGCAGCATCGTGGTTATTAATAATATGGGATAGGAGTTGAAATTAACTCGTTCTATCACACTGTGCATTTCTTGAGGCGCAGCACAAAGTTGTCCATGACGTCCTTACAAACTGACCGACTAATGGCTCTGATCTCCTCCCTGATGGCTTTCTTGAGTTCCATGATGGTCCTGTGTCTCCCCGCGTACACTCTGTTTTTAAGTTAACCCCAGAAGAAGATATCTGGGGGGGCTAAGGTCTGGGCTGTAAGGTGCCTATTCAAAATCCGTCTTGATACTGATCACACGGCCACCAAAATTCTCTTTCAGCCAATCTCAGGAGTGGTTTAAGGTGTGAGAGCTTGTTCCATCTTGCTGGAACCAGAACTCCCCCATAAGCGGCAGGAATAGGGTCTGCAGCTCCCTCTTGAATTTTTTTAGGACCTTAACATACTTCCTCCTTGGTAACTGTCACTGTTGAGCCAGATTCCTCGAAGAAGAATGGTCCTATGATGCCTCCAGCTGAGATTTCAGTCCATACCGTGCACTTTAGGGAATGTAGGAGCTTGGTAGCTACCTCATTTGGTCTGGAGGTCCTCTAGAAGATATTTGTCTTCGAGTTTACTTTTCCTTCAAGATGGAAGTGAGCTTCATTTGAGGTCCAAAGGAGGTTGAGGAAAGTTGGGGTCTCCTGAATCTTCTCCAGTATCTTGACTGCCATAGCCTGTCTCTGCTCCTTGTCTGAGGCTTTAAGGGTCTGTTTCCTCTGTATTCTCTATGAGTAGGCCTTTACAGCCATTTTCCTCTGTATTCTCTATGAGTAGGCCTTTACAGCCATTACTAGCACTCTCCTGCAACTCTCTCAAGATATACCGAGGGACTGACTTCGCTTGCACACAGAGCGTTTTTGACTCTGCTTGAACTGACTCTCCCACGTTCTCGACCAGCTCAGCTGTACGCTTCCTGGGGCGTCCTGAATGGCTTGGACGGTTGTTGCTGGCTGCATTGAGGTTTTCCACTGTCCCATAGTTCTCGAAGTTGTCCACTCAGTCCTGAATTCTGCTCTTGGAAGGGGCTTTTTCACATTCGAACTGATGCACGAAAGTGTCTTGTACTTTCTTGAATCAGCCTGTCTTGTAGTAATGTTTGACGCAGTATATTCTTCGCTGGAGCTCCCATTGAGATCTAGTTGTGTTCAGAGGCAATGCTTCGGTTATGTCCTGAAAAGTAAGGGTGATTAGTGAATGATTGCATGAAGGATATATCACAAAAAGTGTGTGCAACCCCGTATTTTTTTTTGGGGGGTGACCCATATATATATATATATATATATATATATATATATATATATATATATATATATATATATATATATATATATATATACATACACATATATATACATATATATATATATATATATATATATATATATATATATATATATATATATATATAACATCTGAAGACTTTCCAAGACCTTGCTGAATAATGATACTGAATCCACTGCTGAAGATTTAGATTTATTTTACCCATAAAGAATTCCTATCACCTTTACTCAGCTTGCAATTAAGAAGGACAGCCTTTAATTAAGAGAGAGGAAAACTTTACCACTTGTAGTGCCTCACGCAAAAGGCAGTAAGAGAAAAAAAAAACTGGCCACCACCACGAACCAAGAAACATATATGGCTACACAGGAGCGGTACCATAACTCGGTAGCAAAGCACTTTGTCGTAGAATGACCTTGACATATACATATCTTATATTCAATAGGCGTGGTCGCTCAAGGTTAACGCGTGACCTTGATTCTAATCTGGTCACGACAGAGATGGGGGATATAAGTGAGGGAGGGGGGACGAGTGCAATGGATTTAAATTCAAAAGAGTGAATGCAGATGGCCGAGGCTATGAGGCTTATGAAAAAGTAGGTAAAAATAAACTTTAATTTATACACAGTTATACACAATAGATAGATAAAATGAAATAATGGCAATAGATACTCTATGTATACAAGAACCGAACGTATCAGAGCTACTCAGAGCGGGCTCTACGGAGATGGGGGAGGCGAGTCGAGAGGCGATACGAGCCTTTGTACAAACACACACAAGGATGTCTCGCCGAATAGCCACAGATGATTCGTCTCAGTCTGGCTTAGGTTCAAGGCTTTCAGATGAGACGGGGGATCGGATGGTTATTCAAGGGCCTTTAACCACGAGGAGTTTAACCTCTGGTAGTAACACTAACTAGAGGGAGTCTTCGTGCCAAACGAACTGTACCGAGACCAAGGATGGGCCAATTGACTGGGGCTTAGATCCTTCGGTATAATTTTAGTCTTCGGCTCGTCGAGAAAAAGGAGCGCGATCAGGAATGACGTATTTTGTTGTAAGAGGGTGGACTATACTGTAGATGCCCTATTGGGATTAACAAAATATAGGGACCAGCCAGATTCGTTACTACCTCCGTCAGGGAGGGGGGCGAAGGGTTCTCTCCACGAACCAACACGGCGCTTGAGGGATGGAAAGTACTCCCGCGGGAGTTTCTTGATAACACCATGGGAGACGACAAAAGCGCGCATTGAAGATTCCACTCCCTCGCTTATCGCGGAAAGCAGTTCGGTATTTTGACTTTTATCACGGTCCTCGCTCATGTGGACTGACCTCGAGCCTGGCCTCGTGGTTTCGAAGGGCCACATGGCCGCAAAGATCCTCTATTCTCGACACTCCTCCATTCCCAAGATGTTACTTTTAAAAAAGTGACATCTGGCAACCGTTGGGTGAGTATTAAAAGTATCAAATTTTCCTGACCTCAATGGGGGGGGAAGCAATTGTGGGATACCTGACCTTAAACGGGTGACGCATGGGTGGCTTTGACATATTTACCTACAAAGAGTATCCAGGAGCACAAGGAATAAATGACCTGACAAGAACACAAGAGCTACAAGAACTAACATTAGTTCAAACGGGGGTCGATCACCTAAGGACAATAACGACCTAGAGCTACACAAAAAATATCAATAAATAAATAAATAACACAGAAAAGATAAAAAAGCCTAATAAAAAAAGATACAAAAAGGAAATATAAAATACAAGGAATTAATTTATCCGAACGATACAAGGGTTTACCGGATCGTTCTTGATTTGTGAACAGAGAGACTTATTTTCCAAATATATACAATTTAAACAGAAGGAACAAACTTAAACATAACAGTTACAAGCATAAAATTTATCCTAGATTAGCTTAGGGTAGGCTCTAAGGGGTTGCTACTCAAGCTATCAGTAATACAATTCTCGGATCCTTTTATATAATTGATTTTAAATTGATACTCCTGGAAGTATAAACTCCAGCGCATAAGGCAACCATTGTTGTTTTTTACATTTTACAAATATGCGAGGGGCTTGTGATCCGTCTGTACAAGGAACTCTCTACCAAATAATTACATTTTAAACTTCTTTATGACCCTAATAATGGCCAAAGCCTCCTTTTTAATGACGGCATACTTTTTCTCGTGCGAGAGAAGCTAGCGTGTGCGACGGGGTAACTATCACCATCATCGCTATACTGTAGTAAAACACAACCTAACTCTTTACTGCTGGCATCGGTTCCGATACTAAAAGTTTTCTTCAGGTTAGGGAACCAGAGGTTGGGGGCGGAAGATAATTTTCCTTTCACCTGTTCGAAGTGGGAGAGAGCCAATGGGGACCAGACAAGGTGTTCCGGGGACTTCTTTTTTAGCAAGTCACACAAAGGGGCGGCGAGAGAAGCGAAATGGGGGACGAAGCAGCGGTAGAAAGAAACAGATCCCATGAAGGGTCTCAGCTGCTTCTTATTGGATGGACGGGGCATTTCCACAATGGCGCGGATTTTGTTTTCCTGGGGACCAAACGGTTGTTCCCAATGTGAAAGCCAGGGTAGTCTATCGTAATATAAGAAAAATGGCACTTGCTCGGGCCGATTATAAATTTTTGTCCTCTTAAATGCAAGCCACTTGCACCACATTTAGCCAGTCCAGGGGGTAGTCTGCTTCCATGGCCGACTCTTCGTCGATGGCCACGATATCATTGATGCAACCTCGGCGGGGGTAACTCTTGAGCATGTTTACGTGATATAGCTTGTCTCCAGAAGGAGCTCGAATGAGGTAGTCAACGGGGCCGTGAATTTGGATGACGGGGAAGGGGCCTTTCTATTGATTTAGTAGTTTATTATGCTCGGTGGGGAGTAATAATAAAACTTCCTCGCCGGGTTTGAATATACGATCCTCAGATTTTTTTAGCAAAATACGTTTTGTATTTATGTAAGTTCGTGTCCGCGTTCTGAAAAGCGATTTCAGCACACTTTTCTAACCTCTGCAGAAGTTCTAAGAGGTAGGCGTAGGAAGATTTGATTTCCCTGTCCAATTCTTTGTTAGAAAACAACTCTTTTAAAAGGCTCATCGGGCCTCGGACATTCCGACCATACAATAATTCAAAAGGGGCAAATCCTAATGTGCGATGCGAGATTTCCCTGTAAGCGAACAAAGCTACCAGCAAATATCTATGCCACTTCCTGGGGTGGTCTGCGCACTTCTTCAGGATGGATTTCAGTGAAGCCTTAAATCTTTCACACATTCCATTTGCGACGTACTCCATTAATTCCGAGGTAAATTGACGACCTCGATCGGATAATACCTCTTTAGGTACTCCGACTCGGGAGAAGATAGAAATGAGCGCCTCGGCGCAGGTGATACTGTCTATCTTATTCGAAGGGACTGCTTCAGGGAAACGGGTGGCGAAATCGACGAGGCTAAGCACGATACTGTGCCCTTCACTGGACGGGGTGTGAATGGGGCCAATCAGATCGATTGCCACACGGGCGAAGGGTTTAGATATGAGGGGTCCCTTCTGCAGCAGAGCGGGTCTGACTCGTCTTTTTGCGGCTGTTCTTTGACAGATATCACACGAAACGCAATAATTAAGGATGTCATCTGCTGCACCAAGCCAATAAATATACTTAAAAATTCTCTGAGCCGTTTGGTATGGCTCACTATCGTGAGCCGTATTTAATATGAGGGGTACTTGCGAACGGGGAACGCATAATGCATGGGCCTCGGAACTATTGGTTTCTGAGCAGGCGTGGTACAGAGGCTCGTTCTTCACGACGTAGGAAACGACTTTATTATGAGCTTTGGTCATACAAGAACCGAGCGTTTCAGAGCTACTCAGAGCGGGCTCTATGGAGGGGGGAGGGGGTGAGAGGCGATAAGCCTTTGTACAAACACACACAGGGATGTCTGGCCGAATAGCCACAGATGATTCGTCTCAACATGGCTTGGGTTCGAGTCTTTAAGAGATGAGGCAGGAAATCGGATGGTTATTCAAGGGGCTTTAACCACGGGTAGTTTAACCTCTAGTAGTAACACTAACTAAAAGGAGTATTCGTGCCAAACGAAATGTACCGAGACCAAGGATGGGAGAATTGACTGGGGCTTAGATCCTTCGGTATAATTTTAGCCTTCGGTTCGTCGAGAAGAAGGAGCGCGATCGAGAATGACGTGTTTCGTTTTAAGAGGCAGGCCTACACTGCTGATGCCATATTTGGATCAACAATATATAGAGACAAGCCAAATCAGTTACTGCCTGCGTCAGGGCAGTTGGGGGGTAATCTTTCCACGAAACAACATGGCGCTTTAGGGATTGGAAGTACTCCCGCGGGAGTTTCTTGATAACACCCTGGGAAACGACAGAAGCGCGCGTTGGAGATTCCACTCCCTCGCTTATCGCGGAAAGCAGTTCGATATTCTGACTGTTATCACGGTCCTCGCTCACGTGGACTGACCTTGTGGTTTCAATGGGCCACATAGCTGCATTGAGCCTCTATTCTCGACACACCTATAACTCTAGTCGGTTAATATCATGTGTAAAGTGTGGGGACCACGCCTGTATATAGTACTCTAAATGTGGTGTGATATATTAGTTAAGCATAAACTCCATATTTTTGTAACTACTCGTAAAATTCCTCTTGATGAAGCCCAACACTATATTTGCTCTAGTGTTTGACTCAATACAATGTTTAGGAAAACCCAGTGACATAGCTATTACTACTCCTAAGTTCTTTTCATCCTCTACTGCATTCAGCCAGTGCCCACCCATTAAGGGGGGAATAAAATCTGCCAATTTATAAAAAAAGACTAACCTACGTAAGGCCAATTTAAACTTTGAGCTATTTTAATTAATACATTACCATATTTAGAAATCCAATCAAATCGTAAATATAATAGACGAAGTACCCCAAACTAAAAAAAAGGAAAACAACAAAACAAGAAAAGCGTAAATAAAAGAGGCGAAATGCCTAAAACTAAAAAATGAAGAAAAACAACAAAACAAGAAAAGAGTAAATAAAAGAGGTTAAGTGTCCAAGTAAAAATCGAACAAAAATTGAAAGAAAAAGAAAGTCTGCGCATGTGTCACAGATCCCACTACTGATTGGCTCAACTCAAATTTCGGGATTCCCATCCTCCAATCAGAACTTGAATTTAAGATAACACGTGAATACGATATGATGCTTAAACGTAGCGAGAGTCTTTGAGCCCATCCTAGCAATGTTATTTTTAATCGCCTTTATGTTTATATTTACTTTCGTTTCCCAATTTTTTTTCTAACTTACGATAGCACAATTGTCCGTTCTAATATTTTTTATTTTCCCCAACTCACAGATTTAACTCTGTACCCTCTTACCATTCATTTCATAGTTAAATTCTCTATTATCTTTATCCCATGTTAATAACTTTACATTTTGGAAAGTTAAAATTAATATGCCGCTTTTGCGCCCAATTTTGTGTCATGAGTAAAAATTGACACTTTGCTATTTACACACTCCCCAAGATCATTTATATTAACTAAGAATAATAATGGGCCTAGAACTGATCTCTTAGGTGTTAAAAGGGATAATCTTCTTCCACTGTGACTTCATCCCATTCAGTGCCACCCTCTTTTTCCTGTCTTTCAGCCATTCATCTCTCTAATTCAAAACTTTCCCACATTAATTCCCATGCTTTTTTAATTTGTGAACTAGTGTCTTGTGTGAAACCTTATCCAAAGCTTTGCTAAAATCTAAGTAAATTACATCAACCTTGTATCACTTACCTAAATGTTTAGTTACATAATCCATAAATTCCAGGAAGTTTGTTATACATGATCCACTCGTACCACTTCTAATACTACTTCTAAACACAAGGTGATGAACATCAAATATTAAACTACTTCTTTCTAGATGCTCATACATACCATTCCTAACTAGTTACCTTCTCAAGAATTTAAAAAACTATAGATGTTAAGCTTAGATATCTAAAGTTATATGCATCCTCTATATTTCCCTTCTTAAAAATTGGTACGATCAGTGGTACTACATAGCGCCAATTTTAGTGACCCTAATAGCCACCCCAAGTGACTCAACTCCTTACGGATAGACACCACTTTTGTAGGAAATATAAATACTGGGTCGAAGTAATATTCTCTGATGCAACTTCTTTTCGCTTGTTTGGATCTTCTGGAAGATCACTCACTAGGAGGAGAAAAGCAGAGCATTTTCACAAGTTCTTTGTCTGTCCCTTATGAAGCATCCGGACACACTCCATGTCTGGGGCAGCTTCTCATCTAATGGTACCAAAACATGCTTCATCAGCACCTTCCTCCAAAAGTTCAGGACCAATTTAGGGATGGTTACTGCATTTTTTACCATAATGGCAGATGTTGTCACACAGCAAAAGAAATAACAAAGTTCTTGCTTGAAAAAATCACCAAACTTTTAGTTTTGTCCGGTAATTGGCTAGATTGAACTCAATGGAGAAATTGGGAGCGATAATCAAATTGGCGGTTGATAAACAGAAGGAATATAGGTCATATTTCATGACAAATTTGGACTCTAGCATTTCAAAACGCATTGAACAAAAAACATCCGCGAATGACATTCTTTATTCCTAGACGTCTTTCGACCATGCTAGGTCATCTTCAGAGAATGAAGAGAAATGGAATAAGTACTTTCGTACGGTGTAAGAGTAGATGTAGGTAGGGGATAGAGTAAGGGTGTGTGGACAGATAGCGGAAAGTAGAGCAGTGGCGAAAAGAGAAAGTGTGGAAGGGTGCAAAGAGATGCTAGAGCCTGGTGATCAGGCCTATCGCTTTTAAGTATTTTTGGTTTTGTAGTTCCTTTGTTGTCTTTGAGTTAGTTTATATATATATATATATATATATATATATATATATATATATATATATATATATATATATTTTTATATTATATATATATATATATATATATATATATATATATATTTATATATATATATATATATATAATATGGCGTTCAAGCCATTTGTCTTCAAAATCAATTAAGGTCTTTGGATATGATATGCGCATTTGCTGTTGTGGTAATAATTACTTTATTGTTGTGCTTAGATTTTTTGTTCTTTCGTATATCTTGTAGTGTGTGTAATTCGTATTTTTTGTTTTTCCGTGGATGTTTTCATCGGTAAATTTCGGTCTTCATCGGTAGATTTGGGTCTTCAACGGTGAGGTTTCATAGTTAGGTAAGCTTTTTCTTAGTCGGATATTTTATTGGTTTAGGGTAAAAACAATTCTATTATCATGTATAGAACGGCACTTCTGCTCATCCAGCTAAACCCCGGCGAAGTTTGGAAATCCGGCGCGACTTATTCCTCTTCTGTTCTGGTCAATCATTTGGACAATATTATCGCCCAATTCACGATTAACCATTTCCCGCATATTCCTTGTCCGTTTTCTAGGACAATGTTAATGGGACTAAACCTCGCCTCCCGGTGCAGCTCTTCCTGGCGTCTTCTTTCTCGCCTGAGTGTACCTGTAATTAGGTACGTACATTTATTCTGCACCACTTGTAGTTTCCTCTTTTCTGTTTTTGAGACACACGAGAGGGCGGAAGCCGAGTATAGCAGCATCGATCTTACAAGTGGATTGTATATCTTTTTCTTATTGCTTTGACGAAGATTTATGAACTGTATAGAGTTTTGACTGTACCATGGCCTTGGTGAGTCTTTCCTGGACGTGCTTCTTGTACCCGGATGAGGTAATCTTCCTTCTGAGTACATTGCACTCCGTTGTGTAGGGATAACGTTTATCCCCCACCCTAACGTCGTAAAGTAGTCTCCTGCCTATGGGGACCTCTTTGAACTTTTCCTGGTTAGTGCGGATCTTCCACCAGGCCTCGTAGGTGTTAAGATTTTCTATTTCTGCTGCTGTCATACTAGTTTGCCAAGGCGTATTCCTCCATGGACAAGTGATTATCTGGGTGAAATCATCGCCGAATTGAATGTTGAGGCAAGTGGGCCTTACAGGAGCTGGGACATCCGCAGTGTAAATCAAGTAGAGATTGGGGGACAGGCACCCCCTCTGCGGGAGGCCTGCAGTGGATGGAAACTTTGGTCCGTCCTTGCACCTTAAACTGATATACGCCTCTCTCTCCATGGGAGAGGCGTGGGTTGAAGAGGGAGTTCTCCTCCCTGTGAGACAGCAGTTTTTTGTTGAGGATGTTCTCGAAGAGCTTCCTGCTAAATTCTAGGAGTGAAATTGGCCGATAGCTCTCCTTCAACGTTGGGTTCTTTCCATGCTTACACAAGGAAATCATCTTAGCCGTTTTATAAGCATCTGGAAAGAATCCCTTGTTCAGACAGGCGTTATATATTCTTCTCATCCCTTCGATGACATTGGCTGGTGCCTTTTCAAAGTTAAGCTTTGTAAGCCCCGATTATCCTGGGGCTTTTGTAGGAATGAACGGAGCGCGCCGAGTAGTTCTTCTTCGGTAATCTCAGGGTCTCCGTCGCGCCTGTCTATCCACCTGGTGGTGAGGGTGCGTCTTGTGTATTTGTTCGTTAAGCTCGTCGATGATGTTGCTTTCAAACTCTAGGTCATAGTCTTTGTTTTCCTCATCAGTTATACTGGAGATTTTTTCCCAATAACTTCAGAATAGCTTTTCAATACTTCCTTCTTTCGTTTCGATGTTTCCATCTTCCTTCTGTAGCTCGATCTTCTGCTTCTTCTTCCCAGTCGATCCTTTGAGATTTCTGTTTTTTTACCAAAAATCTTTGGGAGTTGCTTCGTGATCAAGGCTATCGATCGTATCATCCCATCTTTTACATTGTTGTTCGAGGATCAACTCGTTCAGTTCTTCTTTGACTGCTTTACTTCACTGTATTGAGTGAACTGATGCATTCACGATGTTGATTTCATACAATAACTTCAGCTCACGGTATAATTCCATCATGTATTCGGTCCATCTGTAGGGGAAGATGGTCCTATACTCGGATTTATGGATACAAGCCGTATCTGCGCTGGTAAGATGGTTATTGAGGTCGTTAAGTGCCACGGTAATCTCCTCGAGAATTGCCTCGTCCAAGTTGGGCGGATCTTAGGCCTCGAGAAGGCGCGCTTACCGTGTCCAGTCCGCTCTTTTGTAGTTCTTTCTGACTACAGCTGGAACTTGTATAGGGTTACTGTTGATAGTGAGTAGGATCCCTATATGGTCACTACATGGTACCTGGACTAGTTCCATGTAGTAATTGAACGGCAGCTGACGATTCGCCAGACAGATGTCTGGTTTTGTGGCACTTCCTGCTCTGACAAAGGTGGGAAAGTCGGGGCCTATTCGCTGGCCAATATTTCTGTCCAGCAATAGGTCTAGGCTTCTTCATATACCGTTGAAGGTCCTGTGACCGGATTCTCGGCATCTGGCGTTCAGGTTACCAATAATATAGTGGGGGCTCTTCTGCCAAATAGACCAGTGAGAGTGTGAATTGGTAGCACATCACTCCTTGGAGGTTGATATCCGGTAGCAATGATCAACTTTCCTAAATCGAGTTCGACCTCAATCGCGAGGTAGGATTCTTCTAGATTTCTTATTTGCTTGTATTTAACCCCTTTCTTTATTGCAATAGTGGCTCCGTCGAACCGCTCCTGCGAATAATTTGTGATCAACACATCGTAGTTCCAGATTTTCATTTCTGCACTACGCGTGTCGATCCCGTGTTCTGATATTAAGATGATGTTCGCATCAATTTCCCTGAATACATTTCCCTAAAGTATTCCTTTCGTCGTCCAGCCGTTGGTATTAATTTACAATATCTTCAGTGCGTTCCGTAACATGGTGAATTGTTTTTACCTGTGCTTCTTCTTATTCTTCTTCTTGGGGGCTGGCTGGGTGGTTTTACTTGGCCCAGGGTTTTCCTTTTTTGGAGAGGGACTCAGGGTTTTGAACCTGCTCTTCTCGTAGCTCGTGTACGGGTGCAGGGTTCCTTTTCGTTGTCAGAAGGGAAGGATCCCTCTTCACCTTCAGCCTTTTCCTCTTCGTCGTCCTCTTCGGATTCCTCCGATGAGGGAGCTTCGACGATCTTCCCCAGTCCAGACTTGACGGTATTGTTCTTTATGATTGAATTCTTGAATTCCTTGGAGCATTCGGGGTCTGCAGGCATAATTACTGAAGGGAGATTATTCGCCTTCAGGAGAGCATTCAGTACCTGGTTATAGCAGCCAGGCTTTACTGCATTAGCCACATTTGCGTGGGTAATGCAGATTAGTATTTTTGCACTCAAATCTCCCGTGATATTCATCTGTGCCAGTGCAGGTGCAGGCTTTTATTTCCGCATTTTTCTTGGCGGCGTTCGTGTATGTCATTTCCTTGGCTTTCCTCTCTTCTTCCTTTCTTTTTATAATCTCGCGGCGCTTGGGGCAGTTCAGGGCCATGGTCCTATGTTTCCCTTTGCAGTTTAGGCATCTCTTCTTGGTGCTCTCGCATTTATTAAATCGATGCCCTTCTGTGGCGCATTCACTGCACTACAGTTTGTTTTTATCCGGGCATATCGTTGTAGTGTGTTCCTCGAGTTTGTAGCATACAAAGCACATCTGTATGCTTTTAAACTTTTCCTGCTGTATGTTTTCACCTGCTATTCTCATATTGAATACCAGTATTCCATTTTGTGTCGATTTTCTTTCCCATTTCCGTGGTAGCGAATGTTATTTTAAATACGTAGGTGTGTTCGCAAAATTTGATTATTTCGCAAACTTGGGCCCAGGGATTGCTCTTGGTGATCTCCTTGAGTTCCTCGGGTGTATGCTCACCCACCCAGCTTTCTACTTTGCGGCAGATCACGCTTCTGTTTGCTGCCACTTGTGTAGGGGTTTTCGCTTCCAGGCCAGTGTTCCGTAGGACCCTCGCTCCCTCTTCCGATAGGAGCTGGTCCACGTCCTTGGTCTCGGCACATAAGGCGATGAAACCAGATTAAACTTCAATAAGTTTCACTAGTGCCACTTTTAGTTCGAGGTAGTGGGTTTCACATAGGTACCTTTTCTCAGGGTTCTTTTTTTCCGGGATGGTCCTTAGGGAGACCCTGTTAGTGAGGATCTTCATAGTCGTCGTTGTCCTTACTATGTCCGCTTGTGACATCTTTTTTTCTGAAACCAAAGTGCAATCATTGTTTTTTTGGAGTGAAAAAGAAAGTTATGAAGTGGTAAAGGAGGTAGCAGATAGTGCAGGTAGGTTCGGGTACGAGTCCAAAAGAATGGTGAAAAAACTCCCCCGTCCATTTTTCCATTGTTCACCTGCTCGGTTGCTGCCAGAATGATGGGTGAAGGATAGATGGGATGGGTCTCGAGTGAGAACCTTAAGAGGGGTGAATTATGGTAGACTTGATGCAGTAGCGGCCGAATTAACGACCGCTAAAGTTTTGCCACCCCCTCTCGGGTACTTACACCATAACTGCATCCAAGTACATAGAGACGGGTGTAATTCCCTCTATGATTCTGGCCATGTCCCCCGGGGGATGAGGATCTCTCCTCCGTCCGGGACTCGCAGTTATGCCCCAGTTTCGAGATCATTTCTGACTTGCGCTTCCGCTATGGGCTAGGCCTCAAACCAGTTTTCACATAAGCCTTTAATTATGCCAGTCAAAGTGGCCGACATAGTTAAGATGAAATCAATAAATGGCAGACATCCGAACAGGTTCACACGCAGGGCGATGGACGGGAGCAGTGAGGTGCTTAAGCCCTAATCATGTTATGAATCTTCGATGAATAATAACTATTTCTCTTTTTGAAAGGTGAAACGTAATTCACAGCAAGACTCCCAGAATAGGCGCTCATCTAGGTAGGCGATGCAAAAAGTCCGTTACTAAGAAAGGCAAAATGCTTTATCCGAAGGTTGCCAGCAGAGCGTAGTAGTCGGATATTCGGCCGTCAATAGAATTATTGATTGATTGATTGATTGATGTGACAAGTGGGAAAAAAGGTGGTGTAGGTGTAGATAGTGGTGAAGAATATTTATTTTTGCCCTGGTGTAGATGGCATCTCAGGCATCTTACTTTTTTCAATTTCTTTATTATTCCTGCTCTTTAGTTGGTGTCACTTTTGTTGTTGTTTTCTTATCTTGCCGTTTGTATTTGTTTATTTATTTATTGTAATCTTTTTCTTTTATTATATATATATATATATATATATATATATATATATATATATATATATATATATATATATATATATATATATATATATACATATATATATATATACATATATATATATATAATATATATATATACATATATATATATATATATATATATATATATATATATATATATATATATATATATATATATATATATATATATATATATATATATAACATATACATATATATATATATATATATATATATATATATATATATATATATATATATATATATATATATATATATATATATATATATATGTATATATATATATGTATATGTATATATATATATATATATATATATATATATATATATATATATATATATATATATATATATATATATATATATATATATATATATATATATATATATATATATATATATATATATATATATATATATAATATATATATATATATATATATATATATATATATATATATATATATATATATTATATATATATATATATATATATATATATATATATATATATATATATATATATATATATATATATATATATATATATACATATATATATATATATATATATATATATATATATATATATATATATATATATATATATATATATATATATATATATATATATATATATATATATATATATATATATATATATATATATATATATATATATATATATATATATATATATATATATATATATATATATATATATTATAATATATATATATATATATATAGATATATATATACATATACATATATATATATACATATATATATATATATATATATATATATATATATATATATATATATATATATATAGATATATATATACATATACATATATATATACATATATATATATATATATATATATATATATATATATATATATATATATATATATATATATATATATATATAATACATATATATATATATATATATATATATATATATATATATATATATATATATATATATATATATATATATATATATATATATATATATATATATACATATATATACATATATATATATATATATATATATACATATATAAAATATATATATATATATATATATATATATATATATATATATATATATATATATATATATATATATATATATATATATATATATATATATATATATATATATATATATATATACATATATACATATATATATATATATATATATATATATATATATATATATATATATATATATATATATATATATATATATATATATATATATATATATATATATATATATATATATATATATATATATATACATATATATATATATATATATATATATAATATATATATATATATAATATATATATATATATATATATATATATATATATATATATATATATATATATATATATATATATATATATATACGAGGGGTGGTCAATAAGTTTTGCGAATCGGTAGGGCAAAACAGAGGAAGGGGGATGGCTGTTTGTAGGGGGTGTTAGGACAAGTTATGACAAGTCAGGACCTGCAGCTGCACGCTTCTGCCTCGTCTATTTAAGAAGCAGTGGCTGATCGCAGATCGTCAGTCACAAATTTTTCAACAATGGAGAAGGTTGAGCACCGCGCAGTGATCAAATTTTTGACCAAGGAAGGCAAGAATGCACAAGAGATCCATGAACGCATGGTTTCAGGGTACACCGACACCACCCCTTCCTATGCAACCATTACTCGCTGGAATAGGGAGTTCTGCCATGGTCGTGAGTCCCTTGAAGATGACCCCCGTCCACGACGCCCGTCAGACGTGATCAACGAGCACAATGTGGCCCGTGTGGAGAGGATGATCTTCGAAAATCGACGGGTGAAGGTCGAAGAAATCGAGCGAAAACTTGGAATATCAAATGGAAGTGTTATTAACATCATCCATGACAATTTGGCCATGACCAAGGTCTCTGTTCGTTGGGTCCCTAGAAACCTCACGCAACATGATCGACTTCAACGTCGTAAAATTCCACATGGCCAGGGTTGCACAAGCTGCCCTGCACGAGTGCGGATTCGAGGAGCTCAACCATCCCCCTACAGTTCAGATCTGGCCCCCAGCGACTACTTTTTATTCCGTCAGCTCGAGGCTGCACAGCGTGGACGCCGGCTTGGAGAAGATGAAGATGCCCAGCTCACCGTCCAGGAGTGGATTGAACAGCAGTCGGGAGAATTCTGGTTGTCGGGAATTCGAAGCCTCAGGGACAAGTCGCGCAAGTACATTCAAGTCGAGGGTAGTTATATTGTAAAATAATAACACTTTTCCTCGTATCTAGTTTCCTTATATCCGAATTGCAAAGCTTATTGACCACCCCTCGTATCTCTATAAAAATCTTTGTCCTCCGTCTTTAAGCATTCAAGCCTTTGAATTATGTTTTTTGCTAACTCGTTAGCTTTAATTTTTACTTTTATTTTGATTTAATATCGTTTATTTCGCCTGTTGTGGGCACTTCGCATCTTTTAATTATTGTTTAATGTTTGATTTAATCATTTTATTTATTTTATTTTAATTATGTTGGGCACTTGGCCTCTTTTAATTTATTTATTTGTTTTGTATTTATCATTTTTATCATTTGGGCACTTCGCCTCTTTTACTTTATTTATTTTTCTTGTATTTATTATTTTTATCATTTGGGCATTTCGCCTCTTTTGATTTTCTCTTTTCGTGGAGTCTTTTTCTTGGAGTCTTTCTCGTGCGTAGGATAATTTAGTCTTAGTTATGTATACATAGATGCTTGATTTTCCCGGGAGCACAGTCTTCCACTTGGGAATAGGGCTCTCCTGGTAGCTCGTCCAATTATCGGTTGCGGTATCTCTAAGTTTGCCTCTATATGCGGAAGAATTTCTTGTTCTACTTTTTCCCAGGTCTTTCTCCTTAGCCTTTGGAGAACCATATTCAGTGGCCCAAATCCTGCCCTTGTATTCAGTTCCGTCTGCCGAATATAGTCCATTCTATTCGCGCTAGCTATTAGCAGGGTAGCATTGTTCTGGACTCTCTGTATAAATCTGAGAGAAGTGGAACTAGCTGCCTGCATTACCACTGCTAGGTTCACCAGTATTGAGCGCACCAGGACAGTGTACAGCTTTTTGATGTTTTTTTTTGCGCTGAGATTTCTGAACCAGTGCAGTTTTCCAAGTTCTTTTTTGGCTAGGGAGATTCAGTTGTTGATGTGCGTCTTATACCCTGTTGAGGTCATGCACAGACCCAGGACTTTACCCTCATTGGAGTACGGGTAAATTTCATCTGTGACTATGACGTCGTCTTGTTTCCGGCGGTTCACTGGAAAGATTTGGAACTTTCGGCGGTTGGTCTTAATTTTCCACTTTCTTTCAAAACGATTGATATTATCGATTTCGGTATCTGTCTTCCTTGCTTGAACTCCAGAGTTCCTATAGGAACTGGGGATAATCTGAGTGACCTCGTCTGCAAACTGCAGGTACATCACATCCTCTCCGACTGGAGCAGTTAAGTCTAACGTATACACAAGGTACAACAGCGGACTCAGACAGTTACCTTGTGGAACACCCGCCTCTAGTTCGAATTCGGGTTCTCTGTAGACCTGAATTAAAATTCGGGCTTTTCTTTCCAAGATATAATCGCAGAGGACCCTTTCCAGGATAGGGTTTAGCTGAATGCCCAAGATCTTGAATTGTAGACCTCTCAGCCAAACTTTATCGAAGGCCTTCTGTACATCTCGCATCACCACTTCTACGTACTTTCCCTCAGCCTTACAGTGGTCAAGCTTTTCGGTGAGAAGGGCAAGGGCTGTATCAGTCCCCCTTCTCTTGCGAAACCCGTGCTGCTGAGGGTTGTGAGCTTCCAGCTCAGTCAGCTGATCTTGTATCCTGTTGGCTAGAAGCTTCTCGTAGACTTTGCCTACAAACTCAAGGAGGGATATTGGCATGTAGTCCACCAGTTGATCGGGGGGCTTATTTCCTTTAGGGATAAAAATGATTTTAGCCATTTTTGACCCATCGGGGAAGTAACCCGTATTCAGGGAAGCGTTATAGATGTTAGTGATTTCCTGAATGATCTACCAGGGGGGCATGCACCAAATTATTTTTGGTGATGCCCGTCTAGCCTGGCGCCTTTTGTTTAAAGGTTTTATGACTTTCATGACATTTTCCTTTGTAATTGGTCAGCTATGGTCCGCCATCTCCCTCCCTTCATCGACGTAGGATCGTGGGTGCATTTGATGTATGATCTAATTAAATTCTCTAATCAGATGGCCTTCGAATTCCGCATCGTCCTCAGGTGTAATTGAGAAGATTTCCTTCCAGAACGTGTGGAACCTTTCCCCCAGGACCGCCGGATCCTCCAAATAGTCACTGCCCTCCTTGATGCGGGTCTTTCCTCTACTTGGTAGGCGTTTTCGTTTCTTTACTAGGCGCCAGAATTTATCGGGGGTCACCTCGCTGTCTACCCTGGCTATTAGGCTGTTCCAGATCTCAGCCTGTCGTTGGTTAATAGCCAGCTTTAGCTTATCATGCAATCGTCGTTGCAGCGAGTTTCGTTCCCGATTCGTACCCGCTCTTCTGATCTCTTCATACACCTTCTTGTGCTCCCTAGCGATCCCTTTCATTTCCTTGGTCCATCTGGGTTGTGGAGGAGTCTTGTACCCTGTCATGGGTACACACTCACGGTCAGCCTCGGTGATGAGGGCTGTTATCCTCTCCAGCTCCCCGTCAATCTCCCCTAGAGTTGCTTCGCTTAGGTCGGCTGGTTCGAATGCGCCTAGGATTTCTCCGTAGCATTCCCAGTCGGGCGAAGCGTAGCTTTTTCGAAGAGGGACTGGAATCTGGATCTGAGCGAGTGAGATGGTGGTCAAGATCGCTATATGGTCGCTGGGAATTGCTGGTCCTGGCTCGCTATGGTAGTTGAATGGGAAGCCGTCACTTGTCATGATTATGTCTGACTTTGTAGCTGCCCGAGAGGTGATATAGGTTGGGAAATCCGGTCCTATCCTCTGGATCTCTTTTCGTCGCATAATCATTTCTAAGTTATGGCCTCGTTATTCGTGTTACCATAGCCAGCCGTTTGGAATCTGGCGTTGAGGTAACCCCCAAGGAATTCCATTCTGCCGTGGCCGAACATGGTGTAGAAGTTATTGAGGGGCAGATACGCTCATCGAGGAGGTTGATATGCCGCCGCGATCACGAGGTTGCATACTAATGTCCACTAATGTAAGCACCTCTATCGCCACGAATGACTTGCCCAGTTCTGGAAGGTGCCTGAACGAGAGATTCCTTTTGATAGCAACCGCGGCGCCGTCAAACCTCTCTTGAGAATGGTTCTCTGTAACAACTCTGTAGCCCAGTATTTTTATTTAGTAAGATGTTGTGTCGATACCGTGCTCCGAAATTAAGATGATGTCGGGGTCGAGCACAGGGAATATGTTCCCATACGCCGTTTCTTTCTCCTTGCATCCATTTACGTTGAGTGTTACAATTTTCAACCTGTTGTTCGGGTTTTCCATTCCCTTTTCTGTCTCCTAGTGTTTTCTGGTGGTGGAGAAGGACGATTTCGACCAGGACTTCGAAGACCGACTGCTCGATAACCTCGGAACGATGATACATATGACCCACCCACAACTGCAACTATCTAGATAAAGAGAGATGGTTGACCACGGGCGCCCTATCACTATTGAAGAGACCATGAACACCATTAGGTCCTTCAAACAAAGGGCTCCCGGCTGGTCTGGGCTCACCAAGAACAACCTGGTGAATGCCCCACAGCAAATTATTCAGGTCATGGTGAACACTATGAACGCATCCCTGAATACAGGCTACTTCTCTGACGGGTATAAGGTGGCTAAAATTATCTTCATCCCGAAGGGAAACAAGCCCACAGACCAAGGGGCCAACTATCGCCCAATCTCTCTCCTAGAAATTCCCGGCAAGATCTTTGAGAAAATTATAGCCGACAGGCTACAAAATTAACTAGAGGAGTTAGTTGGGAGCGCATAACCCACAACAACATGGGTTCAGACCAAAAAGGGGCACGGAAACGGCCCTGGCGCTCCTAACTGAAAAGATCGCACACTGCCGAGCGAAGGGTCCATATGTTGACATCGTGATGACGGACGTGCAGAAGGCCTTTGACAAGGTTTGGCTGAGTGGACTACAATACAAGATCCTAGGTCTCTAGCAAAACCCAGTCCTGGAAAGGATCCTTTGTGACTTCATCATGGACAGAAGGGCGCGTATCATGATCGAAGAGCACAAAGGACCAGAATTCGAGCTCAAAGCGGGCGTTCCCCAGGGAAGCTACCTGAGTCATTTGCTTTACCTGGTCTTCACCATCGACCTCCCTACTCCAATACACCGGGACACGATGTATCTGCAGTACGCAGATGACGTCACGCAGATCGTCCCCAGTATGGTTAGGAAAGCGAGAGGACAGGCAATCAACACAATGGCAGAGATCTGCAACATCAACCAATTCGAGAAGAAGTGGAAAATCCGGACAAATAGGGAGAAATTTAAGATCCTCTCTCTGAGCCAGACGTCAACGTGACCCATTATAATAGATGGGAGGAGATATGGCTACTCCACCGAAGGCAACATCCTGGGCCTAAAAATCTACGACCACGGATACTCGAGTCACTACAAGGAGAGGCAGAATATGGAGAGGAGAGAAATCTCCAAGCTTTATAGGTTCCGAAATCTTAGCTCGGCGAATATCAGGAAAATATACCTGATGTTTATCCGGCCTAAGCTCATCCACCCTGCAGTAGTGACTCAAGCAAGTCCACTATGAGGAGGCTCCAGCGAGTGCAGAACTACATCCCTCTCCACTATGAGGAGGCTCCAGCGAGTGCAGAACTACATCCCTCTGCATAAATAAAACCAGACGAAGAGAGCATCTTCGGCAGAGGGGCCTGCACCGCAGACAGCGTTTGGAGCCCATTAATGTCGCTACGCCGAAACTGGCCAGAAAAGTCTGGTCTACAATGGCCAATGATATCATCCCAGAACTAAGAAGAACTGGTGGCAGAATTAACATCCCTGCCAGATTACGCGGGAAGGTCGCTCGAAACCGGAGTTTCCCAAGCACTAGACACTGTTCCGAGGAAAACATAGCACCAATATAAACATAAACATAAAAAAACACTAAATACAAAACATACAACTACGAGACAGATAGCAAACTTACAATTAAATATGAAAAAGCAAACACAACAGAACAAAAATGCGAATTGATGTACTAAATTTGAGCAGTAATAAAGGCTCGAAGCTGAACATCGCGCCAATACTAGAATTTTCAACAAAAGAAGAATGCACACAGAGACAAACAACAGAAAATATCAACAAAAAAAAGGAAAGATAAATAACTAAAGAATAAAAACGCCTGCGATGCCCCTCAAACAAGGATAACTCTACCTCACTTTCACTAACTCTCGTCTACCACTATCTAAATCTTCCACTATTGAGTACACCAGAATTGTCAGCTGCCATTCAACTACTACATGGAACCAGTCTAGGTACCATGTAGTGATCATATAGGGATCCTACTTACCATCAACAGGAACCCTATACAAGTCCCAACACCAGTCAGAAAAGACTACAGCAGAGCAGACTGTGCACAGTATGCGGATCTTCTCGAGGCCTACCGTCCACCAAATCTAGACGGGGCAATTCTCGAGGAGATAGACGAAGCACTCGACGACCTTAACGACCACCTTACTTGTATAAACGCAGATAGGGCTTGCATTTCAAAACCCAGTATAAAACTATCTCAACATACAGATGGACTGGGTATATCAAAGAAATACATAGAGAATTGAGAGTACTGGGTATATAAAAGAAATACATAGAGAATTGAAAGTACTTTAGGAAATAAAAACTATCTCAACATACAGATGGACTGGGTATATCAAAGAAATACATAGAGAATTGAGAGTAATAGGTATATTAAAGAAATACATAGAGAATTGAGAGTACTTTACGAAATAAACATCAGAAATGCATCAGTTGACTCATTACAACGAAGTAAAGAGATCAAAGAAGAGCTCAACCAGTTTATCCTCGAACAACAACAGAGACGATGGGACGATGCGATCGAGAGCATCGATCGAGACACATCCCCCAAAGACTTTTGGAATAAAGTCAGAAGCTTCAGAGGATCATCTGGAAAAAAAAGAAGAAAATGGAAATTCTAAAAGAAGATGGATCCATTGAAACAGAAGACAGAAACATCGAAGTACTTTCCCGGCGTTTTGGGGAAAAAATCTTCAGTATACCCGAAGAAGAGAACGAAAATTTTGACATAGAGTTTGAAAATAACCTCATAGAAGAGCTTAACACGGAAATACACAGAACGCATCCTCACCACCAGGTGGATGGACTGCGTGACAGAGACGCCGAGATCACCGAAGAAGAGATTCTTGCCGCACTCCGCTCATTCCGCTAAAAAGGCCCAGGCCAATCGGGACTTACGAAGTTAAACTTCGAAAAGGTACCAGCCAACGTCATCGAATGAATGAGACTAATATTTAACGCATGTCTGAATACGGGGTACTTTCCAGATGCTTACCAAACGGCAAAGATGATCTTCTTGCCCAATCATGGAAAGGACCTAACGTTGAGACAGAGCTACCGCCCAGTTTCACTTTCGGAAGTTGGCGGGAAACTCTTTGAGGAGATCCTCAACCAAAGAATGGTGTCTCACCTGGAAGAGAACTCCCTCTACAACCCTTGCCAATACGGGTTTAGAAAAAAGCGAAGTACGGAAATGGCGATTAATGTCATTACGAAAAAACTAGCGCAAGCCAAACGGGACAGGAGTTACGCGGATATTGTTTGTCGGGATGTATCAAAGGCGTTTGATAAGGTGTGGCAGCGAGGTATGCAGTATAAGATCTTACGGCTGGGTCTAAGTGAAAACTTGGAAAGAACTCTCTGTGACTACGTCATGGAGAGAGCAGTGTATGTCAGTCTAGGGTGCACGGATGGACCAAAATTTCCGCTCACTGCGGGCCTCCTGAAGGGTGGGGGGGGGGTCTGTCCCCCACCCTTTACTTGATATACACCACGGATGTCCCAGCCCCTGTGTACCCCTCTTCCCTCAATATTCAATACGCCGATGATTTCAGCCAGATAATCATATCTCCATAGAGTAATGCACCGTAGCAAGCTCGCATGACAGAGATAGAAATTGAAAATCTAAACACCTACGAGGCTCAATAGAAAATTAGAACCAACCAGGAGAAATTCAAGGTGGTCCCCATTGGACGCACCAGAACAGCAGACGTGAGAGTGGGGGATACTCGCTATCCCTACACCAATGAATGCAATGTACTCGGTATGAAAATTACTTCTACCGGGTATAAGAAGCACGTCGAAGAACGAATTTCTCGAGCCTCGGCCGCTGTCAGAACTCTATACATGTTCAGAAATCTACGTGAAAGTAACAAGAAAAGACCTACAAAATGCCCTTGTTAGATCTACGTTGCTTTACCTCGCCTTCACCCTCTCTTGTGTCTCAAAAACACAAAAGAGGCGACTACAAGTAATGCAAAATAAATGCATGTACCTAATCACAGGTACACGCAGGCGAGAAAGAAAACGCCAAGAAGTCCTGCAAGAGAGGCGGGGATAACTCCCATTAACAAAGTCATCGAAGAACAGACAAGGAAGATGCAGGATCTGGTTAATCGAGAGCTGAGTGAAGAACTTACTTATATGATTAAACAGAACAGAAGAGCAGAATGTCGCGCCAGATTCCCAAGCTCCACTAACCGAGTGGCTTTCGGGACGAAGTGCCGTTCTGCGCATGATGAGATGTATAACCTAAGAATCTAAGAAACAACCGAATTAAGAATAAAAACTCACAACTGTGACTTAAACTCACCGATGAAGACAAAAGAAAAATCAAGAAAGAAGAAAACCACCAAATACGACGAGAAAAATCAACCTGACTATGAAAAAACAATAAAACTAATACACACACACATACAAAGAATAAAAAACATTAAGCACGCATTTAAAAGTTTGAAAAAAACATAAACAAACAAGCAATGCACATCACACAACAAAGCTACACTAAAGTTAGTAAGACAAATGGCTTGAACGCCATATTAAATATAAATCAACGAAAACATCAAAGAATACACACTACAAAGAATTAATAAAAGTGATAGGCCTGATCACCAGGCTCTTGCATCTCTTTGCACCCTACTACGCTTCTTTCTTCACCACTTGTCTATTTTCTCTATCTATCCACACACCCTATTGTACTTCCCTACACACTCCCACACCTTTAACTTAATCGTAATCGCTTAAAATTAGACTTGGAAGAAAACTTGGAATTTTTAGGCTCAGCAAGAAGTTACAGCCGGTGAAGGAGGTAAAGTCGAGGGTAGACACCTCGAGAAACCATCAACAACCTTTGCCTTCTCCCCATGGGAACGACAAGATATATTTTCTGCAAAACCACGGATAGCCGACCCATGTCTCCCCCCCCCCCCGCGGCTCCCTCATCGGGGCAAGGGAGCTGAAATGAACTGAACTGCCATTCACCTAGTCTCGCTCCAACTACATTGGTCCACTTGGATAGACATAATTGGAGACGTGAAGGAGTAGCAGGTTTGAGGACTAGCACACTATGGAACTAAACAGAAGGGACCACCCGGTTACGACGCGATTTTGAAAGCTTTTGGAAAGAGTACGCTCTAATCTTTAAGTGTAGTTTCCGGCCAGCACCACAGAGAGACACACAACCGTCCCCGTGTAAGTTGGAAGCAACATCGATAACTAAACCCCGGATGGGGCGGCACCCCCGGGTAGTGGTTGTTGGTTCAATCACCACCCATCATTAAGTCCGCCACATTTCATCCGTCTGAGGGGCCTTCCCGAGAAAAGATCATCGAAGTAGTTTACGGAAAGTTGAAGATCGCAATGCTACGACTGCTCGAAGTACCAGCAGGTCATGTTGCGATCTGTGAAAAGGAGAAGGATGTGGAGTGTATTACAAAAGAAGAAGAAGTCGGAACACTCCGTGAAATAGGCCTACAACCACCAATTCCACCGCAAATCCTAACCCACAGGAGCGTAGTCTGCTGACAACTGGACCCTTGGATAGAACAGCACTCTAAGGAAGGGGTAAAAGAGGAAATATAAAAAATTCAATTGTGGGCCAAAGTATCTGAAATTATTAAGTTTTGGGACAAGAGGAACAATTCTGAATACACTCACGTGTTTAAGGTTTTCTTCTTCGACACCAAAATGGCTCAAAAGGCAAAGGAGAATGGATTACTGCTTTTTAATGCAAAGATCATTGGGGAGCAGATTGAGAGAGAAGAATTTACTCCCATACAATTCTGCTTCCGCTGTTATAAAATGGAGACGCACACAACAAAATAATGCACAGAGCTACAAGAAATATGTTCAAGGTGCAGCGAGCCAGGGCACCACTAGAAGAACTGCAACAGAAGTGTGCAAACTGCGGCCAAGGACATCGTTCCATGACAATGGCCTGCCCAATGAAAAAGGAACTTGTCTAAAAGAAGGTGCAGCTAAAGAAAGACGAGCATGGACGTAAAATCAAAACATCATATGCTCAGGCGGCAAAAGCAGTATTCACAGAAAATGAAAACAAAAAGACATACTTGAGAATCGAGAACGAAAACTCGACGAAGATACTGACATGCATCTTATACGCTCACGTCAGGAACCAAACTCAACCAGGAGTATTCGCGAAGGAACTCAACCAAATGCTCGCTAAGAATGACATGAACGAAATGTGGTTCCCCGATAACCCTCCTTCAGGGGATGTACTGAAACTGCAGCTGAATCCAAAACAAATGCCAGGAAAGAGCCAAAAGAAAAAAAGAAGAAGATGAAAATAGACGGCCTGACCCAAGAATTAAGGCTAAAAAAGAGAGAGAGGCAACCACAAAGGCAGCAGACTCGACCAAACCAAAGGACGAGGAACAGGTAGAAACTAAATCCTTTAAAACCACGGACAACACCTACACCTTGAACTCAAAGAACGCAAAAAAGGAAGTACAACGCAAAAAAGGTAAAAGAGGATCAAAGAAAAAGATAGATACAGACCAAATTAACCTCTGCATCTATGCGAGCGAACAATTCCCCTTCCCGAAGGACTGGGACGCAAACAAAATTTGCGTGGGACTAAAAAAGAAATACTATAAATGGGACTTTGACGCTCAATGCGAGGAAGAATCGGTTGAGGAGGCCCTATACAACTAAAACGTCGACTACTTCCAGGAAACTTTTAGTGAGCTCTCCCCAACAGAGTTCAAAAAGAAGAGGAACGGAAAACGCAAGTCAACAACCCGTAAACACTAAGTCATCCACCTAAGCCAGAACATAGAATGGAAATCATAACAACTGGTTAAGGATCTTGACCCTCAACGTGAATGGATGGTAGGGGAAAGCCACGGCATACGGAAACATATTCCGTGTGCCAGATCCCGACATCATATTAATCACGGAGCATGGTATCGATACGACCAACAAGCAGTTAAAGATACCAGGCTACAGAGTGATCTCAAAAAAACATTCAATTGGAGAGGTACGACGGTGCTGCCGTTGGCGTCAGAAGGAATCTCTCGTTCAGACACCTTCCGGATATGGACGAGTCCTTCGTAGCATTAGAGTTGCACACTCTAGTGGGCAAGCTCATAATCGCGGTGGCATACCAACTACCTCGACGAAAGTACCTTCCTCCCACAAGCTTCTACACCCTGTTTGGACGCGGCAGAATGGTATTCCTTGCGGGTGACCTCAATGCCAGATGTTGAACGGCTGGCTATGGTAACACGAACGAAAGAGGCCATAACTTTGAAATGATTATGCGAAGGAAAAACAACGAGCGAATAGATCCGGATTTTCCGACCTATTTCACAGTAAGGTCAGCAACAAATCCCGACATAATCATGACAAGTGACGGCTTCCCATTCAACTGCCCTAGCGAGCCAAGACCAGCAATTCCCAGCGACCATATAGCGATCTTGACCACCATCTGACTCGCTCCGTTCCAGATTCCGGTCCTTCTTCGAAAAAGCTACGCTTCGCCCGACTGGAAACGCTAAAAGGAAATTCTTGCTAGATTTGAACCAGCGGACCTAAACGGAGCAAGGCTAGAGAGGATCGATGAGGAGCTGGAGAAGATAACTACCTACATCAGCGAAGCAGATGGCGAGAGTGTACCAATTAAGAGGTACCAAACTCTCCCACAACCCAGATGGACCGAAGAAATGAGAGAGATCCCTAGAGTGCACATGGAGGTGTACGAGGAAATCAGGAGAGAAGGTACAAATCGGGTTAGAACCACGCTGCTACGACGCTTGAGTCAAGAATTTAAGCAGGCTATTAACCAGCAACAGGCTGAAATCTGGGACAGCCTAATTGAAAAAGTTGACAGCGAGGTGCGACCCGATGTGTTCTGGCGACTTGTGAATAATTTAAAAGGTCCTATAAGTAGAGAAAAGACCCGCATTAAGGAGGGCGGTGACTACTTGGAAGACCTGGTGGTATTGGAAGAAAGATTCCACACATTCTCGAAGGATGTCTTCAAGATAACACCACAAGACAATGAGGAATTTGCCCAGGAATTCGACGGACAACTGATCGAAGATCTTAATCAGATTGTGCATCGCACGCTCCCACATGCCTATGTCGAAGAGAAGAGGGTTTTGGCAGACCATGGCCACCCAACTACACCTGCAGAGGAGGTCATGGCAGTCATAAAAACCTCCAAACAAAAGGAACAAGGCTGGACGGGAATCACCAAAAACAACTTGGTGCATGCCCCCCCCGGCAGATCATTCAGGGAATCACGAACATCTACAATGCTCCCCTGAATACGGGTTACTACCCCGATGGGTCAAAAATGGCTAAAATCATTTCTATCCCCAACGGAAATAAACCCCCCGATCAACTGGTAGACTACAGGCCAATATTTCCCCTAGAGATTATAGGCAAAGTCTACGAGAACCTTCTAGCCAACAGGTTACAAGATCAACTGACCGAGCTGGAAGCTCGCAACCCTCAGCAACACAGGTTCGGCAAGAGAAGGGGGACGGACACAGTTCTTGCCCTTCTAACCGAAAAGCTCGCCCACTGTAAAGCTAAGAGGAAATACGTAGACGTGGTGATGCGAGATGTACAAAAGGCCTTCGATAAGTTTTGGCTAAGAGGTCTACAATACAAGATTTTAAGCCTCCAGCTGAACCCAATCCTGGAAAGGGTCCTCTGCGACTACATCCTGCACAGAAAAGCCCAATTTCAATCGAGGACTACAGACCGCCCGAGTTTGGACTTGAGGTGGGTGTTCCACAAGGTGGCTGTCTGAATCCGCTGCTGTACCTTTTGTACACACTGGATTTACCTGATCCAGTAGGGAAGGAAGTGATGTACCTGCAGTTTGCAGACGACATCACACAAAGCGTCCCCGTTACTACAAACATGCTGGATTTCAAGCAAGGCAGACATCCATCGAAATCGATAACATCAGTCGAAACGAACGAAAGTGGAAAATCAAGACCAGCCGCAGAAAGTTCCAGATCCTTCCAATTAACCGCTGAAAACGTGTGGATGTCTTATTGAGTGGCGAAGTATACCCGTGCAGTAATGAAAGCAAAGTCCTAGGTCTGCACTTAACATCCAAAGGATACAAAGTGCACATTAGCAGTAGAATCTCCCTAGCTAAAATACAGCTCGGAAAACTGTATAGATTTAAGAGCCTCAGTTCCAAAAATCTTAAAAAGCTATACCCTGCTCTGGTGCGCTCAATTTTAGTGTACCCAGCAGTGGCCATGTAGGCTGAGAGTTCCTCCTCTCGGCAGAACAAAGCAGACCGGCTTATAGCTGGAGCTCGAAGGATGGACAATATACAGCAAACAGAACTGCACGCAAGAGCAGGTCTGAACCCACTGAATATGGTACTTCAAAGGCTAGGGAGAAAGACCTGGGACAAGATCGAAAAGGAAATACTCCCGAATATGACCCTTGATCTAGACATTCCGAGAGCAATTAGGGGACGTGCAACCAGGCAAGCCCTATTCCCGAGTGAAAGAAACTGCTCCCGAGAAAACCAAATTGAAATATATACTTGATCAAGAAAAGCGCAAACACCTAAGTGTAATTAAAACTGAAGAAAAAGAGACGAAGTGCCCACCATTAAAACAAAATAAACAGAAGGGAAATAACAACTTAAACCCCGGCAAAATAAGTTATAAATTGATATTGAAAATAACAATAAAAATATATATATAGCAAACAAAAAACTTGAAAGGCTTGAATGCCACGACGGAGGAAAGAAACAAATTTATTTATTTATCTAGAAAAAATAAATAAATAATATATATATATATATATGAAATAAAAAACTCACAAAGTATCACGTGAGAGTAGCAAATGAATGCAATGTCCCGCAGGAAAAAATGAAAAGGTGTTTCCAAGTACTTTCGAAATTTATTAAGTTCCTTATCAAGAATAACTACAAGGAATAATATTATATTAGAGGTATATATACGAAAGAAAGGATAAAAGACGCCTCAAAAAACAAGAAATCACCAATGAGGAAGACGGAAGGCGAAAGGTAAAGAAACACATTAAGAATTACAAGAAGCAGGTAGTAAGGTCAAACTGAGAAGACGGAAAGGGTATCAGATTCAAGGAAATGGAGATAGCCTAACGAAGGAGATTATAAGACACGATGAGCAAAAGGGGGGAAAAATACAATGTACAAAACAGAGCAGTGACAGTTAAATTAAAATAAAATAGGGGCCACATAACCAAAGAATGTATATGAAAAACTAGGAACGAAAGACAAAACTAATTTCTTTGAGTATTAATCTTTTAATTATAGCAATAAAAATATATTGATATATATATATATATATATATATATATATATATATATATATATATATATATATATATATATAGAGAGAGAGAGAGAGAGAGAGAGAGAGAGAGATCTACCCCCCCTCCAACAAAAAAAAACAACAATAATAATAAGTGAGAGGAAGAAAAAACAAAATAACAGAAGAAAAACCTGAGAGAATCCTCTATACCAGGGCAAAACTCAACTTCTTTTAATCTTTATATATCTACTACACATTTCCTACTTATTACAACAATTTTAATTTTAAAATTATACCTATGTATCGCAAAAAACTATCTGACGTTTACGTAGATGGAGAGCGATACAGGTATAATGGTGAAGGCAAGATTTTAGGCCTAACTATTACCAAAAATGGTTACAAGAAACAAATGACCGAAAGAATAAACAAAGCACGAGCCATGCTAAATAAATCATAGAAAAACACAAGAAGAAATAGGAGAGGAACTAAATAATCAAATAGCACGAGGGGCAGGATGGAGACAACATATGCTGCTTCCTAGTGCTAAAAACAAAGCGGACCAAAGGAAAGAGGAGGAGATTTACGTGCAAACCAAATATGGAAACCCGATTGTGACAAAAATTTCGCGAATAATGACAAACTCATCGCATTAGACTTGATACCCACAAGGAATGATAAAACTAACCAAAAAGTGCAAATGAACGAAAAAGGAAACAAACATAAATAAAGAAGAGAATTAAACAAATTTTATAACCAAGGGACATGAGCCCACACAAAAATCACAGAAACTCGAGTTATTAATATAGCAGGAAAACAAATAACGCTAACAACGGTTTGAACGCCTATCTCATACACACATAACATAATAACAAAATAACCACATAAATAAACAAACAGACACACTTTCACTCTAACTTATTTCGAACTTAACTCTAAAATTAGTTTATAGTACAGAGATTAGCGTGACCTCCACGCAACTTGTACCTCTGCAAGCCTCCAACTTCCTTCCACTTCAATCATCTTCCTCCTTTATCGCTTTCCAAAGATGGGCCAAACACTAACACTAGGGACTAGTACAGCAAATCGTAACAATTAAAACCCAGGAAAACATAAAAACACCGTGGTCCGAGTCCCACCTTAATCTGGTTCACAGGCCAACTTGGTCAACTTTCAAGCCTTTGACTTTATTTCAGTCTGACCTATCCTTACTTCTTTCTTCTTCCCCTCCCTCTCTCCCCCTCTCCCTCGATGCCTTCAGGCCCAGAGTGAGGAGGGCGCCCGGGAAACTCGGGGAAACCGGGCCTCGCCCCCCCCACCCGACCGGGACTGGTCGGGGGTGGGGGAGGGGCATGGGGATCTAAAACTTTTTCTCAACAAAAAGTTCACAGCCGGCAAAAGAGTAAAAGGTGTGGTAAAGATAACTCAAGAAATCGTCAACGATTTTTAATTTTTCCCCACGGGGACTACAAGATCTAATTTGTACGGAGCCACATATAGCCGACTCATGTCTGGCTAAGTCTCCCCGCAGCCCTCCCTTCTCCGGGACAGGTGGGCTGAAGTGAACTGAACTGCCATTCATCTAGTCTCGCTCCAACTATGTCTATCCACTTTGATAGACATAATTGGAGACATGAATAAAAGCAGATTTGAAGATTAGCCCACTATGGAACTCTACGGAAGAGACCACCTGGTTAAGAGGCGATACTGAAAGCTTTGGGAGATAGTTCGCTCTAATCTCTAAGGGTAGTTTCCGGCCAAGACCAAAGGGGAACTTGCAACCGTCCCTGTGACTATTTGTCGCTTCGATCTTGTTCTCTGGCAAAGGAGTCAAAGGAAAATCAAGTTTGAAAACGTGCTTCTTTTAACGGTGGTCAACTCGGGGACGCCGAGATGTCGAGAGTATGGTTTCCAGCTGAAGTTTCACGTTAATTGCCGATTTCAAGATTTGAATGATGACGGAACTTCGTCCATCTGCAATCTTCTGCGATTTGGGAGTCTCAGGATTATGGAGATGTCCTGATTCAGTTTTTCACGGGTTAGGGTAGTGCCATGAGAGTTGGCGTATTTTTTAATCGCGCCATCTTGAAGGTTAACTGTCAGTCGTCTTGACAGCGTTGTGGAGGTTACGCCAATGTACTTAGAATTGTGGTGTTCGCAGTCACCGACTTTGCACGAATATTCGTACACGACGTTAGTCTCCTGTAGTTCGTTCGTTGGAGGAAGACAGCTGTTCTTCATGATACAACTACTTGTTTTCTTGGTCTTCTAGTATATAATTATATTAATATCCGTATTAAGGCCGGTTGTGGTCACCTTACGATGGAGAATGGCTTTGAGAGCCTTTTCATCTTCTCGGTAGACGGTGCTCATTTTTGGCCTTGTAATAAAGGTCGATATTACGCTTCTTCGGAGTAGACCTGACGCCAGGGCCAGCAGCCAAGTTTATTCTCTCTTTCATGATGGCGTCAATGGATTCTTGTAGGTAGCCATTGTTAACGAAAACTCAGGAAACCCTCTTAAGTTCGTGATCAACAGTGGTCCACGAAGATGAATGAGAAATTGCCCTGTTAACTAAGGCATTGGTGACTGATCTCTTGTAACGTTCAGGACACTCATAAGAACCGTTTAAGCAGAAGCCTAAGTTCATGGCCTTAACGTATACTTGGGTCACAAATTTGGACTCCTAGGCACTTATGAGGATATCAAGGAAGGGAAGTGATCCTTCATTTTCCGTTTCGTGAGTGAAATTCAGACACGAGTTGTTCTTGAATGTTTCAACTAGGACGTTCACTTGCTCAAGGTTATTCGTATTCAAAATGATGTCGTCGATATAGCGCGCCATCCTTTCCAATTTCTACATGGGCTCAGTTGAGAACAAGATTTTTAAGAGCAATATAGCTCCCAAGCCTCCCATCTACGTGTTCCAATCACCACCCATCATTAAGTCCGCCACATTTCACCCGTCTGAGGGGCCTTCCCGGGTTCACGTATCATCATTCATCCCCTCATTTGGCATTTCACGTTCACAGAAGCTGAGTTACGAAGTAGAGGGAGTCACCACAAACAAATAAAGAACAGAACACCATCGTAAGAAGAAAGGGAGCACGAACTTTTACTTACATGAAGTCACCACTAACACAAGAGATTAAAGAGAAGAAGACGAATACAGTCCAGAGGGGCCACTCTCTCGAAGAGATGCCTCAAGAGAATACAACCAGAATACCTCTGCGGGCAGTCGACAGACAGCCAAAGCCCAGCAGAGAAAAAGTATTCGAAGTTGTGTATGTCAAACTGGACATTGCCAGGGTGAGACTGTTGGAGGTAGCCTCGGGGTATGTCGCAATCTGCAAAAAAGAAAAGGACATCGAGGATATCACCAAGGAGAAGGCAGTAGAAGTCCTTAGGAGAATTGGACTGCAGCCAGCCGTACCACCACAGATCCTGGCCCACAGGAGCGTGGTGTACCAGCGACTTGATCCATGGATCGGACAGCACTCCAAAGAAATCATCAAGGAGGACATCCAGCTTCGGCAAACCCTGGCCAAGGTAGCCGAAGTGATCAACTTCAAAAACAGAAGTGACAATAGCGACTACACTCACGTTTTCAAGGTATTCTTTACTGAGACAACTATGGCCCAAAAGGCAAAAGAACATGGCCTTCTAATGTCCAATGGAAAGGTTAGTGGGGCCCAGAGATAGACAAGGGAGAATTCACCCCAGTCCAGTTCTGTTTTAGGTGAAATAAAATGGAGGAACACGCGACTAAAGACTGAAAGGAGCCACAGGAAACATGCTCCAAATGCAGTGAAAAGGGACACAATTGGAGGACGTGCACTAATAATTTCGAGAAGTGCGTTAACTGTAAGTAAGGACACAGATCAATGGCTATGGCCTGCCTTGTCAAAAAAGATTATTAAAAGGAAGCATGAAGCGAAGAAGAATGAGGAAACTCGTAGAGCAAATACGTCCTGAGCTCAAGCAGCAAAGGTGGGCCTCTCTTAAGTGGATACAAAGAAAACGTATCTTAAGCTTAAAAAGGAGAACTCAACGAAGATTATGACGTGCATCCTTCACGCGCACGTCATGAATCTCACGCGCCCTGGCACGTTTGCTAAAGAGCTGAACCAAATTCTAGCTAAAAACGGGATGACCAAATGTGGTTCCCCGACAAACCTCCTCTGGAGATGTCCAGCAATTGCAGATGGTCCCAAACCAACAAATAAACGGTCAAGAAACCTCCAAATCAGAAAACAAGAAAAAGAAAAAACAAGCAAGAAATAGGCGAAGAGAGGGAAAATGCTGGGTATGATACCAAGGGTTCCTCGGAATCCTTAGACTCATCGGACACCGAAGTCTCACAAACAAAGAAGGCCAAGGGGAAGAAGTGAAAAAACAAAATATTGCGTGCGGACAGTATCAATCCTCAAGTTTTTGCATGCGACCACTTTCCCTTTCCCGAAGAAATGGAGCAGATGGATATATTCCATTGTATTAAAGCAAAGGTGTTCAAATAGGAACACGACTTTGAAGTCGACGCTAAGACGGTGAAAGAAGCTCTGCTCTGCCAGAATGTGACCCTTCATCACAATACCTGCGAGCAGATTTCAAATGCCGAGTTCAGAAAGAAGAAAAACGAGAGGAAGAACATCACCCCAAAACACTAAAGAGACAACATGGAAAGAGTAAGTAATAGAATGAGGATTCTGACACTCAACTTAAACGGATGGGAGGGAAAAGCTATGGCATATGGATAACATATTCCGAGTGCTTGACACCGACATCATTCTTATAACTAAGCACAGTATTGACACTACATCTGGTCAAATTAAAATACCGGGCCACAGAGTCGTCATTAAAAATCATCCGCAGGAAATGTTTGATGGTGCTGCATTAGCTGTCAAGGGGAACATCTCGTTCAAGCATCTACCAAAACTAGATGAATCCTTTGTGGCGGTTGAACTCCACACATTGGTAGGAGAACTCGTGATAGCTGCAGCCTATCAACCTCCTCGTCGAACCTATATCCCGTTAAATAACTTCTACACACCGTTTGGGCACCGCAGAATGGCAATCTTAGGGGGCGACCTCACTGCCAGAGGCCGTGCGACAGGATATGGTAGTACCAACGAAAGAGGCCGAAACTTAGAACTGATTATGGGAAGAAAAAACATCCAGAGAATAGGGCCTGATTTTCCGACCTATATCACTTTTATATCAGCAACCAAACCTGACATAATCTTAAAAAGTGAAGGCTTTCCATTCAACTACCATAGTGAGCCAGGCCCAACAGTCTCAAGTGATCACATGGCGATCCTCACCACAGTATCTCTGGCTCCGATCCAGCTTCAATTCCCTCTCCGAAAAAACTACGCTTTGGTCAACTGGGAACGTTAAAAGAGACGACTCAGTCAATACGCCCCTGCTTACCTAAGCGATGTGGCATTGGAGGAGATAGACGAGGAACTGGAGGGGATAACTACGTCCATACTAGAAGCGGACCGCGAGTGCATACCCAAGACTGGGTATAAAATACCTTCTCAGCCCAGATGGACAGAGGGGATGAGAGAGATCGCTCGTGTTCACGGAGAAGTGTACGAAGAGATAAGACGGGAAGGTCCTAAAGAGACTATCAACCTCCAACAGGGAGAAATATAGAACAGCCTGATAACCAAAGTCGATAGCGAGCTCAACCCGGCTAAATTCTGGCGTCAAGTCAAGAACCTAAAGGGTTAACCGCAAGAACTAAGCCTCGAATAAAAGAGAACGGAGATATATAGAGGACCCGGCGGTTCTAGAAGACAGCTTCAGGAATTTCTCGAAAAACGTCTTAAGGATCACCATAGAAGACAACGAAGAGTTCGACCAGGAATTCGAAGGCAAACTGATCGAAGAACTTAATCAGGTTATGCACCACACGCACCCACAACATCAAGTAGACGAAGGCAGGGAGATGGCGGACCATGGCCGTCCAATAAACCAGAGGAGGTCATGGCAACTGTAAAAATCTTTGAACAAAAGGCACCAGGCCGGATGGGCATCACCAGAAACAATTGGTAAATGCCCCACAGCAGATCATTCAGGGAATTACAAACGTTTACAACGCTTCCATGAATACCGTTTACTTCCCTGAGGGTTTTAATATCGCTAAAATAATCTTCATACCCAAGGGAGGTAAACGCCCTGATCAATTGGTCAATTACAGGCCAATCTCCCTGCTGGAATTCGTTGCGAAAGTCTATGAGAAGCTCCTATCTGACAGGCTTCAAGAACAACTAGCCGAGCTAGGAGCTCACAATCCTCAGCAGCACAGGGACGAACAACGGAAACCGCCCTCGCCCTCCTAACGGAAAAACTCACATGCAGCAAAGCTGAAAGAAAGTACGTAGACGTGGTGCTTCGGGATGTAAAGAAGGCCGTCGATAAGGTATGGCTGAGAGGGCTAGAATTCAAGATCCTCAACTTCCAGCTAAACCCAATCCTGGAAAGAGTCCCTTGTAACTATGTCACGGATAGGAGAGCCCAAATCGCGATCGAGGGCTGCAAGGGACCCGAATTCGAACTCGAGGCGGGATTTCCACAAGGCAGTTGTCTGAGTCCTTTGTTGTACCTCGTGGACACAATTAACCTCGCTGCTCCAGTGAGGTACGATTCGATGTATCTGAAATACGCAGATGACATCACTCAAATCGTCCCAAGTCCATTCAGGAACGCTGTAAGTCAAGCAATGGCGACAGCTGCCGAGATTGACAACATCAGTCGCTATGAAAAAAAAGTGGAAGATAAAGACCAACCGCCAGAAGTTCATGATAATTCTAATGAACCGCCGGAAAGTAGACGACGTCCTCGTCGACAAAGAACTTTATCCTTACTCTAACGAGGGAAAGGTCCTGGGCTTACGCCTCTATAAAACAGGATACAAGGCCCACGTAAAAACAGTCTCCCTAGCCAAAAGAGAGCTGAAGAAACTAAACCGTTTACGAAGCCTCAACATGCCAAATAAGAAAAAAGCTATACATGGCCCTGGTATGCTCCGTCCTAGTGTACCCGACTGTGATCACTCAGATAGCAAGCTGTACCTCTCTCAGGACGATGCAGAGGGTACAGAACAAAAAGCCATACTGCTTATAACTGGTACGAAAAGGATCGACCATATTCGACAATCGGTTCTACATGAAAGAATCAGACTAAAACTGATCAATATGGAGATCCAAATGCTAGGGAGAAAGACTTGGGACAAAGTCGATTACGAAATACTCCCAACTATTAACAACAACTTAGACATACCAGAACACAGAATACGCGCAGTAGAAAGAACATTATTCGTCAGCGGAAGAACCTGTGCGAGAGAGATATAATACCTATATACACCTAGCAATATACAAAAGGAAATTAACTTTAATAAAAAGAGGCAAAGTGCCCAAATTAAAATCAAAATTAAAATTAAAATCAAAATTTAACTAACACAAAAGAAGAGAAGAAATATAAAAGACAATAAACTATTACAAAAAAGAGGCGAAAGCCCAAATTAAATTTAACAAACTAAGAGAAATGAAGAAGAATAAATCAATAAAATTAACCAAATAATAATAAGAAAAGGAAGATAAATTAACATAAACGAAAAGAGGCGAAGTGCCCAAACTAAGATTTAAACTGAAAATAATAAATGAATAAATAAATACAATAAAACAAGAGAATATTGACAGAATAAAAACCAATTGAAAGGCTTGAAAGCCACGACGGATGAACATATTAATCAAATCAAATAAATAAATAAATATATATATATATATATATATATATATATATATATATATATATATATATATATATATATATATATAACAATGGAAGAACCTGACTGTCATCGGTGGTCAGCAACATTATTGACGGAGAAATCATTTTTTTTTCTTAAACAAACTAGAAGAAAGCATGCTAGTGATGCCCTAACACCAGGGCTACCTAGTAAACATTTTCACACTTTTGAAAACCTACCACACATTTCATTACTTTCATATAATTAATTAATTAATAATTAATATTTCTGTTCGACGGAATGAATTTGGATTCTTTTTTACAACAGAGTGCTGGGAACGACGCTTACGGAAAAGTTCACTTTTCATTAAAGTGAACGTTAACTTCAAGTAACAAGAAATATATGCGCCCTTTCGACTGATTAGAGATTACTCCTGTTTCCAGTGGGTGGGGTGCTTACCCTTAAGGGGTAATTCATCCTTAATTCTTCCTTATTCCATGCTTTGACTTCCATTTACTTCACCGACTAAAAGCAACATAACACGACCACCGCTTCGCCCAGAGCCACTTAAAGTAGGGTATAGAGAACCCCGGAAGGAAGCCCCAATAGGGGGCACGAAGAAGGGGGGGTCCTTAAGACTACGAGCCCGAAATTCTGTGGAGGCGCTTCTTAGCTAAGGTCTATTTAGGTACTGTTGTCGTGAAGTGCTAAAATAAGTAGGTAAATAGGGAACCATAGGCTGCTAGGTGATAGGGAACGTTTTCACTGTCCTTTTTACAGATTTAGAGAAAAAGGAAGAAAACAAACATAGGCTTCGGAAGAAGGAACGAAGAAAAGACTGCCTAGGCGCTCGGCTAGCAAAATAATGGGGGATCATCCCCCTCTAGTGAAAGGAGGCAACCTGGAATGCCTACGAGTACCTCTACGGCCAATTGACCAGGAGATCAAACCGGACAAAGGAAAACTCTGCGAGACATTATTTGAACAGATAAAAGTAGCCCTCGTCAAAATTATCGACATCTCAAATGGCTACGTGGTAATTGCAAGTAAGGAAAAAGAGGTAGAAAAATTAGTGTCCCAGGAAGGAATAGAGAAACTAAAGAGAATAGGACTAACGCCCCAAATCCCACCCCAGATAACTGCAAACAGAAGCATCATATGCAGGAAAGTCGATGTTTGGGTGGATTCCCATGAAAAAGAGGAAATGAAAGAAGAAATAGAAAAAAATCATGAAGGTATGAAAATAAACGAAATAATTAAATTTGGCCACCACACACATGTCTTTGAAATTGTGTGTGCAACAGCAGATATAGCAGCAAAGATATTTCAACGAGGACTGCTCATGTTTAACATGAGAATTCCACCAGAGAACATGAAGCACGAGAAACATATTAATATTCAAATGTGCTTCCGCTGCTATAAGATGGAGGACTACTTGACGCGTGACTGCACTGAGAAAAATACAGTATGTTCTGAGTTCGGACAGAAGAACCACGAATGGAGACAGTGCAAGGAAAGTACAAAAAAATGCGTAAACTGTCATGGGCCACATAGGACTATGGCAATGGCATGCTCCCAAAGAAATGAGATAATAGAACGAAAGGAAAGAGAAACGAGAAACCAAGAAGAAACTAGAAGAAATGCAACCTACGCAGGAGTAGCTAAAGCAACTGTGAAGCTAATGCAGAAATTACATACCCATCTAACTGTGCCACAAAGGGCATGAACAGAAGTGCTCACATGCATAGTCTATGCCCATGTGATGAATATTGGGAAACCGGGCACCTTCGCTACGACACTCAATACAATACTCTGAAATCCTTAAATTAACGTCGCTTTAGCGTCGGCACTAACGAACAACGAGGAATATACTACTGAAGAGAACGCAATTTCAAACATGTCAGTGCAAAGTAATGAAGGAGACAAAATAGTACGCATGGAAGCACAGGAATTCAAACTTAAAGTCTACAGCGATGAATGCTCCCCCCTCTCGAGAGGCAAGAAACAGGACGACATCATTAAGGCAATTAAAGAAGGAAAATGCAAATGGGCATTCAAAGGAAAGACAGAAGAAGAAGACGAGGAAGAAGTAGAAAAACTCTTATTGGAGTATAAAATAGGAATATAGGCTGGCGACTGCGTTAATCTCTGCCTTTCTACATTTCAAAGTATAAAGAATGGTGGGTTTAAAGGCAACGAAGCAGACCCAACAAGAGATCGACCCGCCAGAAGTACAGAGATATTTAGACGACCAAACTTAATAAACAATGGAACTGGAAAGGGGAAGAAAGCTCAGCATTCTGTAAATCAACACTCAAGGGTGGGTCGGTAAAACATCGACATTAGGAAATAACTTCAGAGGGATCGATCCAGAAATAATATTAATATCAGAACACGGAGTGAATCCAGAAGAAAAAAAAACAATGAAATTCTTCGATTACACCGTCATAAACGCGAACCATTCAGGCGAGCGATATGAAGGGTCGGCCATAGCAATAAGAAGAGGGTTGAAGTTCAAAGAAGTTAATAATTTGGATGAGGCATACTTGGCCGTAAAAATTTAAACGGAATTAACGCCAATAATAGTAGCCATGGTATACCAAACACCAAGAAAAAAATACCTTCTACTGCACAACCTATTTAAAATCTTTGGCACAGGTTTCACAACCATCTTTATGGGAGACCTCAATGCCAAGTTCAGTGCAAATGGATACCGCTCCAGAAACAACAGAGGAGCTAACTTAAAAATGATGTTGAAAAGAAACATTTTCAAGAGAATAGGGCCAGACTTTCCAACATATATCACAGGCAATGCAGCTACAAATCCAGACGTCGTGCTAAGTAGTTTCATTATGCCATACAATATCCACATGCAACCAGTTACCTTTGCATGTAGCGACCATGTTGTAACACATTTGCTCATGAATCAATACACGATGCAGGTACCGTTACCGGTGACGAAAGACTACAAGAGAGCAAACTGGGAAGGTTAAAACAAGATCTTAGTAACTTCATCCCAAAGGATCTCACTGAAGCCAACCTGGAAGATATTGATGAGGAGAACTCAAGATTAACAAGAACGATCATTGAGGCGGACAAAAGATATATACCAAAGACAAGATACCGTACTCTTCCACATCCTCGATGGACATAGGAAATTAAGAGAAATAATAGGCAACTAAGAGGAATACTAGACCAAATAATTCTCAATGGACCAACTAGAGAGCGATACGAAGAAATAAGAAGACGGAGAGAAGAACTGAGGCATCGCATAGAAGAACAGCAGAGCCACATATGAGATAGCCTAATAGAAAAAATAGACGAAGAAAGAAGACCAAAAAAGAACTGGAGACTAATTGTCGAAGCCCTCCTCGTTCGCCCCTCGTTTTCGGGTAGCCGAAATACTCTCCCGTGGACCGGACGTTACCGCCACCCCCCACTTTTTGGAGAACCGTCATCACTTTAAGTTCCCGCTCAGAAGATCTGAGCGCCCTCGCCTCACGTGCAGAAGACATCCGTGAAGCCTTACTCCGACGTCTCACCCTGAATCCTCCGTAAGCCAACCCGTCTCCCCCTTCAGTAACCCGTTTGAGTTAATTCCCCCCCATTTAAATAGTCTCCTCCTGTAATACCTTAAATTTTAACTTCATAGTCTGATTCATAACTACAATTCCCCCCTTCGTTTACCGGTGTAATTTTGCCCATTAATTCTCTGATGTAATTTTGCCCATCAATTCTCTCATTATTTTTATGTAAATAAAATTATATTTTTGTACATGCCTCTTTAAATAACCTTGAGCTTTGCCACTGCCCATATTTTACCTGACCTCGTTGCACTCTTATCTCGCTATTCCCTCCGTCTAAACTCGTGGTGTTCCGTCCCTTTGTCGGTTCGCCTTTAAGTTATTGGTCCCTCTACCATAGATATAATATGGTATTGATGTAATGTAATGTCATACCACGACACGAATAAATAGACTTAGAGGCAGACCCCTGAGAGAAAAAATAAAAATTAAGAATGAACGGGTAGAAAAGATCCAAGAAGAGAGGACCACAGAAGAACTTTTTAGTAATCACTGGAAATCAGTGTCCTCCATAACACCAGAGAAGGATAAAGACTTCAATCCAGAGATAGACGAAATGGTCCACACAGTCTTGCGAGGAACCATAAAAAGGATCCCTCCAACACGAAGTGTAAAGCGAGAAAGAAAGGAAATTCTGGGTACAGGGGCCTATATAACAACGGAAGAGATCAAAAGCGTAATGCAATTATTCAAACAGAAAGCGCCAGGCCCCTCAGGAATAACTACAATTAACCTTACCAAGGCTCCTAACATAATCATCTGAGCATTAAATAATATTTTTAACGCGTGCTTAAACCCCAGTTACTTCCCTGATAGCTATAAACTATCGGAAATTATATTCGTCCCAAAGCCAGGAAAATCACCCAAACCTCGTCAGCAGTTACCGGCCAATATCGATATTGAACTTCATAGGCAAAGTCTTCGAGAAAATCCCTAACAGAAGACTAAAAGAATATCTTGAAGAAAATGACCTTTATAATGATTATCAGTTCGGATTTAGAAGAGGCAGAGACACAACAATGGCACTTGGCATAATAACAGAGAAATAGCAAAGGCCTAAGCAGATAATAACTACATCGATCTGGTCCTGAGAGATATAGAGAAAGCATTCGACAAAGTCTGGATCAGAGGAATGCAATATAAGATTTTAAATCTCCAGATGAATAGCAATCTGTTGAGAATTCTCTTCGATTATGTCACAGAGCAAAGAGCATATGTGAAGATCAATGGTTATTCAGGACCAGAATTCGAAGTGGAAGCTGGACTCCCGCAGGAGGACTGTCTCAGCCCCACGCTGTATTCAATATGCACAGCAGACCTGCCACCACCAATAATGCCGGGTTGCCTAAACCTACAGTTCGCGGACGACATAAACCAACTCGTCGTCTGTCCGTACAGGAACGTACGCTTTCAGACAAGGACAACAGATTTAGAAATCAGCAACATCAACAACTACAAAAGAGATTGGAAGATAAGGACGAACAGGAGAAAATTTACAATAATCCCAATCTCCAGGAACAAAACAGCTGAAATTGTAGTTGAAGATCAGAACTACGGATATCATAGTGAAGGCAAATTGCTAGGACTCAAAATAACAAAATTAGGCTACAAACAACTTATAACAGAGAGGAAGAACAAGGCGATTCCGATGCTTAACCTATTGTACAATCTAAGAGGGTTAAGCATGAAAAATAAAAGAAAAATCTTTCCTGCAGTAGGAAGAGAGGTACTATACCCGCCAAACCCTATCAACGGTGAAACAAGGACCAGGAAATTGGAACTCCAGAAAATACAAAATAAAGCTCTCTAACTAATCAACAACACACGTAGGAGAGAGAGAGAGAGAGAGAGAGAGATAGGTGAAGACGACAGGATCTACACCAAGAAGCAGGATTAGAAACGCTCAATATCAACATCAGGAAGAGAGCGGAGAAAATATGGAGGGAGATAAACGATCTACTTCCGATATTTACAGAGCACACAAACACCAGAGCTGGAGTCCCCTTTAACACTCGATTTCCCAGTGGCAGACAACAGCTGAGAATCGAGGAGGTTCACATGTTTACTTAAGTAAAAATTCAAAAAGAGAGAAGGAACAAGCATAAAGATAAAGATATTTACCCGATTATATACAAACCCAACCCAAATTAATATATATATATATATATATATATATATATATATATATATATATATATATATATATATATATATATATATATATATATATATATATATATATATATAAGATTGTTCCATTAAAACGGATCAATGTTAGCAGTAAATAAAACAGTGTTATTGGTGAAAATTTATTGATTTCACTATTGGATCATGTTATTTGAGTCATGGCAATTAGGGGGGAAAAATAATATCGCCTAAATGTCCGCGGAGGCTTCAGGGGCGCACCTCCACTCGATGGTCAAATTTTTTAGGACGTCTCTGCATAGATGCTCCTCAATCTCACCAATATGCCTTATTATCTCACCCTCCAGCTGTTGAATTGATGTTGGCTTGTTGGCATAGACCTTACTTTTGAGATGACCCCAAAGGAAGAAATCTAACGGCGTCAAGTCACACGATCGTGGTGGCCAGTTGACCCGCCTGTTTCGAGAGATGATGCGACCTGGGAACTTCCCATTCAATAAAGCCATTGTTGCATTGGCTGTGTGGCATGTGGCGCCGTCCTGTTGAAACCATAAATTTTCGACATCCATAGAATTCAAGTCAGGCCAAAAAAGTTGCTTATCATGGCACGGTATCGCTCGCCTATCACCGTAACAGAATTCCTGGCATCATTTTTGAAGAAATACGGCCCAATGATTCCGCTAGCAAAGAATGAACACCAAACAGTGACCTTTTGTTGATGCAGTGGCTTTTCAACAATTTTCCTGGGAGTTTCATTAGCCCAAATGCGACAATTCTGCTCATTAACGAATCCACCAAGATGAAAATGGGCTTCATCACTAAAGATGATTTTTTTATGAAAAATTATCATCGGCTGGTCTTTGCTCGTGCACCCAATTGACGAATGTACGGCGCTTCAAATGGTCAGCAGTCTTCAGTTCTTGTGTCAATTGAATTTTGTAAGCGTGTAGAGACAAATCTTTTGTCAAAATTCGATGTAACGTTGTTGTGAAGAGGTTCAATTCCTGCGCGCAATGACGAATAGAGGTGTCTGGATCTTTGGCCACATTCTCGCGCACTGCAGCAATGTTTTAAGCTGAACGGCGTAAACGAGCACGCAATAGCGTTTTCATATCTGCCACCGATCCCGTTTGTTTCAATTTACGAACAATTTTCCCAATTGCACTCTCGGTTGGTCGATTATGTTGACCATAAAAATCGCGAAGTGCCCGAAATGCATTTCTGTCTGAACGTCCATTTTCGTAATAGGCTTCGATAACTTTAACACGTTGTTCGATTGTTAATCTTTCCATGGTTGAAATTGCCAAAGACTGAAGTTGTTAAATCTGAAAGAAAAAGAAAAATCATTAGACGCTTAAACTTAACTCACATTTAAAATCGGTCCAAGTTATTGGAACACCCTCTATATATATGAAAAGAAACTCACAACTTGCACGTGAGTCAAAATTATGATAAATAACACCCATAAGGAAAAAGGAAAAACGATTCCGAGTGCCTTCTTCTTTATTCTAAAAGACCTCTCCTTGGAATAACATAGGTCAGGACAGACAATGTCTTAAATAGAAAGGAGGTCGGGGGGGGGGGGTAATACGGCTACCTGCATCAAAACCCTAACTAGGGGGTACAAATTCTTTAAACACTTTAATTTGTGATTTAATATAATTAGATATGATAGGATCTAGGCTAAGCAATCCAGGGCTAATATTAAAATTTGTGAAAGTATTAATAGAGATACACTCAAAAATATTTCATGAAATGTAGTTTTTACATTTAATAACAGGTTTAGCACTATTCCAATTAATAGCATGATCCTGACTATATATATATATATATATATATATATATATATATATATATATATATATATATATATATATATATACACTAGCAGAGATACCTGGTGTTGAACCGATCAAAGGTGCTTTCAGAAATAAAATATCCTCATTTATGAACTAAACAGAACTTTTTGGTACACAATTATCTTAATTTTTACTTGTGGAGCAAATACAAACATATTACTTTTTCTACTAACTCAAGAGCAATCAACATAGAGTTGACCATAAAAAATAGGGTTCATCTAATTGCCACTATGCCAATAATAGACTCTCATCTTACGATTTTTCAAATTCACATTACAAAACTTACACGGATTGGGAAATGTAGTCTTCTGAATGAAAATTGACAAAATTTTGATGTAAATTATGAACATTCTAGGACACATAACTCAAGAACGGTTTAAGATAGCAGCCTCTGGTTTTCGGCATTGTATTTATAAGTCATTTTTCTTTTAATTATCCTCATATTATTTTTCTTAAAATCTGATTAGTTTACGAGTTATATCTATTTGAAATCTAAAAATGACATTTTTTTAAGAGCAAAAATATTTACTTATCTATTTATAACTATATTTGAAAAACCGTAAAAAAAAAATTCTCTTGGTTTGGATGTCCTTTTGTAGGGGTTGGAGAGGGGAGAAGGGGCAGAGATGGAGAGAGAGGGAAGGGAGGGAGAGGTATGGGAGGGGAACGAAAGAGGAGAGATATGGGAAAACGAGGGGAGAGATTAGTTCCCTTGGTTTGGATGTCCTTTTATAGGGTAAGAGAGATGGAGGAGAGGGAGAGATGTGGAAGGGGAAAGGGGGAGAAGGGAAAAGGAAGATATAGGGTGATAGAGGGGGAGGAGGAGATATAAGGGGGGACGATAGAGGGAAACGGGGAGAGATAGGGGGGAGGGCGTAGGCGGAGAGCGAGAATGGTGAGAGAGTGGGAGAGAGTAGTCTCCTGCCAATGGGGACTACCTTGAATTTCTCAGGGTTGGTTCTTATTTTCCATTGGGCATAGTAGATACTTAATCTTTTGATTTCTGCGGCTGTCATTCGAGCTTGCATAGGCGTATTCCTCCAAGGACAAGTGATTATCTGGCTGAAATCATCGGCGTATTGAATATTGAGGCAACTGGGGTTTGCAGGGGCTGGGACATCTAGGGTGTAAATCCAGTAAAGAGCGGGGGACAGACACTCCCCCTGCGGAATGTCCGCAGTAAGCGAAAACTTCGGTCCGTCCTTGCACCCTAAACTGATATACGCCGATCTCCTCATGACATATTCATAGAGAGTTCTTTCTAAGTTTTCACTTTGGCCCAGCCGTGGTAACTTGTACTACATTCCATATTGCCACACTTTATCCAACGCATTTGATGCATCCCGACAAACAATGTCCACGTAACTCCCCTCTCGTTTGGCATGGGCAAGCTTTCCGTGATGACATTAATCGCCATCTCCGTACTTCGCTTTTTTCGAAATCCAAAAGGGTATGGGTTTTAAAGGAAGTTCTCCTCCAATCAATCAATCAGTAGAAAGTGGTGAGTATGTCTGTGTGGGAGATATTGGTATACAAAAATGATGTAGGGGGAATTTTGCTGAATCTGAATGAAGTATATGAGTTGCAAGTATTGCAAAGTTGCCTGAAAATCAGGCTAATCTCTTTCATGTTCGTATCATTGTTGTTTTCATTATTGTTTTAGTGTGAGTACTTATATTTACATGTACACATATACAAGCATATATATGTATGAGTTTTTGGCACTCAAGCCTTTGAATTCGTTTATTTGTATTTTCTTTGTATGACCTTGACGTATACTTAGTTAATTGTCTATTCACCCTTGTTGATATGTATTTCTTACATTTCTATGTTATTGGAATTACTTGTTAGTTTCTGTTTCCATTCACTACTTTATGTTGATGTGATTGTATTTAATGTGGTTGTTCTTATTATCGTTTCGGATGTTTCCTGTTTTCTCTTGTTTATTTTGGGTAGTCTTCTTGGGTTAAGTTTATCTTCTTCTGGTTTTTAGTCTAATTCAGTCGAGAATTTCATTGTCGGTTGTCGTGATTAGATTCGTCATCTTATGCATAAAACGGGACAACTTCATTTCCAATCTTGCTGGCGCTGCTTGGTAATCTTGCATGGCATGGATTTCGTTGATTTTCATCTAGGAGTGCTCTGATCTGGTAGGTGGTATTAAATGTTATTTTTTTATTTCATGGCTTCTGCTTTTGCTTTTAGTAGAATGTTGAGCGGTCTGACCTCCACCGCTCTGTGTAATTCTCCTATCTTTCTCCTTTTCCTTTGTCGTGTGTTTGTTCAATATACACACACTTATTTTATTTTGTATTCTTTGCAACTCTTTTCGTGCTGTTGATATTTCTTATCTCCTCAGCAGTCATGTGAGCTTGCATAGGCGCATTGTGATATCCACTAACGATGATTTGACTTATATCGTCGGCAAATTGAATGTTTAGATTCCAGGGGTTGCTGGGCTCTGGCATTTCGGTTGTATATATCAAATATATAATCGGTGAGAGGCACCCGCCTTGGGACAATCCAATTTGTGGGCAGGATTATCCCAATTTGCCCTTTTTAGTTCTTCTTTGTTCGGGCTGGAATAAATATAGAGTTAATGATGATTTGTAGGTTAATCCCTATATGGTCGCCACGAGGAATAACCTTAGGGGTCATAAGATAATTGTAAAGTGAAAGAGGAAATTGGCCAAGCAGATGTCTGGCTTGTTGGCTGATCTTTCAGTGTTGAAGGTTGGAAAGTCGGGACCCAGTCTCTGGACGATGTTTCTGTCCAAGAGGGTGTTCAAGCATCTGCTTATTCCATTCGTCTGACAATACCCAAACTCTGCACATCGATCGTTCGAATATACTAGTGATAGTCTGGTTTGGCAAATAGTTGCGTCTCAGGGGTTGATATTCCGTGGCGATGACCATTTTTCACAGACTCATTTTCTTTCTACCTCGATGGCAAGGTAGGAATCTTTTAGGTTTCTGATTTGCTTGTACTGTATTCTCTTTTTATCGTCATGGTTGTTCCGTCATATCATCCTTGCGAGCGGTTTGCTGTCAACATTTCATACTTATATATCTTGATAATTTCCCTATTAGTGTTGTCTCCGTTTTCTGAAATTATGATTATATCAGCATTGATGTTTCTAAAAATTTTCCCGTACTGCACTTTTTTTGTTATCCATCCATCGGTGTTATTAATACTTAAGATTCTTAAGTTTTCTCTATGCATGGTTAGATGTTAATTTACCCTTTTTTTGAACCTAGGGTCCCTGTTAGGGACTGCCTTTGGAGTTGGATGTTTGGGATTTTCCTCCGTGATTGTTTCCATGCATTTTTTATTATTATTTTTGTTTTTCTTAATGGGGCTGAGAGTTTTGAACCTGCTTCTTGAGGCCCTTTGCGATATAGTATTGTAAATTGGCTAGCTTTCATCTTCAGAGTCGGAATTAGAGTCATTTGCACTGTTCTCTTTTTCTTGGGTCACATCTCTATCTTATTTAGATGTTACCTGCAACCCTTCACTTTTAGGGGTTGAAGGTTTTGGTTGGGCGACTGTGATATTTAAAATTTTTGCCGAGTCTGGGGATTTTGGCACTTTAACTGACGGCAAATTATTGGCTTGGAGCATCGAGTTCAACTCCTTCTCGTATCAACCTGGAGTCCCCATGTTCGTAATGTGTGTGTGAATAATACAAGTTAGTATTTTCACGCTCATGTCACTGTTCAAGGTTGCTGTGGTGCTCATCATTTGAGTTGTGGATTTGATTTGGAAGCTGCAGCCGCGTAGCTCTGGTTGCCACGGGTTCTTGCTTCCTCTCCCTTTCTTTTGATTATGTCCTTTATTTTGGGACAGTTGAAGTCTATCGTCCGGTGTTATCCGCCACATTGGACATTGAAAATAACAAGTTAGGAGGTATAGATTAGTAGAGCAAAAGTGAGAGAGTATAGTGGTGAAAGGGTTTTGAAAAAGATAGTAAAGATAAGTTTAGTATAAGTTTGAAAGGGTTCTTGTTCCCTGGTGGAAGGGTATCCCCAGCAAAGTAGACAGTATAGTAAAGTAGCACAGTGAGAGCAGGGATATATAGATTCCTGGTCAGAGGGTAGCTATGGCAATGTCAATATCGTGTTGTGTTTTTTTGGAGGTCGAAATTAGTTGGCATTAAAGCCTTTGAGCAACTAGTAAAACTCGTTGCTACGTTAAGTCAAATTTCGGTGAAAAGTTGTAAATTGCATTGTCATAATCGGTAAGAGTGTTACATTTTAAGGATTGATGTTTCTGTTCGAGTAAGATCTGCTTCAATTTTAAGGCTAGCTTTTTATACTACTCTCGCAATATACCGTAGGAGTTATGGAGAAGAGTGTTTTTTTCTCGGTTCACTTTTGCTCGTGGGGGGAGGGGGAGGACGGAGGAGTCTTCCCCTTGCAGGATCTCTTCTTACGGAACTCTGCGTCCATGGGAACAACATAAGTTGATAATTTGACAAGGTCGCAGAAGAGAGCCTGCTTCACCAGATCTTCAGGTATGTCAGCCTCGTACTCCCATTTGTATTGTCCAGCCCTAAGGCCATCCACAATATCTTCTGGGCCTGCGTTGTCAGGAAACTGGTCCCCTTCGGCAGCATATACTCCTCGAGTAGTAGATGTACCTGGGAGCCCGATTCTTTGAAGACGAGGATCTACTCGGTCAACGTGACTGCGAGACCTTTTGGAGGCGGAGTGAATGCTCCACCTTCTTAGGCCTCAAAGCAGCATCTTCCTTCCGCTCGACTTGTGCTTCTGTTGGGGTAGTTGGGTGTGTATGTGAGTCCGTTTGTGCCTTCTACCGGGCAGCCATAGCTTGGACTCGAGGATCCTGTCTGGAGCTTTGTGGCCTCTCTTCTCGGTCTGCGGGAGATTCCCTCGAAGTACTTCGTTTGAAGGAGGGTTTTCCGGGAACCACATTTTTTCCATGCCGTTATTCACGAGCATGGTGTTCAGTTTCTTGGTGAAGGGGCCAGGCTTGGTCAAGTTAGCAATGTGTGCATAATATATGCAACACATTATTTTTGTCGACTTTTCATTTTCGATTTGCAAGTACGTAGGTGCAGTGGCAACACTAATCTCTGCGACCGTTTCCTTGGCAACCTTCACGTAGGTGGCCTTAGCTTTCCTTTCCTCCTTTTTTCTGCCTCTGTCCTTTGTTTTTGTATTTGCTCCTCCTTTATTGGACAAGTTCTGTGTGGGCCACCACAATTGAGGCAATTCTGGAACGAACCCTTACATTCCCGCCAGGAATGGTCTTGGCAGGCGCACACAGAGCATAATGTGAGTGTAGAGTTGGGGCAAGTAACGGTGGTATGTTCGTTGTACCTGTAGCACCTGAAGAACATTTTCAGGTCAACGAACTCCTCACGCTAAATCTGCTCGGGGCAGATGCGGACATTAAAGAGGAGAAGGACGTTTTCTTTTGCTTTAATCGCCATTTTGGTTTTAGTAAAGACAACTTTAAAAACGTGGGTGTAGCCTTTGAATTTGATTACTTCGGCTATTTTTGCCCACTTATGAGTCCGAAGAATCTCGTCCGTAATTTGGTCAATCGAATTTTCTCCAACCCAAGAGTCGAGGCGATGACAATTTACACATCTATGTGTGCGTATTTGTGGCGGTGATTGAGGTATGAAATCAATTTTTCGACGGCTGTCTGAGGCACGCGGGGAGGAGATGGCTTCAATGTCCGCCTCTCTCGCACAGATAACCGCTTAGCCATTTTGCATATCAATTAGCCGTACGAGGGAAATATTGAGCTCGCTGTAAATTCTCTCGAAGACCTTGCTCCTGTCCGGATTTTGCCGGCCTGGCAAGTTCCTCAGGGCAATACGCCGCGTCTCCCTCATCTCTCCGTCATTGCACCCAAAGGCGTAATTTGGGAGGGAATCTAGGGGGGACCCGAGTCTGTAAGTGTGTGTAACTGGGTGTGTATGTAGTTTTAGGGATCCTTTAGGAAAATAAAGGAGAGTGGTATGTGGAGAAGGTGGAAATTGTCCAATGAACAAAAGGCCACTTTACCTTCAGGCAGCGTAGAGGAATCCTTCTTCATTTTTCTCAACTAGCCTCCAACAAGCCCAGTCAAGGAGAAAATAGTTACTTCCGAACGTATCACTGCTGGTAGAATATCCGGTCACGCCCAACAAAGCGGTATCCAATCAACCTCATTCGAATGAACTCCAGTCCCAATTTAAAAAAAAAGGACTGCACCGATACACGAGTATGCAAGAAAATAGTCCAAGCGAAAAACGCAGAGTCTCCCCCTCAGTTGATGCATTTCTTTGCTTGTATTTTGCCGATCTAAACATTTTAATCTTTATAAAATTTCCCAAATTTGATTGGTCCCGCAAAATATTCTTATGTCAAGATCAGTTAATTTTTTTCTTTCTTTTTTATCTAAACTTTATTCTAGCTTTATAATTTTTGTTACTTGTGATTGGTCTTAAAACATATTATGTTAGGATAATAGTGTATATCTATAACCCATTTTGGTACATTTTTTCAGCGTCCCCACTTTTCGCTTCTTCAAAAGCGAAAGGTCATTTTTTATAGTTTAGGCAGATAAGACTTAGGATATCAACAATGGAAATTTGACTTAAATTTCTGCTATAAATTCCGATTTCTTTTACTTCCCACAATAAAGCCTAAGAATTTTCAAAAGTACTGCTGTAAACAGTTTGGGTGTAATTAAATCCCCATTTCTCACTCATTTTTTCATTGTATTGATTAATGACTCAGCACATCTGAAATGACGGCGCTGCACGACTGTATATATCTATGATATACAGTTTCATTAACTTTTTGCCTTTGTAATACTTTTATAGCTAGACCGATGTTCACTGAGTCAATGGCTTTTTCAAGGTATACGAATGCCTTCTAGAGAAATATTTTGTATACATATGTTTCAGCACTTATTGTTGAAAAGCCCTCAAATGAGCATAGGTACTAATGTTACTTCCTAAACACACCTGTTCCGGTGACTGATGGCACTCGAGTGGTTGTGTTAGTCTTTTCATTATGACTTTTCAACTTATTTTTAACTTTACGATAAAAGATTACTTGATCCTTCGCCCCTTAATCACTTTGTTATCCCACTCTCCAGTCTTTTTTATGGTCAATTGTTAACACATCCTCCTCCGGCGCTCTACAGTCCTTACTTGTAGGACTTCCTGCTGATTTATTGAGAAGTTGTCCATTTGTGTATGATGTCAATTTTTATCTTGTAGCTCCTGATATAGAATTATTCATTTGCTCTCTACAAATTGTTAGATGGTTTATCTGTTGTTAGTTTCAATCGGTTTTTTTCGAAGATTTGTTATACGAATAGTTTTTAATTATATTGTTGATTTTATTATAATTTTTCCCTCACGTCTCTTTTTTCTCCTTGTAAAGGTCTTTTCGTACTGACATTTATTTGTGTGCTAGATGACCTTGTCTCATTGATATTTGCCAAAGTTCCCATTGGTAAAGTAGTTTTTGTGAGATTATTGTTGTAGTTTGGTAATGAAGATTCTGTCACTTGTTCTTTGATTTTATTTAACCTATTTTACTAGGTTAGGTTGGAAAGAATTTATTTTACTATGGTTATCAGTTTTCATGACTTTTGGTATAATAATTTATGGTTCTTTTTCTCATAAACAATTCCCTTTTAGTAAAAATATGTCTATAGTTTTGAAATAGAGAGAAATATCTAATTTAACATTTAATTTGTCTGTATCTAATCTCCTCATTCAAAGGGAAGACTGTGGCCATTTTTCTCTTATACACGGAACTGTGTATGTAAATTTTCAGGTGTGGGAATTAACTGTTACTTTATTTATGACATTGAGAAAATTCTTCACATTTTTGGCTCTACATAGCACTGAATTTTCAACCCGGTAGTAAATATTCCAGATAAGAGGTCAAAACTTAGGTTTATATATTTTAGCAAAAGTTCTTAATTTTAATAAATCACTTAAAATTAAATACTCAAAAACAAAAAATCATTATTTATAATTATAATAATTTCAATAACTTTTTCGAGGTAGATTTTTCCAAACTATTTTTAGCAAGGTAAATATGACATATTCATTTAAGTATTTTAATATGGGGACGATACAATATTCCTCTTATTTTTAGAACAATTCAAGTGACTCTCTGTTTCTCTGTTGTGTTTATTTAGCCTTTCCCTTCCCATATTTTCAACCTGACAATTTCCGATAGTTAACTTTGCCAAGGCAATTTGCTCAAGAGGGGTTCTTCCCAATGGCAGTTTTCGGGGAGGAAAATCATCCAAGCATTGCTTCCAAGACGAGTCAACGCATGTAAGTTACATAATTATTGTTTATTTAAAAACAGAACGAAGTTCAACGAGAGCATCTAACTCTAAAAGCCCTTATAGCGAAGGTATAAAGAAAGGGTGAAGTTAAACCAATGTAAAGTGTGCAAGTAAAGTACAAATTTCGAATTCACATCAGTACCATCATATCATTCATATCATCTACAGTTCTTATAAGAAGGCTGGAGGGAGACAGCTGCCGAAATCGAACACATCATTCGATTCGAAAAAAATGTGGAAAATTAAGACGAACCGCTGAAAGTCCCAGATCTTTCCAGTGAACCGCCCTAAACGCGATGACCTCATAGTCGAAGATGAATTCTACCAGTACTCCGACGAGGGTGAAGCTCTGAGTCTGCGCCTCACCTCAACAAGGTATAAGACGCACATCAACAACATAATCTCCCTAGCCAAAAGAGAGCTTGGAAAACTGTACAGGTTCAAAAGCATCAGCGCCAACAACATCAAAAGGTTGTACACTGCTCCGGTGCGCTCAACACTGGTGTACCCGCCAGTGGTGATGCAGGGAGCTAGTTCAACCTCTCACAGACAAATGCAAAGTGTCCAGAACAGAGCTACCCTGCTGATAGCTGGCGCGCGCAGAATGGACAGTATTCAGCAGACGGAACTGCACGCAAGAGCAGGACTAAAGCCACTGAATATGGTCCTCCAAAGGCTTGGAGGAAAGACCTGGGAAAAGGTAGATGAAGAAATACTCTGGAAATACCACAACCCCTAATTGGACGTGTCATCAGGAGAGCCCTATTTCCAAGCGGAAGACTGTGCTTCGGGAAGGCCAAGCCGAAATCTATACCTAAACGAGACAAAATGATCCTTCATACCAAATAAGAATTATCGAAACGACTCCACGATATAAGACAAATAACCACAAAGTGAGACGTAAAAAAAACACAATAAAACAAAAGAGGCGAAGTGCCCAAATGAAAATAAATACAAAGCAAATAAATAAATAAACCAAAAGAGGCGAAAGGCCCCAAGTTAACATCAAATGAAAACAAAAAGAAATAAAATAAATAAAAAGAGGCGAAGTGCCCAACATAATCAAGACAACAATAAATAAATAAAATAATAAATAAATAACTAAACAAATCAATGAATCGAATAAATAAACAAAAAATAAAATAGCAAAACGAGGCAAAGTGCTCACAAACAGGTAAAACAAGAATGAAAACTGAACCGAATTAAAAATAAATATGAAAGCAAACGAGTTAGCAGATATATATTTGAAAGGCTTGAATTCCTAAAGACGGAGGATATAGTATATTTATATATTTTCAAAAAAGATAAAAATAAATAAAAGTAAGGAAAAATAAAATAGAAAATATGAAGCAAACAAAAGGTCGCCAGACTGACCATCCAAAGACTGACACTGACACCAGGGGAAGAAAAAAGGATGAAGAAAATGGAAGAAGCTTGAGATGCCCTCTACACCAGAGCAAACTAAAATATTCTTCACCACTATTTATACCTACAACACATTTCTTCACTTGTTACATCATCATCATCATACTTATCCACATGTTTTATTATTAAAAGTATAAAATTCTGAATTGCCATCGGGCTACTTTTAAAGATATGTATGCTTATTACATAATGCCCTATCTCCGGTATTAATGACTGGAAAGAAGCCTACTTAAGGGTAGCTAAAGAGATAAGGGGTCAGGGCCACAGCGTGAAAGGCTTTTGGTGAATGCATTATCAAATGTTTTAAAGACAAGAATTAACGCCTATAAGCTAATCAGAAAGGACGTAGCCCAGTGATTAATTAGTCAGTTAAACTAAGTACCTAAAAGTTCCCAAGATTCATTGGTTGTATAACGACTGGAAATGACGTCGATTTATGTGGCCTACCACAATGATAATACAGCAATAGTTAGCTCCTTGCAATTGGGGAAATTATGTTCGCTTTTGTGGTTCTTCTTTTTTCTCCCTCGTCTGACATGGGAACCTGTCTTCACTCTTAAGAACCACTTTTCCGCTTAAAAAAATATAAATTTAATTCCAAGGGGAGGTTGAGCAGCTCACGTAGAAAGAAATTAAACGTTAATTTTCCCTACGTGCAGAAACAAAATATAGTTTACGCTTCGCCGAGCGCATAAGAAACTTAAAATGAAAGTGATTTTTTTTAGTCTCCTCAAACAATGGCGGGACACGATGCCTCTCGACAAGGATGCTTCACTGTACGATAATGCAGGGCAAGATTTCTGCCGCCGCTCGGCTGACATTTTCACTAAATGTCAGTCTATTTGGCGCTGAATTCGATGTCACTGGAATGATTTGCTGTGTAATATATTTTGCCTAAGTTACGCTGTGTTTTCTTTTCTAATTCGAAGACATTGGAGAGGAAGCTGTTTGTGAGTAAATATTTAGAACTATTTTATTTGAACTAATTGTGAGAGCAAGCTGGTTTATTTTCCATTTTAGAGAAGCAATTAAATGATTCTTATTTTCAAGTTTACCTCACATTCGCTGACTAATAATATCCCGTCATTGTCAAAATACGAAAAGTTTTTGATTTTCAAGTAGCTGCCTAAGGCTGTATTAAGTGAACTATTTGTAATTCTAACCCTCAAACGGCGTACTTTGTAATTTCACTTTCTATCCTTCAAATTGCATATTCCTTTTACTGCACTCCTAGATATATTTTTGCCATTCTTTCTCGGTATTAATTACGAGGTGAACAGCAGTAAAAGTTCCATGATATTAACCGAGTAAACATTTGTGAAGGGATTTTTAAAACGAAAGTGGACACTACAGTTCATTCTGTGAAAAGAAGTAAATAAGAAAAAAAATGCGTAGAGAGTCTGAGGTTAAATACCAACCAAAATGCCAATCACTTACAAACGAACCTCTCTTTCTTCCTTTGGGGTTAAGTGAAGGAAATGGGAGGCAGATTTCAGGCTCTCGAGTTAATCATAACCTTCAAATCTTGGTGTGAAAGTTGGATGTCGACTCGGTCCCACCGGATTTCTCTCGGTCGGTCACTGCACGCCTCGCCTCTAAGGAGAAATGCTTGCTGTGTTGGGGAGAGGAGAGCACCCATGTAGACTGTTACACCTGGTACCTGGATAAGTGGCGCCCACCCCCGGCCCTAGCGCCGTCGGTATGGCTGAAACTAGAATGAGATTACCTTGGGTGTAATCTCCTAGACGTTCTCTCTTGTCCGAATCCCAACATAGGCAACCGGGTAAATATGAAGATCGGCGGCGCGAACGATGGGACGCAAAATATTTCGTCCGTGTTCCAATATGTTTCACCTTTTTGGAGTAAATTCAAAGGGACTGCTCGTAAGGGGTTTATCACTGCGGGTGGGCCCCCCTACGATGATCCTGAGTTTCAATCAATTGGAGGGGGGAATCTGGGGGGCACATCCCCCAGTATATAATCATAATTGTTTATAGAATAATGTTTTAACGCGCATGAATATCCATGCGTGGGTGAACGAAACATACACGCAAAAAAATACACTTTTTCGGGCGCGCCGCCGATCTTCATGTTCACCAGCAACCGGGCTGGGCAATTATAGTTTGTCCCCTTTTGTATGTAAAAAGGCTTTTTTCATATAAATAAAGGAATGAAAGAAACTGGAATCTTCGGACGCTGATGTTTTACCCCTACCTCGCTGAGTAGAGGGAGGGGGAGTCTCATTTTATCCCCTTTTTGTGGAGTCTCCCCCAAGCATCCTCCTAAATCATCTTAATAAGGAAGGAGTTTCCCTCTCTTGTATTATGTGGGTAAAAGAGCTTCCATTGCAATGAGATTCGACACCGCGCGGCTTCGTCTCCAGTGGTGAGACACTCCCATTTCTTCCCAATTGGTCGCTGCTAGTCTCGCCTGACTAGTAGAAAGTTTTCCCTTCTATGCCAGCGGGTAAAGGGCCTTCCCTTTTACCACCCATTCCTTAGGAACCGCCCTAAAGCATTTCTCTCTCTCTAGTAAAGACGAAGCCTCCACTACTTTCTAGAGAGCTAGGAAAAAGATAAAAATAGAAGAAAAGTTTTACCCGGGAGCTAATAAGGATGGAGCCTCCACTACTTTCTAGAGAGCTAGGAAAAATATAAAAATAGAAGCAAAGTTTTACCCGGGAGCCAATAGAGGTTGCTTAAGGGGTAATATCGGGAGCAGCCGCCAGTGGCCTCTAACCTTGATCTTTGATCTTAGACTAGTGACTTTTGGGGGGCGGGGTGTCAGTCATTTATACTTCATACCCATCTTCCCATTTGTGGCCGTGGTCAGGGGGTGGTCAAACGGAACCCCCCTCATAGATGTGCTTGACCCAGAGTATGGAGGTTACGGTGCCCTTTTCCCTACAAAGCATGAGGGAGTTCCTACACCAAAGGAGTTGCAGGAAAGCTTAGCCGGCTGAGCAACCTCTCCTCAAGTATGCCCGCAAAGGCAAAGCGCATTCGGCGATTTCAGCCGCGTTTTAGCACGGTTACACAAGCCATTTCCCCTCCTCTGGCACTTGAAGGGTAGCTCATCCCATCTTAGAAAATTGAGGTCAACACCCGGGTTTGAGTCTTCGCGGGCCTGATCGAAGTGTTGGAGAATGGGGTCCTAAATGTGGCTGAACTCCTACACCACTCTTTAAGAATCTATTTTTCCCTCCGCCCACTCATTCCTGTGCTCTCTGCATGCGGATGCGGAATTTGGGTGGGAAGTGATTGACGACCTTCATTAAATCGACAATTTTCCGATTCAAATATCGCTGGCCAACCTCTGTTCTTGAGGCCACCTTGATGGTGCTTGGGTCATGCACGGTAGTTCACCTTCGAAGAAATGATTGATTTCACTGTCTCATTTGGACAGATTAGGTAGGTGATAAGGCCGTTGAGTTATCCAGTCCCCTCTTTGCCCCTCAGGTGTGCAAAAGGGCCAAATGCTAGAAGAATTAATTCTTCGAACGTTTGGCCGTTTTGCTTGCCCGTGTTGCCCCTGGTTGGTCGGCTAAGTTTGATAAGGCCACCAGAGAGAAGCTCTACGCCTATAATCGCTACAAGCGCCGTGCATACAAATTCACTCTGTGTAAATTATACCGGGTGAGGGCCAGATTCCGTTTCGTTTGAATCTCGTTAGTCCTTCCTCTTGGCGGGAAAACGTACCTGTACTAATTCAAAAAGCACCTCTTGGCAAGATTTGGAGGGGTGTCAGAAAGATTCAGTGTAAGTTCTGTCAGGACCACCATCCCGTTCTTCAAGGAGTTCTTTACAGCAACATTCACAAGATTCTTCAGCCAAGAGCCTCTTAGCCAGCATTTAAAGCAATTCGCACGGCCACTGAGGACCACTAATTGGACTTCACCTACAGAGGTGGAGACTCATTTAATGATCTGTTTTCGATAAACGAGTTGCATCCTGTCATTAATTCGTGCGCAGATGCCGTCACTGCTCATGAGGGTATCCCATACTCGATGTTTTGCCAAATGGGCGAAAGAGAAAATATTGACGTAAGCTCGTCTATACCCAAATTCTTGGCAAATTTCTCTGGTGCTTGATTTTTGAAATTTTTTTTTGAGGGGGGATGCGTGGAAGGAGCCCATCTGGCGACTGCCTACTTGGGCATAAGTCGCCGTACAGAACACAGCCTACCACTAGGCTATATTTAAAATAATTAACAGAAGCAAAAAATATATATAAATAACAAATAACTCTAAAAAATAACATGGGCTAAAAAAAATAACAAGAATTCAAAGAAAAAAAACAAGGAAGCGTGCTTCGGCGTCGGGTGTAGGCCTGTCTACCCCCCGGCGCAGGAACATGCAACCTACAAAGAGAAGTAAAAAAAGGGGAAGAGGCCAGCGTCCCCCTAAAAGCCGTATAGTCCACAAGTCTGTGTGCACGAATCAGTCCCGAGTACAAGGGACAAGCGGTAGCGACCCCACTCTCCCCGGTACCGAGACAGGTAACGTGCGGCAAAATCACCCAGACTGGGACATTCAACAAGAATGTGCCAAGCAGTCTGGGGCACAACGCAGTCGTCGCAATAATGTTCAGGCGAGCGCTCGATCAATTAGCGGTGCGTCCCGCGAGTGTGTCCAATTCAGAGACTACAGAAAGCACCCGGAAGTCGTAGCGGCATTGGGGGTAGGTCCATGGAAACAGTCGTAGCGCAATAGCACGTAACTTTATGTTACCATCGACGGTCTCCCATCTTCTTTGCAAATCAGCTTGGAGGGAGCCCGTATATATGTCATGTAATCGGCGTGAGGAAGTGCGAAACTCTGGTCTGGTCATCCAGTCCTGGTGGCCTCTTTGGCGCGCTCATTCCCTCCAATTTCTACATGTCCAGTAACCCAGCAGAAGATATTCTTGACATCCGCCCTGCTTGCAAAACCATGGAGTTACGGATAACGCGACCCAGGGACTGCGGAGATTCCAATGCCTTGCTAACACTCAGGGCGCTTTGCGAGTCTATATAAATCGCAATTCAATTTCCGAATCAGACACGTCATATTATATCCCGTATCGAGGGGTGTATTGCAACCAGATCGGCCGTGAAGAAAGACCAAGTGTCTGGCAGAGCCACAAGAACTTCAAACAGAGGGGACACGGCGTGGAAACCGACCCCTCTTGTGAGTTGGAGCCATCCGTATACACTGGCACGATTCCGGTGTGACAGGAAGTGTGCTACAAAAATGACGAACGCAATACTCACGGCGTTGTAGAAGTTTTGGGAGCAGAGTCGTGGCACCAAATAGTCAAAGGTGGAACCCTCCAGCGTAGCTTCCTGGGCAGAACCAGTGGCGCCACCTGCCCGAGAGTAATACCAAGCTCGCGAAGGAGTTTCCTAGCACTAACACTTCTTTTTGAGTGCCGCCTCACACTCTGCTGGCCACAGCAGGAGTGGTCGGCGTGCAAAACGGCCCTACGTTCTAGGAATATTAGTTTGGTCCACGATGATGAGGTTGCCGAAGAAGAACTTAACGGCCTCATCTACCTACATAAACTACTCGACTGAGACAGAGAAATCAGTCATTTCCTGAAATGCGGACCACTGCGCCATCGCCTAGCACTACCAAGGCGGGCTCTCAGACGTCAGGGCCCAGAAAATGATAGTTGAATTGGAAAGTGATCATTACCATGGAGATCAGTGACTACTCCGCAACTAAAATCAGGCTCTGCATCTGGAGAGCACAAAGATAGACCGAGGCAGGAAAATGAAGAGTTCCTCGGGCATTGATGCATAAACTCATCGGCATTTAGGACTCGTATCTCCAGCTTGTCGATCAGGTCGAGAATGACTTGACCCCTGGGATTAATTGAGTAGCCTCCTAAGAGGGCGTGTCTACTGTTAAGATCTCCGATCAAGAGAAAGGGCCTCGGCAACAGTTCCACGACGTGGCAGAAGTCTGGATGGGCCAGGAGCAGAGGGTGTCTTTCTCAACATTCAGGCATAGGACGTCCCAGGCAGCGCCAGGCGTGCAAGGACCAAGTCCTTATCCTCGCGAAATGAGAGACGATCCTGAGCCGGAACGGCCATAATTTCCTTATTAAGGAGATACGCACCACATTGCTTCGAAGAAGCGGGGTGTGACTCCATAATTGATACACTTGGCCACACACGATTTGTACTTATCGTGTTCGGCCTTAGAACAACTTACACAGACTTCAGGTTACGCCGACTTTGCACGTCGACCGAAGTGGTGACAGTAATAGAACCTCTGTGGCAGTCGTGCGAATGCCTTCACGCGGTAGCGATAACGACCGGCACGCACCAACCCAGGCACCTTGTCACAGTCGGACGTGACGAAGAATGTAGGGGTGGGTCTTGATGCCCTTTCCTGTTTTCTGAACACACGCTCGACCTTGACAAGCCCATGGTAGACCAGCTCTTAGTTAATGTCATCTGTGGAGTAGTCCAGGTAGTTCCCTCGCATAAACTACTGCTTTCACGAAGTTCATGGTAGTGTGCGGCGTCACATTCACCGGCATGCCATCGAGTGTCCGAAGGGCATTATTCATGGACTCCTCGGAGGGATTCGACGCATTCGCCATAAGGCTCCCGTCCCAGAAGCGAGTCACATGCGGGTCTACCAATCACACTAGCTAGAGATCTCTTCTGACATTTCATGTTACCCTTAGCCACCCTGCTGCAATCAATGGAGCGAATAACCAGGAAACCTTTGAAGCTAGTGGGCTCGAAAATGCCAGGTAGCCTCTGGATGAGGGACTCCAACGTAATTGATGCCCGGTCTACGCAGTTCTAGTCTTCGTCTGGAACTCCCCTCCGGGAGGAGCAACGGGTCCGGACGTGCCGATCTTGGCTTGGTCGATTACCGAAACGGCAGTGCCCCTGAAAGTTCCCGCGGAAGGACAGAAGCTCCGAGTCTTTGTCCTTTTCCCGTTTGTTTTTTCTTTAGGATAGGAGGTCGGGGAATGAACCCCCTCTTCTCCTTCGCTGGCAGGAGCTCCCAGGCCAGATGGATCGGCCTCAGCAAGATCTTTCTCTGAGATGGAGAAGGTCTTGGCTGTCACATATCCCTCCTCTCTTTGTTTAGCCTTGGATACCCGTGCCGTTGGAGCTGGGTTGCCTCAGGGACCATGTCCATCTCGCGGGGCCTCCACGTGGCTATTCCCTACCCCCCTAGGACATCACAGGTCTTTTGTCGGGGAAGAGAGGGGTTCACGTATGGTGACCCATTCTAAGCTCAATATGCGAGCTCATGGGCCTTTAGATGGAAGAGGCCGACGGGGCTTGTCTTTCCTCCTCCCCTTAAAGGTGCTGGCTCTATCGTACCGCTCCCACCGAGAGCGGTCTATTATGGTCCACCTGCTTTTCTTGGCAGTCCCCTTAGAAAGTAAATGGGGGACCCATTCGGAACCCTTCGGCAGGCTCTACCCGCCCCGGGCGCTCCAATGGTAGAGCTGGCGGCATAAAGGGTTCACACCCAGCTCCTGCTAAAACCAGGGTTCACCCTACTTCCACCAGAGTGACCGTTTCCCATAAGGCGAAGCGGCTACCTACTTCCACCGAGTCGTTGGACTTACAGGAGGCAACACCCGTGAAGTTGCCCTCCGAAAGAAGGACAACAGTAAAAGAGCTTCGGCTCCTTCTCCCACACTTGTTTTGAAACAAGTTCTAAGAAAAGAGAAACGAATTCGCTTTGAGTCTCTGCTGAAATATAGTGTACCTGTAGTCTCCCTCTTTTATGCTACTATTCATTCAACTTTAGCACATGTTCTTCCAGAACAGGATCCCACCGAGACAACAGTTCTACCAAGCCCCCAAAGTTTCCATTTCTTTCATTTCCAACTCTTTGCGAAGATCCTCTACGGCCTACGGCCTATTTACTATTCTAAACCGCTTTTTTTAATCCCCTTTATAGACTCTTTATTTTAACACCCTGAACACCTTTTTCAACATAGATACCCTGAAACATTTTTGTATAAAGTTATTTCACCTTTTATTATATTGTCTTTATCCCTTGAAGATTTATATATAGTTGAGAATTTTCCAAACACTTTTTTCAACCTAGACTCTGTGAAACCGTCTTTTTAAAGTTATTTCACCCGGTTTGATATATAGAAAAACCTTCGTCAGATCTCTTTTTTCATCTAAATTTGTTTCATATACGAAATGATAGTAAAAAAGCACCAAATCCCTAATTTTAATACATTTTCTGAACTTCACGATTTGTATGTTTTCTCATTCCAAATCATTCGATAATTATATTTATTTTTTTCTGAACTCTTAGAAAGAACTTTGATAAAAGCTCGAAACATACAAAAAACAGCCCTGTGAATAAAAGTTTCAAATAAACCTAAACTCAAAAACATGAAAGGTTACTTGTCCACTAAGCAAAAAAAAACATTTTCAAAAATTTCAAAAATTCACCAAGTTAAATTATAGAGTTTAAGAAAAACAATATTTCAAATGCAAAATTAAAATAATATTTACAGGGGGTAACAAGAGTCGCACCAACCCTGTACTATATGCACACAAAATTATTGTCTGACTCGGTTACATTATAGTGTAAGGATAAATAGTACATTAACTTGAGTCTAATTGTGGAATTAAAACCTACAATGTCGATTAAACAGAAAATATATCAATAATAATAATTATAACTAAAATTATTCCAATAATAAATGATGGTATCAATTTTCTTTTTAAACTTAAAACATTTTGAAGTTATCAATTAGATAAATTTTAGGATTAATTGCTCATGATTATTTATTAATGTAATAACTATTATACTCGAAGTATAATTTTATTTATAAGAATTAAACTGAATATAAATAAAACAAATTTTTTTACTTTACTAAAATACCATAAAAGCCATTCATTCGCCATTAACCACTAGTAATTATGTGGTCTTCAATTTATAGTTATTGACTCCAATTATTCAATTATAGTGGAATGAATAAAATTTATTTGTAATACAATTTAATTGTAAAATTTAAACATATAAAGATAGAAAATTCATTGTAAAGCAAGTTTAAACATAAAAAATAATAATAATGATAATTCTAATAACAATAATATTATTAGAATAGATAATAATGACATTAAAATTATCAATAATAATAATATTAATATCAATAATAATCATAAATTATAATAATTTAAATAAAATTGAAATGATAATAAATGCTACTTTTGAAGTTTTTTGTCTAATCCGTTCTTAAAATTATTAAGTGACTTTCATACAATTCACCAACTCTGCAGGCAAACTGTTCCCGGGTTCTTAAAGCTGCCCTCCAAAAGAAGGACAGCAATAAAGGAGCTTCAGCTCTTTCGCCCACATCCATTGGTAAGCTGGGTGGCTCGGAGACAGTGGATCCTTCAAAAGAGGGACACCCACCTCCGAGGCGGAGGGAAGAAAAGACTCGCATAGCGAGCCCAACCTCTCCCTAGGGGCTACAGTGCCTTCATTGATTCTTCCGGCAAAAAACGCCCAGAGTTCTGTCTCCGGGAATCGTACGGGCATTCGCGTGTGGGCTTTCACTTCGAAGAGGGCCCCGCATCTCCTTCAAGCAAGGCCTATAGGGCATATTCCTTTAATGGAACTGCCGAGGACTCCGGTTCAACTGGGGGAGCTGCGCAGGCTCGTCTCCTCCCGTTCCTTGTTAGCTATTGTTTTGTAGGAGACCATGCCGGGCGCGTGTCCCATGCCAACCATCCTGTGGTATGAGGGTTTTGCGACCGCATCCCCAAGGGATGGGGGTCGGGCAGAAGGATGTGCGATTTACACCCTGCATGATGTCGCCGTTCTTTTCTTTGCACTAGATACCATATTCCAGGTAGTAACTGTGCAGATGCACCTGGCTGAGAGGTATACAGTTATTTCCGCGTACATTCCACCGCCAGCCGACTTCGACGCAGGAGACTTCCGCGTCGTCGTGGCACGGTTGCCGATGCCCTTTCTCTTGCTCGGAGAACTGAACGGTAGACACCGTCTCTGGGGAGGCTACTCGATTAATCTCAGGGGTAAAGTCCTTGCCGACCTGAACGACGAGCTGGAGATAAGCGTCCTAAATGTGGATGAGTTTACGTATCATTGCCCGAGAACCGCAAACCCCCTTATGGATGAGAGGGAAGCCTGGCCCCATCAGTCGCTTCCCTCAAAAGACCTACTGGCTAGAACCTAGCGGGGGTCAAGGCCTGTGCCTCCCCAGACTCGACTTATGACACCACTACCAATGGTGACCTGTTTTGTCCTGGGGGTTGGGGGGGGGAACTAGAACCCCTTCCCCGAGATAGAGATGGTCCTTGAGGCAACCCAGCCAAAGACGGTAGGGGGCTTCCATGGGTGCGAATCCGGGCTCGGTGCCAAACACTGAATTTGAGTTCGTCCCTATGCAAGGTCCTCCTCAAACGGCTCGGGTCTCCAAGGCAGTACAAAGAGGGGAGGGATCTCTTACTCCGGCTGGTGCCCCTGTGACTGACAGGACCTTCTCCATCTAACCTTGCTGAGGTCGGTCAATCTGGCCTGGGAACTCCTGCCGCCGTGGGGGAGACGCGGGTTAATTCCTCAACCTCCTCTCCTACAAAGAAGAAAAACAAGAAAAAGACTACGAAGACTCGGGGCTCCTCTCCATACCCGGGGGCTGCGGAGACGGATGAGTTTGCTACCCATTCGGTAAGCCACCAAGCCAAGATCGGCACATCCGGCCCCTCTGCCCCTCTGGGGGACAATGTCCCCTAACCCCTGAGCTCCAGTCTGGGGTGGTTGGCTTTTAACAACCTGCTTCATCCCCACCCATACCTTCCTCAAATCCCTTTTCCTCTCGTCTTCAAAATCTATCTTTTTTACGCCGTGTTCAAGGTGGAGCCGCCATGCCGAAGGACTGCCAGGCCACCAGGCGGGAGGGGTGGTCCCAAATGGCGGCGCCTGGCTATGCCGGGCCTGTAAGCACCTCTTGCATTGCGGGCTACTGCAAGAGGTGGTGAACGATTGCGTCCCTTAAAACAAAGAGGGTCACTATGCCCAATCATGTAAATAAAAAAAAAACAACCCCCAACTTCCCCAAGAACATCAATGGAGCCGCCCTCGGGCAGCTTCACCAAGAAAATGGAGGTCCCCCCTCCTTGTGCTTGCGCAGGGGACCCTCCATACTTCTTTAACCGGAGAGGAGGCTTACTCCTCTCCTACGCCTACGGGTGTAGGGGACTCCCACTCACCCCCTTCTCTGGAGGGGCTTTCGGGCACCTTCCTTTCTCCAGCGGCAGTCCCTCCTTTGCTTTCTAAGGGGACTGACAAGAAAGCTAGCAGGCAGCCCATTGCCGACCGCCCCTCGTGCAAGCGGCTTGGTAGGGCAAACCCCCTTAGAAGGGAGAGGGAAGCCAGGCCCCTTCAATCGCTTCCCTCAAAAGACCTGCTGGCAAGAATTTTAAACCTTGCTGGGGTCAAGGCCTATGCCTCCCCACTAAAGACTTATGACGCTGCCAAGGGGCCCTGCGATGTCCTGGGAGGGGATGGCCAACTGGAGGCCCCTCATGTGATAGACATGGTCCTTGAGGGAAACCAGCCTCAGACGGTAGGGCCTTCCATGGGGAAGAATCCAGGCTCGGCGCCAAGCACCGAACCCGAATCTGCCTCTATGCAAAGTCCTCCTCAAACGGCCTGGGGATTCTCAGGCATTACAAGGAGGGAAGGGATCTCCTCCGGATGATGCCCCTGCGACTACCAGGACCTTCTCCATTTCGGAGAAGGACCTGGCTGAGGCCAGTCCATCTGGCCTGGGGGCTTCTACCTGCGGGGGTGAGAAGCGGGTTCATTCCCCGCCCTTCTCTCCAAAAAAGAAAAGGATGAAAAAGACCAAAAAGACGAAGAAGACTCGGGGCTCCTCTCCATCCGTGGGGGCTACGGGGACGGATGGGTCTGCTGCCACTTTGGCAAGCGACCAAGCCAAGATCGGCACATCCGGCCCCTCTGCCCCCCTGGGTACGGAGCTCCTGACCATGACAAAGACGAAAAGTGCACAGGGCGGAGCCTCGATGACATCGGGGCCCCTGATTCAGGGGTTACCTGGCGTTTTCGAGCCCGCTGGCTTCAAATGCTTCCTCGTTATTCGCTCCACTGATGGCAGCATGTTGTCCAAGGGCAACATGATCCATCAGAGGAGAGGATTAGCTAGTGCAATTGGTAGAGAGCCGAAGGTAACCCGTTTCTCGGACGGGAGTTTTCTGGTGAATGCAGCGAATCCCGCCGAGGTGGCCAAGATAAGTGCTCTTCGGACACTTCATGGCACCCTGGTGAGTGTGACGCCGCACTCTACCATGAACTTTGTGAAAGGAGTAGTTTATGCGAGGGAACTCGTTGACTACTCCATTGAGGACATCACCCTAGAGCTGGCCGACCATGGGGCGGTCAAGGTCGAACGTGTGATGAGAAAACATGGAGGGGCCTTGAGACCCACCCCTACACTCTTCGTCACGTTCGAATGTGACAAGCTCCCTGAGTCGGTGCGTGCTGGTCGGTACCGCTACCGCGTGAAGGCATTCGTGCCAAAGCCGCGGCGGTGCTATTACTGTCACCGCTTCGGCCATACGAATCGCTCATGTAGACGTGCAAAGTCAAGGTCACCCGAAGTCTGTGTAAATTGCTCCAAGGTCGCACACGATAAGTCCAAATCGTGTGTGGCCAAGTGTGTCAATTGCGGAGAGCCGCACCCTGCTTCTTCGAAGCAATGTGGTGCATATCTCCTTGAGAAAGAAATCCTGGCCGTTCAGGCCCAAGATCGACTCTCATTTCCCGAGGCTAAGGACTTGGTCCTGGCTCGCCCGGCTCTGCCTGGAACGTCATATGCCTCAATAGTTAAAAAGGCACCCTCTGCTCCTGGCCCATCCAGGCCAACGAGCACGGTTGTTCCCGCGCCCATTCGGAGCCCTTCTGCGGGCTCTATTCAACCCGGGCGCTTCCCTGGTAAAGCTGGCGGCAAAATGGTTCACACTCAGCCCCGGCTAAAACCAGGGCTCCCCCATCTCCCTCCAGCGTGACTGTTTCCCGTAAGGCGAAACGGCCACGCGCCTCCACCGAGTCGTTAGACTCACAGGAGGCAACACCCCTGAAGATGGTCGCTAGGCCATCTTCCGGGGTTCCTAAAGCTGTTTCCCGAAAGGAGGACAGCAACAAAGGAGCTTCGGCCCCTTCGCCCACGCCCCGAGGTGGAGCGAGTGGCTCGGAGACGGTGGTTCCTCGAAAAGAGGGCCTCCCGCCTCCGAAGCGTCAACGCTTCGGAGGAAAAGACTCGCATGGCGAGCCCAATCTCCCCCAATAATTCCTCGAAGGCGACAGCGCCTCCAGCGCTTTGTCCGGCCAACAGCGCCCGGGGTTTTGCCCCCGGGAAGCGTACGGCCATTCCCGTTAGGGGCTTCAGTTCGAGGAGGGCCCCCGCGTCTCCTCCGGGCTAGGCCAGGAGACCATGCTAGGCGCGTGCGCACTGCCCGCCCTTCCGGGGTGTAAGGATCTTGCGACCCCACCACCGCGGGATGGCCGGGCTGGGGGATGCGCGCTTTACACCCGGCATGATGTCTCCGTTCTTCCTTTCTCTTTAGATACCTCCTTTCAGGCAGTGGCTGTGCAGCTGCACCTGGATAGGAGGTATACTCTGATTTCTGCGTACTTACCACCGTCAGCTGACTTCGACGTGGGGGACTTCCGCAACGTCGTGGCACGGTTGCCGAGGCCCTATCTCTTGCTTGGAGATCTGAACGGCAGGCATCCTCTCTGGGGAGATTACTCCATAAATCCCAGGGGACAAGTCCTTGCCGATCTGATCGAAGAGCTTGAGATGGGTGTCCTAAACGTGGATCAGTTTACGCATCACTGTCCGAGAACCGCTTCATTTTCTTGCCTTGACCTATCTTTGTGCCCTTCGGATGCACAGCCTGATTTTGATTGGGAGGTGGTCGATGACCTCCACTGTAGTAATCACTTTCCCATTCAAATATCATTTTCAGAGCAACTGTTGCCTGAGAGACCATCTCGGTGGTGCTTGGCGCGGTGGCCTGCATTTCAGCAAATGACGGAATTCCCTATCTCAGTCGAGGACTTTAGGTCGGTAGATGAGGCCGTTGAGTTCTTCTCCGGCAACCTCATCGCCGTGGGCCTGAATACTATTCCTCGGACGTCTGGCCGTTTTGCACGCCGACCACTTCCATGGTGGTCGGCCTAGTGTGAGACGGCCCTCAAATAGAAGCGTTATGCCTACATTCGCTATAAGCGCCGCCTGAACGATTTCACTTTCGCTGAATTTCGTCGGGCTAGGTCTAGGTTCCGGTATATTTCGAAGCACGCCCGCCGCTCTTCTTGGCGGGCATACGTGTCTTCACTTAACGGGAAGCCCCCTTTAGCTGAGGTGTGGAAGCGAGTCAAAAGAATTCGGGGCAAGTTCTAGCAGGACCTCCCTCCCGTTCTCCAGGAGAATAGGACCGCAATCTCGGACCCCGCGTTCGTGGTGGACTCCTTAGCGACCGCTTTTTCCGCATTCTCTAGCCGTGATGCTGCTCCGCAAGCATTCAATGCACGTCATGATGTCACGGAAGGCCACCGGCTGGACTTTACCTCCAGAGGCAGAGAACCCTTCAACGAAAAGTTTACTGTGAGTGAGTTGCGTTCCGCTCTCGCTTCGTGCGCGGACACCGCCCATGGTCGGACGATGTCCCGTACGCTATGCTTCGACACCTGGGTGAGCGAGACATGGTCTTTCTGTTAGATTTGCTCAACAGGATCTGGGTGGAAGGTCTTCTCCCAGACTCCTGGCGAATCGCTACTGTGCCCGCCTTTCGCAAGCTGGGAAGAGATCACTCTACTCCGACCGGTTTCCGCCCAATCTCTTTAACCTCTTGCGTGTGCAAGTTGATGGAGAAATTGGTAAATGTTAGATTAGCCTATTTCCTGGTCAGCGGAGGCCATTTTTTCTTCTGCACAGTGCGGCTTCCGTAAGTTCCACTCCACGTCGTATGCTCTGCTCCGACTGGAAAATGCCGTCTGCGAGGCTTTCCTTCGTAGACAGCACTACGCCACTGTGTTTTTGATCTGGAGAAGGCCTATGATACCGCATGTCGATTCGGTATCATGGAGACTCTCCACACGATGGGGGCGAGGGGACGCCTCTCAATGTTTATATCTGAATTTTTGCGAGATCGTCGATTCCGCGTACGGGTGGGGGGAGCCCTCTCCGGCCCAAAGCAGCAGGAAGAGGGTGTCCCGCAGGGAAAGGTCCTCAGTTTCACACTCTTTCACCTGAACATCAATTGCATCACCTCAGTGCTGCCGGAAGATGTTCTCGCTAAGCTCTACGTGGACGACCTTTCGATCTCTTTTGGCGCGGCCCAGATGCCAACTCTTGAACGTCAACTCGAACAGGCATTGAACCGCGTCTCTCGCTATGCCAAAGCGCACAGGTTTCGGTTTTCTTTGGCCAAGACTAAGGTGGTGCACTTCTGCCGCCATCCACGGCTTCACCCCGACCCAGATTTGTTTCTTAATGGGGTGCGCCTGGATGTGGTTGAGTTGCACCGTATTCTTGGTCTTGTATTCGACCGACGCCTCACCTGGGAGGCTCATATTCGCAGCCTTAGGGTCTCTTGTACCCGCGCGATGGACATTCTCCGTTCCGTGACGTTCAGCGCTTTGGGCGCTGATAGGGCTACTGCCTTACTTTTTTATCGTTCCTTTGGTCGCTCAAAGCTCGACTACGGATGCGAGTTTTATGCATCCACAGCTGAGCGTTTATTACGGAAGCTGGATTCGATCCACCACACCGGCCTTCGCCTTACAACCGCTGCCTTCCGCACTTCCCCCATTAAGAGCTTGTTGGTCGATGCTGGGGAGATGCCACTTGCTCTGCCCTGCGAGTGGTGCATCACTCGCCTATAGGCGCGAGCCCGATGCCTCCCTCAGTCGCAGACAGCTCTCACTGCATCCGCAGCTGATCTCGATGGTGTCTATGCCGCCGAGAGACGCCATTCATACCCTAAGCCCTTTGGGTTTAGGGCCAGGCAACTCCTTCGAGAGGTAGATATAGCCCTCGGGCCGGTGGCGCCCCTGGTTCTGCCCAGGACGCCACCCTGGAGGGTACCACATTTGGCTATTTGTCGCCACGCCTCTGCTCCCAAAGTTTGTACTGCGCCGGGAGTATTGCGTTCGCCGTTTTTGGTGCACACATCGTGTCACGCTGGTACCGTGCCACTGTATACGGATGGCTCCAAGTCCCAAGAGGGGGTCGGCTTCCACGCCGTATCCCCTCTGTTTGAAGTCAGCGGGGCTCTACCAGTTTCTGCGTCTGTCTTCACGGCCGAGCTGGTGGCACTACATCGCTCGGTATGGGAGATTACGCGACGTGCCCGCTTCGGAGACCGGATTGTGATCTATAGCGACTCACAAAGCGCCCTGAGTGCTCTCGGGGCATTGGAATCTCCTCATCCCCTGGTTCGCGAACTCTGTGACGCCACGGTTTTGGCGAGCCGGGCAGATCTCGAGATTATCTTCTGCTGGGTTTCTGGACATGTAGGAATTGCGGGGAATGAGCACGCCGATGCGGGTGCCAAAGAGTCTGCGAGGACTCTGCGACCGGACCTGCGTTTCGCTCTTCCTCACACTGACTACATGGCAGGAATACGTGCGGCTCTTCGGACTGCTTGGCAAAGAAGATTGAGACGGTCGAAGGGAACTTAAAGTTGCGTGCCATTGCGCCGTGACTGTTCCCATTAACCTATGCCCCAATGCCGCGGCGGCTTCAGGTTGCTTTCTGTCGTCTCCGAATCGGGCACACTCGTGTGACGCATCGCTATTTAAAGGAGCGCTCGCCTGCGCCCTATTGCAACGACTGCGTCATCCCCCAGACTGTTCGGCACATTCTTGTCGAATGTCCCAGTCTGGGTGATCTTCGCGCACGATACCTGTCCTGGTACCGTGTTGGGCGGGGTTGCCACCACCTGTCCCTTGTACTCGGGACGAGTGCGTGCACTTTGACTGGTGGACTTGTTGACTTTTTGGGGGAGGCTGGCCTTCTCCCTTTCATTTAACCAGGTTTAATTGTTATTGTTGTTGTTTTTGTTATTGCTTTGTTATTGTTATTTCTTTTTATTGTTGTTTCCTGTTCAATTTTTTAAAGTAGCCTAGAGCTAGGCTGTTTGTTTACGGTGACTTATGCCTAAGTCGTTAGTCGCCAGATAGCCCCTTAAATAAAAAAAAAAAAAAAAATCTTCCATCAACTTCGTGAAAAGAATAGTTGATGCCAGGGAACTCGTGGGCTACTCCATAGAGGACATTACCTTAGAGCTGGCCAACCATGGGGCGGTCAAGGTCGAACCTGTGATGAAAAAAAAGGGAGGGGCCTCGAGACCCACCCCTACACTCTTCATCACGTTCGACTGTGACAAGCTCCCTCAGTCGGTGCGTGCTGGTTTGTACCGCTACCGCGTGAAGGCATTCGTGCCACTGCTTTGGAAGTGCTATTACTGCCTCCTCTTCGGCCATACTAATCGCTCCTGTCGACGTGCAAAGTCGAAGTTACCCGAAACCTGTGTAAGTTGCTCCAAGGCCACACACGAGAAGTCCAAATCGTGTGTGGCCAAGTGTGTCAAGTGAGAAGAGCCGCACCCCGCTTCTTCGAAGCAATGTGGTGCATATCTCCTTGAGAAGGAAATACTGGCTCTTCAGGCTCAGGATTGTCTCTCATTTCGCGAGGCTTTGGACTTGGTCCTGGCGCGCCAGGACCAAGCCGGGACGTCCTATGCCTCAATGTTTTACAAAGAGACTCTCTGCTCCTGGACCATAGAAGAATACGAGTACGGTCGTTTCCGCGCCCATTCGGAATTCTTATTTGGGTTCTACTTCTCACGGGAGCTTCCATGGTAAAGCTGGCGGCACAAAGGCTCCACAGGCAGCCCCGGCTAAAACTAGGGCCCCACAATCGTTCCCTTAGCATGACCGTTTCCCGTAAGGCGAAACGGCCACGCACCTCCACCGAGTCGTTTGACTAACAAGAGGCAACATCCATGAAGTTGGTCGGTAGGCCATCTTCCGGGGTTCCTAAAGCTGCCCCCCGTAAGGAGGCCAGCAACAAAGGAGCTTTGGCTCCTTCGCCCACGCCCAGTGGTGGGCTTGGTAGCTTGGAGACGGTGGATCCTCGAAAAGAAGGCTCCCCGCTACTGAAGCCGCTCCGCGAAAGCGCATTCAGCGCATTGTCTGGCCAATAACGCCCGGGGTTCTGCCTCCGCGAAGCATAGGCCATTCACGTGATGGTCTTCTCTTCGAAGAGGGCTCCCCCCATCCCCTCTGACCTAGGCCTGGAGGGCATATTTCTTCAATGGAATTGCCGCGGACTCTGGGCCAGCTGGGAGTAGCTGCGGAGGCTCCTCTTCTCCCGTTCCCCGTTAGCTATCTTATTGCAGTAGACCATGCTAGGCGCATGCGATCTTCCAACCCTCCCGGGGTATAACGGTCTGGTGAACCCACCACCAAGGAATTGGGTCCGGGGGGGGGATAGGCGATTTACACTCGGCATGATGTTTCCGTTATTCTCTTCGCTTTAGATACCTTCTTTCAGTTTGTGCCTGTGCAACTGCACCTTGATAGGAGGTATACAGTTATTTCCGCGGACATTCCACCGCCAGCTTACTTCGACGCGGGCGACTTCCGCCGCGTCGTGGCACGGTTGCCGAGGCTCTTTCTCTTCCTCGGAGATCTAAACGGTAGACACGCCTTCCTGAGGGACTACTCTATCAATCCCGGGGATCAAGGCCCCTTTGACCTGATCAACGAGCTGGTGATGGGTGTCCTAAATGTGGATGAGTTTACGCATCACTGCCCGAGAACCTTCATTTTCCTGCCTCGATCTATCTTTGTGCTCTCCGGATGTACAGCCTGATTTTGATCGGGGAGTGTTCGATGAGCTCCATGGTAGTGATCACTTTCCCATTCAAATATATTTTTCTCGGCCGCTGCCGGCCGAGAGCCCGCCCCACTGGTGCTTGGTGCGGTACAGTGGCCTCCATTTTAGGAAATTACTGAATTTTCTATCTCAGTCGAGGAGTTTAGGTCGGTAGATGAGGCCATTGAGTCCTCCGGCAACCGCATCGCCGTGGGCCCAACTAATCCTTCTAGAAGGTTTGGCAGTTTTGCCCGCCGACCAATCCCGTGGTGTTCAGCAGAGTGTGAGACGGCCCTAAAGCAGAAGCGCTATGCTTACATGCGCTATAAGCACCACCCGAACGATTTCACTGTTGGTGAATTTCGTCGTGCTAGGTTCCCGTATATTTCGAAGCACGCCCACCGCTCTTCTTGGCAAGCATACGTTCTTCACTTAACGCGAAGACCCTTCTCGTAGAGGTATGGTAGCGAGTCAAAAGGATTCGGGGCAGGTTCTCGCAGGATCGCCATGCCGTTCTCCAGGAAAATGTGACCGTAATCTCGGACCCCGCGTCCGTGGCGAAATCCTTCTCGACCGCTTTCTCCGCATTTCCTTGCCGGGATGCTGTTCCGCCAGCATTCAAAGCATGTCATGATGTCGCGGACGGCCGCCGACTGGACTTTACCTCCAGAGGCGTAAGCCCTTCAACGACAGGTTTTCTGTGAGTGAGATGCGTTCCGCTCTTGCTTCGTGCGCGGACACCGCCCATGGTCCGGACGATGTCCCGTACGCCATGCTTCGACTCCTGGGTTAGCGAGGATCTGGATGGAGGGTCTTTTCCCGGATTCCTGGTGAATCGCTTCTGTGCTCGCATTTCGCAGAGCGGAGAGAGATCACTGTACTTCGTCCAATTTCCGCCCAATCTCCCTAACTTCTTGCGTGTGCAAGTTGATTGAAAAATTGGTAAATATTGATTAGCTTTTTTCTGGACAGCGGAGGCAATCCGTCTTCTGCACAGTGCAGCTTCCGCAAATTCCTTTCCACGTCGGATGCTCTGCTCCGACTGGAAAATGCAGTCTCCGAGGCCTTCCTTTGTAGACAGCACTACGCCACTGTGTTTTTCGATCTGGAGAAGGCCTATGATACCGCATGGCGATTCGGTATCATGGAGACTCTCCACACGAGGGGGCGAGGGGATGCTCCCAAAGCTTCTATAGCGCCTGGAGTATTGCGTTCGGCCTTTTTGTTGCACACTTCGTTTCATGCTGGAACCGTACCAGTGTATACGGATTGCTTCAAGTCCCAAAAGGGAGTCGGTTTCCACGCAGTATCCCATCTGTAGTAATACGGACTACCCTCTGGGTGGCTTGGCAAATATGATGGGAGACGGTTGATTGGAACTTAAAGTTATGTGTCATTGCGCGGCGACTGTTCCCATGGACCTACCCCCAACCCCCCAATGCTGCGACGGTTTCAGGTTGCTTTCTGTCGTCTCCGAATTGGATACACTAGCGGGTAGCTCCGCCATTTGATGGAGCGCTCTCCTGCGCCTTATTGCCATGCCTGCGTTATCCCCCCCCCCCGACTGTTCGGCATATTCTTGTTTAATTTCCCAGTCTGGGTGATCTTTGCCTACGTTACCTGTCCTAGTACCGTCACGATCAGTATCAATACCGCTTGTCCCTTGTACTCAGCACGGGTTCGTGCACACAGAATTGTGGGCTATATGACTTTTTGGAGGAGGCTGGCCACCTCCACTTTACTTGACTGTTTTTTGGGAGGTAGATCGCATTTTCCTGCGCAGGGTGGAGGCGGGCCTACCCCCGACGCTGGAGCAGGCTTCCTTCTCATTACCTTTTTGCTTTGTTTTTTTTTGTTGGTTGTGTTTTTTTAGCCTTATCTTTGTATCTTTAATTGTTATTTAAATAGTTATTTCTTTTTTAATATAGCTTAATAGTAGGCTGTGATATGAGTACAGCGACTTCTGCAGTACTAGGCAGTCGCCAGATGGGCTCCGAAAAATTATTATTAATTATTATTCTCTTTCCTTAGTATTTTTACTCTTCGATTTTTCCATCCTTATCCTTTTCCACTGTTCCTTTTCTCTTTCCTTAATTTTTCTCTTTCCTTTTCCATTTCCTCACTCCTGCCATCTTCATTTTCAATTTCCTTACCACTTTCCTTCTTCATTTTCTCATTACTTAATCCTTCTCTTTCTGCGTTCTCTCCTTCCATACTCTTTTCTGCTCTTCGTTTTCTCTTTCCTACTCTTCTCTACACTTTTTTTCTTACTCGTTTCAACTCTACCCTTTTCTTTTCTTCTTTTTTCACTCTTACTTTTTTCTGTCCATACTCTTTTCGACTTTCCTTTATCTTCATCTTCTCTTTCCTCACTCTTTTCAACTCTTCCTTTAATATTTCCTTATTTTTTTAAATTCTTCTCTTTTCATACTCGTTTGTATTCTTCCTTTTCTGTTTCTTTAGTCTTCTCTTCCTTTTATCTTTCTTTACACTTTTCCTCTTCCTTTTCTTCTAACCTTTTCACTCTACCTTTTCTTTATCCTTACTTTTATCCACTTTTTCTTTTCTCTTTTCTCGCTCTTTTCATTTTCCTTTTTCCCTCATCTTTTGTACTCTTCCTTTTCTCATTCCTTATTCTTTTCCACTCCTATTCTTTCCATACTCTTTTCTACTCTTACTTTTTTCTGTCCATACTCTTTTCGACTTTCCTTTTCTTTTTCTTACTCTTCTCCTCTTCATTTTCTGTTTCCTTGCTCTTTACCGCTTCTTTTCTCTTTTCTTACTCCCGTCCCCGATGCCCTGCCCCTTTCCTTCTCTTTTCCACTCTTCAATTTCTCTTTACTTACTCTTCCTTTTTCTTTCCTTAGTTTTTTCAACTCTTCCTATTCTCTTTATTTATTCTTTCATTCTTCGTTTACACTTTTCCCTTCTTCCTTTTCTCTCTTTTAGTCTTTTCCACTCATCCTTTCATCACATTTTATCTTGCCTCCTAATTCTGTCTTCCATTGTTCCCACTGTAAATGAGGTAGAAAAATGAGTGTGAAGGAGAAAAATTATTGGTGCATGAAGGAATGAGCTTAAAGCCACACAACGCAGAAAGCTTGCCTGAATAGACCTATTATGAATGTTCTGAAGTTGGAAGAAGTGAATGTGTGAAATATTTAACCACAGATCTTCGCTCAAGAATTGGCGCATAGAGGGAAAACTGCGATTGTTGGGGCTGGGAAGATGTAAGAAGTGCTCTGTAAAGAGGGTGTTAAAGGTGAAAATGTTTTGAAGGCAAAGCCGCAGATCATCATCCAGGTATTGGGGCCGTTAGGGCAAACTACAGTTGTCGAGCCACTAGGACGCCCGAATCTCCAGATGGCAGCGGCAGTATAGTTACCCAGGCAACACCTGACATGCCTTTGCAGGGGCGTAAAAATAAAACTGGAGAGGAGAAAGAAAAGGAGGGTGGGAGGCTGGAGACGAGCGGCTAGCGGGGGACTTCTACCAGAAGCAAAATCTTTCGCCCTGCTGGCCTTACCCTCCAATGGTGTGAGTGAGCATTTCATTCCTCCGCACATTAAACATAATAAACCTCGTTGAAATAATTAGCGATCAAAGGTAGGTGGAACGTTCAGAAGTCTCGCTTTTTGGTACTTCCTCTTATTCTCTTCCACCCCTCCCCCTCCCCATCTACCTCACCACTTGCTTTCTGAATCTCTTTAGAGTAAAGATGACTGTTTGATTCTCCACGTTTTTATAATAAATAACATACACACTCATACATACAAGATTAGCATTGTGAAATGTCACCTAAGGCTACTTATCACGCCACAACATCATGACCTTGTGCAGTTCTGAGAGCTTGAAGTCTGCGAATTCTTTAATTATCCACTATTAAAAATACCTTGCGGCACCTGCAGTTATAATACGTGGTGTACCAAAAAATTGAGTAAAAAGTAAAAAAAATGATCTCTCATTCGTTTCTCTGTTTATGAATTTATTTCGGTAGAGGATTATAGAACGAAGAATAATCAAGAATAACAGGTTCGTTGACTCGTGACGCGCCAATAGGATTTGATGTGATTCTGGAAACGATTCAATTCTCTTCTCCGGTCTTCGCTTGTCATTATCTTTTGAAAATTCCATTTTATTCATTATGATGTAGGTAAAATTAGCTAAACTGTTCAACTCTGTTAAATTTCTCATCATCCGCCACCTACCTACTTCCACCTCCCATCCCTCTGTTGCCTTTACTCCCTGTTGGTAGCTGAGCTCCTATCACATTTCTTCTTCGACCTCTACAAACCTTCTCTCTCCTTCTAACTTCATTTCGCATTTTTACGAGAGAGGAAATTTTAAGACAAATTCCAGTCCAGACTAATACATAGGGCCTATTTTTTGCAGGTCGCCATGGCATCATGGAGTGGGAAGATCGCTCTGGCTATAGGTAAGGGGGCAAAGGAACCAAAATCAGTGTGTTCACTACTTGGGTAAGGAAATGGTTGGGTGTATGCGTGCCTTTTATATTCTTTATTAATAATTAAATTATTTACTCAATAAAACCAAAATACTATTAAAAGAGAGAAGTGAAAGGAAAGAGAGCACAAAATGATTTAACACTGCATCGAAATTCATCATTAAGTTTTGAGGCGAAAGCCTATTGCAATCGTCTCAGAATAGCTCGACCCACTCCATAATTGATATTAGCAAGAGACAAGAGAAAAGGAAAATAGAGTAGTCCATGCCTAGTGTAGTGTACCCCATAAGGGGTGCGGTGATTTGCCATCATGGCCGCCGTGCTGAGGGCACTCAGCACCCCGTCCGACCCCAGCTTAGCCTCTTCTCATTCTTTCAGACAGCCTGTATTTTTTCCCTACTTCGTCGCTTTTCATACAACCTCTCCCACAACTTTCTCTGGTTAGCCTCTAATTTCACAGGGTAGATGCTGACCTTCTTCTCAGCCAAACGTCCCGGATCGGGGCTGAGGGGGAAGGGAACAATGTTTTCTGACCCCAGAGCTCCGGTTTGGGATGGTGGGTTTTTAACAACCTGCTTCATCTCCACCCATACCTTCCTCACATCCTCTTTCCTTCTCTCTTCACACTCTATCAATTTTACGCCGTGTCCAAGGCGAAGCCACCATGTTGAGGGACTGCCAGGCCACCAGGCGGGAGGGGTGGTCCGAAATGGCGGCACCTGGCTCTGCCAGCTCCTCTACGCACCCCTTGCAGATGGGGCTACTGCGAGGGGTGATGAGCGATTGCTTCCCGTGGAAAAAAATAGGGACACCATGCACATGAATGAAAACCTAACGAAACAAAAATCTCTGCCCATTTTCCCAGTAAGAGCAACGGAGCCGCCCTCAAGCAGCTCCACAGAGAAAATGGAGTTTTACCCCCTGTGGTTTCCTAAGGGGACCCTCCATAACTCTCCAACCGGAGAGGAGGCTTACGCCTCTACTTCACCTACGAGTGTAGGAGACTCTCCCTCACCCCCTTCTCTGGAGGTGCTTTCGGGCACCTCCCTCTTCCCAGCGGCAATCGCCTCTTTTCTTTACAAGGCGACTGCCAAGAAAGCCAGCAGGAAGCCCATAGCCAACCGCTCCCCATTGAAGCGGCTCGGTAGGGCAAACCGCCTTAGGGGGGAGAGGGAAGCCAGGCCCCATCGATCGCTTCCTTCAAAAGACCTGCTGGCAAGAATATTGAACCTTGCTGAAGTCAAGGCCTGTGCCTCCACAGACATGACTAATGTCGCTACCAACGGGACCTGCGAATCCTGGGGGAAGATGGTCAACTGGAGGCCCACCCCTGAGATAGACATGGTCCTTGAGACAATCCAGCCTCAGACGGTAGGGCCTTCCATGGGAGCGAACCCGGGCTCGGCGCAAAGCGTATATTCCACCGTCAGCTGATTTCGACGCGGGTGCTTCCCCCCGCATTGTGGCACGGTTGCCGAGGCCCTTTATTTTGATTGGAGATCTGGACGGCAGATATCCTCTCTGGGGATGCAAAGCCTGATTTTGATTGGCGGGTGGTTCATGACTTCCATGGTAGTGATCACTTTCCAATTCAAATATCTTTTTAAGGGCTACTGCCATCTAAGAGCCCACCCTGGTGGTGCTTGGCGTGGTGGCCTGCATTTCAGGAAATGATTGAATTCTCTAAATCAGTCGAGGAGTTTAGGTCGGTAGAGATGAGACCGTTGAGTTCTTCTACGTCACCCTCATCACCGCTGGCCTGACTACTCTTCCCAGAACGTCTGGCCGTTTTGCACACTGACTACTCCCGTGGTGATCGGCCGAGTGTGAGACGGCCCTCAAACAGAAGCGTTATGCCTACATGCGCTATAAGGGTCGGCCGAACGATTTCACTCTTGGGGAATTTCGTCGGGTTAGGGCTCGGTTCCGGTATATTTCGAAGCACGCCCGCCACTCTTCTTGGCGGGCATACGTGTCTTTCCTTAACGGGAAGACCCCTCTAGCAGAGGTGTGGAAGTGATTCAAAAGAATACGGGGCAAGTTCTGGCAGGATCCCCCTCTCGTTCTCCAGGAGAATGTGACCGCAATCTAGGACCCCGCGTCTGTGGCGGAATCCTTCGCGATCGCTTTCTCCGCGTTCTCTAGCCGGGATGCTGCTCCGTCAGCATTTAATGCCCATCGTGATGTCGTGGAAGGCCGCCGACTTGCTTCGTGCGCGGACACCGCTCATGGTTTTGCGAGATCGTCGTTCCGCGTACGGGTGGGAGGAGCCCTTCCCGGCCTAATGGAGCAGAAAGATGGTGTCCTGCAGGGAATTGTCCTTTGGTGTCCCACTCTTTGCCCTGAGCATCAACGGCATCACCTCGGTGCTGCCGGAAGATGCTCTCGCTACGCTCTACGGGGACGACCCTTCGATCTCTTTTGGCGTGGCTTAGATGCCAACTCTAGAGCGTCGACTCCAACAGGCATTGAACCGCGTCTCTCGCTATGCCGAAGCGCACAGGTTTCGGTTTTCTTTGGCCAAGACTAAGGTGGTGCACTTCTGCCGCCATCCACGGCTTCACCTCGACCCAGATTTGTTTCTTAATGGGGTTTCGCCTAGGTGTGGTTGACTCGCACCATTTCCTTGGTCTTGTATTCGACCGACGCCTTACCTGGGAGGCTCATATTCGCAGCCTTAGGGTCTCTTGTACCCGCGCGATGGACATTCTCCGTTCCGTGACGTTCAGCGCTTTGGGCGCTGATAGGGCTACTGCCTTACTTTTTTATCGATCGTTTGTTCGTTCGAAGCTCGATTACGGATGCGAGTTTCATGCGTCCGCAGCCGCCGTGTACAGTGCATTATTAGCCTGTACACTCGAACCAGGAACCTCCCACAGTCGCGAACAGCTCTCACTGCATCTGCAGCTGATTTCGACGGTGTCTATGCCACCGAGACATGCCAGTCATGCCCTAACCCCTTTGGGTTTAGGGCCAGGAAACTCCTTCAAGAGCTAGGTATAGCTCTCGGGCCTGTGGTGCCCCTTGTTCTGCCCAGGACGCCACCCTGGATGGTACCAGATTTGGCTATTTGTGACCACACCAGTGCTCCCAAATCTTGTACAGCGCCGGGAGTATTGTGTTCGACCTTTTTGGAGCACACCTCGTGTCACGCTGGAACCGTGCCAGTGTATACGGATGGCTTCAAGTCCGAAGAGGGATTCGGCTTCTACGCTGTATCCCCTCTGTTTGAAGTTAGCGGGGCTCTGCCAGCCGCTGCGTCTGTCTTCATGGCCGAGCTAGTGGCGATACACCACTCGGTACGGGAGATTACGTGATGTGCCCTGTTCCGAAAACGGATTGTGATCTATAGCGACTCATAAAGCGCCCTGAGTGCTCTCGGGGCATTGGAATCTCCGCATCCCTGATTCGCGATATCCGTGACGCCACGGTTTTGGCAAGCCGGGCGGATATCGAGATTATCTTCTGCTGGGTTCCTGAACATGTAGGAATTGCGGAGAATCAGCGTGCCGATGAGGGCGCCAAAGGGTCCACGAGGACTCTGCGACGGACCAACGCTTCGCTCTTACTCACAGTGACTACATAGCAGGAATACGGGCAGCTCTTCGGACTGCTTGGCAAAGAAGATTTGAGACGGTCGAAGGGAACTTAAAGTTGCGTGCCATTGCGCCGCGACTGTTCTAATGGACCTATCCCCCAATTCCGAGACGGCTTCAGGTCACTTTCTGTCGTCCTCGAATCGGGCACACTCGTGTGACGCATCACCATTTAATGGAGCTCTTGCTAGCGCCCTATTGTGACGACTGCTTCGTCCCCCAGACTGTTCGGCACATTCTCGTCGAATGTCCCAGTCTGGGTTATCTTCGCGCACGTTACCTATCCCGGTACCAGTATGGTTCAGTACGTGCACATTGACTGGTGGACTTATAGACTTTTGGGGGCAGGCGGCCTTCTCCCCTTTATTTAACTAGGTTTTATTTTTTGTTTTTGTGTTTTCTTTGTAGGTCGCACGCTCCTGCGCTGAGGTGATGGGGACCTTCCCCCGACGCCGGAGATTGCTTCCTAATTGTTGCGATCTTCCCTTTTTATCATTGTTGTGTTTTCATATTCTTATTTTAAAGTAGCCTAGTGCTAGTTGTCGTAATTCCGGCGACTAATGCCGAAGTGGGCGTTCGCCAGATAGGCTCCTAAAATTATAAAAAACTAGTGTAGTGTAGTGCCTAATAAAAGGGTCCAAACAAACTTCGAACTTGTCACACATTCGCATCAATGGAAGTCCACCGTTATGCAAAACAGAAATGGGGAAGCGGTTTGACCACCACTCTCCTCCATCCAGTAAGATGCATTTTATTTACAGCAGAGGGGGGGGGGGGGGTACGGCCATTGCTCAGCGCCAACTCGTGGACGCACAACTACATTATCTGGTTCTTTGCAGGTGACCAATTACCTGACTGGAACAAGTGGGCTCACAAATGAAGGTAGTTCACCTTGAAGCCTCTTCCACATCCCCCCACCCAACGAACCAAGAGAAAAAATGTGCTCAAGGTTTTATATATATATATATATATATATATATATATATATATATATATATATATATATATATATATATATATATATATATATATATATAGAGAGAGAGAGAGAGAGAGAGAGAGAGAGAGAAAGAGAACTTTTGCAATTGCGCACTTATAATTATGCGGTTAAGAAGGCAATGTTGTAGCTAACTAAGCTCTTCATCAACCCTGGCTTATGCGTTATCTTCTCGTGACTGTGAGAAGAGCTCCTTTCGAGTGTTTGATGAAGAGTTTAGTTAGCTAAAACATTGCCTTCATAAAGGATAGAACAATAGGCCACTTTCTTGGGAGGTAAAAATGGAGTCTAGTTTGTCTATGTTACGTCTGCTTGAGCTTAGACGTCTAAACTCCTTATTTTTCTCTACTTTTAAGATACCTTCTTTCGTTATCCGAATTTCCGGTACCTTTTAAATCTTTTTATTGATTTCATTTATCGTTTTTATATCGTTTGTCTTATCTTTTGTACACATGATAGATATTGACTATTTAATAAATATCGCCACCTTCCATTGAGTGGATCTTCGTTCTTCTTTGTCTTGTAATGTTTCTGATAAAAAATCCTTTCTTTATCGTCTGAAGTTACCGATAAACAAACCTCTTTCTTCGAATATAAAGACCAATAAATATCTAAAATTTGTAACCCCCCAAAATCTAAAAATGCCAAAATTGATAACCCATAAAAGAATACTTATCAAGCTTTGATGTCTTTGATTAGAAGCCGCAATTTTAAAACAAATAAACTTTAATCAGAGGCCAAGGTTTTATCAAAAATAAAAATTCAGAAAGATATCCATTACTTACAATTCGACTCTTTCAGATATCTAATATATATTTCCGAAAGTCTGTTTGTATGCATATATATATATATATATATATATATATATATATATATATATATATATATATATATATATATATATATGAAAGAAATAGAAAATTAATTGGGAATTCAAAGAATAAATGAGGAATAGGTAAACGCGTGGCAGATATACAAATGTATATATCTCTCAAAGTAACACGAGAGAATGATGAAAATTATTCTATTAAACCACATTGAAAGAGAAAACGGAATAATTTTTTCCTTGCAGTAATATTTTTATTACCTTTTTTCGAAAAAATCCGTGCAGAGAAGCGATTCGAACCAGGCACACTGAGGCAGCGAGCACCGCTTTGATCACAGTTAAAAGTATGCCGTTAGTACACTACGCTACGCAGAGAACCAAAAAATTCTCTGAATAGAATAGCTTTTAAGGAACACTTTCGCCAGCTCGAACGAGACTATGAAAGAAATAGAAAATTAATTGGGAATTCAAAGAATAAATGAGGAATAGGTAAACGCGTGGCAGATATACAAATGTATATATCTCTCAAAGTAGCACGAGATAATGATGAAAATGAATCCATTAAACCACATATATATATATATATATATATATATATATATATATATATATATATATATATATATATATATATATATATATATATATATATATACAGTAGTTTGCAAATTAGTTCGGACAGTACCATATTTTTGGATTATTTCATAATGTCTTAATTTTTATGATCACTAAGGAAGTTTTTGTTGTTTTCCGTGCAGAATAGTGTACTGGTAACATCTGACAATTGTTTTGTTGTGCCTTAGCTGCACTAAGCCCGACAGTGCTACACCAGAGCTTGTCGTGGATTATTATTGATGGGAGCGTGCTCCGTGGTGTACTTGGTTTTGCCGGAATATTCACCTTCCAATCATTATTAGACTATTTATTTATTATGGATATCACACCCAAGAAGCGTGCAAGTATTATAGCACTTGCAAAACACATTCGTTTTAGCATCAGACGAATTTCTGAGGAAATGAACGCAGCAAAGTCAACTGTTGGCGACATTGTGAAAAGAGCTGAAGACACTGGTGAACATTCAACACTGCGACAAGGAAAATGTGGAAGAAATGAAAGACAACACTTCACGATGTCAAGGCTCTCATCAGAAATAGTGTGAAGGATCCCAAGAAAACCAGTAAAGACCTCCAGAGAGATTTAACTTTAGCTGGTGCAAATGTTTCTTATTCAACCGTCCGGCGAAGGATCATTCAATTTGGCAGATTTGCTAGAAAATCGGTGCATAAACAGTTATTGACTTGTGCTATCAAGACAAAACGTCTTCGCCGGGCACATGTATGTTGGATGGAAGGCAGCTAACTGGAAGCAAAGATGAATCACTTCAGCCAGGACAGATTCAACAGGCGCCAAAATACTCACCTAAGAAGATGGTTTAGGGTTGTTTTAGCACTAAAGGCCTAGGGCGGCTTGTTACTAGTAAGGAAATGATGAACAGCGTTAATACAAGGCAATCCTGCAGACTCACTTGCTTCCCGCGAGGCAAAAAGACTTTCCTGATGGAGGCGGCATTTTCCAGCATTATCTGTCTCCGTGCCATACTTCCCAAATAATGCGCGCATTTTTTTCGAAAAATCTGGACTTACCGTTATAGATTGGCTTGGGAATTCTCCTGACCCCATCGAGAAAACCGACTCTTCGACGACGCAGAACATGATTTGTGCTGTTATCAATGCCTGGTACCATAAAGAAGAACTGGCAGAAATGTGTTAAAATTTGGTTGAATCTATGCCAGAACGAGTGAAGCAAGTTCCTGAAGCAAAGGGCGGTCATATTTAATATTAAATGTACCATTTATCTTATCCTTGATGTATTCTTTTCAAATATAAACAACATTTATCATATAATTGTATTATTTCACCACTGTCCGAACTAATTTGCACACTACTGTATATATATTTCTGTCTTCTCGGTAAAGGATCGCCTTCCGTGTGCCGCCCTCTGTTCTCTTTGATTCTGGGTTCTTCTAATGTCCCTTTCTCTTGCCTTTAAAAAAACTCCGGTTTCTTGTTTTATTTGCTCATTCGCGTCCAATTTTTCTTTCTCTTGTACTATATATATATATAAATATATATATATATATATATATATATATATATATATATATATTTATATATATATATATATATATATATATATATATATATATATATATATATATATATATATATATATATATATATATATATATATATATATATATATATATATATATATATATATATATATATATATATATATATATATATATATATGATCGTTATAGTAGGCCAATTAGGGGCCTTGAAAGCCACAAACGTCACCATTGGGAGTAACTTAGCCCTGGGAGTAACATAGGCTACTCAGATTTGGCAAAAGTGGCCACAGCTAGTTGTTAGGTTTGGTTCGAAGTTTTACCCTTTCTAATTTTTTTTGACACGTAATCGCTGCTATGAGTTACAATTAAAACATCAACATTGCCCAGGGAAAAATTAATGTTAGCCAGACTAATTATACATACGACTGCAATGTCTAAAAAACGCGATAATGCCCATTATGAGCATGCCCAAGATTCGAATAATTTAGATATTTAGTTAAAACTCGTGCTCATAGGTGCGCTTTAAATTCTGTAGCTGCCACGCACGTACTCACATTTGCCCGCCCGTCTACTTTCTCGCCCTGCCGCACTACTGTAATATGAAAATCGTTCTCTCTTAGTCTTTCACGATACACGACTCCATTACACAAAATTAAAATAAACCTTATATTTTATACCTACCAACTTTTATTTGCGCAATTTGACTCAAGCAGAGAATTTAATTTGGTCCAGATAGGTTTTATGCCCGGACAACGCCGTGTATCTTTGCTTGTTCAAAATACAATTTTATTATTACCTTAATTAAGCACCCTGGCCAGGGTAAGATCACGGTAGAAATGGCGGTGTCGCCTTGTTGCACACCTGCAACAGTCACTCTGCAAAATGGTGGCAAATTTAGTGGTGTGGAATAACAGTGATGTGATCCTCCTCAATTATCACCAAACATATATATACATAGGAGTTATATTAAGTTAACTTAGTATGTTAAAAGTGGCTTGGTGGGCATCCTGTGCCAGAAGCAACAGTCTACACGAAGCATCTCCTTGGGAACATGTACGTCCCGAATGAAGAAGGTAAAAAGAGGTCAGAAGAAGAAAGTAAGAATAATTCAACAGCAAAACAGGAAAGGGGAATAAATTCTACTCAAAATAAGCGACAACTTTTGTTCACCCACGTAATATACAAATCCCTGAAGCGCAATAGCTACTAGGGTTAAAGGGGGCAAATTGAGCCCCTAAGAGTTTTCCTTTGATGGGATTCAAATTGGCTCTCACGATTAGTAATGATTCTTCCGGAAATATCAAATCGAGAAACCTAACCCGAGACGAAGAATCGAGCAATGATCGATACTCAAATGTCAGATCTGCATAGCGTTTAGCCCAGCGTTTCTTTACTTTTTCAGACTCTAGCACCCCTGTAGTGAGGTCTGATTACGAGAAAGATAAAGGAAAGTGAAGTACTGCTTGATCATATATTTTGTTGATTCATCAAAACTAAAAGCAACTGCCATCATTGTTAATAAAGAAATAAGAAAACACTCAAAAAATAAGAGCCTGGACAAACTCAAACCTACACATCTGGGTAATCAGCCATACATGCATCAATGTGATTTTAGGTGTTGCTTTGTGTGCTTTCGCAGGGGACCCTCCAAACTTTTCTGACCGGAGAGGAGGATTATTCCTCTCCTATGCTTTTGGGCGCATGGGACTCCCCCTCATCCCCTTGTCTGGACTCACCCTTGTGCAACACTCTTTCTCAAGCGGCAGTCCCCACTTTACTTTCTAAGGGGAGGGCCAAGAAAGCAGACGGGCGGCCCATAATTGACTGCTCCCGTTGGGAGCGGCTCGTTAGGTCCAACTCCCTTATGGGAGCAAGGAATAGCAGGGCTCGTCAGCCCGTCCCCCATAATGTCCTGCTTGCGTGTGCAACCAGCTTGCAGGGTTGTCAGTATACCTGCCACCTTCTGCCACCCAAGAAAAGAAAAAGGAGGTTCCTAGAATGGGATCAGTGATGTCTTGGGGTGAGGTGGGTGGGCACATTGAGCCCCTCACCCTGATATAGACGTGGTCCTTGAGGTGACCCAGCCCTAGATAGTAGGACCTTCGATGGGGTTGAACCTGGGTTCAATGCCAAGCAATGAACCTTAGTCCGCCCCTGTGCAGGGCCATCCTCAGATGTATCGTGCCCCCGAGGCCTTACAAGGGCTGGTGCCCCTGTGATAGCCAAGACCTCCATTTCAGAGAAGGATCTTTATGATGTCGGTCCATCTAGCCTAGGAGCTTCTGCCGGCGGAGGGGAGAAGCGGGTTCATTTCCGCCCTTCATCTCCTAAAAAGACAAAAAAGTCTCGGCGCTCCTCTCCTTCCGAGGGAGCCGCGGGGAGGGACGGATCTGCTGCCCTTTTGGTAAGTGACCAAAAGAAGATGGGCACGTCCGGCCTCGTTGCTCTCCCGGGTGGGGAACCTCAGACTAAGACCAAAGGTGCACAGAGCGAAGCCTCGATTAAGTCTGGGCCCCTCATTCAGAGATTACCTAGCGTTTTCAAGCTCACTGGCTTCAAACGCTTCTTTGTTATTTGCTCCACTGATTACAGCATCTTTGCTAAGTCTAACATGATCCATCAGAGTGGTAAAGAGCCGTAGATGACCCATTTCTCGGAGGGGAGCCTTCTGCCGATGCGTCGAATCTCTCCGAGGCGGCCAGGATTAGTGCACTACAGGCACTTGATGGCACGCCGGTGAGTGTGACGCCGCACTCTACCATGAACTTCGTGAAAGGCTTGGTGTATGCGAGGGAACTCGTGGAATACTCCATAGATGACATCACCTTAGAGCTGGTCAAACATGGAGCGATCAAGGTCGAACGTGTGATGAGAAAACAGAGAAGGGCTTCGAGTCCCACCCCCAACTCTTCGTCGCGTTGGACTTGACTAGCTTCCTGAATCGGTGCGTGCCGGTTGGTACCGCTACGGGGCGAAGGCATTCGTGCCCCGAATTTACACTTGTAAATTCGGGGTTACCCGAAGTCTGTGTAAGTTGCTCCAAAGCCGCACAATATAATTCAAAATTATGTGTGGCCAATTGTGTCAATTGCGGAGAGCCGCACCCCGCTTCTTCGAAGCAATGTGGTGCGTACCTCCTCATTTTGCGAGGATAAGGACTTATGCCTCAGTGTTAAGAAAGATACCATCTGCTCCTGGCCTCTCCAGGCCTACAAGCACGATCGTTTCTGCGCCCATTCGGAAAACTTCCGCTGGTTCTACCCACCCCGGACGCTCCCCTGGTAGAGCTAGCGACATGAAGAGTTCACACCCAGCCCCGGCTAAAAGCAGTTCTCCTCCTCCTTCCCCCAGCGTGACCGTTTTCCGTAAGGCGAAACGGCCTCGCGCCTCCACTGAGTCCGTTAGACCCACAGGAGGCAACACCCCTGAAGCTGGTCGCCAGGCCATCTTTCGGAGTTCCTAAAGCTGCTCCCCGAAAGGAGGCTAGCAACAAAGGAGCTTCGGCTCCTTCGCCCACGCCTAGTGGTGGGCCTGGGTGGCTCGGAGACGGTGAATCTTCGAAAAGAGGGCCCCTCGCCTCTGAAGCCGCCCCGCCTGCCGAAGGTTTCGAGGCGGAGGGAGGAAAAGACTCGCATGGCGAGCCTAACCTCCCCCAATAAGTCTTTATACTTGCTATTTTAAATGTAAATTGCTCGGAACTGAAATAATTATTCCCTAGGAATGTGATTCTTGGTTTTCTATAGACGGAATTTTTCAACTTTCCATCCTTCCTGTGTACAGTTACATCTAGAAAATCAATTTTGTTGTCCGTCTTAACTTCTTTCCAAAACTTTATATTTGCTTGTTGCTCATTAAGGGTAGTGTAGAAATAGGTTTGCATGAGATATATTACGAAAAAAATCCACATATCGTTTATAAGCAAACGGTTTGTAGGACAATGTAGATCTCATCACCATTCCTTCAATTTGTTTAGCCAGTATATTGTTAAGTATAAATATTGTATCTTCTACTGCTCGTTTTAAAAATTGAGAACAACTAGAACTTATTTAAACCATAAATTAGCAAGTTGATGGTAAAGTGTTTATCACAAATTATTTGGAATGTTTAAAAAACAGGTACCTTTGTAAAAAGTGATTCAACATCGAAACAGACCATGTAATAATTACCATTGGGTAAAATTCTAATGAAATCTACAAATTCAAAAGAATCCTTAATGGTATAATCATTGCCAGTGAGGGGTTCTAAGATCGAGACCAGAAATTTAGCTAGTTTATAACTTTGTGCCTTAATCGCAGAATAGATGGGAGAGACCATGAAAGACTCTTGGTCTAAACTCTGAGGCATACAAACTATCATAGAATTCCGTAAGAACGTTGTGGGATTTTAGTGACCTAAGAAAATTATTCACTCAGGTACTCACAGAGGATCTTCTGGAAGAGGCAACTATGCCTGTGGCTCCAGAGTTTAGAAATCAGAGTTATCCTTCTCTTAGGTGGATTGCCTGTCATTCCTACGAGCTCCACCTACCCGTCCCCACAGTGATGCCCAGCCCCGGAGGTAACCTCCCTTGTAAATAGTGTCAGCTTTTTAAAAAGAATCCGGACCGAGATTCGAACTGGCGACCCAACGATTACAGGGTAAGCGCGCTAACTGTTAGTTTAAGAATATATTTATAGATATCGGTTGGAAGAGGGATAAACTTAGATCTATTCGAAAGAATTGCATGCATTCGTGCAAACTCCTGAGCTACCTGAAACATCCTTTTGAGCCGGGGACGACTTGGTTCTTCTTAAACGAAAAGAACTTCTGCCAGGATCAGTCATCAACATCCAGAACAACAGATGGTTTGCCTATAATCCATGCGACGTCACACATATCATGAAGACCAAGATCCCTCAAAGTGTGATGGTCTATGGGTGTGTCTATAGTGAAGTTGACGCCATGCCGACCCGCATGTTTGTGCAGTCTTAGGCTCAATTAAGATGGATATGTGGATCAGCTTCATAGTGTGTTGCTGCTGGAAGGCCATAACAGAGAGAGTCCAAAATGGTTGTCGGAGAGTTTTTAAGACTTCCCCACGGCAATTTCTGGCCTCTTAATTCCGCTGAATTTAATCTCATGGGGTCTTCTTACTGCGGTGGAAGCTGATTGCCGCTACTTTAACTATCTGTTATCTCTTACCCATAATCTAATTAATTTTTTTTTTCTAAATGCATTTATTTTTGGTTGATATTTTGCGACGGAGGGGGGTCCTTTATGCAAAGCGTTAAATTTAACCCGAACCCGCTGTGTATTAAGTCACTGACTAAATGTTTGAGAGTAAATTATTTTTTTCATTCGTTTTTAAAATTTATGTGATTGGAAAAATTATTCTACTATTTAAATTATTGCTGGTTTATTAATTTTAGTCAGCATTACAAAAAATAAGAAAAACTGCATTCTTTCGCTGAATCCAAAAGTGCGCTCTGGTCATCTTCATTTAGGAAATGACTTTCAGTCTCTGGAGCTTTGCTATTCGATCAAAATGGTGAAATAAGGAGAAATAGGGGTTAATAAATGATGTGTATTTATAATCTATTTCGTAATATTTTTTGTAAAAATAAATGTTTAGATCTTTTCAATTCCAGAAATGATTCTTTCCAAAGCAAAGCGTTCAACCATTGAAGTTCTGCACCAAAGTGGAGTGAAATGGAAGGAAATGGCTGCTAAGAGTATTGCACCAAGGAACATCTTTAGTATCATTAATGACCTTAAAAACCCTATTTATATTTCTGTAAAGAACACTTCACTTCTGGACGCCCGAGAGCTCCAAGTGAACGCCAGGATCGCCTCCTATTAATGTCACAGCTCAAGGATCGGGTTGCCTCCAGTGCCAAGCCTGCTACCGATTGAAAATAGGCAGGTGTGAACGCTTCAGTGCACACAGTGAGCCGGAAACTTTGCGACAAAGTTCTTAAGTCGCGAAGGGCTGTGATGAAACCTCCTTTCCCTTTGTTTGGAGCTTGTGGAAGATCCCTGGATAAGAGGAGAAAAGATGAGCGCTTTAACTTACTTGTGTGTGCCCACGGTGAAGTATCCGGACACACTGCATGTCTGGGGCTGCTTCTCATCTAAACGTACTGAAATACTAAAATTTTTGCCCAATAACACTGCGGTGAACTGAAAATGGTTCCAAAACCTGCTTCAGCAGCACCTTTTCCCAATAGTTCAGGACCACTTTTGAAATAATTATATTTTTTAGCCAGATGTCGCACGTTTTCACAAAGCAAAAGAAATAACAAAGTTCTTGGCTAAAAATAACATCAAAGATTTGTACTCAACAGAGAATTTATGAACGATAATCAAACTAGGTGTTGATATGAAAAGCCAGCCAGTTATGAGCAGTTGCGGGTGCTTGGTGAACGAAACTGGAGCAATATTAGTCCAAATATCATCCCAAATTTGGCCCCCAGCAGGACAAAACGAATTGAAGCAGTTATGAACAAGAAGCATCATTGTAAATATTGATTGCGCGCATCAATTGACTGTATTTATTAATTAAGTGGGTTTGGTCATAGTCATCTCATTAGTAATAATGGGGCATTTTGATTAAAAACTGAAAATAATTTTAATGTTATTTACAATAATTTTAAACGTTATAGACAATGAATCACTCCCTGAGGAAAAAAATTCACCAGTCGAAACAGGAGCCTCGTTATCGTAATATTCTCGCGTGCTTTTGGTGGGGTATGAATGCCAGAATCCATTTTAACCAAAATCAGACTTATCATCATCTCGTAGGTTTACCGCTCACTTGGGCCGTTTACAAGCAGCAATTGAAGAAAGAAAAATAGCCGCCATTTATCAATAGAGGATAATTCTCTTTCATCAGGACAACACGCGACCTCATATCGCAAGAGATAGCAAAATAATTATGCTTTTATATGGAGAAGCATAATAATTAAGATTGTGAAAAATCCAAAAACATTATGCTAAAGCGAACGAAATGTACAGCAATTCTGAGAAATGTTCTTGGACCTTAATTTAGAAATGAATTAAAAGAAGATCTGACAAATGGAAAATATAGCCGAATTATAGACGAGTCTAATGATATATCTGTCACGAAACATTTAGATATTAGGTTGGGGAATAAGTTCTTGCGTTTTTTTTAATATTGTGTTGATTTAAGTTTTGTTGACGTGATTTGTGCACATATTAAGAAACAATAATAAATAATGAGAGCAAAATTTGCAAAGGTTAGGCTACGTCTCTTTACTGCGTAGACTATTAGACTTTTGCTTAGGCTACGTCTTGAAGTTGAATAATAAGTCATTGCGGTTTATTTAAAAATTGTGTTAATTTAATTTTTGTTCTGTACCCTCAAAATGGAATGTCAAGTTGAAAGAAAGGCGCATTTTCGACACTTGGTGTTATTCATTTTCAATCGAGACGGGAATAATGCAAACGCAGCCAAAGCTCGTCGCGATATTGGTGCTGTGTACGGACAAAATGCTTTATCAGAAAGGACAGCTCAATGGTGGTTTTCACGTTTCCAAAACGGTCATTTCAATCTTAATGACGAAGAACGTTCTGATGAAGATTGATTGAACGACCTTCTTCATGAAAATCCTCGTCAATCGACTAGAAAATTGGCTGTGCAATTGGCGTGTGATCAGAACTGTAGTGAACCCCCTTCATTCGATGGGGAAAGTTCAGAAACTCGGTGCATGGGTTCCGCACGCTTTGAGCGAAAGCGACAAACTTCAACGCTCCACGATTGCCGCAGGTTTGCTTGCTCGTTACAGGGCTACTCGTGGAAATAAGGACATATTTCTTCACCGCATCATCACTGGCGACGAAAAGTGGTGTATTTATGTCAACATGAACCATCGAAAACAATGGCTTAGTCCCAATAAAAAAAAACACTTCCGCGATTAAAGCAAGGACTTCATCCACGAAATAAGATGCTGTGTGTGTGGTGGGATTGTGAAGGCATCATTCTTTTTGAGCTCCTTGCGAACAACGAGATTGTCAATGCAGAGCTCTACGCTCAACAAATATATCGCCTCGCCGAAGCTATTCGTGAAAAGCAACCCCATCGACGTTATGGAGTCCTTCTGCAACACGACAATGCTCGTCCACACATTGCCAATATGACAAAAGACGCCATCCAAACGCTTAATTGGGAAATCCTGCCGCATCCTCCATATTCGCCAGATCTGGCTCCATCGGATTTCTTTTTTTCGCTCTCCAACAATTTGCGCGGCGTTTTGTTCAATACTGATGTGGAATTAAGAACCTGGTTAGACGAATTCTTCGAGTCAAAATCCACCGAGATTTTTATTGCAGAGGCATCGAAAAACTAGTTGAACGTTGGGAAGAAGTCGTAAATAAGAACGGAGAATACATTATTGATTAAATTGCATATTGTTATCAATTAAAAATGATTTTTTTTCTAAAATTGTTAATTGTAATGAATAAATTTGATAAAACCGCAAGAACTTATTTCTCAACCCAATATTATCAGGTATTACTCTCAAACTACAAAACAAATTATTGTATCCTTCTTGGATTTGATTGAACTGCAGGAATACAATGCTGAAGCAATTTGCAGTGCAATTAAGGAAAGCGTAAAAGAACATTCCCTTGATTTAAAGAACTTGGTTGGACTTGGTACAGACAACACCTCCGTCATGACGGGAATTAAAAATGGCGTCTATGCACTCTTAAGAGGAGAAGTTCCTCATTTGAATGATAAAATGCATGTATCATTCTCTTCAACTTGCAGTATCTCATGCTGCAGCCGAATGATTACCTAGGCATTTAGAGTTCATGATTAATGAAACTTACAACTAGTTTTCGTATTCCTCTGACCGTCAAGCAAAATATAAGGTGCTATTCATCTCAATAAACGACAGTAATTTACCGTTAAAGCTTGTCTCGCCTAGTCCGACCAGATGGCTCTCAATAGAAGTTGCTGTTTCAAGATTTTGGAACAGTGGGTTGAATTGCGTTGCCCTTTCAGTATAGCCAGGAATGAAGAAAGATGCTTCACTGCTGAAACTCTATATTCTTTGTTCAACGACAAGAAAAACTTTGTTTTTCCGGTGTTTCTGAAACAAATTCCTCAAGGCGCAAATACAAGATCCGACAAAATTATTGAGTTATCTCCAATTCTTGATAAATTCTATTACTTCAATGATTTTAATAGCAGGAAAAAACCTTCAGAAAGATGAGTGTCTTTGGGATTTTATAAACCCGAAACCCTTTCTCTGTTAGCAGTTTGAAAATGAAATCTCGCAATGCAACTTTCTTCAACAAGCAGAAAACGAAATACGTGAAAGTTGCATTAAATTCGCCATTGAGCTTGTGCAGCAAATTAAGCAGCGACCTTGCAAAGCATTTTTATGAAAATGATGAAACCATAACTAAAATGGATTTTCAATGGAACCAGCTCCGGAATGTATCCTGGGTTGAAGTTTCGAACGCCATTTCATTTTGGATAGAAGTTTCTTTGCATAGGGATTTTGTGGGGAAAAATCCGTTCAAAGAACTCTGGTTTAGCATTGAGACTACTTATTTTGCCGCATTCCAATGCCGATGTGGAAAGACTCTTTAGTGTCATGAACATTGTTCATTCAAAATTGCGAAACCGCATGAATTTAAAAAAAAACATTGAGAGAAATTTTACCCGTAAAATATGATCTAAAGCGTAGTGATAAATGCTGCTTCAATTATAAATTGCCAAATGACTTCTTGAAAATTGGCACGATGAATGCATATGACGCCTCGACCTCACAAAAATTTTTTGACTAAGACTATGACGATTTGGAAGAGAGCAGTGACTTAGAAATCTAGGATTCGGAGTAAACTAAAGGTAAATTGCTTTAAATTCATTTGTTTAAAAATTGATTCTAGGTTTTAACGTATTGCTTTAACTTTCCTATTTTAGCGCGTTTTAACACAAGTTTGGCGCTTTTTAGCGCGTTTTGGACCTAGATCTAGCGCGTTTACCTTTGAAACATTTGGCCACACTGGTATCATCCGTGTCAGTCTCCTGTTGCCAGCACGGTGGGAAAAACGAAGGAGCTCAGCGTTGACTTACAGCAGACGATTATTGATTTCCACAAGTCGGGAAACAGTTACCAAGTTATATCAAAACGTTTGGCGATACCTAGATCAACAGTATAATCTGTTGTAAAGAAGTTTAAGGAATGTGGCACGATGGAAACTTTGCCTGTGCGTGGCCGAACCGAAAATGTCAACGAGAACTGTAAGAAAACTGTGTTGCGATGTAAATATGAAGCCAAGAATTGTATTGGACGACATTGCTAAATAATTGGATATGAAGGGCATCATCATAAGTACACGTACGATACAGCTTTGTTTAAATAAGAATAAACTGAATGGATATCGACCACGACGGACACCATTTCACAAACCATGTCATATTGCTGCTCACATAAATTTCGCAAAAAGCTTCGTAGATAAAGGCTTTGGGGAACGTGTACTTTGGAGCGATGAAACAAAAATCGAACTTTTCGGCCATAACAATGCTAGGAAGATTTGGTGCAAGAAAGGTGAACTCCTCCTCCCAAAGAACACAATATCCCCAGTTAAATATGAAGGTGGTTGCATAATGTTTTGAGGTTGTTTTAGCTCTAATGGGACCGGTAAATTAGTTCCTATACGAGGAAGAATGAAATCTGAAGACTACATAAATATACTGGATGCAAATCTGAAGACTACATAAATATACTGGATGGAAATCTGAAAACATCAGCTACAGATCTCGGGCTAGGACGAAGGTTTACCTTCCAATAAGATAAAGACCCCAAGCATTCATCTAAAACGAGCTGAATGGCTTCCGAAAAATAAGATAACATTGCCATGGCCCTCGATGAGTCCCAACCTGAATCCCATAGAAAATTTATGGGACGAATCGAAAGTTAGGATAACTCGTCGGGCTCCAAGAAATCTTCATGAATTGGTTGTGGCCATTGAAGAATGGATGAAAATCCCAACTGAAACATGTTCAAATTTAATACAGAATTATAGAAAACGATTGCTGGAAGTTGTAAAGATGAAAGGCCATGCAATTATCTATTAATATGGTGGTTATGTTGACATTTCCCCGCTGTACGAATAATTTTGACTTTGTAGCTTTTGTAATGTTCCTCTTCTGGAATTGTTATATTACATTAATAGTTCTGAAACACATGTTTTGTATTCCTCTCCATATTCTTATAAATATATATTCAACAAGCCGTCATGCGACTACCAATTTCAAGAAATAACCGCAAATACTGGATATTACTTGTTGTACGAATAATTTCGTCACTTATATATATATATATATATATATATATATATATATATATATATATATATATATAATGTGTGTGTATGCATGTGCGTGTTTGTACTGATACGTGAAACTGATTTACATTCCAATCACAAATCTAGAAAAACTACTCGCATCTGATCTTCTGTGTTCACTTTAGTATAATTTTAATATAAATATGTACATGTTAATCTCGATTCATATGTTCAATTTTTTTCTGACACGTGTACATGAAACGTGCGAATTCGCCCGATTTTTCATTGTTTAGGTACATTTCAAAATATCGTGATTCAAGTCACAAAATCAAAGTTTGAAATGATCAAAAGCCATTTTCTATACTTGTTTACACATAAGCAATTAGGAAATAACACTTAGTATCCTGGAACAAAAAATGTGTTATTATTCATAACTAAGAAACGATGAGTTTTTCGGCCCCAAAAATAACTAAGAGATTTGGGGAGTGAAATAGGTTGAAGGTCGTCGACCTGAGTAGCCGAGAGAGTTTATTACTTGGCGCGCTTGGCACATAGGGTAGGGGGGTGGGGTACTCTTTTAGAGCAGCTAATCACCTTAACGCGCGGGGAGAATCGCGCAAAGATAGACTTCGCCAACGCAATGTGTATAGCCTAATACACGGAGCTCAGTGGCCTTGATCTAATTTAGGGGCTGCCGGTGGCACTATACCTCTATTTTGAGCCTCGCTAAATTAGAATTCATAAAACGGACCTCAATCTCACACATGATGGAGCTTAAACAATTTAAGAAGTGTGAAAGCCTCATTTAGTTTAGTTTATTAATGTGTCACAGCAGGTCACCACGGAAATTCCATCGACCCAAAACGATTCCTTTTTTTTTTCTTTTTTTTGTCTACTTCATTCGATTTCCATTATCCGCGATGTCTTTTTTGACATAAAATTTATAAAGATAAAATACCAACGAATATTACCATTAAAGAAAGAATGAATCCTTCTGGGCCAGAGAGGCAAAAATGCGACTTGAAAAGAACATTGCCGCAAAGTGAAGCCTCTTAGGTCGCATATTTCTTTTCATTTATTCCATTGTCACTGATCCAGTTCGATTCATTTTGTCCTTCAGTCGAGAGTTCTTTTGCTTCCGCCGTGGTGGTCGCTCCTATTTCGTCCACTCGATATAGACGCGACTTCCCCTTCCGCTTTATTCTGTCAAATAACACCACTCGTCCACTACAACTTTTTGTTTCGCTCAAAGACGCATTAGAAAATACTTGAATTCATCCAACTGAATGAATTCCATGACAAAAAAACAACATTTTAAAGATACTGGAATAAGCACAGACTAAGAGTTAAACGCATGGTAGGATGTAAGAGAGAAATGCTAAACTCTTATCTACAGGAATTTATGTAGCTTAAAAGACAAATACAATGTTTTCAATGATTTTTGCGATACGATTGCCAGCCAATACTGTTTTAATTAAGTTATTAAAATTTAATTTCTACAGTTCTACAAAGTTTACAATTTTTAATTGTTTTAAAATAAACTTTCTAACAAATATGTTCCTAAATAAATTTTTTAAGTTATTTTTTTTTATTTTAGCCTTGGGAGGGATTAGCTTTACTAGTGTAACTTTAGGAGGGATGATCATTACTTGGTAAAATGGGACGGACTATCCTTACTTAATCGCATTTTTCAAAGACTTTCTCGCATAGGTTATTCCCTTTTTTTGCGTTTACCATTTTTTCGTATTGTACAGGGTGTCCCAGAAGTCGCGCACCATCCTGGTTTAAAAAAGAAACACCTTTATTGAATTCAAAAACGCCGTTATTGATAATAATTAAAACAAATGTTCAAATTGAGCACCATCTGCAATATAACACGTATCAATTCTTTTCATCAAACTGTCTTTCACACTATTGAGGGTTGCACGGGTGATCTTCTGGCATTCAGTTGTTATTTCATCCTTCAAATCATCAAGAATTGTGTGGACGATTCTGGTTCACAACAGAGTTGAGATGTCCTCGAAGGAAATAGTCAAGGGGAGTAAGATCTGGTGTGCCGGATCTCCACCCTGCCGAAAAAAAGAAGTCTTGTCGTCGACTTATGAGACCTTCTCAAGGTTGTCAAACAAGAAGGTCTGTAGGAGCTCTAAAAAGGTTTCACCAGTGACATTATCATTGAAAAAGTAAGGGCCAATGATTTCCTCCCCTCGGACCATAATCCTTGGGTTGTTCTGATAGTGTCACTCCTCATTGTAACGTGGATTGTTATCTGACTAATAGCGCATATTGTGCTAGTTTACTTGGCCATTCAAATGGAAAATGGTTTCATCACTGAAGAATATTGAAGAATCCATCTGTGCACACAAATCCATTCACATAATTCCAATCGTCTATATGTGTCATCACCATGAAGATCTTGCACAAGAAGCACTTTGTAAGGATGAAATTTGTGAGTCATGAGAATACGATGCACTGATGATTTGCTAATGTTTAGCTCCTGGATTCCTCTTCTGACTGATTTCACAGGACTTTTAACAACATTCGCCTAAACCATAGTGGATGTTTCTTCATCAGTTGCACTCTTTGCTCGCCCACATCTCTCATTGGTCAGCAACTGAACAAGTTCTTGGAAGCATTTGATTAAATGACAGACAGTGGTATGCCTCAATAGTTCTCGCTCAGGGTGCCGCGTAAGGAGCGCGGCGATTTGCCTTCCTGGTCACCGTGCTGACGGGACTCAGCGCACCGTCTGGCCCCAGCTTAGCCTCTTCTCCTTCTTTTTGTGTTTTATACCCTACTTTCACACTTTCACTACAACCTCTCCCACAACTTTCTTTAGTCGGCCTCTAATTTCACAGGATAGATGCCGACCAGCTTCCTCTCACCCAAATATCCCGGATCGGGGCTGAAGGGGGAGGAGACAACGTTCCCTCACCCCTGAGCTCCGTTCTGGGGTAGTGGGTTTTTAACAACCTGCTTCACCTCCATTGACACCTTCCTCACTCCCCTTTCTTTCTCCTTTCAATCTCTATCCATTTTACACCGAGCCTAAGGTGGAGACGCTATGCTGATGGGCTGCCAGGCCACTAGGCGAGAGGAGTGGCCCCAAATAGTGGCAGTTGGCTCTGCCGGCCCCGTACTCACCCTTGCAGAGCGGGCTACTGCGTGGGTTGGTTATCGTTTTCATCCCGTATTTAAAACAGGGTCCCCATGGCCAATGATGAAATAAAAAAAAAAATTCTTCCTTACTTTCCCTTCGACGATCGTCGGAGCCGCCCTCGTGCAGATTCACTGAAAAAAATGAAGGTCACCCTCCTGTGCTTTCGTAGGGGACCCTCCAGAACTCTTCAACCGGAGAGGAGGCTTACTTCTCTCCTTTGTCTACGGGTGTAGGGGACTTCCCTTTCCCCCTTCTCTGGATGTGCCCTCCAGTGCCTCCCTCTTTTCAGTGATAGTCTCCCTTTTACTTTCTAAGGATACTGCCAAGTCTACCCTTAGGGGTAGGAGGGAAGACAGTGCCCGTCACCCTCTTCTCTCGTGAGACCTGCGGGCTCGAAACTTGAGCTTAGAAGGGGTCACAGTACGAGCCTCCTTCTCTTCCCTCACAAGAGAGTTTATGACCAATGTGACCTGTTATGTCCTGGGGAGGGCACATGGAGGCCCCCTTCCCCTGAGATAGACATGGTCCCAGAGCCAACCCAGTCCCAGACGGTAAGACATTCCATCGGGACGACCGAACCAGAGTCTGCCCCTGTCTAATGCCATCCTCAGATGGCTCTGGTCTCCAGGACTGTACAAGGAGAAGAGGGATCTCCTCCTCCGGTTGCTGCCCCTATGAAAGCCAAGATCCTTCTCCATCTTGGAGAAGGATCTTGCTGAGGCCGGTACATCTGACCTGGGGGCTGTTGCCGGCGCATGGGAGAAGCGAGTTAATTTCCCGCCCTTCTCTCTGAAAAAGAACAAGAAAACGACGGAGAGGACTCCGAGCTCCTCTCCTTCCGCGGGGGCTGCGGGGAAGGACGGGGCCGCTGCCGTTTGGCGAAGCACCGAAGCCAAGATCGAGACGTCTGGTCCCGTTGATCCTCAGAAAGGCGAGTCCCAAACGAAGACCAGAACTGCGCAGAGCGGAGCCTCGATTACGTCAGGGCCCCTAATTCAGAGGCTACCTCGCGTTTTCGAGCCCGCTGGCTTCAAGCGTTGTGGTTGAGCGAATGTGAGTGTGAGTATAAGGGACCATTCTCCCACCCTTTTTCCCAATACACTCTCCCTCCTTCTGTAAGAATGTGTGTGTGTGAATGGGAATGGGTTTGTTTTGTTTTTTGTTTATTTTATGTATAAAAATGATTACCATGTTTTTTTCTTTCTTTCCAGGCGCCATATTCTGGAAAGATAGTACCTAGTTTCATGTATCATTATATTGCAAACAAAGCGCTATATTCTGGAAAGCTATATATTATTGTTAATTAATAAAGGCCAATAGTTTAGCCTAATGAAATAGGGCTTATAATAGCCACGCAAGCGTGATAAGGTCATTTATCTTCCATCCAGCGCACAGGCGCCACACTTGTTTGAAAGTCCTAGGCATTTTGCTCGCTCGAGTGGCAGGTGACTGGACCTCCTCCCCCCCCCCCTTTGTACCACGTGAGGCCTTTGTTTGTTATTTATATATTGACTGTTGTAGTCAGGATTTTTTTGGTTGTTTAATTTTTTTTTAATGTTTTTTAGGATCGATTAATAGTATTTATGAGTAGGATTTATTTATTTTTTGATTGCGTATATATAGGAAATTTAGCTGTATTTCTTTGTGTGTAAATAGTAACGAGATCTCTAACATAATCACCCCTCTCCATTGTGAATATCATTGTACATTTTTTTTGTTAGTAAATGACTGTACATACAATCCGTTTCATTCTACTTCGATTTCTCACGTCCGGATTAGTGTAGGAAGTGGGTTGGATTGATTGGGGTTAGTCTAGATTTTCGGCCCGCCACATTTGGCGCCCGAATAGGGACGTGATATCTCGAAACCGGGAGTGTGACGGGATTGGATTGCAGTCCACACCCAATTAGAGTGACAGGTAGTTGTTTGTTTTTCACCTTTTTCTTTGTACTAACCTGGGGGGATGGCTTCTGTCAAACAGTGCCTCCATGATGAGATCGTGAGACTGAGGCTAAAATTGATACAGAAAGAGGAGGAATGCATGATGTTGAGGAACGTGATTGATGGATTGAAGAGTGATGTGATGAGTATGGATGAGAAGACAGACAAGATGAGGAAAGAAATGGATGAGAGACAGAAGCAGGTTGACCAACGGATGAAGGAATTGTATGACATGATGAAGGGGTCAGGACCGGCCCCAGGGCCCTCGAACTTGACCCCTGCTCCGACTAAAGGGGATAAGAATAATGGGATCAATGGGAGTGTGTGTGAGTCTAGAGAGGATAGGGTGATTATGAGTGATAGGAAGTACTGAGAATGGAAGAGAGTTGAACGCAAGAGAAGAAGGAAGAGTGGTGCAAAGGGGAAGGATAGGAAGGTAAGAGGCAAGAGTGTGGACTCATTGTACTCGGATGAAGGAGAGAGTGATGGTATGATTGATATGAGTAAGAGTGAAGGCAGCTCAAGTGTGAGTGAAGGGAATGTGGGAAAGGGTATTTTCATAAGGGAAGTGCCAAAGATAGATAGATTTAGGTTACATGATGTGAAGAGTGTGGGGGAATTCTTCGGGGAATTTGAGTGATATTGCAAGCTCAAGTACCCGGAGAATAAGGGATACTGGATGAATGTTTTCGGGGAATGTTTGGAGGGAAAAGTATTGGAGTTTTTCCGCGTGATTACAAGTGTAGGAGGACCGAGGTACGATGTGGTGAAGGAGAGATTGATTGGGCAGGTGAAACGAATGAAAGAGAGTGTAAAGTTTAAAAGGGTGAATGAATTTGAGAAGGCTCGAATGGGGAAGAGTGAAAGTGTGAACATGTATGTCCATAGGCTTGAGAGTATGGCGAGAAAGAGGTATGGTGATGATGATGTAAATGAATGTAAACCACTGATGTGGAAGTTTCTGGACACGATCCTGCGAAAGGTGAGTGAATGGCTAAGTAGAAAGAGAAAGGAGAGAATGAGACTGACAGGTGAACGGTTGATGTGGGAGTATGTTTTGGAGCTGTTGGAAGATGGACGATTTGATGATGAAAGCGATCTAGAAGAGGATGGATGGTACAATGTTAATGTTGGGGGTAAGAAGCCCAGGAGCTTTCATCCACCCCAGCAGTTTGTCAGCTACAGGGATGCCCTGAAGGCTGCATCAGCTGGAGTGATGTCGAACTTCCTGGGCCGGCAGAATAGATGGGTAAATGGAGGGTGGTCAAATGGAAGGGAACAGTTGAATTTCAAGCGTGTGATGGATGTATGAGAGAGAAACCGAGGTATGTCCCAGCAAACGAGAGACCGAATGGTGGGAAAAAGATTGTGGAATGTCGTCGGAGTGGAAGGAAAGGTCATATGTTAGCAGAATGTAGGTGGACGTCTGGTGCATCTTTTGGATGTGATAAGAAAGGACATATGATAAAGGATTGCCAGGAAAGTGTGAAAGAGTGCTTCGAGTTTAAAGAAATAGGCCATTTGAAGAATGATTGCCTGAGGTTGAATGGTGGAGCCACTGCTTGAGGAAGTATAATGTATGCTTGTAGTAATTGTGGAAAGGCTGGTCATTATGCGAGTATGTGTCGTGACCAGAGGATTTTATGTAGCTATTGTGCGATGGAAGGACATTCGAGTGAAAAGTTTTGGATTAGACAGAGCGCAAGGTGTGAATGGAAAGTCTGAAGCGGGAAACTGATTTGTAAGAGGGTAACTGGTGAAGTATCCTCTGGTGCATGAGTGTGAGTAATATGTTAGTAAGTCTGTCTAGTGTGAAAGTGCTGTCTAGTAGGAAGTATGAGTGTCTGAGTGTGAAGGTGGAATTTAATGGAATTGAGTGTTTGGCTTTAATAGATTCTGGATGCAAGACGAGCTTGGTGTATAAAGATGTATATAACAAGGTGAGCGAGAAAGCCCTCCTGTCTGAGTGCAAGGGTAGTTTGGTAGGTATTGGTAATAGGAGAGTGCCTGTGATTGGAATGATAAGGTCAGCTGTTCCAATGCATGGTATGTTGATGAATGAATGTGAATTCTCTGTGATTGATAAGGTGAGTAGTGAGTATGGTGTGATTTTGGGGTATAATTTTATGAAAATGAATCGTATGGTTGTGCATCCTGCGAGTGATCAGATTGAGAGAAAGATTGGTAAAAATGGGGTGTATAAGTTATATGTAGGGAAAGATGGTAGTGTTTTGAGGAGTGTGTTTACTGATATTGAGGTGACTGCTATGGAGACTTTAAGGCTTGTGAGGGGTGAAAGGGTGTCTGTTAGAGTGAGTTGGAGTAAGGATGTTAGTTTGAATGTGGGTAAGTACACTGTGATATTGGATGGAAAGGATGCGTGTTATAAGGTAAGGCGTGTTGCTTGTGTGTCTGATGGCTTGATGAGAATGAATGATCCTTTTGTATGTGTGCAGGCGGACCCCAGTGTGAAGAAAGGAAAGGTGAGGGGTATCCAAGTCGGAGATGTACTGTGTCACCTCTCCACTGTCAATGAGGTAGGTATGGATGATTGCACGGATGTCAGGGTAAATGTTGCAGGTGAAAAAAACGTGTGAATAGACGTATAATGAAGTGAAGAGCATGGTGGAATTGGATGGATGTTTTACTGAGTATGAAAGGGAGGATGTGTATCGAATGATATTTGAAAGAAAGGGAGCCATCAGTAAGGGTAATCTGGATTTCGGGGTTGCAAATCTCCTGGAATTCCAGATTGTTTTGAAGGAGGACTCCCCAATCTATTAGCGGCCGTGGCATTTTCCATGTCCGGTTGCTGATTAGATTGAAGGGCAGTGCTTGGAATTAGAGAAATTGGGGGTGATTGAAGAGAACGAGAGTGCATGGAATAGTCCAATTGTGCCTGTACGTAAGTCGGATGGAAGATTGCGTCTGTGTGTGGATTATCGAAGGGCGAATGAAAGGCCTGTGAAAAAAAGGTTTCCGATGTGTGTGGTATCTGAGTGTGTGTATAGTATGCATGGGATGGAGTGGTTTACGAAGCTGGATCTGTTACGGGGGTATTACCAGATGTCCATTGCTGAGGAGAGCCGGCCGGTAACTGCCTTCTCTTCAACAAAGAGGCATCACCAGTTCCGGAACCTCAGCTTTGGGTTGGCTAATGCTCCCGGAGCCTTCCAGCGGGCAATGAATGTTGTGTTGAGTAAGTTTGCGAGTAAGAATGTGATTGCGTTTATAGATGATATTTTGATTATGACTGAGACTTTTGAGGAGCATATGAGATTGGTGAATGATGTGTTGAGAACGTTGGAGAGTGTTGGTGTGAAAGTGAAAGTGGCGAAGTGTGAATGGTTTGCGAAAGAAGTGGAATTCCTTAGGCATATGGTGAGTGAGAATGGGCTACTAAAGTCGCCGAAGTATGCTGAGAAGGTGCGAATGTTTTCGAAGCCGGTGACTGTGAAGCAACTGAAGTCGTTTTGGGTTTGATTGAGTTCCAGCGAAAGTTTATACGTGATTGTTCTGGTGTGAGTAAGCCTCTGTCTGAGTAGATGGGTAAGGAAGGTAGTACGGTTGTCAGGTGGAATGATAAGATGAATGAGGCGTATGAGAAACTGAAAGAGGCAGCGGCAGAAGATGTTGAATTGACGTATCCAGATCTTAGTGTGAATGCTAAAATGCTTGAATTGTATACAGATGCGAGCGGGTATTGTATGGGAGGTTTTCTGATGCAAGAGCAGCGTTTGAAGGGAGAGAATGTCAGGCGAATAATTGGCTATGTATCCAAGGCTATGAATGTTGCAGAACGAAAGTATTGCGACCGTTTTTGTATGGTGTGAGGTTTGTGATCAAAACAGATCATCAACCTCTTGTGTATCTGCAGCGTATGAAGTGGGTTGATAGTATGATTGCAAGGTCTTTGAAAGATTTGAGTGACTTTGACTATGTGATTGAGTACGTGCCAGGTGAACGAAATGGAGTGGCTGATTTGATGTCAAGGTATCCTGGGTACGAATGATGAAAATGTGTGTGGAGTGAGTGATCCTGAGTATTTGCCGAAAGGGATTATGAATGGAAAGGAGAGTAAGGGTGGTAGTGATTCCTTGTTTGAGAGTGTAGGGAATGGTTTGCAAGATTTAAAGAGTGATGGAGTAGATGTGAGAGTGCCCGATAGTGTGGATGACTTAAGAAAGGAGGTAATGAGTGAAGTATGTAGGAAGCCTGAAAGTATTGGTATGACAAGGGTGCGGAACTTCATGAAAGAATTGAGAGCGATGCGTATGCAAGGGGTCCTGCCATTTCAGGAAGTGTTGATTGTAGTGAGTCGTTTGTATGGAGTGATTGTTTATGTGTACTTTGGTGGTCAGAGGCCGATTGTGTACAAAGATGAGAAGATAAGGGGGTTTGAATGCTAGTGTGGTGCATCTGCAGTGTTTGAGCGGTGTGCACTACAATTGGGTGATTGAAAAGTGTTCATATATGAGAGAGAAGAATGATTGTCTGGATAAAGATGAGTGTGTGGTGAGTGATGATGTGAGAGTTGATGACAGTGTAAATATCAGTGCTGATGTTGGTGTGCTTGTTCCTTTTGTGTATTGCAAACATGGTGGACCTGATATGATGGAAGCGAGAGTGAAAGTTGGTGAAAGGTTGTTCTGTGGTCTGATTGATACTGGAGCGCAAGTGTCTTTAGTGAATGAGAGGATTTTGAGTAAGTATGATGAATTTAGATGTTGCGAGCATAAACCTGTGAAGTTACGGATAAGTGGATTAGGGAATGGCATGATAGTGGCATGGGAACAGGTTTGTCTCAAAGTGAGTTTGGTAATGGTGCAAATGTGAAGCATGACTTTGTGATTCTGAAAGATGAGCAAATGCCGTGTTGTTTCTTGCTTGGCGTAGACTTTATGAGATTGAATGATTTGTTTTTGGATGCTGATAAGCATTGTATTATGAAAGATGAATATGATGTGATTAGGTTGAATGAGTGTGCAAAGAATGTTGTCAAATTTTGCGGTATGATTGAATTGGTCATGGATGATGAAAATGAGATTTTAAGTGATGACGATATTATAGAGATGCCACAGATGTGTCATTTTGCTAGTGAGTTGAAGAGGTGTGTAATGGCGCGTGTTGATTTAAATGCAAGAGTGTACCTTGAGTTGGATGAGAGCTGTGAGTGAGGAGCTGATGAATGGGGGTATGAAGAGTGAAGGTTCTGAACGGAAGAGTATGAAAGAATTCTGTCGTGAGATGGGAGAACTGGTAATGAGGGCTAAGAGTATGGTTGACGAGATGATCAATAGTGACGATAAGACTGACAGGACGACTGATGAACAACCACGACTGATTGCTACGCGTAACCTGGGACCAGTAGACGAGTGTGAATGGGTGAAGGAGGGTGTGATTGAATATAAAAGGTACTGTGAGTAAGGATTGAGAGTGTATTGTGAGTGACTGTGGTCGAACGGCTTAAGGAAGGAGGGGTGTGGTGGAGCGAATGTGAGTGTGTGTATAAGGGGCCATTCTCCCTCCCTTTTTTCCAATACACTCTCCCTCCTTCTGTAAGAATGTGTGTGTGAATGGGAATAGGTTTGTTTTGTTTTTTGTTTATTTTATGTATAAAAATGATTACCATGTTTTTAGCTTTCTTTCCAGGCGCCCTATCCTGAAAGATAGTACCTAGTTTCATATATCATTATATTGCAAACCAAGCGCCATATTCTGGTAAGCTATATATTATTGTTAAATAATAAAGGCCAATAGTATAGCTTAATGAAAGAGGGCTTATAATAGCCACGCAAGCGTGATAAGGTCATTTATCTTCCATCCAGCGCACAGGCGCCACACTTGTTTGAAAGTCCTAGGCATTTTGCTCGCTCGAGTGGCAGGTGGCTGGACCTCCTTCCTCCCCCCCCCTCTTTTTGTATCACGTGAGGCCTTTGTTTGTTATTTATATATTGACTGTTGTAGTAAGGAATTTGGGGTTGTTTGATTTTTTTTTATGTTTCTTAGGATCGATTAATAGTATTTATAAGTAGGATTTATTTATTTTTTGATTGCGTATATATAGGAAATTTAGCTGTATTTTTTGTGTGTAAATAGTAACGAGATCTCTAATATTATCACCCCCCTCCATTGTGAATATTATTGTACTTTTTTTTGTTAGTAAAGGAGTGTACATACAATCCGTTTCATTCTCCTTCGATTTCTCACGTCCGGATTAGTGTAGGAAGTGGGTTGGATCGATTGGGGTTAGTTTAGATTTTCGACCCACTACAGCGTTTCCTCGTTATTCGCTCCATCAGGGCAACATGTCGAGGAGGGGCAAAACGATCCATCAGAGGAGAGCTCTAACTAGTGGGATCGATAGAGAGCCGAGAGTGACCCGTTTCGCGGAAAGGAGCCTTTTGGCGAATGCGTCGAATTACTCTGAAGCGGCCATGATCAGTGAGTGCCCTTCGGCCACTTGATGGTACGCCTATGACTGTGAGGCCGCACTCTACCGTGAAATTCATGAAAGTAGTGGTTTATGCGAGAGAACTACGTGGACTACTCCATAGGTGACAGCACCTTAGAGCTGGCCGACCATGGTGGGGTCAAAGTGGAGAAAACGGGGATTTCCCTCGAGACCCACCCCTACACTCTTCGTCACGTTCGACTGTGGCAAGCTCCCTGAGTCGGTTCGTGCAGGTTGGTATCGCTACCAAGTGAAGGAATTCCTGCCACTGCCACGGAGGTGCTATTACTGTCAACGCTTCTGAGATACTACTCGCTTCTGTCGACGTGCAAAGTCTTGGTTACATGAAGTATGTGTAAGCTGCTCCACACCGCACACGATAAGTCACAATCGTATGTGAACAAGTGCTCGACCTTGCGGAGAGCCACAATGTGGTGCGTATCTCCTTGAGAACGCAATTCCTGGCAGTTCAGGCTCACTCAGGATCGTCTCTGATTTCGCGAGGCTAAGAACTTGGTCCTGGAGCGCACGGCGCTATCCGGGACTTCCTATCCCTCTATGTTTAGAAAGAGACCCTCTACTCCTGGCCCCTCCAGACCTACAAGCATGGTCGTTTCTGCGCCCATTCAGAGCCCTCCTGCGGGTTCTACCCACCCAAGGTGCTCCCCTAGTAAAGCTGGCAGCACAAAGAGTTCACACCTAGCCCAGGCTAAAACCAGGACTCTACCGCCTTCCTTCAGCGTGACTGTTTCACATAAGGCGAAACTGCCGTGCGGCTCCACTGAGTCGTTAGAATAGGGGTCGTCTCTCATTCCGTGAGGCAAAGGACTTGGTCCTGGCGCGCCCGGCTCTGCCTAGGACGTCTTACGCCTCAATGCTAAGAAAGACACCCTCTGCTCCTTGCCCATCCAGGCCAACGAGCACGGTTGTTTCTGCGTACATTCGGAGGCCTTCTGCGGTTTCTACTTAACCCGAGTCGTTAGACTCACAGGAGGCAACACCCCTGAAGTGGGTTGCCAGGCCATCTTCCGAGGTTCCTAAAGCTGATCCCCGAAAGGAGGTATCAGGTGTCAAAGCATGGCGTACGGGACATCGTCCGTACCATGGGCGCTGTCCGCGCACAAGGCAAGATCGGAACACAATTCACTCAGAGTAAACCTGTCATTGAAGGGTTCTAGGCCTCTGGAGCTAAAGTCAAGCTGGCGACATCACGACGTGCATTGAATGCTGGCGGAGCAGCATCCCGGCTAGAGAATGCGGAAAAAGCGGTTGCTAATAATTCCGCCACGGACGCGGGGTCCGAGATTGCGGTCCCATTCTCCTGGAGAACGGAGGGGGGTCCTGTGAGAACTTGCCCCGAATCCTTTTGACTCGCTTCCTCACCTCAGCTAGAGGTGTCTTTCCGTTAAGTGAAGACACGTTTCACCGCCAAGAAGAGCGGCGGGCGTGCTTCGAAATATACCGGAACCTAGCCCTAGCCCGACGAAATTCAGCGACAGTGAAATCGTTAGGGCGGCGCTTATAGCGCATGTAGGCATAACGCTTCTGTTTGAGGGCCGTCTTACACTCGGCCGACCACGATGGGAGTGTTCGGCGTGCAAAACGGCCAGACGTCCTAGGAATAGTAGTCAGGCCCACGGCGATGAGGTTGCCAGGGAAGAACTCAACGGCCTCATCTACCGACCTAAACTCCTCGACTGAGATAGAGAATTCAGTCATTTCCTGAAATGCAGGCCACCGCGCCCGCGCCAAGCACCACCGAGGTGGTCTCTCAGGCGACAGTTGCCCTGAAAATGATATTTGAATGGGAAAGTGATCACTACCATGGAGGTCATCGACCACCCCCCAATCAAAATCAGGCTCTGCATCCGAAGAGCACAAAGATAGGTCAAGGCAAGAAAGTGAAGTGGTTCTCGGATAGTGATGCGTAAACTCATCCACGTTTAGGACACCCATTTCAAGCTCTTCGATCAGATCGGCAAGGACTTGTCCCCTCGGATTTATGGAGTAATCTCCCCAGAGAGGATGCCTGCCGTTCAGATCTCCAAGCAAGAGATAGGGCCTCGGCAACCGTGCCACGACGCGGCGGAAGTCCCCCGCGTCGAAGTCATCTGACGGTGGAATGTACGCAGAAATCAGAGTATACCTCCTATCGAGGTGCAGCTGCACAGCCACTGCCTGAAAGGAGGTATCTAAAGAGAAAGGAAGAACGGAGACATCATGCCGGGTGTAAACCGCGCATCCCCCAGCCCGGCCATCCCGCGGTGGTGGAGTGGCAAGACCTTTATACCCCGGGAGGGCAGGCAGAGGGCACGCGCCTAGCATGGTCTCCTGCAAAAAGATAGCTAACGGGGAGGGGAACGGAACGAGACAAGCCTCCGCAGCTCCTCCCAGTTAGCCCGGAGTCCACGGCAATTTTATTAAAATAATATGCCCTCCAGGCCTAGCTCGGAGGAGACGCGGGGGCCCTCCTCACGGGAATGGCCGTACGCTTCTCGGGGGCAGAACCCAGGGCGCTGTTGGCCGGACAAAGCTCTGAAGGCGCTGTCGCCTTCGAGGACTTATTGGGGGAGGTTGGGCTCGCAATGCGAGTCTTTTCCTCCCTCCGCCTCAAAACCTTAGGCGGGCGTTGCAGCTTCGAAGGCGGGGGGGCCCTCTTTTCGAGGAACCACCGTCTCCGAGCCACTCGCCACACCTCGGGGCGTGGGCGAAGGAGCCGAAGCTCCTTTGTTGCAGTGCTCCTTTGGGGGACAGCTTTAGGAACCCCGTAAGATGGCCTAGCGACCATCTTCAGGTGTGTTGCCTCTTGTGAGTCTAACGACTCGGTGGAGGCGCGTGGCCGTTTCGCCTTACGGGAAACGGTCACGCTGGGGGAAGAGGGGGGAGCCCTGGTTTTAGCCGGGGCTGGGTATGAACCCTTTTTGCCGCCAGCTTTACCAGGGGAGCGCCCGGGTTGGGTAGAGCCCGCAAAAGGGCTCCGAATGTGCGCGGAAACAACCGTGCACGTTGGCCTGGATGGGCCAGGAGCAGAGGGTGCCTTTCTAACTATTGAGGCATATGACGTCCCAGGCAGAGCCGGGCGCGCCAGGACCAAGTCCTTAGCCTCGCGGAATGAGAGTCAATCCTGGGCCTGAACGGCCAGGATTTCTTTCTTAAGGAGATATGCACCACATTGCTTCGAAGCAGCAGGGTGCGGCTCTCCGCAATTGACACACTTGGCCACACACGATTTGGACTTTGCGTGTGCGACCTTGGAGCAATTTACACAGACTTCGGGTGACCCCGACTTTGCACGTCGACAGAAGCGATTCGTATGGCCGAAGCGGTGACAGTAATAGCACCGGCGCGGCAGTGGCACGAATGCCTTCACGCGGTAGTGGTACCAACAGGCACTCACCGACTCAGGGAGCTTGTCACAGTCGAACGTGACGAAGAGTTAGGGGTGGGTCTCGAGGCCCCTCTCTGTTTTCTCATCACACGTTCGACCTTGACCGCCCCATTGACGGCCAGCTCTAGGGTGATGTCCTCAATGGAGTAGTCAACGAGTTGCCTCGCATAAACTACTCCTTTTACAAAGTTCATGGTAGAGTGCGGCGTCACACTCACCTGGAGTGCCATGAAGTGTCCGAAGAGCACTTATCTTGGCCACCTCGGCGGGATTCGCCGCATTCGCCAGAAGGCTCCCGTCCGAGAAACTGGTCACCTTCGGCTCTCTACCAATTGCACTAGCTAATCCTCCTCTCTGATGGATTATGTTGCCCTTGGACAACATGGTGCCATCAGTGGAGCGAAAAACGAGGAAGCGTTTGAAGCCAGCGGGCTCGAAAATGCCAGGTAACCTCTGAATGAGGGGCCCCGATGTTATCGAGGCTGCGCCCTGTGCACTTTTGGTCTTTGTCATGGTCAGGAGCTCCGTACCCGGGGGGGCAGAGGGGCCGGATGTGCCGATCTTGGTTTGTTCGCTTGCCAGAGTGGCAGCAGACCCATCCGTCCCCGCAGCCCCCACGCATGGAGAAGAGCCCCGAGTCTTTTTAGTCTTTCTTATCTTCTTTTTCTTTTTAGGATAGGAGGGCGGTGAATGATCTCGCTTCTCACCTCCGCCAGTAGAAGCCCCCAGGCAAGATATACCGGCCTCAGCCAGGTCCTTGTCCGAAATGGAGAAGGTCCTGGTGGTCGTAGGGGCATCATCCAGGGGAGATCTCTTCCCTCCTTGTACTGCCTGAGAATCCCCAGCCGTTTGAGGAGGACCTTGCATAGGGGTGGATTCGGGTTCGGTGCTTGGCGCCGAGCCCGGATTCCCCCCCCCCCCACACATGGAAGGCCCTACCGTCTGAAGCTGGTTTTCCTCAACGCTAATGTCTATCACAGGAGGGGCCTCCAGTTGGTCATCCCCTCCCAGGACATCGCAGGTCCCCTTGGCAGCGTCATGAGTCTTTTGTGGGGAGGCACAGGCCTTGACCCCGGCAAGGTTTAATATTCTTGCCAGCAGGTCTTTTGAGGGAAGCAACCGAAGGGGCCTGGCTTCCCTCTCCCCCCCTAAGGGGGTTTGCCCTACCGAGCCGCTTCGATGTGGAGCGGCTGGCTAAGGGTTGCCTGCTGGCTTTCTTGGCAGTCCCTTTGGAAAGAACAGAGGGGACTTCCGCTGGTAAGAGAGAGGTGCCCGAAAGCTCCTCCAGAGAAGGGGTTGATGGGGAGTCCCCTTCACCCGTAGGCGTAGGAGAGGAGTAAGCCTCCTCTCCGGTTTAAGAGATATGGAGGGTCCCCTGCGCAAGCACAGGCGGGGGGGACCTTCATTTTTTGCTGGAGCTTCCCGAGGGCGGCTCTGTCGCTGTTTGAGGGGAAGTTGGAGGTTGGGGTTTTTTGGTTGTTTTTTTCATACATGGGCATGGTGACCCTCTTTTTTTATACGGGACGCAATAGCTCATCACCTCTTGCAGTTGCCCGCACTGCAAGAGGTTCTTACAGGCCTGGCAGAGCCAGCCGCCGTTATTTCGGACCACCCCTCCTGCCTGGTGGCCTGGCAGTCCATCGGCATGGCGGCTCTACCTTAGACACGGCGTAAAAATGGATAGAATGTGAAGAGGAGAGGAAAAGGGATGTGAGGAAGGTATGGGTTGGGATGAAGCAGGTTGTTAAAAAACCCCCATCCCGAACTGGAGCTCAGGGGTTAGGGAACATTGTCCCCTCCCCCCTCAGCCCCAATCCGGGACGGTTGGCTTGAGAAGAAGGTCAGCATCTACCCTGTGAAATTAGAGGCTGACCAGAGAAAGTTGTGGGAGAGGTTGTGTGAAAAGAGAGGAAACAAGTGTTTGGAAGGAAGGAAGAGAGGCTAAGCTGGGGCCGGACGGGGTGCTGAGTCCCGTCAGCACGGCGGCCAGGATGGCAAATCGCCGTGCCCCTTACGGGGTAGGCATTCACCAAATGGGCTACCACAATGAGAAAAAAAAAATCGCTCAGGAGTGATTGCGGTTGAATTCTTCAGTTACTGAGTCGTGAACTCTTGCTTCTACACTTAGTTTCTCAGCCATAATTCAATCTGAAAGATAGGAAATAAATTGCGTCAATTTTTATTAATAAAGATGTTTTTGAAATCGTTAAAGCTGTTTTTGAAATCAATAAAGGTGTATTTTCTGAAAATAGGGATGGTTCGCGACTTCTGGGATACCCTGTATGAAATCAAGTCAATTCAAATTGTAGTAATTAATAAAAATCATATTTTCTGGTTTCAACTGCGCAAATGATATTACTCTATTCATAATGTGTAATGAAATCTCGGAAACATGCAACAACGTACAAAGGCAGGCAAAAGAATAGCTCTCATATATTTTCGACTAATATTTTTAGCTAGAAACAATGACAGTTATATTTTTTTTACTTCTTACCGTGCCTTTATTAATATTTTTGACAGATCTTTATTCCAAGGAATTAAGAAAAATTTGAATTGGGCATCTACACTACTGAGCAAAATAAGAGAAAGATTTTCCTTTATTAAAATATTTTACAAAATATGATGAGCAGGTAAATGAAATTTCCTTGGTACAAAAAGGCATGCATTTGATATTTTACGAAGATTTCATATATAATCGTATATTTAAGAAATTATACTAAATAAACTACCAAAATAAAATATTAGGACATGAAAAATAAGAGAACAATCATTCACAGAATTGCTTAGCAAGCAATTACACTAGAAACAAAGCAAGTTTCACAAGGAGGAGAATTCCTAACTCTATCTTTTCCGCCAGCAGCAATCCTTTTAGCGTTTAGACTCATCCAAATTTTACCTTTTGGTGATTTTGTCATTTTTTCTGACTCAAGGAGTGTTTTACAGTAGTCAATTAGATCTTTTAATGCGTCCCACCCCTTAGTCACAGAAATTTGTTACTGGCTGATCCAAAATGCGTCCCGATATAGAACTATTTTTGCTGGTTCCCTGGGCACGTGGGGGTCCTATGCAAGGAGAAGGCTGGCGGCTGGCCGGCTCAGCACATTCTGTGTCACCTGAGAACTCGGCTCTGCCTTTTAGGGACTACTTTCATTCAATAAGAAAATATATTTTTTATCTGTGGCAGTACGAATGGGATGACTGTTCATCATCCAAACTATACAAAATTAAAAATCCTATTCGCTCTTGGCCCTCGAGCCGTCATAGAATGCGATCATTGGAGGTGGCCCTTTGCCGAGTTCGCATTGGCCACACGAGACTTACTCACGGCCATCTTGTTTCGGATGATGTTCATATCAGCCCTTGCTGTAGTTTTTGCGGTGGAGACCAATCGGTTGCCCACCTTTTATTGGATTGTAGCCATTTCGCCACGCTCCGGTTGTCTTGTTTCCCGACCATTTTAACTATTCCTCAACACACCCGTCTTCGATTCATATTGGCGGAGGAATCTTTTAACCCGTCGTTTTTTAAATTTTTGTCACAAAGTGGTCTCCTCCACCTTTTATAGATTATTTGCCTCGTTTTATCCTAGCTGCCATATATAATCCACTTGGATTTGGCGGCAACCCACTGGTTCCTTACCTTAAACCAAAACCTATCACACGAACGGCAGAAAGCACGAATGTTAGACCCTATTACAAGCCAATAGAATTGATCTGTGACCTTCAATTCAGTCTTCCTGTGGGAAAAATGGCCACCCAACGGGCTTTCATGAGCAACTGAAAGGATGACCGGCGACACTCACGGGAACCAACCTAGGTCGACTTGCCTACCTTATGGAGATGATCAGACATTAAGCATTTACGATATAGGAGTCCGTCAACCTTGAACTGGTAACTAGCCCCATTTCTAACTCACTCAATCTCCCTTGAGGCGGCTTTAGCTTGAACAGCAGAGAGGGTTCCACAGGAAGTTTGCAGGCCACATAAGTCGCCAGGCGTCACAGAAAGGGGTTGGAGAGCAGGCAGAGCTAAGGGATGAATTCGTTTCATTTTCCCTGCCCTGGTCTGGACAGCACAAACATGGTTGAGTCTAGGTGTTGATGGATTTCCGGTGATAATGGAAGAAGTTCTTGATGGAGTAAGGGTTGAAGATGACTAAGGTGGAGTTGGGGAAGCGAAAGATTTAGAAGCATCAAGGTCCCTAACTCCCGGAATGTTTCCACCCAGTACACTAGGGAATTTAATTGGTGATCTAATGACTTCCGTCATCCTTCGAAGTAAGGGCAACGAAGGTAGCAGGAGACGAGGAGGAATGAGTCAACTCGTCCCAAGTAGTCGGCCACGAAGACTTCCTTGCAGGCGGTGACGTCAGTGTCTGGCAAGATATCATCAGAGACGACTACGCAAGAGCAACCAGTGTCCCTGATAATGGTCGAAACCCAGGCTATGTTAATAGTACCAGGAGCCTGGAAATGAGGGACGCTTCGGTCGGAAAGACAGAATCCCACCTTGAAGGGTTTCGACGAAGACGAGCCATCCTTGAAGGCACGGGGGTTCCTTGGGCACTGAGGACAAATGTGGCCAACCTGACCGCAGCCATGACACATCAGGGTGGAGGAGGAATTGGGTGAGGTCCTCTTAGCGGTGGACAAAGTTTTTTTCCCTTTTAAAGACGGGTTGGACGGACGCACGAACTTCTTGGGATAACAGCTAGATGTTCTAGAAAGACTGGGGTAAGCAGAAGTCCAATTATCCGCCAGCTGGATTGCTTCTGATAGAGTAGAGGGTCGTCGCTCCTTGATGAAGGCGTGCAGGTCAGAATGGAGGGAAGAAAGAAATTGGTCCAAGATCATAAATTCTTTGAGTCCATCAAAAGTGTTACCGACACCGGAGGCTTTGAGCTATGCCTGAAATAATCGGGTTAGGTGAAATGAAAATTGCTGAAAGGTTTCCCCCTGGAAAACCTTAGCGCTACGAAACTCGGTACGGTAGCCGTCCGGAGTTTTATTGAAGCCGGTAAGAAGGGCTCTCTTCAAAAGGTTGTAGTTCCTGGTGACATTCATTGGCAGAGAGGTATATACTCGTAATTCAGCAGCCTTACCGGTGAGTAAACTTCCTAACCTCACGGCGTAGCTCTCGGGGTTCACTTCGACCAATTCAGCAACCCTCTCGAAGCGGTTGAGGTAGGAAGTGATAGAGGAAGATAGGTAGACTCACCGGATCAGTAAACTGAACAGGAGCAGGCTGCGCTGGGGGACGGAAATTCGAGCTAATTCAATCTCCTTCTCTGCTTCTATCTTAGCAAATGGAAGCTTTCTATCCTCTTGTTGAGCTTTCCGTTCTTCTTGCTCCCTCTGGACTCGACGTTCTTCCCTTTTTGCTTGGCGGTCCTTTTCACGTTCCTCACGTTCAAACGCTTGTTGTTGGAGGACATATTGAGCAATTTCATTACCAGTGAAGCCCAGCTCCACTGCCTGGTCCTTAAGCTCTTTAATGTGGGAGATAATGACAGAAAACGAGAGTCAGTAAAAAAAATTAAGTTAAGTCGATAATGAGAGATATGAATAGGTGACAAACCACAAAATAAGTGAGCAGGTTAACTGTGCAAAGAAGAAAACACGAGCGTTATGAATAGCAAATGCAAAAATGAAATAACACGCAAGAGTTAACTAAACAGACAAAAGAATGCTAAATAAAAGGTGGCAAAAATAATTTTTAAAAAATTAAACACACGAAGGGGACCACACAAATCCGACACAAGAGGCAATAAACAAACCTCTTTAAAAAAAAAAATGATGCTCAAAGTAACCAAATATAAGTAGTACACAGATAAACACGGCAAGAAAAACAAACAACCGTGAATACGAGGCGTATAGCAAACCTCAGAAGACACCGCTGCAAGTGTTAAGAGATTAATTAATTAATAAAAACAACGGATATGCAGAGCCGTACAAAATTGAGGCAAAGGCAAACCTCGGTAGAGCAAGGGCTAACAAAATCCTATGCACAGTAGGAATTCACTTCCGGGTCACACCGTGAATGCGCGCTCGAGGCGGATAAGCACCACCACCTAACCTGACAACTTAAAGTGGAAAAACGAATACTGGCTAACTCTAATCCTGGCAAAACCTAATCCTGGCAAAGTCGCCGCGTATGTAAAGGCTATTGCGGAACCCGGTTCACACAGCCCAAAGAAAAATAGATACCAGGGATCTAAAGGCCTACCAGAAATTCACCAGAATTTATAAGGACGGTGCTAAATTGCGAGGTATCCGCAAAGGGGTTAAATAAATACACACATAAAAAGTATTTACAGTATTATTTACATCAAAATTAAAATGAAATAAATTAACTTAACAAATTATACGGGGGTCATCAAACAATAAGAAAAGTCACAAATGCTTATCACCATCGAACGACCACAAGTCGTTGTAACCAAAAAGATATCCGCGCATACAAAAATGGGTTCTATGAATAAATTGTTTAAAGCCGAAACGACACGCGCCGTTGAGGATGAAATAGACTTCGCTACTCTAGTGACAGGTGTTCTCGAAATAACCTCGCTGTCTTACGTCCCTTACCCGAAGGCCCAAAATTACAAGAATAACACTTAATTAATTTAAAGGGGACGTAAGAAGAAAGAAATACTCCAAAATATCTGATTCCAGATCAGTGAAGCAATAACCCACTTCGGAAACCCAGACGAAAGAGGCTAGACGACGTTGAGGGAATTCGACCCAAGTCGACAGGGGTGAAGGCGATGAGGATCTTCGGCGAGGAGAAGCCCACATACGACGATATCGTGGCGAAAGGCGTCGAAACAAGATGAACGATGATTCGAAAGCCCCGCGATCCGAGAGAAAGAATTAGAGATGACAGAATTCCCCAAAGAGGAGATGGCGAGGTGACTGGGGAAGAGCTTTTACGTGCCTAGCGTGAACGGCTTTCCAAAGGAGAACACTTGCAAACGTAAGTGGAAGAGCACAATTCGATGCAGCTGACAGAAGGGCAGCGACAATGCTGGCAGGAATCAATGGCTGAAAATCCTCGCTGCACGAAGGAACCCAGTACGGGTCTCCCAAAAATTAATAACGTCAAGGTAAGTGACGGACAACGATTCAGCGGACCACTCAGGCAGAATCCTCGTAACAGAATAAATTAAAAGGCCTCACGGCCCCATTTATATCCTTCAGTCCGAAGGGAGAAAAGGGAAGTGGGGCACAAGGAGGGAGGGGGGGATGAGTTGCTTCCCCTAGGCAAATTAGACTGGTAAGTTGCCGAAGTTTAGGCCAAAAATGGTATCCGCGAAGCGGGTCGACCTGCGATAAACACCCTAAACTATGATGAGAAAGGGAAAGCATGGGAATCCTATGACCTAATGACCTACTTTTTATACCAACCAGCCGAGAGCGGAACTGAGGGAGGAGTCCTCCGCCTTTACTTTCTAAGGGGACTGCCAAGAAAGTGGGAAGGCGGCCCATAATTGACCGTTCTATAGAGCCAAACCTCTTAAGAGAGCAATGGATGACAGGTCCCGTCGGCCCTTGGCCCCTAATATCCTGCGTCTGTGCACGACCAGCTTGCAGGGGGTGGTTATACCTGCCGCCTTCTCTTCCCTGAAGGATGACGGATCACTTGCCCAAGTATGGGATCAGTTATGTCTTGGGGTCGTTGAGGTGGCCACATGGAGGCCTCCTTGAGATCGACCTGGTCCCGAAGTTGACCCAGCCCCAAAGGTTAGGATCTTTCATCGGGTCGAACATGGGCTTGATGCCAAGCACAGAATCCGAGTCCGCCCCTGTTAAAGCTTCTCCCCAGAATCCACGGACGCCCGAGGGCTTACAAAGAGGCGAGGGATCTCTTTCCCCGGCTGTGCCCCTGTGACAGCTAGTACCTTATCCATTTCAGAGAAGGATCTTGCTGAGGCCGACCCATCTGGCCTAGGGGCTACTGCCGGAGAAGGGAAGAAGCGGGTTCATTCCACACCCTCATCTCGTAAAAAGAAAAAGAAATAGAAAAAAGACTAAAAAGACTCGGAGCTCCTCTCCCTCCGCGGGAGCCACGGGGGCGGACAGGGCCACTTCCATCTAGCTATGCTACCAAGCCAAATCGGTACGTCCGGTCCTGGTTCTTCTCTGGTGAGGATTCCCAGACTAAGACCAAATGTGCACTGAGCGGACCTTCAATTAAGTCCAGGCTCTTCATTCAAAGATTACATGGCGTTTTCAAGCCCGCTAGCTTCAAATGCTTCCTCATTATTTGCTCTAGTGATGGCAGCATGTTGGCACAGGGCAACATGATCATCCATCAGAGGAGAGCTTTAGCTAGCGTGATTAGTTGAGATGAATGTGATCCGTTTCTCTGACGCGAGGCTTCTGGCAAATGCGTCTGATCCCTCCGAGGCTGGCAAGATTAGTGCTGTTCTGACACTTGATGGCACCCCGGTGAGTGTGACTTCGCAATCTACCATGAACTTTGGAAAATGACTAGTTAATGCGAAGGAACTCGTGGACTATTCCATGTGGTGGTTGAGGTCGAGCGTGTGATGAGAAAACCTGGAGGGGGCTCGACATGTTCAACTGTGACAAGCTCCCTGAGTTGGTGCGTGCCGGCTGGTATCACTAACGCGTGAAGGAATTCGTTGCACTGCCGTGAAAGTGGTACTACTGTCACCGCTTCGGGAATACTAATCGCTCCAGTAGACGCACAAAGTTGGGGTTACCCGAAGTCTCTGTAATTTGCTCTAAGGAAACACACGATAAATCCAAATCGTGTGGCCAAGTGTGTCTATTGCGGAGAGCCGCACCACGCTTCTTAGAAGCAATGTGGTGCGTATCTCCTTCAGAAGGAAATCCTAAACCTTTTAGGCCTACGATCGTCACTCATTTCGCAAGGCTGAGAACTTGGTCCTGGCGAGCCCCGCTATGCCTAGGGCGTCTTATGCCTCAATATCTAAAAAGACACCGTCTGCTCTTGGCCCCCCCCCCCAGGCCTACGAAAACGGTTGTTTTCGCGACCATTCGGAAACCTTTTGAGTATTCTACCCATCCCGAGCGCTTCTCTAGTAGAGATGGCGGCATAAAGCGTTCACACCCAGTCCCGGATAAAACCAAGGTTTTTATGTCCTTCCCCTAGCGTGACTGTTTCCCGTAAGGCGAGACAGCTGTGCGCTTCCACTGAGTCGTTAGACTCACATGAGGCCGCACCCGTGAAGTTGGTCGTGAGGTAATTTTCTCGTGTTCTAAAAGCTGACCTCCGAAAAGAGGACAGCACTAAAAGAGCTTCGGCTCCTTCGCCCACACCCTCCAAAAGAGGACCCCGCCTCCGAAGCCTAAGGTTTCGAGGCGGAGGGAGAAAAGTGTTGCATGGCGAGCCCAACCTCCCTAAATAAGTCCCAGAAAGCGACAACACCTTCAGCGCGTTGCCCGACCAACAGCGCCCGGAGTTCTGCCTCCGAAAAGCGTACGGCCATTAGCATTCTCTTCCGAGCTAGGCCTGAAGGGCATATTCCTTCAATGGAATTGCCGCTGACTCTGGGCCAACTGTGAAGGGCTGCGGACGCTCATTTCCTCCCCTTTTCGTTAGCTATCTTTTTGCAGGAGACCATGCTAGGCGCTGCCCCCTGCCCACCCTCACAGGGTGTAAGGGTTTATGACCCCACTCTATAGATAGGGCCCGGGCAGGAGGATGCGCGATTTACACCGGCATGATCTCCCCGTTCCTCTCTTTGCTTTCCCTCCCTCTTTTTAGGCAGCAGCTGTGCAGCTGCTCCTGGAAAGGAGGTACACACTTATTTCTGCGTACATTCCACCGTCAGCCGATTTCGACGCGGGGGACTTCCTCCGCGTCGTGGCACGGTTGCCGAGGCCCTTTCTCTTGCTTTGGGTCTTGAATGGGAGACACCCACTCTCGGGAGACTACTTGATCAATCCCAGGGGTCAGGTTATTGCCAACCTGATGGACGAGCTCGAGATAGGTATCCTAAATGTAGATGAGTTTACGCATCCCTGCAGGAGAACCTCTTCATTTTCCTGCCTTGATCTATCTTTGTGCTCTCCGGATGCACAGCCTGATTTGGCGCGGTGGGGGGAAGGGGTCGATTACCTCTATGTTAGTAATCATATTCCCATTCAAATATCATTTTCTGGGCCGCTGCGGACAAGATGCCCCCCCCCCCTCCCCCAGTCGTGCTTAGCGCGCACAAGGTGCTCCGCATTTCAGCAAATGACTGATTTCTCTGTCTCAGTCGATGATTTTAGGTCGGTAGATGAGGCTGTTGAGTTATTCTCTGGCAACCTCATCGCCGTGGGCCTAAATACTATTCCTAGAACGTCTGGCCGTTTTGCACGCAGGCCGCTACCGTGGTGGTTAGCCGTGTATGAGACAGCTTTCAAACACAAGCGTTATGCCTACGTACACCAAAAACGCCGCCCGAACGACTTCACTATCCGTGAATTTCTTTTAGGTAGGTCTAGGTTCCGGTATAGTTCGAATCACGCCCGTCGTCTTCTTGGCGGGCATGCGTGTCTTCACTTAACTGGAATACCCCTATAGCAGAAGTGTGGAAGTGAGTTAAAAGGATTGGGGCAAGTTCTCGCCGGGCCGCTTCCTCTGCATTCTCCAAATTTCTTCTACCAAAGATATGGCTTACTCCTCTTCTAGGCATACGGGTGCAGGGTACTCCCAATTCTCTGGATGCGCCCTTGGGAGCCTCCCTCTTTTCACCCGCAGTCCCTCCTTGTCTTTCATTGGGAAAAGCAAAGAAAGCTCGCAGGCTGCCCAATATTGACCGCACCCGCTGGGAGAGTCTCTATAGGGACAGTTTCCTTAGGAAGGCAAGGGATAGCACGGCCCGTCGGTCTGTGCCCCCAGTGACATGCACTTGTGCATTGACAGTTTACAAAGGATCCCTGTAGGTGCTCAACTCTCTTCCCCGATAGATTCCGGTTCACCGGCTCAAGAAGAGACAAAAGGTTCCTTGAATGGCATCCTAGATGTCTTGTGGGGGGGGGAGGGGCATATGGAAGCCTCCCTTGAGATGGACATGGCCGCTGAAGTGACCCAGCCAGAGACTGTAGGATCTTTTATGGGGTCGAACCCGGGCTCAGTGCCATACACAGAACACAAGTCCGCCCCTGTGCAAGCTTCTTTTCAGACCGCTCTGGTATCCGAGGACCTACAAGTCGAGGAGGGCTCTCCTAACCCCACTGGTGCCCCTGTTATAGCCAATACCTTTACAATTTCAGAGAAAGATCTTGCAGAGGCCAGTCCATCTTGCCAACGGGCCTCTTCCGGTGTTGGAGAAAAGATGGTTGTCTCCACTCTCCTCTCCTGAATATAGAAAAATCATAAGACCAAAAAGACTAAAGATTCCTCTTCCTCCGCGGAGGAGGAAGAGGAACCTTTAGCAACCAAGATCGGCACATTCACCCTCGTTGCTTCGCTGGATAGGGAGTCACTGACTAAGCCCAAAGCTACAAGGTCGCAGAGCGGTGCCTTGATTACGTCGGCATTCACTCAACCAGAGGTTTCTTGGCTTTTTTATCCTGCTGGCTTCAAATATTTTCTAATTATCCGCTCCAATGATGGCAGCATGTTAGCCAAGGGCAACATGTACCATCAGAGAAGAGCAATAGCTAACCTGATGGGGAAAGATCCGAAGTAGACCAGTTTCTCAGACGCGAGGCTTCTGGCAATGCGTGGGATCCATCCGAGGCGGCCAAGATTAGTGCTGGTTAGACACTTGATGGACCCCGATGATTGAGACGCCGCAATCTACCATTAACTTTGTGAAAGGAGTAGTGTATGTGAGGGAAGTCGTGAACTACTCTATAGATGAAATAACATTACAGCTTGCCGACCAAGGATCGGTCAAGGTCGAACGTGTGATGAGAAAACAAGGAGGGGCCTCAACCCACCCCTACACCTTCTTTACGTTCGACTGTGGCAGCTCTCTGGTTCGGTGCCTGCCGGTTGGTATCGCTACCGCGTGAAAACATTCGTACAATGCCACTGAGGTGCTACTACTGCCATGGCTTCAGCCACTTGAATCTCTCTTGTTGACGTGCAAAGTCTGGGTTACCCGAATTCTAGGTAGGTTTCTCCAACGCCGCACACGATAAATTTAAATGGTGTATTCTAAGAGTTTCAATTGCAGAGAGGCACACCCTGCTTCTTCGAAGCAATGTGGTGCGTATCTCCTCGAGAAGCAAATCCTGGCCGTTCAGGACCAGGATACTCTCTCATTTCGCGATGCTAAGGACGTGATCCTGGCGCTCCCGGCAGTGCTTGGGGCGGATTAAACCTCAATGTTAAGAATGACGCCATCTACTCCTGGCCACTCCAGGCCTACGAGCAGAGTCGTTTCCCGCCATGTGCGGGTTCTACCCACCCTGGACGCTCCCCTGGTAGAGTTAGGAATACAAAGGGTGACCGTTTCCCGTAAGACGGAACGGCCGCGCGCTTACACCGAGTCATTATACTCAAAGGAGGCAACACCCCTGAAGTTGGTCGTGAAACCATCTTCCGGGGTTCCTAAAGCTGCTCCCCGAAAGGAGATTCAGCTACTACGTCCACACCCAGTGTTACGCCTCCATAAGAGCGACTCAAGCCGCCCTGCTGGCTTCAAATATTTTCTAATTATCCGCTCCAATGATGGCAGCATGTTAGCCAAGGGCAACATGTACCATCAGAGAAGAGCAATAGCTAACCTGATGGGGAAAGATCCGAAGTAGACCAGTTTCTCAGACGCGAGGCTTCTGGCAATGCGTGGGATCCATCCGAGGCGGCCAAGATTAGTGCTGGTTAGACACTTGATGGACCCCGATGATTGAGACGCCGCAATCTACCAGGTTTCGAGGCGGAGGGAGGAAAAGACTCTCATGGCGAGCCGAACCTCCCCTGATAATTCGTCGAAGGCAACAGCGCCCATAGCTAAGCCTCCGGGGGGCGTATGGCAATTCTGGTGAGGGTTTTTTCTTCGTTAGCCGACTTCGATGCGGGGCCTTCTGCCGCGTCGTGGCATGGTTGCCCAAGCCGTTTCTCTTCCTCGAGGACCTGAACGGCAGACACCCCCTCAGGGGAAACTACTCGACCATTCCCAGTGATCAGGTCCTTGCCAACCTGATATAAGAGCTGGAGATAGATGAGTGTACGCATTACTGCACGAGAACCGCTCCATTCTCTTGCCTCGATCTATCTTTGTGCTCTACGGATGCACAGCCTGATTTAGGGTGGGGGTAGTCGATCACCTCCATGATAGCGATCACTTTCCCTTTAAAATATCATTTCTGGGCTGCTGCTGCATGAGAGATCGCTCCGGTATTGCTTGCCGATTTGGTCCGCATTTGAAAAAATGACTGATTTCTCTTTCTCAGTCGAGGATATTATGTTGGTGGATGAAGCCGTAAAGTTCTTATCGGGCATACTCATCGCAGGGGGCCTAACTACTATTCCTAGAACGGCTGGCCGTTTTGGACGCCGGCCGCTTCAGTGGTGGTTAGCTGAGTATGAGGCGGCCCTCAAACAGAATCGTTATGCCTATATTGCGATATATAAGCCGCCCAAACGATTTCGCTGTCGGTGAATTTCGTCGAGCTAGGGCTAGGTTCCGTTATGTTCCGATGCACACCAGCCGCTCTTCCTGGCGTTCATACATGTCTTCATTTAACGGGAAGAATCCTTTAGGAGAGGTGAGGAAGCGAGTCAAAAGGATTCGGTGAAAAGTTCTTACATGACCCCCTCCCCCTCCCTTTCTTCAGGAGAATGGGACCTCAATCTCGGAACCCGCGTCCGTGGGATCCTGAACCGCCAACATTCAACGTGCGTCGTGATGTCGCGGAAGGCCCCCTTCAACGACAGGTTTACATTAAGTGAGTTGCGTTCCTCTCTTGCTTCATGACCGTATACCTCCTCTGCTCAAGACAATGTCCCATACATCATGCTTCGATCCTGGGTGAGCGAGGCACAACCTTTCTTCTGTTAGATTTCTTCCACAGGATCTGGGTGGAAGGTATTCTCCCAGACTCTTGGCTTTTTGCAAACTGGGGAGAGATCACTCTACCCTGACCGCTTACCTCCCAATCTCTGTAACCTCCTACGTGTGCATGTTGATGGGAAAATTTCTAAATGTTAGATTACCCTTTTTTCTGGACAGCGGAAGCGACCCGTCTTCTGCAAATATTGGCTTCCGCAAGTTCCGCTCAAAGTCAAATGCTCTGCTCCAACTGGAAAATGCTGTCTGTGAAGCCTTCCTTCGTAGACAGCACTACGCCACGCTGTTTTTCGATGTTGAGAAGGCATATGATACCGCATGGCGATACGGTAACATATTTATACCTGAATATTTGAAAGATCGTCGAATCTGCGTACTCGTGGGGGAGTGATCTACGGCCCAATGGAGCAGGAATAGGGTATCCCGCAGGGAAGTGTCCCACTCTTTGCCCTGAACATCAACGACATAGCCTCGGTGCTGCCGGAAAATTTTCTTGCTACGCTCAACGTGGACGACCTTTCGATATCTTTTGGCGTGGCCCAGATGTTATCTTTGGAACGTCGACTCCAACAGGCCTTGAGCCACGTCTCTCGCTATGCTGAAGCGCACAGGCTTCGGTTTTCCTTGGCTAAAACTAAGGTGGTGCACTTCTGACGCCATATACGGCTTCACCCTGAACCGGACTTGTTTCTAGATGGGGTTCACCTGGAAGTGGTGGACTCGCACAGTTCTTTTGGTCTTGTATTTGACCGTTGCCTCACCTCGGAGGTTCATATTCGCAGCCTTAGGTTCTCTTAGACCTCCGCCTTGGACATTCTTGATTCCATGCCGTTCAGAGCCTGGGAGGCTGATAGGGATACTGCCTTACCTTTTTATTAATACATGGTTTGTTTGAAGCTCTAATATGGCTGCGAGTTTCATTCATCTGCAGACTATCGTGTATTGCGGAAGATGGACTCGATCCACTACACCAGCCTTCACAGGGCGACAGGTGTCTTCTGCACGTTCCCTATTGAGGGCCATTTTGTTGATGCTGGGGAGATGCCACTCGCTCTGTGCCGTGCACAGTACATTATTCGCCTGTACGCGCGAGCTCGGCGCCTCCCTTATTCGCCAACAGCTCTCACTCATCCGCAGCTGATCTCGACCATGATTATGCTACCGAGAGACGCCCGGAAACTGCTTTTTTCGCGCGCACTTCTTTTCTAGCTGAAGCCGTGCTAGTATATACGAATGGCTCCTTCTCCCAAGAGTGGTTCCGTTTCCACGCTATATCTTCTCTTCTTGAATCCTGTAGAAGAGCCTACCATGATAAGCAAACAAAATTTAATGTATGGAGGTGTAATCGGACGCGAGAAAACTTCGAAATCTTTGTTCAGTCTCGACATACTGCCAACAGAGTTTACCATCAGGCTGAGAGATTATATAATGATAATCTGAAGAGTAAGTTGGCAGAGATCAGACAGCCTCATTTGTGATGGACTAAATTAAAATCTGCTATTTTTTACTCTAACACTTCTACCATTCCACCACTACTTTTGCCAACTGAAAAGCTAGCAACTAGTGCAAAAGAAAACGCAGTTACTCCATCGAGCTTTTGAAGCCAAGCAGTCTGTTGAAGAATTTCCTCTCCCTGACACTTGCCATCCTGAGCCTCTTTGACTGGGTTTGCTTTTCGTGCAAGGGATGTTAAAAAAATACTTGACAGTCTTGACAGCTGGGGCGGAGTCGATCCCGACAACTTTTTTCCTTTACTTTTTAAAAAGATGTCTACTGATTTAGCACCAAAGTTAAGTAGATTATATAGATTTTTATTTAGACGAAGCCCTTTTTCTGATAATCGTAAACTGAGCGATGTTGTGCCTATTCCTAAGGGCATACTTCTGCCGATTGTAGTCAATACAGGCCTATTTTAATACCTCCTGTGCTCTCTATAGGTTGCTGAGAAGCTGATATCTAGGCCCTTGTATAGATACCTGGAGTCAAATGGCTTACTGGCTAGAAGTCAGTATGCATATAGGAGGCAGTTGGGTACTTGTGATGCCCTTTTAGATTTGACTTGTAGTATCCAAGATAATCTTGATAATGGTTTTGAATCTAGATTAGTTCAGATTGATTTTAGTGCTGCTTTTGTTCGTGTTAACTATAAAGCACTTGTTTTAAACTACAAAATCTTGAAATAGGTGGTTGCATCCCAGGGCTACTTAACGACCTTTTTATAGATCGGCAGCAACGTGTTGTCGTAGATGGAGTTTTTAGTGAACTTAGACGTGTTGTGTCTGAGGTTCCACAAGGCAGTGTTCTTGGGCCTTTGTTCTTTTTAGTATACACAAGTGATTTGGTACAAGGTCTTGAAAACAAGTTTGTTCAGTATGCAGATGATACTACAATTGTTGGAGTAGTCAGATATCCAGCAATGAGAAACCAAGTTGCCATGAGTCTAAATCGTGATTTAGAATAAATTAGGAAATGGTGTGATTGTTGGGGTATTAAGATTAATTCAAGTAAAACTAAGACCCTCTTGGTTGGTAGATCTCGTACCAATGAGCCTTCTTATTGGTACACTTCTTGCTGAGTCGGAATCTCTAACGATCCTTGACATTACCTATGATTCTCGCCTGACTTTTAAGAAGCATCTTTTAAATGTATCTGCTAATGCTGCCCGAAAACTTGGTATTGTACGTAAGGCCTCATATATCTATAATAATGAAGATATTAATGCTACTTGTTTCAGGTCCTTTGTTCCCCCTCTTCTTGAGTATCCTCATCTGCCAGAGATCTTTCTCTCTTAGATAAGGTTGCTCGTGGAGGCAGGTTCCTTTTTGCCTGATGGGGCTAGCTATGACTTGGATCATCGGTGGATGATTTCATGTTTGTCGATATTCCATAAATACTACTTCAGTAGGGAATTTGCACTATCATTTTTAATTCCTGAGCCCCTGCCTCTTGCTAGAGCAACAAGTTTTGCGGATGTACAACATTCACTTTCACTATGCATTCCCCGCACCCGCACTTGCAGTTTCAGCCTTGCTTTTTGCCAAGTACGGTAAAGCAGTGGAATGATCTTCCTGCAGAAGTTATGCAGGAAGATCTTAATATCTTTAAACGAGGTTTCAATACTAGATTAAGGATGGGTGCTACTGCCTCATAATTTTAATGTTGATTTGATTTTAATAATTTTAAACTTATTTATTTATTTACACATTTCAATTTCTTTCTTCTAGCATTCATTCCTTCTTACTTGACATATGGACACCGTGTTTTGTGGGAGCTTGTTTTTAAGTTCATGGCCGCTAGGCTTTTCCATGAGAATTTTGTGTTCATTATCTCAAATAATAATAATAATAATAATAATTATAGCGACTCACAAACCACAATGAGTGCTTTCGGGACATTGCCGGGAGGATATCAAGATTATCTTCTGCTGGGTTCTGGACATGTAGGAGTTTGCTGGGAATGAGCGCGCCGATGAGGGCATTAAAGAGTCCGCAAAGACTGTGCGACCAGACCAGCCTTTCGCTCTTCCTCACACCGATTATACAGGCAGCCTGGCAAATAAGATGTGATACAGTCGAGAGGAACTTAAAGTTGCGTGCCGTTGTTCCCCGACTCTTCCCATGGACCTACCCCCACAATGCAGCAACGGCTTCAGGTTGCTTTCTCTCGTCTCCGAATTGGACACACTCGCGGAGCGCACCGCCATTTCATGGACCACTCTTCTGCGCCTTATTGTGAAGGCTGCGTTGTCCTTCGCACTGTTCGGCACATTCTTGTTTAATGTCCCAGTCTGGGTGATCTTCGCGCACGATACCTGTCCCGAGCGGGGTCGCTACCGCTTGTCCCATGTCCTCTCGCCTGGTTTGTTCACACGGACTTGCGGACTATACCACTTTTTGGAGGAGGCTGGCCTCCTCCACTTTATTTGACCCTTTGTTGTAGATCGCATGTTACTGCGCCTGGGGAACCTCGCTTCCTTCTTGTTACTTTTATGCTTTTTTTTTAACCTTTGATCTTTTTTATCATTGTTATTTGTTATTTACTTATTGTTATTTGTTTTTTTTAATTTAGCCTAGTGGTAGGCTGTTGTGAATATGGCGACTTATGCCTTAGTATTCAGTCGCCAGCTGGGCTCCTAAAATAAAAAAAATATATATATATATATCGAATAATGTCACCGCCTATTAAATCCTCAAATTTCTTTTGGGGGGAACAGCTGCGATAATAATGACGAATTCCTGGGTTGGGTTCCATGTAGTTGGGGATCATGTAGTTAGGAGGTTACATGTGGGCAAGTCAATGTGAGGGGTGAAAACCCACCCAAAATCAAATTCTCTAATCCCTTGATTACCTATATTCTGACATGCCATCAACTTGCTGAGTCGGCCTATCATTCCGCTCTGACAGTAAGGTGAGGTTCGCTGATATTTTCCATGGTGTGCAACTTTACCAAGTGCGATGTTTTAAATATCCATACGGTACCGTGAATATCAATTGTGGGGATGATGCACACGCTGGCAACAAGATTTTGAATATTAGAAACGTCTCGTTGAGGAATGAATGAGACAGAAAGTTGAATGAGTGAAATTATTGAACTTTGCTAATCCACAAGGCCTTTTGGGCAGTGGCCAGATAGAGGCTGAAAAAAAAATGTTAATCCACAATATAAGAGCGTTGTTGTGGGTGTAAGAAAAGTAGAGTAAGAGAAGTTTGTAATTAATAGACAGATAATGCAAGAAATAAAGAGTCAGATACCTACAGTTTCATGATAAAGAGTTTTTATTTCTATTTTCCCAACTATTATTTCTAGTATTTGTTTCCCTCTTTTCAGAGTTTAATGTTGCAATTATTAAACATGCCTCGAAAGGGAAATTTCAGAATATTTTCAAAGAGAACGACGGATTGTTGTTAGGAATCTGAGGGTGGACTGTTCCAAAGACAAATTGCTAGGAATCTTAGAATACACCTTTCTTACAATAACAGAATTAGAGTGCAATTTAAAGAAAAAAGAGTAACACATTACTTGAGTTACAACCGAAAATTACAATCAGCTTGCCTTGCATAGATTCACTGAGGTAAACACAACCCTCGGTCAAGAGATTATGAAGTGGCAGAAAGATCCCAGATCAGCCCAAGAACAACAGCTGTATGTTACCTACATTCACATGGGTTTACGGACGTGCAGGAAGGAGTAAAAGGAAGGAAGCCTCTTTTAAGCATGACCAATATTAAGAAGAGGATTGAAGAAATGGGTAAAAAGCCTTTGTAATTTTGGCGCTGTTTATTCCGTCATACCTCAAAAAGCATTCAAAAGAATGGTAGGTCCAAAGCGGCGTCAAACGAGTTCGTTGGCCCAGTCACTCCTTTGTCACGAACCCACTATAATATATGTGGGAAATACTAGGCAAGACTTTACGGAAATAGTAAAAAAAGAACACGTCCAGAATTGCTGAATGTCATACGCTAAACATGGTCGTAACTGTAATCTCGGAACTTATTTGTTCTATACCTAGACGAGTTGCAGCTCTATTGCCTTCCAAAAGGAAGTCAACAAAGTATTAATGATGTATATACTTTAATTGTTCAAAATGTTTTTCTTTCTTTAAAATTACTAATAAATGTATTTAAATTACCTGGGTGTCTATTTATTTCTTGCATGTTTCTATAATGTGTGAGGAAAGAGTTACCTTGAATGTTTTGACTTGTTACGGGCTCGTAAAAAGAATGATGGAGAATGGAGTGTAAAGAAAATATGAGAATGAAGGGTTTAGAAGACACGCAAAAGATGGATTATTTTTATGGTTGAGTGGTTAGTTAAAAGGAGTCTGACAAAGCTAAAGGTTGATGATATTGTGAATGATATTTGTGTATGGACGTAGTTTGAGAGGGGGTGGAGGTGCTTATGACTTAAGACAATGAGATGGATCCTGACTGGATGTGATGCTACTGCTCTGAAAAAAGAGTGGTAGCTTTGTTTGGTAGTAGATACACTGGTGGGGAAGGCATTTTAAATAGCGCTGATGTTACGTAATCCTATCTTGTGAGGAAATGTCGAGTTAATCGCAAGATTCTCCCTATAGAAATTATTTTGAGATCTTGCAAACGAACACGGCTTCGTTGCTTAACAGTGGCAGCTTCAGTACGATTGCGCGCAACATGTCTTAGTGCTCACACTCTTATGCTTCTTTACTTTCCCCACATTTGCCCTTAAATGTTTGAGGAGAAATGTCGTGCTCGCCTTTTTCCATTAATGACGTGCAAACTTGTATGATCACATGAAGTAAAGGGGCATATAAGTCGAAGAAGAACAGAGGGAAAGAATGAAAGAAATGATAAACTTTAAAGGTTCTTCCGTTTTGGCTCTTTGCTTCAATTTCCTTGGTTCCTTTCTCGCATCATACTTTCCTTCTAATTTCATTAGAAATTATCCTTCTACAAACACTGCTCATTGTGGACCTTTTCGCCGGGTGGAAGTTAAATTATCATCTGTTTTTTAATACATTTCCCCCCCTTTTAGGCGTGATTACTTTTGGAGGAATGGTACCCTTCTTGGTAGTGGGCCAAGAGAACGCAGCAACCAACGAGACAATTGCCGAAGACTCAGCTTCCCATGCAGAGGAGAAGCCGAAGCCTGTCCGCACAGGAATTCCACAGAAGGACTACATTCACGACCCGAATTTGCCCAGGGAACTAAATGGATTCGATTTATCGGACTACCCTTTCTACAAGAGGGTACCCAATGTCAAATTCAATTTCTCGTGCGATAATCGCCATGATGGATTCTACGCTTCAATTCCGCATAAATGTCAAGTGAGTTTGCTACTTATTACGCTAACGAGGATCTAAGAATGATCACTTATTTCGCTACTAAGAAATAGGAAGGTTAATCTATTTTGCTAATGAAGATCTAGGAAGGATCACTTATTTCGCCAATAAAGATCTAGGTTGTATCACTAATTTCCGTACGAATAACTAGTAAGGTTCACTTATTTTGGTAATAAAGATATAGAAAGGATCACTTCGTTAAATAAGTCCTAGGAAGGATCACTTATTTCGCTAATGAAGAACTAGGAAAGGTCACTTATTTAGCTAAAGAAGATCTAAGGTCACTTATTTCGCTGATGGAGACCCAGAAAGGATAATTTATTTCGCTAATGAATATGGAGGAAGGATCACTTAATTTGATAATGAAAATCTAGGAAGGATCAGTTATTCTCTAATAGACATCTAAGAATGAGCACATTTTCCGCTAATGAAGATCTAGGAGGGATGAGTTATTTCGCTAATGAAAGACTAGGAAGGATCAGTTATTTCGCTAATGAAAGTCTAGGAAGGATAATTTATTTCACTAATATAGAGCTAGCAGGGATTATCTAGAAAGGATCACATATTTGGTTATTTCAAATCTGTGCAGGATCACTTATTTCGCTAATAAGAGTTTAAGAAGGATCAGTTAATTCGCTAATAAACATCTCATAAGGATCTCTAATTTCGGTAACAAAGATTTAGAAAGGATAACATTTTTGCCTATTAAGATCTAGGACAAATAATTTATTTCGTTAATTAAAATATTGGAATGACCACTTATTTTCCCATTGAAGATATCAGAAAGAAAAGTTTTCCGCTGATGAAGTTCTAGAAAGAATCACTTATTTCGCTTATTAAGACGTATGATGGATAACTTATTTAACCTATGAGGATCATAGGTCACTTATGCAATAATAATAAAGATCTAGGAAGGATCAGTTATTTCTTTAATAGATAACTAGAACTGGACTGATCAATTTTTCTGCTAATGAACACCGTAAGGGGCCAAGTGCTCGACCTTCCGGAGAGCAGCACCTCGCTTCTTCGAAGCCATGTGGTGCGTAGCTCCTTGAGAAGGAAATCTTGGCTGTTCAGGACCAGGATCGTCTCTCATTTCGCGAGGCTAGGGATTTGGTCCTGGCGAGACCGGCGCTGCATGGTACATCCTATGCCTCAATATTAAGAAAGATACACTCTGCTCCAACTCCTCCAGGCCTACGAGCATGGTCGTTTCTGCGCCCATTCGGAACCATTTTGCGGGTTCTACCCACTCCGGGCGCTCCCTTGGTAAAGCTGGCGGCACAAAGGGTTCAAACACCAGGGCTTCTCCGCCCCCCTTCTCCGAGCGTAACCGTTTCCCGGAAAGGCAAAACGGCCCCGCGCCTCCACCGAGTCGCTAGACTCATAGGAGGCAACACCCCTGAAGTTGGCCGTGAGGCCGTCTTCCGTGTTTCCTAAAGCTTCCCCCTGAAAGGAGGACAACACTAAGGGAGCTTTGGCTCCTTCACCCACACGAGTGGCGGGCTATGTGGCTCGGACAAGATGGGTCCTCCAAAAGATGGATCCCCGCCTCCGAAACCACCCCGCTAATCTAAGGTTTCGAGGCGGAGGGATAAAAAGACACATGGCTAGTTCATTCTCCCTCAAAAAGTCCTCGAATGCGGCCGCGCTTAGTCTGGCCAAAAGCGTACGCCCATTCCCATGAGTGTCTTTTCTTTGAAGAGGGCCCCCACATCTCCTCTAGGCTAGGCATGGAGGGCATATTCCTTCAATTTAATTGCCACGGACTCCGATCCAACTGGGAGAAGTTACAGAGTCTCGTCTCGTCCCGTTCCCCGTTAGCTATCTTTGGCAGGAGACCATGCTGGGCGCGTGCCCCCTGCCCGCCATCTTGAGGTATAAAGGCTTTGCGATCCCACCACCACGGCATGAGGGTGGGGCAGGAGAATGCGCGATTTATACCAGGTACGATGTCTCCATTTTTCTCTTTGCTTTAGATACTTCCTTTCAGGCAGTAGCTGTGTAGCTGCACCTGGATAAGAGGTATACTATAATTTCCACGTACATTCCATCGTCAGACGACTTCGACGCAGGAGAGTTCCGCCTCGTCTTGGTACGGTTGCCGAGGCCCTTTCTCTTGCTCTGAGATCTGATCTGTAGACACCCCCGGTGGGGAGACTACCCGATTAATCCTCGGGACCAAGTCTTTGCTGACCTGATCGACGAGCTGGAAATGGGTGTCCGAAATGAGGATGAGTTTACGCATCACTGCCCGAGAACCGCTTCATTTTCCTGCCTTGATCTATATTTGTGTTCTCAGAATGCACAGCTTGATTTGGGAGGGGGGGGGGGGGAGCCGATGACCTCCATGGTAGTTATCACTTTCCCATTCAAATGCCCCGGTGGTGCTTGACGCGAAATCAGGAAATAACTATTTCTCTCTCTCATCCGACGAGTTTAGGTTGGTTGATGAGACCATTGAGTTCTTCTCCAGCACCCTCATTGCAACCTCATAATCCTAGAACGTTGGCCGTTTTGAACGCCAACCAAACCCTTGAAGGTCAGTGGAGTATGAAACGGCCCTAAAACAGAAGTGGTATGCATACATGCGCTATAAGCGCTGCCCTTTTTTTTTTTCTGTCGCTAAATTTCGTCGGGTTAAGGCTAAGTTTCGATATATTTCGAAGAATGCACTCTGCTCTTTCTTTCACAGTCATACGTGTCTTGATTTAACGGGAAGACTTCTCTAGCAAAGGTGTGAAAGCGAGTCAAAAGGATTCGTGGCAAGCTCTCGAGGCCGGTGGCGCCCCTGGTTTTGCCTAGGACGACCACCTTTAAGCTATAGAATGCTTAAAGGTACCACCTTTAAGCATTTGTCGCCACGCCTCGGCTTCCAAAGCTTCTATAGCGCCGAGAGTATTGCGTTTGGCCTATTTAGAGTACACTTTGTGCCTGCTAGAACCATGCTAGTGTATACGGATGGCTCCAAATCCCAAGAAGGCGGTGTTTTTCACGCCGTATCCACTCTGTTTGAAATTAGTGGGGCTCTGCCAGGCGCTATGTATGTCTTCATGGCTGAGCTGGTTGCAAAACACCACTAGGCACCGGAGATTAGGCAATGTGCCTGGTTAGGAGACCGGATTGTGATCTATAGTGACTCACAAAGAGCCTTGAGTACTCTCGGGGCATTGAAATCTCCGCATTCCTTCGTTCGCGATATCCGTGACGTCACAGTTTTTGGCTAGACGGGCGGATGTCGAGATTATCTTCTGCTGGATTCTTTGACATGTAGGATTTGCGGAGAATTAGCCCGCCGATGAGTCCGCAAGTACTGGGCGACCAGATCAACGTTTCGCTCTTCTTCACACCGATTATATGGCAGGGATACGGCAGCTCTCCGGACTGCTTGGCACAGAAGATGGGAGACAGTCGAGGGGAACCTAAAATTGCTTGCCATTGCGCCGCGACTGTTCCCATGGACCTACCCCACAATGCCGCGACGGCTTCTGGTTACTTTCTGTCGTCTCCGAATTGGACACAATCGCGGGACGCACCACCATTTGATGGAGCGCGCTCTTGCACTATATTGTGATGACTGCGTTTTCTTCCAGACTGTTCGGCACATTCTTGTTGAATGTCCCAGTCTGCGTGATCTCGCACGCTACCTGTCCCGGTACCGGGATGAACGGGGTCTCTACTGCTTGTCCCTTGCACTCGGGATAGATTTGCGCACACCGACCTGTGAACTTTGACTTTTTGGAGGAGGCTGGCCTCCTATATGTTATTTAACTGTTTTATTTTGGGGGGGAGGTTGTACGTTCCTGCGCCTGGGCAAGGTGGGCCTCCCCTTGACGCCTGAGCGTGCTTTCTGCCCTCTTTTTCTTGTTGTTGTTTTTTGCATATTGTTATTTTAATGTAGCCTAGTACTAGGCTGTCATCAGTACGGCGACTTATGCCCAAGTTGGCCGTCGCCAGATGGGCTAAAAAAAAAATCCGCTAATGAATTTATAGGAGGGATCATTTATTCCATTAATTAAGATAAAAAAGGAACACTTATCTCCATAATGAAGATCTAGGAAGGAACACTTATTTCTGTAATGAAGATCTTAGGAAGAATCATTTATTTCATTAAAGAGGTTTTTAGAAATATCACGAATTGCACTATTGAAGAACTAGGAGGGTTATTTATTTTGTTATTGAAGATCTAGAAGTGATCACAAATTTCGCTAATGAACGATCACTTAATTCTCTATTGAAGACCTTGTTTCCGATCCCACCTTCCCGTAAGCGGCACGGTGATTTGCTTTCCTGGCAACCGTGCTGACGGGACTCAGCGCCCAGTCCAGCCCCACCTTAGCCTTTCTTTGTTCATTCGCTAACCTCTAATCTCCGTCTCCTGTACCAACTCTCCTTTATCTTTTCTATACCCTTTTGTTGACCCCATCTTCTCCCCCCCCTCCCATGGACCTCCTCGATCATGACCCGGCGCTCACCTGAACTACGAAACCGAACACTCTCTCGGCAAGATGTTAGACCTGCCTATCACCCCACGTGTAGGATTTTGTCCCGCTTTACCCAAGGGGTGGCGGAGAAGGCGTATACTACCCCGCCGAGTGATAGAGGCAGGGTCCAATCAAAGGCGCCCAGTAGTGCCGTTCTCTCTTTGGGGTCAGTATTGGCCGTCACAGGCATGGGTGATGAAATCTTTCTTGCTTACTTGCTTATAGTTGTCCGTAGATGACGATGATGACGTCTCTTCATGCCCTTAGAAGTAGTTCTGGTAGGTGTGTCTATGGGTATGCAGACTTATTCGTCATCTACAGATGTGATTGCATATTTAACCAGGCGGTAGCTGTCATTGCTTCCTCTTCGCATCTGCTATATTTCTTAGGTAGGTTGCATAAGCTTCAGTGCTTCCCCGACAGGAAACTCGCTATTGGACCCGTTCAGAGGCTATTTTCTAAAGTGCTTGCGGTTGAATGTTACATTGCTTGAGGGCTTTCTTTCATTACCTTTATCTCCTTTGCACTCCCCTCTTGCGGACCTGCTACTGTCAGCGATCTCACTATATAAGACTTTTCATGGTAGCCTATCCACGGGCATACGGATGATATAGCCTACCCATCGTACCTGTTTTTGTAGTAGAAGGACTTCAAGGGGCTTGATGTTAGCACACGTACTTATTTCGATGTGTGGAACCTGGTGCCACCAATTTATTGCAAAATATGTGCTGTAGTCAGCTCGTGTGTAAAGATTCAAGTTTCCTTGGGTGTTTCCTGTATGGAGCCCAGGCCTCACAACCATGGAGAGGCATATTGCCAAGTAAACAGTCACTTTAGTCTTGATTGTTAGGTCCATATTCTGGGAGACTACTGGTAAGTTTGCCAAAAGAGCAAGATACGGAGCGAATACGCCTATGCACTTCGTTGGTAATGTCACAGGTCTCTGTGAGGATTGTCGAAGTATGGCCCAGTATCGGGAATATATGCACACGGGCTCTAAGGTAGGCTAAACAAGGCAACAAATGTTATTGTTCTAAGAATGTGATTTGAATAGTTAGCTGCAGCTGCGGGACCAAGGAATACTCCAAGCACAACGACAAAAATAGATTTTAATACACACTAAATAAAAGGTACACAATAAATATGGATATATATAGGTACATGAATAAGACGGAATTAGGTTCCGAATAATAATTGGATAACCAGGGTTATTAAATGGTTATAATGGCAGATTTAGGGTAGTGAGCGATTGAGTTCCTTTGAATTTCGAGAGTAAAGCGGGGCAAACTTAGGGAAAGGGGGGGGGTCTTGGTGACCTTAGTTACTCACGGGTGTAACCGGGAGCCCAAAGAGGGTGGTGTTACTTTCTTCAAAATAGGATTTAGCGAGATGCGGACCTCTTGTCTTCAATAGGTCACCGGACAAACTTCGAAGGGGGGAGGTGACCTCTCCGAACTCGGATAGAGCGAGCTATCGGGTCTTTTGTCCTAAAAAGGTCATCGGTCGAACTTCGAAAGGGGATGGGGAGATGACTTCTCCAAACTCGGATTGAGCGAGCTATCGGGCCTCTTGTCCTCAAGAGGTCACTAGAAGAACTTGGAAGGACGGCTTCTCCAATCCTTGATCCGAAGGTGGGTTAAGAAAGGCTGACGTTGCCTCAAGAGATTCTTCTCCCTGACCCAAAGATACGAGTGTGATGTCCAGCTTTTCTGTGGCTTGCGACTGTCACTAAACACTTCTCGTGAGAGAGCGTCGTTGAATCGAATTCCTTTTGGGGAAGCGACGTCTAACCGAATCTGTGTATAATCTTTGAGAGGGTGCATATATCCCCGAATTTCTCCAAAACAGCGAGAGAAGGGGGCCTTCTTGAACCCTTATTATCGGCCGGGACAACCGAGCGTGTTCTTACGGGAAAGTAAAAGGGCCGGGATCAGCGGAACTGACGGAACGACCAGCGGCTGGAGCCATAAAAGTTGTTCGAGGCAAACCTACAAAATAGATGAGTAAGGTTTAAAATAAGGAACTAGTGGGTTTGCTGCCCAATCCAAGTGGATTCTATATGGCAGCTAGGATAAAACTAGGCGAATTATCTATAAAAGGTAGAGGAGACCACTTTGTGATAAAAATTTAAAAAACGACGGGTTAAACGATTCCTCCGCCAATATGAATCGAAGACGGGTGTGTTGAGGAATAGTTAAAAGGGTCGGGAAACAGGACAACCATAACGTGGCAAAATGGCTACAATCCAATAAAAGGTGAGCAACCGATTGGTGTTCACCACAAAACCGAAGGCAAGGACTGATATGAACATCACCCGAAACAAGATGGCCGTGAGTAAGTCTTGTGTGGCCAATGCGAACTCGGCAAAGGACTACCTCCAACGACTGAATTCTATGATGGCTCTAGGGCCAAGAGTGAATAGAATTTTTAACTCTGTACAGTTTGGATGATGAACAGTCATCCCATTCATTTTGCCACAGTTGAAAAATATATTTTCTTATTGAATGAAAGTAGTCCCTAAAAGGCAGAGGCGAGTTCTTAGGGGACACAGAATGTGCTCAGCTGACCAGCCAATCAACCCTCTCGCTGCTTATGACCCCAATATGCCCAGGGAACCAGCAAAAAATAATTCTATATCCAGACGCATTTTGGACCAGCCAGTTGCAAATTTTTGTGACTAAGGGATGGGACGCATTAAAAGATCTAATACACTGTAAAACACTGTTTGAGTCGAAAAAAAGGACAAAATCATTAAAAAGTAAAATTTGAATGAGTCTAAAGGCTAAAAGGATTGCTGAATGTTCAGCGGTAAAAATGGATGCTGCTGGTGGCAAAGATAAAGTTAGGAATTCTCCTCCTGGGTAGATAGCTGCGGCGCCCACACCACTGTCCGACTTAGAGCCGTCCGTGTATAATGGGCAACATTGTTTGTGTGAGGTCGAATGCTCTAAGAACAGGCTTTTAATGATGCGAGGGTCCATGGAAGACTTCTCCAGGCTCTACATATTGGTACATACTGTGGGGAGAGGTGCACGCCAATTAAGGGTTAGTAAGGATGGAAGGGTAAGGACGCTTGGAGCACCCAGGTTAGAGAGATGATCTCCTATGCGAAGGTTCAAGGAGCGTTGATTCGGCAGCATACAGGCTGCTGAATCAACAGGGGGTTGCTGTACTCGGCAGAGGTATCGCATGCAGATTTGAAGTATATGATAGGGCAAAGAGAGTACCCCACTCTCGCAGTAAGGGCTGTTGACAAGAGAAGTTCGGAAGGCTCCACTGGGAAGGCGAATTCCGAGGTTTCGAATGGGGTTCAGAATTTTAAGGGCTGAAAGGGAAGCCGATAAGTAAATTTGACAGCCATAATCCAATTTGGATTGGACGAGAGCTGTGTATAATGTCCACAATGTTTGTCGGTCACTGTCCAACGAAGTATTTGAGAGGACTTTTAAAATGTCTACAGCCCGCAGACAGCCCGTTCGAAGTCTGCGTAGGTGTGGTAGCCAGGATAACTTTGGATCAAGAGTTACGCGAAGAAACCGAAACTTGGAGACTAACTCTCTATCTTCGCCTTGTAGGGAGATAGATGGCGGAACAAGGACCCTTCTGCCCCTGGGAAAATACTTTGTTTTGGTTTCGTTCGTGGAAAAGCGGAATCCCTTAAGTTGTGCTCTTTTGGAGACAGCATCTACTGCCAGTTGTAGCCAACGCACTGCTGATGGAAGGCGAGGTGAGGAATAGTATAGTGCAAAATCATCGACAAACAGAGTTGCCGATACACCCTCTGGGATAGACGAAATAATATCATTGATGGCAATTATAAAACATAAAACACTGCCCTGAGGAACTCCCTATTCTTGGGGTTGCAGGTCAAAGTATCCGTTTCCAACACGTACCTTGAAGCATCGAGATGCTAAAAAACTTTGAATAAGTGACGGTAAAAGGCCTCTCATTCCCCAGAGGTATAGCTGCTTCATAATGCCGTATCTCCATGTTGTGTCTTAAGCTTTCTCAATATCGAAAAATATGGCCAGGACTCGGTGCTTTAATGAGAAAGCTTTCCAGACCGATCCCTCGAAACGTACTAGTAGTTTAAGGGTACTATGGCCTTTCCGGAAGCCACATTGAAATGGAAAGAGAAGGTTATTGGTTTCTAGGAACCAGTTTAGGCGCTTCAACACCATTTATTTCCAGAAGTTACTCAAACAGCTAGTGAGATCTATAGGGTGGTAGTGATCTGCGTCCAACCCGTCCCTGCCCGGTTTGACAAAAGGAAGGGTGATCCCAATGCGCCATGAGGAGGGGTAAAAACCCTTCACCCATATAAGGTTGTACAAATCAAGTAAGAATAGAGTATTATGTGGATGTAGTGCCGAATCATATCGAAATGTATCTCGTCAAGGCCAGGGGAAGTAGATCTGCAAAGTGACAAAGTGCTACGCAGCTCATGGATGCTGAATAGAGCATTATATGGAAGGTTAGATTTTGTTGTGAAGTTGAGAGAATGCGACTCTTCCTTTGATTTATAGGATAGAAAAAACTTATCGTAACGGCTGACACTGCTGACGGCGCGGAAATGGTCAGCAAAATCATTGCTAACCGCCAGGCTGTCATTCTCCAAGGAACCGTGTAAGTTGAGTGTGGGGGTAGAATGATCAGCATAACAGCAGCTGATCTTATTAATCCTCTTCCATATCTTAGCGGTAGGTGTCATTGAGGAAATTGATGAAACGTAACGGCGCCATGAATTTCGGCGAGCCTGACGAAGGGTTCTTTGGCGAAGCGCACTAGCTCGGTTTTGGTTGACCTTGTTGCACAAAATTGGGTTCTTTCGGAATCGGGCATGGGCTAACTTGTAGTTTTTGACAGTTGTTGCACACGCCAAGGGCCACAATAGCACGGTTGAGCGACCCATGGCTGGTCGCCTCCGTAGGATGGTCTGTGTTGCTGCATTGTAGATAGTCGATGTAAAGTATTCTACTGCTGCGTCCACTCCATTGAAGGTCTCCAAGGATGCACTTGTGAAGGACGCCTCTTGGAAACCTTCCCAATCTGCATGACCTAAGTCCCACTTAAGGGGCATGGTTGTATGAGGGCTAACTTGAAGGGCCGAAAAGACAATAGGGAAGTGGTCACTCCCATGGAGATTGTCAGGAATTGACTATCTAAATTCCGTAAAACAATCCGGGGAACAAACATACAGGTCAACACAGCTAAAAAGAGTCTGTCTTTACATGATAAGAGGTAAAATCGCCAGTGTTTAAAACACAAAGAAAGTCAGATAATAAAAGAGACTCTAAAACACTGCATTTTGCATTTCGAGTGATGTCACCCCAGTATGGGTGACGGGCGTTAAAATCTCCTAATAATAAGAATGGGGAGGGCAACTGGTCTAAAAGTTCTAAAGGGTCTGGTATTGACAATGATAAACAAGGGGGTAGGTGAATAGAGCAAACGGTAAAAAGCTCAGTAAGAAAAACCCTCACGGCAACAGCTTGGAGGGTAGTATGTAGGTGGATGGAGGATACATGGTGGGATGAAGATAACATGATTGACACCCCTCCATGAGAGGAGCTTCCAGCAAGAGCAATAGAGTTGAAAGTGAGAAAGCCGGGTACCGGCGGAAAAGGCCGTATACTCAGTTTATTCTCCTGAAGACAAATAACAGCGGGTTAGAGAGTCGTTAAAATAATTTTGAGTTCTTCCCACTTTGGAAGAACTCCTTGACAATTCTATTGTAAAATGGAAGATATTATGTGTGACGATTAGATGCCAATGTGGATATCTTTTTCTCTTTTGAGGCCGATGTTGTATTTAAGGTTCGTCCCAAAGAGCTTGGGAGACGGAGAGCTGATTTTGAGGAGCCTGCTTTTGCAGCGGGAGAGATCCTAGAGGGAGCAGTAACTGGGTCTTTTTCGAGGGTTTTGGAGAACTGACTAAGGCCCTTGATTGTAATCCGGGCTCACAACCTAGCGGAAAAGGAAGATCGAAAAGGGATTTTCGACTGGTAGATCCGGATTCATGGGTCGAGGGTATTTTCGGTGTCTAGGGGGGTTGGTCCAAACGCCGCGATTGGTGATCTAGGAGTATCAACTGCTTCCATTGGATCATGGGTAGAAGGGTGAGTGGAGCGGAAAGGCGATCTGAGTAAGGTGTGTGGAGCTGGGTGTATATCTGCCATCATTTGGATAAGGATGGGGCCTAAGTCCTGTGAAGGGCAGGACGGACTTAAGGGCATAGCATGTTTAACCATAGGGGAAGAGTCCATTGAAGATTCCCGGGGCTCGGCTGAGTCAGCTCCAGAGGCTGCCCACTTATTGGTGGTCGATGACACAGGTGAGGAATCCTTCCTCTTACCCCTGGGTTTTGGGTCTCGGGGGGCCGGGTGGATGAACCTTCACTGGTCGATGTTGAGGATTTTTTCAAATAGCGTCTGATGTCTTCAAGTGTATCACCCTGAGAGTCTCTCCGAGCTAGAGCTGCTGGAGAGAGGGGGGCTAGATTGGTTATCTCGGTGTGAGAGCGGTGCTTCGACTGCATATTCTGAATGTTTCTGCCGAAGTGAGTAGATGTAGGATGATGTGCTTCAGGCTTGTCGGAACTCGAGCGTGATGGTCAGTTTCGTTCAGCGTCACGTAAAACGTAAGAGAATAGCCGGCCGAGTGGTGAGGTTTGTGCTCGAACACGCTGGGGGCCACTCTTATATCTAGACCTAGGGAGTCGCGCAAAACGAAAATAGATGAGTATTCTCCTAACCCGGGAGGGGGGGGGATTAAGAAGGTGGGGAGGTAGCCTTCAATTTCAGTGCCATGCCTCGGTTTGAATTTCTCAGTGACCAGGTGGCAAGTTCAAAATGAGTGAAGTCGGAGGCGAGTGGGGGGGGGGGGGGGCGAGTAACGGCTTCCGAATGTAATGTCTTAGGAGGTGGGAAAATACTACTATTTTAGTGGATCCCTCCACACTCCTCCCTATCCAAAGAGATTTTTTACAGCGCAGAACATTTTGGGGCAAAAAAAAATGTCTACAACTAATTTCATCAAGAGGAGAACTTATAAAGCTACAATTTTTACGTTTACCAACAGAGAGAAAAAAAAAACATATAACACTACACGGGATTTACATATGTGTAACCACAGATAACTTAATCTATACATACGCACACAAAATATCAACACGGCAAAAAAAACTAGTATTTACAAAATGAGTCAAACACGAATTTTACTATCCACTCAGGTTGTTGGAGGGATCCGAAATTGGTACTCCATGAGTAGTAGGCTCCAATGCATTAAACGGCCATTTTGGCTCTTACATTTTTTTAGGTACGCCACGGGTTTGTGATAACTTTCGACAATAAATTCTTTACCTATGAGATACATCCTAAACTTGCGAATAGACCACACTATGGCTAAAGCTTCGAGCTCTATGGTGGCATACGCCTTTTCGCGATGGAACAGCTTTATACTAGCATATCCTACAGGATATCCCACTCCATCGTCATCACATTGGACGAGAGCACAACCTAGGCCATCCTGGGAGGCATCGGCACGAACCCCGAATGTTTTATTAGGATTCGGTAATCTCAAAATAGGGGCAGATATTAGTTTGTCTTTTAACTGGTGGAAGTGATCTTCCGCGAAAAGGGTCAAATTGACTTGATCTAGGTCAGTTCTCTTAAGCATGTCGTTAAGGGGCGAGGCTATGGCAGCGGAATTCAGCACAAAATGACGATAGAATGACACGGATCCCTAAAAGGAACGAAGCTGTTTCTTCGTTCGGGGAAGTGGCATTTCCAAAATAGCCTTTACCTTGTCGTTCTGGTGAAGCATTTGGTTCCTACCGACCTGGAAGCCAAGGTAGTTAATAGTTTCATAGGCGAAGTGACACTTTGTTGGGCCTACTGTGAACCCGTGTGCGCGTGACCGGGATAGAAGCACGCATAGAGACTGTACGTGTTGGTCCCAGGTACGAGTAGCGACGTACACGTTATCGAAATAAAAAGCCACATTCAATAGGCTATCTAACAACTTGCGCATGATCTGGTTATAACTTCTGCAAGCAGTTACCAACCCAAAAGGAAGTCGAGTAAACTGGAATAACCCCTTTTCAGTAGCGAAATCGGTAAAGCGTTTTGATTGCTCTAAAAGCGGCACTTGGTGGTAGGCTTTACAGAGGCCGATCTCGGTGATGAACTTCTCGTCTTTGAAGGCATGAAGACTTTGGTCGATTAAGGGTATCAGTTACGCCTCAAACTGTATAACCGCGTGTAATTTGCGAAAATCGACGCACATCCTAAACGACTTGTCAGGCTTCCTAACCATGACAATAAGGGAACAAAATTCGGACGACGAAGGTTTTATTATTTCTAATCAACCTGTATCGCTAACGACGGTTGTCACTCTGCAAACATTTACTGAGCCATTTTCAAAATCAAGCCCACCAGGGGAACTCTCGTTGAACAGGAAGTTAACCTGTTGATCCGGGGGAGAGGAAGCTGGGGTGGCTGGCGATGCGGCTGGCGGATTAGGCGTGGTAGCAGCAGAGATTTGGTGGACCTGGTGACTCGACGAGGTCCTGACTTGAGAATTTGGGGGGTAATTGTAATTGCTAGGCATGGAGGGAGTACTGGAGGCTTCACGTCCTTTTGCTCTCGCGCTGGGTGAGGCTTGAACTTGCTCAGCGCTTGCACTTTTATGAAGCATTTGTTGCCCTTGGGTTGGCTTCGGTTAAACCCAAATTGTGTTTGGGGGAGGGGTAATGGTTCTTCTTGACCTCCTTGTGGTAGAGGTCGTGACTGGAAGCGTGAATGTCGGATTCTTCCACACACTCCTTAAAAGTGGACGCTCTTATGTCCGCTATGAAGGCCCTTAGTTCTCGAGGGAGGGTCGACATCAGTTGATCCCTTAGAATGAAGTCAATTAGCGACTCATAATCATTTGATACTTGGAAGGAATCTGGCCAGAATTGGAAGTTACGCCGAAGCATGAATCCAAATTGTCTGTAGGTTTGGCCTGGCTGTATCCGTGCGGAGCGGAATATAACGCTCTAAAATTCTGGATTCAATTTAATAGTAGGAAGAAGTTCTGCCTTTAAGGTTGAATAATCAAGGGTGGCCTCTGAAGGAAGCGAATTGAATGTCATGAAGACGAGGGTTGAAGAGGGGGAGTGGCCGGGCGAAACCGTCTGATTCCAAGTCCCAATTATTGACTTTGAAGATCTTCCAAAAGTGCGTTAAATAAGAACAAAAATCTTCTCCATCCTTGTATGCAAGGAGATTTAGTGAGGGCTCTTGACCCTGTTCATTTCGAGATTCTACGGAATTTATCTCTACTTTATCACGGCTTATCTCTCTCTCGTGCTGCCTAATTATTTCTTTCTCTTCTGCTTCTCTCTGTGCCTTTCTTTCTTCGGCTTCTCTCTGTGCTTTTCTTCCTTCCTCTTCTCTCTGTGCTTTTCTTTACTCACGTTCGTTACGATCTTCTTCCTGGACGTAAGCGATTAAATCTTTTCCAGATAAACCTAGGATCTGCCCTTGCTTATGAAAGCGATCAAATGAAGACATACCGGATATTCTAATTTCGACCTTCGGATAACGAAAAGGCTACCAGAGCTATTGAAGCTTTACCCCCAAAACAAATATATATTGTACTAACGACAAAATTATAAAAAAATTCCTAATAAAAATCTGGCGAACTCGCACAACAAAAATAACTAACTAACGACGGAATCTGACTCACGACGCGAAAAAAATGGCCGTTACGATTACCGCTTAGCTAGTATCCTCTTTAAAGGAACTAGGAAACTGTGGACACTACACACAAGAATGGGCTTAAAAATTGGTTGTTACCTGTTAATCAAAAGGAAAATTGTTTTAATATATGTATTAGTGCTCAGATATTCTTAGTAATGCAGCTGCTATTAATTGAACTTAGTGCTTCAAAATCAGGTAGGGAGGATTCTTAGAAAGAGCCCACACCTGACACCAAATTATTTATATATATATATATATATATATATATATATATATATATATATATATATATATATGTCGAAGGATGGCCCAGTGTACGGGAATATACGCACACTTGCTCTAAGGTAGGCTAAGCAAGGCAACAAATGTTATTGTTCTAAGAGTGCGATTTGAATAGTTAGCTGCAACTGTGGGACCAAGGAATATTCAAGCACAACGACAAAAATAGATTTTAATACATACTAAATAAAAGGTACACAATAAATATGGATATATATATAGGTGCATGAATGAGACGGAATTAGGTTCCGAATAATAATTGGATAACCAGGGTTGTTAAATGGTTATAATGGGAGATTTAGGGTAGTGAGCGATTGAGTTCATATGAACCTCGAGAGTAAGGCGGGGCAAACTTAGTGGGGGGGGGGGTCTTGGTGACCTTACTTACTCACGGGTGTAACCGGGAGCCCAAAGAGGGTGGTGCTATTTTCTTCAAACACGGATTTAGCGAGATGCGGGCCTCTTGTCCTCAAGAGGTCACTGAACAAACTTCGAAGGGGGGAGGTGACCTCTCCGAACTCGGATAGAGCGAGCTATCGGGCCTTTTGTCCTCAAAGGGTCACCAGAAGAACTTCGGAGGACGGCTTCTGAATCCTTAATCCGAAGGCGGTTGAGAAAGGCTGACGTTGCCTCAAGAGATTCTTCTCCCTGACCCAAAGATACGAGTGTGATGTCCAGCTTTTCTGTGGCTTGCGACCGTCACTAAACACTTCTCGTGAGAGAGCGTCGTTGAATCGAATTACTTTTGGGGAAGCGACGTCTAACCGAATCTGTATATAATCTTTGAGAGGGTGCATATATCCCCGAATTTCTCCAAAACAGCGAGAGAAGGGGGCCTTCTTGAACCCTTATTATCGGCCGGGACAACCGAGCGTGTTCTTACGGGAAAGTAAAAGGGCCGGGATCAGCGGAACTGACGGAAAGACCCGCGGCTGGAGCCATAAAAGCTGTTCGAAGCAAACTTACAAAATAGATGAGTAATCTCCCAACGCGGGGGGGGGGAGATATTTCCTCGGCGGGGAGGTAGCTTTCAATTGCAGCGTCATGTCTCGGTGTGAATTTCTCAGTGACCTGGTGGTAAGTCCAAAAACGGTGAAGTCGTAGGGAGGAAGGGGGGGGAGTAATGGCTCGCTTTCTCTCACAAAGTAATATCTTAGGAGGTGGGGAAATACTAATATTTTAGTGGATCCCTCTACAAGGACAAAGCCTAGGTATGAAAAATGGAGGACATTCTTCAGTTCTTGATTATTTGTGATATGTTACAGGTTCTTTGGGTGGATCTTTCATTGTTAGAACTTCTGTTTTGGTTGTGTTGATGATGAGACAGTAAGAGTTGGCTAAGAGATTCATGGTCCCGGTGAGGAACTGACAGAAGCAGCAGCATCAGCATACTGTAGATCTAAGATAGTTTCTCTTGCCACTTTTGTTTTGACTTGAAAGCAGCGCACATTGAACAGGCTACCCTACAAGTGATAGTTGACGAAGATAGCAACGTCTGGAGGAAGCAGGTTGTGGGAAGCTTTCATTACATTGGCAAGAATGATGTTGAAGATGATAGAAGCGATGATACAACCCTGCCGGACACCTGACTCCACCGAGATATGGTCGGAGTTCCCTCCTACCCTGATGACGCGCGCATTCGCCCCTTCATGGATGACCTCCATGGTAGCGATCATTATCCCTGAGATTAACCTCCCCACCCACCCCGCCCGGTGGTGCTTGGTGTCGGTGCGGTTGTCTGAATTTCAGGAAGTCACTGATTTCTCTGTCCCAGTCGAGGAGTTTAAGTCGATTGAGAGATTGTTGAGTTCTTCTCCTGCAACCTCATCGCCGTGAGCCTAGCTACTCTTGCAAGAACGTCTGTTAGTTTTGCATGCCAACCGCTTCCGTGATGGCTTGCTGATTATGAGACGTCCCTCAAACAGAAGCATTATGCTTACTTGCGCTTGCAAACGATTTCAGTGTCGGTAAATTTCGTAAATCTTTGTATATTTCCTGTATTTTTCGAAGTACCCCCGCTGCTCTTCTTGGCAAGCATACGTGTCTTCACTCAATGGGATGACCTGTAGGGCAGATTTGTGGAAGCTAGTCAAAAGGATTCGAGATTAGTTCTCGCAGGATCTCCCTCCCATTCTCCAGTAGAATAGGACCGCATTCAGGGACCCTGTGTCTTTGGCGGAGCCCTTTGACCGCTTTCTATGAAGTCTCTAGCCGGGATGCTGCTACGCCATCATTCACTTCGCGTCGTGATGTCACGAAATGCCACCGACTGGACTTTACCTCCAGAGGCCGAGAACTCTCCAGCGACATATTTACATTCAGTTGCGTTCCTCTCTCGCTTCGTGCGCCGAAATCTCCCCTGCTGATGTCCCGTATCCCATGTTTCGACAACTAGGTGACGAGGCATGGCCCTTCTGTTAGATTTGTTCAACAGGATCTGGCGTTCGACCTCGTCCTGCCTGTATTATAGGGTGATGTAGCCATTAGGTACGTCAATGGGTTTTGTGAAGGCAATCTTCAGTTCGATGTAAACTGTTCGAATGAGTATTCGTCTTTCCGGTTTTTGTTTCTCCGGTTCTGTTTGCAGACGGATTCTCCGGTACTCCATATTCTCTTGCATTTGTGTGCTATTTGGTCCTTCTTCCTCCCTAGTATCCCCGCCTCAACTAATTTGGCTGTCAAATAAAAAAATAAGCTTAGGAAATGATGATGGATGGACTCAGATGGGCTCCTCACGAGGGGTAGAAGGGTGAAATGTGACGGACTTTTTGCTGGTTAGCGCGGAACCAACCAACGCTAATCGGGGAAGGGGGGGGGGGGCGCCTCTTCGAGGGAATTTAAAAAACCGCGGTTGTTTCCTACCATACACTGAGATGGTTGTGTCCCCCTCAGTGGTCTTGGAGGCCCCCCACAGGCGGAGTGATTAGACTCCCCTGCGGAAGGCTGCAACCCGGCCCATTGTCCGGGGCTCCTCTGGTACGGGTATTTGGCAGTCGCCTAATCCTCAAATCTTCATCATCCCGTACGCTCATTATGTAGTTGCAACTGTACTGCATAGTTGGGACGAGGTTGAAGTAACAGCATCCACTAGTCAAAAGCATTGGACCTAGGTTGGGGAGTTAGGCAGTCATGGTGAACTATATAACGGGCCTTAAAAAAGTATTATTCTCTCTTTTTAGTACGACCCCTGTATGGGATGATTTTGGGTGTGGGAGAGGAAAAGGTGAATGAGACGATAGATGAAAAAGAAAATGAGGTTTAAAATCATGAAAATGAGGTGAGCTGCAGCTTCCTTTTAGTTCTTGTATGCGATTAAATATATGGGAATGATTCTTTCCGAGAGTCATCCTTAAAATCTTCTTCCATCGAGAGAGCGTTGAATTTTTGCTGTGAATCTGCTTTACCAAGCTTAATGAGAGCGGTCTATCATCTGTCCAAGTGGCGAATTCATGAAAAGAAATGAAATGAAAAGTGGGAGACAACGCACAGCTCTACCGACCCTCCATCCGCCCCCGTTGGTCCTCATGGAGCGGCTAAGGAAGGAGGGGGAGAGGCCCGGTACTCACACTGTCTAAAGCCAAAGTAGGATCCAAGCACTTTGAGTACGGTGGATAGGAGTGAGAGGAAAAAAAGTTTTAGGATAGGACAGCGAAGAAAATAGTAAGAGATAAATGTGGACTTAGTCGTGGAACCTACAGCTTAACGTGTAATCCGAACGACGATGTGTCGCTGGTCTCTAACTATAACTTCGCAGTTTATTGTGACCCGTCCCACGTATCTACTGTGAGCCCCGTGTGCGAATTCTGGTGATATTAAAAAAGAATAGATGTTCAAGGCTGAAGGAAGTAAGAGGTTTGCAAAGAGATGCTAGTGCATGGAGGTCAGGCTTATCTATGTCCATTATAGGTAGTTATGGCTAGCCTGATAAAGTTAGAAAATTGTATTTGCGTGAGTGTCCCGCATTGCTGTGTAATCTATTTATTTATTTATTTTTTTTGTATATGTATCTATTTTTATTATGTATAAGTAGTGTTGGTATTTATGAGGCGTTCAAACCGAAATAATAATTATTCTTAATAAAAACTGGTTTAGGTTTCTATCTCTATCTCTTCTTTCGTATTCCTATCCTAGTTATAATTGATTAAATGCTATTCTCTGTTGATGCTTCGGTTATTTAATTACTGTTAGTCGTCGTCGAGTATTATTCTTTTTATCTAGATGTAGATTTCTTCTTCGTCCTTCTTTCCTCCTTCTACTATCCTTGGGAAACTTGGAAATAATCTGTGTGATCTCCATCCTTCTCTTTGGGCAATTTGGTTGGTTAATTCAACCCCTACTTCATTCTGTCTCTTTTCTATGACTCTCCTTGCTCTTTTTATATGGCTTTATCTTTGCCTCCCTGTGCAGGTCTCGTAGTGTTCTTCTTTTTCCTCTTCTAGTGTTTTTTATTAAGTATATAGCTTTGTTTTGGACTTTTTGGAGTCTTAATAGGTTACTTCTCAAGATCGTGTAGATCGCGATGGTTGGATAAATAATCGCGGACTGTACTATGGCTTGATAAACTTTTCTCTTGTTTTTCATGCTTACGTTAACTAACTTGTACAGTAATGACAGGCCACTCTTCCCTCGATTCACCCTCTCAGTTACGTGCTTTTTATAACCTGACTTCGTAATGGTTAGTCCAAACACCTTGTATTCTTTGTCGTATCTGTAGCGCTGTCCTTCTACATATACATCTGAAATGCTTCTCCTGTACACACGTACCATTTTAAATTTATCCCAGTTAGTTTTAATTTTCCATTTTTCTTCGTATCTAATCTATTAATGCTTCTTATCTCTTCTGCATTCATCCTGGCTTGCATTGGCCCGTTCCTGTAGGGGCAAACTATGATCTGGGTGACGTCGTCAGTAAATTGGATGTTCAAGCAGCCCTCATTTCTTGGTGGTGGTATATCTGCTGTGTAGATTGAATAGAAAGACGGACTCAGACATCCGCCTTGGGGCAAACCCGCTGTGAGCTCGAATATTTCACCCTGATGTCATCCTATTTCCACATAAGCACGTCTCTCCATTACATAATCACATAAAATCCTTTCAATCTTGTTGTTTATTCCTAATCTGAGTATCTTGAGTTGCCTACCCCTCTGCCATACTTTGTCGAAAGCCTTGAACACGTCCGGGCATACGATGTCTACGCTCACTTTTTCTCTTTGCTTTCGCTATCTTTTCAAGGATGACTCCAAGGGCCATCGCCGTGCTTCTGTTTTTCCTGAATCCATATTGGCAGGTGTTTTTTCGGCCATTATCATCGAGGAATTTGGACAGTCTGTTATTAATTATTTTTTCTAGTACCTTACCGATGAAATCTAGTAGCGAGACGGGGTGGTAGTTACCCACTTTATCTGTGGGATTTTCCGCCTTAAGTATGAATATCATCTTCGCCACTTTCAGTTCATCAGGAAAGTATCCCGTATTCAAGCACGCATTGAAGACGTTTCTCACTACCTCCAGTATGTTCGGGGGAGCTTCAAGGTAATTAAATCTGGTGAGTCCCGATCTGCCTGGGGCTCTCTGTCGGAAGTTCTTTATGGTTTCTTTTAATTCCTCAGATGTAATGATTTCCTCTATTCCGTCGTTGTTGTTTCTCCTTTCCTTGACAAAGTGGAAGGGGCATGTCCTTTCGATATCCCCATTGAGTCCATCCACGATCTGATGTTCGAATTCGATGTCATATTCCTCGTTCTCTTCTTCGCTAATTTTGAATACATTTCTCCAGTGCTCTCTAAATAATGCCTCTATCTCTTCCTCATCTTCTAAAATGTTGTTCCCTGCATCCTTAATTTTCATTTTATCCCTTGTTGTCCGTGTCTTTAATCTGTCGATATGTTTCCAAAATTTCCTTGGTGATGTTTCCACATCTATTTTCTCGATGTGCTGATCCCATTTCTCGTTCTGTTTTTCATAAATTAGTGCTATTAGTTCTCTTTTCTGTCTCCTGAGTGCGTTGTATGCTTCCATTGATGTTCCGAATCTTCTTATATTTTCTGCCGCCCGGCCGATCTCCTCGCTCAAAGCCACCATTTTTGGTGTCCACCTAAATTTTTTAATGGTTTGGAACGAGTTAATGGGGACAGCCCTCTTCTTTGCCCTTTTAATTTCTTCTCTGATCCTATCCAACTCCCCGTCGATTTCCTCTAGAGTGGCTTCCCCGAGCGGGCTGGGCACGTACGTCTGATGTAATTCTTTGTACTTATCCCAATCCACTCTATGGTATGCCTTCCATTTGTTCGAAGGGATTTGTATAGGATTCTTTTTTTATGTGCATTAGAGTCGCAGTGTGTTGGCCACTGCAAGGAACATCCACTGGTTCCATAAAATAGTTAAAGGCCAAATTGAAGTTATCCAGGCAGATGTCAGGTTTTGTTGCGTGTTCTCTTCGTAAGTATGTAGGGAAATTGGGTCCCAGTCTTTGCAGTATACGTCTATTAACAAGCGTGTTAAGTTGTCTTCCGACTCTGTTTGAATTTCTGTACCCAGAAGTCCTGCAATGGGCGTTTAAATCGCCCATCAAAATGACCGATATCCTATAGTTGAACAGTTTTGTACCCGTAATTAGGGGCGCCTGGGTGGCTGGTATCCAGTTGCGACAATGATGTTGCTTAATTCCATTTTAATTTCTATAGCTAAATTTGCATCCTCCAATCCTTGTATTGTTTTGTACTGCAATCTTTGCCCTACAGCTATTGCCGCTCCGTCGTGTGTTTCTTCCTAAGGATTTGTGTTAATAACATCGTAGTTCCATATCTTTAATTTCTCGTTTTCTGTGTTTCTTCCATGTTCTGATATTAGTATAACATCTGGGTCAATCTTTTTGAATAAGTTTCCGTACATAATTTCCTTGTCTTTCCATCCGCATGTGTTAATTTGTAGTATTTTTAATTTCTTAATATCCATAATCCAATTGTCCATTTTCGTTCGTCTATTCGTTTTCAGTTTAATTTGTCCTATCTGTTAAGTTATCGTTGTTCCTTCTTCTTATTTTTCTGGTTCTTCTTTCGTTTCTCCTGGGTTCCTCCTCTGCTCACTGCGTTCGAGGGTCCTTTTAGTAATTCATCTCTGGGTGATGGACCCCTTTTACTTACGGATTTAGATCTGTTAAATCTTTGGGCTTTCCTGTGACTAACCCGTGTACACTCTTGCTCTGTGTCGTCGGAAGTATTTTCAGTCTTTGAGTCATCGCTGCCTGTGTCCTCTTCTGTTTCTGCTGCCTGTTAGTTTCCTTTCGCATCTTCGATTAACTAATGTTTTGTCTTTTCTGTGACTTTGATTTTGAAAATGGCCGATGAGTCGACTTCTTTGGAGAATTTCATCGGTTCGAGCCTGTTTTCCCCTAACATGGGGTTGACAGTTGTTGCGTAACTTCCAGGCTTAGCTATGTTCATCACGTGGGCATGTAATATACAAGTAAGTATTTTCACGTTGAGAGTACCATCCAAATTTATGTGTTGCTGGTCCTTGTTGGTCATTTTTTGCCATTGATTCGTATGAGTTTTTATTTACGTTAGCATTATTTCTGTTTGACTCTGTTTCTTTTCTCTTTATAATTTCTCTTCTTCTGGGACAGAACGTGGCCATAGTTCTGTGTCCCCATTGGCAGTTAATGCATCTTTTATCTGTGCTGTTGCAGTAACGCCAAGAATGGCCTTCAGTTCCACATTCAAAATAGATTATTAGGTCTTTTGGGGGGCAATTTTGAATCTATGTTCCTCCAACTCATAACATCTGAAGCATATATGTATGCTTGTGAAGACGTCTCTTTATATGTGGGCGGATGGAATTCTCATGTTGAAAGCGAAAAGTCCTTATTCGATGATCCTTGAAGCCATTTCGGTAGATTCGCAAATGACCTTGAAAACGTGAGTGTGATCTTTAAATTTGACCCCCTCTGCTATCTTGAACCATTTCTGTCTCTCATATAGTTCTTCTTTTATTTCTTGGCATGAGTGCTCTCCTACCCAGGACTCAATTTTTCGGCAGGTGACACTTCTGTTAGCGGTGATTTGTGGGGGTAATCTTGCTTTCAAATCTAACTTCCTTAGCGTAATGCTCCCAGCAGATGATAGTAGCTGATCTACGTCTTTATTTGGGGGGCAAATAACTGTGAATCCAGATAATGTATCAATACATTTGAATAGTGGTATTTCCAGATCAGTAAATATGCATTGCACTACTTCTTGTGGTGATCTTTTCCTTCCATTGAGTATGAGTTTAAGGGGAAGCCTTTCGAAGTCCGGTGGGTCCATCTTCCCTGGGAGTCATTCCCTCTTGGAAGAGAGGGGTTCTTCTGTCGATCTTCAGCTGTGGAGAATTTACCCAGTCTCCGTTAGTGGGAGGAGCCCCTATATTTGCCCTAGTTCTATCTCGCCTACCTTCTAACTTTCGCACTCTCCTTGGTCGACCCTACCTATCTGGTCCTAGCTCTAACAGTGGTTCACAGTTGTGTTCTGGCTCGTGACCGAGAATCTGCCCCCCTTTTCTGTTCCCTTAAGAGGGGCTCCTGCAGGGACCAAGATATGTATTGCTAGTGAGAAGTAAGTTTGGAGTAAGAAGTATGAATAAAGAGTCATGAATTTATAATAAGGAAGAGCAACCCCTTCGGGGGGGTGCGGTGCCACTTCGCTCAAGAGGAACAGGATGATTCTCCAATCAGCCCCAGGAGCGCATATATTTAATCTTAGAGGTTTTCTTGAGAAAGGTGTTTTTAGGTCCTCCTGAAACTTTTCCTCCTTTACCTGAGTTAGCCTTTACCAGTTTTCAGCGAGAGAGCAAGCGTACAGACTGAGTAAATCCCTGAAAAGAAAACTGATTTTAAGGGATATTTATTCCTCCTCGCTTAAATGTTATGTCAAGGGAACAGGCCACTCCTGGGTAAGCGGGATTTAAAAAAAAACTTTAATGTTCGATTCCAACCCGTAGTTTGGATGTTGATAGCTGGCCTTTCTCCATTAATTAATATGGTGATTTCGCCGCTTGGATAGCCGTCAAAATACTTACGTCAAGCTTGGTAAAGCAGATACAGGATAAGGACGGATAACCATTAGCCATTACTTATTCACGGAAGAGCTCATACACTAAGAACAAAGAAAAAGACGTTATTGGCAACTGAAGAAACACTCATCGCCTTACATCTTAACTTTCCTAATTCTTATTTTCATCTATCGACTCACACACCGTTTCGCCTCCCAAACCAAAAATCCTCCCTTCAGGGAGGTACTGGAAAAAGAGAACCAAATACTTTTACCCCAGTTAATATTTAATAATATGACTGCCTAACTCCCCTCGCCCCTGGGTCAAGTGCCCTCGGTGATAAAATCTGTCACCACGACCTCCTCCCAACTATGCAAGGCAGTAGTAGCTTCTTCATAATTGGGGGTACAGGTAGGGAAGTTTGAGGAAACCCGGACAATGGGCTGGGCTGCAATCTCTGCAGGGGAATATAACAACTCCGACTGTGGGGGCCCCCAAGACTACTGAGAGGGACACAACCGTCTCAGTGTATGGTAGGAAGCAACCGCGGTTTTTTAAATTCCCCCGAGGAGGCGGCATCCCCAGTTAGCGTTGGCTGATTCCGCGTTGGCTTCTAAGGTGGTCAGTATAGCTTTATTTCCCTCTTTTCTTTTGACCGTGGTGTTATTAACCAATATATCCCTGGTTAAGCTGATTTTATGCACAGTTTCCATATTATTTTGAGGGGCTCCATGTTGCAGATGCATTGTCAAACGCCTCGAAAGTGTGGTGGTAGTCATACCAACATATTTTGATTTGTTTTGAAGCTTACAGTCTTCATTCGGGTAAGTAAACTCGTAAACTATGTGCATAGACTTCAGGATAGAGGAGTTTTGGCAGATGTTGTTTTTCATAATGAGATTGTATAGCCTAAAATTTATTTATTATGCTGTTTGATGGCCCCGGGAACCCTGAACGCACGATGTGCCAAGTTCGGATATACTCGAACCAACGGTATAGGCTTGAATACTCTTCCGGATAGGAACATCGTCCAGAGACTGGGCCCCGACTTTCTGACCTTCATCACGGAAAGGTGCGCCACCAAGCCGGACATCTGCTTGACCAACTTCCTCTTACCCTTTAATTATCAAATGAGCCCTGAGGTGATACCTTATAGCGACCATATATGGATTGACCTTTATATCAACGTTAATCCTATATTGATACCATCACATACCAAAAAGAATTACTGCACGGCGAATTGGGATAATTACAAGCGATTTCTAAGAAATTACATCCCAGCAAGCCTCGACGAAGCGACGCTTGAGGAATTAGACGAAGAAATGGAGCGGCTAGAGCCCCAGATGAGGCTGACAGAGAGTCAATTCCCCGAACTGCATACATAAAGATTTCTGCATACAAATGGACCAATCGTATGAAAGATTTATACCGTGAGTTGAAAGGATTGTATCAAATGAGCGTCATCATGGGTACATACCGTGAGACAATGTACCGTATGAGAGAAATAAAGGAAGAGCTAAAAATTCTAATTTACGAACAACAAGAAGAGAAATGGAATGAATCTATCGAAGAACTAGATAGCGAAGAATCACCGAAGGAATTCTGGGCGAAAATCAAGAGGATGAGATTAATGGCCCAGAAGAAAAAGATAGAATTAGAAGACGACCATGGTGAAATTAAATCAGAGGAGAATAAAATGGAGGAAATTCTCAGGCAACACTGGGGACAGATTTTCAGAATCAGTGAAGAGGGAAATGAAGACTTCGACATTGATTTTGAAACTCAGATTATAGTTGAGCTGAACAAAATCATTGCAAGTACGCATCTTAACCACCAAGTGAACAGGGAAGAAGGAGAAGAAGAAATAGTGACGCTAGAAGAACTAGAAAGCGCGCTTCTACTACTTTAAGTAAAAAGCGCCAGGACGGTCTGGTTTGAGAAAGTTAAACTTCGTCCAAGCCCCGAGATGCGTGCAGGAATGTTTACTCAACATCTTTAATGCCTGCCTACTTTCCTGACGCATAAAAAACTGAAAAAATGTTATTTATTCCCAAATCTAGAAATCTCCCGACGAGGAAGGTGAGTTATCACCTAATATCCCTTAAAGAAATTGAGGGAGGGAGGGTACTCTTCGAGAAAATCCTAAACAGAAGATTCGTCGAGCACTTGGAGGAAAATTCCTTCTACAACGAACAGCAATACGGCTTCAGAAAGAAGAGAAGCACCGAGATGGCAATACATATCATCACGGAAAAGATTGCTCAAACGAAGAAAAACAGGAGCTATATCAACATAGTAGGCAGGGACGTGTCAAAGGCATTCGATAAAGTACTGCTAAGGAGGATGCAATACAAGATCCTCTAGCTGTGTTTGAGCGCAAAGCTTGAAAAAAATTCTCTGTGATTATGTCATGGAGAGGTCTGGGAAGTCCTCAGGCCTTGAAGAGCGCATTACAAAAGACCTATTATTATTATTATTAGTATAGGGCGCACGGACGGTCCCACTTTTAATCTACAGGCAGGATTGCCTCAAGGCGGGTGCCTCAGTCTAACCTTATACTCGATATATACAGCCGACATCCGAGAGCCAACTCACCTCTCTTGCCTGAATATCCAGTTCGCAGATGACATTAGTCAAATCATAGTTAGTGAATATAGAAACGTGCCTTGGCAAGCTCGAATGACTGCCGAGGAAATAAGAAAAAACAACGTTTATGAATCAAAATGCAAAATCCAAACTAATGGCAACAAATTCAAGATCGTCTCATTAGGAAGATGAAAAACAGCAGATGTGAGAGTGGCCGATACGCGTTATCCGTACACGAATGAGTGCAATGTACTCGGGATGAAGGTCACTTCTAACCGGTACAGGAAGCGCGTCACAGAACAGATACAGAAATCAAATTTGGCAGTCAGAACCCTTTATAACTTCAGAAACCTCAGCCAAAGTAATAAAAGAAAACTGTATATCGCGCTATTCAGATCCACCCTCATATATCCCTCATTATCTATGTTCAGCATCTCAAAAGCAGCAAAAGAAGAGATGCAGAGGATACAAAACCAGTGTATGTATATCATCATTCATCACCAATACACGAAGGAGGGATAGGAGGAAGCAAGTGGATCTGCACAGAGCGGTGGACATCAAGCCGCTCAATACGATCTTAAAGGAAAGAGCGTCAGATATGAAAGAGAAAATTACAACGAATAGCACCGAAGAAATTAGAGCAGAAAACCAACGAGGTCCAACTCACGCAAGATTCCCAAGCAGCGTTAGCAAGCTTGGAGACGAAATTGTCCCGTTATTTGCATAGGAAAAAACTACTGACCAAAACCGACGAAGAAAAGCAACCGATAACGACGAACCAAATCGATTTTACCTCAAAACAAAAGAAGACCACAAATACCTAATGATCACAAGGAAGAATCAAAATGAAGAAAATAAGTAAGTATGAAACACAGAACACACAAAACACGAATACAAAGATTTGAACGCCTTTTAGTAAAATATATATATATATATATATATATATATATATATATATATATATATATATATATAACAACCTTAATAAAACGAACAAAATAAACAAAGAAAGAGATTAGCCTGATCTCCAGGCACCTTTGCAAATCTTGTAACCCTGGGACTTCCTTATTTTCACCACTATTCCTAAACCCCACTATTTTTGTACACGACTATCTCCCACATAGTCACCACTTCCCCACAATACAATACAATATAATACTGGAACATCTGGATATTGATGTTAAATATTCTGAAGTAATAAAGCATTGTAACCCCAAATTTCCCTCTACCTAACCCTTTGGCCATGATTTTAGATATCAACATAAGTTAGAAAGTCTAACTTGAAACTGCAGAACTTTGTGAAGGTGACGCCCTTCCTCACCTTGCAACCGCCTATCCATCTGATTTTGCCGAGTCAAAATGTACCCAACGAAGTAATAAGTGGTTTACTCTCACGGTAGAGGGAAGCAAAAAGCAAAAATAAAGGAGATGACAGCCAATAACGCGTATATTAGAAATACAAAAATAGACTAGAACCTTTCAAGTTATTTAAAGCGTAATAAATTTATGATTGATTTGATTGAGAATCAACTTCGTTCACTGTATTAGTCAGTTAGCCGAAAATAATTATTAAAACTGTTGAGCTGTTTCTGATATTACTCATAGTCGCCGTATTAATAAAAGGCCTCTCATTTGTGTTTAACAAATACCTCTTGGTTAATTTCTGTCTAGCCACGTTTTCATAAAGAAAAAAACATGATACATATTATAACAGATGCTGTAAGTGATCTTTTCTTTTACAGGTTTACCACCATTGTTTGTTTGGAGAGAGATTCGACTTCCTATGCGCCAATTACACAGCATTCGATCAAGCTACTTTTATTTGCCATTTTGCAAATCGTGTAGACTGTGCTAATTCGGAATTATACTTTGATAGGTGAGGATATTGCCTATATTTATTCTATTCCTAACCCTTTCCATGTACAGTTGAATGTTGTCTACTGGGTTAGCTCGCAACAACAAAGAGAGGCTGAGGAGAAGTAAAAAAACCTTCCTTCGATCTCTTTTTCCTTTCGCCTCTTACTAAACAATGCCCGCTAAACTTTTACCCTCTACCGAATTTCGTGATTTGAACTCGGTTGTTCATGAAGCCGCTCTTCTGCAGCGTCACTCCCTCTTTTGCTTTCACAAGGGGAATGCCAGGAGAGCAGGCAGGCGGCCAATAATTGACCGGTCCCAGTGGTTGCGGCTCGATAGGGTCAACCCCCTTAGGTGAGCAAGGTATAACAGGGCCCAGCGGCCTATGCCCCCTCATGTCCTGCTTGCATCCATCACAGTTTAGAGGGGTCAGTGTACCTGCCCCCCTCTATTTCCCGATGGATGTCGGTTCGCTGACATTAGATGATAAAGAAAGAACCTCGAAGGGGATGCATGATGTCTGGGGGTGGAGGGGTCACATTGAGCCCCCGCCCGCTTGATATGGAAATCGTCCATATCAGCCCTAGATGGAGGGATCTTCCAAGGGGTCAAACCGAGGCTCACTGCCAAGCACAGAAAGCGAGTCCGCCCTTATGCAATCTTCTTAGACAGCTAGGGCCCCCGAGGCCTTACAAGGAGAGGAGGGATCTACTCCTCCTGTTGGTGACCCTGTGACAGCCAAGACCTTCTACATTTAAGAGAAGGGTCTTGTTGAGGCCGGTCCATCTGGCCTAGGGGCTCATGCCGGCAGAAGAGAGAAACTGGTTCGTTCCCCTCTCCTGAAAAGAAACAGAAAAAAAACAAAAAAGACTGTGAGCTACTCTCCCTCCATGCAAATCACGGAAACAGACCGGTCCGCAGCCATTTCTCTTAGCGACCAAGCCAAGATCAGCACGTCCGGCTCATGTGCTTCCAGGGTGGGGAGTCCCTGACTAAGACGAAAATTACAAGCGTGTAGAGCAGAACCTCGATTAAGCAATGGTCCCTCATTCAGAGGTTACTTGGCGTTTTCGAGCCAGCTGGCTTCAGACGCTTCCTCGTCATTGATCACACTGATGACAGCATGTTGGCCAAAGGCAACATGATCCATCAAAGAAGAGCACTAGCTAGAGGGATTAGTAGGCACCCGAAGGTGACCCGTTTCTCGGACAGGAGCCTTCTGGCGAAAGCGTCGAATCCCTCGGAGGCAGCCAGGATTAGTGCCCTTCGGACACTTGATGGCCCACCGGTGAGTGTGATGCCGCACTCTTCCATGAACTTCGTGTAAGGAGTGTTTTATGCGAGAGAACTCGTGGACTACTATATAGATGACATAAAATAAGAGCTGGCCAACCATCGAGTAGTCAAAATATAACGTGTAATGAAAAAATGGGAGGGTCTCGTTCGACTGTGAAAAGCTCCCTGAGTCGGTGTGTGCCGGTTGGTATCGCTATCGCGTGAAGTTATTTGTGACACTGCAGCGGAGGTGCTACTACTGCCACAGCTTCGGCCATACAAATCGCTCCTGTAGTCGTGCAAAGTCGGGGTTACCCAAAGTCTGCGTAAGTTGCTCCTAGGCCGCACACGATAAGTCCAAATCGTGTGTGGGCAAGTGCATCATTTCATAGGGCCGCACCACGATTCTTCGAAGCAATGTGGTGCGTATCTCCTTGAGATACGCATTCTGGCTGTTTAGGCCCTCAGGCATCTCTCATTTTGAGAGGCTAAAGACTAGATCCTGGCGCGCCCGACGCTGCCTGGGACGTATTATGCATCAATGTTAAAAAAGACACCCTCTCTCCCTAGCTCCTCCAGGCCTCAGAGCTCGGTCGTTTCCGCACCTATTCGAAACACTTATGAGAGTTCTACCCACTCAAGGCGCTCTTCTTGTACAGCTAGGGGCACAAAGGGTTCTCACCCAGCCCAAGCTAAAACCAGGGCTCCCTCTTCTTTCCCCAGCGTGACCGTTTCCTGTAAGGCGAAACGGTCGCGTGCCACAACCGAGTCGTTAGACTCACAGGAGGCAACACGCCTGAAGTTGGTCGTCAGGCCATCTTCCGGGGTTACTAAAGCTGACTCCCGAAAGGAGGACAGCAGTAAAGGAGTTTTGGCTCATACGCCCACACCCAGTGCTGGGCTGGGTGACTCGAAAACGGTGGATCCTGCAAAAGAGGAGCCCAACCTGGCCTGATAAGTCCTCGATTGGCCGTATTGTATGGCTAACAGCACCCGGAGATCTGCCTCCGGGAATCGTAAGGCCATTACCCTCAAGTCTTCAGATGGGCTGCAAAAAAAAAAATCCTCAAAAGGGAGAAGCTGCGGAGACTCCTCTCCCTCTGTTTATGCTTAGCTATTTTTTCAGGATTTGATGCTAGGCGCCTGCCCCCTCCTCAACTCCCGTAGGTATAAGGGTTTTCCAACCCCACCAACACGGGATCGGGGCCGAACAGGAGGATACGCCATTTACACCCGGCATAATGTCTCTGTTCTTACTTTGCTTTAGGGCAATAGCAGTGCAGCTCACTTGGACAGGAGGTATAAATTATTTCTTGATACATTTCACCGTAGGCTGATTTGGACTTGGGAGAGTGAAGCCGCACCGTGGCCCATTTACCGAGGCCTTTTCTAACCCTCGGAGATTTGAACGGTCGACAACCCCTCTGGGTAGAACACACGATCAATCTCAGTAGCCAGCTCCTTGCCGATCTGATCGACGAGCTGGTGATAGGAGTCCTAAATGTGGATGAGTTTACGCATCACTGACCGAGATCTACTTCGTTTTTATGCCTTAATCTATCCCTATTCTCTACAGATGCACAGCCTGGTTTGGCGTGTTAGGTAGTCTTCGACCTTCCATGTAGTGATCACTTTCCCATTAAAATATCATTTTCTGGACCGCTGCCACCGTACAGACCCCCCTGATATTGATTGGCGTGGGTTCGGTGGTCTAAATTTCAAGAAATAACTGATTTCACTGTCACAGTCTAGAAATTTAGATCGGTGGTTGAGGCCGTTAAGTTTTTCTCGGGTAACATACTCGCTGTTGGCCTAGTTACTTTTCTCTAAAGGTCTAACCGTTTTGCACGCCCACCGCTTCCATGGTAACAGCCGAGTGTGAGATGACCCTCAAACAAGTGGTATGGCTACATGCTCTCCCCAACAATTTCGCCGAGCTAGGTCTAAGTTCCGGTATTTGTCGAAGCAGGCGGTCGCTCTTCTTGGCGTGTATACTTGTCTTCACTTAATAGAAAAAAAACCCTCTAGCAGTTGCGTAGAACCGAGTCAAATAGATTCGGAGCGAGTTATCGCGGAATCCCCTCCTGTTTTGCAGGAGAATGGGACCGCAATCTCAGAACCCGCATCGGTGTTGGATTCATTTGCGACTGCTTTCTCTGCATTCTCTAACCGGGATGCTGAGAGCATTCAATGTAAGTGACTTCACTTTACATTCAGAGGAGGAGAAACCCTAAACGACATGTTAACATTGAAAGACTTGCGTTCCGCTCTCACTTCGTGCACGCACACAGCCCATTGTTCGCACGATGTTCCGAATGCCATGCTAGGTGAGAGATGCATGGCCTTTTTGTTAGATTTGTTAACAGAATCTGGACAGAGGATATCATCCAAGACTACTGTGCCCTGTTTCGAAACCACTGTAGAGATTTATCTAACCCGGCAGGTTTCCGCCTAATCTCTGTAAACTCCTGCCTTTACAGGCTGATGGAGATTGGTAAATGGTAGTCTAGCCTTTTATCTGGACAATGGATGCTGGCGTGCTGACGGGACTCGGCGCCCCGTTTAGCCTCACCTCCTTCTTTCTGCCCCCCCCCCTCTTCCCCCATCCATCTCTGGGATCTTTTCTTCAGGAGTGGATCCCAGAGAGGCTCTGGCTTTCTCGTGCCGAAGGGGGTCAGCCCTGGGCCCCTTAGGGGACCCATGGTGCTGCTAACAAGACTTTTAACATGCCCTCTTTCTTCCCTCCTCTATTACTCTCTTCCACTGCCCTTTATTTCCCCCTCTTTCTTCCCTCCTCTATTATTCTCTTCCACTGCCCTTTATTTCGCCCTGTTCCTTCACCTATCTAGTGGACCTTATCGATACCCGACCTCTGCTCGTTCAATGAATTGATTCAGAATTGTTTTTTCATGAAGGTGAAAGAGGCTGGGCATCTCCACCACCTTCGTCTACCGAATGCCCAAGGAGAAACCCATCGTTGGCCCCTTTTCTTCGTGCTTAGGAGAACTCGGGCAGCCCCTTAGGGTTATAAAGATGGTGTGGTCGATCCCTATCCATTCTCCAAGAGGAGACACCAGACGTAACTGATTGTATAGTTGCAGTAGTGCCGGGCCCTTGTAGGCCTTCATGGTGGGGAGCCCCGAGGGAGAATGCGAAGTTTTTTTTCTTTTTGCAATGACTAGCTATACACCAAAAACCTCCCCTTCTCGTAAGGGTTCTCGTGCCAAACATTCCTCAGCTCCCCTTTCAGCCTTCCCTCGCTCGTTGGACCCCTATTCCAACGAAGTAGACCCATATCTTGATTATCTTCGCTTTCTTGTCATGAATTCATCATCCGATATCCCACTTGCAAAAGTTGATGTGTTTGACGTCAATGAATCTTTTGAGTCCCACTGTGGTGAATCCCGACGGATGTGGTCAAGAGGAAGTGGTGATGTCGTAGTCGAGGTGTCATCCCACTCTCAACACAACCTTGTGCGAAATCTATCTTCGATAGCTGAAATTCCAATAACTGTCTCGCCCCATCCGCGTCTGAATTTTGTCAAAGGTGTCGTCCGTTCAAACGAACTAAAGGACTACGACCGCACCCCCCTTCAGAGTAAGCTCAGTACCCAACGTGTCACACACGTACACAGGGTAACTAAAACATTAGGCTCCACTAAAGTCCCAACTGCCACACTGATTTTAACATTTGAACGACAAGAACTGCTACAGTATATTAAAGCTGGGTACCTTCGTGTCCCGGTAAGTCCGTACAATGAATTTGGACATGTTGGCCGTGCCTGTCGGCACCCTCGCTCCTGCGTGAATTCCCCATGAGGGGCGCGGCGATTTGCCATCCTGGCTGCCGTGCTGACGGGACTCAGCACCCCGTCCGACCCCAGCTTAGCCTCTTCTACATCCTTCAAAACACTTTTTTCCTCTCTTTTCATACAACCTCTCCCACAACTTTCTCTAGTCAGCCACTAATTTCACAGGGTAGATGCTGACCTTCTTCTCAAGCCAACCAGCCCGAATCGGGGCTGAGGGAAGAGGGGACAATGTTCCCTAACTCCTAAGCTCCGGTTCGGGATGGGGTTTTTTTAACAACCTGCTTCATCCCCACCCATACCTTCCTCACATCCCTTTTCCTCTCCTCTTCACAATCTATCCTTTTACGCCGCGTTCAAAGTGGAACCACCATGCCGATGGACTGCCAGGCCACCAGGCGGGAGGGGTGGTCCGAAATGGCGGCGCCTGGCTCTGCCAGGCCTGTAAGCACCTCTTGCAGTGCAGGGAACTGCAAGAGGTGATGAGCTATTGCGTCCCGTGGATGAAAATAAAAAACAAAACAAATCTCTCCCCATTGCCCCTTGTACATCGACGGAGCCACCCTCGGGCAGCTCCAGCAAAAAAATGGAGGTCCCCCCCCCTGTGCTTGCACAGGGGACCCTCCATATTTCTATAACCGGAGAGGAGGCTTACTCCTCTCCTACGCTTTTGGGTGTAGGGGACTCCCCCTCACCCCCTTTTCTGGAGGTGCTTTCGGGCACCTCCCTATTTCCAGCGGCAGTCCCCTCTTTTCTTTCCAAGGGGACTGGCAAAAAAGCCAGCAGGCAGCCCTTAGCCAGCCGCTTCTCATCAAAGCGGCTCGGTAGGGCAAACCCACTTAGGGGAGAGAGGGAAGCCAGGCCCCTTCGGTCGCTTCCCTAAAAAGACCTGGTGGCAAGGATATTGAACCTTGCCGGGGTTAAGCCTGTGCCTCCCCACAAAAGACTCTTGACGCGGCCAAGGTGACCTGCGATGTCCTGGGAGGGGATAGCCAACTGGAGGCCCCTCCCTTTATAGACATGGTCCTTGAGGAGACCCAGCCTCAGACGGTAGGGCCTTTCATGGTGGTGAATCCGGGCTCGGCGCCAAGCACCGAACCCGAATCCGCCCCTATGCAAGGTCCCCCTCAAACGGCTGAGGGCTCCGAGGCAGTACAAGGAGGGGAGGGATCTTCTCCGACAGGTGCCCCTACAACTACCAGGACTTTCTCTATTTCGGAGAGGGACCTGGCTGAGGCCGGCCCATCTGGCATGGGGGCTTCTGCCGGTTTATTCCTCGCCCTCCTCTCCAAAAAATAAAAAGACAAAAAAGACAAAAAAAACTCGGGGCTCCTCTCCATCCGCGGGGGCTGTGGGGACGGATTGGTCTGCTGCCACTTTGGTAGGCGACCAAGCCAAGATCGGCACTTCCGGCCCCTCTACGCCCCCCGTATGCGAAGCCCCTGACTAAGACTCAGACCAAGAGTGCACAGGGCGGAGCCTCAATGACTTCGGGGCCCCTCATTCAGAGGTTACCTGGAATTTTCAAGCCCACTGGCTTCAAGCGCTTCCTCGTTATTCGCTCCACTGATGGCACCATGTTTTCCAAGGGCAACATGATCCATCAAAGAAGAGAATTAGCTAGTGCAATTGGTAGAGAGCCGAAGGTGACCCGTTTCTCGGACAGGAGGCTTCTGGCGAATGCGGCGAATCCCGCCGGGGCGGCCAAGATAAGTGCTCTTCGGACACTTCATGGCACCCCGCTGAGTGTGACGCCGCACTCTACCATGAACTTTGTAAAATGAGTAGTTTATGAGAGGGAACTCGTTGACTACCCTATTGAGGACATCACCCTAGAGCTTGCCGACCAAGGGGCGGTCAAGGTCGAACGTGTGATGAGAAAACAGGGAGGGGCCTTGAGACCCACCTCTACACTCTTTGTCACGTTTGACTGTGACAAGCTCCCTAAGTCGGTGCGTGCCGGTTGGTACCGCTACCGCGTGAAGGCATTCGTGCCACTTCCGCGGCGGTGCTATTACTGTCACCGCTTCGGTCATACGAATCGCTTATGTAGACGTGCAAAGTCGGTGTCACCCGAAGTCTGTGTAAATTGCTCCAAGGTCGCACACGCAAAGTCCAAATCGTGTGTGGCCAAGTGTGTCAATTGCGGAGAGCCACACCCCGCTTCTTCGAAGCAATGGGGTGCATATCTCCTTGAGAAAAAATCCTGGCCATTCAGGCCCAGGATCGACTCTCATTCCGCGAGGCTAAGGACTTGGTCCTGGTGCGCCCGGCTTTGCCTGGGACGTCATATGCCTCAATAGATACAAAGGCACCCTCTGCTCCTGGCCCATCCCAGGCCAACGAGCACGGTTGTTTCCGCGCCCATTCTGAGCCCTTCTGCGGGCTCTATCCAACCTGGGCGCTCCCCTGGTGAAGCTGGCGGCAAAAGGGGTTCATACCCAGCCCCGGCTAAAACCAGGGCTTCCCCCTCTTCCTCCAGCGTGACCGTTTCCCGTAAGGCGAAACGGCCACGCGCCTCCACCGAGTCGTTAGACTTACAGGAGGCCATACCCCTGAAGTTGGTCGCTAGGCCATCTTCAGGGGTTGCTAAAGCTGTCCCCCGAAAGGAAGACAGCAACAAAGGAGCTTCGGCTCTTTCGCCCACGCCCCGAGGTGGAGCGAATGGATTGCAGACCGTGGTTCCTTGAAAAGAGGGCCCTCCGCCTCCAATGCCGCAACACCCACCTAAGGTTTCGAGGTGGAGGGAGAAAAAGACTCGCATGGCGAGCACAACCTCCCCCAATAAGTCCTCGAAGGCGACAGCGCCTTGCGCGCTTTGTCCGGCCAACAGCGCCCGGGGTTCTGCCCCAGGGAAGCATATGGCCATTCCCGTGAGGGTCTTCAGTTCGAGGAGGGCCCCCGCGTCTCCTCCGAGCTAGGCCTGGAGGGCATATTCCTTCAATGGAATTGCCGTGGACTCCGGACCAACTGGGAGGAGCTGCGGAGGCTCGTCTCGTCCTATGCTAGGTGCGTGCTCCCTGCCTGCCCACCCGGGGTATAAGGGTCTTGCGACCCCACCACCGCGGGATGCCCGGCTGAGGGATGCGCGGTTTACACTCGGCATGATGTCTCCGTTCTTCCTTTCTCTTTAGATACCTCCTTTCAGGCAGTGGCTGTGCAGCTGCACCTGGATAGGAGGTATACTATCATTTCTCAGTACATTCCACCGTCAGCTGACTTCGACCAAGGGGACTTTCTCCACGTCGTGGCACGGTTGCCGAAGCCCTATCTCTTGCTTGGAGATTTGAACGGCAGGCATCCTCTCTTGGGAGATTACTCGATAAATGGGTGTCCTAAACGTGGATGAATTTACGCATTACTCTCCGAGAACCGCTTCATTTTCTTGCCTTGACCTATCTTTGTGCTCTTCGGATGCACAGCCTGATTTTGATTGGGGGGTGGTCGATGACTTCCATGGTAGTTATCACTTTCCCATTCAAATATCATTTTCAGGGCAACTGCTGCCTGAGAGACCACCTCGGTGGTGCTTGGCGTGGGCGCGGTGGCCTGCATTTTAGGAAATGACTGAATTCTCTATCACAGTCGAGGAGTTTAGGTCGGTAGATGAGGCCGTTGAGTTCTTCTCCAACAACCTGAACGCCGTGGGCCTGAATACTAGTTCTAGGACGTCTGGCCGTTTTGCACGCCCACCACTCCCATGGTGGTCGGCCGAGTGTGAGACGGCCCTCAAACAGAAGCGTTATGCCTACATGTGCTATAAGCGCCACCCGAACGATTTCACTGTCGCTGAATTTCGTCGGGCTAAAGCTAGGTTACGGTATATTTCGAAGCACGCCCGCCGCTCTTCTTGACGGGCATACGTGTCTTCACTTAACGGGAAGACCCCTTCAGCTGAGGTGTGGAAGCGAGTCAAAAGGATTTGGGGCAAGTTCTCGCAGGACCCCCCTCCCGTTCTCCAGGAGAATGAGACCGCATTCTCGGACCCCGCGTCTGTGGCGGAATCCTTAGCGACCGCTTTTTCCGCATTCTCTAGCCAGGATGCTGCTCCGCCAGCATTCAATGCACGTCGTCATTTCGTGGAAGGCCGCCGGCTGGACTTTACCTCCAGAGGCGGAGAACCCTTCAACGACAAGTTTACTGTGAGTGAGTTGTGTTCCGCTCTCGCTTAGTGCGCGGACACCGCCGATGGTCTTGACGATGTCCCGTACGCCATGCTTCGACACCTGGGTGAGCGAGGCATGGCCTTTCTGTTAGAATTGTTCAACAGGATCTGGCTGGAAGGTCTTCTCGCAGACTCCTGGCGAATCGCTACTGTGCTCGCCTTTCGCAAACCGGGGAGAGATTACTCTACTCTGACTGGTTTCCGCCCAATCTCTCTAACCTCTTGCGTGTGCAAGTTGATGGAGAAATTGGTAAATGTTAGATTAGCCTTTTTCCTGGATAGCGGAGGCCATCTGTCTTCCGCACAGTGCGGCTTCCGCAAGTTCCACTCCACGTCGGATGCTCTGCTCCGACTGCAAAATGCCGTCTGCGAGGCCTTCCTTCGTAGACAGAACTACGCCACGGTGTTTTTCGATCTGGAGAAGGCCTATGATACCGCATGGCGATACGGTATCATGGAGACTCTCCACACGATGGGGGCGAGGGGACGCCTCCCAATGTTTATATCTGAATTTTTGCGAGATCGTCGATTCCGCGTAAGGGTGGGGGGAGCCCTTTCCAGCCCAAAGGAACAGGAAGAGGGTTTCACGCAGGTAGGTGTCCTCAGTGTCACACTCTTTGCCCTGAGCATCAACGGCATCACCTCGGTGCTGCCGGAAGATGTTCTTGCTACGCTCTACGTCGAAGACCTTTCGATCTATTTTGGCGCGGCCCAGATGCCAACTCTGGAGCGTCGACTCCAACAGGCATTGAACCGTGTCTCTCGCTATGCCGAAGCACACAGGTTTTGGATTTCTTTGACCAAGACTAAGGTGGTGCACTTCTGCCGTCATCCATGGCTCCACCCCGATCCAGATTTGTTTCTTAATGGGGTGCGTCTGGATATGGTTGAGTCGCACCGTTTACTTGGTCTTGTATTTGACCGACGCCTCACCTGGGAGGCTCATACTCGCAGCCTTAGGGTCTCTTGTACCCGCGCCATGGACATTCTCCGTTCCGTGACGTTCAGCGCTTGGGGCGCTGATAGGTCTACTGCCTTACTTTTTTTATCGATCCTTTGTTCGTTTGAAGCTCGACTACGGATGCGAGTTTTATGCATCCGCAGCCGAGCGTTTATTACGGAAGGTGGATTCGATCCACCACACCGGCCTTCGCCTTTCGACCGGTGCCTTCCGCACTTTCCCCATTGAGAGCCTGTTGGTCAATGCTGGGGAGATGCCACTCGCTCTGCGCCGCGTGCAGTGCATCACTCGCCTATACGCGCGAGCCCAGCGCCTCCCTCAGTCGCCAACAGCTCTCACTGCATCCGCAGCTGATCTGGATGGTGCTTATGCCGCCGAGAGACGCCAGTCATACCCTAAGGCCAGGAAACTCCTTCAAAGGGGTAGATATAGCTCTCGGGCCGGTGGCGCCCCTGGTTCTGCCCAGGACGCCACCCTAGAGGGTACCACAATTGGCTATTTGTCGCCACGCATCTGCTCCCAAAGCTTGTACTGCCCCGGGAGTATTGCTTTTGACCTTTTTGGAGCACACATCGTGTCACGCTGGTACCGTGCCAGTGTATACGGATGGGGTCGGCTTCCACGCCGTATCTCCTCTGTTTGAAGTCAGCAGGGCTCTACCAGGCGCTGCGTCTGTCTTCACGGCCGAGCTGGTGGCAATACACCACTCGGTACGGAAGATTATGCGACGTGTCTGGTTCGGAGACCGGATTGTGATCTATAGCGACTCACAAAGCGCCCTAAGTTCTGCCGTGGCATTGGAATCTCCGCATTCCCTGGTTCGCGAAATCCATGACGCCACGGTTTTGGCGAACCGGGCAGATTTCGAGATTATCTTCTAATGGGTTCCTGGGCATGTAAGAATTCCGGGGAATGAGCGCGCCGATGAATGCGCCAAAGAGTCCGCGAGGACTTTGCGACCGGACCAGCGTTTTGCTCTTCCTCACACCGACTACATGGCAGGAATACAGGCAGCTCTTCGAACTGCTTGGCAAAGAAGATGGGAGACGGTCGAAGGGAACTCAAAGTTGCGTCCCATTGCGCCCCATTGCGCCCCGACTGTTTCCATGGACCTATCCCCCAATGCCGCGGCGGCTTTAGGTTGCTTTCTGTCGTCTCCGAATCGGGCACACTCGTGTGACGCATCGCTATTAGATGGAGCGCTCGCCTGTGCCCTATTGCAACGACTGCGTCGTCCCCCAGACTGTTCGGCACATTCTTTTCGAATGTCCCAGTCTGGGTGATCTTCGCGCACGACAACTGTCCCGGCACCGGGATGGACGGGGTCGCTACCGCCTGTCCCTTGTACTCGGGATGAGTGCGTGCACATCGACTGGTGGACTTTTTTACTTTTGGGGGGGAGGCCGGCCTTCTCCCTATTATTTAAGCAGGGTTTGTGTTTTTTTGTTTTGTTTTTTGCATTTGTTTCTTTTTGTCCTTTAGGTTGCACGCTCCTGCGCCGGGGAGACCTCCCCCGACGCAGGAGCTTGCTTTCTTTCCCCCATTTGGGGTGTTTTTTCCGTTTCTTTAATTTTATTTTAAAGTAGCCTAGAACTAGGTCAGTATTAATACGGCGATTAATGCCCATGTAGGCAGTCGCCAGATGAGCTCTTAAAAAAAAAAAAAATCCTTCGTGAATTGTAGCTCTGACTACTCTGGCCCTGAATGCACCAAAACACCCCGCTGTGCCAACTGCGGAGGTACCCACAGTGCTGCGTCAAAACTCTACTCGATATTTTTATATGAAAAGGAAGTGCTCGCTTTGCGCGACTCCCTACGTCTAGATATAAGAGAGGCCCGCCAGCGTGCCCGAGCACAAACTTCCCCACTCGGCCGGCTCTTATCTGACGTTTTAAGTGACGCTGAACGAAACCGACCATCACGCTCGAGTTCCGACCAGCCTGAAGCACATCATCCTACATCTACTCACTTCGGCAGAAACATTCAGAATATGCAGTCGAAGCACCGCTCTCACACCGAAATAACCAATGTAGCCCCCCCTCTCTCCAGCAGCTCTAGCTCGGAGAGACTCTCAGGGTGATACACTTGAAGACCTCAGATGCTATTTGAAAGAATCCTCAACATCGACCAGTGAAGGTTCATCCACCCGGCCCCCGAGACCAAAAACCCAGGGGTAAGAGGAAGGATTCCTCACCTGTGTCATCGACCACCAATAAGTGGGCATCCTCTGTAGATGACTCGGCCGAACCCCGAGAATCTTCAATGTACTCCTCTCCTATGGTTGAACATTCTATGCCCTTAAGTCCGTCCCGCCCTTCACAGGACTTAGGCCCCATCCTGATCCAAACGATGGCAGATATGCATCCATCTCCACACACCTCGCTCAGATCACCTGTTCGTTCCGCTCACCCTTCAACCCAAGATCCGATGGAAGCAGTTGATACTCCAACATCACTAAACGTGGCGGTTGGACCAACTCTCCAGACACCGAAAATACCCTCGACCCATGAATCCGGATCTACCGGCCGAAAATCCCTTCTTGATCTTCCTTTTTCGCTAGGTTGCGAGCCCGAATTACAATCAAAGGCCTCAGTCGGTTCTTCAAAACCTACGAAAAAAACCCAGTTACTGCTCTATCTAGGATCTCTTCCCTTGCAAAATCAGGCTCCTCAAAATCAGCTCTCCGTCTCCCAAGCTCTTTGGGACGAACCTTAAATACAACATCGGCCTCAAAACAGAAAAAGATATCCACATTGGCATCTAATCGTCACACATAATATCTTCCATTTTACAATAGAATTGTCAAGGAGTTCTTCCAAAGTGGGGAGAACTCAAAATTCTTTTGACGACTATCCACCCCACTGTTATTTGTCTTCAGGAGAATAAACTGAGTATACGGCCCTTTCCGCCGGTACTCGGCTTTCTCACTTTCAACTCTATTGCTTCTGCTGGGAGCCCCTATCATGGGGGGTGTCAATCATGGTATCTTCATCCCACCATGTTTCTCCCATCTCCCTACATACTCCCCTCCAAGCTGTTGCCGTGAGGGTTTTTCTTACTAAGCTTTTTACCGTTTGCTCTATTTACCTACCCCCTTGTTTATCATTGTCAAGATCCGACCTTTTAGAGCTTATAGACTAGTTGCCCTCCCCATTAGTATTCCTAGGAGATTTTAACGCCCGTCACCCATACTGGGGTGACATCACTCGAAATGCCAAAGGCAGTGTTTTAGAGTCTCTTTTATTATCTGACCTTCTTTGTGTTTTAAATACTGGCGATTTTACCTCTTATCATGTCCAGACAGACTCTTTTTAGCTGTGTTGACCTGTCTGTTTGTTTTTCCTGATTGCTTCACGGAATTTAGATGGTCAATTCTTGACGATCTCCATGGGAGTGACCACCTCCCTATTGTCTTGTAGGCCCTTCAAGTTAGCCTTCATACAACCATGCCCCCTTAAGTGGGACTTAGGTCATGCAGATTGGGAAGGTTTCCAAGAGGCGTACTTCACAATTGCATCCTTGGGGACCTTCAATGGAGTGGACGCGGCAGTAGAATACTTTATATCGACTATCTACAATGCAGCAACACAGACCATCCCACGGAGGCGACCTGTCACGGGCCGCTCAACCGTGCCCTGGTGGACCTCGACGTGTGCAACAGCTATCAAAAATTACAAGTTAGCCCATGCCCGATTCTGAAAGAACCCAACTTTGTGCAACAATGTCGACCGAAACCAAGCTCGTGCGCCTCTCCAAAGAACCCTTCGTCAGGCTCGCCGAAATTCATGGCGCCGTTACGTTTCATAAATTTCCTCTATGACACCTACTGCTAAGATCTGGAAGAGGATTAATAAGATCAGATGCCGTTATGCTAATCATCATACCCCCACACTCAACTTAGACGGTTCCTTGGAGAATGACGGCCTGGTGGTCTGCAATGCTTTTGCTGACCCTTTCCGCGCCGTCAACAGTGTCAGCCGTTACGATAAGGCTTTTCAATCCTACAAATCAAAGGAAGAATCTCATTCTCTTAACTTCACAACAAAATCTAACCTTCCGTATAACTCTCTATTCAGCATCCATGAGCTGCGTAGCGCTTTGTCACTTTGCAGATCTACTTCCCCTGGCCTTGACGAGATAAATTTCGATATGATTTAGCACCTACATCCACATTATACTCTATTCTTACTTAATTTGTACAACCTTATATGGGTGAAGGGTTTTTACCCCTTATCATGGCGCATTGGGATCATCCTTCCCTTTGTCAAACCGGGCAGGGACGGGTTGAATGCAGATTACATATCGCCTAAACTGGTTCCTAGAAACTAATCACCTTCTCTCTCCATTTCAATGTGGCTTCCGCAAAGGCCATAGTACCCTTGACATACTAGGACGCTTCGAGGGATTGGTCCGTAAAGCTTTCTCATTAAAGCACCGAGTCCTTGCTATATATTTCGATATTGAGAAAGCTTACGACACAACATGGAGATACGGAATCTTGAAGCAGTTATACGTCTGGGGGGGATGAGAGGCGTTTTACCTTCATTTATTCAACGTTTTTTAGCATCTTGATCCTTCGAGGTACGTGTTGGAGACGCATACTCTGATCTGCAACCCCAAGAGGAGGGAGTTCCTCCTGGCAGTGTTTTAAGTGTCTTATGTTTTATAATTGCCATCAATGATATTATTTCGTCTATCCCAGAGGGTGTATCGGCAACTCTATGAGCCCATGATTTAGCACTATACTTTTCCTCACCTCGCCTTCCATCAGCAGCGCGTCGGCTACAACTGGCGGTCGATGCTGTATCCTAAAGAGCACAACTTAAGGGATTGCGCTTTTCCACGAACAAAACCAAAGCAATGTATTTCCACCGAGGCATAGGGGTTCTTGTTCCGCCATCTATCTCCCTACAAGGTGAAGATATAGAGTTTGTCTCCGAGTTTCGGTTCCTTGGCGTAACTCTAGAACCAAAGTTATCCTGGCTACCACACCTACGCCGACTTCGAACAGGCTGGTTGCGGGCTTTAGACATTTTGAAAGTCCTCTCACACACTTCGTGGGGCATGAACCGACAAACATTGTGGACATTATACACAGCCCTCGTCCAATCCAAATTGGATTATGGCTGTCAAATTTACTCATCGGCTTCCCCTTCAGCCTTAAAATGCTGAACCCCATTCGAAACCTCGGAGTTCGCCTTTCTAGTGAAGCCTTCCGTACTTCTCCTGTCAACAGCCTTTACTGCGAGAATGGGGTACTCCCTTCGCCCTACCATAGACTTCAAATCTGCATGCAATACCTCTGCCGAGTACAGCAAGCCCCTGTATCAGAGGTATACAGATGCCTGTATGCTGCCGAATCAACGGCGGCATATGATAAGTTGCCATCTTTACCCCGCCCCTTGAACCTTCGCATAGGAGATCATCTCTCTAACCTGGGTGCTCCAAGGGTCCTTACACTTCCATCCTTACTAACCTCTATGGCAAGCTCCTCTCCCCGCAGTATATACCAACATGTGGAGCCTGGAGAAGTCTTCCATGGACCCTTGCATCATTAAAAGCCTGTTCTTAGAGCATTCGATCTCCCACAAACAATGCTGCCCACTATACACGGATGGCTCTAAGTCAGACGGTGGCGTGGGCGCCGCAGCCATCTAACAAGGAGGAGAATTCCTAACTCTATCTTTGCCGCCAGCAGCATCCATTTTTACCGCTGAACTTTCTGCATTCATTTTAGCCTTTAGACTCATCCAAATTTTACCCTTTAGTGATTTTGTCATTTTTTCCGACTCAAACAGTGTTTTACAGTCAATTAAATTTGCAACTGGCTGATCCAAATGCATCCCGATATAGAATTATTTTTTGCTGGGTCCCTGGGCATGTGGGGGTCCTGGGCAACGAGAAGGCTGATCGGCTGGCCCGCTCAGCACATTCTGTGTCCCCTGAGAACTCGGCTCTGCCTTTTAGGGCCTACTTTCCTTCAATAAGAAAATATATTTTGCAACTGTAGCGGAATTTTTGGGATGACTGTTCATCATCCAAACTATATAAAATTAAAAATTCTATTTGCTATTGGCCCTCGAGTCGTCATAGAATGCGGTCGTTGGAGGTGGCCCTTTGTCGAGTTCGCATTGGCCACACGAGACTTACTCACGGCCATCTTGTTTCGGGTGATGCTCATATCAGCCCTTGCTGTCGTTTTTGCCGTGGGGACCACTTGGTTTCCCACCTTTTATTGGATTGTAGTCATTTTACCATTCTCTGGTTGTCCTGTTTCCCGACCCTTTTAACTATTCCTCAACACACCCGTCTTCGATTCATATTGGTGGAATCTTTTAACGCGTCGTTTTTTTTTAATTTTTGTCACAAAGTGGTCTCCTCCACCCTTTTATAGATCATATCTCTCGTTTCACCCTAGCTGCCATATAGAATCCACTTGGATTGGGCATCAACCCACTGGTTCCTTACCTTAAACTTCCTTCTTTCTGTCAGCCTAGGTTTTTACCCCACTTCCTTACTTCCCCTTCAACCTCTCCCAAAACTCTCTCTGGTCGACCTTTAATTTCACAAGGTTGACGCCGACCAGCTTCATCTCACTTAACTTCCCTGATCAGGGAAGAAGGGTAAGGGGACAAATTTCCCTCAGCCCTGTGCTCGGGCTTTGGGTGGTTGGTTTTTAACAACCTGCTTAATCCCTACCTACCCCTTCCTCACATACCCTTTCTTCCTACTTTCTCTGTATATCAATTTTACGCCATGCCTAGGGGAAGATTTACTCCTCTCCAATGCATGTGGGTACAAGGACTCCCCCTCACCCCCTTCTCTGGAGTCGCCCCCACATTTTCAGGCGACAGTCCCCCCCTTTGCTTTACAAGGGGACTGCCAAAAAAGCGCGCACGTGGCCCAAAATTGACCGGTTCGATAGGGCCAACCCCCTTAAGGGGGCAAGGGATAGCATGGCCCGCCGGCCCGTGCCCCCTAATGTCCTCAGTGGGTGCATGCCAGCTTGCAGGGGGCCAATATAACTGCCCCCTTCTCTTCCCAGACGGATGCCGGTTCGAAGGCCCAAGAAAAGAAAAAAAGGTACCGCGAATGGGAACCGTGATGTCTTGGACGGGGGAAGCATATGGCGACAGAGAGGACCTTATTTCAAATTAACATGGTCCCTGAGTGACCCCGCCCCAGACAGTAGGATCTTTCAAGGGGGCGAATCCGGGCTCGGTGCCAAGCACAGAACCCATGTACACCCCTATGCAAGCTGCTCCTGAGACTGCTCGGATCAGCGACGCCTCACAAGGAGAGGAGGGATTTCCGCCCCCCTGCTGGTGCACCTATGACCACCAAGACCTCTATTTCAGAGAAGGATCTTGCTGAGTCTGGTCCATCTGGCCTAGGTGCTCCTGCCAGAGGAGGGGAGAATTTGGATCATTCCACGCCCTCCTCTCCTAAAAAGAAGAAAAATTGAAAAATGACGAAAAGACTCGTGGCTCCTCTCCCTCCGCGGGAGACAGGGAGACGGTCGAGGCTGCTGCCGTTTTAGTATGCGACCAAGCCAAGATCGGCGCGTCCGGCAAGGTGCTTCCCCGGGTGGCGAGTCCTAGACTAAGAGCAAATGTCGGCAGAGCGGAACCTCGAGTACGTCAGGGCCTCTCATTCAGAGGTTACCTGGCGTTTTCGAGCCCCCTGGGTTCAAACACTTCCTCGTTATTTGCTCCACTCATGTCAACATGTTGGCTAAGGAAAACATGATGCATCAGAAGAGAGCTTTAGCTAGCGTGATTAGTAGAGAGCCGAAGGTGACCTATTTCTCAGAAAGTATCCTTCTGAGCCGACCACGATTAATGCTCGGGCACTTGATGGCACTCCGGTGAGTGTGACGGCGCAATCTACTATGAACTTCTGGAAAGGAGTAGTTTATGCCAGGGAACCCGTGGATTACTCCATAGATGACACCACCTTATGACTGGCGGACCATTAAGCATTCAAGGCCAAACGTGTGATTAGAAAACATGGAAGGGTGTCGAGACCCACCCTTGCACTCTTCGTCACGTTCGACTGTGATAAGCTCCCTGAGTCGGTGTATGCTGGTTGCTATCGTTTCCTCGTGAAAGCGTTCGTGCCACTTCCTCGGAGTTGCTACTACTGTCACCGCTTCGGCAATACTAATCCCTTCAGTAGACGTGCCGCACCCCGCTTCTTCGAAAGTGTGGTGCATATCTCCATAAGAAGGAAATCTTAGCCGTTCAGGCCCAAGATCGTCTCTTATTTCGCGAGGCTAAGGACTTGGTCTTGGCGCGTCCTGCTTTGCCTGGGACGTCTTATTCCTCAATGTTAAGAAAGTCTCTCTGCTCCTGGCCCCTCAAGGTCTAAGATAACAGTCGTTTCTGCACCCATTCGGAACCCTTCTACGGGTTCTACCCACCCCAGGCGCACCCCTGGAAGAGCTGGCAGCATAAAGGGTTCACATCAACCCCTGGCAAAAACCAGGTTTCTCGCTCCTTCCCACAGCGTGACCATTTCCCGTAAGGCAAAACATCCCCAAGGCCCCATCGAGTCTCTGACTCACACGAGACGAAAACCCCTCAAATTGATCATGAGGCCATCTACCGTGGTTCCTAAAGCTGCCCCTAAAAGGAGGACAGCACTTAGGGACCGGCGGCTACTTCGCTCACAATCAGTGGTTGGCTGGGTGTGTTGGAGGCGATGGATCCTCTAAAAGAGGGACCCTCGCCTCCAAAGCCTGGCTAAGGTTTCGAGGCGGAGGGAGGAAAAGTCTCGCATAGCGAGCTCAACCTCCCCCTATAAGTCATCGAAGACGACAGCCCCTTCAGCGCATTGTCCGACCACAGCTCCCGGATTTCTTCCTCCAGGAAGCGTACGGGAATTCCTGTGAGGTTCGTCTCTTCAAAGAAGGCCCTTGCATCTCCTCCGAGCTAGGCCTGAAGGGCATATTCCTTCAATGGAATTGAAGCGGACTCCGGGCCAACGGGGAGGAACTGCGGAGGCTCGTTGCTTACCATTCCCCATTAACTATCTTTTTGCATGAGACCATGCTGGGCACGTGCTGCCTGCCTACCAACCTGAGTATAAGCGTTTTGTGACACCACCACCATGGGATGGGGACGGGCAGGATGATGCAAGATTTACACCCGACATAATGTTTCCATTCTTTTCTTTGCTTTAGATACCTCCTCTCAGACAGTAGCTGTGCAGCTGCACGACTCTGCTCACAAAGCTTGTACAGGCCCGAGTATATACGGATGGGTCCAAGTACCAAGAGGGGCTCGGTTTTCACACCGTATCCGCTCTGTTTGAAGTCAGCGAGGATCTGCGTCTGTCTTCGCGGACGAGCTGGTTGCAATACACCGCTCGGTACGCAATATTAGGCGACGTACCCAGTTTGGAGACCGGATTGTGATTTATAGGGACTCAGAAAGGGCCTCGAGTGCTCTCGAGGCATTGAAATATCCGCATCCCCTGGTTCGCCATATCCGTAACGTCACGGTTATTGTGAGCCTGGCTGATGTCGAGATTATCTTCTGCTGGGTTCCTGTACGTATAAGTATTGAGGGAATGAGCGCGCCGATGGGAGACGGTCGAGGGGAACCTAAAGTTGCGTGGAATTGCGACACGCCTGTTCCCATGGACCTATCTCTCAATGCCGCGTCGGCTTCAGGTTGCTTTCTCTTGTCTGCGAATTGGACACACTCGCGGGACGCACCGCCATTTGATGGAGCGCTCGCCTGAATATCACTTTGGTGCTGCCTCAAGATGTTCTCACTTTGCTCTACGTAGATGACCTTTTGATATATTTTTGAGCTGCCAAAATGCCAAATCTTGAATTTGACTCCAACAGGCATTAAACCGCATCTCTCGATAAGCCGAAGCGCACAGGCTTCGGTTTTCTTGGCCATCACTAAGGTGGTGCACTTCTGCCATCATCCACGGATCCATCCCGACCTAACCTTGTTCCTAAAAGTGGTTCACCTCGAAGTGGTTGATTCGCACCCTTTCCTTGATCTTGTTTTCGACAGATGCCTCACCTGGAACCGTCATATTCGCAGCCTTGTCTCTTGTACCCGCGCCATCGACATTCATCTTTTCGTGAGGTTCAGCGCCTGGGGTGCTGATTGGGCTACCTCCTTACTTTTCTATCTATAATTTGCTCCGTTCGACCTGCCCAAGTTTTATGCATCCGCAGCCGAGCGTCTATCACGGAAGCTGGGCTCAATCCACCACATGCTCAGGGGATGCTACTCGCTCTGCGACGTGCACAGTACAATATTCGCCTGTTCGCGCGAGCCAGGGGCCTCCCTCAGTCGCCAACAGCTCTTACTGCACCAGCAGCATCTCTCAACGGTGCCTATGACGCCGAGAAACTCCAATCATACGCTAATCCCTTTGTGTGTAAGGCTACGAAACTCCGTCGTAGATCTCGGTATAGGTCTGCCCAGGACGCCACCTTTGACTTTTTTTCGTCTCTTCTCTGCTCACAAAGCTTCCATAGCGCCAGGAGTATTGCTTTTGCTCTTTTTGAAGCATGCTCCGTTTCTCGCTGGAACCATGCTAGTGTATACAGATGGCTCCAAGTCCCAAGAGGGAGCCGGTTTCCACGCCGTATCCCCTCTGTTTAAAGTCAGTGAGTCTCTACCAGGCCCTGCGTCTCTCTTCACGGCCGCCCTGATTTAAGTCCTCAGCTCGGTACGAGAGAGACTGCGTCGTGCCCGTTTCGAAGACCGGATTGTAAGGGGGAAGGGAGTGAGATGGAGATATTTTAAGGATTATTTTTGGCGACTGCGACCAAGTGGATAACTCGCAATAATTATATATGCACCCATCAACATGTCTGTGTACCCGAACTCTTCCCGAGAAAAAGCGACAAGCGGTAGTGATCCCCTGCTTCCCAATACCAGGATAGGTAATTTGTGCGAACATCCCCCAGACTAAGAGATTTAACAAAAATGTGTCGAACCCAAGTTATCTAAGAAGATGTCTGTGATAAACAAACAAAACTTTCAAAGTGATTGATGATTCATTTTAAATAAGAGGTAGAACTAGATGGGTTGGTAATTATACCACCCCACCCCCACTGCCCTTGCTTCTAGTAGCATAGATGAATGAACACCCCTTCCAATTACAAAGAAGTTAAGCCACAAGTGATGTGATTAGTCGCGGGATGGAGTATGAATCCGCCTTTACCGAGGCTGACATACATTTTAGTTATCTCTGGTTCAGACCCCACGTTAAACTGTAATTCCTCACTTATTTGGGTGCAGATCGGTGCTAAAACATACACCCATTTTATTTTACTACTACTGCTTATTAATAATAATTTTAAGTTAGGTTTTCTTACTGTATCAAATACTTGTGGTAAATTTAGGGGTTTTGTTTTGCAGAAATGACGCCCTTTATAAGGCCGAGTCTACAACTACGACCACACCTGCCCCTCCTCAAATTAAGATAGTTTACGTGGAAAGACCGGCGCCACGACCAAAGAAACAGCGCCCATCCAAGCCACCCACCTATGATTACTATGACTATTATGAAAACGAAAAACCTGCTCTAGAGTCCACCTCCACTCAACCTGACTACTACTACGACTACTATGAAGATGAGAAAACTACCAAGCCTACGACTACGACAACTACAACCACCCGACGCTCAGTTCGGAAGCGATTACCCAGGCCTCGGTCGAAGAGTCGGGGGCCAAATCATCGTCGGTCTGGCAATAAGCGCCCTCCTCAACATCCTACTAATCAGCCTCCTCTCGATAGCAGCAATCGACCACAGAGAGTTCGTCAACAAGGACAAAATAACCCTAGACGACGGAGGCCAAACAAGAGCCAAGGAGGAAATCAACCTGGAAGAAGGAGAAGGAGAAAGAAGAAAACAACAACTACTACTACAACAACCACGACAGCCCAACCAGAATATTATGACGATTATGAGTACTATGATTACTATTATGATGATCCAGCGTCGGTAACCAGTACAACAAAATCCCCTGCGACGTCTGGTAGGATATCGCTAGAAGAACGAAGGAGAAATCTTCTTAAGTCTCGGAAGTCGAAGCTGCAACAGACCCCTCGGTCTCCTCCACCGGTCGAAGCTACTCCTTCGGCGGCTCAAGAAGCTCGGGTCATCTCTACAGAGGCAGATTATGAATACAATGACCAACCAAATACCAGGAGCCAGACTCGAGGAAGGAGGGGAGAAAGACAAGGTTCTTCTAAGCAAACGCGAAATCGACGCTTACGAAGTCAAATACCTGTACAATAAATTTGATTTTAAATTCTTCATACGTAAGCATTTTGTACAATAGCATATTCCAAGTTTATTATAATAAAATTATATTCTATACATCATTTTAATCTAATAGATTGATTTTTCATTAGATAAATGGGTTCCACAAGAGGACCTACTTCGTTGCTCAATGGGTTCAAAATAAGGAGAGTTGCTTTATTTTTACAAACCCAAACACCTCGATTAATATCTCTCTAAGAACCCATTTTTTAGGCTGGCGGATTGGTACTCGGATTTTTTATATTCCATTCAAATTTTAGAAAATATGTAGAATAATTGTGCATTCTTTCGGAAGATGGTGACGTCATAACGGTGAGTTATGACGTTAAAAATATTTCCACACATATTCTATTAAAGGAAACCATCCAAATCTGTTTACACGTTTTAATTATTGTAAAAAAGTAATGGTGTTACAAAAAGACTAAGTAATTTTTAGAGCTACCTATCATAAACTCTTATTGTATTTTTCAACTTATTTTTACTTACTTGTTTCCTTCCCTACTTCTCTTCAGTGATGTGTTGAGCCACCAAGAACGCCACAACCTTCTCCGGGAGGGTCCAGCGTTCCCTTAGTGATGTGCGTTGTGTGAAAGTGTGAGGTTAAGGAAAGGAGGAGAAGGTGTTTTGTGTCTTCTGGGCGTCTATTGCATCTAGTGCATGTTGGTGTTTGTGCGATCTTTGTTCTGTGTTTGTATTGTTGTAGTCTGGGTGAGTGTTTGTAGTTGGAAAAGGAGTACTGTGTGTTTTCTGAGGAGTGGCTTTGTGGGTTTTGCTAGTTTAGGATACGATTATGCGCAGCTATGCATATTTGTTCGCGAGAGTGGATTGTGGATATATTTTATAAAGGTGTGGATTGGGGATATTATTGATCTTAGCTTGGAAGTAAGGTACTGGGGATAATTTTTCACCTCCATCTCTGGGACCATTTCTTTCTTCAGGGGTTGATCCCAGAGAGGCTCTGGCCTTTTCGTGGCGAGGTGGGCGACCTCTGGAGCCCTTAGGGCCCCCTGGTCCTGCGAACCAGACTTTTAATATAGCCCTCTTTCCCCCGCTATATTTTTTTTACTGCCTTTTATTTCCCCCTTTCCTTTCACTTATATCGTGGCCATGACCGTTACCAAACCTCTACCTGTTTTTTTCGAACTGATTCTGAATTTTTCTTTTATGAAGGTATAGAGAGGTTGGGCATCTCCACCTCCTTCTTTTGCTAATGCCCAAGGAGGAACCCATCATTGGCCCCTTTTCTCCCCGCGTAGGGAAACTCGGGTAGCCTCTTTGGTCTACTAAGATGGTGTGGTGGATACGAATCCATTCTCCAAGAGGACATCCAGACATAACCGAATCAAAAGTTGCAGTAGCGCCAAACCCTTGTAGTCCTCCGTGGTGCGTAGTCCCTAGGGAGAATGTGAAGTTATTTCTATTTGCAATAGCTATCGAGGGGGCCTATGCCGCCGAGAGACACCAGTCATACCCTAAGCCCTTTGGGTTTATGGCTACGAAACTCCTTCGAGAGCTAGGTATAGCTCTCTGGCCGGTCGCGCCCCTGGTTCTGCCCAGGACGCCACCCTGGAGGGTACCACCTTTGGCTATTTGTCGCCACGGCTCTGCTCCCAAAGCTTCTACAGCGACGGGAGTATTGCGTTGAACCTTTTTGTAGCACACCTCGTGTCACGCTGGAACCGTGCCAGTATATACGGATGGCTCCAAGTCCCAAGAGGGGGTCGGCTTCCACGCCGTATCCTCTCTGTTTGAAGTCCACGGAGCTCTGCCAGGCGCTGCGTCTGTCTTTACGGCCGAGCTGGGTGCAATACACCACTCAGTACGGGAGATTATGCGACGTGCCCGGTTCGGAGACCATATTGTGATCTATAGCGACTCACAGAGCGCCCTGAGTGCTTACTGGGCATTGGAATCTCCGCACCCCCTGGTTCGTGATATCCGTTACGCCACGGTTTTGGCAAGCCGGGCAGATATCGAGATTGTCTTCTGCTGGGTTGCTGGACATGTAGGAATTGCGGGGAATGAGGGCGCCAAGGAATCCGCGAGGCTTGGGCGACTGGGACCAGTGTTTTGCTCTTCCTCACTCCGAATACATGGCAGGGATACGGGCAGCTCTCCGGGCTGGTTGTCAAAGAAGATGGGAGACGGTCGAATGGAACCTAAAGTTGCGTTCCCATGGACCTATCCCTCAATGCTGCGAAGGCTTCAGGTTGTTTTCTGCCGTCTCCGAATTGGACACACTCGCGGGACGCACCGCCGTTTGATGGGGCGCTCGCCTGCTCCCTACTGTAAAGACTGCGTTGTTTCCCAGACTTTCAGCACATTCTTGTTGAATAGCTCAGTCTGGGAGATCTTCACGCACGTTACCTGTCCCGGTACCGGGACGAGCAGGGTCGCTACCGCTTATCCCTTGTACTCAGGACGAGTTCGTGAACATCGACCTTTGGACTTCATGACCTTTTGGAGGAGGCCGGCATTCTCCCCTTTATTTTAACTATGTTTTTATTTTTTTTTATTTTTCGTGTAGGGTGCATGTTCCTGCGCCGGGGGGACCTCTCCCCGACGCAGGAGCTTGCTTCCTCCTTGTTACGCTTTTCCCTTATTATTGTTGTTGTTATTGTTTTTCAGTCTTATTTTAAAGTAGCCTAGTGCTAGGCTGTCGTGAGTGCGGCGAATTGTGCCCAAGTGGGTAGTCGCCAGATAGGCTCTAAAAAAACAAAAACAAAAAAAAACACTGGGAGCCAAATGCCCGTCATGAGAGGAAAGACTCCTCACCTGGGTTATCGGCCACCAATAAGGCGGCAGCCTCTGGAGCTGACTAGCTTGAGCCTCGAGAATCTTCAATCGACTCTTCTACTGTTGCTGAATATTCTCTGCCCTCAAACACGTTCTGCTCCTCCGAGGACTTAGGCCGCTTACCAGTCCAAAAGGTAGAGGAAATACACCCAGTTCCTTGTACTTGCCCAGATCGGCTTCTCCACCCACTCACCCTCCTAACCATGATCCGATGGAAGTAGATGATATACCATTCTCACCAGCCGCAGTTGTTGGATCAAACTCTCAGATATCGAAATCGCCCTCGGCCCATGATTCCGGATCCACCGTCCGAAATTTCTTCTCGACTTTCCGTTTCCGCCTGGCTGTGCGCTCGAGTTTGCAGCCCCGTAAGGGATGCGGCGATTTGCCTTCTTGGCTGATGTGCTGACGGGATTCAGTGCCCCGTCCGGTCCCCGCTTAGCCTCTTCTTGTTCTTTCTGAAAGCATGTGTTTTTACCCTAATTGCTCACTCTCTCTACAACCTCTACAACGAGTTCCTCTGGTCGGCCTCACATGGTAGAGGCCGACCAACTTCCTCTCACACAACCATCCCAAATCGGGGCTGAGAAGGGAAGGGACAACGCCCCCTCACCCCTTAGCTCCTGTTTTTTTTTTTGGGGGGGGGGTAACAACCTGCTTTACCCCCACCCTCATCTTCATCACGTCCCCTTTCTCTCTCCTTTCACAGCCTATTAATTTTACGCCGAGCCTAAGGTGAAGCCGCCGTGCTGATGGGCTGCCAGACTACTAAGTGGGAGGAGTGGCCTCAGATGGCGGTAGCTGGCTTTGCGGCTCCGTATTCAGCCCTCGCAGTGCTAAAAAAGAGCCACCATTTCGAATGATGAGAAATTAAAAATTACTCTCCCTCTATTTTCCCCGATACCACCATCGTAGCCGCCTTCGGGCAGCCCCACTGCAGAAAGGAAAGTTCCCTTCCCCTGTACTTGTATAGGGGACCCTCCAAACTTCTTTTACCCGGGAGGAGACTTACTACTCTCCCATGCCTACTGGTTAATGGGACTATCACTCACCCCCTTTTTTGGAGTCGCCCTTGGGCGACTGCTGGTTATTAGCGGCAGTCCTCCCTTTATTTCCAAGGAAAATGCCAAGAAAGCACGCAAGCGGAACAAAATTGACAGCTCCCGGTGGGAGCGCCTCGATAGGGCCAACCCACTCAAGGGGCAAATGATGACAGGGCCCCGTGGGTCAGTGCCCCCTAACGTCCCGCATTCGTGCGTGCGCAGAGTCTAAAAGGGGTCACATTACGTGCCCCCCTCGCCTCTGCGACTGGTGTCCGTTCGCCGGCCAAAGACGATACGAATGGTTTCTCGAATGGGATCGTCATGTCTTTGGGGTGAGTAGCCACATGGAGCCTTCCCCCCCAAAGAGATGCACATAGTCTCTGAGGTGACCTAGCCCCAGACGGTAGAATCTTTCATGGGGTTTCGAGGTGGATTGGGGAAAAGACTCTCATGGCGAGCCCAATCGCCCCCAATAAGTCGTCAAAGACGGCAGCGCCTTCAGCGCATCGTCTGGCCAACGGCGCCCTGAGTTATGCCTCCGGGAAGCGTACGGCCATTCCCGTAAGGGTCTTCTCTTTGAAGAGGGCCACGCATCCCTTTCAGACCTAGGCCTGGAGGGCATATTCCTTCAATAGAATTGCCGCCGACTCCGGGCCACCTGGGAGGAGCTTCGGAAGCTCGGCTCCTCCCGTTCCCCGTTAACTATCATTTTTAAAGGAGGCCATGCTGAGCGCGTGCCCCATGCCCACCATCCCAGATCTGAACTGTAGAAAACCCCTCTAGGGAGACTACTCCATCACCCCCAGGGGTCAGGTCCGTGCCAACATGATCGACGAGCTGGAGATGTGTGTCCTAAATGCGGATGAGTTTACGCATTCTCCGGATGCACAGCCAGATTTAGGGTAAGGGTTGTTGATGACCTCCAAGGGAGTGATCACTTCCCCATACAAATTTCATTTTCTGGGCCACTGCCGCCCGAGACACTGCCAGGTGGTGCTTGCCGCGGGAGCGGTGGTCCTCATTTCAGGAAATGACTGATTTCTCTGTCTCAGTTGAGTAGTTTAGGTCAGTAGATGAGGCCGTTGAGTTCTTCTCTGGCAACCTCATCGCCGTGGGCCCAACTACTATTTCTAGGACGCCTGGCCATTATGCACGCTGATCGCTCACGTGGTGGTTAGCCGAGTATCAGAAGGCCATCAAACAGAAACGTTATGCCTACATGCGCTATAAGCGCCGCCCGCACGACTCCACTGTCGATCAATTTCGTCGAGCTACGTCTAGGTTCGGTATATTTCGAAGCACGGCCGCCGCTCTTTTTGGCGGGCATACGTGTCTTCATGTAACGGGAAGACCCCATCTAGCAGAGGTGCGGAAGAGAGTCAAAAGGATTCAGGAAAAGTTTTCGCGGGACCCACCTCTCGTTATCCAGGAGAATTGGACAGCAATCTCGGACCCCACCCCCGCTTTCTCCGATTCGCTAGCCGTTATGCTGCTCCACCAGCATTCAATGCTTGTCGTAATGTTACGGAACGCCGCCGACTGAACTTTACATCCAGAGGCGGAGAAGCCTTCAACGACAGGTTTAGACTGAGTGGGTAATTCCACTCTCGCTTCGTGCGCGGACACTACCAATAGTCCAAACGATGTCCCGTACGCCATGTTCAACACCTCAGTAAGCGAGGCATGACCTTTCTGTTAGAGTTGTTCAACAGGATCTAGGTAGAGGGTACCCTCCCAGGTTCCTGGCGTATCGCTACTGTGCTAGCTTTTCTCAAACCGGGAAGAGAGCACTCTACACCGGCTGGTTTCCACCCAATCTCTCTAACTTCCTGCGCGTGAAAGATGATGGAGAAATTAGTAAATGTTAGATTAGCCTTTTTCCTGGATAACGGAGGCCATCTCTCTTCGGACGTATGTGGACGTTATCGCGATAATTTATCGGGTTATCGGTTATCCGATACTTCCTGCTGCGTTATCGATTCATCGGTATCGCCGATACTTTTGGTTCCAAACTAGCAATATTCGATAATTTCAGTTTTTGGTTCCAGTTTAGCACAGGAGCGAGCCGCGCGTGCCTTGGAGGCAGAAATTAGTAGGTCTGAGCTGGAGAGGAGGATCCTCAAAACCTATGAGGATATGAATGAGAGCCTTGCCATGTAAGAAACTAAGAAACAATAATCAAATATTCTTAATATTGTATTATAAAATAACGCTATATATAGTCAATAATCAATATTGTATTATAATTTTGGATTTATCGATTTATCGGTTATCACCTTATCTGGCGATAAATTTATCGCCAGTTATCGATTATCGGTTATCACTGATAAGGTTATCGTTATCGATTTATCGGTTATCGCGCCTACCAATGCTTCTGGACAGTGCGTCTTCCCCGACTTCACCTCTACATCGGATACTCTGCTCCGGCTGGAAAATGCCTTCTGCGAAGCCTACCTTCGTAGAGAGCCTTACGCCCCTGTGATTTTAGATCTGAAGAAGTCCTATGATACAGCATGGTGATACGGTATCATGGAGACTCTCCACGATGGGAGCGAGGGGACGCCTCCGGATGTTCATATCTGAATTTCATCGAAATCATAGATTCCGCGCACGGGGGGGGCGGAGCCCTCTCTGGCCTAATGGAGGAGGAAGAGGGTGCTCCTCAGTGTCAGAATTATGGGGGGGGGATATGAATGGTTCTCTTCGTTAGACACCAGATATATTTATATTCCACCTCGTTTTGTGATCCTCTTTGCTATTGCGCTCCCCATGAGATTGTCGCGAAACGTTGATCGTTAAACCGAATTTGGTTGATACGATAACGTTCCGAGAAATTATTACCTCACTCCAAAAGGTAATGATGAATATTATTGGCTGGGCGATGAGCAGAAATTCTGATATGATTTTGCCTTCGAGCAAAATGGTGATGAAAACAAGAAAACCGCAGTTTTATCTATTCATTGGCTTTGGGTAGCAAATGGAGGAGGAGTTCGAATTAGATTGATTATCGATTTCACGAGCTAACTTTGATGATGCTTAAATACAACTGTGAATATTCGTGCTTTGCTACGATGAATGAATAAGACTCTTCTTGATTTAAGATCAGTTGCGTAAATGCTATCTCTTAATGCAAAGTATATGACTTGATTAGTATGACCCGCGAGCGATATGTGAAACTTCTCCTCGAAATATGATTTATCTCGAATAATTTCTCTCCTCCTCGATTTGCTCGTTTTATATTTGGACATATTTACAAACATACATATATAATATATACAATACTTTTGAGAAAATATACTGAAACGGAGAAATTTCGTCAAACGCTTTTTTTCGTCTTCCTTAACAAAATTATAATATTGTGGTTGTAATTTGATGCTCACCGAGTGTCGTTACGATCGAGCTGACCCATTTTAAGGCTACCTTTTGTAACCACAGAATAATTAGTCTCATTCTCAGTTTACCTTTTCACCGCGACTTTGGTCTTTTCGGGAAATAAAAATGGGAACGGTTCTAAAATATCCTGTTACATGTTACAATGTTTCATTTGAGTTTCTTTTTGTTTCGTTTCACACATACAAATTTATTTACATTGGCTGAACGTACACATTACTACTACATGGGTTTGTGTGTGCTCATATTTTGTGCACCACACACTCTTGACCATGAGCATCAACGGCATCACCTCGGGGCTGACAGAAGATGTGCTTAATACACACTACGTGTACGGCCTTTTCGATCTCTTTTAGCGCGCCCCAGATGCAACTCTGGAGCGTCGACTCCAACCAGCATTGCACCGCGTATCTCGCTATGCCGAAGCACACAGGCTTTGGTTTTCCTTGGCCAAGATTAAGCTGGTACACTTCTGCTGCCATCCACGGCTCCACCCTTAACCAAACTTTTGTCTAAAAGGGGTGCGCAGGAAATAGTGGCCCGAGAGTTGGGAGCGAAGGTGAAACTCCGTGTACTTCATTTTGGAGACTAACTTTTCGCAACAGTAGGTGCTGCCAAACATGGCCACCATGCGTTGAACATGCGCAATGTATTTTGGAAAATTGCTAGAATGAAAGACTAGGTCGCGGAAGAAGGACAGCGGAGAAAAGGTGCGGAACATGGCCTTCAGTTCATCATTACACTGTAGCTCCACCAACTCAATCTGCAGGCGGGCAGGGGCGTCGTCCTCGGGGAAGTTAATGGGGGCAGTTACTTATACGAAACGAGAGGAAAATTCCTCCTGCAGAGAGGCGACGAGACTAAGGCAAATGTCCAGGTTAGGCGCAACTTAACCTCGAAGGCGTGGATTTGCGGGTGCATGTCTGTCACGAGAATGTCTTTTCCTCGCCGCTTCATGTTGACGGCGTTCATGTGCGTAGTGATATCCGAGGGCAGGGCCAAGCGAGCGAGCCATCGCGGGTCGAAGAAGTGATCAGCTTGGTGAAGATTGTTTTGATGGAGGAAGGTGGCGATTTCCTGCTGCAGGTCGTGCACACGGGAGAGCAAGGCCCCACGACTCAGCCAGCGGACCTCACAGAAATAGAGCAGGTAGTTGTAGTGCACGTTTACCTCATCCATCACGACCTGGAACTAGCGGTGGTAAAGGCTGCGGAAGAGGATGAAGATGACATCAACGAGGTTCGCAGACTGGGCGGACAGGGACTTGTGGTGGATGATGCAGTGCACCTTTTGGATTGGCTGAGTGTTTCCGGCGGCCTCACAGTGGTGGACTAGCAGCGAAGCGGCGCTCTTATTCTCCCCAATCATCGCCGGGCACCGTCGGTCCTCACGCACACAAGATGGAAGAGGTCCAGGGATTGCTGCTCCACACACTAAAGTAAGGCGTCAAAATGGCTTGCCCAGTGGTGGTGCCGCGGAGCGGGACACACACGCCTCACACATGGGCATTTAATGAGTAGTGATAGGCCCCGCATCGCTCATTCCCCCTCTGTTCGTCCCCCACATCAGTAAGTCATCTTTTGGTCGACTGCCTGCCCCTATCTGCCTTACGTATGGAGTGGTTCCCATCCATTTTACGCGTCCCATGTAACGATAGACTGCGGTCCCTCTTAGCCGAGGGCCCCTCTTTTTCGCATCAATTCCCTACGTGATACTTAATACATTCTGTTTTTTTTCTCTTTTATAGCTTGTAAATATACCTTTTTAATTAACTAGAAGTGTAAATATTAGTAAGGAATGCATGTCATTTATTTATGGCCCCTGGGCCTTCTTTTTATTTTTTTAATCCCTTTATTGATTTTTGTACTTTAGTACCTCATACCCTTTTATGTCCTGCCGCTCCATAATCTTTTTAAATTTTAGTGGCATACACCCGACAGCCTCAAATAATAATATTTATTTTTTGTGTTGTTTTGGCGATTCCGGTGGGGAAGGTTTGTGTTCTGCTTAAGTGTTTGGTTCCTATAATGCCTAGGTGTACTTTAGTGATTAATAAGTTAGTTTCAGAGTGGAGATCTGAGGGTGGTATGTTTTTTCCCATATTGTGATGACTCTGAATGCGTTAATTTTGTAATTTATATCTTATTGAAGTGGGTGATTTTGAGTGTTGGATGCCAGGCCGATGGATGGTAGCTTATAGTGGTTCGTATGAATTGTTTGTATAGTGTGGTGATGGATTCCTTCTGCTGCACAAAGATAGTGTTGGCTAGTGTTTTGAGGACATTAGTTTTTATTGTGGCTTTGTTTATTATCTTGTTTGTTGTGCTTTTAAAGTCATGTGGGTGTCAATCTTGATGTCTATGATGGTGGGGGTTTTGTTCCGGCGGGGAGGGTTGATTCATGGTTGCTGGGGTTGAATAGTGTTATTAATGATTTGACGGAAGATGCTGTCATCCTGTTTTGTGGAGCCATTGTTTCATTGAGTGAGGTTGTGGTATGTCCTGAGTGAAGAGGTTGAAGAGTAAGGAAGAGAGAATACATCCTTGGGGAATTCCCTTGTGTAGTTGTTTAATGTGTGATTTGTGGGCTCTGTATATTATTTGGCCTTGTCTGTCAAATATAAAGTTTGTGAGCCATTTCTCTTCGTTGTTTGTCAAGTCTGTTTTTAGGATCTTATAAGCTAAGCTGTATTTGGATACTGTGTCCAAGACTGTTTATAGCGATTGCTGTGAGGATGGTGAGTGCAGGGACACATTGTTCGTTAACCATTTAGATGTGATGTGTGAGGTTGATTCGGAAGGTTGTGGTGGAGGGGTCTTTCCTGAAGCCATGCTATATTGGTGAGATGGGTATGTTTGGGATAATTCTTTGGTGTGCGTGTTTTTCTTGTGTTTTAGATAGGATGCATACAAGTGGTATGGGCTAGTAGGAGTTTGGTTGTGTTGTGGGCTTGCCTAGATTGAGGGGGATGATGATATGTGCTGTTTTTCAGATTGATGGGATTCTGTTGTTGAGCCAGGATGGTTAAAGATGTCTGTAAAAGCTGAGATTGTTGCATGTCCTAGGTGCTTGAAGTGGATGTTTGATATGTTGTTAGGGCCTGTTGCGTTATAGTTTTTTAAGTAATTTTAGTGCTAGTTGGACGTTTTGAGTAGTGAAGGGGGTGCTTGATCTTTGTTTATTTGTGTGATTTTTAAGTTTCTTCTAATTTGTCTGTTTTTTATGTGAGTAAGTAAAAAAGTAGTATCGGAGTAGAGTTTCATGATGATATGGCAGTGTTGTTTTGGGATCGCTATTTTGTTGTTCCTGGTGATCAATATTTCGTGTGATAGGAAGGGATTTTCTTTATTGTTCTTCAGAGTTGGATCGTGTCTTTTGTGGTCTTGTGCATATGTATTGGTTTTAGTTTTCTGTTTGTTGTTTTGAAATTAGAGATGTAATGTTAGGGTTGAAGAGTTGGATATCTTGTATTTATTGTTGTGAAGGGGTTCTGTTTTTTTAAAATTGTTTTCTCCAGCCGTGTGAGAAGTGTTTTGCGCTGGCTTCATTTATTGTTTTGTTGATGTGGGAGAGGGTTTTGTAGCTTTTCTTGTATTTGGTTTTTGTAGTTTAGCCAGTTTGCTCTTTTGTAATGAGTATAGGTGGTTATATGAGAAGTTGTGTGGTTTGGACGCTCGCGATAATGGGTAGATGGTTGGAAGGGAGGTAAGTTAGTGTGTTCCAGGTTGTTCTAGTTGGAATTTTAATAAAAAAATGACGTAAATAAAGAAAAAGGTGTGACCATTAGCTTACCTAGCACTAAGTCCAACCATCGCGAACATCTGATTCTATTATGAGCAACTTTGTCTCAATTAATATCTTATTCAATACAAACCTATCTACAAACCAAGTTATGAAAATAATAGAATTGCCATAATTAAATCACGGGAACAGGCATAAAAAATGCTCAAATACTTATTCTAAACATCTAAATATAAACTCAAAAATGTAAGTCGAGAAAAATAGTAGGCTCTCATTTTTGGATATATGTAGACATAAAACGTTCGGAAACACACTATGAAACATTAGTCCATTGTAAACCTACATTTACAAGTTTCGGCCCAAGCTTCAGTAGTTTTGTCAGGAAACCTTACGTTACCTTCGGTAAAACCCCCCATCTATCTAGCCTACCATATATTATATGTTCTTCATACAAACTACTAGATCTGATTATATCCTTTTTAAACTTTTTTAAGCGATGGCTGTTCTGATTCAGTAGGAAAGAAACAAATTTCTTAATTATCTTTGCCGTGAAAATCCAACAGAAACAGTAGAAAAGTTATCCCTTTTCATTAGCCTCCCATAATTTGGCAGAAAATCGAGCGACTTTTCTAAACGACTTCATCAACACTAAAGAAATTCTATCCATATTTCGGTCCTAAATTAATATTAAAAAATGGGCATAATATTGGAAAGATACAGGACGCTCAGGTTGACCTTACGCTCACCTCAGCGCTCCAATTCGTCGCAGTAAAGGGGGAAATATGCCTCCCTGTTTCGTGCTAAAATTTAGTTCATGACCGACTGCAATTACAGTGGCGCCCCCCCTAAAAGTGATCACCCACCTTCTCGTGTCTGGGTGGGCTAATTGTATGTAGATGCTGCCTCTTCCTACCCTTCTTGAAAGGAAAGTAGAGGGGAACCATGCTCCATTCCTCCTGGACTCTTAGTAAGGAATCGGCAGAGTGAATCGAGATTCCTCTTCTTTCTGTCGACTTCGCTGAGTCCCAAACGAACCACGGGCAAGTGATTGGAGATCCCTCGTGTTTTACTCTTGCTCGTGGGAAGGAAAGCGACTTGAGTTAAATATAAAAAAAACAATGGGGCTGGTAAAAAATGTAGGGCCCGAAGAACCTTAGTATCTCTCTTCGGAGAAATATTGGGTTGAGGAATAAGTTCTTGCGGTTTTATCATAATTTATTCATTACCATTAACAATTTTAGAAAAACTTCATTTTTAATTGATAACAATATGCAATTTAATCAATAATGTATTTCCCGTTGTTATTTATGACTTCTTCTCAACGTTCAACTAGTTTTTCGATGCCTCTGCAATAAAAATCTCTGGATTTTGACTCGAAGAATTCGGCTAACCAGGTTCTTAATTCCACATCAGTATTGAACGAAATACAGCGCAAGTTGTTTGAAAGCGATCGGAACAGATGGAAATCCGATGGAGCCAAGTCTAGCGATTATGGAGTATGCGGCAGGATTTCCCAATTAAGCGTTTAGATGGCATCTTTTGTCATATTGGCAATGTGAGGACTAGTATTGTCGTGTTGCAGAAGGACTCCATAACGTCGATGAGGTAGCTTTTCACGAATAGCTTCGGCGAGTCGATACATTTGTTGAACGTAGAGTTCTGCATTGACAATCTCGTTGTTCGCAAGGAGCTCATAAGGAATGATGCCTTCACAATCCCACCACACATACAGCATCGTCTTTCGTGGATGAAGTCCTTGCTTTAATCGCGGATGTGGTTTTTTATTGGGGCTAAGCCATTGTTTTCGATGGTTTATGTTGACATAAACACATCACTTTTCGTCGCCAGTGATGATGCGGTGAAGAAATCTATCCTTATATCCACGAGTAGCCTTGTGACGAGCAAGCAAACCTGCGGCAATCGTGGAGCGTTGAAGTTTGTTGCTTTCGCTCAAAACGTGCGGAACCCATGCACCGAGTTTTTTAACTTTCCCCATTGATTGAAAGTGATTCACTACAGTTTTCTGATCACACGCCAATTGTACAGCCAATTCTCTAGTCGATTGACGAGGATTTTCATGAAGAAGGTCGTTCAGTCGATCTTCATCCAACGTTATTCGTCCTTAATATTGAAATGACCGTTTTTAACGTGAAAACCACCATTGGGCTGTCCTTTCTGATAAAGCATTTTCTCTGTACACAGGACAAATATCGCGACGAGCTTTGGCTGCGTTTGCATTCTTCCCGTCTTGTTTGAAAATGAATTACAACAAGTGTCGAAAATGCGCCTTTCTTTCAACTTGTTCAACTTGCCATTCCATTTTGAGGGTACAGAACATAAATTAAATTAACACAACTTTTGAAAAAACGCAATGAATTATTACTCAACTTAAGATGTAGCCTAAGCAAAAGCCTAATAGTCTACGCTGTTAAGAGACGTAGCCTAACCTTTGCAAATTTTGCTCTCATAATTTATTATCGTTTCTTAATATGTGCACAAATCACGTCAACAAAACTTAAATCAACACATTGTTAAAAAAAACGCAAGAACTTATTCCTCAACTTAATAAAAGAAGAACGTCGCAACAAGCAGCAAGTTTTTGAGGCAATATTTGGTCAATTGAGCATTGATAGAGCTGAAACATCTGTAAGCAGCCATATGCTACAAACACAACGACCTTGGACAAATAGCATCAACGAAATCAAAGGACCTATTAGGATATAACTGTCCCATCAGGACCGCAAGAAAGACAATTATCGGCAGACAAATTTACTGCTGAGGTTCGGATAGAAATCTCGGGATGAAGTTCGTAGTCTGCGGGCGAGTCATGCCTACCACAACCCAAGTGTATGCAGTTTTTGCCAAAGCACAACCTAAATTTTTCTCTAATTAACAGATGCTAGCAAACTAAGCATGCATAATGCCCGTGCAAGTAATGCACTATGCCGCACCTAGTATGTTTAATCGGGAACTGAACAACCTTCTGGAAGAGAACGCCATCAAGCAAATCAAATGCGTCTCAAACTCCCGTTTGGACAAACTACTTTCCCTACGCAGGTTAGAAGCAGTACCAGCAGAGACCGCAGGGGAGGCAATGGGAGAGATGATAGGCATAGATACTGCACAAACACAACATGAAGTGCGGACGACACTGCACCAGCTAATGAACAACCCCGCACAAAGTTTCATCCCATCAAACACACAATATGATACCCAACATCCCAAAGCGTACACATTAGAAGCCAAGTAAATCTAGGTGTTATCGTCGTAAGTAAAAGCACCAAGGATTTAGAGCCAATCTCAACTGAATACATCGTCAATGGCATTCGCAAAGAGCTGTCTGCCTGGTACTAAGTCTTGGCAACGGAATACATCTTATTCAAGACTGCCATGATGGAAAGGAAGATGCAGTTGTACAACTCCTCGCTTAAATTTTAAGAATTAGGTCTGTGTAGAAAACTAAGATGTGGCAGATTCTACAAAACTGCGAAGTACCAGAGCTAGCCGCACAAAAAAAAGACGTAAAAATTGCCTTTATGAACAGACTGGTGATTCCGGCTCACAATGTGCAAAAATGGGAACTCTATAAGAACCAGCTATTCAATATTTACGGGTAAATCAACCGAAACCTAACTCTCCTTTCTCAAATTGGAATCCCAGACACAGACCAACAAAGGATCTTTGAATATATCGTCATACAAAGAAACCCAACTGGTGAGAGGTGCGGTCTGGGCTGCAGTACACGCAATGAAAGGGAATGAGTGAATCATTCGTGTCCATAACCCTCAGAACTTACATGGGCAACATTAAGGTTGGCAGACGGTACCAACCACCAAGAAAGGGGTACTTGCCCATCTATGACTTTCTACCATATTTGGGACGGTTCAACCCGTCATCTATGCTTGTGACCTCAATGTAAGAACAAGAGTTGTTAGGTACACACTTATGTGTGCTGGTTATTATATCGTTGGCCTAGATAGCATATATATATATATATAGTGTTTTCTCCTCGTGTATGTAAGTATGTAATAAGAGCTCCTTCCGAGGGCTTTAAGGAAGACTGTTTGCCAAAAATTGCCTTTTGACCGCATAATTAAATGCGTTACTGCAATTATTTTTCTTAATATATATATATATATATATATATATATATATATATATATATATATATATATATATGCAATGTCTCGCAGGAAAAATGAAAAGGTGCTTCCATATACTTTCAAACTTTATTCAGTTCATTCTCAAGGGTAACTACAAGAGAAAATAATATAATAAGGGTATATATAAGCTAGTAAAAGATAAAGAACTGCCTCTAAGACAAGAATTCACCAATGAGGAAGTAGGAAAGGGACAGGTAAATTCACATTAAGATTTAGCTATAACAGGTAGTAAGGTCAAACGAAGAGGCAAAAAAGAGTCAAGAACAGAGCCAAAAGGGTTAAAACGATTAACGGATAAAGCGATAGCCTAAAGAGGGAGATTAGGAGAGACACGAGGAGTAAATTGAAACGAATAGGGGAGGGACAAAGAGAGAGGAAGAGAAAAAAAATAATGTTAATACAAAATCAATGCAATAATTAAATTGACACATCGGGTTCCCATAAAAATGAAAATTGCCAAAAAAATGTAATATAAGTCAAAGCTAATTTCTTTAAGAATGAGTTTTTCCATAGCAACATCAATTTTAAAAAGGCCAGGGAAAGTGTTAAGTTATTAAATTGGCTTATACATGAACATTCAACAAGGTTTCTTTTAATTGAGTCATTGAGAGAAAAATATATTTTGCTGAATTCCAATTAATTAAGTGGTTATTTTCGGACAAATGCACAAAAAAACACTATTATTTACAGTTCTCCTAACATTGTACTTATGCTGATTAATACGGACAGATAATTGCTTTCCTGTTTGTCTACCCTATTCAATTGGGCAAACAGAACATTCGACCGAATATACTCCCCAAGTATTATTACAATTATTGTGAACTAGAATGTTTTTTTATAGTTGACTCGTATTTGAAAGCAACTGAAATGTTAAAGTTTTTTAAAAGACGGGGAAGGTCAATAAAACAAACAGAGAAGGGTAAAACCAAAATTTTTAACATTAAAAGGGATAGCAGAAGCTGTATTATAGAACGTATTTTTTGCAGAAGAAAGACAGTTTAGAAGAAAAGGATAAGGGTAACATAGTTTATGGCCAATTTCAAAGATATTGGAGATATTGGACAGACAGGAAAGCAATTATCTCTCCGTATTAATTAGCCAGAACAGAAATCGCAGAAATCGCAGAAATGCGATAAAACGCGTCTTGTAGGACGTTAGAAGAGCCAGGAACATAGTAAATATGGCTCGTCATCATCAGGATAAAGTCGAGATGAGAACTATCGAATACAGTGTGGACTGAAGATTCGCTATGAGATGAGCAAGCACCGACCAAAGGCTTATGGCCAGTGAAAATAGTGAAGTCACGCTCTTCCAAATAAGGACATAAGTGACGAATTGCGAGGTATATTCCAAATAGCTCACGTGAGAACGTACTATACCTCTTTTGAGATTTAGAAAATTTGCCGGAGAAGGAAGCAAGAGGTTGCCATTGGTCACTAATCCTTTTCTGCAAGGTTGTACCTACGTGAGTGGTGGATGCGTCTAAGGCTGTTGGGTGCTCCTGGAGAAGGATGAGTTAATTCCAAAGCAGGGGCAATAGGCTCTTTGGTGCGAGAAAATGAATCGCACTCCTCAGTAAGTGTCAAACGGAGTGGTAATATTAGTCTTTGAAATATCGTCTGGGTGAACAGGGACCTGGTTGAATGCACGAAACAGATCCAGGCGTAAAATGAGTGTACAGCCGGAGAAAGATAAGGTGAAATCGGCTATGTACAGCAATGAATAGCCTTCACGGGTTGTTATCGCGTTTAAGGCTCTATAATCCCAACGGCTCTGAATTCCATCGGCGTAGATTTGGGAACAATATGAAGTCGGGAGGCACAAGCCAAAGAAGAAGGCCTACAAATGCTAGCAGCAATCATGAATTGGAATTCATCGCGTATTGCAGAAAGTCTCTCTGGGGCTAGACGACGAGGTCGAGAGAATACAGGTGTTCCTGACGTCTCTGTCCGATGCACCACTTTATGTTTAATGGTCCTATTATATATATATTGAGATTGGTTTAATGACAAACTTGCCTAGATAGCAGCCATTAAACCTTGCTATATGAATTTAAGGATAAAAATGACTTGAAAGAGATAACCTGATGGAGGATCACTAATTCAACCGGGAAGGTTTCAAAATCACTGACGCATAAATTTAACAAGTTTTATTGAACAACAAATAATGGAATATGACTAATTTGAATTTGATAATATTGTTAATGAATATAATGTGTATTTATATATATTGAGTATAATAAATATAAAGTATATATATATATATATATATATATATATATATATATATATATATATATATATATATATATATATATATATATATATATATATATATATATTGAATATAGGGAAATGGCCAATGATTATAATGTTAAGAGGAATAAGCTATATAAGGTAGATATTATAGTGAATAAGATATAAAATATGGGGGAATTATATAAAATATAGTATAATACTGCCACGACGTTTTTGAAGTTATATATCAGGGGAACTTGTCTGGAGCGCTGATTCAATTAAAGTGTTGGTTAAAATGCGCTCCGGACTCGGGAAACGGGAAAGTCTATTCTGATTGGTTAATTTCGAATTGGGTTGTACAAATGTTTTGATTGGTTGGTGTTTGGGAAGAACCGTACTTTGATTTTGAAGGAACCGTATTGGTATCAAAGGTCGTACAAAAATGGATTTTGGAGTGACATGCATAATTTACTCAGACGGAAATTGCCAACCGCCTCTTTACGAACTTGGTAGGAGCTTGCAAATATGTCAGCTGCTACACTATCCTTTGAAAGTGGAGGGGTATGGTCGGGAAACCCCTCTAGAAGGCGGTGGATTGGTGGCTCGGTAGGTGGGTGATGAAAAGAAAGGAGGGAACTCTGAAAAGGTGAGTATGAACATTAAACAGTAAGTAAAGTGTTGCGATCGACAAGCTTGCGGTGACAAGAACCGACCAAGAGGGCGTGAACCGAAAGATAATCGAGGGTCAATATTGGACAATCTACCTAGGCCATGACGAAGTTTTATTGAAAAACTCGACGGAGACCGAGTGCGAATTGAAGGTTACGCTTTCCATAGGTCCTATTACACTGGTCTGCGTTAAAAATGTACCTTAGGTTTTCTATAGTGTTTCTTAATAAAATTGACCTCCTAAATCCAAATCTGTCATTCGTTTTTCTCTATCACCTCCAGTTTTTGCGATACAGGGGGTGATAATAATTTTATAGTTTATACATCTCCTATATTACATCAAATTTCAATAGTTTTTGCACTGCTCTATTCGCAGTAAATTTTGTGTACATTTTAAGTAATTATGCAAATAGGTTTATATTTTGCAGGTTAAAAATTGCTTAGCATTATAATAATAATAAGAATAATAATAATAGTGGTTGAGTTAAAAATGAACAGAAAATGTAAGAATAGCTCCGACAGATTTTGCTATGTTTGCGGCAAAGTGACTTTTCCCGAGCAGCAAAGTACAATCCCTCCTGTAATTATATCTTTGTATCATGCATATTTTAGAGTAAGGCTAAGAGATCAAGATAAAAGTTTTGCACCACATATCTGCTGCAAGGGATGCTACATAAGTTTAAGACGCTGGAGTCAGGGCGAACAGAAGTCTCTCTCTTTTGGTGTTCCCATGGTGTGAAGAGATGGCAAGGACCACACTACGGACTGCTATTTTTGCACGACAAATCTTAAAGGTGACTATTGTATCAAGTATTTAAGCTTTCTGTATTATACTGGCTCCTGAAAATGTCATTATTATGCAAAGACTTAGCATAAAATTAAAAACTAACATAGCTCACTTCAGCATGAACATATCCTTTACTAAACATTTATGTACTATCTGCAACTCCAAATCAATTCCTTTATGTAATATGCAATTATATTTTCCACTGGTATAAATAAGAGGAATAAACATAGTGTGGAATATCCGGAAGTTCCTTCTGCCATCAAACCCCTGCCCCATGGCCTAGGAATTCCTATACCTTCTCCCCCTGAACATATAGAGGTACATGAAGAGATTAATATGGAAGTTGACCAAGATTATGACACATCTGAGTCTTATCAGGTTTCCACACATGATATGGTCGCAAGACCATTCACTCAAGTTCAGTTAAATGACCTGACTAGGGATCTGGGGGTTTCAAGGCGAATACACAACTTCTTGGCTCTCGACTTCGTGAAAGTAATCTTCTCGCTTAAGAAACAACATTTAGGGGGGTACAGAAATAGAGAACAAGAGTTTCGAAGCTATTTTTTACAGCATTCTTCCAGCTCTTTAGTATACTGCGCCAATATTAAAGGACTTGTTGAGGCCCTTGGAATTCCCTACAACCCATTAGAATGGAGAATGTTCATAGATTCCTCCAGTAGAAGTTTATAACCTGTGTTACTGAATATTGGTAACAAGATAGCTTCCGTTCCTATAGGCCATTCAATCCAACTTACTGAAAGTTAGGAAAATATGAAAAAATTGCTGGATGCAATAAATTACTCTAGCTATAAGTGGAGGATATGTCGTGACTTAAAGGTAAGATCATTTTACACTTGGCATTTCTAAGCTTTTTGATATTGACAGTTTCATTTTTAATTGTTAATACTTGTATACACCTTTTGGTCAACTTACATTTTACAAGAATGCAAATCTGGAAATCATGAGTCATTTTTTAGTTATATTTTTTGTTGAAGTGTGTCCCTATAGGTTAATGCATCCTATTGGGTTAATGGGAAACTTATCCTAATTGAGAAGGTATACAACACAACTCAATAAACTCAAAATAAGATGTACATATATCCAATTAGTTCCAATACGATGATTTAATGCATCGGCATACAGGATTTTTCAGTACATATTCATATTCTTATTGTTTTAAGAAATATTACTTTGAATTTGTTTTTAGAAATATTACACTGAATTTACATACCGTGCTAAATTTTTTTCAGGTAGTGTCTCTTACGCTTGGGATGCACTAGGCTACACGAAGCATCCCTGTTTCCTATGTTTATGGGACAGTCGTGCAGATAGTATGCACTATGAGAAGAAGGTTTGGCCTCCACGAGAAGCATTTAGAATTAGATCAAACCATGTGATAGCTGAACCTTTAGTGCCTCCTCAAAAAATACTCCTCCCTCCACTGCATATAAAGCTTGGCATAATGAAAAATTATGTCAAAACCCTTAATAAAGTAGGCCAAGCTTTTAAATTTCTTCTTCAAAAATTTCCACAAATCAGTGACGCTAAGCTCCATGGGGGAATTTTTGATGGACTTCAAATCAGGAACTTGATCAGCAATTTGATGCATCAATGAAGGACATAGAAAAAGATGCCTGGAAAGCTTTCAAAGCTCTAGTTAACAATTTTCTAGGCAATAAAAGAAGCCTAGAAGAATATGTTGCCCTGGTCAATCAGCTTTTAACAAGTCTCAAACATTTGGGAGCTCGAATGTCTATAAAGATACACTTTTTACAGTCCCATCTGGATTATTTTCCCGACAACTGCGGGGATTACAGTAAAGAACAGGGGCAAAGATTCCACCAGGACATAAAAACAATGGAATCCAGGTACCAGTGTAAATGGAACGGAAACAGGCTTGCTGACTACTGTTGGTGTTTGAAGCGTGATGCACCAGATGACAGGCACAAACGAAAATCGTCAAGGGCGTCTGTTCTTCCAAATTATAATTATTTTCTTTATTATGTTGCATTCTTTTATTTTTTGTTTATTAAAAGAATTATAGTTTACATACGTGTATTCCTGTTTATATGATATAACAGTAATAATGCATTATTAGATAGAGAAAGTTTTTTTTTTTTCAAATTCAGAAAAAATGAGGTAATCTCAATGAAAATGGTGTATGCTGTACTGAGAAAATCTGACCTGATTGAACAAATATACATTCATTTTTGATCTCAGGAGTTTGGATTCATTAAGAAACCACAAAGAAATCCTGGGAAACATAAAAAAAAAATTCAAACGCAGGCCTGTGTTATTGGTCGAATTAGCTACATTTAGAAATAAATCTGAGGGAGTACAAGCCTTTTACTCCCATAGATTTAGATTTTGGAATAACACTGCACCAGTGTTTACCAGGAATGAAAAACTAGAAAGTGGGTCAAAAATGAAAAAGGGGGGATCTACCCGAGCGATGTGAGGGTAGGGGATGTAGACACTTTTGTCGCATGCCTTTCTAGTTTGAAGAAAGAGCATTTGAGGTGGAAGTTGAAGATTAAAAATTTAGTTAAGTTTTGTTGAGATGAGCGATGTGAGTAGAGTGGAGAGTTGAGATTAGGTGAAAGAGGTACCAGTTGTAAATATGTGTACGGTTGTAGGCATTTTACCGCTTGTCCACCATATTTGTTATGGTACCAGCACCATTGAGTTAGTTAAGTAAAAGTTACATTATGTTTTGGTAGACTACTAGGTACAGTATGAGAAAAAGTATAATCGTGGTTACAAGGCTGTGAGCAGCATACCACGTTGGTACCATACATTTGATGGTACCAGCAGAGACCTTTTTGTTGTGAAAGGTTATGGTGAGTGTGAGGGAATTCCACGTGGAAATTCTTTTCCAGCACGGAAGTTCCATGTGCTGGAGAAGATTTTGTTAGGCTTAAGTTGGTAAGCCTACCCCTTCCCCCCCGTTTCACAAGCGGTAGCCTTGAACTGCGTCCACCACGATTCACCTTTACACGGGCTAGAATACCCTCGGCAAGAAGATTCGAGAGTAGAGCTGTTTCCCACTAAACCCCCCCTTCGCGGGGAGAGCCTCAGACATATATATATATATATATATATATATATATATATATATATATATATATATATATATATATATATATATATATATATATATATATATATATATTGCTTGCTTCCCATGATACAAGAACATAGTTGAGAAGTCTCGCCCGGACCCCAAGAAAATTCCCCTAGTTCCAAGTCAGGTGCTAACAACAAAGCAAAGTGACAGCTGAACTATTTTTGTGTATTGGAATTAGCCTCAGCCTGTGAGGTAATTCCATTTAACGATCGCTACCGAGTGATTTTTCCGACTTCTCTCGTCAACTCCTGTCGAAGCTCTCCTCGTTTGCCCCTTGTTTTCGGGTGGCCGAAATACTCTCCGCTGGACCGGACGTTACCGCCCCCCCCCCTTTTTTGGAGAACCGCCATCACTTTAACATCCCGCTCAGAAGCTTCGAGCGGCCTCGCCTCACGTGCAGAAGATATCCGTGAAGCCTTACCTGTACGTCTCACTCGGAATCTTCTGTAAGCCACCCCTCTCCCCCTCCAGTAACCCATTTACGTTAATTCCCACCCATTTGAATAGTCTATTGCCGTAACACCTTAAGTTTTAACTTAATAGTCTGATTCCTAACTACAATTCCCCACCCCTTTCGTTCATCTGATGTAATTTTGCCCTTTTATTCTCTGATGTAATTTTTGCCCATAATTTCTCTCATTTTTTTATGTAAATAAAATTATATTTTTGTAGATGCCTTTTTAAATATCCTTGAGCTCTGCCATTGCCCATAATTTACTTAACCTCGTTGCATTTTTCCTCGCTACTCAGCCCGTCTAAACTACTGGTGTTCCGTCCCTTTTCGGTTTGCCTTTAAGTTATTGGTCCTTCTACCATAGATATAATATGGTATTAATGTAATATAATGTCATACCACGAACGTGAGAATCTGCGCAAGAAGATTGTGAAACAATTTTCACAATCTTCTTCTGAGTCACCTTCCGTGTCTCACCTCTTTTGCTGAGGTTCCCTTGTTGGTTTCTTTTATGTAAACGTGAACGGGTCCTATCTCTCCGCTCACCATTTCCGTGGCGTCGATCGCTCTGTGCCCCTTGCTTCAGTTTCAACCGGCTGAGGTCACTCTCTATCCTCGATAACGTGGCTGCTAAATCCACCGTTAGGGAGGAGGATGAAATTTTGCTAAGCTCCGGTCGTTCGCAAGCAGAATTTGACGTTACTCGAACCTCCTTTGTGGGTGAAAGGAGGGCATGAGTGACTAAGTGACGGTTAGAAAAGCTCAGACACAGGCAGTTTTAATATTAGAAAGCATTTTAAGATATTTTACTATAATATATATATATATATATATATATATATATATATATATATATATATATATATATATATATATATATATATATATACGAGGGGCGGTCAATAAGTTTTGCGAATCGGTAGGGCAAAACAGAGGAAGGGGGATGGTTGTTTATGGGGGTGTTAGGACAAGTTAGGACAAGTCAGGACCTGCAGCCGCACGCCCCTGCCTCGCCTATTTAAAAAGCAGTAGCTGATCGCAGATCGTCAGTCACAAATTTTTCAACAATGGAGAAGGTTGAGCACCGCGCAATGATCAAATTTTTGACCAAGGAAGGCAAGAATGCAAAAGAGATCCATGAAAAGTTGCAGTGTACACCGACACCGCCCCTTCTTATGCAACCATTGCTCGCTGGAATAGGGAGTTCCGCCATGGTCGTGAGTCCCTTGAAGATGACCCCCGTCCAGGACGTCCGTCAGACGTGACCAACGAGGACAATGTATCCCGTGTGGAGAGGATGATCCTCGAAAATCGACGGGTGAAGGTCGAAGAAATCGAGCGAGAATCTGGAATATCACATGAAAGTGTTATCAACATCATCCTCGACAATTTGGCCATGACCAAGGTCTCTGCCCGTTGTGTCCCTAGAAACCTCATGCCCCATGATAGACTTCAACGTCGTCAAAGTCCACGAGGCCAGAGTTGCACAAGCTGCCCTGCGCGAGTGCTGATTCGAGGAGCTCAACCATCCCCCCTACAGTCCAGATTACCACAGAATAGCTGGATGCTGCAATTTTATAATTCAAACAAAATGATCAAGACCTTAGACAAATAATATTCTGGCACTTGACGAGGTCCCAAGTCGTTTTCATATGGTCTTTAACTCTAGGACAGAATAGGTGAGAGAGAAAAACAGACAGTTCGGCAGTCTTTACCCCCAACTAGCGTTTCTCTGACCAATTAGAGAAAGGCAAATGGCGCTCAATATAAGGAATAAATAGATGAGTCATCTCATAGAAGAACAACGAGGTAATATATGGGATAGCCTCATCGAAGAGAAATAGAAACGACAGAAAGAAAACTGGTGGCTAATCAACATAATGAAAAGCACACCAACACGGACCCCCCCCCCAAAAACATTAAGAAGCAAGCAAGGGGCAAAAATAGAATAAAATAGAACCCTTAAGAAAAATTCAGACGATACTGGAAGTGTTTTCAGTAGCATATGAAGAAAACGCAGACTTGAACACAGTAATCTAAGATATGGTTCATGATAACCTTAGAAATAAAGTACAGAAATTATCTCCAGCGACTGCCATCAACAGCAAAGGGAAGAGAACTTGGAACCGGGAGACATAATAACAATGGAAGAACTAAAAAGTGGTGTTTATTTATTTCAATCTAAAACGCCAGGCCCCTCAAGAATTACTAAGACCACACTTACTAGGACACCATAAAATATAATCTAAACCATCCTAAATATATTTAATGAATGCCCAAACACCACAAACTTCCGAGACGACTATAAGCTCGCCCAAATTATCTTCATCCTCAAACTAGGCAAACCATCGGATCTACTCACTAGTTACCGACCGATAGCGCTTCTGAACTTCATTGTAAAAGTCTTCCATAAGATCCTTACGAGCCTTATAGAATATGTAAATGAAACCAATATTAATCAGGAATACAAGTTTGAATTATGTAAAGGTAGAGACACCAAAATGGTAATTGCCATCATCACTGAAAAGGTAGCTAAGACCAAAGAACAACAACCTGGAGTGAATTAACCCTTTTTCGGGTACCCATAGAAATACATGGAATTCGAAAAGGAAATTTTAGTATGTTATTGTTAAAGCAATTCTAAGATATTTTTCTACCTGTGTTGCACCAAAGTTGTGGCCCGTACGGATGCCTCGCCTGTAATACAGGTAATCACGCTAATCTGGTACGGGCTGTAACGCCGCCTCTCCTGGCCATCTGGGGCTCATGATTTTTAATTAAAAAAGTTTTAATTCTATCTTTACCAATCTATTTCTACCCCTGTCAAGACAGTATTTACACTATATATGATTTTTAACAATTATGATATCATCTTTGGCATGTCTAGACAGCATGTAAACCCTACATTTACACAAACATATAAATATTGAAGAACAAATATGAAAGCAAACACGAGTGTGCTTTGAATATTTAATATAAAAATTTCCCCAAATATTGTAAAAAAATATATTATCTATGAAAAAATGACAAAACAGCAGAAATAACAAAATTACAATGTGAAAGACAATAATGAACTAGGACAAAAAACACAAACTGACCCTCAAAAGATAAAATAACTATACAATGAAAAGGACAATAAGGAAATATGACAAGAAGCACAAACTGACACAAAAAAGGATAAAATTACTAGTTGGAGGAGTTGGAAAGAAAATCTTATAAGGTGGAGTGTGTTGGCACTTGTGGCGTCACTAATCAGGAGATGGAGACGGAGAGGGAAAGTTGCTTCGAGAAGAAGGTCCAGAACTAGGTGATGTGCTGGTACTGGGAGAAGGAGCACAATGGAACTTCTTGAAGCAGTTCCTGGTATCAGACAAACACATTGTTACCTGGCACACCGTGCGCATCCAGCGTGTCCGATGAACATCGGCTTTCTTGGAGCAGTGCTTGCAGGTCTGCCTATTCTTGACAAACTCCGGCAAGTGTGGGTCTTTGTAATCCTACTAAACGTTAACAGGTGGCACATGTGCTTTCTGGCCCTTCTTTAGTGGCACCACTTAGGGAACCTGATCTAAAGAGAGGCGTGTCACTCTTTGGGTGATTAGGTTTTTCTGACCCTTGGCAAACTTGGAGATCTCTATCCTGAAGGCCTTCATAGGCACGACCTTCTCCTTTAAGGCCTTTAGGCCTCTCTTGTAGGGCAACCAGGCATTGCAAATGCAGAGATCCAGAGCATACCCGAAGAGCTTCATATACCACCATCGTACCCTCATCAGTGTCTTGTGCAGATTTATCAGCATATCAGACTTTTCAATGCCATTGTAGTCCTTGGTGACACTAGGACAATGGATCGATCCCTTTTTATTTAGGGCACTGTCAAACCACTTTGCTGTCTTCGTGGGTTCCACACCAACATCTTTAGACAGTAGTGTCACTACTTTGTTGCCTTTCCACCTCACAGTAAGAATAATATCACCAGACAGGAACTCGTAGGAACCCCTCAGCTTCTTCTTTTCCATCTCCTTGAAAGATAAAGTGGTGCATTCTCAATCCTGTTTATCCTGGCAATACCAACATACCAAGTGCCAAACTTGTCCTTCAGGTACTTCACCAAGTCTATGCTTGTAAACCAGTTTTCTGCATAAATGGCAGACTCCTTGGGCCTCTTCAAAGTTTTAGTCAGTGTCATAACAACCCGGATGTTAACTGGCAAAATATGCTGTTCCTCCGTCAGTTCGGTTTGATGGCTTGAGAAGGTGAGTTTCCCTTGGTAGAGCAGAATGTTGTGGATGAATCAATCGACAATTCCACGGCAGAACAGCTTATACCTCAACTTGTCAGGCTTGTTCTTGATATACTGAAGAAGATTACCTCCTCTAGTGCCTTTCTAGGCACCCTTACTTCGTCTATAGACGGATGAGGGGTCTCTTCTACTTTTAGGAACTGCCGAGTTATTGTTAAAAAATGGGCTTCACTTTGAAGAAGCGGTCTGTCGATGACCTGGCATTGTCGTTGTTGAAAGGTAGCAAAGTCTTGATGAGCTGAAACCTCTTCGATGACATGGAGTTTGCCACCTGAGGTATTCTAGTGTCTGTTGCATATTAATCCTCTATGCTTGACAGGCATGTGTTGCCAATGTAAATGAGGATCCAGGTGAAGATGAGGAGTTCATGGCAGTCAATGTACTTCCTCTGACATCCCTCTGTCTTGCATAAAGGTTTGCATGGAAGACTATTTCCTCCAACAGTTAAAATGGGAACAGTTCCCAGAAGAATTCAATTTGCGAGCTGACAGACAGGGGTGGAGGATGGCGGAGTGATGCCAGGGGAGAATTACTGATATCTTCTCTATTCCAATTAAATTTTTGATGGGTCTTCTTTGAGCTAGATCCCTTCGATGACTTCATCCTGACAGGTTGATCCTCCTTTTCCTCGGGGTCACTGTCATCAAGGAGTGTTTGTGGCACAACAACGACAGGAGTACCTGTTGAGAGAAGTGTACAGTAAGTATAGGAAGAGAAGATAATCAAAATACAAAGTGTATATCTGCCGTGGAACCACCCTTTTATTGAGCCAAATGCCTTCTATCAACCCCACTGAAGGAGCATGGTAGGTTCTATGGATTGGAGGTAGCTTCTCTAGAGAAGCAGGGTCTGGGGAACTACAACAACAACTACATTTATGAAGCTGTGATAATTGTAATATTATAGTAATGATAATTATTATTATTATCATTATTATTATAACTATTATTATTATCATCATCAGCATCATATAATGAAAATGATGATTACAACAGTATCAATATGGGGTCCGTCGTAAGGTATTCTCTCTCTTCTAGTTTTGTAGGCTGGGTTAAGTGAAGTGATCAACCGTTTCCTTATGGGATGAAGGAATATATATATATATATGGATTCTTTATTCCTGGGTATATAGCTGGAATAAGCTTCGAAATGGCGAACAGGAAATATAGCTTTTCTTCTTGAATAATAATAATTTTTATGGCTACCTTTTACACAAAAATACACTTATATAAATTTTTATTTCATCTACTCATAACACTATACTGGGGAGTTTAACTTCCTATTTACGAAAGAGAAATATTAAAAAGTGGCAAGTTTATCTTCCTATTTATAAGGTTTAATGTGTGAACCGTTTAAAATTTTCAAACGAATGCTTACTGGGTTCGACCCCCCCATCAATGAACATATGTTAGGTGCCTTAACAAAGAAAGTAACTATAGCATAGTTAGATGAAACGTGAAGCCCGCCTCTCACTTTCATCGTTAGGGAAAAAACACATTTGCATATAATTTATTAGACAGATAGACGGATACGAATTAATTGCTTAGAACTTCACAAAGTTTACATTTTGTTTTCAAAGCTCAACTGTTCTTTATCCCAGTCTCTCATATGTGCCAAAACTTTGTAATTGACTTTTCGACCGTAAATGATACAACACCAAAATTCGCCCGTCTAACCATACAAACCCAAACACTGGTGAAAACCTCAGATGTTCTTAATATCCAATTCTATCATGTTATCAAATTTTTAATTAATTTTTTCCCCTCTCGATCATATTGCTGCAAGAAACTGCCATGTATCAAAAAATGACGAAAACACTGCTGAAAAAAAATGCTGAGGAACCTGTTTTACTATGAAAATTTCCTTTTCTAATTACCGGTGCCACCCAATTCTAAGATAGGTTAGGAAAGAGTGTATTCCCGCCCACTGGTCGTAAAAGAGGCAAATAAACAGGCAGTGTTAGAAAGTGACCTGCCATTCTTAGGCTAGTATTGTTATACCTACATAAAAAACTGTGAAAATTTCTCTCACGTAATATAGGATTGGAAGCCTTCCATTAAATTAGCCAATAGCTCCTCCTACGTAGTATCCTATTGGTAAACTCCTTTGGAAGTGAGCCTCCACCTTCTCTCATGTAAAACCCTTGTAAACTTTAGATCAGCTGCCATTCTGAGCAAATCTTGTATTTTGAATAAAGCTAAAGCCATACAGCTCCTTTTGCTCTCCGCCACTGCTTCGTACGTGGTTTCGAAGACGAGCAACAAATTACGTTGAATTGCTGTGACCACTTAGGGTCACCACCATTCTTCTAAGATCGAACTCTTTGCAAGAATCATCCTTCAACGCCAGATTTCACCGTATACCAAGATACCAGGCAGTCCTTTCTCATCAAGAAGGATTCCGTTGCGCCAACTGCCTGATCACCTTGATTCTGTGCCCCATCTAACGACTGAGGGTCATTAACGCCATAACCATAGTTACAAGGCAAGAAGGAAGCACAAAACTAACACATATATGCTAAAAATAAATGTTTCCACTTTAAAATTCTTTATGCAGTGCAAAAACAATGAAAAAAATAGTGTTCTTGTACCCACTTCCACTGGTGTGCTTTCATCAGGGTTATCGAATGCCAGGAAGAAGTCAGGATCCATGACATCGTCATCATATACTTCAGGGATGTCATCCTCGCCATCATCTACCTCATTGTCACTCTCGCCGGCACTCTTAGCCACCACCCACTTACATCTAAGGGTTCTGTCACTACGGCGATAAAATACAGATGAATTCATCGGAAAAAAAGAAAAATACAATTACATCGATATTCCATAATCATATAATGTTAATTACTACACTATCCTATCAAAATCGTAATATAATTATCCAATATCTTCCTAAACTTGTTTACCTAACGTTAATTTTTCTCGAAAACGTTAAGTAAATCAACGTATTCATAATTTAATTTACCAAAACAGATGTAACTAATGTAATGTGACCACAAACTGATAAATTTTCATAAATTTATCAGAATGATCAAAATAATCCTAATAATTATCCAATAAAGCGCCGTATTTCCACTAAAATATAGTACATTTTATGTTAAATCATTAAAACACTTCAAGTAGAACGTACTGTAACCACTAACAATGATATTATATCCATTATATATTCACAATCACTTAAGGCGAGTAGCCTTTTCTTAGCCGCAGTGGGTGGCGGTGTGTCCCTTCTAGGACTTGCATGGCTGCCGGAATCACCGCCAACAGGTTATGTATCACCGTATTTTTCACTAATCTCTATTAAATTCACGGAGTTCATATTATAACACCATAAAACACAATCACTTAGCTAGGATTTGTGAAAGAAACGAACACGTACCTTCCAAAATGTAAGTTTAGTGCCGCGAAACGTAGGAGCAGCTAGCAGCACTTCTTGACTCTTTGACTGTTCAGACAATACTGGCCGCTCTAAGGCTCTGCCTCTACCAACACCACCTCGCTCGTCCTAGGATGTTCTGATTGGTTGGGTAGAGAGCCGAATAGTGCTGCTATTGGCTGAAAATCAAACAGTGAAATTTTCCCGTGATTTCCGCCTGATATAGCCATTGGAATTTCAAGAAAATGTGGCCAAGACGAGCCACATGCCGGGAAAACGGGTTAATTATATGTGACTATCTGACAGTTGGAACAGCATATGTAGTTGACAATGAATTCAAACGACCTGAGTTTGAATTGTAAGCTGGACTTACCCAGGGGGACTTGCTCAGCCTCACGCTGTATTCGATATATACAAAGACATGCCACTCCCTAGAATGCCTGTTGTAAAAAATAAACAAGGAATAGTGGAAGTAAAGAGGCCTTGATGCTATTGCACTGCTCGAATACACCTGTTAATCGTGGCGGTGCGTGAGTGATGGCGTCTGGCAGAGGGTAACGTGACGAGTATCGACGGGTCGTAGGCAGAAGGCCTACCTTTGTCTTCTAATAAATTTGGATTCGGACTCTTTATGTTTCCAGGGAAATTCGCTTTTAAGCCGGATGCCGAAGGTGGCTCGGTAATCGTGGGAAAAGAAAAGGACATGAAAAGGAAGACGGCCATGATAGGTTTTATTCTTATCGAGTGGCCTACCAAACTGGGAGCAAGCGGAAACGTTCGAATTCTGCGCGGGTATATGTGAGTCTTCCGTTTAAAGGCTATGTAAGTAAGTCCAAGGGGGTATCAGGAGTCAAGAGCGAGGGAACGGATTCACGACGCTAACTAATAGCAATAGGCTGCTAACAGCTTTGACTTGACTGAATCGCTTTTCTTCCTGACTTCCTGTGTCTATCCATATATATATATATATATATATATATATATATATATATATATATATATATATATATATATATATATATATATATATATATATATATAAGCAACCGGTCTCCAGGGGGCGTGACCCTTCTTCACTTGACCTGGATGCGGGGCTGAGCCAACGATCAGGAAATCTTGTTGGGTTCCTTATGGGTGAGCTACAAGAATCATGTGCATCTCTCCAGTACACATGTTTTACTACGATTCTTGTGCCTCCTTGCCATTTACAGCCCTTTGGAACTTTAACCAGTCAAAGAATACTTTGCCCTGTATTTGTTCAGCTTGTCCCCGTTTATCCATAATCGAAAACTTTTTGACTGGCAGCTGTTTGTTAGTGGGCGTATGTATGTTTGTCTGCGTGAGATTCTGGCGATCCGCTTGTTCCATACATATCCTCAATAAATATACAATTGTGATATATATTATTTCTTTGATTTTCTTTGGCTCCCTGACTATTACATGGCATAATATTTCATTAATTCACGCGAGTACCCATTTTAAGGATTTCATAGATCCACCGAGCATCTTATTGTGGGGGTTCCTCGCTGGGTTATCCTTCAATTTGGGTGCCACAGGCCTACTTTACTTGAGATTTGAGTGCTACAGAGAAGCAACATTATGCACTTGAGAGAATAAACAAAATCAAATAATTGATAGGCTCCTAAGAGGTCCAAATGATCAATGCAAAGTACCCCGAATAAATATTGCAGCCCAATCAGACTAAATACCTCAATCAAACCCCGAGAAAATGAGCACAATCATGATTACCCAAACAAGACTCATTAAGTGAACGACCAAAGAAAAGTGCCACTAAATAGTCCAGTAGAGGTGGTTAATTGGAAGTGCTTAGAAATAATGACAAAAGGGAAATAATGAATCATATTTAATGAATCATAATGAGCGCCATAGGTAAAGTGGTGAAAATCAGAGAGAACAGGATGAGTAAAGTGGGATGACTGACACCTAAAAACCTACATTGAACACAGAAACTAAATATGAAAATTACACATTCAGTACATACACATGTATCTGATGCCACGTTAACAAGTAGGTCCACCTCTATGAGAAAGTCAACAAGATAAACTTCTTTTCTTCTATTATACTTTCTCTTTTCAATTATATTTCACCTCAGTCTCCTTTCTTCCCTCCACAGTCTTCGCCAACCCTTCTCTATAAAATACATACACATCTGGGGCATAAGGTCGGGGGGGAAGCGTCGACCGGTCGTTATCCGCCTTCTTTACCCTGATATGGGTAGGTATGAGTAGGACCTGTGGCGGAAAGGAAAATTTCGGCCACTTAATCATTTGCGCCTTTTGTGAGTTTGGACTTTGTTGTTTTAAATTCTACGATTAACGATTGAAGATATCAGAGTTTTGCTGTTTTGATTTACAACTGGTAAATAAGCAACTTTAGGCGTCATTTCTTTATTCTTTATCTATATTTTTCTACTCACCTCTTCACTTTTCAACACATATGTAATTATTTTACACAGAATACAAGTCATATTTATAACGTCCTAAACACCTACACCCCCTACCCCGTCAACTATCCCACACCCGGGGAATCAAGTAAGGGCATACACATGCCATTACTTGAATGTACGTGAGAGAGAACCCTAAATTTAAATACTCAAGAAAAAAGTCTATAACGAGCAAATTAGAAAAAAGAAGCATTGTAAAGGATCCTTTTTCAGATAACAAAACGAGGCACCAAACCACCACCAAAATTGTGGTTTAGCTACTGAACATCCGATACTGGATGGCCGTCATCAGGCGACAGAACACAAATAGAAGCTGCATGAAGAATATTCGAGAGCGAAGGCAACAGGACCAAATTAACGACGGAGCAAACAGTAAATCAATAAAGAGAACTATGCATACCTGCGACCAATAATTGCCGCCAAGATCAGAGCAGAAAGAGCCATCTTGTTTCTGCAGCTGGATCCCCTTCTTTGGAAGCAACACTGCCGAAGAATTCAAGTTCTAACTGGAGCCACAGAAAGAATGGTCGAAAGTCGACGAAGTGGTGAAGTTCCCCAACCTGAACTTTACTGAAAAGGAAAGGTCAAGGAAGGCGAGACAAAGCGGACTCCTGTTTTTAAACGTGATGATCACTCTACACTTATTGAGGAGGATAAATGTGGGCAAACAAGACATCAGTTGTCGATCATCAATAAGAAGAAATGCGGAAACTACGAAGGGGGCCCCACAACGCACTTGCACTGAGGTGCACAAAGTGGAAGGAAGCAGCAAGAAGGAAAAAAAATGAACGTCCTAACAGGTATACGCAGAAATAACGAAATAACGAACAACCCACGACAACAATGGCAGACAACTTCGGCTTGGAAGTGATGACATACTTAATGTATGCACACTTAGCGACCATGGCGAAGCCAGATTGCTTTGCTACCGAATAAAACAACTTCGTTCAGAACTGACTAATGAAAACATTATGGTTTCTAGAAAATTCACCATACAGCAAAATAATGCGCATTAAAATGCCGCAATCTAAACTAATGGGTTGAGGAATAAGTTCTTGCGGTTTTATCAAATTTATTCATTACCATTAACAATTTTAGAAAAACTTCATTTTTAATCGATAACAATATGCAATTTAATCAATAATGTATTCTCCGTTGTTATATACTACTTCTTCCCAACGTTCAACTAGGTTCTTAATTCCACACCAGTATTGAACGAAACACAGCGCAAATTGTTGGAAAGCGATCGGAACAGATAGAAATCCGATGGAGCCAAGTCTATAGAATATGGAGGATGCGGCAGGATTTCCCAATTAAGCGTTTAGATGACGTCTTTTGTCATATTGGCAATGTGAGGACGAGCATTGTCGTGTTACAGAAGGACTCCATAACGTCGATGGGGTCGCTTTTCACGAATAGCTTCGGCGAGTCGATACATTTGTTGAACGTAGAGTTCTGCATTGACAATCTCGTTGTTCGCAAGGAGCTCATAAAGAATGATGCCTTCACAATCCCACCACACACACAGCATCGTCTTTCGTGGATGAAATCCTTGCTTTAATCGCGGAAGTGGTTTTTATTGGGGCTAAGCCATTGTTTTCGATGGTTCATGTTGACATAAACACACCACTTTTCGTCGCCAGTGATGATGCGGTGAAGAAATCTGTCCTTATATCCACGAGTAGCCTTGTGACGAGAAAGCAAACCTGCGGCAATCGTAGAGCGTTGAAGTTTGTCGCTTTCGCTCAAAGCGTACGGAACCAATGCACCGAGTTTTTTAACTTTCCCCATGGATTGAAGGTGATTCACTACAGTTTTCTGATCACACGCCAATTGTACAGCCAGATCTCTAGTCGATTGACGAGGATTTTCTTGAAGAAGGTCGTTCAATCGATCTTCATCCAACGTTCTTGGTCGTTAAGATTGAAATGACCGTTTTTGAAACGTGAAAACCACCATTGAGCTGTCCTTTCTGATAAAGCATTTTCTCCGTACACAGCACAAATATCGCGACGAGCTTTGGCTGCATTTGCATTGTTCCCGTCTCGATTGAAAATGAATAACAAGTGTCGAAAATGCGCCTTTCTTTCAACTTGACATTCCATTTTGAGGGTACAGAACAAAAATTAAATTAACACAACTTTTAAATAAACCGCAATGACTTATTACTCAATTTCAAGACGTAGCCTAAGCAAAAGCCTAATTGTCTACGCTGTCAAGAGACGTAACCTAAGCTTTGAAAATTTTGCTTTCATTATTTATTATTGTTTCTTAATATGTGCACAAATCACGTCAACAAAACTTAAATCAACAAAACATTAAAAAAAAACGCAAGAACTTATTCCTCAACCTAATACAAGAAACCTAAGAAACAACTTATAAAACCGATGAGGAGGATATGAAGTGCAAGGAGAGATCAAGAAGAGTAAAATATCAAAAAAGTCAAAAGCAGAAAAAATAGGCAATTTTCGTTAAGAAAATGTGACAACCGCGTCATAAAAACAACGAAGCAGAGAAAAAGAAGGCTACAGAACAAGAAAAAAAGAAGCAAGGAAAATCCTAGTTCCTTAGAGGAAGAGAAATTGAATTAACAGAGAGTGAGGACGAAGCTAAAGATTTAAAAGAGGAAGTTGTGGCCTCACCAGAAAACAAGGAACATGAAGGAGGATGGAAAATAAAAAGGAGCAAGAAAAAGAAACGGAAAATCACAGCCGATTTGCTCTATACCAGTGGCTCTCAACCTTTTATTACCCATGGACCCTTTTCCTTTAAAAAAATTTGGTGGCCCCAAAGCCCCCAAATTTTTCACTAATAAAAAAACAAAGGAATTGTATCAATAAGTAAAAAAGTAATAAATAATTATGCTTATTTTGAAGGAAAACTTTAAGTTTAAACTAATACAAATAAATTATTTAATAGTTAAATTTTATGGAGCATTTATGTACATTAGTAAATAATTCATAATATACCTTTAAAAAGATAAGTGAGTAATTAAATAAAAAATGTAGATTTATTCAATGAGCTCCCTGTGACTGATGTTGCTCAGCGAGTTTTATTTATATTCGGCTCCCTCGATGTCAATGATAGTCGAAGATCACCCCTTTGCACAATGTCGAGTCTATTACGAGCTTTTGACAATAAGTGAGAAACACGACTAAATCCTGATTCAACAAGGTAAGATGATGGAAAAGCAAATACGTAGAGTTGTGCTTTATCTCAGACTAGTTGATACTTTTTAGCAGGTTCATTTGTTTTCCATATATCATGCTTCCCATCTTTAAATTTTTCCTGCAATATTTCATCACTTTGTAATTCAATGAGGGTTTCCCGTAAAGAAATGTCTACATCGGCAACATTAACTTCGAAAGGACTTGTCACCCAAGTTGGTACGAGGGGCGGTCAATAAGTTTTGCAATTCGGATATAAGGAAACGAGATATGAGGAAAAGTATTTTATTATTTTTCAATATAACTACCCTCAACTTCAATGCAATTGCGCCACTTGTCCCTGAGGCTTTGAATTCCCGACAACCAGAAATCTTCCGACTGCTGCTCAATCCACTCCTGGACGGTGAGCTGGACATCTTCATCGTCTTCAAACCGGCGTCCACGCAGTGCAGCCTTGAGCTGGCGGAATAAAAAGTAGTCGCTGGGGGGCAGATATGGACTGTAGGGGCAATGATTGAGCTCCTAGAATCCGCACTCGCGCAGGGCAGCTTGTGCAACCCTGGCCTTGTGGACTTTGACGACGTTGAAGTCGATCATGGGGCGTGAGGTTTCTAGGGACCCAATGGGCAGAGACCTTGGTAGTGGCCAAATTGTCGTGGATGATGTTGATAACACTTCCATGTGATATTCTAAGTTCTCGCTCGATTTTTTTGACCTTCACCCGTCGATTTTCGAGGATCATCCTCTCCATACGGGCCACATTGTCCTCGTTGGTCACGTCTGACGGACGTCCTGGACGGGGGTCATCTTCAAAGGACTCACGACCATGGCGGAACTCCCTATTCCAGCGAGCAATAAATGCATAGGAAGGGGCGGTGTCGGTGTACACTGCAACCATGCGTTCATGGATCTCTTTTGCATTCTTGCCTTCCTTGGTCAAAAATTTGATCAGCGGTGCTCAACCTTCTCCATTGTTGAAAAATTTGTGACTGACGATCTGCGATCAGCTACTGTTTCTTAAATAGACGAGGCAGGAGCGTGCGGTTGCAGGTACTGACTTGTCATAACTTGTCCTAACACCCCCACAAACAGCCATCCCTCTTCCTTTTTTTTGCCCTACCGATTCGCAAAACTTTTTGACTGCCCCTCGTATATCCATCATGAGTAAGTCACTAAACCGAGCTTGCATATCTTTGTGTAAATTTTCCAAATATTCACGATACAATGCAAGATCATCATCGTGCAGAACGCTGCTAATTGAGGCTAAACAAGGAAACTGTTCAAATGCACGACGTCTGATATTAATCTTGTACAACTGTAGCTTTTGCAGGAAAGCAGTTATTGCACATTTACTGGATATGAGATCAGAATTTTTTCCTTGGAGCTGTCTATTAAGTAAATCGATTTTTTCAAATATATCTGATAAGTAAAATACATAACATTTAGTTGCAAGCAGTTGTTCTCCAAGATGGGTGTTGGCCAGAAATAAGACAATAGAATCCCAAAGTGCAATAAATCGATGAAGCCAATTCCCCTTTGGCAACCATCTCAACTCAGTATGCATTACAAGACGTTCAAACTCTTCTCAATTTTAACTAGATAATTCACGAAAGAGGCGGTCTCTTAGAGAATTTGATTTAATATGATTAACCACTTTTATCACAACACTAAGGGCATCATGTAGGCGACTACCCAATTTCTCAGCAACTAAGTGTTAACGGTGTACCACACAGTGTATGCAAAATACTCCGGAAAAAGCTTGTTTCAAGTGTGCAATAAAACCATTGTATCTGCCAGTCATGGATGATGCACCATTAGTAAGTAGCACATGCCATTATGTTTTTGAGTGGAATATTGCTTTCCTTGAAATATGTAACAACTTCATTAAAAATTGTTTCACCTCTTGTCTGGTGAAAATCAATTCCTCTCTGGGTCCTTGATCATCAATAAATCTAACATATGTTAGTATAATTACTTCATTATCTCTTAATGTTGATTCATCAAGCTGAAGAGCAAACTGTTTTACTTGCAAATTAGCTATTAATTGCTCTTCAACATCCTCTGGCATTTTATCAATGCGTCGTGACACAGATGAGTTGCTTAACGGGATGGAATTAGTGATTTCACTTGCACTTTGTTTCAGAACTGATGAAATTATAACAGACACTGCTGGCAAAATTACTGTTTCACCAATATTATGGGTTTTCCAGCCTTTGCTATTATCTTGCTAATTTCATAAGATGCCAATAAACCATTATTTAGTTTGCTTACTTGGCTGTTAAACACTTCAACCACTGTTTTTCTTGCTTAAAAATCATCACGGAGTTTTCTAAAGTATTCTACTGGTTTGTCTTTCTTTTCATTGTTGTTGGTTTCCAGATGTATTTTAAGTTTACAAGGCCTCATGCTTGTATTTGATAGTACATCCATGCATATGAGGCACATTGGTTTCGTTGCATTCTGTGGTGATGGAATAAATCGGTAAGACAAATATTCAACAGAATACTGTCGGCACTTCTTCTTTGTTAGCGCCGCCATGGGTTATGTGTAAAATTATATCAGAAGCTGTTATAGCATATATTACAGTTTAGAGTTAAGAATTATATGTATTTTTTTAACAAAACTAAAAGATAAATTTGCAACAAATACAGAGAGAAGTGAGTGACCTTGATATTTTAGGGTTAAATAGGTATGATAATTTGGTCACTTTTTGCTTAAAGTACAGTATATATATATATATATATATATATATATATATATATATATATATATATATATATATATATATATATATATACAAGAAAGAAAGAGAGAGAAGGAGAGGGAGATGGAGAGAGAAGACATTTTAAGATAAACCATTGCAATTATATGGCTCGAAGAGGCCAATTATCGTGAGTAATTTAACTAAACATCCAAGTTAACATATTTAACTTTGCGGTACTTCAAGTACAATATATTGGGCACTATTATCATTTCTCTGGATCAGAATGTACGTCACGAATTATGTTTCAGTGCGTGTGTGTGTGTGTGTATGTGTGTGAAGGAATGTATTGAAGATTAATTTCACACGCACGTGTTGATATTTGTGACATAACATAACATAACATGTCATAACATGACACAACGTAAAGTAACATAATTTGCTATGACATAGCTCAACATCATTATGATATGATATAATAGTTGATGCAATACGATGCGATGCAAGATGATACAATAATTATGATACGCTATATTACACCATAATACACTATAATATAATGCAAAATAACATATAATAGTATAAAATGGTATAATATAATACTTTAGTAAATCCAGGAGTCAATAATTACTCCTCGCTTTGATTCAAATCTAATCTGATGGAGTTCATTATTATAATCAATTGGAATGAAGGGTTCCAAGCTTATTAAGTTTGCGAAGAACTTCCTAAAAATGCTATTATTTTGATACGTTTAATCCCATCTCTAAGAATTAAAGTACATAGTAATGATATTATAATAACTTACTCATTAAACACTAAAACACGTGTTAAGAACAATTAAAACTGAAAAAAATTCACATGAATTCTCCATGAGTTGGACCCGGAGGCGAGAGGTTGCCAAATAATGTTTTCTATGAAGAGCATTAATAGAAATTAAAAATTGATACTATTAAATAATTTGAACGAAAATGATATATATAAAATATATGAACAAAATGGTGTTAGAAAATTTCCTTGTTTTTTTTATACTGCTCATAAATTATAATCAATGGCAAAAGTTAATATTTGAAAACACAAATTGGCATCCAACAGTACTTCATAAACACGCGTTACCATCCTCCCTCCTCCCCCTCCCCCCTCTTTTTCTCTATTTCTTTTTCTCTTTCTCTTCCTCTCTTCCTCCCTTTTTTCTCTCTCTCTCTTTCTCTCTCTTACTCTTTCCATTCTCAGTAATAATAACAGTTCTGAAGTAGAATTGCTTTATGGCCAACTAAAATATCACCGTGGACCCCAACTCGTTATTTTATGTGTGTGGACCCCTAGTAATGTTACATGGCCCCCTAGGGGCCATGTGGCCCCCTAGGGGCCATGTGGCCCACGGTTGAGAACCACTGCTCTATACGACGAGCGAAAAAATACACAAAGAACGGAGACCAAGAGAAACTAATCAAAAGATTATAGAAATCAATATACAAGTGATGTTCCTTGCAAGGAAGAATACCATGTAAAAAAACTTGAAAATCATTTAACCAGTCAACCTTTAAATTTTAAATTCAAGTTTGAACGAAAATTTAAAGGAAAATTATAATCTTTGTTGGTACAGAATACCCGCAACAACAATAAATGATCAACATTAGTATACCGCAAGCCTACGACAACATTGCTTCCTTGGCACAAGTTTCTCTAGTTATTCTTTCCTAAAATTTATTTTTTCTTCTCTGTCATGTAGACTTTTTCGAGTTTATAAGATTTGCTCAAATTGGTATTTATTAAATCTAGAGCCCACAGTTGTATCTGAAAGAAATGTAAATTTAATCAATTTCCATCACAAGTTCTTCACAAAATCACAAAACGATTTTTAGAGAAATTACACAGCTGCCAAAATAAGAAATTTGCCAAAGAAAATGTCCATCCAAATGACGAACAAATTGATAGAAGACTTACATTCAGTACTATTTATATGATATCAATGAAAATTTTCATTTTATTCCTATTAAAAATTTAACCATTAAATCACTTCTCAATCTCAAAGACAACCCCTGAAAAAATCAGATAATCTTTGGTTTTATCAATTTTGTGTCAGGCTGCCATGCCAGAAGGGATTAAAAACACTCTTAACTCTAATTGAGTATCAGCCATTTATACGCAGATGATGTACAAAACGTCCAAATAAAATAAAAGTTTCAGAAGAAAATATGGAAGAGGAAAGCGAAGAGGTACAGCTGGTGGGCGATTCCAGCAGGGACCGTAGGCAACTAACTCTCCATGGCCACCAGCATCAACTGGTACCTTGCAAGCTCTCCCGGGAAGAGAATATAGGCCTTTGCAATACTTGAGAATTTTTTACTTTAGCCCTCCACTGTTTATCGCAGACAGTCTCCTTCTTAACTAGCCTAATGGAGCTCGTTACGGACGTATATTGAACGAAACCGACAAGGATTTCCGTTCAAAAAACGGGGTTAGTAACGGACAGCAACTCAGTCCAGTGTAAATCATCCTAAAACCTTAAAATCAACTAGGGTCTAGTCATCTAGATCAAATAATTTACTAAAGATTTTTTACGTGAATTCCCGTAGCATACGAAATAATTTCTGAGACTTAGAACAAATTAAGGTTTTCAGAATAGTATGTTGTCATTGACATTACAGAATCATGGGTAAATATTAAGCTCAGGAACTTTCTATCTGAATTATAAACTTCCCAGTTATTCAACATTTAAAAATAGTAGAGTTTATACAAATGGAGGAGACATACTTTTTTCATCAAGGTATTAACCCTATTTCACTGTCAAACCTGAAATTATGAACGTTAATATACGTTACATTATCTTACAAAACAACCAAGCAACAAAAATTACACTTGTATTAATATACAGAGCCCCAGGAAGACCAATGCAAACTGAACAGGAGATTTCTGAAAATATTGCAAAAATAAGTAACACTCGAGATACCGTAATGTTTGGTGATTCAAACTTATCGGTATCTAAATAGGGCAACACGTTGTCTCTATATTCTGGACATGAAAGTTCGCTCTTTAAACTTGGTCAATCTCCAACCCATGGAAATAATGTACTTGACCTTGTATTTGCAACAAAAGAAGATTTGGTTGATGATATTGAACAGTAAACCCAACACAAGCTATGAGCAAATTCCTAATTTTAAAAAGGAAAATTTCGCAAACTTAGAGAAATATTTAGCGAAACAGATTGGAGCTTTCTGACTAACATTGCCAACATAAACACCTCGTGGGAATTATTAATTAATATTTACCTAAATAGATTGCAAGCATGTATACCAATGAGAAAAAGACGTCCAGTTCATAATGATGAACCAAAATAGTGACCAAGGATATCACGGACAGTTTACTTGCTAAGAAAAAAGCTCACGACAAATTTAAACACGAATAATGAAGATGAATGAAAGAATTCTAAAAGTTCTAAAAGAAGCTAAGAATATCAAGACGTCTAAATTTCTCACTGTAACTAGTAGGGTTCCACAGGGCTCAGTTTTAGGTCCTCTCCTTTCTTATGTTCATAACCGAAATTGATGAAGGTCTGACATGAATGATCTGAAAGTACGCGGATGTTACAAAAATTGTTAATACTGTAAACTTCATAGGAAAGTAGAAGATATTCAATATAATCTAGACAAGTTATCCTGTTTTTTCCAAACTTGGCAAATGTGTTCCAACGTGGATAAATGCGAAGTGCTCCACATAGGAAATCAAAATGAAAAAGCTTCTTATTCAATGAATGGAACGCGATTGAAAAGCGTAGACAAGGAAAAATATTTAGGAGTAAGAGTATCGAATAACCTAAAAACTATTCAACCATGCACAGAAGTTAACAAGAAGGCGAAGAAAATAATTGAATTTATAGGAAGGTCATTTGAGGATTTTTTTTGTTTTTTTTTAGGAGCCCATCTGGCAACTGAGGTCATTTGAGTATAAATCAAAAGAAGTAATACTTACTCTCTACAAATCTTTACCGGCCTCTTCTGGAACATTGTGTTCAAACCTCTTGCCCTCAATACTAAAAGGATATAAACAAGCATGAACGGATTTAACTTACTAAGTTACCAAAATTATACCTGGTACAGAAACACAAACCATACGATGATCGTCTAAAGGAATTAAATCTCCTCCTATTAACCCAGCGGAGATTAATAAGAGCTGACCTTATTCCTTCTACGCCAGGCTAATGAGAAGAGATTTAGTTTTTTAAGACTGTCCTCACATGGCTTTTTTATAGTATAGGTAGCATTTTGGGTAACTACGTTGAATCCGTTCAGGTTTGTTTATATCTCTTTGGTACTAAGAGCACCAAGCTTGAACACAGAGTTCCAGAAGAGGCTGGACTGAAGATATGCAGAAAGTAAGTATTATTTCTTTCGATTTATATGAAAATGACCTTCCTATAAAGCCAAATGATCTAATTCAAGTATTTAAAATCGAGTTAGATTAGTTCTCTCTTATTGACCCGTTCTTCTTTCATCGGAGTTATTGAGCATCTACAATGTCACGTGTTATTGTGATTTCTCGTTCATTTACGAATCCCGTGTGTCTCGTTTACTACTATTTCTTCTTTTACATATAATGACTTACCTACATTGAACTGCATATAAGTTGAATTTGAGCATCCCTTTCGTTTGTTGATGTTGATGATGGCTTAGTGGTTAGCGCACTGGCCTGAAAGCGAAGTGTTCGATGGCATAAGTTCGAAGCCCACTATTTTTCATTTTTTTAATGGGTAATTTTTTTTAGATTATTTAATTCCGTTTTCTATTTTTCTATCTTCTTTCTTTCTTCATCTATTTGATCCTTGTTTGGTCTTATTAAAAGAACAAATTGCTTGTGCATCATCTTGCCTTATTTGCCATGGGAAATTGAGCATCTACCGTGTCATGTGATGGAAGACTCGAGCAAGGGAATCCGGGCTTTGGCGAGAGACACAGGTGTTGGAGTCACCACCATGAGGACCTTCCCTACCACTCGTACAGGAGGCGCGAGGGACAAATTCTGACAGTCGAGGTAAAGAAGAACCGCTTGACGAAGTTAAAGAAGCTCCTGAACAAGGTGAAGGAACCTATTAAGCAGGAAAAGATCTGTTTCTTCTCAGACGAAAAAAGTTCACACAGGACTAGTAGCACAATAGCCAGAACCATAGTGGGTTGGGTAGAATCCATGCGACGTTCTATGTACCGTAAAGACCAAGTTCCACCTAAATATTAAGATCTTTGGATCTGTCTCCAGTCAGGGTCGTGTCATTCTGCTCTACATCTTAGAGCGAGGTCTTAAGCACAATTCAGAAGACGGTTACATGGAGCTGCTGGAGACTGACGTCAAAGCCTGACCTGAGATGGTTGCTGATTCAATGCAGTATCCCCAGAAAGAGATAGAAGTCATTGTCAGAGAATATCTGCATCTTCACCAGATCTACTTTTTGACTTCATAATTCTCCGGAGTTTATTCCAATAAATTACTTTGTGTGGGGCGCGGTTGAGAAAGAGACCAACTGCTGTGCGTGCAACATCAATAACGAGCTGATGGCCAAGATCCAAGAGGTATTCGAAGATCTTCTTAAGGCAACAGTAAGTAACGCATGTGACAATATTTGGAGCCTTTTTGAATATTCGATAGATGCTAAGGGCGGCTAATTTGAGTAAACTGTTATCTCCGAGGTATAATATAGTAGATATTTAAAATTTTTTAAAATACATTTATTTTGGCTGATATATTGACGTTTTTTTATCTGTTATGCAACCCTTCAAATATAGCCCGAACACACCCATATATATATATATATATATATATATATATATATATATATATATATATATATATATGAATCCATTAAACCACATTGAAAGAGAAAATGGGAATAATTTTTCCTTGCAGTAATATTTTTATTACCTTTTTTCAAAAAATCCGTGCAGGAAAAAGATTCGAACCAGGCACACTGAGGCAGCGAGCACCGCTTTGATCACAGTTAAAAGTATGCTGTTAGTACACTACGCTACGCAGAGAACCAAAAAATTCTCTGAATAGAATAGCTTTTAAGGAATACTTTCGCCAGCTCGAACGGAAACTATGAAAGAAATAGAAAATTGATTGGGAATTCAAAGAATAAATGAGGAATAGGTCAACGCGTGGCAGATATACAAATGTATATATCTCTCAAAGTAACACTAGAGAATGATGGAAATGAATCCATTAAACCACATTGAAAGAGAAAACGGAATAATTTTTCCTTGCAAGGAAAAATTATTCCGTTTTCTCTTTCAATGCGGTTTAATAGATTCATTTCCATCATTCTCTCGTGCTACTTTGCGAGATATATATATATATATATATATATATATATATATATATATATATATATATATATATATATATATATATATATATATATATATATATATATATATATATATATATATATATATGGTCTTTCAACAAGGACGCTCGAGCTTTGTCAGGCGATAGTGGCCATGTTGTTAAAGCGACATCTGAAAACCTCACTGTGAACTGTTCAGTAGTACTTGGCAAATCACGATGGAAGGTTGTAGCGTTGAACAGCGTGTGCAAATCATCAAATGTTATTATCAAAATCAGTGCTCTGTTCGACAAACGTTCCGCGCATTACGTGATTTCTATCCTAGCCACAATCGTCCTGCCAAGTCCACTGTTCGACGCTTAGTGGCCAAATTCGAAAGAAAAGGGTCGATCAACAATCAGCTAACACCTGTAACTCACCGAAACGCAAGGTCTGCTGAAAACATCGCTGCCGTAATGAGAATGTAAGGGAAAATCCGAAGCAGTCATTTCTCGTCGTTCACAAGAACTTGGCCATTCTGCGACTTCAGTTTGGCGAATTATGCGTAGGAACTTGAGTCTGACCCCGTACATAATCCAACTTACCCAGGAACCTAAGGTAAATGACTATAGAAAACGCTGTGTGTTCGCTGATTGGGCTCTAGAGCAGTTGGAAGTTGCCCCAAATTTCCCGCAAAAAATCATCTTCAGCGACGAGGCCCATTTTTGGATAAATGGATTTGTGAACAAGCAAAATTGTCGGATTTGGGACGAAAACAATCCACATGAGATACACTAGCACTAATTGCATCCCCAGAAAGTCACTGTTTGGTGCGGATTTTCGTCTAACGGAATCATCGGTCCGTATCTTTTTGAGAACGAAGATGGGATTGCCATAACCGTCAAGAGCGAGACCTAAGGGTATGTGCCCGTAATTTCTTTGTTAGTTTTTAAAGTACTGGAGGTTCGGTTTACACAGTGGTTCTTAGAAATACAAACGTGAGTCTGGGCTGTGGGTGACTCAGTTATAGTCATTTTATCTGAACTTCTTTGACAAATTTTATAGCTTTCGAAAGTGGCCATCCTCTGGAGAATTCTGAGCTAAGCTCCGTTTACAACATTAATCTAGATATATATATATATATATATATATATATATATATATATATATATATATATATATATATATATGACAAATCCTGAAGTGTGTGGAGCTAAAATAATTTTACAAATTTTACTACAACATTTTCCCAACCATATTTTACTGTGCATGCGCTAGGAGGGTTTTAAAATGTATAATCCAATTAAGATAGACTAGGGGAGTACATGCGCCTTTTTCTCAAGATATGAGCCAATCGCCCCTTCGGAGTAAAATAAATTCGGACAAGATTCGTTGATACGACTCTTAGAAGGGGGAAGAGCCTAAGTTGGACGGGAGGGGGCAGAAGAAAGGGCTGGTTCCCCCCATTACAAGGGATCGTGCCTTCAAGGGAGCGGACTTGTAATCTAGGGGGCTCCTTATTCATCAAAGTGTGTGTGGGAAGGGGGGGAGGGGTGAGTAGTACATGACTTCTCGAGAAATGAAAAGAAGAGTAGTGAACTCCTAAGATTTGCTCCTAAATAGTGCTTAATTTAATTTTAAACAATAGCTTTAGTACACTCAACTCCTCTGGTTTCTTAGAAAGAGTGAAGTATGTATACATACTGGCATAGGTGGGCGTGATAACCGATAAATCGATTATCGATAAATCCAAAATTATAATACAATATTGATTATTGACTATATATAGCGTTATTTTATAATACAATAATAAGAATATTTGAATACTGTTTCTTAGTTTCTTAACTGGTGAGGCTCTCCTTCATCTCCTCATAGGTTTTGAGGATCCTCCTCTCAGCTCGGAGCTACATATTTCTGCCTCCAAGGCACGCGCGGCTTGCCCCTGTGCTAAACTGGAACCTGAAACTGAAATTATCGCTAGATTAGAACCCAAACTATTGGCGATACCGATGAATCGATAACGCGGGGAAAAAATATCGGATAACCCGATATCGTTATCGCGATAACGCCCACCTATGCATACTGATACACCCATATATACTTAGGTATATTTTTTATTTAACTAAGGACAACCACTTTAAGTATATATGTAGATATAATTATAACTTAAAAGGTCATAATACCTGTTTTTGCAAAGGTTCTGTACCCTCTGTTTCCTTTTATATTTCGAGAGGTTTATGTGTGTGATAGAAAAAGTTCCGTCAAACAAACTTAAATTCTCCTTTTCAAGCACGTGTCATTAAGACGTCTTTTCCATTGTGTGCATGTGTATATAGATTGAAGTGAAAAGAATCGAGATATTTGCTCTCCAGCTCGTGGGCCACAACAATTCTAACATCGCCAAGTGGTCAACGTCAGTCGGATGACCCTCTACAGAGTCGCGGAGAGGCTCAACAACGGTGGGAGACCTCAAAGATCGGTCTCGTTTAGGCAGAACCCAAGTTGTCAACCAGTTGGCTGCGAGAAAGTCATTCGAACGTAGTCGGAAGCTCAAAATGAGTGCACTTGCGAAGAAGAATATCACGGTGGCCACGTTGTCCTTGACCTTCAAGAAGAAGGTCGGCAAGAAGTTGTGGTTAACTGAAAGGTCTCTACTGACCGAGTGTATAAATGGACAACGTCAGGAGTGCCATCGTCGCCTTTCCAACGACTTGAAGCGTCATGGCAATCGAATTCTCATTTTTTTATGATGAAAAGAGTCTTCACAGTCGATGCGCTCATCAAAAATCAGAACGATCCTGTGGTAAGCTTCTGTTCGGACGTCTCCGAGGTCCGCTGTGTGTCCACAACCTAACAGCTGGCTTCCATTATAATGTTCAGCGTCGCGCTTCGAATGACGAGAAGATTCCGCCAGCGTGGCTCGCGGACGTTTACAGGCTCACCGCCACCGATGACAGGAATATCTTGGCCACAAAAGTCCTGCCCTGGGTGAAAACGATCACAATGAATGCCAATTACGTCTTTAAGCCGGACAGTGCCCTTGCCCACATGTCCAAGACCGCGCAACAGTGGTGGTTGGGGTCGAAGGACTTTTGGCCACCGTAGTCTAGTCGCTCGACCTCAATCCTCTCGATTACAGGGTGTAGGCGCATGTGTGTGTGGGGGGGGGGGGGAGGTAAGGTCTTCAAGGTCGGCCACAGCAACATCGACGAGCTGAAGTCATTCATCAACCGCATGAGGGCCACCATGAGGAAGGACTTTAGGTCTAGCCTAGAGCGCGTGCTCACCGCCGAGGGCTTCCACATTGATTAATATTACAATTTAAACACATCTTTATATGTTAAAACAATATAAGCATGTCTAACTGCATTAAAATTATCATTATGTCATTGGTTGAGAGCGTCCTAACGAGTGTAACAGGATTTTAACAATACCCAGCTCAATTCTGGAAGCGACAGTTTAATGAAATTAGTTAACTTTTATTCTATTTAATTTACTCTGGTTGTTCCCTAGCTTTATTTCATTAATGATAATTATCAAATAGTTATTAATGATTCCTATGTAAATGGTCGACATTTACAGACCACCGCTACATGGCAAAACAAAATTCTCTCGAATAGAGCGAGCTTTTAAGGTAAGCTTCGCTAGGTCGATAGAAAATATGAAAGAGAGAAATTTATTGGGAATTGAAAGGAAAAACGAGCAAATGAGTAAATACGCGTAGCAGTAGTCTAAAGGTTTGCTTAAATTGAAAGAGAAGCAGTTGATTGCTTCCGCAATATATTTTGTTTGATCCCTGCGCAGATTTTTTCGCAATTAGGAAACACTTTTCCGAATAAAATTATTCCGTTTATCTACTCTGTTATTTAACTGATTTAATTTAATCATTTTCTCGCGTTCAAGAGAGATATACATTGTTTTTTTGTCGTGCCTTTAACTCTCTTGTTCTTTTGTCCTAGGATTTCCCAATTAAATTATCTCTCTTTCATAGTCCTGATCGACCAAAAAAGAGAAAGGGACAATCGAAGGCACAAGGATGAAGGAGAGAAAATATTAGATACTCTCCCATTAAACTACCAGGCACAGTAACTTCCCCCCCCCACCACCACCACACCAAAGCGTTGTGGTGCCACATTGCAAGGTGAGATAGGATCGACAATGTTTCTTATGAAGTCTTGGAATGGGCATGCAAGGAATTATGCAAATGCAATTTATCTACTAAAAATGTATAGTATTTTGAATGTAAATAGTAATATATAACATTTGGTCATGTAAATAGTAATATATAACATTTGGTCATGTTAATAGTAATATATAATATTTGGTAATGTAAATAATAAAATACAACCTTTTGTCATGTAAATAATAACATGTAACATTTGGTCATGTAAAGGCTTTAGGAAGAATGAATTTTATACTTTTCCACATTCATACGCGTTGACACGCTTACACACTGACACACATATACCGAGCGGAGAAACGGGAAGATGCAGATTTTGTTTATTCTCACAGGGCCGTGAAGCACGAAATCTTCTCGAAATTTGAGATAAAGTTTCTCTCTATCCCAGTATACACACAAATAAACATCGAGTCGAATAAGCTTCACCTAAACTGTATCATTGGCTAACAGTGAGCACAACCCACTGTTTTCTCTACATTAAATACCATCTTGGGCAGACCCCAGGTCAGTCAAGGACAGTCGGACAGAAATTAAATATCAAAAAAGAACAATAAGAGAGTAGTCACTTTTCAATAATCGTAGGCTAAAGTAGACCCAAACATTAGTAGGCCTACCTCAAATACCCGACACACGTTTAATCGAATTCATTGCGTTTAAGCCTACCAAGTCCTCCACCCAATAAAGAATCCTTGAATCCCTCTTCCAATATTTCCTTTTCCTGCGGATAATCAACTGGTCCTCTTACCCAGCCTACATCACTAAAATCAAGCCAGAGTATAATATTCCCCAAATTGGAGTCAGCCAAGGTCAGTGCCCGGTAACTCAGTACCTCAATAGCGCTACGTCAAAATTAAGCAACTTTGGGCCTTGTTAGTACTTGGATGGGAACCGCCAAGTCAATCTCTACCAGTGAACATTTACCCAACCGTCTCCTGACCACCTATAACAACACATAAAAAACACCACCTATAGTGTCCCCTCATCAAACCCACTATCTCTCCAGGCTAGGAACCTCCACGGGATTTATGCCATATCTCCTTACCTGCTCACATTTCAAACGCTCATTATCCATATCACAGACAAAGAAAGAGCAAATTCAATTTCTGCGGGACGTAACAACCACCATAGGGCTTTCGCCATATTTAATTCCTGCCTTTATAGAAACCTTTTTGAAGACAGAAAGAAAGATGCAAAGACCTTGTATTGCAGATTATATAAGCATATAGAACAAGGAAAAGATAAATTTGACGAGAATGAGGAATGAGACAAGAAACAGAAGTCTTTTTAAAAGCAAGAGAAAGGCACATTTGAAGATACAAGGAATAAGGAGAGCGAAGAACGGCAGAATAAAAGCAATTTATACCGAGAAGACTGAAATAATTCCAAAGTCTCTTTCTCGTGCCTTTAAAAAAACAGTTTCCAAATATTCATTTTTTTGTAAACTTCCTTATTATGGTCCCGATAGCATAATTTTAAAGGAAAAAAAAAACCTCATCGCAAAGTTTTACCCTTAAATTAGGTTCGGATACTTCTATACACTCAAGTACCGAATTTCTAGCCTGTGTTCGTCGATCATTTATCTTTACTCAGGTGGTCACTGTATTGCATCCTATGTTGGTTAAACTAAGCACCAACTAAAACCTAGGATCGATGAGCACAGGGGTGTCAGTGTTCGTACAAATCGATCCCTTTGTAAGGTTTTCCTTTCTTCTATACGGGGTCAATCAAACCCTTAAAGCTAATCATCCGATAAAACTGGAAAACTTTAAAATTCTGGCGCAATCTCACCCTAATGATTAACCCCTTTCGAAACGCTATATATACTGGGTGTCCCAGAAAAAAGTTAACCATACTTTGAATTAGTATAACTCAATAAACTATTGGAGATTTTTAGATCCTGCAAAAAGTGTTTTATTTAGCAACTATTTATCTGTTGAGTTTGGAAATTTCACTAAATTCGCTTTTATGATGTTGATACACTAATGGGTTTAGTGGAGGCTATCAAAATTATGTTTGCGCAAGGAAGTAAAATAATGAAACGATTCTTACGAAGGCTAGGCCTTCAAGAGAAGCGTAGGGAGCCTAGGTAGCTTAGGGTCACTGTGCGATTCTTCAAGCAAAGCCTAGGCCACTTTACAGTGGTTTTTCAGCCACGCTGTGGTATTGTCTCGTCATTATTGCTTACTAAGCAAGTCAAAGCGTTTCTGGGTAAAAGTTTACTTTCGTACAACCTTTTTAATCATGCAGTTAACAAAAAGATCAACGCGTATTTGTAGTCACAAATTTTATTAAGACTGGCAGTACTAAACAAGTACAAGATTCATTTGATCAACGTTTTCCAGGTAGGCAACCACCAAGCAAGCCCACAATTTGGTAAAATGTTCGCAAATACCAACATGAAGGAACATGCTTAAATCTAAATAAAGGTCGTTCGGGTCGTATGAGAACCATAGGAACAACAAAAAATATCGAAAATGTTCAGATGACACTTCTTCAAAATCCACATGTATCAGTCAAAGTCATCTTTTAACCGCATTATTAAACATGACTTAAAATGGCATCCCTATAAGATGCATGCAAGACTCCAGCTTCTTAAAACTGATTTTCCTCGTCGTAGACAATTTGTTGAATGGCTTCTCCATAAACCTGCTCGTTTCTTGGAAATCATTGTGATTGGTGACGAGGCAGCCTTTTTCATGAATGGAAAGGTAAATAGCCATAACATTCGGCAATATGCGCCGCTGAACCACCCCCCAGTATTCAACTTTGACACACGTATTTGTCAGCAGTAAGTGTCTCTGTGGATCGGAATATGCGGGAATAGCTATCTTGTCAGCCCATTGTTTTACGAGAATACTTGAATGGTGCATCCTACCGGAGCATGATCAACGAAAGGATCTTCCTGGAACTCCGCCAAATTTATGTCAATTAATTCAATAGACTGGTGGATTCAGGACGGCGCACCAGCTTATAGACAGCTTGCTGTAAGAACAAAATTAAGAGAAACGTTTGACAACCGCATTGTCGCGCTAAATCATGCAATTGAAGGCCCCCAAGATCCCTTGACTTAACACCGTGCGATTATTTCTTATGGCGATATCTAAAGAATAAAGTGCATTCTACTCCACCACAAAGCATCGACCAGTTAATAGATAGTATCACATGTGAAGTCAATAGAATTAAAGAAAATCACAGGTTAATCAAAAAAGTTGTTCAATCAATGCGATCAAAGGCGCAACTGTGCTTGGAAAGAAATGGAGGACATGTGGAAGGAAACGGTGCTTAGATAATTAAAAAAAATAATTTGTATTACCTATATGAAGAGGTGTTTTGTTAAAAATGGATTTAAATATATTTGTTGATTTTAAACTTCGAAGTTTCATTATTTTATTTCCTTGCGCAAACATAATTTTGATAGCCTCCACTAAACCCATTAGTGTATCAATATCGTTCAAGCGAATTTAATGAAATTTCCTGAAACGACAGATAAATAGTTAATAATTCTTTTTTATTTTGCAAGCCTCAAAAGTCTTAAATAGGTTTTGAGTTATACTAATTCAAAGAACTGTTAACTTTTTTCTGGGACACCATGTATATATATATATATATATATATATATATATATATATATATATATATATATATATATATATATATATATATATATATATATATATATATATATATAACTATTCCTTAATGGCCCATCCCTAAATAAATATGTACCTCTTCATTTTTTATACAGAGTTCGCTTATTCCTTACCGATTATAATTAACCACGTAGGTTCCTTCCCTTCTTACACTGACCTTTTTCAGTTATAATACAAGGTGGTCCGAAAATCTTATTATTTCCTACCGAAAAGTAATTAAAAAATAGAGGAACAATATATTAATACGAGAGGAGGTCAATAAGTTTGTCAATTCGGATATAAGGAAACAAGATATAAGGAAAAGTGTTTTATTATTTTTAAATATAACTACCCTCGACTTCAATGCACTTGCACCACTTGTCCCTGAGGCTTGGAATTCCTGACAACCAGAAATCTCCCGACTGCTGTTGTCGTGGTATGACATTATATTATATCAATACCATATTATATCTATTGGATGGGACCAATAACTTAAAGGCGAACCGACAAAGGGACGGAACACCACGAGTTTATACGGGCTGCAGAGCAAGAAAGAGTGAAACGAGGTCAGGTAATTTATAAGCAATGGCAAAGCGCAAGGTTATTTAAAGAGGCATGTACAAAAATATAATTTATTTACATAAAAAGGAGAGAATTGATGTGCAAAATTACATCAGAGAATTAATGGGATAAATTACATCGGTAAACGAGGGGAGAATAGTAGATATGCATCAGACTGTGAAGTTAAAATTCAATGTATTACAGGAGGAGACTATTCAAATTTGAAGGGGGGGGGGGGGTAATTAACTCAAATGGGATACTAAAGGGAAAAAAGAGTTGGCTTACAGAGGATTCCGGGTGAGACGTCGGGGTAAGGCTTCACGGATGTCTTCTGCACGTGAGGCGAGGGCGCTCAAAGCTTCTGAGCCGGAACTTAAAGTGATGACGGTTTTCCCAAAAGGAGGGGAGGGGGGGGCGGTAACGTCCAGTTTAGGGGAGAGTATTTCGGGCACCCGAAAACGAGGGGCGAACGAGGAAGGCTTAGACAGAAGCTGATGACTGAAGTCGGAAACATCGCTCAGTAGCGATCGTTAAATGGAATTACCTCACTGGCTGGGGCTAATTCCAATACACAAATAGTTCAGCCGTCACTTTGCTTTGTTTTTAGCACCTGACTTGGAACTAGGTGAGTCTTCTTGGGTCCGGGCGAGACTTCTCAACTCTGTGTTGGTCTCATGGGAAACGAGCACTATTTACGTCTGAGGCTCTCCCCGCGGAGGGGGGGGGGAGCTAGTGGGAAACAGCTCTACTCTCGAATGGCCTCGAATCTTCTTGCCGAGGCTATTCTAACCCGTGTAAAGATGGACCGTGGTGTACGTGGTTCGAGGCTCCTGCTTGTGGAAGGGAGGGGGGGCGGGTAAGCTAACCAATTTAAGCATAACAGAATCTTCTCCAGCACATAGAACTTCCGTTCTGGAAATGAAATTCCAAGGGGAATTCCTCCACACATGTTCAAACCGAAACATGATGCTTTACAGAGCAGTTGCGTAGGGAAGGATCATCCCACCCGTCAAGCTAGAATTATCAAGTGTCTAGGGAAATTCTGACCTGCTACGACAGGTGTACACACAAAAAAACGTTAATCTGAGCTCAGCGGGGAATTTACGGACATAAGCCTTAAACAGGTCAATTCTAGAGAATTTAACTAGTACAATTTTATACCAAAAAGAATCACATGAGGACATTGGTGACATTTCAGTTGAACCAAAAAAAAAGATACAATTAAATGGAGGCAGAAATATGGGACTAAAGACTTAAGAATTTATTAGACCCCCCCAAAAATCATAATTAAGAACATTAATGAGATAATATATACAATTCACATGGAAAACCTTCCCTCCTGCCGGAATATGGATGAGGTAATCCACGGGTCCTCTAGCCTGAAGGAGGGGGTAGGGTCCCTTTTACTGGCATAGGATTTTGTTGCTTCCAGTTGGAAGTAGTACCAGCACCTCCGCGCCAGGCTTGAATTTTCGATCTCGTGACTTAAGATCAAAGTAGGTCTTATACCTCTCAATAAGTCCTTCTTCACGAGATACGACACTCGTTTGTTACCTCGGGTGGACTCACGTTCGAGGGCTTTAGTTTTCTCCCAAAGGAGGAGGGGGGGGGGCGTTGCGCACTCCTTCTGGGCGCGGGCAAACTTGTCGCTCCGAAGTGCTTGGAACTCCGAGTCGATAGGGGTTTCCAGGGGAATGGGTGCATGGGATTTCAGGGCTGCCTGTGTAAGGGTAATCACGGGCTGGGCCACGGGATGGTCGTGGATTACAGGATTCTGACCGAACAAAACGGAGCAGAATTGGATTGGGGCCGCTACCACTTCGGCCTAACCAGACATATAGTCACATTCGATATGACAACGAATTACTGGGAAACGACTGGCCCAGCTAAGGTAGTCGTGGACCACCGCAAACCTCTTGTGGTCGGAGCCAACAGGGGGATGGTAGGTCCTCAGACACTACGATGCAGGTGCACCTGGTGTCACGGACGAGGGTGGATATTTGGCGACCGTTCACAGTTCCGTTCTCGAACTTCAATCCACCAGGGTTGTTCTCATTAAAGAGAAAGTTTACCTGATGTACCGGGTCTTTGGCGGGCGAGGGAGGATCAAGAGTCTCCTGAGGCGACGGAGGAGGATCAGGGGCGGCCCAGATTTGGTGCACTCGGTGTGACTGAGAGTTTGCGCATCGGGAGTTTTGAGGACAGTTCATGCGGTAATGGCCGGGAGCTCCGCAGGTGTAGCAGACGATCGGGTTCTTTTGGTACGGCATAACTGGGGGAGAAGAAACTAGGGGCTCAACGTCTCGGTGTTCAGATGGATGGAAGTTTCTTGGCTTCGAGGGACTAGGAACTTTGGTAAATTTTGGCACCAATTTAGGGGGGGGGGGGGCTTAGGACCATAAAATTTAGTTTTGGGGGGCGATTGGGGAGCCTTTTTAAAATCCTTAGGGTATAAATTGTGACTACCCGCGTAGACATCGGCCTCTTCCAAGCACTCCTTGAAAGTGGCACAACTTTTATCCTCAATGAAGGCGCGAATTTCAGGAGCCACGGCAGCTATAAGCTGATCCCTAAGAAAAAAGTCCAGAAGGGACTAGTAGACCTGGGGAATCTTGCACGCATCCAGCCAACACTAAAGATGTCTTTGGAGGATATACCGGTGTTGCCGAAATGTTTGACCAGGACGGATCTTTTCCTGGCGAAATCGGTAGTGGTAGAATTCGCTATTCATATAAACAGTGGCTAGCAATTCGGACTTTAACGTGGAATAATCCAAAGTTGCTTCTGGGGGAAGGGATACGAAAATATCCCTTAACCAGGCATTTAGGAGGGGAAGTAAGCGAGCGACGCCATCATTTTCGCGATCACATCTGTTGATCTGAAAGATTCTCTCAAAATGGGCCAAAAATGACCCCAAATCCTCTCCATTATTAAAAGCCAGAAGGTGGACTGAAGGAGTTTGGGGAATATCAGCCCGGGAACCGATGGACTGAGAATCCATTTGATTTCGGCTCATTTCCAGCTCATGCTGCCTAATTTGTTCACGTTCTTCCATCTTCATTTTGTTCCTCTCCATCTCCATTTCCATCTTCAGTTTGTTCTCTTCTATCTCCATCTTTCTTAGTTCCTCCTCCCTTCGTTCTGCCCGTTCGTTCCTCTCTTCTTCCTGTACGAAATTTAGCAGGTCTTTGCCCGAAAGACCTAACATTTCACCCTCACTCTTGATTTTTTCGAAGGGTGTCATTGTTACGCGGTTAACTGAGGGGATACTGACACGCGAACGATCTAGGATACTACCCACGCGAAACGAATACTTGAATATTCGTGAAGGCCTTGTTCACACACAAAAGAATTATGATACAGCTCCCGATCTCTGCTGTTTCTAAGCGAAAAAAAAATTAAAATGGTCCTCCCGGAATTCTCGCACCAAAGACCTTGACTCTTTTGGATTAATAACCAGGAGAGTCTCCAAAATTCAAAAACTATAAAAAATTGATTACCTGGGGTCCAACACAAAATCTAAATATATTACGTTCCACTGCTCTTCAATTAACTTGAACTTGCCTTCTGCCAGTACAATACAAAAAATAAAATAAAAGGGATGTACGTGAATAACAAGGGAACTTCTAATGTCGAAATTAAAATGAAACGGGTTCGTAAAAACCCCAAACGCACTTGACACCAAGATTATACAATATATATATTAATAAATATATATGTCGTGGTATGAAATTATATTACATCAATACTATATTATATCTATGGGGGAGGGACCAATAACTAAAAGGCGAACCGACAAAGATGCGGAACACCACGAATTTAGACAGGCTGAATAGCGAGAAAGAATGCAACGAGGGCAGGTAAATTATGGGCAGTGACAAAGCGCAAGGTTATTTAGAGAGGCATGTACAAAAATATAATTTATTTACATAAAAATGAGAGAATTGATGGGCAAAATTACATCAGAGAATTACTGGGCAAAATTACATCAGAGAATTAATGGGAAAAATTATATCGGTAAACGAGGGGGGAATTGTAGTTATGCATCAAACTATGAAGTTATAATTCAATTTATTACAAGAGGAGACTATTCAAATTGGAAGGGGGGGGGGAGAGAAATTAACTCAAATGGGTAACTGAAGGAGGAGAAGGGTTGGCTTACAGAAGATTCCGGGTGAGACGTCGGGGTAAGGCTTCACGGATGTCTTCTGCACGTGAGGCGAGGGCGCTCAAAGCTTCTGAGCCGGAACTTAAAGTGATGACGGTTCTCCAAAAAGGGTGGGGGTTCGGTAACGTCCAGTTTAGGGGAGAGTATTTCGGGCACCCGAAAACGAGGGGCGAACGAGGAGGGCTTAGACAGGAGCTGATGAGTGAAGTCGGCCACATCGCTCGGTAGCGATCGTTAAATGGAATTACCTCACTGGCTGGGGCTAATTCCAATACACAAATAGTTCAGCCGTCACTTTGCTTTGTTGTTATCACCTGAATTTGCACTAGGGGAATCTTCTTGGGTCCGGGCGAGACTTCTCAACTGTGTCAGTCATGGAAAACGAGCACTATATACATCTGAGGCTCTTCCCGCGGAGGGGGAGGGGGGTAGTGGGAATTCAGCTCTACTCTCGAATGGCCTCGAATCTTCCTGCCAAGACTATTCTAACCCGTATAAAGATGCACCGTGGTGGTCGCGGTTAGAGGCTACCGCTTGTGAAAGGAAGGGGAGGTAGGCTTACCAATTTAAGCCTAGCAGAATCATCTCCAGCACATGGAACTTCCGTGTTGGAAATTAAATTCCGCGTGGAATTCCTCCACAGCTGTTCAATCCACTCCTGGACGGCGAGCTGGTTATCTTCATCGTCCCCAAACCAGCGTCCATGCAGTGCAACTTTGAGCTGGGGGAATAAAAAGTAGCCGCTTGGGGCCAGATCTGGACTGTAGGGGTAATGGTTGAGCTCCTCTAATCTGCACTCGCGCAGGGCAGCTTGTGCAATTCTGGCCTTGTGGACTTTGACGACGTTGGAGTCGATCATGGGGCGTGAGGTTTCTAGGGACCCAACGGGCAGGGACCATGGTCATGGCCAAATTGTCGTGGATGATGTTGATAACACTTCCATGTGATATTCCAAGTTCTCGCTCGTTTTCTTCGACCTTCAGCGTTGATTTTCGAGGATCATCATCTCCGCATGGGCCACATTGTACTCGTTGGTCACGTCTGACGGGCGTCCTGGACGAGGGTCATCTTCAAGGGACTCACGACCATGGCGGAACTTCATATTCCAGCGAGCAATGGTTGCATAGGAAGAGGCGGTGTCGGTGTACACTGCAACTATGCGTTCATGGATCTCTTTTGCATTCTTGCCTTCCTTGGTCAAAAATTTATCACTGCGCGGTGCTCAACCTTCTTCATTGTTGAAAAATTTGTGACTGACGATCTGCGATCAGCTACTGCTTTTTAAATAGACGAGGCAGGAACGTGCTGCTGCATGCCCTGACTTGACATAACTTGTCCTTACACCCCCCCCCAAAAAAACAGCCATCCTCCTTCCTCTGTTTTGCCCTACCGATTCGCAAAACTTATTGACCACCCCTCGTATATGAAATATAAGGTAATATTTAATAGACGAAATAATAAGAATGAAAATCTATCTATTGAAAACAATGATAAACAAATATATGAAGAATATATATAATAGTTTCTTTCATTAATGTACGAGAAATATAATTTGTTTGAGAATATTATATACAAGAAGTTTAGTAAAGAAATAATATTTACTTTAATAATATGCGCTCAATATAAAATAACTAATTTGTTGAAGGTAATTAAATAGGCGAGAATAGTGAAACAATTAACAAATAATGTAAATATTAAATAGCTAACTAACTAAAATTATAAGTTGAAAATAAAATACATTATGGTATTAAAGGGAGAATTAAATGGAGATTGTGATTGTAAGCCTGTAGGAATTGTAGTAATTAAGGGATTTTAATAGTTGGATTATAGGAGGTGATTAAGTGTAGTGATTTTTCAATGCTATATACAAATGCAGGGGATTGTAATTAGAAAAGAAATTAAATTAACACTTACGTTTTTGTAAACTAGAATACATTTGAAACAAATTTACCAGTAGAGATTTTAAACCAACCTGTTCAAGCGGAGTCACGAAATACAAGATCTTCTTGAACATAAAATAAGGTGAGCACGAAAATTAAGAGTATGCGAATGTTGCGCTCTGATTTGTCGGTGTTATCACGTGACTTCACAACACAATTCTGTTTGATTTTGTACTTAAAATAATTATATATTTTTAAATAAGTTTAGAAATTACACAATTGAACGATATAATGGAATTGCACTAAATATAGATTGTCATAGAGAGAAGGTTACCCCAACCCCCAACCCAACATCTACCCGTGGCGCCTGAGAAAAGATGCACCTGCACGCCCAGACAGCCCAAGAAGCAGCGAGAATTTCGCGCGGCCGTGTGATCCGTGTTGGGTTTCCCTTCTTCCCCGTCGCATCGCCTGATCGGCTTCAGATTTACGGCGTCGAAGACTTTCGCGTGAGCATGTGATGCTCGCTGAGAATATCTCCCCCGCCCCCTGGCGTTCCAAATCTAATGAGATCCCCGTCCCCATTTGGGGGGGGGGGCTCTGGTGACCCGCTTCCGACGAGGCAGTATAAATACTTCGGGCAAAGCTTTGAGAAATTAGTACCACACAGCCCCATCTTGGTTAGCAGCCACGTACAGTCTCGTACGCCCTGCTCCGCCTCGCAACGGCTTCCAGATACGGACACGACGCGTCACCTCTCTACCCGGCCTCGGTCGTACCTAAGGCCAGAATTCCCGCCCAACAGATGATAGACACGGACACGCATTTATCACTCGGGTATTGACTTCGTTCTCCTCTGGAGTACTCCCTCATTCATTTTTCAGCGAAGTTAAGAAGAAGGAATTTTGCAAGTGGAACTTTGCAGCGCCACGCTTCCTCGTCATCTCCAAAGGCTCCGGTCAATTAGGCTTTTCGTGAGTCTTCCCGTTATCTGCACTGCCCCTCTTTCTTTGGAAACAATCACCGTACATCCTCTCTCTAGGACTCTCGTCCGCGTCGAGTAATTGGTAGCCCCCCTACCCCTTTTGGCACTCCAAGTCGCATCTTATTTATTGTAATTTATTTACTTTTGCTAATAAAATTTTCTTTGTATATAGTAAAGTTATTTTCCTACAATTAGTTTCTCTAAACCCAGAACCTCTAAGAATTGATTATTTCGGCCAACCGACTCGATTTTGATTAATTAACCCGCATACTGGGATATATTTATCCCCCATCCCCTCTAATCCTGGGCTAGCATCGACGTTTGATTCTACGACATATATATTTACAATGAATATATAAATGAATTAATGGGAACGAAATTAAACCATCTCCTTTGGGAAAATATGCATGATAGCCTAATATAACTTAGAACACATGAACATTATCTATATGCGTGTTCCGTCGGCTACAACACAAACGACAAGATTAAGGTATGCGAGAAAAATTCAAGGCTCCGACTAGCATATTCAAGGTTATTGAACTTTTGAAGCTGAAAGCATTTCTTTGGATCTTGATTATGTCAGACGTGATCATTAGGGCAGTTAAAAGTCAATAAAGTCAACTTTTCTTTTACAAGATACTTTCTTCTAGATCAGCTATTAATGCATTAAAAATGCATGACAAAGTTTATAGGTGAACAAAAAGTTAACTTTTACACGCCAAGTCAACAAACTCTTTATATCAAGAAAGTAAAAAATATAGAATAAAAATATATTTGGTAACTTTTCGCCTACTAATTGGCAACTAGTGGCCTACCAATTAGCAACTCCTGCCTTTTTCAATTGCTGTTTAACGGCTATAGTGCGCGTTTGTGTTTGATTTTTGGTGGGTTTTTTTTGCAGTTTTGAATTATATATATAAACATGCCTAAAGTTGGGATGCCATTTATTTCTAAAATGCGTGCTGTAGTTGAAAAATATCCGAATGAATTCATTTGTTCAGGAAAAAGTGAACTTTATTGTAAAATTTGTTGTGTTATAGTTAAGCACGAAATTTTTTTTTCTTGGAGAAACATCTTTCGAATCAAAAACACCAGCGTAGCCTACCTAAACGTGTGGGGACTGGAAAGACACAAACAATGTTAAAGTTTAATTGTGCCATCCTTATATAATACAATTATTCTCTGATTTGGGTGTATCAGTCCCCAGTGTGACAACTTGTTGATCAATATCCATGAAAATGGCCGAGAATGAATCAGCTAGGACAAAACGAAAGTGAAGTAAGAGGCTCTAAATATTTGAATATACTTGCGAGAATTATTTATGTTCTAGAAAAAAACTTATTTAATCAAATGTGGTGTTCTTGTCGTATTTGTTAATGCGAAAAATGTCATTCACAAGATTGATGATACCATAAAAGAATTTGAGATAGCAAGAGAAAATTTCTGCTTACTTCTATCTGATGCAGCTCGAGATATGGTGTCGGGTGGAACAACACTCAGGAAACTTTTCCGATGACTTTTCCATGTAATGAATATAAGATCATTTTATAGTGAAGTCGATGTTATAATTGTATGCCCCAAGGCATCTACTGTTAAAAATAGAGAAGAAGGCCTTGTTTCAAGAAATTGGTACTCCCCCAGACCCAATTTTAACACGTTGGGCAAGTTGGCTAAACGCTGCTTTCTATTATGCAGACAATTTTCCAAGCGTCAAATGCATTGTTGAGAATTTTGAAGGTGATGGAATTATCGTTCGGGAGGCTAAAGATAGTGTGTCTAAGGAAAAACCTACCAACGCAACTACTTTCCAATAAAATGAATTACAGTCAAATTGCCCGCTTGTTGCCTAGGATAGAAGCAACTGATTTCACAATTAAAGAAGCATATAAAACTCTTACTACCATTAACTTTGATGGCGATCCTTGTGAGATCAAGCAGTACATTGAAAGATGACTTAAGGAAAATGATATGTGTGAGATAGTTGAACTACGTAGGCCTGAAATATCACCAACAATGTATTCTTATCTCTTTAAATGTCAGCCAGCAACAGCGTCTGTGGAGAGATCCACTTTCTGCCGGAAAATATTGGAAAATACTTTATTATGTACCACAATCAGCCAACGCTAGAATAAGTAAGTAAAGTTTCGTTCATATCAGTCATTGAAAATAAAGTCACTTTTTACAATATTTAGGTCAACCTTTTCAATTTTTTAGGCCAACTTTTTACTGCCCTAGTGATTATCTATGGACGGTAGAGATGTTTTAGAAAGTTCAAGTCACCCCGCTCTAGAGGAGCACTATATCTGAACGCAGATTATCGTTTACTTTGAGGCACCTTTCGGTTCAACGATTCTGCCACTAGATCGTACCAAGTGAGGACAAATAGGTTTACACATATTCGTGCCATACGAGCTACTACAGTGATGAGGGACTGCATTGCTACTGTACTGCACCATACCTCACATTGGAAGAACAAGTAATTGCTCTCAGGAGGAACTGCATTTTAATTAATACCCTTTTCTTTCAGATTCGAATAATATTGTTCATAATCTTCTACGGTATTTATCACTATGTCTTCCCATCTAAAAAATACATTAAACATGTTTTACTCTAGGAGTTTCGTAAAAATGTCAATGCAAGTGCAGCGGTAAAATTCATTTAGAACACTTATTTGAATGATGCAATAAATGAAAGAAGTTGTAAGAAGCGGTTTTCCTGTTTCCGAAGTATAGATTTCAGTCCAAAGGAAGTACCAAAAGAAGGTCATCCGAAAGAACTTAATTCCCAAGAGTTGGAAACCGTTGTCACAGTAAATCCGGCTACAACTTCTACGGAACTCGAAGAACAATTTAATATAGCTCATACGACTGTCCTACATCAAAGGAAAAGGAATTGAAAGTTTCTAGTGATTGGAAAATCGGTCTTGCACGAGCCGTCCACGGCGAATCAGGAACAGCGTGTTCCTTGATGTAAGTCATTGCTTTCACAACGCCTTCAGGCACTATTTTTAAACGCCGCCGTTCCTGGATCAGTCGAGGAAGCAAAATTTCTCAACAACCGAGAGGAGGATTTTATCACATAAAGATCATGCTCAGTGTATCATGGAATATTGAAGGAATTGTCCATTGCAAACTGTTATATAACAATCAAACAATTAATACTATTCTCTAATACAGTCAACTTCTTCATTTAAAATCCTCTTTGGGCCAAAGGCGACCCTCCCTAGTCAATATCAGGGGTGTCATCCTCCATCACGATAATACCCGTCCTCACACACACACCAATGAGCTAAGTAAGATCTTTTGGATGAACACGGTTAGTAAATATTGTGTGATCATACATAATTTTCTAACTTTGACCCTTCTGATTATAACATGTTTATGTGATTTCAGAACAATTTGGATGGTCTTAATTTGACACATCAAGAGAAGAGGGTAAAAACGACTTGGATTCATATATTCAATTATAACCAAACGAATTTTACAAGCGTGACATTTATAAACATTTTGGCAGATGGAATGAGGTTCTAGAAAGCAATGGAGACCCTGTTTATGATTGTCTTTACATAATCATAAGTTTAGTCTTTTTTAATATATACCCTAAAAGCGGATATTACTTTCGTTCCAACTTGATATATTTGTGTCGAGCGTCATCGAATTTTGTCAACTTTTATTTAGAAATCTATAATAATTACTTTCTTGGAATTATCCTCTACTTTATATATATAAGCATTAATTAATTATATGTTGATTGATTATTATTGTAGATGTCTGATTAAATTTTTTTATCTTTGAAGAATTAATAATACTTTTGTTTATAACTGATTTTTTTTGTGGCGTATGATTAGGATATGTGTGATGACTGATTACTTTATATATTTGATGATTCATTTTCTTTTCAAATATGCTATCAATATCTTGTCTGCGATGCTGAAAGTATATGTACAATGCAATACCCTATTTGGGAAGGGCACCGTGACCTCAGCTGAAGAAGCCAATGACACTGAGTGAGTTCTTCATTACCAAACTCAGACAACCTTATGACCGTGAAGACAAATTCTTACCATGACAAATTCACTTCACAAGTCTGGCATGCACATGCTGGTGACGATTAGGAGCAAGCACTACCTTTCTCTGAACTTGCTTCAATTCAAGATGGATGTGGGATCACGGTGGCAGCAAACCATTATGAAGCCTAACCTAACCTAACCCTTTCAAGGTCGTTCTAAGTGGCCTTCTATAATGGTGTATACGTATTTTGAGGATAAATAAGTAGGCTAAATTTAGGAAGTTGATTATAATTATGTGGGAAATGGGAAGCAGCAGAGGTGGTAAGATTCGAATTATAAAAATGCAGGGCTTTTAACTATTAGGGAATAGGAAATATGTTTTGTTTTGTTTCAAATAAAAACTGAGATTAATTTGTTTTGGGTATCTTCGTTGTAAAAAAGGGAGATAAGGAAACTATTGGAACAATATCGGTTGTATTTTGGGGAGTGGTTTTGGTGTGTGTGTAATTCGTGGGTGTTTATATTGTAGTAAATGTGGAAATGAACTTGTGTCCGAGTTTAAAGTGGGTTTTTTAAATTAATATAAAGATATTTCCTGTGTACGTAGTTGTTTTTCAGTGTTTGCTGTATCTTTAGTTTAAAAATTATTTAAGCTGGGTTTATGGGGTAGATGTCTGTTTTCATAATGTATTCGGATAGCGGAGAATTCGGGAGTAGTGAGTGGGGCTCCAGTTCTGTTGCTGATGCCTAAATGTGCGCAAATACGGGCATGTAATGTGCGGGGCTCCAGTTCTATTGCTAATGCCTAAATGTGCACAAATACGGGTATGTAGTGTGCACTGTGTCGATCCCGAATACATCTCGAGCAGGTGAATTCCTATATGATGGAGGATTGAAGCAGCGTTGGTATTTTTTCTTTAGTGTTGAAAAGATGGTTTTGAAAAATTGGTATAAAATGTGTTGCAGGAAAGGAATTTTTAAAAAAGGGTGAGAGTTTGGACCAGAAAAGTGAATTGAGGGGTCCTATATATGAGAGAGGTACAAAAACCTTCTCTTTAGAAACGTTGTATGGGGGTTCTTTCGGGTTAAATATTTTATTGATAAAATTTCGAAGAGTTCGGTCGTATAAGTTTGAGGATATCCGTTTTGTCGGAAATAGTTAGTGAGGAAAGTCATCTCGTTGTGGAAATTGAGGTATGATGTGGAGAGATTGTAAGTGCGAGAAAGTAAGGTTTTGATAGAGTTTAGTTTGATTTTGGTGGCACAATGACTATGTGTGGAAGTGGAGAAACCGTCGGTTGTGCGTGTTATTAGTAGGTCTACGAAAGGAATGGAGTCATTGTCTTCCTTTTCTTGAGTGAATTTAATATATGGATCTAACTGGTTTCTTTACTCTAGGAATTTATCAGATGAGCTTTTAGAGCGTAAAAGGGGGATCATGTCGTCTACGTATCTCCTGTAGAAGATAGGACAGAATTGCAAGGGGCATTTGTCAAGTGCTTCTTCTTCTAAGTTACACATGAAGAGATATGCGAGAGGGGCGGCAAGAGGACTTCCCATTGCCAGGCCATCTATTTGGTGAGAAAAGTGTTCATTAAATGAGAAATAGTTTTCGTGAGAAACTGTAAGTAGTATTTTCTTTATTTGTTTCTCATTAAAACCGTGAAAGAGAGAATTGGGGGAAGGGAATGCGCGAGAAAGAAAAATATTAATTGTTTCGAAAGTGGGACACTGGTGTATAGGGAGGATACGTCAAAACTAGCCATATATAGGTTGGAATTTTGTTTTGTAATTTCTTCTTTTAGGTGTATAGACTTTTGACAGTGTATTTGTTTGTGGGCAGGGGGGTGGGGGGGGGGCGTAATAAGTGGGGCAAGAATTTGGCGGTTTTATAATTAGAGAGGTTATAGGTTGCTAGAATAGGTCGAAGGGGTACATTAGGTTTATGGAATTTAGGAGACCGGTCTATCCCTTGCCCTAGATCAGATACCTTCCGTTTCATCTTTGTTCTGAAAACTAAAAAAGGTGGTCAAAGTGGGATGGGAAATGGCCAATGTTAAGAATGAAGGTGACGCCCATATCCTCCTTGAAAATTGGTTCTTACCCGAAACGTCAGTACCAAGAAGTTAAAATTTAATAATGAACTTTCTAAATGTAGCCTGCTGATATATATATATATATATATATATATATATATATATATATATATATATATATATATGAAAATTAACCCACAGGAAAATGAAAAGATGAATCGAAGCACTTTCGAACTATATTTGCAAGTTCATTTTCAAGGAATAGCATGAAAATGGAGAAGACAACCTTATATAGGGTACAAAGATACGAAGGGAACGCCCATCACAGAATACAAACGAATGGAAAAACACAATAATAAGACAGAGAAATACCAATAAAAAGATCATTAGGCAACTAATAACGGACAAAAACACTTTAAAGGATTATCATTAGAACGAAACTCGCCATTGTTTTAAAAAAAACTTGTATTAAATGAAATAACTTCATAATGCAGACTGTTGTCACTCTTTATTAGTGCAATATCATTCGCATTGCCTCCCCCACTACGTGTCTCTGCTATGATCGTGGATTAACTCATAGCCTTAAATGTTTTCGTTCTAATGATAATCTTTTAAAATATTTTTGTTTTTTTCCCCACCATTTCCATTCATATACACGGCGTTGTTGTGTGTATATCGTTTTGGGGACGCACATATCCGTTATTAGTTGCCTAATGGCCTTGTTATTGGTATTTCTCTGTCTTATTATTGTGTTTTTCCATTCGTTTGTATTCTGTGATGGGCGTTCCCTTCGCATCTTTGTACCCTATATAAGGTTGTCTTCTCCATTTTCATGCTATTCCTTGAAAATGAACTTGCAAATATAGTTCGAAAGTGCTTCGATTCATCTTTTCATTTTCCTGTGGGTTAATTTTCATATTCTTGCTTTCCTCACGTGCCACTTTGTTAGTTTTTTCTTTTTACTATATATATATATATATATATATATATATATATATATATATATATATATATATATATATATATATATATATATATATATTTATGTATATATATATATATATATATATATATATATATATATATATATATATATATATATATATATATATATATATATATATATATAATATATATATATATATATTTATATATATATATATATATATATATATATATATATATATATATATATAATCAAACAAACAGACTTTTGGAAATATATATTAGATAGGGAGAGTGCGCAACTCTCCTGAATCTGTCTTCATCCCACAAATACTAGGAAATTTTATACCGGGCAACGACGGGTACCTTTGCTAGTTACTTCTAGATTCAAATAACTAGCTAATTTCCGGTAGTAACTTAATTCCATGTATTTCTAGAACTTTCCTTCATTACCTGCCTCGAGGAGCCACTGCGCCTGCCTACATATATTCAGGAGCTAATTATTAAGCTACGTCAATAGGATCTTCTCGCTATCAGATCCATAGCTAAAAGGGTTAATTGCCCCAGAAGTGCCGTGCATAATATTATATCACGTAACAATGCCTCAGTCTTATGTATCAGTGCAATTTCTAGTGGTAGGCCTAGCAAAACCTAATATATATATATATATATATATATATATATATATATATATATATATAAATATACAGTTGTAAAAGACGACACCCCTTCTCTGTAGTTCGAGTCTTTGTCGGGCAATGGTTTTTTTCTCTATGATTTTTCTCGGGGTCACCTCCAGTAGGATCTCTTCTCTCTTGTTTTTGTGTGTCACTTCTCCATATATATATATATATAAATATATATATAAAGATCAAATAAAAGTTCTGCGGTGGTAACAACCACCACAGGGCTTTCTCCATAGACAGAAAGAAAGATGCAGAAATCTTATATGTACTGTGCAAATTAGTTCGGACAGTGGTGAAATAATACAATTATTTGATAAATGTTGTTAATATTTAAAAATAATACATCGAGGATAAGATAAATGGTACATTTAATATTAAATATGACCGCCCTTTGCTTTAGGAACTTGCTTCACTCGTTCTGGCATAGATTCAACCAAATTTGAATACATTTCTGCCAGTTCTTCTTTATGGTACCAGACAGTGATAACAGCAGAAATCATGTTCTGCATCGTCGAACAGTCGGTTTTCTCGATTCTACGTTTAATCATAGCCCATAGATTCTCGATGTGGTTTATGTCAGTAGAATTCCCAAACCAATCTATAATGGTAAGTTCACTTTTTCCGAAGATTGTGCGCATTATTTGGGAAGTATGGCACGGAGCCAGATTCTGCTGCAAAATGCCGCCTTCATCAGGAAAGTCCTTCTGCATCGGCTTATATTTAACGCTCTTCATCATTTTCTCATAGTAACAAGCCGCTCTAGGCCTTTAGCGCTAAAACCACCCTAAAACATCATCTTAGGTGGGTATTTTGGCGCCTATTGAATGTGTCCCGGCTGAAGTGATTCATCTTTACTTCGTCTTACTACTACTGGGCACTTGCGTGCCCAGCAAAGACCTTTAGCAGAGGTGCGGTAGCGAGTGAATAAGATTCTTGGCAAGTTCTCGTACGACCCCTTTCCCGTATTTCATGAGAATAGGACCGCAATCTCGTCTCCTGCAGCCGTGGTGAAGTCATTTGCCATGGGATGCTGCTCCGCCAGCAATCAATGCGTGTCTTGAGGTCACGGAAGGTCACCGACTGGACTTTACCCCTAGAGCCGGAGAACCCTTCAATAACAGGTTTATATTTAGTGAGTTGCGTTCCGCTATCGCTTCGTGTGCTGATCCCGCCCCTGGTCTGGACGATGTCCAGTACGCCATGCTTCGACACCTGGGTGGGCAAGGCATGGCTTTTCTATGAGATTTGTTATAGAGGATCTGTGTAGATGTATCTTCTTAGACATCCTGCGTGTGCGAGTTGAGGGAGTAATTGATAAATGTTAGACTAGCCTTTTTTTCTGATCAGCGGAGACCACCTGTCTTCTAGACAGTGCGGCTTCCGTAAGTTCCACTCCACGTCGGATGCTCTGTTCCGACATTGAAAATACCGTCTTTGAAGCCTTTCGTCGTATGCAGCACTATGCCACGGTCTTTTTCGATCTGAAGGTGTCCTATGATACCGCATGACGATACGGTATCATGGAGAATCTCCATATGATGCAGACGAGGGGACGCCTCCCAATCTTTACTTCTGATTTTTTGCGAGATAGCAGTTTCCTCGTACGGGTTAGGGGAGCCCTTTCCGTCCCAATGGGGCAGTAAGAGGGCATCCCGTAAAGTGTCTTCAGTGTCACACTCTTTGCATTGAGTATCAAGGGTATTATTTTTGTCATGCTAAAAAATGTTCTCGCTGCGCTCTCCAATGACTACTTTTCGATCTCTTTTGGTGCAGCCCAGATGCTAACTCAGGAGCGTCGTCTTCAACAGGCATTGAACTGCGTCTCTCGTTATGCGGAAGCACCCCGGTTTCGGTTTTCACTGGCCATGACTGAAGTGGTGCACTTCTGCCACTATCAACCCTGACCTGGACTTGTTTCTAAATGAAGTTCGCCTGGAAGTGGTGGATTCACACCGTTTCCTTGGTATTGTATTTGATAGATGCCTTACCTGGGGGGTGGGGGAGGTTCATACTCGCAGCCTTAGGGGCTCTTGTACCCGTTCCGTGGACATTTTTTGTTCTGTGACGTTCAGCACCTGGGGCGCTGATAGAACTACTGCCTTACTTTTCTCTCGATCCTCTGTTTGTTCGTAGCTTGACTACGGGTGAGAGGTTTATGCATCCACAGCCGAGCGTGTATTGCGGAAGGTGGATTCAATCCACCACACCGGCCTTCACCTGGCGATCAGGACCTTCCGCACGTCCCTCATTGAGAGCTTACTTGTCGATGCTGGGGAGATGCAACTCGCAAGAGAGGGTCAGTTTCCAGGCTGTATCCTTTCAGTTTGAAGTCATCGGGGCTCTGCCAGGTGTTGCGTCTGTCTTCGTAGCCCAGCTGGTTGCAATATACCACTCAGTACGGGAGTTAATTCGTCTTCCTGGTTCGGAGACCGGATTGTGATGGAGCTCCCGTCTCTACCTTATTGCGAAGACTATCACATACTCCAGACTGTTTGTCACATTCTTGTTCAATGTCCCAGTCTAGGTGATATTTTCACACGTTACAGTCCCAGTACCGAGACCAGCGGTGTCGCTACCACTTGCACCTTGTACTCATGACGGGTTCTTGTACATATACTTGTGGACTATACGACATTTTGGAGGAGCCTGCCCTCCTCCACTCTATTTGATACTCTTTATTTTAGGTCGCGTGATCCTACCCCGTGGAGTGGCGGGCCTACTCCCGACGCTGGAGCGTCCTTCCTTTTTGTTTTTCTGATTATCTTGTTTTTTTTTTGTTATTTGTTGTAGTTGTCTTTTCAGCCAGTTTCTTAGCCTTTTTCTTGTTTTTATCCTTGTTATTTACATGGTTCCATTTGTTTTTTATTTAGTCTAGTATTAATTAGGCTGTAGTGTGATTACGGAGACTTATGCCCTGGTAGGCAATCGCCAGATGGGCTTAAAAATTAAAATAAAAATCTCCACCCATTCTCTCCTATATGTCGTGAAGTCCAAAAGATAATTAAATATAATTAAAATACATTAATTTCTTTTAGCCCCCGTGTTTTCTACATTCGTCAGTGTTTATTCAAGTCCCACCATTTTTCCGTGTCTTTCAGGAAACTCTCATTACGCTGCCTTTGCTCTACTCGCTTTTTGACACTGGTAGAAAAGACAGAAAGGACCCATTTCGTGATATTCTTGCCCCTTTGATGAAATGCGACTGAGAGGGTCGATTCCCATTCTTTCCTAGTCACAAGATTTCCTTATTGAAGTTTCATGAATGCACTCTTCTAGGACGCCATCACTTTTGGCTATTTCTTTGTGCTGTCGCATCTGCTTCCACAGAGGGAACACGAATTAGATTCTAAATTCTGACCCATTGTACTTGAGCGTCATCCAATATTTCTAGAATCGATTGATTTTCCCTCTTTTTACACAATGTTCAAAGGCGAAACAGCAAGAACTCATCTTTACAGGGCAGGCAACTCTTTATAATTAGCACTCTAGATTTGTATAAATTGTTCGAAATCTACTGTAAAGATAACGAAAAATGCCCGCGGGCCACTTTTAAGCTGTAGTAATGCCCATATCTTTTTAAGCCAGGAATACTTAGGCATTTTTAAGTTGTATTAATGCCAGACCTTATAAACATAGGAAAAGTATAAACAAAGGGTGTTTCGCGTTACATTATCTCTCTTAACGACAATGTTTACCTGTGAGTATTGCTTCATCTCTTTTGAGTCGAAATGCCAGTGAGTCATTATTGGACAAAGTTATTATGGAAAAAGAGAGGTGGGTTATTTATTGTAATATTTAGCGCAAAAGCAATGGCTTGATCATAAACATAAACCCATCTCTAATGGTAGACGTGGTTTCCAACAGCAAAATATGTTTTACATTTAAAGGCATGTGAAAGGAGTTATTATGAGCCTCTCAATAATGATCAAACAGTTACTAAAGACCTAATTCTATGTTCAACAATTGCAACGTATATATGAAATTCTTGGAAAAATATGTCCTTCACTGACCAATTGAATGGGTGTCTTCCTCCTCAAGGACAATGCACCTCCACACGTGGCACGTTCAACCGAAGAAAAAAAAATGTGTTAGGTTAGGAGGTCCTTCCTTAGCCTCCTTTTTCACCTGACCTTGCGCGATCTGATTAACATTTACTTACGTCATTCCATTATCACTTAAATGCCAAAGTTTACTTTGATATGAATGGAGGAGGTCGAAGAGCATATCAAGTCCTATATTCCAGCAAAACTGAATGAATACTTCAAGAAAATAATGGGAACTATTTTGCTAAATTCATTTCTTTATTTTTTTGTATATTAAAAATGCTTTTACTTTCCCTTTAAAAACGACATTAATATATTGAAAACCACCAAATTTTACACTAATATTTTTCAATTTATTTCTACCTTTTACTATGTAGTCTTCCACTAAGCAGAGGCATTTATATAAATGTAACGACGTAATTATTAGAACAATTAAACAAACAACTCGCTATATTTTGCATAGTTAAAGAAGTCTAAAGCCCGAGAATGTATTGTATGCTCTTCCCGTAAAAGTAGATACTTCATAAAGTCCCCCTTCGTCCAAAGTCAGATGTACCGAATCTCCTTGAAGAAGGCGCAGAACAACACTGTTGCTTGCCATTTGATAGCCGTTCAAATCCCCATAGGCACTCACTACACCTATTCCGTTGTGATTCAGCGTCACTCTGTAAGGAGAAAATAATCGTAATAATCTATATAAATGAGGCATTACATCCCTTTATAGGGGTAGATTTTTAAAAGTACAAGGATACCCCTAAAAGCCTGTCTAACTTTGAAGCAGGAAGAGTGAAATAATAATTATTTGAATGAGAGAATACTGATAGGTTTTTGGAGCTGAATTGCTTTTTATCTTTTTGATTGTTTTTCCAACCATCAAAGAGGGTTTCTTGAACAGCATTCTTCAACTTGACAGCTCGGAAGACAATGTATTTCTTAGACAAATCCCAGACGAAAATGAGAGGAGAAAAGGTTATTCATATGGCTGGTCAGCCACATCATGGGTGCAAAGGTGAGGTGGGAAATTACACCATCTTGCTAAAACCATTAATCAGTGATCGTACTGAAATCCACTAAAACACTACTAATCATACGTGTTTAAGCAGTAACCGACTTCGTTTGCCTTGTTTTGCAATCCACACAAAATAGTTACCTTCTGAGGTTTTCCAAAGTTCTCATTACGTTTACCAGATGAACTTTAGATAAGTTTGTTTTTCATAATGTCTCGCAAATAGATGGGGCATTCGTCGCTGAATATGATACTTTTCACTTTAAATTCATTTTAATTACATATTCGTGGGATTCTTTGACATAATCAGAATCTACAGTGACGATATTTATTTAAAGTTGCTATGACCAATGAAGTTTGTACGACTTAAACTTTATTCAAATTCTAGAATTGCCAAAAAGTCATCGATGTTTACGTGCTATGATCAATGATCAGTAGTCTCAATAATTCCATTCCATTCATTCCATGCATTTTGCGTTTTTCTGTGACATTAAGGTACTCAATTTTTGGCCATATGATCAAAGTTATTCATTTGTTCATTGTTTAGGATTCGTTGGTTAACAGTTACTCGATCAATACTGAAGGAGGATTTTGCATGACTATTAAATAGCGTGTATTAAACATCTATTATTTAAATCATATATACTTAAATTTCTTATACTTCTACATTTTTAATACTTAATTTTTTAGCATTTTTAAATCACAAAACGAACCTAAAATATTGGGATTGCTGTCCACAAACAGAGAATGTGAAGAAAAATATCCCAGGAGAGTGGCAAACGAATTCACTCGTAGCATTATTCCAGCCAACACCCAGCTGTAATAAAATGAATAATTAATTATAATTAATCGTCTATTCACTACTGAACTTTAAAACACACTTGCATTTGTTTAGGAGCGAAACAACAAGGGAACCTTTACTTATCTTGGAACAAAGTGGAGGGTGATAAAGGGCCTCTCACCACTAACGTAACCTAGCTCGAAAATCACGAAAGCGGAGTGTCGTGGTATGACATTACACTATATCAATACCATATTATATCTATGGTGGAGGGACCAATAACTTAAAGGCAAACCGAGTAGGGACGGAACACCACGAGTTTCGACGCGCGGAACAGCGAGAAAAAGAGTCTAACGAGGTCAGGTAAAATTTGGGCAATGGCAAAGCGCAAGGTTATTTAAAGAGGCATGTGCAAAGATATAATTTTATTTACAAAAAATTAAGAGAATTAATGGGCAAAATTAAATTGGTAAACGAGGGGGGAATGTAAGAGTTATGCATCAGACTCTGAAGTTAGAAATTAATGCGTTACAGAAGGAGACTATTCAAATGGGAATGATTAACTCAAATGGGCTGCTGAAGGGGAAGAGGGGTTGGCTTACGGAGGATTCCGGGTGAGACGTCAGGGTAAGGTTTCACGGATGTCTTCTGTAGGCAATAAACGGGAGGGCGAGGGCACTCGGAGCTTCTGAACGTGAGGTTGACGTGATGACGGTTCTCCAAAGGAAGGGGGGGGGGGCGGTAACGTCCGGTCCAGGGAAAAGTATTTCGGCCACCCGAAAACGAGGAGGGAACGAGGAGGGCTTCGACAGGAGTTGATGAGTGAGGTCGGAAAAATCGTTCGGTGGCCATCGTCAAATGGAATTACAACACTGGCTGGGTTAATTCCAAGACACAAAAGTTCAGCCGTCACTTTGCTTCGTTGTTAGCACCTGGTTTGGAACTAGGGGAAACTTCATGGGTCCGGGCGAGACTCCTCAACTCTCTGTCTCCCACCTGGAAGACGAGCCCTATATTTTCAAGGTTACCCCCACAGAGGTGAGGGAAACAGCACTACTCTCGAATCTTCACGTCGAGGCGATTCTAACCCGCAAAAGGGTGGTCCGAGGTGGATGCGGTTCGAGGCTACCGCTTGTGGATGGGGGGAGGCTTACCAATTTAAGCCAAACCAAATTCTAGAACCTTCTACAGCGCATGGCCGTCACTTCCGTGTTGGAAAAGAAATTCCACGTGGGATTTCCCCACACGGAGGACAAGGATAGAATGCCCCCACCAAATAACATTTCAATTTAGTGGACTTGCTATATTCGATATCCGCCTCTTAATCTCTCCAATGCAGCAGAACATATTAATTTTTCACACATGTACAGCCCAAAGGTCAGCTGAATTCCCACTTACGCTATTATGAGCACTCATTTCTAATTTCTTATTACTATACAAGCTTGGATCTATGAAACCTTGCCAGGCTCTTTTCGGGATTAACTTTGAAACCTTACCTTCTATCACATAAGTAAATGGTTCAATCACTTAACGCATTTATTTCAAGATGATTTAGTGCATTTAATGGAGAGAGAGGTCGAACTTAACGTTGTGACAAAATCTTGGATCATTTAACGCAATTAATGCAAGGTAAAAGCCAAATTCAGTGTTCAAGCATATCTCAAGTTCATTTAACAGATTTAATGGAGGGAAAAGGTAGAACTCAAAGTTCTGAGATAATTCAACCTCAGTTAACGCATTTAATGGAGAGGAAAGTGCAAACTCATCCTTCTGATATATTTCAAGAACATTCAAAGCATTTAATAAAGGGGTAAATGCCAAACCTACCTAAGGTTCTAACATAATTCAAGCTCACTTAACGTATTTAATGGAGAGGAAAGGCCAAAATCAGCGTTCTGACATGTTTCAATATAATTTAACGCATATTTTGGAGCGGAAAGGCCGAGTGCATCGTTCTGATGTAAATCAATATCATTTAATGTACTTAATAATGATATTTTGACATATTTCATGATCTCTTAACTCACTTAAAGGAGGAAATATCATTTAACCAATTTCGTGGAGGGGGGAGGGGGAACTAAATGTTTTTTTATATTTCAAGATCATTTAACTATTTAGTGCAGGGGGGAAAGGCTGAAATCATCTTTTCGACATATTTGGTCTCTTTCTGAGACTATAGGTGACGCAACTGAGCTTGTGCTTCTAATTTCGAAGCACTTCGAAAGTTTTTAATATTTTTTCAATTGTGCAGATCCAATTTAACCCGAATCATGATAGCGAAGTAACAGAGACTTTGATTTTGCATGTACAATCATTGACTAAGTACTTAGATTCAGTGAATTAAAGGCTAAGAACACTAATGTATAATGCGTTACAATTTACAAAAAGAATAGTGGAAAGACAAGTTGCGCATGCTCTCATGAAGCTTGAAAGCGGCCCTTCTCATTAAATAGAATGTTGCTAAGATTATAGCGATTCATGGCAGGAAGTCAAAGAGGAGATACTTTGTGTTCCGGATGCGAATAAATTTTCCACCCTAGATATAAATGGTACATAGAGGATACCAGGCCATTGAACTTACTTAATATGTGATTAGATAAATTTAATCATTTACATGCAAAAAGCATGAAAAAAACACACCTTACTATTATTCACAGGGCCGTTCCACAGTTTTCCGGTCCTACAGTCTCTGCACCTACCACTTCCTCTCCACTCCACCTTTTTCACCTCTGAGCCTGATTGACCAAGCCAACAAGCTCAAACTCACACTTGCTAGAGACATAGAGTCAACTCTGGCCCACAAGCATACTTCTGCCCAAAATTCCACAGAGACATCGCACTGGCCACTCCACTGCACGATGCAACACAAACACAAACTGGATACATCTGCACTACAACTCGTTAAACCACACAAACGAATACACTACACATTGGCATTTTATAAACTATCCACCCCTCCCACCTCGCATATTCCAAGAACAAACACACTAAACAGCCTACAGATAAACATATACGGTTTTTACAGGAAAATACAAAAACTTTAACTATTCTTAACCAATCACAACACCCACAACATCTGGTTCTCAAACCTTACCTAACAACCAGCGAGGCGAAGCACTCTTAACACAACTCCACTCAATAAACATACTAAACCACATATACAAAGCCACGCATCACATATTAATCCTTAAAAGAAAACATACAACAATTAGCTCAAATCAAACTGGCCCAAATTCACTCATAAGGTAGAAAAGAACTCAATAACCTCAACACACAGGACTATGTTGAGGTTATTGAGTTCTTTTCTACCTTCTGAGTGAATTTGGGCCAACAAACAGATCCAACAAACACACAATGCCGCAGAACCCATTACAAAGCAAATATCACCCAAGAATTTGCTGACCTCATAAAACAAATAAACTTATTCGAACAAAACAAGCCACACCTACTCATGAAACCACCCAGAAAACCAAGGACAACACTCGTCACACATCCCATTAATAAAAAACAAACAAAGCTGGAAACAATATTTTGAGGCATGGAAAGTGAATACAGAACAAACTTCGGTAAAACAATAAAATCAACTGAAAAAACTCTTTCCCACCTACAAAGAACTCCGAAAAAAACAAAAAAAATCCCTTTTTCTAAATTCCCTTAAAGAACAACGCATAATCTTAATAAAGAGCCATTAAAAATCATCAGTCATAAAAAACTTCCGAATAATCCATCGTGACACAACAGCCACTACCCCCGTCCAATCAGCTATACAATTAGCCTTGCTCTCGAACATAAATTTAAAGCACCTTGGTCCTAAAGTGATCCTAGACCTAACCAAACTTTCAACCAGTAATGGCTCTATAGCAAAATAATTCCCACATTCACAAAAAAATTGTTCCCATACTAAAACAAGAAAAAAATAGCCCTTTTATTCACAATATCCCATACGCTCAAAACCTCATTCTCAAATGCATCATAACTCACATACCATTAACCGTGACCCAACACAACTTCAGACAAAACCACTCCACCACCCCTCCTTCACAAACGTGAAACAACACACCCTATACAGCTTCAATCCAAATCCCTCCCCCAAGAAAAATAACAATTATAATCGCCATCAATATCAACAAAGTTTTTCACACACTCACATCATATGCCAATCTATAAACTCATCATCACTGAGTTACCCCAAAACGACAAGATGTGGCTCATCAGCTTCCTTTCGACAGACGAGCCCTACAATGGTGTCCCACAAGGGGCAGTTCTCTCCTCCAGTCTTTTCAACCTATTCATGCATGACTTCGCATCCACATGAAACCTTCATTGTCATTCAATCCTACGCCAGCGACCTAACCATCACCTCGCAACACAACAAAATAAACACATCCACCAGAAACATGCAAACATACCTCTTCAAACTCGAGCAGTGGCTAGACGAAAACAGAATGACTGTCTCATCTCAGAAATCCGCCATAACCATGACCACATCCTCCCCTAAAAAATCCCACAGGCAGAAAACCATCACACTTAACATCCGTATCCTATTCAACAAAGCCACTAAACTACTTTGCCTCAATTTCGATACACACACGACTTTGTCGAAGGACGTTATCGAAGCGTTCAATAAGGCATAAAAAGACTGAACGCACCGCCTCCGTTCACTGAACTTAACTTTGGACAACAGAAAGAAACACCTATTAGAGTATTGGAGTAATTCATCCCTTACTCACTTAACTACCTACACTTCCCCAGGATTACATCCAACAATATTTCCCTACGTGTTAGAAACAATCCAAATAAAAGCACTCCGCTTAATCACTTGATGCACCCAACCCAACCCGACCCTACAAAGAATCACAACACAAAAATACTCACCATTGATTGACACTTCTTTAAACACGATTGGCGCCCGGTTCTATGCAAGAACAGACAAGCTATCCCGTCCATGCTACAGTCTCAAAACAAACCTACCATCACCCAAGAACAAAAGGTCCATACTCATCTCACATCACTCCCGGATTCTTATCTCCCTACCCCCAAGCCCATCACAGCAGAGACACGAACACACACATGCACACCAATCGTTACAAGCCGACTTTGTAACCTGCCAAACAACATTACTACTAACACGCCAGCTCGGTATAGCTAAAGAGGAGGAGGAGGAGGAGGAACACCACCTTCCTAGACACACCGGAGTCAGCCTCCCCAGCTACCACCCATTCTCGCAATATTATAAGCAGCTAACAAAGAAAATCAATAATGTAGCTTTGCCCTAGGTACAATCACTACCATAGTGATAGCACTTAATGAAACACTGTCCAATCTTGGTACCCCTGAGAAAAGGCTCTGGCCACAGCTGTATCGGCTTTCCTCCGGCACACAGCTTGGTCATGTTATTTTAGACCAGTGGCCAAAAAGGTAAGTGTAATATGTTAACTTTAAGCTTCCCTTTAATGGTTTGGGTTTAGTCATTTGTTATCAATTAGTCTTAGTAGTATGCACTAATCATTCGGCATTTCATTTATTCTTCTTTCTTTTACCCCAAATATGTACCTCTTTACCTACGGGTGGATATTTTGATGCTTTACAAAATAATTACATGGCAGATAGGAAAAAAGAAAATTGGAGAAGGTAATGGATAATGCCAAGTTTGAGTAAAACTATCGAGATATGAAAATATCTGACAATTTCTAATCCTCAAATCTCGGATTAAGTCATTCTTGGTACTTTCAATAGAGTAAAGAAGTATTTTTGTTATTTTGCTATAAGTATTTTTACCTATACGTGAAATAAATTCCTTCAATCGTTTCATTCATTCTAAATACTACAAATATAATATAATAAATACAATGTATTTTGGATGATGACCCAAATGTTACTTCTCACTTACCCTGAGAAATGTGTCGAGAAAAGTGATTTTGGCACCGGGACGCAATTCCCTGGCCGCGGATTTCCTTGCACTGAAAGCGTCTAATTCACTTTGAACGGAAGAAAAGTCTGGATTTTGTCTTTTCACTCCATCTCTTGAATTGAATGGAGTAAAAGGAGTGACTCTTCGAGGATAACTCGAACCTGGCAATAAATCTTCCCTCCCATCATTTACTCCAGAGATTTGCCCCTTGTGTACAGAAAACACCTCCACTTCGGTGGGGTCTTCCTTTTGGACAGCACCCGTCTCTTTTACTCCATGGCGACTTTCATTGAGCTGCTCCTGATAACTGAGACTAACGAGAGGGAAGCTCCCGCTCTCTTTCAACACTCTACCCCTTGAAGAGTCACCAGAACGTAGCTGCAAGATCACGGTTAGGAGTAATACGGAGAAACCACGACTCATCCTTGAAAAGAAGAAGAAAATGAAGGGTCATTCGTCATTCTTTAGCATTTCTTTCGGCTTCCACCATAATCTGGTTGAAATCTGGTTGGAATCAGTGGAAATACAGGTGCAACAACATTATTAACATTCGCCAGTATCTTCTATTCCATATTAGGTGTAATAGTAAATTTATTACTTTTAGCCCCTTGGACAAATCCTGAAGAGTTTCCGCCCCCTCTTACCCTAGTGTAGTCCCCTCCCAAGTAGTATCTTTTTTTTATACTCTGATTATGCACATTCCACCTATTTTCGCTAGCCATAACTTCACTACTGTCTTTACGGGCTTCTTTGCAAAAACATTGTGTCAATGATGCCCTCGTTAGAAGTAATCGTCACACCACGGCAAATCAGTTTAATTTTAATCAGTAATCAAGGAGATAAAAAGTGTTCGTTGAGAGCTAATTGCGATCAACCTTCGCTACAAATTCAGCGTGGTCAATTCCGCCTCCAATTACACATAAACAAGAAGTTTAGAACCACCTTTCTCTCTTAAACTTTACGTCACTTCTGAACCCAGTGTGATTTTATTTAATTTTTACTCGCCCCCCAAAAATTCATTCTTCTTGCTCTCGCCCTCCACCCCGCCCTCTTATTACCTGAATACACCTTTGTTTGCGCTAATTGTAAAACTAATTGGAATCTCAATATTAACTCCTCTGCCAAGGATGACGAGTACCAAAACGGAAAACTGTACTGACTAATTATTGTCCACCAACAGCTAAATAGTGAGTGCTTCGACCACTTCACATTACAACTCCTGTCTAGACCAGGAAACTGAAGCCACAATCGGCTATTTATTTATAGCCCTCTTCTCTTACGATAAATACGCCCGCGATCGCATCTTATCGGCTCAAATTTGTTGAGCAAATATTTTTCATGCGTAATCAGGTGATTAGTTTTTTTTTAACCCCCCAAATATTTAGGTTACTTCTAATTTGAAACCTCATTTAATTTGAAAACTCATTTAAAAATTAAAGGGAAGAGAAAAAGTGAATTGTGTCAAAGAATAAGGGACACATTGGGCGAAATACACTAACGAGCAAAATAAAGAAACGATTTTCTTTTATTAAAATATTTTAAAAAATATAGGATGCATTTTTATGAAGATTTCAGATGAAATAATTGTATGTACTGTGGAAATTTCATTTTCCTACTCATCATATTTTTAAATATATTTTAATAAAGGAAAACCGTTCTCTTATTTTGCTTGGTAGTGTACAAGCACTCACCAAAATGAACGCGAGAATTCAATTTCCACTGTAAAGAAATAAATATATATTTTGGGGAGTGTGTGGAAGATATAGATGAATCGGCTACAAGGCATTCAGTCACATCAAGGGTGGGAGGAAGGAAGAGACCCCCAGTCGACTCCTACAGGTCTCCCACCGCCCTTCTTTCCCAAGTCCCACCATCTTTGTTAGGCCGTAGGGAGAGGGAACGGCAAAGGGCCATTGGGGGAGGATAAGAGGAGAAGGAAAAGAAAGAGAGTGAAAAGGAAAGTATAGTATGAGAGAAGAATTTGATTTTAGGTGACCATCTTCTTTTAGCTTGGGATAAAACGAAAGATTTGAATAATTCCATTTTGAGTGGACCTACTGATTAATGTGGAATCCGAACCACGACATGTATTCCTCTTTTTCTATTCCATTCTTTACAATTTGCTCTACTAGTATGTAATTAAAACTCCTGTAAAGTTGTTGGGTGAGCCGACTAATCCTTGTAATCATTTATTCTTTCTTTCAATCTTGTATCATTCGTGCAGTTGTGTATGTATTGTTTAGTTCCTACTTAGTTATGTAAGTTTTGAAGGTTTCTTAAGCCTTCCACCTGATCACTTTTTTGTTTAAGTTTACTTTAGTTGAACAAGTTTACTTCACTTCAACTATAGTAGCTTTGTGTTGTAGTGGAGCGAATGTGAGTGTGTGTGAAGGGCCATTCTTCCACCCCTTTTCCAATACCCTCTTCTCCCTCTGTAAGAATGTGTGTGTGAATAAAGAGATGTTTTTTAAATATATAATATATATCTGGATTTTATGTTTTGTCTAAAATGTTTTTTTTCTCTTCCTCAGCTAAGTATTTGTTTATTTTGCACCACCACTCTATTAAATTTCAATAGCTAATTATGACTGCCTTTTGTAAAGAGTGCCTGGGATTGAAAGTTTGTAGTAACCTAATCAAATCTATTGTAAGTCCCGCTGGGACAGAAAGGGCTTTCTTCTTATAGCCTCGAAAGCGCGACCGGATCGCATTAAAATACCGAGCTCGGAGGTGCCAGCCTTTTTTTTTGGTAAGACCTAGGCAATAATTTTGACAGCCGGCAGGATTTTTTCCCGTGGGTAGCACGTGAGGCCTTTTCTTTTGTTGTTGAATTTTGCATCCAGTGTGCTTGATATGCCTCTTTTGTATCGTATATTTGTTTGTTTTCTCATTTATCTCGTCTTTTGTAAATAATATTGTTTTGTGATAGGATCGTTTTTTTGTATATATGTCGAGATCTCAAGTATAATTACCTCCCCATATTTTTTTGGTAAATAAAGGACTGTACATACAATCCGTTGCATTTCTCCCTTGAGTTCTCACTGCCCAATTAGTGTAGGAAGCGGGTTAGAACGATTGGGGCTAGAGCGTAGGTTCGTAGGCGCGCTACAGCTGGCGCTCGAACAGGGACGTGAGATCTAGAAACCGCGAGCATTGTTAGGATTGGATTGCAGTCTGTCATCGGATTGGATGTAGGGATTGTTTTTTTTCTTCTTTTGTCCTTTCTTATTAACCTGGGAGAATGGCTTCTGTGAAACAGGGCCTCCATGATGAGATTGAGAGACTGAGGCTAGAGCTAAGACACAAAGAGGAGGAATGTACGATGTTGAGGAGCTTGATTGACGGATTGAAGAGTGATATAATGAGTATGGATTAGAAGACGAACAGGATGAAGAAAGAAATGGACGAAAGACAAAAGCAGGTCGACCAAAGGATAACAGTACCTATATGATATGATGAAAGGGTCAGGACCTGCCCAGGCCCCTCGACTCTGACCCCTGCTCCGACTGAAGGGGATAAGACAAATGGGATGAGTGGAAGTGTATGCGACTCTATAGAGGACAGGATGATTGTGAGTGAGAGGAAGAACGGAGAATGGAAGAGAGTGGAACGCAAGGGAGGAAGGAAAACGCGGTCAAAGGGGAAGGATCAGAATGTGAGAGGGAAGAGTGTGGACTCGTTTTATTCGGATGAAGGAGAGAGTGATGGTATGATTGGCATGAGTTATAGGGAGAGCAGCTTAAATGAGAGTGAAGTGAATGTGGGGAAAGGTATTTTGATAAGGGAAGTGCCAAAGGTTGATAAGTTTAGGTTGCATGGTGGGAAGAGTGTGGATGAATTCTTTAGGGAATTTGAGCGGTATTGTAAGCTCAAGTTCCTAGAAAATAAGGGATATTGGGTGAATGTATTAGGAGAGTGCTTGGAAGGGAGGGTGCTAGAGTTTTTCCGCGTGATCATTAGTTTGGGTGAGCCAAGGTATGAGGTGGTGAAGAAGCGAATGATTGGGCAAGTGAAACGAATGAAAGAGAGTGTAAAGTATAAAAGAGTGAATTAATTTGAGAAGGCTTGCATAAAGAAGAGTGAAAGTGTAAATATGTATGCGCATAGGCTTGAAATTATGGCTAGAAAGATGTATGGTGTAAATGAGTGTAAACAATTGATGAGAAAGTTCCTGGACACTATCCCGCGAAAGGTGAGTGAATGGTTGAATGGAAAGAGATTAGAGAGGATGAGACTGAGAGGTGAACGGTTGGTGTGGGGGGATGCGTAGGAGCTTCTGGAAGATGGGTGATTTGATGAAGAGAGTGATTTGGATGAGGATGTTGAAGGTAAGAAGCCCAGGAGCTTTCCTCCACCCCAGCAGTTTGTCACCTATCGGGATGCCCTGAGGGCTGCGCCAGCTGGGGTGATGTCGAGCTTCCTGGGCAGGCAGACTGGATGGGCAAATGGAGGATGGACAAGTGGAAGGAGACAGATGACTGGTAGCACGTGAATGGGTATATGAGGGAGCAACCGAGGTATGTCCCAACAAATGAGAGACCGAATGCTGTGAGAAAGATCGTGGAATGTCGTAGGTGTGGAAGGAAGGGGCATATGATAAAGGATTGCCAGGAAAGTGTGAAGGAGTGTTTCGAATGTAAAGTAAGAGGCCATTTGAAGAGAGACTGTCCGAAGTTGAATGGTGGAGCCACTGCTGGGGGAAGTATGAAGTATGCTTGTGGTAATTGTGAAAAGGCTGGTCATTATACGAGGATGTGTCGTGACTAGAGGAATGTATGTAACTATTGTGCGATGGAAGGACATTCGCTTGAAAAGTGTTGGATTAGACTAAGAATGCAAGGTGTGAATGGAAAGTCTGGAGCGGGAAACTAAATTGGTGAAGTATCCTCTGGGTGCATGACTGCGAGCAATGTGTTGCTAAGTCTGTCTAGTGTGAAAGTACTATCTGGTAGAAAGTATGAGTGTCTGATTGTGAAGATTAAATTGAACGTGATTGAGTGTTTGGCTTTAATAGATTCTGGGTGCAATACGAGCTTGGTTTATAAGGACGTGTATGACAAGCTGAGTGATAAAGCCCACCTGTCCGAGTGTAAAGGTAGTTCGGTAGGAATTGGCGGTATGAAAGTACCTGTGTTTGGGATAATGAGGTCAGCTGTTCGAATGAATGGTATGTTGATGAATGAGTGTGAATTCTCTGTAATTGATAAGGTGAGTTGTGAGTATGGTGTGATTTTGGGTATATGATTTTATGAAAGTGAACCGTATGGTTGTGCATCCTGCGAGTGATCAGATTGAGAGAAAGATTGGTAAAAATGGAATGTATAAGTTGTATGTAAGGAAAAATGGTAGTGCTTCGAGGAGTGTGTTTAGCGGTATTGAGGTGACTGCTATGGAGAGTGTAAGGCTTGTGAAGGGTCGAAGGGTGTCTGTTAGAGTGAGTTGGAATGAAGGTATGAGTTAGGATATGTGTAAGAACGCTGTGTTACTGGATGGAAAGGATGCGTGTTATAAGGTAAAGCGTGTTGCTTGTGTGTTTGATAAATTAATAAGAATAAATAATCGTTTTGTATGTGTGCAAGCGGACCCTAGAGTGAAAGGATAGGTGATAAGGATCCAAGTTGGCGATGTGCTGAGTCACCTCTCCACTATCAGTGAGGTAGGTACGGATGATAGCACGGATGTCAGGGTGAATGTTGTGAATGAAAAAACTTGTAAGTGGGCGTATGATGAAGTGAAAATGATGGTGAAATTGGATGAATGTTTGACTGAGTATAAAAGGGAGGATGTGTATCGAATGCTATTTGAGCGAAAGGGGGTCCTCAGTAAGGGCGATCTGGATTTCGGGGTAGCAAACCTCCCTGAATTTAAGATTGTCCTGAAGGAAGGCACCTCAATCTATCAGCGGCCAAGACATTTCCCACGTCCGGTTGCTGATGAGATTGAGGAGCAGTGTGTGAAATTAGAACAATTGGGGGTGATTGAAGAAAGTGAGAGTGCATGGAATAGTCCGATTGTGCCTGTATGTAAGCCGAATGGATGATTGGGTCTGTGTGTGGATTATTGAAATGTGAACGAAAGAACTGTGAAATAGAGGTTTCCGAAGTGTGTGGTATCTGAGTGTGTGTATAGTATGCATGGGATTATGTCGTTTACAAAGCTGGATCTTGTACGAGGGTATTATTAGATGCCCCTTGCTGAAGAGAGCCGTCCGGTGACTGCCTTTTCCTCTAAGAAAAAGCATTATCAGTTCCGGAACCTCAGCTTTGGGTTGGCCAATGCTCCCGGTGCCTTCCAGCGGGCAATGAAGGATGTGTTGAGTAAGTTTGCGAGTAAGAATGTGATTGTGTTTATTGATGATATTTTGATTATGACTGAGAGTTTGGAGGAGCATATGAGATTGGTGAATGATGTGTTGAGAACGTTGTAGAGTGTTGGTGTGAAGGTGAAATTAGCGAAGTGTGAATGTTTTGCGAAAGAAGTGGAGTTCTGTGGGCATATGGTGAGTGAGAATGGGTTGCGAAAGTCGCTGAAATGTGTTGAGATAGTGCGAATGTTTCCGAAACAGGTGACTATAAAGCAGCTGAATTCGTTTCTGGGTTTGATTGAGTTTCAATGAAAGTTTATACGTGATTGTTTGGGTGTGAGTAAGCTTCTGACTGAGTGGATAGGCAAGAAAGGTAGTACGATTGTCAGGTGGAATGATAAGATGAATGAAGCGTATAAGAGACTGAAAGAGGCAGCGGCTGAAGATGTTGAATTGGCATACTTGGACTATAGTGTGAATGCTAAGATGCTTGAATTGTATACGGATGTGAGTGGGTGCTGTATATGAGGTTTTCTGATGCAGGAGCAGCGTTTGGATGGAGAGAATGTCATGCGAATAATTGGGTATGTATCCAAGCTATGAATGCGACAGAGCGAAAGTATTCGACTGTGGAGCGAGATTTGGCTGCGATAAGGTATTGTATGTAAGTGTTGCATCCGTTTTTGTATGGGGTGAGGTTCGGGGTTAAAACAGATCACCAACCTCTTGTGTATTTGCAACGTAGGAAATGGGCTGATAGTAGGATTGCGAGAACTTTGAAAGATTTGAGTGATTTTGACTATGTGATTGAGTACGTGCCTAGTGAACGGAACGTGGCTGATTTGATATCAAGGTATCCTGGTACGAATGATAAAAATGTGCGTTGAGTGAGTGATCCTGAGTATTTTCCCAAAGGGATTATGAATGAAAAGGAAAGTAAGGGTGGTGATGGTTCCTTGTTTGAGAGCGTATGGAATGGTTTGCAAGATTTCAAGAGTGATGGAGTAGATGTGAGAGTGCCCGATAGTGTGGATGACTTAAGGAAGGAGGTAATGAGTGCAGTATGTAGGAATCCTGAAAGTATTGGTATGGTGAGGGTGCGGAACTTTGTATAAGAATTGAGAGCGATGTGTATGCCAGGGGTCTCGCCGTTTCAGGAAGTGTTGATTGTAGTGACTCGTTTGTATGGAGTGATTGTTTATGTGCACTTTGGTGGTGAGAACCGATTGTGTACAAGGATGAGAAAGTGAAGGGTTCGAATGCTAATGTGGTGCATCTGCAGTGTTTCAGCGGTGTGCATTACAATTGAGTGATTGAAAAGTGTTCGTATATGAAGGAGAAGAATGATTGTTTGGATGAAGATGAGTGTGTGGTGAGTGGTGATGATGTGGGAGTTGATGACGGTGTGGATGTCAGTGCTGATGTTGGTGTGGTTGTTCCCTCTGTGTATTGCGAACATAGAGGACCTGATATGATGAAAGCGAGAGGGAAAGTTGGTGAAAGGTTCTTCTGTGGTTCGATTGATACTGGAGCACAAATGTCGTTAGTGAACGAGAGGATTCTGAGTAAGTACGATGAGTTTAGATGTTTTGAACGTAAGCCTGTGAAATTACAGATAGGTGGATTTGGGAATGGAATGATAGTGGCATGGGAACAGGTTAGTCTGAAAGTGAGTTTGGGCAGTGGTTTGAATGTGAAGCATGACTTTGTGATACTGAAAGATGAGCAAATGCCATGTTGTTACTTGCTTGGTCTGGACTTTATGAGATTGAATGATTTTTCTTTGGATGCTGATAAGGATTGTATTATGAAAGGTGAATGTGAGGTGATGAGGTTGAATGAGTGTGCGAAGAATGTTGTCAAATTTTTCGAAAGGATTGAATTGGTCATGGATGATGAGAATGAGATTGGGGAATGGAATGATGTTGTGAACGGAAGCCTGTGAAATTATGGATAAGTGGATTGGGGAATGGAATGATAGTGAATATTGTCAAATTTTGCGGTATGATCGAATTCGTCATAGATGATGAGAATGAGAATTTAAGTGATGATGATATTCTAGAGATGCAAGAGATGTGTCCTTTTGTCAGTGAGTTGAAGAGGTGTGTGATGATGCGTGTTGATTTGAATGAGTGATTTTAAAATGTATGCTACGGATTTTGTTGTTTGTATGGATGTTGTATATCTTATGAGCCATATGAAGGATGGGGATGATATGTATGTACCTGTGATGTCCTTGGTTGGTATGATTGGTTTGGTGAAAGTTGTGCATGATAATTATGGTCATATGGGTAAGTTTAAGTTGTGGGAGTGTATGAAGGAGCGTGTGTTCCATCTGTTTCTGAGGACTGTTGTGAATGATGTTGCGATTATGTGTGAAAGGTGTCAGAAGCGAAAGGGGCAAGGTGTGCAAGTGAAGCCACCGATATTTAAAGTTGATGCGAAAGAACCGTTTGAATTGGTAGTAATTGATCGCGTGTCTTTACCGCTTACGAGTGCTGGGAATGTTGGTATGGCTGTGATGGTTGATCATAAGAGTAAGTTTATGTATGCGGCGCCTGTGAGAGATAAAAGGAGTGTGACTGTTGCGCGTTTGGTTGAGCAGTTGTTTTTTCCCATGTGTGTATGGAAGCCTAAGAGATGTCTGAGTGATAATTGGCCTGAGTTTGCGAGTAAAGTATTTGAGCGAATGTTGAGAGAGAATGGTATGGAGCATGTAAGAACGACTCTCCTAATGGATTGGCTGGACTTACAAATAGGACCTTGTGGGAGATATTGAAAATAATGAGTACGACTTTGAATGACTGGGATGACTGGTTGAGTAGAGTGTTATGGCATATAATTCGACGGTGCATAGTGCAACTGGTGTGTCCCCGTGTCAGTTTGTTATGAATTTTGAACGGCGAGTGAAAGACAGGTTTCGTTTGAATGAAAGTGAGCAGAGTGTATGGCGTAAGGCACATGAAAGGTTTCGTTCTTTTGAAATAGATGCAAAAGTATTGAAGGTAAAAGAAGTGGAAGGTAGGTTGAATGTGTCGAAAATGAGTGAAAAGTTTGAAGGACCGTATAGAGTTGTGAGAGTCTGGGAGAATTGTGTGACGTATGTTTTGGACAGTTTGAATGAAGGTGTGACTGAGAGAGTGCGGGCTCATTAAAATCAGTTTAGGAGGTGGAGAGAAACTACTGACTACCTGGTGAGCTATACGGTGGATGAGCTGTGCAGAGAGAGAGAGAGAGAGAGAGAGAGAGAGAGATATATAAGGTGCATGATGATGAGATGGAATGTGATAGTATGGATCTATCTGGGAAAAAGCTTGTCTTGATCTCGAGGAACAGAAAGCGTGCAAAGAAGAGTGAAAGGAAGAATGCAAGTACAAATGAACGTAAGTCTGAGCAGAGTCTTTCTGGTATAGGGGAGCTTGAGAGAGAGGTTGAGTGTTTGCAGAAGCAGATGAGTGATTTGGCTGGTGTAAGTAGACGAGTGAGTGAGCTGCCTGTGGCTGATTTTTCTTGTTTTGGGAACAGTATGAAGGATAGTGTGTTTGGACAGAATGAACCTAGTGTGGCTGATTTTTCTGGTTTTACGCATGGTAAGGGTAAAGGTGACTTCGATGTGGAGAATGAGGAGGTGACTGACTTTTCTGGCTTGTGGTGTAGCCGATGATAATGGAGGGGATGTGAGTGATTTATCTGTTTCGCAAGAGTATACCTTGAGTTGGATGAGAGCTGTGAGTGAGGAGCTGATGAATGAGGGTATGAAGATTGAAGGTTCTGAACGGAAGAGTATGAAAGAGTTCTGTCGAGAGATGAGAGAGCTAATAATGAAAGCTAAGAATATGGTGGACGCCATGATCGATAGTGACGAGGAGACTGACAGGACGACTGACGAACAACCCCGACAGATTGCTACTCGTAGTCAGGGACCAGTACAGATTGCGAATGGGTGCAGAAGAGCGCGATTGAGTATAAAAGGTACCGTGAGTAAGGATTGAGAGTGTATTATGAGTGACTGTGGTCGAATGGCCTAAGGAAGGAGGGATGTGGTGGGGCGAATGTCAGTGTGTGTGAAGGACCATTCTCCCACCCCTTTTTCAATATATATATATATATATATATATATATATATATATATATATATATATATATATATATATATATATATATATATATTTGGATTTCATGTTTTGTTCAAAATGTTGTTTTTTTCTTCCTCAGTTAAGTATTTGTTTATTTTGCGCCACCACTATATTAAGTTTCAATAGATAATTAGCACTGCTATTTGTACTGGGATTGGAAGTTTGCAGTAACTTAATCAAATTTATTGTAAGTCCCGCTGGGACGGAAAAGGCATTCTTTTTATAGCCTCGAAAGCTCGACTGGATCGCGTTAAAATACCGAGCTCGGAGGCGCCAGACTTTTTCTTTGTTAAGACCTAGGCAACAATTGTGAACACTCGAGTGGCAGCCGGCAGGACTTTCCCTCGTAGTTATCACGTGAGTCTTTTTCTTTTGTTGTTGAATTTTGCATCCAGTGTGTTTAATATGCCTCTTTTGTATCGTATATTTGTTTGTTTTCTCGTTCATCTCGTCTTTTTTATATAATATTGTTTAGTGATAGGATTGATTTTGTATATATATATTGAGATCTCAAGTATAATTACCTCCCCATATTTTTTTGTAAATAAAGGACTGTACATATAATCCGTTTCATTTCTCCCTCGATTTCTCACATCTGACTTAGTGTAGGAAGCGGGTTGGAACAATTGGGGTTAGAGCGTAGGGTCGTGGCCCGCTACAGTGTTGTAATTTTTTTTTTTTTTTCAAAGATAGTACACTTATTTCACTATTAAGTTTCTACTCTGTTTCACTTCGGATATGCTCACTTTTGAGGTTTTGGCCATTTTCGGTATCTAATTAGGTGATTCACCTTTGCGATCACTTTTTGGGGGACTTGTATTAATTTTTGTCATGTTTGGTAAGGAAATGTCACGTTCGCTAGAGCTCCTAAAAAGATGGATATTGTTTTCAATTCGTTGTATTAGATATGTGTACAACGGTGTTTCCACTATTCCCTTTGAATTCTTTCACTAAAGGATCTGATGGTGTTTGCTGCCAAGCTCTGTATCATATGGCGATGTTGAACGGTCGTTCATTGCCCCTCTTTGTTCTTTTATCATTTCTTCTGTTTTATGAACTTCCTGGTGTTTCCTTTTTCTTGATTTTGCTACAGTGTTTAGGGAGATGAAAGCCTCCCACCCTAGAACTAGATAATTTTTTATCTTGGTCTTGGTGCTTAAGCCTCAGGGAAAATAGGAAGCTAGCATATGGGTTATTCCTATTATTCCTTCGGATACCTGTTTTATGTAACCTCTTAAGGCCATCTTTAGCACTAGTACTTTGCCTTCTGGATGATATCATTAAACTGTCCTTCTATCCACCACCTTTCGTATCGAGATAGGGGCTACAGTGATTTTTTTACTGTTCGTTGTTATTTTACAGCCCCTCTCGAATTGGTTGATATTTTCAATCTCTATAGCTGCTTTCCGTGCTTGAACTCCCTCATTCCTGTATTGACTGACGACTAGTTTACTGATTTTGTCAGTGAGCTGGATATTGAGGCATTCAGGTATTCTAGGTGTTGACAGGTACGCTGTATAGTTCGAATACGGCGTGGGATTGCGACAATCCTCCTGTGAGGGTCCACTTTCCAATTCAAACACGGGTCCTTTGTAATTATTGACTACTACGTGTGCTACTCTACCTGTCACATAGTCACAGAGAAATCTCTCCAGAATGTTAGTCATCTGGAGATTCAAGATCTTATATTGCATGCATCTGATCCAGAATTTGTCAAAGGCCCTTCCTAAACTCATAGGACCAAATTGATGTATTTCTTCTCTTCTTTGGCGTTGGCGATCTTCTTTTATGATGTCAATTGTCATTGTGGTAATGTGACATATCTGCCTTTACGAAAGCAGAAGTGGTATTCGTTGTAGAGCTTTTTTTTCGGTGATATATTCTATAAATATCCTGTTGAGGATTTTCTCGAAAACTTTTCTGATGAAATTCAGAAGTGATATAGGTCTGTAGCTAGATAGAAGATCCGGAAGTTTGTCTGGTTTTGGAATGAATATAATTTTGGCTAGTTTGACGTCATCTGAGAAGTAACTGATGTTAAGGCACACATTGAATATGTTCTTTATCGATTCAATGATGGTATCCGGTGCCTTGGTAAGTGTGAATCTAGTAACTCCTTAGGGGCATGGTACTTTCTGTTGCAATGAATATATAGCGCTCTTGGTCCCAGATTATCTTCTCTTTGTTGTTCGGCGACAGGCGCTGAGGAGATTTGTCCTAGTTGTTGCGGAGATATAGGTAAATCGTCTCTTTTCTTGCTGGATTAAAGTCTGCATTTTGCTCTGGTGTTTTTGAAAATACAGACTTCCAGTGGCATCTGAATTTTTGCTCGGTGTTTCGGTTTGCTCTTATGTTCTTCGTGTTCATTTTGTAGCGTTATTTTGCTACTTGGAGGTCTCTTTTGATTCTATTGATTTGCCCACAGCTTTCCTTTGGTAATTTTTCTATGTCAAGCTTATCTCTTCAGAAGTATGATAGTTTGAATTTAGTAGAAGAGTAAATACCCATGTGTTAGGCTATTCTCAGTAATATAAATATTGTTTTACTGGATGAAGTGTTTTAAGCGTTCCAACGACTATTATTTTTATGTATTTTCTACGGGTAACTTTATTTGTTTTACATTGTATTTATTCGTTCTAATCTAACTCTTTACCTAGTGTTCATAAAATTGATTTAGTTGTATATCTCGTCCTGCTAGGTAGTTTTTTTTTAAAATTCGCTCCTTCTCTTTTGAAGCCTTCTTTTTTTATGTTGTCTCATGATCGGTATATTCTTGTTTTGGTGTACAATCTATTAGGTTGTCGTTATTAGTTATCTTAATATGTGTTATCAAATCATGAAATTTTGTTATAATCTGGATTGATACTCAGGAATGTTTTATCGTATTCGGTGGTTCTCTTAATTCTTTTCTACGTAAATATTTCCTCTTCTCCCTTTTCTCTTTCCATTGCCGCTATGCTACTTGTAAATAAGAGATGTAGTTACCCCATTGCACTTTTTGATTTGCTAATTTCTCGCCAAACATTTCTCTTGTTTTCTCAATAACTGCTCTTGCTCTTTTCTTAATTAGCTTATTTAGGGGTTCGATTCCGGTTTCCCGAAGTAAGTGTATTAGTTTCTATATTTCTAACCTTTTCGTATTTGTTATAATATAAATCCCTTTGATTTTAATTCTCTGCAGCTTAAGGAGCTTGTATTTCGAGTTTGTATTATTTCTTTAAAGTAACTTGTGAAGTTATTTCTTCCCTAATGTCCTCGTTAAGGTTTCGTGTTAAAATATTTGTTCCTCGTTCCGAAATAGTCAAGATCTTTCCTCCATCTTTCGCCTGAGTATGTACTTGCATCTTGCTCTCTGCAATTATATGAGAGTGGGAATCGTGCTGGCTTCACCTTGTCTAAAGATACCGTCTCTCGTTTGCCATTGGGAAGTTCTAGTTTGTATAATTTTTCGTCGCGCTCGACCACCGAAAATGGGCCAGCATATAGCGCTTCAAACGGCTTACGAATACAATTGATTCGGACCCACACCTCGGTCGCTTTTTGTAGTTCTTTAGATACGAACGATTTTGGCACCGTGTGCAGGTATCCTTCAAAAGAATGTGTGAAGTCGATCTATGACATTGCTTTAGCTAATTTGTTGATTAATTTTAAATCAGCTTTCAAAGAGCAGGACGAACCAGAATGGTTTGACAAGGAATGAATGCGCAAACTCAATCGGTAGGCCATTAACCATCCTTGTCGACGGGCCATTATGCAACTCTTCAGAGTGCTGTGTACCCTTTCCGTTTTCCCGTTCGTGGTTGGTCAGTACGCCGTGGTTCGGAGAGAATGAAAACCAACGAGGGCAGATAATTCTTCGAAAAGCTCAGATTCGAGTTGGGCGCCTCTGTCCATTATTACGTATTATGGGGCCACAACCTGGAAATCCAGCCGTCTAAGCAGGCTAAAGCAACCGTCGCAGCACTAATGGCTGGGATCGGTAATGCATCTATCCACTTTGTAGCTCGGCCTATGCATGAGAGAAGGTAGCGGCTATGCAGCGGGTGGGACTGTCCAGGCAGTCTGCACGGTGGCAGTGGGCCAACGATATCGATGTGCACTGGTTCGAACTACCAAACAGTGGAGATTTGGTGTGGCAATTAATCTTGGAAGCATGTCACGAAAAGCGTTTTCTTGGCCAGGAGCGTAAGTCCCTGTCCGTATTGGGCCAAAATTATATCGCCTTGATCAGCCGAATAGATGCTTTAACTCCGGGATGAGATAAGTTATGTAAGTGCTTGAAAATTACTATCCTGGAAGCTGTAGGCACAAACGGTCTTGGGTATTTAGATGTTACTCCATAACACAGTTGAGCGCACCCGTGAAAAGGAAATGATTTGAATTCAGACCGCAATTACTTCATTTATTTGTCATTTTTATGTGCTGCTGCCAGCAATCGAAGCTCTAATGAGTAAATTTCGATAGAATTGACGTTCTGTTATAGGCAATCAACAACCACCTTATTTTGACCACGTGCGTATGCCACATCGCTAATACATTCCAAGATTGCCTTCCAGTTACGTTGCTGCCTGTCTGTCTTGGCACACAATGGCGAAGAAAAGGCTGACACCAGCGGTTTTTTGTCCGTGCACAGTTTTACATGAACTAGGACCTACATAGGGAGATAGAGAGAGAGAGAGGGGGAGAGAGAGAACGTTTACACAGGCCTTGGCTGGTTATCAGGGGGACAGATATAGTTTTTAAGAAATAGGATTTCGCGTTTCGCAGCTTTGTGACAGTAAACAAAGGTCCAGCATCTTTCTTGTTTTTAGGTCGGTGTCAATGATTTCACCTGCTTCGGCGTTTGTTTGTACAGCTGTTGCGCCTCCAGAATTTTTCCTAACCTGAAATCGTCAGAAAGATAATGCGGGAGCCGCCTTTGCTGGTGTGGGTGTATGACCGTGTGAAAGTGTCTTAAATTCACTTTTGCCTATGTGGCCCTTACCGGAATACAGTATCTACATGATTTTATGAGACTATAGGAAACATGACACTCATTTGTGGGACTTCATTGTTAATCCTATTTCACCTTACAATGTGGCACGTCAAAATCATACACGGAGGGGAATAGAAGATGAATAAGAGAACACAAATGATGAGGCACAGAAGAAGAAAAATGAAGAAAGGTAATAGCTAAACAAAAGGCAATGTGTAAAGGAGCCAGTCTTTCCAGTTTGTGTTAAGAGGTGGGCTCTGCAAACCCACAGGAATAATTGCTGCAACTAAGTAGAATCACGTTAAAATAGAAGCTTGAATCTCATTGGTTGCGCAGGCAATATAATTCAATCCTGCTTGCGGCAGATGCAAGTCGAGTCCACTCATTCAGTAAACGGGATCTGCCATTAACGTCCAAACATTTACCTCACTGTATGTACATCCACTCGGTAGGTAACATCTGTAGGAATTGTGTGCATTCGTGGCTGCAACGCCACAGTGGGGTCAGCCTTAATTTGAAAGGTTGTGCAGGTTCTTGCGAGTCCCTACCCTCCAGGTCCTCCAGTACCCATAGTATTCTACTCATTAAACAACTCGAGTTATTACTAACCTTCCATAAATGTACTACGTTCCAGTCCTCGCTAACCTCTTGGTGGAAGGCCCATCGTCGCTATTCGCATTATTTAAAAAAAATAAATAAAATTCAACAAACATCGTTTTAAATTATTGATTTGTTTTTATTGCTGAGCGACTATAGATTTTTTTAGAAACTAAGGATAATTTTCTTTGAATGGGAGTTCAATTTCGTACCTTGCAATATTCGCACAAACTTGTTCCTGGCCTCCAGTTGATTCTCACTGCCGCAATCATCATTTAGGTTTCAAGAGGATGTTACTGCATTGCAGCGTTCGAACTCTGCCCTCTCCACTCTTCCTCTCCCCTCTCCCTCTCCCTTTAACTATTTTTTTTCAATTCTTTCACATTTCCTTTCATTTCTCTGCCAGCTCCACCATTCTTCGATGGGGCAAGAACTGAAAGGTTGCCATTGGGACGCCACAGTTTACGATACCGTTTTTTTTTACCCCAGCTTCTTGGCTCGAGGCCAGCGTTGGTTACTTCAATTTCTTTTGGTTGATAAAATAATTATGTGGGAGCTGTTGATTTATGTGTGACTGGTAGAATGCCATAACGGATTCAGTCTGGTTTCGCAAGAGGCGCCTAAGCCCAGAAAGAAGTGATTGGCTTAGGAAGCAAAGCGTCTCGTACGAAGTGGCGGAAATGTGCGGGATTGTTGAGGACCAAGTTCAGAACCACGTTTGAATTTAGTACACGCGTTGAATTTGAGGTAGGACTGTGTTGAAAGAAGGAAAACTGCGGATGGTTTTTCATGTGAGAAAAAATATGAAAGGAAATGAAGGAAGGTGTGTGATCAGTATGGATTCGTGGTGATAGGGGTAGGAGGCGTGTTGCGGCACAAATGATTGAGAGCGGCAGGAGGAAATAGTTAACTATGAATGATAACCTCGAGAATATGTGTGTGGTGGTAAGGTTTTTGTAAAGATGAAACTGCGAGGCTGAAAGAGAGTTTCTGGAATGGCAGATACGGTTGGTGGATGAAAGTAGGAATAGGTATTGTTTGATAATTTTGTAAGAGATCAGAGTGGACGAATAAATGACATGAAGATAAACGGAGCAGATGATACACTTGTAGAGAATAAAAATGGAGCGATGGTGGTAGGGTTGTGCGCTGAAAGAAACTTGTAAGGCAAATAATTTTTTCCATAAGGATGTGGTTAAACACACTTGGTTTTGGCAACGAACAAAGGGTGGATGTGAAAAGGTATATATAGAAGGATCTATTTAATGTAATGTGTAACCTCATAAGTGTCTGCTTAAAAAAATGCAAGGGAGATGAAAAAGAAGAATCAAAGGCAAAACTCGAATGACGCTTGAAATTAAGAGAGAGAGAGAGAGGACGGGGGGGGGGGGAAGTAAAAGGTGTGAGTAGATCTCGCTGTTGAGCCCGAGGGAACCAGACGGGAACCAGATCGTGGAACCATGGTCACCCCTGGGCAGATGGACCTGTTCCGCGTCAGAGATATATGGATATAGATGCAGGATTCCTTGGAGCAGAGAATATGTTGTGCTGCTGGGAAGAAGGGAGAGGAAAGAAAGCAGTGTTGTCATTGGCTATGTGTGATGGGAAGTGTAAGATCTACCCACCCCAGTACAGGGTGCTCAGCGCCTCCACCAATTGGTAGCCAGATCTCTAATCTCTACCTGCGTTGACTTTAGTGTCAGCTCTTGCTGGTATCGAACCCGGTGTTGCGACGTTAGCAGACCAACACCGCAGCCACTTGGCTAGCAAGAGCTCTTATGAAATGAAGTTATGAGTGCAATTATATGTGTAAGATAGCAAGAAATAGCGATGAAGCGAGTGACATTTTCGAGTGAATAAGCAGTAAATGAAGGGCTTGGAAGGAAAATGAATGTGGTTGCGATGTGGAACAGGAAGTTATTCTTCAAGGAAAATAGAAAAAATGCAAGAAACCAAGAGATCGATATTGGTGTGGCCAATCAAGTATAAGAATGGCATTCCAAGTGTGAGTATTGAGGTCAAAATGTAAAGACGAATATACTTCATTGAGCTGAATAATGCGGGTTTGGGAATGAAGCGAATGTCAATATGAGTGCCTTCGAGTTTCGGAGAAATAGAAGGATATAATATTTCCCTTGTGAAGAGCGAAAGGAGGGAAAGGTGACTGTAGAACTGCGTCCACAAAAACATGCCAAGTGTTGTACAGCCATGGCCAAAAGCTTGGTAACTACTATATTTTTCCTATAAGTGAATTAATAGAACTAATTAAACGTTGCGTTTTTTACTATGGTTGCATCATAATTTATAGGTAAACTATAAATATTAGAGCTCAAACCCATTTTATTAATAAATACAGTCAATTGATGTCCGCAGTCAATAATTATAATGATGTCTATTGTTCTTCAGGACTGCTTCAATTACGTTTTGGCATGATAAAGAGCAAATTTGTGATGATATCTTGACTGATTGCCCCTTTTTGCGCAATAAGCAGCGCAATTGCTTAGAATTCGATGACTTCTCTTTATCAACCACCAGTCTGATTATCGCTCATAAATTATTCATTGGGTTCATATTTAGCAAATTTCCCGGCCAAGGTCCCCCAAATTCGATGTTATTTTTTCTCAAAAAAACTTTGTTATTACTTTTGTTTTTTGACAAGGTGCGCCATCATGCTGGTTCTTAACTGTTGGGAAAAGGTGACTATGACGCCAGTTTTGGTCCCAATTTTAGTTGTTGGCAGTTTTCTGTGGCAAACTTTTAGTGCTGGAGTTTCCTCATATGAGAAATAACTCCAGGCATGGAGAGTGTCCGCATGCTTAACCGAGGGAACGAAACAGGATTCGTGAAAGCGCTTCCCTTTTCTCCTCCTAAATAGAGAATTTCCAGAAGCTCCAAACAAGGGAAAAGAAACTTCAGCAGAGAATATCACTTTGCCCGAGGATACGAGTATTTCCTACAAAAGGCCATCTTCGTAGCCCTTCCCGATTTAAGATCTTGGTTGAAAAGTCTCCGGCTCACCTTGTGCGTTGAAGCGTTCACGCCTCCTACTTTTCAATAGTGAGGAGCTTGGCACTGCATGCAACCTGATCCTTGAGCTGGGACATGGCCAAGAGGCGATCTTGGCCTTCATTCGAAGCTCTCTCTCTCTCTCTCTCTTTCTGTAAATCCGTCTCTGTCTTAATCTCTCCATCTAACTCCCATTCTCTCTCTCCCTCAATCTTCTGTCTGGTTCTCTCTCATTTTCTCTAATTCTCTCTATCAAACTTTCTCTTATTTTCTTTCTCTCTCCTTCTCTTCCTCTCACTTTTATTTTCTTTCTCATTCTATTTCTCCTCATTTTCTCTCTCAGGATCTGTATGTGCTCCTATCTTGTCTTATCTCATTCAATCTAAAGCTTTCTCTCTCTGTATGTGCGCCGGTTTCTCTTTGTCCATCACTCATCCATATCCGTCTGTCTTTATCTGGCTCTGCTACTCTCACTCACTCTCTCCCTCTACCTCTCGATTTCTCTCCGTGTCTCTCGCGGCGTCTTTGTCTCTGTCTTTAACTTTTTTCTCTCACGCCCTCTATGTCTCTCAATCTCGATCTTTCGGTGTCCGCCTCTCTCTCAATCTCTATCTACATTATAATGAACTGTAACGTCCATGTCGATGTGGTTAGGTAAAAATTCTTTAATCCACTAGAAAAGTCTCCTGGAGTTCTTCAATCCTCATCGGGAGCGCCAAGCCTACGACTGGCAACCATCTATTTATTAAAAAAGGAAATTTCAAGAAGCCTTTTACAATTAGGAAAAAAAACATTGCGTTTATCTTCTTTCTCCTCATTTCATCATTGTCTCGCGTTTATGTGAGATATTCATTATATATATATATATATATATATATATATATATATATATGTATATATATATATATATATATATATATATATATATATATATATATATATATATATATATATATATATAAATATATACGAGGAGCGGTCAATAAGTTTTGCAATTCGGATATAAGGAAACGAGATATGAGGAAAAGTGTTTTATTATTTTTCAATATAACTACCCTCAACTTCAATGCACTTGCGCCACTTGTCCCTGAAGTTTCGAATTCCCGACAACCAGAAATCTGCCAACTGCTGTTCAATCCACTCCTGGACGGCGAGCTGGACATCTTCATCGTCCCCAAACCGGCGTCCACGCAGTGCAGCCTTGAGCTGGCGGAATAAAAAGTAGTCGCTAAGGGCCAGATCTGGACTGTAGGGGGGATAGTTGAGCTCCTCAAATTTGCACTCGCGCAGTACAGCTTGTGCAACTCTGGCCTTGTGGACAGGGGCATTTTCGTGAAGGAGCAGGACACCACGTGTCCTGCTGACAGATGCACTTCTTCAACCCAGCCAGTTCCTCGGCGTAATATTGACCTGTCATGGTCCTTCCACGAGGCGCATAGTCCACCATCAACACTCCCTCAGAATCCCAGAAGATGGTGGCCATGATCTTTTCGGCTGAGGGTTGTGTCCGGAACTTGATGGAGGTTGGAGAGCCCCTGTACTTCCAGGCTATGATTTTGAGCTTGGCCTCGAGATCCCAGTGATGGACCCACGTTTCCTCACCTGTCACTATGTGTCACTCGAATCCCGCCGGGTCTTAGTTGTACAGGAGCAGCAGCTCCTCCGAACTTTGACGACGTTGAAGTCGATCATGGGCCGTGAGGTTTTGTGAGGTTTCTAGGGACCCAACGGGCAGAGACCTTGGTCATGGCCAAATTGTCATGGATGATGTTGATAACATTTCCATGTGATATTCCAAGTTCTCGCTCGATTTCTTCGAGCCTTACCCGTCGATTTTCGTGGATCATCCTCTCTATACGGGCCACATTGTCCTCGTTAGGCACGTCTGACGGGCGTCCTGGACGGGGGTCACGACCATGGCGGAATTCCCTATTCCAGCGAGCAACGGTTGCATACAAAGGGGCGGTGTCGGTGTACACTGCAACCATGCGTTCATGTATCTCTTTTGCATTCTTGCCTTCCTTGGTCAAAAATTTGATCAGTGCGCGGTGCTCAACCTTCTCTATTGTTGAAAAATTTGTGACTGACGATCTGCGATCAGCCACTGCTTCTTAAATAGACGAGGCAGGAGCGTGCGGCTGCAAGTCCTGACTTGTCATAACTTGTCCTAACACCCCCACAAACAGCCATCCCCCTTCCGCTGTTTTGCCCCACCGATTCGCAAAACTTATTGACCACCCCTCGTATATATATATATATATATATATATATATATATATATATATATATATATATATATATATATATATATATATATATATATATATAAGCGGCGAACGAATTGATGGGCGCAAATATAGACAGGATGACCAGGACAGAGCCGAAGATGCTTCGTAACAAATCCCATTTCATAAGAAATTAACTCACCTGACAAAATTAGTCGCCTAGGGAGAAAAAATATAATTTAACATCTGAAGTGTGTACGAAACTTAGGCAGCCGAGAAGCGTAGCTTGGTTTACGTCGAAACGTTAGTTAGACTTTATTTGTGTTGCCGACGGCGTGGAGATCTGTAGATATCAAATCAGCTCTACTTAAAATGGGCCGGAAAAGCGACGCCATGGAATGGCAAAGAGGTGTGATTGCATTTGGTCGCGCCAAAGGTTATCATGTGAAGGAGGTGGCGGAATTTGGCAGTGTTTCAACGAGTACGGTCATACGGATTTAGAAGCAATGACAGAACTCCCAAAATGGGAAAAACTCTCGCTATAATTGAGGCCAGAAGAAGGTGTTGACAGACAGGGACCGTCGTAGAATATCCAGGCTTGTAATTGCAAATTGATTTGCTTCCAGGCAGGAATTGCTGCAAACCGTCGATTCTGGTCCTTCACCACCCATTTCATAAGAACCTTACACAGGGAACTTCATGGCATGAACATATAGAGCAAAGTGGCGTGCAAGAGGCCCTTACTATGGTTACAAGTGACTAATTTTTTGTCTGGTGAGCTTATATACATGAAAAGTTTTTAACACATGCAAAAGAGCTAAAAATAGTAGAACAGGAATATTAAATTGGAGACAAAAGGAATACAATAGAAATACTGAGGGGAAAACCAATAAGCGAATTTATATAAAATAGGAAAATAACTGGCAGTGGATATATATATATGTGTGTGTGTGTGTGTATGTAGGGGAATCGATACCCTACCCTCACAACCTAGCCACTGGTCCTTAACAACAACGTCCTGGCATTGGTGGCGGCATAAACCGACCACTTAACCTCCCTCCCTCTCTTCCCTCGCCTTGAGGAGAACCTGAAAGGCCGCCCCCAAAACACATAATGCACTAATCATCGCATGTCGGACCCCAGTAAGCCTAACATGGGTTAAAACAGCAAGATTTTCCCTAAGAAGTTGATATTCAATTTCACCGCATATGCGAAATTAGAGGAGCGTCGTCCTAAAGCCAGAAGGTTCCCTTTAGGGCAAGCTGAAAGACGCCCTGGGAAAAATCGATGGAGGAGAAGACTTAATGCAGCCGTCCATACCTCCCCCTCTCGTGCTCCTACCCCCAGTGGGGTGGCGAAGTATATATGCCGATAACTTTGGAAAAACTTGGTAGATTATGTTAGTCATCAAGACGACGAAGACCGGCGAGAGGCCCGGCTACCAACAAAAGGAACTTAGAAGAAGCTCACCCTCGAGCCACACCCTGGTGATCACACTAAAGTTAATTTTAACTTGGATTGAGAAGCAAGTTCAACTAGCATCCGTCAGAGAAACCCCCTATCCTGGTGCATCCCAAAACACAGAGATAGTCCTCGCCATTGAGGAATACCCCAAAGTGAACTCCCTCAAGCACTCCCCTGCGTCAAAGGATTCAGGCTTTGGCTCATCGCTTACCAGTGCGAATTATTCCCAGAGTAACCGAAGATTAGAAGAAACATTCTTTCCCTGTCCCCTGGTGAGATAATTTCATCCAGAAGACGTGCGTAACCCCATCTGTCACACGCTCCGAATTCCTCAGGGCCTTTAAAGCATTCCCCCTTCTGACCACACCTAGAACGGTCTGGACACGCACCGGCACTGAAACAACATTCTTGAGGTGACATAAAAATTGAAGCAAGGTCAGGCTCAAACCCGATTCTCGTGGGAATCTCGAAAGGTATTTAAACCTCGGTATCTGTTTCGTTTAAGGTCAGTTTACATTCAATATTAAAGTGAGCTTTGGGTTAACCATTACTGTAAATTCAATTTTGTAATTTAGTAAGCTTCACTTAAATTTGTTAATTCATTTCTGTGTAGTTTGTGTGTTAAATTTTTATCTTGGTTCATGTTTTTAATTAAAGGTCTAGTTTTATTAGAAACATTTTTTATTCAATCCCTGAAACGCTGAGCATGGCACTATAAGCCCTCAAAGATAAAAAAATAACGTAATAATAATAATCATAATCAAATATAGCACTCTTAGAGAGAAAACTTAATCAAGGAGTTTTGTAGTACCTAACCAACCTATACGTACGAACACCATCACTCGGTCCTTCCTATACCACGACAGTGTATATATATGAGATGAAGCCTCTTTATATAGCAATTTGTTTAACTATCGTGTCTTTCCTCAGGGCAACGAACCGTGTCGTTGCCCTCTTACAACAGGATGAGAAAGGAAGAACTAGGAACCCCTTCCTTTCTATTGTGTTCTTTTGTTCCAATCGATTGTCCTTGCGTTAGCGAGTCTATTTCTCTTCGCTTAGACGTTTGTTTAATTCTACTTATCCCGTTTTGGGGTCTTTACACAGCTCATATCTCCCAATTTAAACGCTTTTGCGTTGAGAGCTGATTCCGCGTGGTAAATATTAATAGATAATTCCGTGCTAGGATAAATTTAATCAATCTAGTGTTACATGCTCTGGATAAGGTGTACACAAATGAAATTGAGACTATTAAATAAATAAATGAGTTTAAGGCTCTCTTGATCACTCTTTACACTTTTTTACTTGTCAAGTTTTGGTCTCTGGGATATTATACTAAGAAGCTTTCTAACTCAAAATGAGTTTGGTTCACATCCGTTGGGGATATGGAGTTTTGATTTTTCACTTTATTAAATCTATTTATTCTTTGCTTGGTGACATGCCTCTTGGTTCTAACACCTTTCATTCTTAAATAGGTGAATTAAAGTCTTATTCCGATAAATCTCTTTCCTAAGATGAACTATTATTACAGGAAATTGACGAAATGGAATTGAAAACGAAATCATCGAGATCTCCAGGCGTAACATCAAAATTTGAAGGAAAAAGTAGGTCAAAGAGATAAATGAGGCTAAACCATCAAGGGTTTACAGCCAACCGAACGAAAGTCAGTTAGCAAAAATTAATCTAGCAATATTTTCACGAGATATTTCCTGATCTCTTTTTCAATACCATTCATGTTTTGGATATTTCCAATTCGCAAGAATATGCTTATCCTATGGGATAATCAAGTAGAGACGCATTGCGCCTACTTGAGATGGGTTCACCATTTTTGATCATTACAACGGAGGTAGGGATTACTAAAACGTACGTACAGTAATGAACGGCAAATCATTCAAACCTATATATATTCAATTACCGAGTTAGAGGACCCTAAATGTAATTATAAATCCCTATTAGATTTTAATCTCGTACGAGAGTCATTTGAGGAGCCTCGAAGTTTTCGGTTAAGATACATATTAATACTGCAGGTTTTTTCATCATAGTAATATTGATTCATAAATTACCAACTCCCCTATGAGATCAAATCAATAGGTCACTTAAAAATTAATCTTACTATTGGAAGAAGAGGCTTTAGAAGAAGAGATTCAATTGTTACAGCAGCGATATAAACAGTCAAGAGTTGAAACAAACATTAAATTTCCGAGTAAAAACAAATCTCTGCATTTAACGTCCCGAAGGAAAAATCTATTTCGGCAAGCTAACAAATAGAATAAGGTTATTATAGAATCCCACAACTCACCTCCCTCAATACAGTACGCGCAGTTTAGTCATCACCATAAAGTTTATGTACGAGTATGTCCTAAATATATTTGCCTTTCTGAAATATAAATTAAGCCAAAAGGTTGAAATTGTCTACCAATTGTTTACGATCGAATCATAATAAAAACGAGTATAAATCTAAGTTTGGCTGCATGAGATGTAAAAAAAGACATCATACAAGTCTATCTTTCCTCATACGAGTATAAAAAGAAATCTAATGCAATTTCTCCCAATCAGGAAAAGAATCCAACATCAATAAATTGTTTTCAAGTTGTCTCTCTGCTCCTGGCTACATGTAGCCGAAATTACAGTGGCATAGTCTAAGGAAAGAGCCAGTGAGAAGGTTTTATGTGATCAGGATTCTCAAAAAAACATTTATTTATAGAAATCTATCCAATAAGTTGAGGTTACCCGTATTTCGTAAACATGAAATATCCATAAATGCGTTAAATCCAAACAGGCCTACCAAGAGTATACAAAGAGGTAATGAGTGACGTAATAACCAATGACGGGCCTGTATGTATTAAAGCTAAGGTAATCAATAAGTTGGGATATAGGGATGTAGGATAGGCCTTATGGCCAGCCGCTCCAGATATGGAGGACCCTAAGGCTGATACTCACCCTCAACTTTCACCTGTGGCTCCGAGTAGTTGTTAGCTTAGAACAACGGCCACATCCCGCGCAACCACCATCTCGGCTGATGAGCTAAATCAGGTGAGTGGGTACCACACCTCCAAACTGTGGTGTTGAGCAGTGCCAGCTTTATTAAGTAAAGTCTGGAGCAGTGATGAGGCGTATGAGATGCTAAACGTCCACCGGTGGGTAAATGTGACAGCAAGGTAGGTGACACACCTTTGGATGAACCAGGGATCAAAAGTCGTTATTGGTCAGTCACCGTAGAAGAGGAGTGGAGCCCTCACTACGTACTAATCCTAGTTTAACCATGGAATTGTCAAGAATCAACAACGGCGTCAACGAGAGCAATCTCGCGCCCAGTCAGGAAACTCGTGAACGGCATGCGAACCCTGTCCGTCATCGAGCGACTGTCTGCAAAGGAAGAAAGAAATGGAGGATTGGAACATGGAATGTAAGAACAATGTATCAAGCAGGAAAGTTGGCAAATGTACATCAAGAAACGAAAAGACTGAATACAAGTATCCTAGGAATCAGTGAAATAAGATGGACTGGGAGTGGAGAAGTGCAATATGAAAAATGCAAGTTTATTTATACTGGAGGAGAAAGATATGAGAGAGGTGTCGGAGTGATGTTGTCTACAGAAGCAGCTGGTAGTCTCAAAGGGTACTGGGCCAGGTCAGACAGAATAATACTAGTAAAACTATACGGAACCCCTATGGATACTAATGTTATACAAGTGTATGCCTCAACTACACAAGCTGATGAGGAAGAAATAGAACAATTTTATGAAAATGTTTATATGGTTCTGAGGCAATGCAAGAATCATGAAGTTAAACTAGTTATGAGTGATCTCAATGCTAAAGTTGGAAAAGGAAGAGTAGGTCAGGTGGTGGAACAATTTGGCTTGGGAGTAAGGAATGACAGAGGCGACAGATTTGTGGAGTGGTGTTTGGAAAACATGTAAGTTGTGACGAACACGTGGTTTAGACACCATAAGCGACCTTTTTGGACTTGGAAATCACCTGGAAATGTAGTAAGAAATCAGATTGATTACATCACAGTAAATGAACGCTTCCGAAACTCAGGCGCGGATGTGAATAGTGATCTCGTGCCAGTAGCCGGCACTATTAAATTAAAGCTCAAACAATTAAGAAAGACAAAGTTTAACCCAAAGAAAAATATTGATTTATTAGGAAAAGATGAAGACATAACTGAAAGATATAGGGTAGAAGTCCAAAATAGATACGCGTTATTATAAGAGGATGCAGCTAGGCGCAGTGCCCAAGAGCAGAGGAATATTCTGGCAGGTGCTCTGCAGGAGGGCGTGCAAGAAGTTATTCCAAATGTCAGACGATTGAAGAAGAAGCCGTGGATGACGGAAGAAATATTAGATATGATGGAGCAAAGAAGGCAGTTAAAAGGCCGGGATGAACTGCAATACGATATTAACCTTCTCGAGTCAGTGCAACGGAGGGCAACAAAGATTATTCCTACCCTGAGGCACCTTGAATTTATAGATAGACTGAGGGTATTAAATATGTTCTCGCTAGAAAGGAGGTGTGTGAGAGGGGATATGATTGAGCTCTTTAAAATTTTTTCCGGGATAGATAAATTGGATGTGAGCAAGTTTTTTGAGTTAGATGATGGAAATCGGACTAGAGGTCACCACTTGAAAATTAAAAAGCAAGGGTGTAGGTTGGATTTAAGAAAATATTTTTTCACCATTAGAGTGGTAGACTTCTGGAACAAATTGCCGCAGAGGGTAGTAGGTAGTCCAAATCTAAATGTATTTGAGAGTAGGTTGGATGAGTTTATGGGAAGGGAAGGTTGTGATGGTTCCTAAGTTTTGTATATATTAATATTGTTTGTATATATCTATAGCTGCATGATTTAGTTCTTGACAAGCCTTGATTGGTGATACCCTTGTTTCTGATGCAATCCTCTGGATGTAGTTTTCTTGGGAGTTTGGGTGCCTTAAAAAAGAGGCAGTTTGACTCGGATGACCTATGATGAGCCCTTGTGGCTCTTGTCATCTGGTATATTATATTGTGGGGGACTTTGATTTTGTCTTTCCCTGGTGATGGTGCTTTTTGTGGGTGGGTTTTGACGGAGGCGGATGACCTTTGATAAGCTCTTGTGGCTTTTGTCATCCGTGTAATTATGTTATGTTATGTTATGTTACAGAATCAAAAACAGAGAAATTCACCGAGAATGCAATAGAGGAAAGGAACAGTGGCTAAATAAACAAGGTGAAGAGGTAGAAAAGATATGTAGAACACATCAGAACTCAAGATTTGGGAAGATAAGGAACTTACAAAGAAAAAGAAATGGAACAAAGGAAGTACTGTAAAGAGGAAAGATGGGACAATGATGATGGAAACAGAAGAGGTGAAACAGAGATGGAGCGAGTACATTGCAGAATTATTCCATGATGAGAGAGAAGAGTTAGAAGACTTGCCCGAAGGGGAAGAAGAAAGTCCAGAAATTCTTGAGAGGAAAATAAGAGATGTAATGAAGGATATAAAGAGAGAAAAGGTTTCAGGAAATGATGAAGTTATGATAGAAATGCTACGAGCTGCCGGCGTCACGGGAGGAAGGAGTATAACTGAAATAGCAAACAAAGCTTACAACTCACGTCAGATAACAGAACAAATGTGCAAATCAGTTTTCATGACAATTCCCAAAGTAAGTGGAACACCTGAATGTGAAAAGCACATAAAAATCAGCATAATGAGCCAAATAACAAAAATCATTCTGAAAGAAATACTAAAACAAATAGGGAAAAAATAAGGCGAGAATATTTGAGGAACAATGTGGTTTTGTGGAAAGAAAAGGCACAGACAATGCAATATTTATATTGAGAGTAATGGCAGAAAGAATAATAGAGAAACAGAGAGTTCTATATGTTTGTTTTATTGATTATAAGAAGGTTTTTGATAAAGTTAGACATGTGGATTTAATGGAAGTTTTGAAAAGTATAGGCATCAATGGAAATGAATAAAAAGTGATTAAGAACTTATATTGGTGAAGAAACTGACTTCTAGGCAATTAGAAGAGGAGTAAGACAAGACAATGTGTTGTTACCAGACCTGTTCTAACTATATAGTGAGGTAATAATGAGGAATATTAAAGGATACGAAGAGATAAGAATAGGAGGATGTTATATCAATAATTTCAGATACGACGATGACACAGTACTAATAGCTCATTCAAGGCAAGAGTGACAACTAATATTCAACAAAGTAAAAGAAGAAAGTGAGAACAAAGAGCTAAAAGTTAATGTAGGAAAGACTAAGTGTATGGCTATATCTAAGAATACACCAGCGCCAAACTTGAATTATGTCCGTTGTGGAGACCAGACAGTGAAACAGGTGGAAGCATCCAAATACATAGGAAGTAGGGGTGACGGAGGATGTAAGAAGCGACACTGAAATCATGGGAAGGATAAAAATAGCAAAAATGGCATTATGAAATATTAGAAATATATTAGCGAACAAGAAAATATCGATCAAAACGAGGAAAAGTTTAATAAGGACGCACGTGTGGTCAAATTTATTGTATGGAGTGGAGACTGGACATTGCCAGCAGCAATGGTGAAGAGACTGGAGGCGAGGGAGATGTGGTGCTGGTGAAGAATGATGAAGATCCCGTGGGCAGCAAGAAGAATGAACGAAGAAGTTTTGCAAATGGTAGGAAAGAAGAGAGAATTGATGAAGATGGTGAGAGGAAGACAGTTGAGATTCTTCGGTCATGTGATAAGAAGAGAAAGGATGGAAAATTTGGTCGTAACTGGAATGGTGGAGGGAAGGAGGGAAAGAGGAAGGCCAAGAAAATAATACATGGATGGACTGGTGAAGTTGATGGGAGGCGGAACGTGGCGCGAACAGTTCATCAGAGCTACGCAGGACAAAGGAAGATGTAAGTCCTTGGTTGCCGGCGTCCAGGATGATATGGCACAGCAGTAAGTTCCTTGATGGCCTTTATACAATTTGTTTAAACGAAGCAAAATCAAAAAATAAGAGTTAAGGGTGAAACTATCGGACCGAAATTCGGGTGAGTTCGTTTCAAACTTATCCCTCGTGATTGGGGAGGAGGGGGACTTTTATCATGAATTTATAAATGAAATTCTCCTAAAGAAGACGTAACATACTTAAATTCTAAACAAGCAGGAATGTCTTTCGGTCAATTACCACAAGCTAACATAACATCTAATTTCTATACTGTGGGCGTGGCAGTACTATAGGCCAGAGATAAATATCTTGAGGAATTCCACGACCTAAAAGCTATATCAACCAAGAATGATATCCAGACCATCTGGAATATGGATTCCTTAGGACTTATTCCTAAAACTTCGTCTAATGCAGATGAAAGGATTTACCAAAATTTTAAATCCTCTACGGAGATTAGGAATGGTAGATTCGTTGTAGATTCGGCGAGAAAACCTTTCTCTTTTGCAGGTTTAAAATATTTTTCAAAAGTAACTTGAGAATGGATACATAGAAAAACTGAGGCCATTATATCGCATATAGAGGACGCAAAGATTCAATCTTTAGCACGTTAGAGCATACGGAAAGATTCCTCAACTCCCTCACTCGTAGTATTTGTCTGTTCTGGGGTAGGGTAAGTTTAAATCAAGGTCCATAATTAATTAACAATTTGTGCCATATCATAATTATATTTAAGCAGTCTCCCTTTGCTTGTATTGCTAATATTGAAAAGACATATATATTGTTAAAGGAAGACAAGGACTCTGCTCAATTTCTATAGCCAAAGAATCCGTCACATTCAGATTTCGAGTTGTTTGCTCTGTCTCCTCTAGCAGCCAATTTCTGTTTAATACTTTAGTAATTGAGTTAATTTGAACAAAGGGGGCAAAGGCTCGGATATTATTTGTAAAGGTCTTTTAGTAGATAACCTTGTCTGCACATTTTCTTCTGAAGAATAAATAATATTTTTCTATAATGAGGCAAGAGGTACTTTAAAAGAAGCCAGTTTTAATTTGTGGGAATGGTATCCAAATTCCCATCTGCGTAACTCTTTCTTCAGAGAGCGAGGTAAATTATCCAAAGAACCATTAAAAGAAGTTGGCTTAGGTTAGGATACTGGAAACGATGAATTGTTTTTTCCCATTCGACAAATCATATTTCCGGCTCCAAAAAAGGAAAGTTTTAAGAGCTATGACTTCTACTTACGACCCTGTAGGCTATTTCTCATAATTGCTATTAATACGAGGCTATTTATGAAAGGTCTATGAGATAAAAAAAATTAAAATAAATAAAATTCACCTTCCCGTTTTTTGTTAAAGTTAAACGTTAGCTTATACAAAATTCTTATTATTACCTTACCTAAACACACATATATATATATATATATATATATATATATATATATATATATATATATATATATATATATATATATATATATGAATAACGTTACAGCCACGAGGAAAATGAAACAACGGAGAACTGCGAGGCCTTTCAACTAATGGTCCTTTACTAAGCAGACTAAAAGACATGGAAAAAGAGAAAGATATTTATACACCTGATTAATGAAAATATGGGATATAAAGATTAAAAGGGGTGGGATTAGCAGATACCTGGAAAAATCCTATTAACGAGATGAGCCGTAAGGGTTAAAAAAAAAAGAAAAAAGTTACGGGTTACAAAAGAAAGGCGGGGGGGCAGTGTTTAAGAATCACATATGCAATATGAAAACAAAAAAAGTTTACACATGATAACTAGAAGATATGACAAAAGAAAAATATGAGTAAAGGTTTTTTTTCATATAAATAAGCTAAAATAACATCTAGGTGGTAATCATTAATTCAGAAATTTTATCTTTAAAATCATTCTTAAACATTCTTTTGATACAAGGGTCCAAAAAATACATTCCAGGGCTGAGATTAAAATTCGAAGTCAGTTGTATAAATGCCGATTCTAAAAGATTTCGTGAAAAAAAGTCATTTGATTTGGCAATCACAGAACTCTCCTTCCAATTAATACGATGGGAATTTTCACTCAAATGGATAAAAATGGCATTTGATGTTTGCCCAGTGTTTACAGAGTACTTATGTTGCTTAATACGCACATTCAGATCCTTGCTAGTTTGCCCAATATAAAATGAAGGGCAATCCAAACAAGGGATTTTATAAATTACGTTATTTGTTTCATTAGGGCAATTTTTTATTTACATTCTTTTTAAAGTATTAGTATAGGAGAAAACAAGATTTACATTAAGTGTTTTTAACAATGTTTTTACGGTTTCAAAGCCATTAAAATAAGGTAAAATGAGGATATTCTTGGGCGCTTCCTTCTCAATAGTACTTTCGTTATAAAACTTTTTTTTGGCTTTATTATAACAAATATCAAGTATATTTGCTGGATAACACAAGTCTGCACCGATTTTTATTATAGATTCAATTTCCTGATCCAAATATTGAGAACTGACAATGCGCAATGCACGTAAAAACATAGAGGGAAAAATTGATATCTTAATATTAAGATGGTGGCCTGAATAAAAATGGACATAGGTTAAGTTGTTGGTTGGTTTCCTATAAATACTAAAATTGCAATTAAATGATTCCCTATGTATTAAGACATCTAAGAATGGAAGGCAATTGTCTTTCTCTAATTCAACAGTAAATTTTATGGAAGGTACCTGGTTATTTAAATTGGAAAGCAAATTATTTACATCAATATTAAAAGGGAAAATAATTAAAATGTCATCAAAATCGGTGCAGACTTGTGTTCCTTATTTTCGTGATTCAGTTATACATATATATATATATATATATATATATATATATATATATATATATATATATATATATATATATATATATATATATATATAAATATATATATATATATATATATATATATATATATATATATATATATATATATATATATATATATATATATATATATATATATACATATATATATATATATATATATATATATATATATATATATATATATATATAAATACATATATATATTAAAATCTGTTTTTGAGTGTATAAAGGAAGAGCTAATGTAATGCTGCCGGTAATAACAACCGCCACCTCGCTTTGGACATATTTAATTTCTGCCCATTAAAAACCTTTTGAAGGTAGAAAGAAAATGGGGAAATCTTACATTACAAGTGCCAGCAATTTGAAGTAAATGAACATATGAGAAAAGAAACAGGAAAGTTTTTAAGGCAAGAGTAAGGGACAATGGAAGACGTATAGATCAGGGAGAGCAAAAGCCTACACAATGAAGGCAATTCCTGTTGAGAAGGCCTAAATAAGTTTAAGAGAAAAAAAAATTCTGGTTGAGAATCAAGCAAGAAATTACAATAACACGTGATACGATAGATGCTCAATAACCGATTTGAAATAAGGAAAGACGATATACACGGATCCTACCGAGACATCAGATAAACATCTTCTCTCCATCATCTAACCTTAACGTGCCCCTCTAATCCTTTTACTGGACCCTCTCCTCTATCCCTTGATATCTCTGCCCCCCTCCCCCTCATCTCCCAACATCTTTCTCGGCCCATGCTCTTCTGACGCGGGAGCGTGGCCACCCCCATCCCCACCCCACTCCTTGAAAATGAAATGCATTGGCTGTCTATTCGATACAGAATCACCCTAAATGACCACCCTTTTATTAGATTGTAAACACCGCAGGACTCTCCTGCCTGTCTTCCGCAATGAGCCTATCCAGGCGTGTGTATGGCATGAACGATCATGCATTCGCTATAATTCCGCCATGAAAGGGGAGTGATATGCCGCCTGGAATACGGCCTCTCATTTCGCTCGGGTGCTTATTAAGCAAGCTCTTCTCTCAAGCATTACCTTACTCGGTTGATGGTTGCTGTACGAAGGCCCATTGACTTAAAAAGAGCCGTCCTAAAACCGTCTCTTTATTATTTATCGACCCCTGCTACGTCCAGGACTGCCCTATAAAAAAATTCGAAAACTCGTTGCTTTGTAGCAAACGAACCGTTGGTCAATTTTGTGGCAGGAAACACCATCCCTGGCGAAGGTAAAATTGACTGCACCCTTGAATACACTATCAAACATGTATAATATGAAATTATATTCCACATCTAACTGTGATGCTAGGGTGATAAAAATGACAGAAATATAATGAGAGCAGCTCATTTAACATTACTACAAACCCTGGATTCGTCGAGTCACCATGGAAATATTTCTAAGCGGAAGAGGAAATGGAATTCAAGTGTTGATTATGGCGCGATAACAGCCATATCTAACATTCCATTCTCTTTACTCGATTGAAGCTCTTTTAATTAAAAAAACACCTGGAGGGGGGCCAGGGCAATTTTCAAGGTTACCTTACCACACATGCATCATACGTTCGTGCTTACGCTTCCTCTCCATGAATTTACAGCGAAATAGCAACGAGGCCGTATCACGCAGAATGTCTTTAAAGAGAGATCTGTAAAAAAAAGGATGCAGATGTAGAAGGAAAGATGTGTGGAAGACAGCCGTAGATCCTCCTGCAGGTAATAGGGCCGGGCGAACACAAGTTTCTAGATGTCACTCAGGCAAGGTTGACCCCCTCACCTGACACCCCTTGGAGCACGTACTGATGCCATCCAGCGTTGACATCGCCAAGTCATTTTTTATCACGCAGATCAATTGGTAACATTTTTCAGACATTAATTGAGGACATAAATTTAAGTAAAGGTTTAAAAGTTTAAAAATGAGGGTAATTTTAAAGGTTTGCCCTCATGGAATAAATGGAAGTGAGATGCCTCATTTGGCTGATCAATGGGCTTAATCGACTAAGCCCATGGATCAGCCAAATAAGGTAGGTGTATATGTAATCCCGTGTGAATCCACTAAATGTCCCTCATTCTATATAGGAGAGACTGGGAGAACATTAAAAAAACGAATATATGATCATAAAGGGGATGTCACGCGAGGCAGTACTACATCCAGTAATTTTAACTATATTAGCAATTACAACCACCAAATAAAATTATTCAAAGTCGCAAAAAATATACAATTGTAAAGATTTATGTAAACGAAAAATTAAAGAACCGATACTAATAGGAGACATTCACAATTTCAATCTTTCTGACTATCAATTTAAATGTATCTCTTATTTAGGGAACCTGATCTTAAACAGTATAGTTAATGATCTTAGAACCACATCCCCTGATTAATGACCTTTTTCTGAGTTTGCTTTTCTTTTCTCGTGATTTTGAGGCTGTGTAGCAACTTTTATGTTCATCCCAATCTCGTAAACAAATTCCATATGATATATATGTAAATGATAGTGGTTTCACTATCATATACCCTAACTCGCTATTAATTCTTTCACTTTATATATATATATATATATATATATATATATATATATATATATATATATATATATATATATATATATATATATATATATATATATATATATATATATATATATATATATATATATATATATATATATATATATATATTAGATTGGTTTCTTGCTAAACAAACTGCTTTTTATTCCTTTCTTAGTTAACAACAAGTCCACAAATTTTCACGTTGATAGTCCTTTATTTAGTGTCCGCGCCCAGGCCTTCAAGTCGTCCACTAGTGACCCCTCTCCAGACGTTGACCTCAGGATGAATAAGAACCGAAAAATTATTGTTCCTTAATAAAGAAAATTGAAACGAAGGAAATGCACACTTTGTATGCCTTCAGAAACACAAGAACCAATAACAAGAAAAACTTCACATTTACTTCTTGGATGACAGCGCAGCCTTCGTCGGGGTTCCAGGCCGTCGGCCCCGGTGCTCCGACACCAGCCGGAGGCAAAGCTGCTTCTGCTCTTCGTCCTTTGTGAGTGTGGAGTTGTATTGGTCCATCACAGCAATGGCCCATGACTCCAGCGCGATGAAGGTCTCTTCCTCCGTCAAACGGCTGGGGTCTTGGAGGAGGAAACCCCTCCCTCACCATCTTCTTTCCGTCCTCCATCAGTAGGTCAAAGATGGTGACAGACCGACAGTAACGGAGCTACATTCAAAGGGAAGCACGCGTCGATGGAGCACAACCATCTTTGGTCCCTGGAGCCGGGTCACCATTCTCCGCTTCACTTTGAAGGACACGCTCTGGTCGAAGATCGCTAGTCCGGACAAGTGCTCCGACAAGAACTAAAAGTGTCGCTCGAAGGCAACAGTGACCAGCTGGGCAATGGCCTTTACCGGGTAGCTCGTGAGGTGGTTTAGGTGAGCCTTGGCGGCTTGGGGGCCTCATTCCAGGCTCTTGTGTAAAACAGCGACGAGAATAGCGACAGGGAGAGGAGACCCTTGGCACCCCTAGCTGGCACGTCGCCTTGGCCATCCACCTGGCAAGATAAGCGGTGCTGAGAGACCGGAACGTGGCTAGGATGTTTTTCATACCGTAAAAATGTAGCTGAGGACTAGCAACTCTTTGTAGTCGGCTCTTGGCTGCTCATCCGCATGGCCCGTTGCTCGCTACCTCAATGTGCACGGTTCAAATCCCCCCCCAGCTCGGATTTTTCGGATAAGTAATAAAAAATATTTCCGAAGCAAAATTATTCCATTTTCTCTTTCCTGCGGTGAAGTTGGATTTATTTCATCATTCTCTCTCGTTCATGAGAGATATATGCATATGTATGTATATATTAAGTTCCTTGACAATAAAGTAACTATAACATAGTTAAATAAAACGGAAACCCCGACTCTCACTTATATACTTAGGAAACATAAATTTGCATATAATTAGATAGTTAGATCGATAGATAATAAATAGCCAGTCAAATAGATACGAATTGAACGCTCAGCAGCACACAGCAGGAAACGTGCCAATGCAAATAGCAAAACCAAGTTACTGCTGAAAAATTCTTTATATTAAATATTTCTCTGAGAAAAAACTTTTAGGATTTTGTTATAAGATCAAAATACTTTTCTCTTTGACGTCATACGTTACCGGTGCCACCTACTTTTTATGATAGGCTAAAAAGAACAAGTGCCGCCCCCTGGTCGTAGAAGTAGCCCATTAAAATTGAGTAATTATAATAACTTCCATTAAAGCGTTAAATAAATTGTTAAAATAGCCATAGTTCCTCCCTTCCCAGAACAAATTGTAAAGAGGTGAGTAATATCTCTTCCTTTAGAGGACAATAAATCGAATAAATTCCTCCCTCTTAAAAAATTATAAAAGTTCCGCCTTATAGTATTTGTGAGAAGAGAGAGCCATAAGACAAAACCAGTACTGTAAACCCTTAATAATGCTTCCAGCCACCAGCCTTTTTGTCTCTACCATCGCTTCGTAGGTTTTCATCAGAGAAAAGCAAGTACACAGTACAGGTGCTGTCGCCACTCAGGGCAAAAATCTGGCAATCTTCAGGTACGATTGCAGCGTGCATCATAACGTCGGGAAGTCCTCAGGCTAACACGAGAACTCTGTTGCAAACGACTGCCTGCTGCTTACCTACCTTCGTTATGTGCCCAGTGCAACCACCCCGGATCAGAGTGGGCGCGGCAAATATATAGTTGGAGCTGGCTACTGCTTTTGAAGAGTGAACTGAATTTGTGTAGCTTTTGCGACAGTAACTTCCTTTCCCTTTTCTTTCTTCATTTGGCTCAAGTAGTTTGCAACTTGTCTGCTATAAAATTAATCAATTTCACCTTTTATGCCCATGTTGAGAAAAATTAAATCTTTGCAACAACTTCTTAATGATAAATAAGATATATGACAACTTTATAAATAATTTAATAACATCGACCTGACGATTCCACCAGTTTTTAATGTTAAGTTCAAATAAAAATACAATTAAGAATGAAGTCAGGATGGAGTTTTTGCTTAAGACTTAAATGGAAAATATAAGTGAAATCGGTAGATACTTTAATCTCAAAGCGTGTGTATAGTCGGACACTATGATTTTGAGCGAGTAGTAATGAATGACTAACGAGAAAGATTTTTTAAAGAGCTAAGTTTTGTGTTCTCTATGTCCAAACTAGGAAGCACAGTTACAATTACTCCAATAAATTGATAAGAAAGAAGGCTTAGGGATATCACGATAGAAAAATTGATTTTTGTGAATGAGCTTCGTATCAATGTCATTGTGTGTGTGTCTAAAAAGTTGGATTAACTACTTCTTGTTGTTGTAACGTTTGGGGCATCCATAAGGAAATTGTTATGGTCTTCCATTAGGAATGCTTCGCAGGAGAGATATGTTCGAGATGTTTTCTCCGGAATCGAGAAGTTCAAGGGAGCGCTGAAGCATAACAGTGGCGGAAAGTTGAATGCCAGTGGGTGCCACTCGGTCTATTGGGTGAGCGGAGCTCTATACAACACACCGTCTTCTAATGAGGGGAAAATCATGCGAAGGAAAGTGTGGAAAGAATTGTTATTGTAGCGTTGTATGTATAGAATAGATGAACTCATGAGTCACTTCCAAATACCCAATAAATTTCTTTGAAACATAATGCACAATTAAAACAATCTCAATAGTGATTGAAGCATAAAATGAATAGGCTATGTACATATTATGATAAATAATATATCTTATCAATTCTAATGGTGATATAGCCTGAATAAGAGATCGAATATCGTATTGAACAACAATGTTGCTATGTTGATAACTAACATAATTGAAAAACAATCATTGAAGTGAAAGATTTATATGATGGTAAACTAGGCTATTATAAGGAATTCTCTTTATGTGCATATCTTTAGATGTATTAGAGCGGTTCCTTGAAGGACGACTACCTGGCAAGGAGCGATACCCGTTCCCCAGGACCTGATGCAATTTTTGTTCTCTATTAACTGCACCAATTTGTGTCTAGACTTCTCAACATTTTCCAATTGTAATATTCTATAATAATGTAAAAGATTGAGGAAAATTTAATGTAATTACAATGTACAAGTTTAATGTTATTTGAAATTAATAATAAATGTACAAATAATAATTCCATTTGGAATTCATATTTGCCGCGGGGGGTGCGGCCCAAAGATATGAAAAGAGGAATTGGAAAGTGTCTCAAAATGGAGATAGCAACATCTGAAGACTTTTTAAGTTCTTGAATAAACAATACTGAATCGAGCGCCGGAGATTTCTTTACCCTTAAATAATCTCTGATCACCTTTACCCAGCCTGCAATCAAGAAAGAAGAGAACACCACCATCTGAAGTCAGTGCCTCATACAAAAAACACTGAATACTTCTTGAATACTTCGTTTCGCATTGCAAGTAAAGTGGATGGGAGATTGTGTAACCCTTCTCCAGAATACCCTTTTCTCATCTCAAACCAGATAAATCTGTCTGAGATTGATTTGAGCGTAGGGCATATCCATAAATGATCCAAATTGTGGTAATAGTCCAAAATTGGCTTGCTGAACTCAGAGGTCAGATATGGATGAACAAAACCTTTCGTTAGATCACAAGAGATAGAATACGAGAAAGAGGGTCGGGCAATCTTATGAAACTAAAGCGAGGTGGATGCATTCTCCTGTAGATCAATAAATTACAAATCGGTCATCTGAGATTTGGCTAAAGGTTCATAGTCGATAATAGTGAAAGAAGGAATAGATTGTCTTATTGTTACGTAGATGTTGATGTTGATACAATGCGTTACATGGATTACGTGTTGCAAACGCTGATGGGTGCCCGAGACCAACATTACTAGTATTATCTCTTCCGTCTTTGTGACAATTATCAATAGTGTACTGACTAATCAATTCAGATGCGCGTGCCTCTTTTGGGGATTGTCTGGTTGCGAGAGACTTGGCAAAAGGTAAGGACAAAAAATGTAGCACCTTAGAGTAAGTATTTGCGTTATCAGGCGAAAAAAAGTGTTCAACTACTCTAGTAACATGCGAGAATATTGTTATTAACAAAGTAAATTTTATAAATTCGATGAAAAGGGTAGAATTAAAGATTCTAAATATTTCTAGAAACGAAACTAATGTTGAGTGCCGAAATTAGAGTCGTCATTCATTGCTAAAAATTCATAGAAGAAGAGAGTTTGCTCTAGCAATGCCGAAAGTCAAGGAAGTTCCCCAAACTATTCGACAGCAAGTAATTGAACTGTTTTAGAACGATTATCTTATATGACTATTTCTGAACGAGTTGAAGTACCTTATGCAACTGTATGTTCTATAATTCGAAAGCATCGCGGCTATGGAATCACCCTCAACTTGACCAGAGGCAGTGCTCCTCGCAAGATTAACGCTCATTCTCCGCGTTATATGGTTCGAAAGGTAAAAAATAATTCAATGATTACTATAAAAGATCTACAAAGCGATCTGTAATTGTCAGGAAATAAATTGGGTAAAAGAAATATTAGTAGAAAGCTCTATGCTAATGATCAGGATTCTTTCACTCCCACAAAAAAAAAGCATGTAACGAACCGTTTAAGTTTGCCATAGAGCATCTTGAAAGGGAAGTGAATTTTGGAACAATTATATATAGTCAAATGAGATTGAAATAGAAATATTCTGCCAAAATGTTGCTCGTCACATTTGGAGGGCAGAAGGAGCTGCCTATGATCCTAAGAACATTATCCCAGCCGTGAAACAGTATGAGCTAGTCTCACAGTTCGGGGGGTTTCTTTACTGCACATGCCACAGGAGCACTCCACATCAGTGATGGGAAAATGGATGGGGCCTGGTATTGAAAGATACTGGAGGAAAAGCTCTTCCCAGGTGAGAAAAAAAATTCTACAGGCCTCTTCACTGGAAATTTTCAGCCGGACAACGATTCTAAACACACGGCCACATTAACTCAAGAATGGTTTAAATAAAGGAAAATAAAGTTTCTTCCATGGTTAAGTCAATCGCCATAACTCAATCTTATATTTAGAGCATTGACAGCGAATACTAAAGGCTTCAATCCGAAAGAGAAACACACAGAGCCTTGCCTCTTTGAAGGAGATTTGTTATAAAATAGTGGAAAAAAATATCAAGAAATGATTGCGAAAAGGTAATATTAACCTCCAAAAATCGGCTTCGTGCTGTTATAGCAAGCAAAGGTTAAGTAAGCCTCAAAATATTAAAGGATTGAAATTATTATTAGTTCAATACTTTTCTCACCCGCTAAATATTTTTGATTCAAAAATTTCGTTATATATGTAGAAACGGAATCTTTCTTATGTATATTTATTCTGTTAAATATATGTTTATTGAGTTCTTGCTAGTTTTATAACAAGAAAGGGCGAAATATTTCAGAAATATTGAAAATTACTTTACTTGTGCAAGTATTTATGTCATCTCATTGTATATCTGAATCTGAAATCGAAGGTAGAATATATCAAGGTTGTTGTTATATTTATATTAAACTGCTCTTTGGAAGAAATTCATCCTGGAAAATTAAGTGTGATTTCAAGGAAAATGCAGGAAAAATAGCTTATCTCCGCCTCAGAAAAGCAAATTTACACACTGGCTTTTCTTAAATCATTGAAAAGACTTACGAAAGTTAAATCTTTATTCTATTTAGATATGTTCTTTCGGTTTTCATATTCCTTACATCCGTCAGTTTTATTACTACAGTTAAAACGCTCGTCACATATGAAAGCAATTCGTAAGAATTAACTGCCATGTGGGTTTCGTTTCGAATCTTTTCACAAAACAAGCATGGTCTTATTCGTTGGTAACAAACTTCTTGTGGCAATTGAAACTTGAATCACATTCATGGCACTCGTGCGGTGTCATATTTAATGGTGAGCTTTCGCATGCTTTGCATTTTTGTGATAATCATAACTTGATCTAGTATAAACTGACCGACCGATTGCATCACAGATCAGCAATTTAATAACTTTGGGTTACTAGCACATCGTGAACGCATGCAATGATTACATACCGTCCGTTCAACAAGACTTCATACATACAATCAATCACATTCTTATGAAGTTATGAAATAGTGAATCGATATGCCATGGTTTTCTACTGTAGTTTCCAGTTAGGTGGGTAATATTTAAATAATGAAAGGAAGAGTATTTCTGCCCATTCATTCCATCACTGTTGTTTAATTATCCGATTAAAGGATAAACACACAATTAGTTAAACTCACCAAATTGATCATTAATCGGCACATGACATTTCCTCGTATAAAAATAAAAATTTCTGTGCATCTAGAGTCGATAAGGCAAGGTGAGGCTTTTAACTCTAACGGTTTAAAGAGCTTTCTTTTTGTTTTTATCGAAATCAAATAAAAATTAGACAAAAATAAAAATTTATATATTTATTTTTCGTCAAGCTGTGTTTTTATGTACGACTATGTGGTGAATTAAACAAAAGAAGAAAGCTTTTACGATACCAAATCTTTTAAAACAAAAAAAGCTAGCCAAGTTATTGCATAATTCCTAGTATAAGCAAAGGATACTATAGTGTATTTTTGTGCTTAGATTACATATTTACCTGAGCCTACATCTGTATGTGGCTTGCAATCTTTGGTTTCCGCATAACCTAAGCCTAATTAGTAACTATTATGGAGTTTTCCGTAAATGAGAGAGGCAAATATACACCAGCTCAAATTCCGTATAGAGTTTCACAAGACGCTTTCTCCAAGAAATAGCATATCATTAATTAACAAAAATAGTCGATGCATGTTTGGCAGTGTGCAAAAAGGGCAGATAAACTAAAAAGGAACTAGTCGAATTGAATTTATTAGTGATGTTGTCATCTGATCTGACATAATCATCGGTACTTGGTCCAAGGAAATCCAAGGGGGTGGGAGGAAGAATTTCTTTAATCGCAAAGAACTATGATGGGGTCTGATATTAGTCAACGTGGGGTTTTCGGCCCATACTTTTTGGCAAAAATGTAAAGAGTGAAAGTTATCTCACATTCAAACGCGGATACTAGAGGCGTAAGTGATGAAATGCTGCTTATGTACTATGGAGCCCCTCCCAATTGGGCAACCCTAGTCCGGTACCGGCTCAATTTAACACTGCCAGAACGATGGATACATCATGGGTTATCCAATGTGCCTTGGTCTAAGAGATATCAGGAAAGTTACAAAAGGCGGTTTGGGTATACGAAACAAAGGCTCACATTATTAATCAAAGATGGTCAAAGTCCCCGAGATTATAAGTGATCTTGCACTTTTAAATATTAAATAAATCCACTCAATTGTATAGATGTTGCTATAATGTGTTTAAATTTTATTTGATTTCGTTAAATAAACAAAAGTTAAATATACAATAGGCTGTTAAAAACGTCAGAGTTAAAAACCCTACGTTGTACATCATAGCTCTACTGAAATATTACATAGTCTGATATTAGAGAAAGAGCTGAAATTTCAAAGTAATATGTCGAAGGCCCAAAGAAAGCTAATAAATGGCTCGTATTAATCCGCCTTTCATTTTCCTGTGTGATTTTTTGCATTTATTGCTCTACTCACGTGCTACTTTGTGAGTTTCTAATATATATATATATATATATATATATATATATATATATATATATATATATATATATATATATATGTCGGAAAGAAACCCCGCAACCAAAAGTTTAAGCTTCTGTCACTCAGAAAATGCCGCTGCTTTCCCATGCCGCTCTTCCCTAATGGATTCTGACTTGTAAACTTGTGTATCCAGAAGTTTTGCATCTCTTTAATATTTCATTAGTCTTCCAGCGATTGACGATTATGGAGGTTTTCGTCGAATCCTGGTTTCGTGAATAAATTGATCCTATCAATGTGGTTTATTTCCTGAATTTACATGTATGTTACTCTACTTATTTATATATATAAATATATATATATATATATATATATATATATATATATATATATATATATATATATATATATATATATATATATATATATATATATATATATATATACGGTCTTTCAATAAGGTCGCTCAATACAAGTTCTGTGTGATATATGCACTCAATTTATTTTAAAATTGAAAGTATATTTTATGGTATTGAGTGTGGAATATGAAATCGTTCAAATGTCCGCCGTGGTTTCGCTTGTTGGAACGTATTTGGGAGGCCCAATTTCCGATGACTTTGTCGCATAAATCTGGCTGAATTTGCTGGATGGTGTTCGTTATGTTGACTTTGAGGACATTGACTGTTTGCGGATTATTCGCGTAGACCTGCGATTTAAGGTAGCCCCCGAAGGTAGTCTAATGGCGTTAAATCGCATGATCGCGGTGGCCAGTTTACGTCACCGCCGCGCGAGATGACCCTGCCCTGAAATCGCTGGTGCAAAATGTCTATCGTGGCGTGCGCAGTGTAGCACGTTGCGCCGCCTTATCGGAACCACATGTCGTCGGTATCCATATCAGGTATATAATCCAATTGAGGCCACAAGAGGTTGTTTATCATCGATCTGTAGGTCTCGCCGTTGACGGTGATGGCAATCCCATCTTCGTTCTCAAAAAAATGCGGAGCGATAATTCCATTAGACGAAAATCCGCACCAAACAGTGACTTTGTTGGGATGCAATTTGTGCTGGTGTATCTCATGTGGATTGTTTTCGTCCCAAATCTAACAATTTTTGCTTGTTCATAAATCCATTCATCCAAAAATGAGCCTTGTCGCTGAAGATGATTTTTTGGAGGAAATTTCGGGCAACTTCCAACTGCTCTAGAGCCCAATCAGCGAACACACGGCGTTGTCTATGGTCGTTTCCCTTAAGTTCCTGGGTAAGTTGGATTATGTACGGGTGCAGACCAAAATCCCTACGCATAATTCGCCAAACTGAAGTCGCAGAAAGGCCAAGTTCTTGTGAACGACGAGAAATTGACTGCCTCGGATTTTCCCCATTTACGGCTGCAGCGATGTTTTCAGTAGACCTTGCATTTCGGTGACGTAAGGGTGTTGGCTGATTGTTGATCGACTCTTTTGCCTCGAAATTGGCCACCAAGCGTCGAACAGTGGACTCGGCAGGACGATTGTGGCGAGGAAAGAAATCACGTAATGCGCCAAACGTTTGTCGAACGGAGCACTGATATTGATAATAACATTTGATGATTTGCACACTCTGTTCAACGCTATAACCTTCCATCGTAATTTGCCAAGTACTACTGAACAGCTCACAGTGAGGTGCCAGATGTCGCTTTAACAACATTACCACTATCGCCTGATAAAGCTCGAGCGTCCTTGTGGAAAAACCACATATATATATATATATATATATATATATATATATATATATATATATATATATATATATATATATATATATATATATAGTGATGCCTATAGAAGTCCATTTAGAGCAATCTTGAAGGCCAACAAAGATCACCATTGGGGTAACTTGACACGGGGAGTAACAGGCCACTCAGCTTTAGCAAAGGTGACGCCACCTTGTTGTTAGGTTAAGTTAGATTCAAATTTTCACCCTTTCTAGTTTCTTTTTGACACGTAATCGCGACTATGAGTTGCAATTTAAACAGCAATATTGCCCGTGCTAAAAATAATGTTTGCCAGACCAATTATGTGACTGCAATGATTAAAAAACGCGATAATACCTATTATCAGCACGCGCTCTAAAGTCTATGGCTGCCACCCGAGTACTCACATTTGACTGCCCACCTGCCTGCCCGCACAACGACTTGTTCGGCCTGCTGCCCTACTGCAATGTGAAAATCGTTCTTTTTTTACCTTTCATGATACACTACTTCATTACTCAAAATTAAAATAACCCTTACATTCATATACCTACCAAATTTGAATTGCCTAATTTAATTCAAGCAGAGATTTTAATTTGTTCAAGATAGTAATTTATGCCCGGAAAACGCCGGGTATCTTTGCTAGGTTTCGTTTTCAAAGTATGTTACTACAGCACAGCCCCTGATAATTAGTTCCCGGCAGAAAGACTAGTCTCTTGAAGAAAGTCACGAAATGTTTCTACAATTTAAAAATTCTTTCTACTATGAACACTTGAAAAAGTGTAAGTGATTGAGAAAAAAAGGGTGGGCAAAGATTCAAGCCTGATATTACGAGGATTTTGCTCAGTTTTAAATTATTAGAGGGATTTAATTCATGCTAATATTTCAGCTCAGAGAATTATTTCATGTAAAACCTTTATGAACATTTCGGGGTGTTGAACATTAGTTCAAATGGAATGGGCAGGTCTGACTAATTTTTTCGTATGGAGTGTTTTTGTCAGCCATTGCCAGATTGCGGGACATAAATAGTTTTTTGCCCCAAAATAGAGTCTCACCTGGAGGAGAACTCCCTATACAATCCGCATCAGTTTGGGGTTGGAAAAATCGAATTACGGATGTCGTAGAATTCCCCCCCCTTTTTGTTCTATTCTAAGAGTGCTAAGAGTGTCTAATATATATAGATATCTGAATATCTTAACGAACAGAGCCGTTCCGAAACACGTGAGGATATATAAGAAAAACGCAAAATACTCCCAAAATAAACTTATATTTTAACTTCATTAATTGAATACACAACGTTTAAACATTAACTACGGCAATACTCGGAATATTATTATATACAGGAATTAATTAAATTAGTTTACCCACAAAAATTGGTTAATTTCTCTACACACAACAATAATATAAGAATTAGGCTTACGGACTCACGTGGAGTTTAAAGGCCTCAAAAATGTTATTGACTCACGACGCGTGCCGTCTTGCCAGATTTAGCTGGGCGAAAACACACGGTTGTTTTGGCGAGGGTGGCAGCTGGGGGGTCTACACGTTCTTCCGGGGGAGGGGGGTTCTTCAAGGACGAGAACAAATACGGTGCTTAATGCAACACCTAGGCAGTCGTGGTCTCTCTGGCGAGAGTGAGTCGAACTTGGTCCTTAAACCAAGTTAACTTGGAGTGCGGTGTGACCACCAAGTAACGAGCTCGAAGAGGAGCTTTTCGCCTTCGTTACTTATTTCCTTATGGACGAGGACTGAACTCAGGGAGGGTCTTCTTCAAGGGCGATGATCGATGAGACGGGGTTTCTCTGACGAGAATAAGTTACTTAAAGTTCGGTTTGGTAACCAAGGAACTAGCTCGAGTATGAGCTTCTTCTTAGTTCCAGTCTTCTTCAAGGGCAAGTATAACGGAGGGGGATTTCTCTGGCGAGAATAATTTGAACTTGGTTCCTTACCAAGTTAACTTAGGAGTTCGGTGTGGCCACCGAGTAACGGGCTCGAGGGGGAGCCTTTTCCTTCTTTTCTTAATTCTTCAAGGACGGGGAATACCCCTGGTATTTAAGGTGCACCAAGATGTGAGGAGTCTCTCTGGCGAGAGTAAGTTGAACTTAACAAAGTTAACTTATCGTTTGGTTTGATAACCCGGGACTAGCTCGAGGATGAGCTTCTTCTTAGCCCCTTAAGGTAGGTAGCCCTGCCTCTCTTGCAGGGTACTTCTTGGTCTGTCGAGCCAAGTACATTATCTCTCCAGTCTCGGTAGTTCGGTTTGATCCGAAGACTTCTTCACCTAGAGACTGACGTATACTACCCCGATTTTCCTCAGAGTTCCTCATTTATACCTCGTCACCCCACTGGGGGAGGGGTAAGGGGGGCAGGGGCTTGGGGACGGCCCCAGCAGATTTCTTTTTCCAAATGGTTTTTCCCACGAAGTCAAACATCGGCTCCTCGTTAGCCTTCGAGATTGGAAGAAACACGTCTCCAATTTCTTATTTGATGTGAAACTGGATCTCACTCTCCTGGAGGAGATCTTACATTTTGACCTTTAGGTCTTTCAGCTCGCCGAGCGGCGCGACACTGCGGTTAAGCACTGAATCCACCGATGCCTTCAGCCAGATGTCTTTGCGATAACCGCCTTGTGACTGCACCAAGAGTGAACGGGAGGGGGGGAAGTGACGATTCCCCTACAACGGGGATAGCGATAAATGTCATCACGGTAAAGCTTGCCCGAGACAAAAGCGAGAGGAGTTACGTGATCAAAGGGAGGGGAGTTACCTTATCAAAGACATTTGATAAAGTGTTACAAAACAGAATGCAGTACAAGATCCTACGGCTGGGCGTAATTGAAAACTCTCTGTGACTACGTCATGGAGAGAGCAGCGTATGTCAGTTTAGGGTGCATGGACGAACCGAAGTTTTCGCTCAATGTGTGCCTTCCACACGCAGGTGTCTGTCCACAACTCTCTACTCGATATACACCGCAGATCTCCTGGCCCTTGCGAGCCCCCACTTGCCTCAACATTCAATACGCCGATGATTTTAGCCAGCTAATCCAGTGTCATTAGGGATGCAGCTATGCAAACTCGTCTGACAGCAGCAGAGATCAAAAGATTAAACATCTACGAGTCCAACTGGAAGATAAGAACCAAGCAGGAGAAATTCAAGGTAGTCCCCATTGGGAGGAGACTACTTATCTGATGTCAGGGTGAAGGATAGACGCAATCACTACATCACGCAGTGCAATGTAGTTGGAATGAAGATTACTTGATTACTTCATCCGGGAACAGGAAACATGTCGATGATCGAATTTCTAAGGCCAAAACCGCAGTCAGAACTCTATTCATTTTTAGTATTCTCCGTAAGAGCAAAAAGAAGAAGATCCACAATACAATTGTAAGATCTACGCTGTTTTATCCCGCTTCCGTCCTCTCTCGTTCTTCGAGGACACAAAAAAGAAGACTAAAGGTCGTGTAGAATGAAAGGTACGCGCAGGCGAGAAGGAAGATGCCGAGAAGAGCTGCACGGGGAGGTGGGGTTACGTTACATTAACATTGTCATTGGAGAACGGACAAAGAATATAAGGAACTGGTTAATCAAGAATTGGATGCTGAAATCATTCAAATGATTAACCAGAACAGAAGAGCTAGAAGTCGCGCCAGATTTCCAAACTCCGCTAATCTAGTGAAAATAAGAGTGAATACCTCTTTTTACTCCACCCAACAGTTAACAAAGGAACTAACGAGCATACTTCTGATTATTACCTCCACTCCGCGCCTAGATTAGAGGAAAAAGAGGTCAGGCCCCTTGGAAGTAATGGGCCTATAAAATAATTAGACTTAAACATTATAGGGAGACTCAGATAGAGAGAAAGAATAGATTAAGTCATCTGTCAGTATATCTTACTTTGCCGATTTGTTATTATTAGCGTCACGAGTCCGTTTCTCGTCCTTAAGTCCTGCTGCCTTACCCCCAGCTCCCTAACATTAGTGGAAAAACTTACGCACAACCGCGTAGGACTCGAACTATTTCGCTTGCTCCAATTTAGGTAGGCCCATGCTAAGTGTAAGGCCTACGAATCGCTGTTTTCCATTCGAGTCCTTTTCCTTTAACCCCGTGATTACCAAGCCACCTTCTGGAACCCAACCTAGATATTCTCCTTAAAAACTTTGGGAGTCAGGGCAAACTCCGCTGGAAGACAAATTAGGCCTACTACCTACAATTTCCATTTTTCAATACACCCTTATAAACCTTCAATACAGTTGCACACCCCCTATTAACTGGTGACCCCTTCAGCTGGACAGTGAAGGTGACAAGAAAGAAAAATGGACGCAAGACAAAGAGAGACGGAGATCGCGAACGCCATCACCATCAAGCCACCCATATTTAATGAGGCAACATTTTCAGGTTGGTTTAAGATTGTATAAGCCCAGTTTCACATTTCAAGAGTGAGTATGGAGGAGACGAAATTCTTTCATGTCCTGGCTGCATTACCTGCCGAGACTGTCGACCGACTTCCGGCTGCGGTCCTGTCTACCCAAAACTACCAGCTCTAAAGGACTAAGGCAATTGGGCTCTTCGAGAAGACTAAACCGGAGCTTCAGAGAAGCTCATTGCCTCCTCCACACTAACCGCTCGACCCTCTACCAACCTGAAAGAAATAAGAAGGATTGCTCTACAGGCAAGAGTTGGGGAAATTTATCCAATCCTTGCCAGCTAACATCGCACCCATAATCGCTACTCAGAAGGACCTAACTCTGGCCCAGCTAGGAAATATTGCTGATGAACTTATGCCATTTTATAGAGCACAGTGTTTTCACCTTAATGATAGCAGTGAATCCATAAAACATAGTGCAACTTCTTTGTCCGATATGTGTATTCTCAATTATAATAATAAAGGTGATAATCATGTAAATAATGTGAATTATACAGGAAGTGGGCGATCAGTGCCCGGAGGTGCGTAACCTAATAGAAACCGTTCCAATTTTGTACAGCGTTATAATGAATACAGTGCCAATGATATACCGATAGGACTGCGACCTCTTCGCGGGAACCAAAGACCTGTCGTATGCCGTTCCCATTTGTATTTTGGTTAAAATCGAAATTCGGCAAGCCCTGTTGCAGGTGACCAAAGAGAGGGAAACACTTTCATATACAACCACCCTCCAGGTCATCTTCATCAGCCCCATCGGAAAACTAGCAAAGCATGCCATTGCAAGTGCGACCGCTGGTATGCCGTCTGTTTAATCGTCGCCGTAAAAGTAAATAAATTATAGTGCGAGATTCTAATTGAGACAGGGGCGATTGAGTCAATAATCCGGGATAAATTGGTGCGATCAGGTGAATTACGCTAATCTAGTGTGAACAGTAGACGGCTAATGGCGGAAAAATAAAAGTACACAGCGAGCTACACAGAGATATAGTTATCCCTAGTCTTCATCGGTCATTTAGATTGTCGTTTGTGGTCGCGGATACCACATCGCCCTTATTAGGAATTGACTTTCTGGGCCACTTTAATCTCTTGGTGGATTGTGCGTGCGGCATCCTAGTCGACAACCAAACAAAGCTCATATCAGAAGTGAAACAATCCGGAGAGGCTGCGGTAGCATTAATCATTAATGTCCCCCAGCACCTACCGCCCGGTTGCAAGGCCCACTAATCCCTCCCCGACATAGCCTAACGCCGTGACGCGCAAAATTGAGACCGGTAGTACGCCACCGACATTCGCGCGACCAAGACCTCTTTCAATGGAGAAGCTGCAAGTTGCCAAATCAACGTTCGAAACACTATTGAAGGAGAGATTCATGCGCACGTCAAAATCACCATGGGCTTCGCCGATTCATATGGTCTCGAAGAAGTCACCGGGTGAGTACAGTAAGATCGGCGAATTCCGCCTGCTTAATGCGATCACAAAGCCCGACAGATATCCATTGCTGAAAATACATAGTGTGGCAAACCTCATCCATGGGCAAACAACTTTTCACGGTTGGATCTAGTTCGTTCTTACCATCCCTATGAACCCAGCGGACATAGAGAAGACTGCGGTGGTGATGCTGTTTGGTTTATGAGAATACGTGAAGCTACCCTTGGCCTCCGGAATGCAAGCTTCACATTCTATTGACACATGGATAACCTTTTTCGGTGATTAGGGTTCGCATATGTATATATAGACGACATCCTGATATTTTCGGAGAATCTGCACGACCATTTTTAGAATCCTGATCGAGAACGGTCTTTGAATATCCCTGGAAAAATGCTAGCTGGCAAAGGAAAAAAATTTTTTTCTAGGGCATCACATTTCGGCGGCGGTAATTTGCCCACCGGCCCAAAAAATTAAAGAAATTGCAGACATGCCGTTACCGAAAGATTACAAGGACTAACGACGATACTTTCGCATGCTGAAATACTACCGAAGGATTATTTCCAATTTCACAGCAATTTAATCGAGGGCACTAAGGTGTTAATTTTAGTAAGGCAAAAGATGTCAATATATCGCATCCAAGAAGTTGAAAAAGATCTCACAGTTCCTTTCCTAGATATACTAATTCATCGGAGAAACCATTGTTTCAAATATGAAATATATAGAAAACCCACAACCATAGATTCTTATATACATTTTTATTCTAACTACCATAATAACATCAAACAAAGTGATTTCTCCTCTACGTTTTTGCGTGTCCTTAGAATTGTCTCACCAGAATACCTAGACAAAGAGGTCGATAGAATATATATAATAGGGATAAATTTGTGCTGCCCTTTGTACTTTCTCGGCAATTGTTATAAGTCTGCCAAGCGTTCCTATTATCAAAGTAATGTTAATATTCCTAAGTTTCAGTTTAAAATCTTATTAGTTTTACCCTATAACCATATTTTTAAAAAATACATCGTTTACTTAAGCCTCTGAACATAAATGTTATTTTTAACTACGAAACTACAATTTATCGCATCTTTGTCAAAAATTAACCCACCCGATCTGTCATTGTTTATTCGATAGGCTGCAACAACTGCCAAAAATGTCATTATGGACAAACAGGAAAAGAATTAGATGTCCAGGTTAGGAATCATCAAGCCAATGTACTAATCACAGTATACAATCTGCGCTATTTCTACATATGTACAATCTTAATCAGTGCGAAACCAGGAATAAAATGCAGTAATTATATTTCGAGAAATATATTAGAATGTATCTCCATTAACGAGTTCCCAAATTTCAATCTTAGCCCTGGTTTGTTCATGCTAGACCCCATTATCACTACATACATAAAATTTAAAATAAAGTTGTTTCAGGATTTTGTACCCTCTAATTAAGGTTCAGAGGTGGGTAGTCTAATCCACGTTCCACTATTTAAGGCAATGTATGTCCAGCAAACTGTTTATTCCTTGAAAAGGTCTTTAAAAATAAAGACGAAAGCGCTCGAAATCCTTTTTCACTTTTCTTTTGTGGGTGTATCTGCATGATATACTGTATTTAAAAAGTTATAGAAACAGTAATACAGTAGTAATAGCTATTATTTTCCTTTTGGCGACCTGGACAGAAATAGCAATTCTCTTACATTCCACAAAGATTCAGCACTAATATGGCGAAAAAAAAACTGTAGAACTTTCGAGAATTTTTTTTCTGTTTGAAGAATTTCTACAACATTCTGGCAATGTAGATGACTATAAATATAAAGAATGTCTACTAACAGATCAGTTTAAATCTAGCTATCACAGGGCAGACATCTTCACTCGTCATTGATGAAGCATTCGTCACACATGGCATCAAGAGGCTGTAAGCATGCGACATACGCATTTTTCTATGTCTGCGGCGAAAAGTACTCCATAGAGAGATCTTCTAAAACGTGTGAGGCCTGCAAGGCATATTTCGGAATGCTAGTCGGAAATCAAGACAAACCTTGGGTCCCTCATTTCACCTGCGAGCTCTGCAAAAGAACTCTGGACGATGATATATATATATATATATATATATATATATATATATATATATATATATATATATATATATATATATATATATATATATATATATATATATATATATATATATATATATATATATATATAATGTAGAAATTGGAACATCCTTCGGAAACCTAAATAAAATACACGTGATTCCTCTCGTCAAATCTAATGTATCAAAACAGAAAATATATCTCAAAATACCCTACATAGGCTCGCTGACCAACAAACTCATCTTAGACTTACAACAATTATTATCTAAAGTTTATCCACAAATAAAAATCTACTGTGTACCAATTAACACTATCTCTCTTAAAACCTACTTGTCTCATAAGGAGAAGCTACCCGTGGTACTCAGGTCCTCACTTGTTTATCAATTTATGTGGGCGAGTTGACAAACTCGCTACTTAGGTAAAACTACGCTACAATTGAAGCTGAGGATTTGGAAACATAAGGGGCTTTCCCACTACACAGACACACCCATTGCTAAACCGGAATTCTATGCAATAAGTAATCATTCGGATACCTGTACCTCCTTATTGTCCCCCTCAAATTTCAAAGTTTGGGGTTCTGCGGATAAATCGGTAGATCTCAACATTTTGGAATTAAATTCGAGTCAGCCATCCACACCACTTTACATCTATTAAAATTCAAATATCTTAATTTTAGTTTGTTTTATAATACATTTTTACCTAAAATGTAATAACAACTCACTCAATGAGCCGATAATTATAATGTTCTATTAGTTGGTTAACCATATTTCGGTTATTTTAAGCAACTAACGTGTTTAGCGGAGTTCAAATTTCCCACATATTAAATCATTTGATTCTTGTCCTTCTCTCAAGTTAGTAAATGTTCATTCATTTATTTAATTTTAATCTTTAATTTTTGCTTGTTTTCTCAGTTTGTTTTATAATTTTGCAGTGTTTTTCTTTGTAAGTTTGCATTGTCCTCTCTAGGTAATTTGCATTGTTTTCTTCAAAGATTTACTAAACTCTAAATTTATTCATTATTACATTGTCGCATTATTTTATCTCAAATTCAACTTATTGTCAGTCATTAATACATATATCTCTCTATGTATTCTAAGCTTCCTTGCTTGCTTTCACATTGTTTTACTCCATTATAGGTTGAAGATAAACATAGCTAATGTTCGAAACGTGCCAAATTATATATGTTTTCCGAATACTGGTTCTGGCTTTAACCTATATATATATATATATATATATATATATATATATATATATATATATATATATATATATATATATATATATATATATATATATATATATATATTTTAATATTTCTAATAACAATAAGTGCAGGGGATTTTTATATTTACATGATGATACAGAGGAGAAAAGAGAGCTATGAATTTCGCAATCCCAAGAATTGGGAGGGAACCAACTGACCACTCAAGCAATTGTTTCTTCTTCATGATGATCCCTTCGAAACGTCGAGTAGGCAAAAATGCGCCTGTTATCATGTATTTAGTCATCTATTTTATCAGTGCCTCACAGTTCTAAGCTACCCGCGCCCACTCACCAAAAAAGAGAGCAGCAGTCTTTAGAAAGGAAAAGCAGTTCAGAAGAAGATAAAGTCATTGATCCAGATTACAGAGGTGCAACTGAGGAGAGAATCCCATACTACCCCAACCAAAAAGATCTCAACGACCATGTCAGAGATCATAGTCTCACAAAGTCTAATGTTGAGTTTTTAACTTCGAGACTCAAACAGTGGGGTTGGTAGATGTCAGTATGCAAATATCAGGTCAGAGAAAGCGTCATCAGTGTTTTTCAAGCTTTTTTACAAGTCAAGATGAACTATGCTTTTGTCACATGTGACCAGTCTGTTTGAGACAATCGGAATAGCCTGTAACCCTAACGAGTGGCGCTTCTTCATTGACAGCTTGTCCAGGAGCCTCAAAGTAGTGCTGCTTCATAACGTGAACATGTATCCAACTATTCCCTTTACCCACTCGGTCCAGCTCAAAGAGGAATACAGCAGTGTCAAGGCCTTGCTAGATGCATTGAAATATGAAGAGTACGGTTGGGAGGTTATCGGAGACTTGAAAATGGTGGCCTTCTTGATGGGTCTCCAAGGCGGCTTTACCAAGTTTTCTAGTTATCTTTGCCTTCGAGACAGCAGGGACACCGTGGTACACTACCATCAACGGAATTGGCCACAACGGACCGAGTTTAGTGTGGAGAGAAACAATGTCAAATGGGAGCCTTTGTTGGACCCACGAAAAGTACTGTTTCTTCCACCGCACCTAAAATTGAGCCTTATGAAACAATTCGTCAGAACTCTAGATAAGGCGTCTGCAGCTTTCAAGTATCTCCCAAATTTCTTTCCTAAGCTATCTGCGGCAAAGATAAGAGCCGGGGTCTTCATCAGTCCACAAATAAAAAACGATCATGGAGTGCAAGAAGTTTCCCGAGAAGCTCATTAGGATGCAAAGATCGCTTCAGCGACTTTTTCTAAAAAAAAATTAGATTCTAGTAATGCTGTCAGTGATCTTTTTTCAAAGGAATTAGAGTCGACACACACACGCACACACATACACACTGGATCTTTCTAAGTAATTAGAGTCTACACATAAATACATTGGGTTAGGTTAAGAATAAAATGGCCCTCCCTTTTACCCCCCCGCCCCCCGCCGTCCAAGCACTGGTGACTACCAGCCTTGGTCACATGTAGGAAAAAACAAGCGTTATTTAGTACACACACACACACACACACACGAGCAAATCGGTAGAGGGGAGATAAAGACTTCATGGAACTGACTTATCATCTATTATTCTGTCCGTCAACAGTGGAGTTGCCACTTAACTTTTTTCAATTTCTTAATTGCTATCTTTTAAATCATTTATTGCTAAACATCTCTGTATGTCACACCTTCAAAGATGATCCTCCATCCACACCGTATCACCCCTATACTTGGTAAATTTTTGCAACCGAAGATGTGTGTGGATCAGATTATAAATTTAGCCCAGACTATTGATCTACGTTTGATTTCTTCCATCATGTTCGTCGACTTATTCATGAAAACCCAATTGATCGAAATGAATTTCTGTATAGTGGGTCAATCCAACCGCCTTTCGACTACAATAACGTAAAGAAGTTCTTGAACATCTACAGTTTATGGATTTAGAAGATTTAATCATCAGTGAAAAATTAAAAAACGAGCTTATGGATCAGGTTTTTTTGTCGGAGGACTATCCGATCCTCACAATACATGGGTGGATAAGTTTTTCTGCACATTGCATTCTAACATGGTTAATGATAGTGAGAAAGTAGTGAATATCGCTATATTTGACACAAAACCCCTGTTATTTCGCTTACTCTCATAGTATTCCCATCAGCTCACTTATATGATCAAAACCAGGATTGAAGATGCAAGGATGAATGAATTCTCCTTTTCACAAGATCGAGAGAATGTTATGAATTATTTTTTAGACAAATTAAACTATTCAGACGGGTGTATTGGAGGTGGGCAGAATATTGGACTTACGTATAAACAGTTTCTAAAAAATCAAAATATTTATTGTATTAACCTAAATCAGGATAAGAGTACTACTTGTCTTGGTCAATGCTCCAATCCTATAGAACAGGGTACATTATAAATACAGTTACAGTTTAGATCTCCATTAATAGACACAGTTTTCCATGTTATATATGCAGAGTTGCACTCTGTTATTGAGATAGATAAGTCTAGAAACGTACTAGTTTATTCTTAATATAATGAAATCAATGGAAATAGAAGAAGTATTCTATCGAAATGAAACTACAAAACGAGTTTTTCATGACTGTTTTGCGAGAGATACTCAGTTATGTCAAACTTTTAAACTCTCAGCAGCATATATAATTAATCTGGACAGCAGCCATCGACCTGGTTGGCAGTGGATCACTTTGTTTGTAAACAAATAAGTTTGTATTATTTCGACAGCCTATGTCTAGGGTTCCAGAATGATGTTTATATTCGTAAAAACTTAGTAAAAATGAATAAAATTATTATCATCAATTTATTCAGAGTTCAGAGATACTTTTCAAACCCATGTGGCTTGTTTTGTGTTTATTTCATTCAGAAAATGACAACCGGTAAATCATATCGATCTTTTATTGAGCAATTTGATTTATATAATGATCAAAGAAACGAATAAATCGTTGTAAAGAATACTTTTAATAGAATGGAAAGAAAAAATTGATACTTCACACAATAAAATTAATTGTTGGAAAATATGTAATTGTGTAGCCTATCAACTCAACTGTATTTATCATGTACCATTATATAATATGGTTAGCATCAATTATATGTTTTTTCGATTTATTAATCTGTAGAAAATGTATGCATATTTGAATTACAATGTAAAATAAAACATTATAACAACCTTGACTTTTTAAACAAGTTACAAAAGGAAAATGACTTACTTTGTAAACGAAGTTGTCAACTGTGAAAGGATGAAATGTTCAAGGAAGTCAGATATCTTACCACATGAACTCCATTGATCTTCTGTTAATGACTCCATATTCTTATGATTACTTAAAAATTCCTAATCAAAGAGGAAATGTCTTCTTCCCAGCAAAAGCTATGAAGCGCAATGTTAAGAAAGTTCTTTATTGAATTGGTTCATATATCTCTCTCTACAGATGGGGTTTTAGGACGATAAAGAAATGAAGGGGAGGGGAAGGGTCTATTAGAGAGAGCATCGGTCTTTGCAGATATGTTAAATACGGTCTAGATATTCATAATCTTTAGATTACAGGTTTGATTTGCGCCAATGTATATATATATTAGGGTCATGACTTTCTTACAACTTCATATCCCTGTGTCATAATTTGATGAGCTTTAAGTAAAGATTATATAAAATCTTACTTTCAAGGTGATTTGATAAAAAACCTCACGCACAAAATGATTTTAAAAATTTTATTTGTGATTTTTTGAAGTCACTGGCAGCATATAAAAGATTGAAAACAAGCTTATGAGTCACATATATATATAACATTATATAGGGTCATCAAATGCACAAGGAAGTGAATTAGTTACAATAATGTCATTTGGCAGGATGAATCTCAGTGATAGGTTGTCCTTGTTGCGGTAGGACCCGTTCAAGTCTTGCATAACTTTGACCGCACGCTCACAACACTGGTTGCTTCGGGCCATATTGATTGGAGATTCATTTGTTTTCCATTGGGTTTTTAAGCATTTGAGACCTGTTGGGTATTCATTGAGAGCTGCAGATAGTTCATAAAAATCTTCAGCTCGGAACAAGTGGGTGCTGAACCAATGGTCAGCCCATGAGTAAGAAATGAATGAACAGATTTTTACGCAGCCTGCTCCGGGTGTCGGTCATCAGAATGTCAGGATGAACGCAAGAAGGGCTAGAATGGCACGAGAGTTCCAACGTGCATTGCTGATGTTTGGGATCTTTTGAAACTTTACAAAGGGGACCTCATTTATCTCAGTGAAGTGACGGAAGACACGCGTTAGGTGATAGAGAAACCTTATATCGTCTCTCCAGCCGCCTGTTTCCTTAATCTGAGTTTTACTGATGCTGAAGGCTGCTTTCAATTTATCATAATTGCTTATCAAATCCTACACAAAGCAGTACTCTATGTTATGTGATTTAGTTGACCCATGGAGCTCATCGTCCATGACAACGCGAAGAATCCGATCCAAGACATGGTGCTGGCAACTGATGAACTTGGGTTTGGGGTGACCTTTATCTTTGAAAATTTGCTGCAGTAGAACAACAACGCCTGTCTTTTTGCCGGTATTCACGCTTGTTGTGACTGCGACAAGCATAACAATTGATCCCCACAGGCTGAACTCCTCTAACACACCCTGGAGCCCTTTTGAAATTGTTACAGCTTTCCCATCCTTCAATTTGAGCGCAGCCAACTTTATTTCTTTCGCTTCATTTTTGAGGACCACGATCTGATATTCAAAGTCCTCAATGCGTTTGCCGTCAAAGTGTAAGCTTCACTTTTCCAGATGAAGTGTGCTCACCAAGTGCTTCTTTACCTGAGCAGCTCTCATGTAGATAGCCTTGTGGATTGCTGACTGACATGGGGTTGGGATTTCAATGCCCTCACCAGAAAGCTGGCGACATACCTTTGCTGCTCTGTGGGACGACAGCTTTGAGCTTGTAGCAAGGAGTCTTACTAAGCCTGTTGGGTTATGCTTCCTTTTCCTCGTTGATGCTGCATTCTTGTCCCCCCCAAGAACTGTCTCCGCTGTTATTGGATGAGTCCGTGTTAGTTTCGGAACAATCAGGTGGTTCTAAGCTAGAAAGTGGGGACACAGTCACTTCCATTGCTTTCTTTCGCTTGGATGGGTGGATGGTCTTGGCACTAGCAGGTTTACCAGTGGAATAACCAACCTGGCCTTTGGTCAAAATTTGCTGTTTATAAAGGTTCTCATCTTCTTTGCACAACCAGTTACCTTTCACCTTGGTCACGTCCAACAGTTCATTCAAAAAATTAAAGTTTTGTTTCTTTCTGCAGTACTCATAGTCTTTCAGAAGGTTTTCTAGTTTTAAATGGCTTGATCAGATACATGCGGGAAGTTCAATGTTTTGCACCATAGGGCTTTTAGCTCCACAACAATTAGGCCGATCCTCTTCCTCCATTCTTTGGCGTTAGATTCAAGAAATTTGAAGCGTCCAACGACGTGGATTTTCAGGGGCATGCGACTCCGTTCACTTAAGGGTACTTCATAAACTGCCACGTTGCCTCTTCTTGATGGTGCTTGAAACTGGACTAGTTATTTGTCGAGGTTTTTTTGTTCTTCTCCGTATTAAAAACGCTCTTCTTGAACGACATGTTTTGTACTCAGAAGCTGAAATAGAAAATAAACCTAAATATTAAATAGGTAACAAATTAAAGAAACTGTTATTGAGCTTTTATATATGTCATTAATAAACAAGCAAATTACAATTATAAAAAATAAGAGAGAAGGCAGACACTAATAAAATATTATATGCTATTATATTATATAATTAGTGAGAGAGTTAAATGTAGCTTACCAAATAATACCAGGCTCTCTTTACAATAAACGCTAGAGAATACACAACAATTATAATAAGGCAATAATAATATCAATGCCGTGAAAACTAAACTAGTAACTACCCGCTTTAAACATCTCACTTATATACCGCACGCGAAGTGGCTGTAACTCTACAGAAATAGCCCAAGCGATGACGTGATGATTTTAGAGAAGATTCTATACAATTCTATGGTACATAAATTATTGCACAAGTCTGTTTGATAATTTATCTATTCAATATAAATATTTTTAACACATATAAAATGCTAAAAATGTCCTATATTACATTTCAAAGTGGTTTGTGCGTGACCTTTTTCAATATTTCAATGGAATGAAAGTAATTTTTGTCATGAATAGGCAAAAGTTCATTCATTCGTGCTACAGGAAATAATTTTTTAGAAAAAAGTCAAAAAGTCATAACCCTAATATATATATATATATATATATATATATATATATATATATATATATATATATATATATACATAAATATACATATATGTGTGTGTATGTAGACTCTAATTCCTTCAAAAAAGGTCGCTAAATACATCTTTGTCTCCTACTGCCGATGGCATATTTGATAAAAAGATATAGTCATTAGTATCTTTTTGATTAATACTCCGTTATCTAGGATCCGTATCATTAAACATACTAATTATTTTTAAAAAGAAATGAGAAAACACCTGCATGTGACCAAGGTTGGTAGTGGCCAGCTAGAGGGAAAGGGGGCATTTTTCTTCTAACCTAATGTATATGTGTGTGTGTAGACTCTAATTCCTTCGACAAAAGGTCACTGACCAAAGTATTGGGGGTGGGGTGGCGAGACTCGGTTTCAAAGTAATGTGGGGGGAGACTCGGCATTCACATTAATGATGGGGAGTGGAGTGGAGACTCGGCTTGTAAGGTGGAGGGGATGGGGAGACTCGGCATTCACAGTAATGATGTGGGGTGGAGTGGAGACTCGGGATTTACCCCGCATCATATATGGCATCGGCATTCGGAGACAAATATCACTTCAGCGACTTTTTTTGAAGGAATTAGAATCTAGTAATGTGCTCAGTTACCTTTTCCCAAGGAATTAGAGTCTACACACACGCACGCAAACACATACACACAGGATCTTTCTAAAGAATTACAGTCTACACACACACATACATTAGGTTTGGTTAGGAGTAAAATTACCCCGCCCCCTCCCCTCACTCCACCACTTAGTATTGGTCACTACCAGTCTTGGTCGCATGTAGGAAAAAACAAGCCACATTAAGTACACATACACACACAAACACACACACTGGAGCAAATCGGTAGAGGGGGATAAAGACTGCATCAATATGATTTATCATTTATTATTCTGTCCGTCAACATTGGAGTTGCCACTTAACTTTTTCAATTTTATAATTGGTCCGTTTAGTTGCCATCTTTTAAATCAATTGTTGCTAAACATCTCTGTATGTCAAACCTTCAAAAATGATCCTCCATCCACAACGTATCACACCTAGACTTGGTAAATTTTTACAACCGGAGATGTGTGTGGATCGGACTATAAATTTAACCCAGACTAATCATCTACGGTTAATTTCTTCCATCATGTTCGTCGACTTATTCATGAACACCCAATTGATCGGAATGAATTTCTGTATAGTGGGTCAATCCAACCGCCTTTCAACTACAATAACGGAAAAGAAGTTCTTGAACACCTCCAGTTTATGGATTTAGAAGATTTAATCATCGGTGAAAAATTATAAAACGAGCTTTTAGATCAGTTTTCTTTGTCGAGTACTATCCGATTCTCACAATACATGGGTGGATAAGTTTTTCTGCATATTTGCTCCAGTATGTGTGTGTATGTGGACTAATTATCGCTTGTTTTTTCCTGCATTGTAGACTCTAATTCCTTAGCAAGCTCCAGTATATATATATATATATATATATATATATATATATATATATATATATATATATATATATATATATATATGTATATATATATATATATATATATTACATATATATATATATATATATATATATATATATATATATATATATATATATATATATATATATATATATATATATATATATATATGTGTGTGTGTGTAGAGATCAAAGTATTTGGGGGTGAGGGGGGAGACTCAGTATTCACCATAACGAGAAGGGGGGGGAGGGTAGGGGGGCGGGGGGGGAGGAGACTCGGCCTCCACAGTAAGGAGGGGGACACTCGGCATTTACCAAGCATTACTACTCTCCTCGACATGGAGCTCTTGCTGGGGTTCAGCGTCTTGATTAACCTCTCGAACGTGTCAGACTCTACAACGTGGAGTGGCAGCATTTTGGCTACGAACAGGTCCACAATCCTTTGATCCACAGCAGCCTGGGGTATGCCACTGCCAGTATTAGCAATGACAAAGGACTCGGCAATGGTTTGCCGGCGTGCTTTCTTGCCAGAAGGAAGTGAAAACAGACTCGATAATTCCGAAGTGCTACTGCCGCTGTTGAAACTAGAAGAAAATCGCTTCTTGGCTTTTCTACGAGATAAACCTGCTTTGACCTTCTCCTCAAACTTCCTGAACTTGGCTGGGTGGGTCCTCTTGATGTGCTGCTTGAGGTTGTTGAGGCTTGTCATGTGCCCCTTGATTGGCACAGTTCTGGGTAGGCAGAGCTTGCAGTCGAAAATCAACTTGTCTCCTCCCTTAACTTGATCAAGAAGTAGTCGTTCAAGTGGGGCCAAGGGTTCTGGGCACTGGTAGTTTCAACCTCGACTTATAAAATTCAAAATCACACTAGTGTCTGAATTGAAAATCTGAAAAGGTTAAGTAATAGGTTTTGTAATGGTTTTCCGTTTTAGTTATTTCTTTATAAGAACTTAAATTAACTATATATGGAAAGAAGTTTATTTACTGAATTTGGACCTACGAAAGATCGGAGTAGAAAAGTAAACAAATGAAGGGGACCGTAGCCAGCCTACGGACAATAGTAGCGATATAATATTTGTTGTGCAATACGCAATAATAATAACATAGATAAGGACTGTATTTTAATTTTAAAAGTATACCCGGGCCAATATATATTCTTTTGAATCATTAATCAACATGTATTTTATATGAATATTAAGCTATATCATCAACTAAAGTCTAAAATCTTAAACAATATAAATATTTGAAACTATTATATAACATATGGCTAATTAGTAATTATTAATTAACAAACCGGATCTTACAATATAGAAAATATAATTTGGCTATGCAAATACTAGAATATCAAATGAATATATGCAAATGTTTAATATATTATAATAATGAAACTTGACTTATTAATTTCCGTTCAATTAACTCTAATGGTATCGATATAATAACAGATACTCACGTTGTAACCGTAATAGTTCTCCAGAGTGAAGTGAAGCCTCTTTCTACCGGCATTTCCTTTTATTTATAGCGCTGCGTTGCGTGCTATGGTACAATACCTTTTATATATAGCGCTGCGTTGGGTGATATGGTGCAATCTCTTATTTGTTTATTAAAGAAACTTTTATATGATCCATTAATAGAAAATAATTGCTTAAATATCGAATACATAAAATATCATTTTGAACTCACAATTCGAAGTTTGATTGAAAAGTTATTTATAATAATAAGTGGCGTTATATCGGAATTGAAAGAATGACGCATACATTATTAAATATGCTAAGACTATACATCTGTATTTAAAATCTGAAAATAATAGAAACTTTTAAATATTTACCGGTTTTTATGAATTTTGGGGGTTAGTGGACTTGAGTTAACGGAAGTTAATTAGTCTGATAATGATTTCCAAAGTTAACTTAAAAGTTAAATCGTTAACGAAAAGGTTAACTTTGTTAATTAATGATTAATGGATCAACGGTTTAGAGTCCAAGTTTGTATTCTAGACACAAGCAAATTATAGAGTAACAGGTTCTACCCAAAGACAAAAATCGTGTTTAAGATGACTTAAATTATATATAAAAAAGGAGGGAAAATAATGTCCATACTCAAAATAACATAGTATATGCTATAGGGAGTTTTCAAAGAAAATACCTTTACTTTGGACAACTATATTATTATCATGATAATTTTTTTCTATTTTGACTGAAAAGTTTTAATTAATTCTTGTTATTTAAACAGGAAAACAAGCTATTTTAGAAAGAAAAAATATCCTCAGAAAGAAAATTATTTGGTAATACTTCAAATTAGGGGCGCACGGTAGGTGGCGCTGTTAGTAGGCTACAATATATGACGTCAGATGGTAGCTTCAGATGTGACCAATCACGGTGTTATTTTGTTGTTGTTTTGGGAAATTGTAACCTTTATTCTGTATTATTTACTAAATTTCTGCGCCTCTTCTCGTTTATAGTTTTTTCTAAGTTAGGTAAGGTTTCTTGATATCTTTTATTGTTTTTTTCCTATTTTTATATTTTGTATTTTTTGTTTCACTGCGAACGATAACAGCTTTTTACTGGCAACGTCGTAGCTATAAATAGGACTCACTGCGCAAATGTTTCTGTTTCGTTATGGCTTCTTTGTGCTCTAGTTGTGCTTCTTCGTTATTCGAATTGGGGTTTATTTTGCATGACCGCGAAAAACTTTTAGATTTTCTTAGAGGCGCATTAACTAATCTAGAAAACTACAAAATGCCTGAAATGCAGTGCGAATTTAAATTTTTAAGAAAATTTAATGTTCTGTTGCGATAAAATATATGTAAACGAAAACAGTAAGCAACAGCGGTGCCGTTTCAAACAATTAGCCCGTAGGAGTACATTTTTGCGGTTTCCCATTTAAGTTTAAAAGACATTGTTCAAATTTCATATTTTTTCGTAATTAATCGTTTTACGTAAGTAAGTAAATATTGTTTGTCATTAGATTGCCAGATTTTTCTGCCAGTAAAAAGCTGTTGTCGTTCGCAGCGAAACAAAATATACGAAAAATAAAGTAGGAAAAAAACCAGTAAATTCAACGGGACTACTCGTTGGAGATATTTCACTGCGGGGGACCACCCTACTATGATCTTGAGTTTTAATTAACTGGGGGGCACAGCCCCCCAGTATATACTCATATACAAAAAATATAACGCCATGATTGGTCACATCTGCCGCTACCGTCTGACGTCATAAGACATATATTGTAGGGCAAAATTTTAGCCTATAAACAGCGCCACCCACCGTGCGCCCCTAAACTGAAGTGTTACCCATTATTTTAATTACGGTCGAAATCGGAGTAAAATTCGCCTTACGACCCCCAAAACTGAAGAACAGATTTGGATAAATAACCTAAAATAATAAAAAAATAAGCTGACCTAACTTAACCTTACGTTCAATTTTCAAATTACCAGTTTGTGAAACGACACAAAACTTTTGTACCCTACAATGGTGTGCGTTCTATCCCTACACACCCCGTTTTTCAATCAACTTATAGTATATGCAACTCGAACGCACAAAAAAAGCCCCACTTTTGCTGCATTTCACCATTTGACTACCAAAAATGAGGAGCAGATTTAGATAAATAACTTGAGAGAGAGAGAGAGAGAAAAAAAAAGTAATACGCAAAACTGGCGACGCTTTTTATTACACACTGCGCCCCCCACACACGACAGCGGAATTAGTTGCGAATCGCACGGCGTTGCCCAAATACTCCGAGGCACATTACAGTCACTGTGAACTTCTTTTACGAGGTCGTCGAAATATATTTCACATTCACCACAAGTCATAGCGCAAAGCTGCCCAATCCCAAACAGAGGCAAATAAAGAAAAAGGGTGACGAAGTAAACTTGGTCGAAATTATGCAGACAATGTGACGTCACTGTACTAATTTTTTGCAAAAATACTTCTCTACTGTAAGTTCATCATCATTAAGGAAGATAAAAATTATTGAAATTTAAACTAATAATAATAGTAACAACGTCTGCTCACTAAATTCTATATATTTGGATTCGCAAAAGTGTGCTTGACATAATAGGATATGTTTTAAACGATTACACTTTTCTAAATATTGACCGAATTTAATTTAAGTTTCTAAACATTAATCATAAATTTATTTTAAACTCAATTTAATATCACCCCCTCCATTATAAATTATTAATTTTCTCAAAGGTTAAAATTTTATCTAGAACTAAACTTGCTTTAACAAAAACTACTACCAATAATGCCATTATGATTGCTGAATAATGGTAACCCGATATTATTCAAATTATTATATATCTAAAATTTTCACTTTCTCGCTCTAATAATTCTAAGCTTGAAGGCTTCTATTATTCTATCTCTTAAAATGATTTGTGCATTCTCTTATTTTATGTAGTATCTCGTGTGTTCGAGAACTTATTTATTGAATTCTAATATTCATTGCAAAAGGTAAAAATTCTCAGCAAGTAATTTCGGGGAAATAGGTTATTTAGGTTTCATATTTTAGTAAGTTTTAGTAATAACTCCTCTATTTAGGTAAGACTCGCTCTTTTGTTAAGGCTTAGGGCTATTGTAGAAGAATTAAAACGTAACGCCACCCAGAGGGCCAAGCGGACATATATATTAAAATCCCCCTTCGGAGAGAGAGAAAAGAACAAGAAATTGAAGTGCGTGAGAACGGTAGGCATTTTACTAACAGTCAAACTGCCGAATGGCTCTGATTTCCCCACCCGTTGGGTAGTCGAATCGAGCTGCCCATCCCAAGGAAGCCGCAAAAGGCCATTTAGCAGCCCTAATAAGAAACTCGCCCCAGTGAAATTGAGGAAGAAATCCATCTAGCTGACGGTTTGAACAATTCGCTAGGCAAAACACCCAGTTAATCACCGAACTCAAAAGATCCGATTACCTACGAAGTCAGGAGGCCAGCGGTTAGAGCGCCAAAGAGCGGCGTAGGAACAAAAGACCACCGAGGAGAAATAGTGGGACGGTTGTCAGTGCCTCTCCTTAAGAAGCAGACCTGGGCTCCGCGGTGTCACCTCCCCTCCATCCTCGCGCTCCCCTCAGTAGCATTACCCTATCCTCCTTAGTTGGGGCGGTTCCCGGGCTATAAATAAGTCCCGCAAGGAAGGAAACAGGATTATGATGTTAGAGACGATAGAGGACTAGATTTTTGTGATCTGTCCCTCACACTGTTCCAGACTCGAATTCTAAGATTTAGAAGTTCGTCTCGTTTTCTTATCGGTCCAATTCTGATTTATCCCTCGCAGACTTAGCAAGAAGTCTGGCTGGATTAAAATTCCTAGGGAGCCAAACAGGAATTTCGGGATCAAGATAAAAGAAGTTATCAGTTCATGTGATAGAACGGGTTGAGGCCGCGTTAATTTCCCCCCCTATCGCATGTTATTTAAAACCACGATGCTTCCCACGTGCATCTTCGCTTTGAAGCTTGGCGCCTTATCGCAGCCACCTGAGTCAATGTTTAAACAAGGAGGTTTATCTTCCCCCGTTCGCCCCCATACGCCGCCCTCGCCAGATTGAGTTAGGCTTATGGGCAGATAAGGCATTGTCCCCAGGCTCGGCTGTGCATTCCCTCGAAGCTGCCACTCCCTTGTCCCCCACGCCAAGGGAGTGTCTCGACTATTTAGATGGAAACTTTACCACTAAGAGCAGATTGGAGATCCAGATTTTCGTCGCGAAACATCACCATGACCCTCTCTCACTTTGTGCGGCAAGGGACCTCGACCTCGAGATTCACCATCACTTGTCCAGAAGGAGGACAATATCCCTTGAGTGCCAAGGTTCGAGCCTTCGTGACGCCGAGTCCACAAGGCTTCCCCCTTGTTGTTCAGAAAGAGAACTACGTTAGAACAACCGTTGTTCGTTCGAGCCCGTTGACAAGAGACGGTTCTCCCCCCCCCCTGTTGTTCAGAAGAGAACAACGTAAAACAGCCATTGTTCTTCAAGCCGTTCGTCGAGAAACGGTTCTCATTCCCAAGACGCCACGTCAGGATCATTTTATTCCCTCCCTTCGGCTGGAACTCCCCAGCGGACCAAAATTCCTTCACGTCGACTTCCTCTGCACCACTAGTATAAAATTACGTAAGCCGAACGTTACCTTTGAGTATTTAACCCTTTTGTCAATTCTATCCTGTGCTTTAAATGGTTTAGCGAACCATCCCATCTCTTTAACTTTATATTTGTTTTACCTTTTTGAATCCTTTAATCCTTGGATTAGCCCGAGCCCCCACGACCCTTTCCATTCTCTGTTTATGTCAATATTTTCCGTTTTGTGTATTGTTGATAGTTATTATTAATAAAACTCTATTTTATTAATGATAGCAATATTATTATCCTTGAGCTCAGTTCCACTTCTTAAGCATATCGAAGATACATAATATCGGCCCGCCAGACATCCACGCACTCTAAAGATAATTAAAGAAGTTCCCTCAACGAAAAGTTATATATAATATATCGTCGAGAGTCCATTCTACGACATATATATATATATATATATATATATATATATATATATATATATATATATATATATATATATATATATATATATATATACTATTTAAATTTGGTATCAGGTGTGTAAGGTTTAACGCTATATCTTTGCAAACACTGGTCTCAGTCGAGTAAAGCATAGTGTTTTTCGTTATAATAATAGAGTATAGTAGTTCCCTTTTGTTTTTACGATTGCTATCCCCTTTTTTGAAACTTAAGAAGCCTGAGTAGCTCAAAGAACTGTTATAATAATTTGTTTGTGTTTTTTTTTGTGATTTTAGTCAGTGGTTATTTAGATCGAGAAACCAAGTACGAATAGGTCAGTGCCCATATTTAGTTAGGCTAATTTCTCTAGAAGGTTTAATTCTTGTTGCAAGGAATTTTAGTTGGTTGAATATTGCGCCCCCAAGTGCAAAGATGACTCAGTTCGAAATCTTTAAAGCGCAAGGAGAATCCTTGGGACTCCCTGGAAAAGAACTAATTGAGTACGTTCAAGAGGAGCAAAGAACAGAAAGAGAAATCCAACGAGAAGAGAAAGAAAGAGAAAGAGAAATCCAGCGAGAAGAAACAGAAAGAGAATTTCAACGAGAAGAAAGAGAGGAACGGAAAAGACATGCTGAGCTTCACCATCAGATTGAATTAGCTCGTGTTGAAGCAGAGATACAGTCCTCTAGTTCCCGTTCCGAAGCCCCCCCTAATCTCTCACTAAAGCTCCCCAATTTTAAGGATGGAGAGGATTTCGGAGCATTTTTAGCCCACTTCGAAAAGATCTTTGAAATCAATAACATGGATCTGGAGGCTGAAGGTGTAGCCAGATTACTTTCCCTGTTAAATTGTAAATTGCGCAAAATTTTTATATCTTTACCCTCTTAGTGTACAATTAACTACAGCACCTTAAAAGCTGAGTTATTGGCCGCTCATAATATGACTCCCGATTTCTACCGCCAAGAATTTCGAGGAGGTCGTATTAAACCCGGACAGACGTTCCGTCAATTCTGATACATTCTTCAGAAGAATTTTAAATTTTGGTTAGAATCCTCAAAGGTTGATCCGAACTACGAGTCCTTAACAGACTTCGTGTTGCGAGATCAATTTTTAGCGTCTCTTCCGACGGAGATCCGCACGTTAGTCAAGGATCGTCGGTGCCAGACCTTTAAAGAATGTACCTGAAGAAGCGGATGTCTATGCCGCAAGCCATAATTTATACCCAAAGGAGAATCGAACTTATCACCAACCCCCAAACCAGGAAAGAAGGAAGGATTCGCGCCCCTTCACAGGAAAGCGGACGAAGTTTCCGAGCCCCGTAAAACCCCAAAACTTCTTTCCCCAAAACCAACAACGGGACTCCAAACCTCCCGTTAAGATTTCTCCTCCATCTCTCTTCCCGAAGCGACCAATCATATGCTTCACCTGTGGTGTAGAAAACCACATGAGCTGGAATTGCCCCCCAAATTCTAGGCTTAAAAGCGGACCAGCCCACCAAGTTCACCAGATTAATGCAACCCAGGCTCCCCCGGTGGTGCAGACCCAAGCAGAAACTTCTCCCCCTCCGTCAGGCCACCAGGTAAATTTTATTTTTTATAAAAGTTCATCGGGAACTTTGAAATTTGAGGAGAGCAGCGTGAACGGCTGCCGAGTATCGACTCTCGTCAGGGACACAGGATGTACGTGTTTCATCGTGTCCGACGAACTCCTTACCCCAGTGGACCCTAACCACGAAAAATTTGCGGTGGTACATGACTACATTTGGCGGGCGAACCAATTCCCCGTCGTTAGATGTTACCTGCAGTGTCAATATTATGATGGCTGGGCTGAAGTCATTTCAGCACCCATACAATTCTGTTCCGTACTTATAGGACAGAGCCCTCAAGTAAGTTCCGACCCTGTGTCTCAGGCCGCCCTTCCTCGAGGCCGAGCTAAGAAAGAAGCCCAGGAGCCCGTCCCCATCAGAACCCCGATACCATCCGATTTCTCGGAGACCCCTAACCAGGACTTTAGGACGGCACAAAAAGAGTGTGAATTACTAACACCCTTAGGCGATAAGGCCCAAGACAAGGACATGGAGACTGTCCGTGGACCCCAAGAAAAAAAGAACCCCCAACGTGCCCATGAAGATACCTTCGTAGAACTGGACGAAACATCGGCGTTTGAAGAAGATTACCCCGCGGAGTCCCTTAATGTAATACAGATAGTGTGCACCCAACCTGATTCCGATTACCCTCCTCCTTCCCTACCAGGCGAGTCTTTGGAACCCTCTGACCTGGATATTGACGCGCAGCTGACACCACATCAAAAGAGTCAGCTACAAGAACTATTTGAATGGAGTCACCATTTAACCACCCTATTAGCTCTTTTCGAGCGACTGCGCGAAAATAGCCTCACCATTGGCCCCAGCAAATGCCATTTTGCCCACGAAACCATAAAATATTTGGGTTTCAAAATAGGACAAAGCCAGTTGGGTCCCCAAGAGGATAAGATTAAGGCAATCGCCGACATGCTCCTCCCGATTACAAAGAAGCAATTAAGATCGTTCCTAGGATCAGCTTCGTACTATCGGCGATTCGTTCCGAATTTCGCTGCAATTTCGGCGCCCCTCAGCTCCCTTTTAAAAAAGAATTCACCCGATCGTCTACGTTGGAATGATGTTGCTATTTCCCATTTTAATCAGCTCAAGAGTAAGCTCATTTTTGCCCCCATTTTAAAGTTGCCCAACCCGGAAAAATCCTTTGGGATTAAGACCGACGCGTCCAACGAGGGCATTGGAGGTGTACTCCTTCAATACGAGGATGACGGAACGAGTCATCCAGTTGCATATGCTAGTCGTCAATTATTACCACGCGAAAAGAGATATGCCACTATAGAAAAGGAAACTCGATCAATTATCTGGGTCATAGACAAATTCAAAATGTACTTGATAGGAAAAGAATTTCAGATAGGAACCGACCACCATCCGTTAGCCTATATTAGGAATGTGCGACACTCCAACGGCCGAATCATGCGCTGGAGTTTACTCTTGCCACAGTATGAATTTAAAATAAATTATATAAAAGGTTCCGATAACCAGGTCGCTGACGCACTCAGTAGGAATGCGTTACCGAATAGCGTAGAGTAATTGTATTCATAGAATTAGTATCTCCATGTAGGTATATACCGTCTTGTACGACTTAAATTAGATTCTCTTGTATTATAATAAGTTAATGTATATGTCTGAATTTTGTAACGCTCAATGTCTATTTTTTTTTGTATGTATATATATTTGTACCCATTAGTTACGTATAAATTATTTTGTCCCATATGTACTAATTTTATATCATTTCATTGTTCCATGCCTTTTTTTTTATTAAGTTTGTATTAAAGGTTATTTTCCCTTATAATCAAAAGATCAAAATAATCATATGTATTGAGGTAATACTAGTTAGGTGCAGGAAGGTACGGTTGGTACAAGAAAACGAGTTCCCCACAACGGAGCTCTATCGTTGTCCCTTCTCTCTTTTTTTGGAAGTGATATCTTCCCCCGGAATGGAGGGGTGTGATAGAACGGGTTGAGGCCGCGTTAAATTCCCCCCCTATCGCATGTTATTTAAAACCACGATGCTTCCCACGTGCATCTTCGCTTTGAGCTTGGCGCCTTATCGCAGCCACCTGAGTCAATGTTTAAACAAGGAGGTTTATCTTTCCCCGTTCGCCCCCATACGCCAACCTCGCCCGATTGAGTTAGGCTTATGGGCAGATAAGGCATTGTTCCCAGACTCGGCTGTGCATCCCCTCGAAGCTCCCACTCCATTGTCCCCCACGCCAAGGGAGTGTCTCGACTATTTAGATGGAAACTTTACCACTAAGAGCAGATTGGCGATCCAGATTTTCGTCGCGAAACATCACCACGACCCTCTCTCACTTTGTGCGCCAAGGGACCTTGACCTCGAGATTCACCATCACTTGTCCAGAAGGAGGTCAATATCCCTTGAGTGCCAAGGTTCGAGCCTTCGTGACGCCGAGTCCACAAGGCTTTCCCCTTGTTGTTCAGAAAGAGAACAACGTTAGAACAGCCATTGTTCGTTCGAGCCCGTTGGCAAGAGACGGTTCTCACCCCCCAGCTGTTGTTCAGAAGAGAACAACGTAGAACAGCTATTGTTCTTCAAGCCGTTCGTCGAGAAACGGTTCTCATTCCCAAGACGCCACGTCAGGATCATTTTATTCCCCCCCTTCGGCTGGAACTCCCCAGCGGACCGAAATTCCTTCACGTCGACTTCCTCTGCACCACTAGTATAAAATTACGTAAGCCGAACGTTACCTTTGAGTATTTAACCCTTTTGTCAATTCTATCCTGTGCTTTAAATGGTTTAGCGAACCATCCCATCTCTTTAACTTTATATTTGTTTTACCTTTTTGAATCCTTTAATCCTCGGATTAGCCCGAGCCCCCACGACCCTTTCCATTCTCTGTTTATGTCAATATTTTCCGTTTTGTGTATTGTTGATAGTTATTATTAATATAACTCTATTTTATTAATGATAGCAATATTATTATCCTTGAGCTCAGTTCCACTTCTTAAGCATATCGAAGATACATAATATCGGCCCACCAGACATCCACGCACTCTAAAGATAATTAAAGAAGTTCGCTCAACGAATAGTTATATATGATATATCGTCGAGAGTCCATTCTACGACAGTTCACCTTCCAGAGACTCTCAAGTCGAAATCTCATTAATTTTGAAAGAAGAAGAATTGATTCCCAAGTCAGTTCCCTTTAATTACTTTCGGCATCACCCCATATACCAAAACCCAGTTTGGTAACTCTGCTAAGTAGACGAGAGTACAGGAAGTACTCGAGAGCTACAAATAAGAGTACTCCTTGAGCCAGAGAGCACAACCCCTCTCTCCAACGACACAAAACTTTTGTACCCTACAATGGTGTACGTTCTATTCTCATTCCCAAGACGCCACGTCAGGATCATTTTATTCCCCCCCTTCGGCTTGAACTCGCCAGCGGACCGAAATTCCTTCACGTCGACTTTCTCTGCACCACTAGTATAAAATTACGTAAGCCGAACGTTACCTTTGAGTATTTAACCCTTTTGTCAATTCTATCCTGTGCTTTAAATGGTTTAGCGAACCATCCCATCTCTTTAACTTTATATTTGTTTTACCTTTTTAAATCCTTTAATCCTCGGATTAGCCCGAGCCCCCACGACCCTTTCCATTCTCTGTTTATGTCAATATTTTCCGTTTTGTGTATTGTTGATAGTTATTATTAATAAAACTCTATTTTATTAATGATAGCAATATTATTATCCTTGAGCTCAGTTCCACTTCTTAAGCATATCGAAGATACATAATATCGGCCCGCCAGACATCCACGCACTCTAAAGATAATTAAAGAAGTTCCCTCAACGAATAGATATATATGATATATCGTCGATAGTCCATTCTACGACAGTTCACTTTCGAGAGACTCTCAAGTCGAAATCTCATTAATTTTGAAAGAAGAAGAATTGATTCCCAAGTCAGTTCCCTTTAATTACTTTCGGGATCACCCCATATACCAAAACCCAGTTTGGTAACTCTGCTAAGTAGACGAGATTACAGGAAGTACTCGAGAGCTACAAATAAGAGTACTCCTTGAGCCAGAGAGCACAACCCCTCTCTCCAACGAATGCCTTGCCGTTCATTGAGATAAAGCAATCGCTGCAAGTGCTTATAAGCTGAGAAGTCTATTGTAGTCTTTTAGACTTATAACTGGGTCGATAAAATCATAAGAAGAGATCGACATTGGTTTCTACTCTCACCGTGACAACCCTCTCTTTACCCCCTTCAACTATAAAATGGGACACCTGAATTTTCCCTTCATCGTAAAGTCTGGAGTCTCCCGAAGACTCGCTGAAAACCCCAGTATAGCGACATCCGTCAACCCCTATTCCGATTAAGGTCATGTAAGTCCGAATGACTATATATTTTGTTGGTTAATTAGGATTTTTAAAACTGTCCCAAGCTAACTAAGGGAGAAATAGTATTTCATGACTTCTGTAATATTTTAGTTAGATTAGGGAGAGTAACTTAGAAGCCTCCAGAAATTAGCTATCTGGCAATTGGTTTGTTTACGTGAAGCTTACTATGTTTTGATCAGAGCTTTCGTCAGGAGTAGGCCAATATTCAAATCGTGCTAACCATGTTAAACTGAGAGAATTTTGTATAAATATAAATATTTGAGTTAATTGATAAATTAAAAGCTATATATTTTTGGTTAATTCTTGATGTTTTACTGGATCATTATGTGCTGACCGGCTCTTTCCTTAAAACTGATTAAACGCTGTGATACTCTCATAATTCAGTAATTAGACTCCTTTAGACGAATCCGGAGTCCATTCAGTCAATAAAGGAATTATTTCCCTTCCTAAGTGGTGTCAGACTAGCTCGCTAAAAGTCAGTAGGTATATAAATACTTTGAAAAAGAGATATTGTATCGGAGTAAATGTTAAATGGCCAACAGTTGAAGAATAATTCTTCGACAAAAGTGGGCAGACAATGCTTCGACAGCTATGTTGCATCTTAATTACTGCAAAGATAACTTGACTTAAATATAAAACAAACTGGGTTAACAATAACTGTTTGATTTGCCACACAATTGCTGGAAACCGAGGGTCATTTTATGTAAGAATAGATGGTGAAAGATTTGGAGGAAATGTAAAATATTTTGAAAATTACAAATTTTCCTCCCTGAAAAAATCAAAATCAAAACTTCAGTTAATTGAACCGAAAAACAATCTATTTTATAAAACAAAATATATTCTAAGAAATAAAATGATTTAGATCACTTTTGGAAAGATATCACTAGAGGAATGAAGCTTTCGAATTTGTAATTTAGCGCCCCTCTGCAAATTGAGACAATTAAATAGCTCTCCTCCGAAGCATAAAATCATTTATTACAACTGAAAAGAAATTTCAGTGGCATCACTATGTGAACGTTGTAAACAGCTTAAGTGTTTTCATCAATAATAGGAAACTGGAAATTCCTGAGCCAGTTGCTAAATATGAAGGTAACGGAATGTGAATTCATTCATTTCAACGAAACGTACTTAAACATTCTAAAAATTTAACCATGAGTTAGATTTATTACCCACCATAATGGTCTGCGAGGGTAAGCTGCTTTACTTGTTGGAAAGCAAGAAGACCCTTCCGGTCGAGAATGGCTTTAGCAGATTTACCCTCAGTGATTTAAACAAGAAACTCAGACGCTATCTGCAAAAAACTAAACATGATACACATAGTTCGATAAGACAGCTATTAATTTATATAGTAATGCAACTAAAGAGATTTAGAATATGCTAAATATTTCATTTATTTGCTTAAGTTAATTAAAGGTGTCAATTTTCATAGAACCTATATTCATTTCACGTATAGTGAAATATTTCAAGCGATTTAATAAAAAAAAATAATAAGATCAAGCAGAAAAGAATGTCCAACACAGAAACTTCAAACTTGTGCAAATTATGTTCATTTGTACACTCAATCCTTGTTTGCGGCTCCTCTACAACAAATTACTGCAGCAATGCGATGCGTCACGGAAGCGATCAATTTGTGGCATTGCTGATGTGTTAGTGAGTCAAAGGTTTCTTTGATATTCGCCTTCAGCTCGTTTGTCTTTTTAAGTCGAGTGCTTCCCATCTTCCCTCTTGACAATAACCCATAGATTCCCTATGGTGCTTATTCGCGTCAGAAGAGTTGGCTTGCCAATCAAACACAATAGTATCGAGGTCAGCAACCCATTTGCCTTTAATTTTGGCAGTATGGGCATCCGCAAGCTCTGCTGAGAAAGGAAATCGGCATAATATGCTGTGAAACAGCATTCTGCGAACAGCCAGTCTTTTCAGCAATGGCTGAACTTTCATTACCACTATTTATTATAGAGCAGAGGTTCTCAATTTTACGTGACCCAGGCACCCTTCCTACTATATGGGAGAATGTCACTCCCCCCCCCCCCCAAAAAAAAAGATCTGACTCAAATAAGGTATTCTAAATAATATGCATGCTCGTACCTATGTATTTACGCCACTAAAATATATATATATATATATATATATATATATATATATATATATATATATATATATATATATATATATATATAGATTTATACCTATAAGTATGTAATCTTAAAATATCCGAGAGTAAATGTGTTAGCATTAACTTAGATTATTTTCATGGTGAAGTTTTCTTGTATTTTTTATATTTATTACAAATTACTTAACAGACTATCCTGTTAATGTGGTTCTAATATTATAACATCTTACAATAAAATAAGAATCGAGGAAAAAATTTTCCCCAAAATAATTCAGGCGAAGCAGACGACATAAATATAACGAAGAAAAACATGGGAATACGATATTGATACTACTAAGCAACAAATTTTAACTTTTTGTTTGTTACAGACATGTGAATAAGTGTATCTAATTAGTTCGAGGGCGCTGAATCCGAATTTGAAAACCAAAATTCTCTATCACGTCTAGATTTTGTGTAATGATCCCACCGGCCCCCTTTTCGCTATTTGTTCCGATTAATAAATTAAAAACCTTTTTATTTTTTTTATTTTTAAGCAAAAATATTTTAAAAGTGGGGGACCTTCTTTCTTTGTTCTGGCTTAGGACAGATTGTACATCACTGGCAAAGTTACCCCCCCTCCCTCCCAAGTTATGAAGATTTTATTGTATTGATTAAGCTTGTTATGCACTTAAAGTTTAAAGAAACTTTGCTGTAGCCTTCTCGTTTTTTTTTGTGAGACATCAAAGTTTGTTTTTGTAAAGACCAGCATCAATCCCCCATCATATTTTAATTAAATTTTCCTTGGTACCTCGTCTCCATAATCAAAATTTGTTAATGAAAACGTTCACCAATGTTCATCACTAACCGCTGCCAGATTTTCTGGAAAAAAATCGATATGAGAATGGAGAAAATGCATTTTAAGTGACATTCTACATTCCATCTTTTCATAGGCTTCCAGCATATTGTTTACTATTTCTCGGTAGTTTGGAAATTTAAAATTACCGAGAAAGTTTTCAGTGACTTCCATAAAGAATGTCCATGCTTTGCGTTCCTTTTCATTGAGACACAAAGTGAAGGATTCATCAGAAACAACTCTGCGAATTTGTGGTCCAGTGAAAACTCGAGCTCCTATTTTTGCATCAGTTAATGAGCCTCTAAATTTGTTTTTCGAATATTGAAAGCCTTCACTTCTTTGATCCATACCCTGTACAAATCTTTTCATTAACCCTAATTTAATGTAAAGAGACGGAAGATGAACTTTTTTTTGGATCTACTAGAGCATCATGCTTAACATTATGTTTGCCAACAATGTGCTCTTCTCTGGCTGGCCATTCTAGCTTTTTATAGTGATTTGAGGGCTCACACCATATCATGAGAACAGCAAATGGCATTGTCTTCCTCTTCACATTTAACTAAGCTGTCAACATTGTGTTACACTGCGTGCAGCAAATATGAGGGGCCCAATCTTTATCCTGGTCCCCTACTTTGCATCCAAAAGAGTATATGTAGGCTTGCTTCATCGTTACTGCTGTTTCTATTTTTCTTCGTTGTGCCACTGGTGTGAATTACCCACAAAAATAAAAAAATATGTTGGGGCTGTTTACACATGAGTGTCTAGAATTTGAAGCCATGACAAGATTTCAAATACTAACTTGAGCAAGCAAACGTTACACAATGTGAGATCCTTATTATAAGGTTCTTATCAGAGCAAAATATTGATAAACGTGTTATCTTCTTTACCAGTTACCAGTTATCAGTAGCAGAAAAATTATCACAAATAAGTATGTATTAATCTGAATATCTGAAAAAATCTGAAAAAAAAACCAGTAATTAGAATTCAATGATATTTGAGCTTCAATATATTCTGCTTTATATATATTAAAAAATTTAATATATATTAAATATATATATTATTTATTAATATATATTATTATTAATATATATATATATAATAATAATTGCATATTGGTACAATATTGAGCAAAAGTGTGAAATAGTTTGAAAATTAAAATTTGAATTCCACAAAAACTAGACGTGATATACAAATTCTAAAGACAAATTTGTAATTAGCGACTAAAATCATCTAGATTCACCTATTTTCTGCTCTGTAACAAAATGTCTGTTTCCTAGTGTAGTTGGGAGTTTGTATATAGAAATTGGTGAATGTTAAATTAATATAAATATAATAATTACGATTGAAATATTTATTTGATGAACTAAGATAGATATAAATTATTAATAATAAGGGATTTATAAAATCTTAGTGATAGGCAACTCGAAGTGAAAGAGAGGAATATGTAACAATGGGATAATGTTATTTAACGAATTGAATTGATAAGTTATGTTTGTTTCTTTGTTCTTCTGTTTAATTTGCTTGAACACATAGGGCTAGTGGCACACAAGAGAAGTTAGAAATAATCTTGAAAGATAAATATATTATATAATAAAATTTGATAAATTGCTAACTTGTGGATACAGCTAATTTGAAAGTGATATAAATATTTTCAATGTACGAACATTCGACTGGGTCAAATCCCCTGCTAAAATGTAAATAAGTGTAGATCAGTGGTAAAACTCTAACCTAATTGCTTACCCTCCTCTTAAGTTTTCGCTGATGAACATCTTTCCTTTTAAGTTTTGGCAATAAATATCCTCCCTGATATGGTTGTAAGATGTTAATTTATAAACTAAATTAGAAAAATAAATCGTAATTTACGGAGAAATTAATGGAATAAAAAACTTATAAAGCTCTTTGATTTCATGTGAATTTAAAATTAACTTTACATTCCGACTGTGGTTAATTTTACACCCGAGGTCCTTTATGTTTAGGTTAGTGAAAATCTTTGCCTCTACCATTTCATTTAACTAATATGTCAGCATTGTATTGAACGTCCTCGTTACACCGACAATGTTGTCCAAACGATTGAGATCTGGTGAAGGAGATGGCAGATGGATATGTGGAATTCCGGGCTGCTCTTCCAGATAATCTCGCACGACTCTCCTTGTGCATGAGATATTTGCCTTTGAGAAGCCCAGGTTTTGGTAAGCAGACTGACTTAGTCCATAATATTTACCTAAACATTTAAACTTTAATGAAAACTGCTTGAAACACACAAGTTGGGCATAGTTGAGTTTACCATTCGTTTTTAAGTGGAGAAAATGCACCTCTCAAATGAGTCACTGGAGCAGGTTAAAAAAAGAGATTAATAAAAAATTAGAAAATATGAAACAAGAAAAAGTCTGCAAGGTAAAGTTTGGATCAGAACCTTAAATACACTTAGCAGAATTATCCAATTCAGTAGCATACGTAGGTGAGTCAAAAAGTTCTCAGACAAATGCCAGATTATTGAAATGTTCGATTTTGTACAAGTAAATACAGGGTCAAACACGACTTTCATGTTTTCTGAACAATTCCTACAAAATTCGTCATTCAATTTGTCGAGACTCTTTGTATTAGATGTGCTTCAAAAAGGTTACTTTTTTGAACCCATAAAATGGCAAATTTTGAGATAAGAGCGAACATTAAATTCCTGACTAAACTTGATTGGAAGCCTGTTAAGATTATTGACGCTCTACAACAGGTTTATGGTGACTCTTCGCCATGTAGAGCGGTAGTTTACGACTGGATTAAGCGCTTCAAGGGGGGCAGAGAAGAAGTTGAAGATGATCCACGTGAAGGGAGACCCTCCACCTCCATTAACTCAGAAAATGTCGAGCTTGTGAGGAATCTAGTGGATAAAGATCGCCGTATTACTATTGATGAAGTTGCCAATGCATGTGAAATCTCTCATGGCTCAGCATTTGGAATTCTAACTGAAAATCTTGGCCTGAGCAAGCTTTCAGCACGTTGGGTCCCAAAAGCGTTGCGAGAAGACCAGCTGAATCATAGGGCCAACCTTTCTTTGGCTATTTTGACCAAGATTGAAGCAAACGAGGATAGTTTTTTTGAGCGCCTCGTAACGGGAGATGAAACTTGGGTGTATCAGTTTGATCCTGAAAGTAAAAATCAATCAAAAGAGTGGCACCCAAGGGGGGCAGCAGGGCCTATCAAGTTCAAGACAGAGAGGTCCGTTAAGAAGATAATGGCTACAGTTTTTTGGGATTCGGAGGGAATTATTTTAATAGACTTCTTAGAAGGACAAAAAACTGTTACATCCAGCTATTACGAAGGAGTTTTAAGGAAGCTGAAAACTTCAATAGCCAAAAAACGACGAGGAAAGCTCCACAAGCAAATCTTGTTCCACCATGACAATGCCCCTGCACATTCGTCCAAAGCTGTGAGATCTCAGCTACGGGAATTTCGATGGGAAACTCTTGCTCATCCCCCTTATAGCCCTGATTTAGCACCCTCTGACTTTTTTCTGTTTCCAAATTTAAAGGGACACCTAAAAGGAACCCGGTTTCAATCATTAGATGAAGCAAAAAAGCAGGTCATTACTTGGTGCCAGAGACAACCCCGTGAATTCTACAAAGATGGTCTTTACCGTTGGATTCATAGATTAAGAAAGTGTATAGATGTTAATGGAGCTTATGTAGAAAAATGATTACAGTATTATTACAAATAAAAATTTTATGCCATTTATCTGAGAACTTTTTGACTCCCCTCGTATATGTATTTCACATCATAAAATTGCTCTAAATTGCTTTATAGATTATCACTGTGTAATATGTTTTTTGTCTTTGGGTAAGAACTGCTATTTTCTATTTGCTTGTGTCTAGAATACATGAAAAAACTGTTATTTATTTCATACTTTGCTTTTGTGTTCAGGATAATGATGTTTATATGAAATTTATCTATTCCCTCTGGAAGGAAGTGGCTAATCTGAATTTTCATATGCATAAAGTAGAAATAAAACAACATGATAAAAAAATAGCATTTATTAATTGTAGAATTACAAAGTAAGACAATTAAAATATTAGAAATGAGAAGTTTCAGTGATTTACGCTTATAGTGTAAATTTCTTTCACGAATCAGCCCTCAAATATCGTCTCCCATCTGATTTTCACTATACGACCCTTGATAGCGGCGTTCAAAGTCCAGTAGATACTGTTTAAAGCGCTCGCCATGCTCCTCGGAGTACGCTCTCATGTTCTCCTTAAATTTATCGAGATGAGCGTCAAAATATGTACTTTCAGGGACATCTTGCAACCCATCATGTAGTAGTTTCTCACCAAGTTCTACATAGTTTTCGGCTTTGTGATTACCTAGGATGCCCAGAACCACCGTGATAAATCTGTCCCACGCTGCTTTTTCCCTCCTAGTGAGCTTCTCGGGAAACCCCTTACACTTCATGATCTTTTTATTTGTGGACCGAGGAAGACCCCGGCTTCTCCAATTGCCACAGATAGCTTAGGAAAAAAATCTTGAAGATACTTGAAAGCTGCAGACTCCTTATCTAGAACCCTGACGAATTGTTTCATAAGGCCTAATTTTAAGTGTAGAGAAAGAAACAGTACTTTTCGGGGGTCCAACAAAGGGTCCAACAAATTCCGCTGATGGTAGTGTGCTACGGTGTCCCTGCTGTCCCAAAGGCAAAGATAACGAGGAAACTTGGTAAAGCCGCCTTGGAGACCCATCAAGAAGGCCATCGTTTGGAAGGGTTCACCAGACAGAAGAAACAATTGCTTGAGTGGACAGTTAATTCGCTCCAAATTCGTGGGATTGCGAAATTCATAGCTTTATTTTCTCCTCTGTACCATACTGTAGAAGTCAAAATGAAAACCTAAGTATAAATATACAAATATTTTCACTTAGTGTTATCAGAAATGTTAAAAAAAAAAAAATCAGTATCCAAATAAACAAAACATATTTTATATACCATTCCATTATATATATATATATATATATATATATATATATATATATATATATATATATATATGTATATATATATATATATATATATATATATATATATATATATATATTACAAGAGAACGAGAAATTGGACGCGAGTGAGAAATGAGACAAGAAATCTACAGTGCAAAAGAAGAACACCGAATATACAAGTTTTCCAAATTTGAATTATATATTGAATCTTATGTAGTTCGACCCGTAGATTCCATTTCTGGCATTGGTTACGCCAATCTTTCACTCGTTTTGAGTTAGAAATTGGGCACACAGAATATACGCGACACTGCCCGGGTTAACATAGAAGAAACACCGAATATGCAAAATGCAGAGGTTAAACACCGATTATACTGAATATTCTGTCTGTTTCATTTATGTGTAGCACGATGTCGAGACGTAAAACACCGTATATGCAAGCTTTCTATCAATTTATTGCTGCTCCTCTCATGCAGCAACCTGTTTTTTCCTGAACAAATGTGAGCTACGCGTCTCTACTGAAATGTACAAGAGAGTTTTTTTCTGCCTATGTCAAGTTTTATCCTTTTAATTCAGGCGGAGATAATCTCTTCGTTAAAGCACAAGGGCTGGTAGCCATGGCTTGCAATTACAATGCACCATCAAACATCTTCCAATTTTTAAAGGAACAGTAAGTATAAAACATATTAAGCTTTAATTTTAATTTAGTTCTGTTTTCTATCACAAAATGCGTTTGCCTCTTTATTTTATTTCAGATTTATAATTAAATGTTATCTTTATATTTATAATAACTCTATTTTGTATAATAATATGGCCTGTATTATTAATATAGTCATAATTACTGGAATGTAAAAGAAATAAGAATTCATTAAATCTTTAAATTATTGATTTCAAGATGAAGTTGAAGAGCTTGGCTGGTGAGAGATGATTAGTCTGTGTTGTCTCTCGTATCAAATTTAATCTTTAATCAAATTAAATCATATCAAACTAAATATGAGCCCGCAAGGGGGTTTAGGCTTACACTTCCCCGTGTGTCTGTTCCTGGAGGTTTAAGTGCCCTTCTGACCCCAGCATATTTTTCTTTTGCTGATCTTCTTTTTCGCTTGTTTTGCTTCATCTGTTTGTCCAGCCTCTTTTTCTTTGTTTCTTTGGTAGCCTCGACTGCTTGACCCACTATGGGTGAATTGTCGGTAAATAAACCGGTAATTTAGGATTTTTGTTTATTTGGATCCAGATTATGGTCTCTTTTGTGCATTGTGTATGTTTGCCATGTTGACGGCACTGCGCGGCTGCCTGCATCTCTTGCTGAGTCACCGACATTTAACTTTCAATATCGTTTATCTTTAATATATCGTCGTTTATATATATTTATATTAAGGAGCAAGCCTTAAATATTTGTATGCCTGTAATTTACATGTGTGTCCATTTGTTAACACAAAAATACTTGCACCGCTATGCTGTGTACTGTATACAAGGTAACAAGCATAAATTAATGTACTAGTGAGGGAGGTAAGGGAAGATAATGCAGTAAGGTCCCGAAATTATTGTATGTGCTACTTAAATGCAATGCATAAATATTTGTTTATTTTTCTCCTTTCAGAGGTATTTTGGGGACAGAAGAGCAAGATATTTCAAGCATTCAAGAGAAGAATATAGCAGCTGCTATCGAAGTTCAATCTCCTGGAGTTTCCGAAGCTTATGAAGCAGTGTATGACAATGAAATGGCTTCCCATCACACCTCCGTTTATGAGGTTAAATTTCAGGAGGAAATCAATGGCACAACAAGAAAAGATGATTCAAGATAAAGAAAAACACCAAATATTCAATGGATGTGATATAGATAAATGCCCTTACAAATGCCATGCCAAGTTTTCAGGAAATATCGCAGTGACAGATAACAGAAGAAAACGTGAACCTACCATTCGAGTTAATAGAGAAGTAATAATGAATCACATCGAATCTTTCAATCCAGTTATTGCTAATTTCAGAAGAGACCATGCTCCACATGTAAGATACCTTCCAACAGATCTCTCCGTTGCTTCAATGTACAAACTATTTCAAGAAAGATACGCATCAGTCCGTTGTTCATGTGAATCCTATCGGAGTATACTAAAGAAAATGAACATAAGTTTTTCTGAACCTGGTATTGACAAATGTTCCACATGCTTATTTAATGAATTGAATATGAATGAAGAAGATGCTGAAAAGGCTCAGTTGCACAATGAAATGCAAAATGAATCAGGAAAAGAATGCAATAAAGAAAGTGATATATACGAACAAATGGATGGAGTCCTAATATTTGCCGTCGATGTTCACAAGGTTTTGCTCCTGCCAAGGATGCCTGATGTTAAAGAAAGTTTTTTCTGCTCGAGAATGGTTGTGTTTAATGAAACATTTGCTTATTTAAAGAAAAATCAACATCATTATTGTGTAGTTTGGAATGAAAGTCCTTGAGGTAGAAATGCTCCTGATGTTGCATCATCCTATATCAAAGTAATTAAGGAAAAGAGATAAAAAGTTTATATTTTGGACAGATAATTGCGTTGCTCAGAATAAAAACTGGAAATTATATTCGGCATTCGCTTCACTTGTCAATGAAGATCTTGGACCCTCGGAAATCACGTTGAAATATCTTGTCACCGGTCACACATTCTTTGCCGCAGATGGCGTTCATGGAAAAATTGAAAAAGTAATCCAGAAAAAGAAGAATCTGTATGAAATGAGAGACCTCTGCGATTCACTGGAACTTTCAACAAGAGAACAACGGTCCTAGAAATGCAACTTTATGATTTTAAGGCCTACGAAAACTTGTCAAGGTTAAGAAAAACCCGAAGAGCGTCTTCTGAGAATAATATTCCTCCTTTACAAGATTTATGTGAAGTCCGATTTGAGAAAGGTCTGCACGGACTGATCTATAAAAAAACATTTCAGGACTCTGGAACTAAAGTTAAATTTATGAAAGAAATTATTCCACGCAGTTATTCGGCGAAATATTTATCAAAGCCCAGAGGAATTAAAAAAGAAAAATTGGATAAAATTCACTCGGGTCTTGTTGTGAGAATACCTATTTCCCGTCGAGCATTTTGGAATAACCTCTCTACTAGTGATAATATCTCCGATCTCTTAAATTCTAGAGTAGATTAAACATCCAGGTCTTATGAATTTTCCCGTTAAGTTTAAAGTGGATTTACTTTTTGTGTACTTAGTCATTTTTCCTTAAAAAGGGATATAACTACAGTTTTTTGTAAAGTTTTAATACTTTTACTCAGATCGTTTTAAATATGACCTTATGTTCACTATTTTCTTTATTGAATTAAGGATATTTCAAACTAATATTAACATGCAAATAGAAAGATAAATTCATTGCGTTTTTTAAAGATTCTGTTTGGTTTGTATTTTTATGGTCAAAATATCAATAAAAATTACATAGATTTATAGGATTGTTTGTACCTTCCCAATGACTTGTTACAAATTCTAATAATAAACAAAAACAGTGATGAATGTATAATGTAATGTGGTTACCATAATTATAATGAAGTCTGATTGCTTAATGTTGTCAATAATTCCAAGTGAAAACACCGAATATACGTATAATCGGTGTCTCATCGTTTAATATTAATGGTCATTCAAGAAGAAAAACACCGAATACACTTATATTCGGTTTCTTTCCTCTGCATTTGTAGTGAATAGCAATCGACAAACCAAAGGAAAAACAGTTTTTGTACAACTGAGCCCAAAATATAAAATTCATGCACAAAAGAAAGTACAAATATGAAAGATGATGCTCATAATGGAGTAAATACATTAAACTAACAGAATCTTGAAAATATACTATTTTGGGGGGAATTACAATAAAGGAAAACTTTAAACGCTTCTCCTACGGTAGTACGGTTCGCTCATTAAAAGAGAGGTTTTGTTCTCACATGGGAATAAGCCATCGCACTCTAAAAATATTGTCTAAGAAGGAAGCTTCTGTAATTAGAAATCATAGTATACAATGCAAGACAGAATGTTCCATAGATAACTTCAAAATAATTGGTCATAATAACAATGATTATAGTCTAAGAATTTTGGAATTCCTACTAATACGTACAAAATCTCCTACACTCAACATAGATAATACCGCTGTTCCTCTTCTTATTTCTTAATTTTAATTACCTCATTCAACAACCAACCAACCTTCTCTTATTTAACAACCAACCAATCAAATTCCTATCCTTCTTTAAGCCACATCCCTCATAATTTCTTCACTTTGTGATTTCTCCTGAACTTCATCGGTAAGCAATATTATACTGTAATTTTTTACTTTTGTGTTTTTGCTTCTTTTTTTCGTGTCAATAGTGATTACATTAGATTAATAATTTGATTATCTTGCTTTTTAAATTCCTGAATTATCGGTAAGCAATATGATACTGTAATTATTTACTTTTGTTTTTTGTGTTGTTTTTTTTCGTTTCAATAGTGTTATATTAGATTGATAATTTGATTCTCTTGACTTTTAAATTCCTGAGTTATTTTCTAATTTTTGATTTACTTACATAGCCATAACCTAATTATTTTTAATATTTTTAATATTCTTCAACTGTATTAGATTAATTTATGTTTTAGAACCTGAAGATGGGTGATACGCCCGAAACGTTGTTCCATAAATAAATCACATGTAACTCAGCCTCCTATTTGTCCTTACCTTCACCGTGAAATTGAAGATTAGACTGGTCAGCGGCAACTCATATGACTATATATATATATATATATATATATATATATATATATATATATATATATATATATATATATATATATATATATATATATATATATATATACATATATATATATATATATATATATATATATATATATATATATATTTATATATATATATATATATATTACCTTCCAGAGTTCTTTTGCAGAGCTCGCAGGTGAAATGAGGTCATCAAGGTTTGTCTTGGTTCCGTGACTGGCATGCACAAATATCCCTTGTTGGTCTCACACATTTTAGCAGATCTCTCTACAGAGTACTTTTTTGCTCTTATCTTAATATATTCTCCGCATACATAGCAAAATGTGTCTTTTGGGTGCTTACAACCTCTTGATGTCATGTGTGACGAATGCTTCTATCAATGACGAGTGACGATGTCTGCGCTGTGACCACTAGAGTTAAGCTGATCTGTTCTTCTTCATCTTTTCTATAGAAAGTTATGAAAAAGAGGGGGTGAATAGTGGATAAAAAGAGGGAGGGAAAAGGTGTGGAAATGAAAGAAGTATTAGGTTATTAGTGTAGTTGCCCGGTGTACGGACCATCTCCATTGTTCTGATTCTTAAGTGGATTCGTGAACTTTTTTTTTAAACACATATATTAAATTATTTATGTGTATATGCGTCTATATATATATATTTTTTTATTTATTTATTTTTTTCTTAGTTCATTCACTTAAATCTTGGTGTTGGCTCTGCTCTTTTGGTGTTTGGGAGGTAGTTTTTATATTCACCCTCCTCAGGATCGTGGATGTTGAATGTTTCGTTGGGGAGAATATCTACTAGTTTCTCCCAGATGTTTTTTCCTTTTTTGTAGAGGTACAAGTATATTGTTCAATTCCTGTTTGTTCATGCAGGCTCCTCGAAGTTAGGAAGTCGAACCACTTGGAGCCAGTGATGAATCTAAGTCCTTGGTTCTGCACTCTTTGAAGCATCGAGATGTTCTTGTTAGATGCAACATTGAGTGGTATGCTGGGTTATACCAGTTTGGACCTAACCAAATTGATGTATAGCTTTTTTTTGTTAGCTATTGTGAGGTTTCTAAATCAATGGAGTTTCTCAAGTTCGGTTTTTGCATGTCCAATCCTAGTGCTCACGTGCTTGCTCATTCCGGAACTGGAGAGTCAGAACCCGAGAATAGACGCGTGAGGAGAGTAGTCGATGTTGGTGTTTCATATATTGAAAAGGACGGTGCGATGTCTCCCTATTGTAGTTGTGGAGAACTTAGCCACATTCGTTTGTATCTTCCAGCGTCTTTCGAAGCTGGAGATTTTCTCGGCTTCTGCTGCTGTAGCTCTCGCCATCATTCTTGCTGACTTTGTCCTCCATACTACAATTTGGGTGACATCATCCGTGTATTGTATATTTATATTCAGTGTTTTCCCGTCGACTGGTTTAGGGATGTCTCTTATGTAGATGGTGAAAAGAGTGGGGCTAAGGCATCCTCCTTGTGGAACACCAGAGGCGAGGTCAAAGGCTTTCCCTGTGTGCCCCCCGAAGGCTATCACCGCGCGCCTATTGGTTAGATAGCTGCAGAGGATTTTTGTGAAGTGAGGAGTGAGATTCAGCCTAGAGATTTTGTATTTCAGGCCTTCGATCCAGACTTTGTCGAAGGCCTTTTTTATGTCTCTGCAGACGACGTCAATCCAACAACCTCTAGCTCGTATTGCTGCCACGTGTTGCAGCATATGGGCTATTGCTGTCTCAGTGACTCGGTGCTCTCTAAATCCATGCTGTTCTTCGTTCAGAAGGTTCTTTTCAGCTAGGTGTTTATCCAGTCTGCTGTTGAGATTTTTTTTTAAAAACCTTCCCAACGGTGTCCAGCAGTGAGATGGGTCTATAATTCATGACCTGGTTGGATGGTGAGTAGACATTCTTTATATTTATACAGTCAGGGCCGGCCCTAGGCAAAAGCGAACTAAGCGGTCACTTAGGGCCCCTGCGCTAACACGGGTCCCCCACGAGCGCTGGAAATGTCAAGACGTCATGATAAAACATTTTTAAATAAAAAAAATGGGTAATATTATTAATGAAATGGTATTACAGGTATTAGAGAAAAAATATTTTATTATCACTTGCATAGTTGGTACAATAATAGGTTAATCTTGCTGCTGACTGCTGCCACTGTGCAACCAGCTGCAACGTCATTTGAGTGGTTTAAGTTTAAAGGCACAAGTCAGGTAGGTGGATGGTAGGTGGATAAGTCGGCTGTAAAGCCATGTAAACCAACTACGAATAATGCACATGATAGTAAATGTGTTACACTGACAGTGTACCTTATGAAATGAGCAAGCATCTAGTGTGGTTGTGGTGCTGTGGGGGGGGGGGGCAAATAAAATTATGCTTAGGGCCCCATAAAGGCTTGGGTCGGCCCTGTATACAACCATCTATGTTACCAGAATGTTCTCGAAGTTCTTCAACCATCTTATAAAATTCTGTATTTACCACCCTAAAACAGTTTATTTTTCACCAAATTAGTGCTGAATCTATGTGGAATGTAAAAGAACTGCCATTGCTGTCCAGGTCGCAATAAACAAAATATAAGGGAAATAATACCTATTACTACTGTATTATTGTTTCTATAACATTTTAAATACATTATATCATGTTTATACCAAAAATAAAAAAAACATAACCCTTGAAACTTTGATATACATATTTTTACTATTTGCATCAAAATAATATTGATCATAAATGGGTTAATTTAAGACTTAAATGTCCTAGTCACAAAAACAATGTTTTGGCATTAAAATTGACCTTTTATATTTAATAGAGCCACAAACAATTGGGAAATAACATTTTAACCCAAGGACAAGACAAAAGTGAAATTTTGGTACGCAGTGTTTTTATATGACACGCAATTCGTGGTCTAAACAAACATTACCTCTATGTATTTACCACCCTAAAAGATATATACGAGTATTTATACCTGTAAGTGTGTATGATTAAAATAGCCCAGAGAGAGATAACAGAGACAACTCCGAGTGCTTTTGTGTTTACATTTTCAGGGGCTGAGGAAGGATAAACAAGAGAAAGAAAAACATGGTTGGAAGAAAAATATTACGTCATTAAAACAAACTGACGAACAAACAAACATCAAAATAAATAAATGTGTGAACACACACACATCTGAAAAATAATATTAAATATTATTTTAAAGATATTAATCTGATAAATTCAATTAACACTTAAGAAATTTAGCTAATTAATAATTTAAATAAATCTTTGCTTGAATTACAATTATTTCTTAAGAGTTCTAATTAGATCAATCGATTTGATGATTAAAGTTAGGGGAAAAGTACAAGCGAGGAGTAGTCGCTGTGAGCAAAGGTTAATTAAAGACATTTTTAGCAGCGTGTAAAGATTCATTTCGGAAAAGGATGAATAGTTTAATTTTTATCAGATATTTTTATTGGCTAAAGCTCTTTATTAATTAATTCAGGATCGCAAACTCGAATATACGAAGGTAGAAAGTACGAGAATATTGTATCCCTCGAGGCCAAACCATTTTTGGCTTAACACTTTGAATGCTAAGCCATAATTCCGAAAATTTGAGACGGGAGCCCCAAAAACATTTGCGTAGGATTTTGATTCTAATAATTTCAAAGATTAGGTATGGTAATACTTATTGTGTGATATTCAAGTAAACTATGTACTAACGTAGTTATTATTATTGTTTTAAAATTAACTGCAAGGGACATGTCACCGACATATGTGTGACGAATGTGGGCCATGTTAGCCATATGTGGCCATGTCACCCATTGTATTAAAAATAAGTTCCTGTATAATAGTAGCGTTAATCATTATCCATAAAATGAATAGACATAGAACTTTGAAACGTGCGAGAGTTGATGAACCACTTGACATAGATCCGGATGATGTTTCAGAAAGCGATTTAGGTGATTCAGTCAGAGATTCCGATTACAAACAATTTGAGGGATTTAAATCACCTGATAAAGATGATGAGCGTGTAACTGACAATTTACTACGGAGAAAGATGACGAAGAAACTGTACCTGAGTTGTCCAATTTCAGCCAGAGGACTAAGCATTTTCCTTTTATAGGAACATAGAGGGTACGTTCCTAAATACCATCCTCTATAACACAAACCCTTTATAGCTGACAAAGTTTTAGACCATTTTGTTGAACAAACTAATTTAGATGCAGAACTAGTTAGTCACTTGACCGAAGAACGAACAACTAATAAAGAGTCATAAGAAGTGGGTACCAACAAGAAAGGAAGAATTTAAAAATAATATTGGATTCTCCGTTGTATGGGCTAGGTAAGAATGGGGTAATTGCAAACTATTGAAAGAGGAATCATTTATAAAAAACATACAATTCGAACGTGGGGTACTCTTCTTTACTAGAGCTGTTTGCGCTTCGCAGGCAGACCTTCGGTCTGTGGCTTTTGGTCTAAACAATTTTAAAATGTTTCCAGTACATATTTCTTAATAATTTACTCTTTGCTCCTTTTTCAGATTTATGCTTATTTTCTAGGCCTAAAGGCAAGATAAAAAAACTTTTATTGGAATAATTTTGAAATGCGGAAAAAAGTCCTGCGCGCTGTTTTTTCCAATAAATCCTTCGAATATACGAAAACACAAAAAACAACCATTCCTTAATATTAATAGATGGGGAATTTTTTTTTCTGAACTTTACTATTTCACCTCTTTTTTCTTTTTATATAATTCCAAAACATTTCATAATCATATGTTTTCCCAAAAGTTTCATTTTATTGTAAAAAAATATGAATAATTAAAGTAACAAACATGGTCATTCTCAAAATTTAAAAATTTCTTAGGAAATATCTTCCAATTTTCTCAAGTTAAATATAGTAGTATGGATAACCGAGAAGACTGATTCGAAACAGGTTTGAGGTCCTGCTGAGTTGTTTTCATTTTTCAGGCAACGCGAGAGTTGAGGGAGGCAACCATTTGGGAAATATTCAACCTCTTGTTCAATCTTCTGCTAAGGAAATTTCAGGCATCCATTTTCCCTGGTTTCTATATAGTAGTAGATGAGACTCTGGTCCCATGGCAAAAGAGATGAATTTTTCGCCAGTATATCTCCAATAAAGCACATAAGTATGGGCTGAAGTTACTCAAATTCCGCTCGACGGAAGGACATACATACAACCTTTCTGTTTGAACGTGTGAATTAAGCGAAAGCATCAGGCACGTTCGAAGATTGTACGTAGATAATTTATATGACAGCTATGTGCAACAGTAGCTCTTTCATTTCTCAAGTTGAAGAATCATGTAGTTGAGACATTAGGGAAGAATAAAAGAGATATGCCCAAAGTACTAATGAATGCCCAAGTCAAAAAGGGGGACATAAATGCCAAAGAAGTACATAATGGAATTGTAGTGCTTAAGTGGAAGGAAAAAAGAGATGTCTAACTACTTTCCACGAAACATAGAGCAGAAATGGTGAAAAACTGAGAGGAAAAGGGGATGAGCAAGAACCTATTGACCAACCCGAACCATCTACTAGGGACTGCAGACAACGTAAGCATAGAGAAAGGTCACAAAAAACATTAGATGCACTTGCGTACAACAATGGAAAGTCTTGCATAGATTTGTTAGACTAAGTGGCCTCTTATGCAACAACGCTTGGAAAGGGTGTGTAGTGGTATAGGGAACTTGTGCTGGGCATGGCTGTAGTAGATGCTCTCGTAATCTACGAAACAGTAACTGGCAAAAAAAAACATTTCCTGAAGTCTATCACATCAGTCCTTTTGGACTACCCACTACCACTACCACTACCTACATACTTCAAACAAAAGAGGTGCTAATAATACAAAAACCAGAAGAACATGTAAGAAGCTGTGCTATAAAAAAACAAAGAGAGAAAAGGTAGAGATGAAGCACGGAAACAGCTCAATAATCTTTATTCATGCTGTCCAGACTGTGAAGGAGAAACATTCCTTTGTTTGGAATGTTTTACATCACAGCCTAAAAAGTGATTTGTTCATTGTTATTTGTTTATTCAGTGTCATTGAGTCTCCTTCTATTACAAGATTGCACTTAATCTATAGTTTCTCTTCAAATAGTTTGGTTATATTTTGTACACAAAGAAATCTATACTTGTAATTTTGTAAAAAATAATGTATGTAAAAAAATGATAATTAACAATAAAATAAAGATGGAGTCGAATTTCCAAATGGCGAAATTTGGATTCATTATTGAAAATGAACGTTGGATAAAAGTCATATTTAACATCAGAGAGTCACATAAACATACAGTCAACTGCTAAAAGTGCTAAAATATAATTGTGATAAATTGGGCCGGTAAGGCAGAGTGCGGGTATGTGCACGGTAAGTGGACACAATACTCAGAGATCAACCGCATCAATGTAACGCAAAAGATACAATACAAAAAGTATAATTAAGATAGCGGGACCAGATAATATTTCTATGAAGGATCAGAAGGAAGGATTTTAGAGGAGGAATGAAATAATTTCCATTATAAACAGCTCAACACTCGGAGAGAGGCAATTCCGAAGCTTTAAAATGACATTCACCATTGAAACTAAATGAGAATCTTTTACACAAAGTTTAATGAATTCCTTTTTACAAATGTAGGAATGAATATACAGAGGTATTCAAGGGCTTACTGGAACCACACAAGCACCTCAGTAACTGAAATTTAATAAACAAGGCGAAAACATCGATCGTATAAATTGGATGAATATTTCCAAAAGGAGCGAAGGTTTCGCATGCCATATAATAAAGGCTGGAGTTGATGTAGGAATTGATGTTAGGTTAAAGTCACACAATGGGCACATTTTTTATACAGTACTAAAACATTTATGTGACTCATCCTCCTGAGACGTTTTCTCATATTTGTTATAAATAGAGGGGGTAAAAGGTCAAAGGGCAAACAAGAGATAATAATCTGTTATTTTCTTGCAATTTAGTGTATTGGTCTTGGGATGTTTCCTCTTTAATTAGCTGCCCCAGACTACCTGAAGGCAGCTCATGTTTACTAGTTCTAATTTAGGGTTGTTTGACTTTACAAGCAGAGTTAGGTGATTGAAATGTTTTTCCTTTGGAGAGGTTGTAGGAACATATATATATATATATATATATATATATATATATATATATATATGATGTATATGAAATTACTGATTAGTTCGTTACGTGAGTTGTTGGATAGAGATCCTCAAATTGTGGATCGCTTAAGTGATGAAAATAATATTGAACCACTTTTAGTGGGAGATCTTCACACCTGGACGCGACTTTAATTTGACTGGGAAACCAGAGAACCCTATGGCGAGAACGCACTGCTCCTGAAGTTCGCGAACGACGACTTCCTGACTCAATGGGTGAGGGACCGACGAAAGGCAATAATATTCTAGACTTGGTTTTCAACCCTAAGGATGACATCGTTGAGGGGTTCTCTGTAGGCGAGAAGCTCAGTGATAGTCTAGGTCCCCAAGATAGAGTCTGCGACTCGTGATTCGAGGAACCTTGATTTGAGAAGAGCAGACTTTGCTGGTCTTCGTGCCGGATTGGCTTATGTGAGGCTGGAAGGGTGTGAGGATGTTGAAGATTTGTGGAATAGCTTCAGAACTACGTTCATGAGTCTTCAATCACGATTTATTTCTGTGAAAAGGTTGCGTCAGTCTTCTGTTCAACCAAGGTGGTTTAATCAAGAAATTGGTCAACTGCTGAAATTGGTCACTAGCAGTCAAAGATTTCTGGTGACTTCGATGAGTACCGTAGGCTAGCTAGGAGAGTAAAGTCAAGTATAAGGGCGGCAAAGCGTGCAGAGGAGCTCTGAGTGGCGAGACTTTGCCAAAAAAATCCCAAGGAGTTCTTTGGTTAAAGTAAACAGCCTAAACCAATCCGCCGCAAGATTGGCCCTTTGGTGAATGAGGAGGGGTCATTATATCCCTCAGGTGCAGAAATGAAAACCTCCTGAACGACTACTTCTCTTCAGTGTTTACTGAAGAGTGTGGTCCCATCCCCTAGCACATGGAGTCTTACTTGGGTGAGAAGCTGGAGGAAATGGACTTCACCCAAAGCCAAGTAGAAAAAAAGAATCAATGACCTAAAGACGAATAAGTTCCCTGGCCCGGACGGGTTTCTACCTAAAGTGTTGGAGGACGTGCGTGATGATGTGGCACGACATCTGGATACAATCTTCAGCATGTCAATCCACACTGGATGCCTTCCTAGAGCCTGGTGGGAGGCGGAGGTGACCTCTATCTTCAAGAAAGGAGACTCTAGCCAAGCGTCGAACTACCGACCTCTTAGTTTAACTTCGATAGTTGGTAAACTCATGGAAAGCATCATGATGGACAAAATAATACCATATTTATAGTCAAACTTGCTATTGAGGAGTTCCCAGCACGGGTTCCGAAGGTAACGGTCATGCCTGACGAATCTTGTGGAATTCTTCCAATTCGTTTTCAGCGAGCACGATCGGGATAGTTCGGTGGATGTTATCTACTTAGACTTTCAGAAAACCTTTGATAAGATACCACACCGACGATTTCTCCTGAAAGTGCGTGCACTGGGCATAAACGGATACGTAGCAGGTTAGATAGAGAACTGGCTAAACGGCAGACGGCAAACGGGTGGTATTGAATGAACAGGCTTCTGAGTAGGTGCCCGTTATTAGCGGTGTTCCTCAAGGTTCTGTCCTGGGACGACTACTGTTCAACATCTATGTTAACGGCATGGATGGTGACATGGTTGCGAAAATTTCTAAATTTGCCGTTGATACCAAGATTAATATGAACGTTGCAAAAGAAGGAAATACTGCCCGCCTACGAAAAGATCTTCGGAAAATTGGGGAATGGTCGGACACGTGGCAAATGCCTTTTAACTTGAACAAATGCAAAGTGATGCATATCGGCCACTGAAACTCTCAATTTCAGTATATCCTTAAGGGCCATTTGAGCACATAACATTTGTGCGAGTGTTCTTCGAGGGCTCTAATTGACACTTTCGAGGACTGCGCCTGCTCAACTGTTACGCCAAAGGTACCCTCTTTGAATGGACCATAAGGTCTACTAGGTTACTTCTTTTCCTTGTAGCTCCTTGTAACTCCATATCACTCTCTTATCCTTCTCTCTCACGCTTGCTCTCTTCCACTCCCTATCACCCACTCTCTCACTCACTTCATCTCCAATCTAACTGTTTCACCGTCTCTTTTTCCTTCTCCTACTCCCTCTCTTCCAATCCCTTTTTCTCTCTCCATATACCTCTTACCTACTCTCACTCTCTATCACTATCTCCCACTATCTCTACCTCACTCTCCCCCCTCTATCCCTCAAACTCTCCCATCTTCCTCTACCTCTATGCTCCATCTTCCTTTCTCTCATTTTATATTTATTTCTATCTCTCCCCCTCCCTTTCTCTATCCCTGTCAATATTTTTTCTCTTTCTCACTCTATCTCTTGCTCTCTCTCGCTCTCTCTCCCTTTGCATCTTTGTATCTTTCTATCTATCCCTCTTTCTCTCCAGGGTGGTTAGCTAGATCGAGAACTGGTTGTCAGGCAGGCGACAGAGAGTGAGGATAATCGGAGTAGCCTCGTGATGGGCCCCCGTGAATAGTGGGGTACCTCAGGGTTCCGTGTTCTGTCCACTCTTGTTCATCATCTATATACATTATATAGACGATGCGTTGCTTTACTCGATATCCAAGTTCGCGGACGATATAAAATTAGGAGGCAGCGTCAGCTCACACGAAAGTGTGGAAAATATACAAAGCAGCCTTCAGAGGCTAGGTGAGTAGTCGAAGACTTGGCAGATGCCATTTAACCTTGACAAGTGCAAGGTGATTCACATTTGCTATGCCAATCCTCGAGAAGACTACCACTTGTTAGGCGGAGTTTTAGAGGTGACGGACCTGGAAAAAGACTTGAGTGTGCAAATCAGCAGCGACCTTAAATTTTCCAGGCAGTGTGCCGATATAGAAAAAAGGCACAAAGACTATTAGGTTACATAAAAAGGCAATTTCCCTTTCGTAACAAGGAGATTATCCTCTAATTGTACAACTCTAGTCAGACCTTACCAGGAATACGCCGTTTAATTCTGGTCCCTTACACTGCATAAAAACATAGATAGACTGGAACGTGTCCAGGCTAGGGCCACCAAGCTAATTCCCTTAATTAGGCACAAAGTCTCTCAGTGGAGGCTTCAAGAATTGGGGCTTTTCTCTTTGGAGACTCGCCGATTACGAGGCTAGCTAATAGAGACCTTCAAGATTTTAAGGGGTGTCGAAAACGTGGACTACAGAAGGATGTTCACGTTGAACACAAATCCGACCCGTAACCATAGTTACAAGCTGGATTTGCTCCCGATCCAGACTAGTATTTGCACGAACTACTTCTCGTATAAGATCTGCGCTACATGAAACCGTCTCTCGGTTGAGGTGGTGAATAGTTCATCTATAGAACAATTCAAGTCTAGTCTGGACGATGTAATTTATGAATATGTATAGAACGTAGATTATAGAAACAAGTGAAATAGGTACAAAATTTCCTGAATGTGATCCTTTTCCTCATCATAATCAGGTGTCTTTTCCGCTTTCTGTGCCCGCCAAAGCTGGTGAGAGAGGTGGGAGGGCAGAGCCTTCGCCTGCGCTATGCCTTTCCTTAAGCTATAGGTTAGGGCCGTCCCCCAAAATAGTACTTCCAGCAGAGGTGCTCAACAGTTCAACATTTGAACACTGCACGAGTTAGAATAGAAAATCAATAACTTATAAACAATTCAGTTATGCTGTCCAATTCCTAGGAATCCCTTTTTCAACGTCCCAAGGTCGTTCTTCAATTTCCTTACCGCAATATTGCGGGGAGAGAGTCGTTTATGCGTTGCTATACTTTCCCTTGATTATTATGGTAGGCGTTCCTATATGGTGTCTCTCCCTTCCATCCCCCTACCCCTCCCCCTTCCTACGCCTTTCCCTCTCTCTGCCTCTGCCTCTCTCTGCCTCTCCCTCTTCCACACGTCCACTCACTGTCTGTGTCTGTCGGTTTCTACTTCTGTCTGTCTCTCTCCATTAATCTCCCAATTTACCCCTCTCCTCTGCCTGTCTATCTTTACCTCTCTCTCTCTCTCACTCTGCCTCATTCAGTATACCTTACTCTCTCTACCTCTATTTATGACTCTCTCCTTGGCTCCATATGTATCTTTGCCCTTCCATTTCCATCTCCCCCTCTTCCTCTTCCTTCTTCTTTCTTCTACATCTCACAACCATTCCCTCTTTCACTCTAATTTTCCTTACTATCTCCCTCACCTTCTCTCTCCCCCTCTCTCTCCCTCTCCCCCTCTCTCTCCCTCTCCCACATTCTCTGTCCATCTCTCTTTCTCTCTTTTTCCTCTCCAGGTCTTTCATTTTCTTCTTGTGACTCGTCTTTCTCACTCTTTCTCACTACTTACCTCTTTTATTACCCCTCTATATCTCCTGGTACTTCTCTTTCCATCTTCTTCTCTCTTTCCATCTCGTTCTATTTTCCACTCTTTGTTTCCATCTCTCTCTACTTCTTTGTACCCCTTTCGCTATCTCTATTTCTATCTTAATCTCCCTCTCTTTCTCAATCTTCCTCTCTGTCAACCAACTTCTTCCTCTATATCCATCTCAATTTCTGTCAATCTCTCTCCCTCTCTCTCCAGCTCTCTTTCCATGTACCTTTCTCTCATCAACTCCCTATCTTTTCTAACTACATCTCTCTATGTCTATCCCTCTTTTGCCCCCATTTTCTTCCCTACTATTTCCTTATATATATATATATATATATATATATATATATATATATATATATATATATGGTATGCGCATAATATCACTGCTCACAATCCAGTTAAAATAGCTAAGTTTATGGGAATTTATTTTCTCCATCAAAATAATTAATATATGGAAAAACTCTTCGGAAGAAATTGTTCTTAGTAATATCGTAGAACCACTTAAAAAAAGGTTATATAAAATTAGTAGAAACTTATAGTAATGAAATCTAAATTAAAACAAAACACATTAACAAATTATCACTTTACTATCAAAAATCTTAGTTTTAGTTATATTTTAACCTGACTAGGTATATTTTCAAATTTTCATATTGGGTGTGGCTGGTGGAAGAGCAGGGTCGGGAGAGTTTGCGTTCTCACTGACCACTTTCTCTACAATAAATCATTTCCTGTGGCACCCACGGGGATGTATAGGACCTCGCGAACTCACGCAACCAAGCTCTATTGTGAGCTAATGCGTCAAGATCTCCCCCAAAATCATCTCCTGCTTCCCGCCTCAAAGTCCTTATCCAAGTCTCCCTATGCCTACCTCTACCTCTTCTACCAGGGGCCACCAAACCTAGTGTATCCCGAACTATACCCTGCTTTCTATAAACATGACCTAACCCTTTCCAACGGGAAAATCTAACAAACTCATCGACCGGCTGCAACCCAGTTATTTCTCTGATTCTAGTATTTGATACTCTTTCCCACCATTTAACTCCCAATATTCGTCGCAGAGCCTTATTTTCAAATTCCAATAGTTTTTTTCTGTAGTCACAGTGCTGTACCAAGACTCATGTCCATAAATAAAAATGCTTCTAACCATTACTTTACAAACTTTGATTTTAGCATGCACAGAAAAGTTGCTATTATTCCAAACATTCTTAAGCATTCCCATTGCCTGATGGTCACATCTTAGCCTTTTCTCAAATTGCGAATTTAGAGAACCATTTTTTACTAAATAAGTACCTAAATATTCGAACCTATCAACTTGCTTTATAACAATTCCTTCTACCGGGCAATTCTGCACATTTTCTATATTCATATTTATGATTTAAGTTTTTCTGCTATTAATTACCAAACCAACCTTTAGTCCTTCCCAAACTAAACACTCTCACACTCTTTGTATCTCTTCTGGCCTATTACAAATAAGAACTATATCATCAGCATAATCTACGTCCAGAAGTTTCCCATTTTCTCCCCAGTCTATACCAGCATCAGTTTCTGCTTTTACCTTTTTCATGATGTAATAAATAACTAATAAAAATATCAGAGGTGACAGAATGCCACCCTGTAGCACCCCAGACTTTACTTCAAATGGATCAGTCAAACCGCGGTCAACCATCACTTTACAAGTTGTGCTCACCTGCATATTCAAAATGACCATAACAAACTCTTCTGGTATTCCATAATGCCGCATGACCTTACCCATGGTATTTCTCGCAAAGCTATCGAATGCCCTTTCAAAATCAACAAAGCAGAAGCTTAAAAGGACTTTTATTTCATTTGCTTGCTGCATCAAATGTCTAACGATAAAAATCTGGTCATTGCACCCACGCCCCTTCCTAAACCCAGCCTGTTTATCTCTTAGAATGCCATCAACCACCGGCTCCAACCTATTCAATAATATTCTACTGAAAATTTTAAAAGCTATAGGTGAAAAAGTGATTCCTCTCCAGTTACCACACAGACTCAGATCTATTTTTTTCGGAACTTTAACTAAAAGGTCCATTCTTCCACCCTGATGGTACTATCCCCATCATCCATATCTCATTGAATAACTTTCTCAGAACATATACCAATCCATCCTCTTCCACTTAAAATATTTCATGAAATATACCATCCTCTCCCGGAGTCTTATAATTCTTCAATTGTTTTAATGCCTTTACCACTTCTTCAAGCCTAATCTCTCTCATATTTATATTCAAATCTTCACGAGCAGGAGGTATATCTTCCTCTGGTGGGACTGGTCTTTTTCAGAACTGTCTCAAAGTGTTCTCTCCATCTATTCCTTACATCAATGCTGTTAGTTAACAAGTTACCTTGTCTATCTCGTACTGGCATTTCGTTGCGCTTACCACCTCTACCATTCAGTTCACTAATTGATTTATATGCTGACCTCTGACTATGCCCATCATTTTTATTGATAAGAGTTTCAGTTTCCACAACCTTTTCATCAACAGATCTTCTTTTATCTCTCCTAGATAGCCTTTTTACTTCTGAATCCAAGCTCTTATACACAGCTCTTGCTAATTCAATGTTGTCTCGAGCACCACTATGATGCATCTCACTCCTGACCTTAACTTCAGCTCTCTTACTAATCACATCCTATGTTTCTTCAGATATCCATTTCTTTCTCCTCAATCTATGTCTCCTTCTAATTGTACCGCCAACTGCACCATGCAAAACTTCACTCAGTTCTCCAGACATCTCATCCACATTTCGTTCCTCCTCCTCCAGCATCTCCAGCGCCAAAAATCTATTTCTACATTTTATTTTGAATTCCTCCCATTCATTTCCAGCTCTTCTGAGCAAGTCAATATCATATCTACGGGCAACAAGATTATCCTCTCTTTGATTTTTAAGTTTAAATCTTATTTTTAAGATGCTAAGTTGATGATCACTACCAATATCTGCTCCTCGTCTAACAAGGACATCTAGCAAAGAGCTCATATGACTCCTACTAACAGTATTGTGGTCAATCTGATTTTTATATCTTCTAACCGGCGACACCGACGTTGTCTTGTGTATATCAAGATGTTAAAATAGAGTGCATCCAATGATTAATTCATTTTCCAGACAAAAGCTCCCGAACCTCACTCCATTTTCACTCATCCTGCTTCCAGCACCCATCTTCCCTATACATGCCTCAAAACCTTCATTGGAGCTGCCCATTATTGCATTAAAATATCCAACACAAACCAAAATATAATTCCTAACAGCTCTACTTATTCCTTCCTCGTGCCAGAACAAGATTTGCCAGAAATTCTCATGCGTTGAACAGTGTGTCTATATAATTGTATGTATCATATATTACTTGTGTGTAAAATATAGATCAAGGTATATTGCAAATATTTTCGCTGAACGCAAACTAAAATAAATCGTACTTTAATTTTTGTGTTAACCTTTTGTCTTCACCTTACCCACAATAAATCTTGGCCGACAACTTGCGCTGCCATATAATAATGACTAACCTTCTGTCCTATGAAGAACTTGTTTTTGAGACAGCTCGTCTCCCTAATGAACAAGACAAATATTTCGAGCAATGGTTCGAGAAATGCGATACAGATGAGCCTTCGATAACTGGAGGCAAGAGTGGAGAGGGGCTGAAAGTTGAAGATGGCTCAAATCTTCGGCATATTCCCAGACAGAGAATGGTTAACAAACACCGCCCTGATTTTCTGCTACCGCTATTGTCGTTATTGTATCAATGAGATAGTTTTCCAATAAACAAAAACACATGATCTCTGACCTTGCTAGAGATCTTGGTTTGTCAAAGTCAAATGCTAAGCTTTTGAATTCAAGGCTCAAAGAGTGTGATTTGTGGATGAAAATGTGAAAGTGAAATGCCAAAGAAAACATCATAAACAGTTCGCAAGATTTTTCATCAAACAGACCAGATACATCATTGCAGTAGCATATACTGCAATGATGTATCTAGTCTGTTTGATGAAATTGGAATTAAATGTAATCCAGATGAGTGGAGGCTGTCTTTGAGCAGCTACTTAAGAAGCATAAAAACAACTGTACTTTTCCATAATTAGAATAAGCATCCATCCCTTTCTTTGGCTCATTCAATGTATCTCAAGGAGAAGTAAAACAGAGCCAGGTTCCTGCTAAAAGCGTTGTATTATAGAGAGTAAAGCCGCGAGGGGATTGGAGACTTCAGAATGATAGCATTTTTGATGGATCTCCAGAGAAATTTTGCCAAGTGACTTTGTCATCTTTGTCTTTGGTACAGTAGGGATATCACACTACATTACTGCAAGAAGCGCTGGCCACAAAAGACTGAGGATTCTGTTGGGAGGCATAATGTCAATCATGAGCAATTGATATACCCTCTAAAGGTGTTGTTCCTTCCATTGCATTTAAAACTAAGTCTCATGAAACAGTTTGTTAGCGCTTTTAACAAAGAGATTGCAGCCTTCAAGTAAATTCAAAATTTCGTTCTCAAACTTTCTGAGGCAAAGGTAAAAGCTTATGTCTTTGTTGGACCACTAATCAAGAAAATCAAAGTGTTCAGAATTTCCGGAAAAACCTACTTAATAGGAAAAGGGAGCTTGGAAGAGTTCTGTTGTCAGGACTTTTTGGCCAACCACAAGGTTGACAATTATGTGCAACTGGTTGAGAACTAAGGGAAAAGATATGCCTGAATGCACTGCAAGATGGCCCTAAAGGTGCACATCTTTCATGCCCATCTAGACAAGCTTAAGGAGAATATAGGAACATAATCAGAGGAACATGGATAGCGTTTCCATCAAGATATACTTAAATTTGAACATGAATATAAAGGAATATACAATGAAAACATGAGATACTACATTTGGGAGTTGTATAGGAAAATGATTTACATTACAAACAGAAATCGAGGAAAAGTGTTCACTTCTAACACTTTTTTTACTTGTTTTATATATTTCTTGTGGAAATTTAAAAAAAAAATTGTATAAATTTAACTCTGTGCTTTGTTTTTTCTCCCTACAATGGATAAAAAACGAAAATTTGCCTATTTTTCTTAATTTTTTATTATACAAGCCAAAGAAGCAAAGTTCAAAACAAATAATGGCTATTTTCTATTGTTTTTCAATAAAGGAGTTGAAAAATAATACTTACCTGCCAGAAACAAAAATTGTGTTAAAATTGTATAATCTACGTCGTCTTTTCATCCTATTTACTCTCTGGGTAACGTACCTTTTGAAACTTGTCGTTGTAATGATTAGTCCATGCATCTTATATTCCATATATTACCTGTATCTTTATCTACTAAATATACATTAACAAGAGTTTCTTGTAAATAGTACAGTCCTTAATTTACCCCGGTTTGTTTTTATTTTCTATTTTGCTTCGTACTAGTTGATCTTTCCTATATCTTCTGCTGTCATTCTAGTCTGCATCGTCCCGTTCCTGTAAGGGCTGATAATCAGCTGGCTAATATCATCGGCAAATTGGATATTAAGGCAATCCTCATTTCTAAATTGCAGTATATCTGTGGTGTAGATTGAATAGAGAGATGAGCTTAGACTCCCAGCTTGGGGCATCATGGCAGGAGCTCAAATTTTCCCCTTCGTACTTGCCAATTTCTATAAAGGTATATCTCTCCATTACATAGTCACATAAAATTCTTTCTATCTCGTTGTTTATTCTTAGTCTCAGTATCATATATTGCATACCCTTCTGCTATACTTTGTCAAAAGCCATAGGCACGTCAAGACAGATGATGTACACACTCATCCTAACCATTTTAACTTTCTCAATCTATTCTAGAATGACAGTAAGTGCTATTTTGGTGCTTTTGGTTTTTCTTCTAATTTATATTAAACATATTTTATTCAGTTCTTTGAAAAAAAAATCTTTATTTGTGCCTTCCGAGTCTTTGTGGCGTTCTTATATATGGAGCAGGGTGTGGCAGTGTTTAGAATTTTAGTGGAACCAGTGGAGAATTCTGCCTGAGCTAGTACATTGTGCGTTGATCTCAGGTTTCATCACCTTGTTGAGCAGAGCGTCAAAATTTTTCGGCGAAGGGTATCGAAGTTTCTACGGAGGATGTTAAGATTATCAACAGGGTTATCTCTTGTTATTTGCTGGCCGTGTTCTTGGTCGTAGTGAAGTTTAATGACACCTTCTTGCAGGTGAATAGTCCGTCTTTGGCTGAGGGTTATTGTGTTATGCTACTCCATCTTGGGTATGAGGCTTACAGTCCTCATGGAACATACAAATTTGTAAATTTGTATACCACAATGGCTGACTTGCACACAGATTGCTCGGCTATGATGTTCTTCATTATTAAGTTGCTAGTTTTTAGATTCTTATATTATATTTTAAGTGAAATTCTTTTGCCCGTTCTTTGAGTTACATTGTTTTCCATGATTTCGCTGGGTACTTTTTCGTCGGTTCTGATCGTCTATTATCCGGCTTTTGTAAAAAATAAGTTGTGGTTTCTAACTTTTCTTTCCTCCTCCATCTTAAAATGAGAGTTAAGTATCTATTTGTATGTTGTCGGAAATATTAGATTTAATAGTCGTTGTTAATTAAAATTTGTTTTGTTCTTGTTATTTCGTGGTGGAAGGACTCCCATGGTGAACAATTTCTTATGACCTGATGTATGTAAAAGTTGATAATCGATTTCTTGTAATTTTGGGTGTATTCACCTTTAATGTTCATGCAACTGCCAAGATTGGTCTTTTTCGGTAGAGGCTGGTGATTTATTTTCTATCATTGTTCATTTGGAAATCCACGTCAAGGAAAACTATGCGTTCGTTCACACTTTTATGGTAGGAGAATTTAAGAACTGAGCTAAATTTCATGGTTTCGTTAAGTTGTATTAGTAGTTGCTCGTGGTTGATTGTTATGAAAATATAGCCAATTTATCTCGTATATATCTTACTCGAGTTCCTTAATTTTGCGAGAACAATTTTCTTACTTTATTCGTACCAACGGTCCGTTTAAACGGATAGTAAGAAAATCTATTATGACTGATTAAATAATTGTAGTTTTAAAAATTTGATTGTGTAAATATGTTGCCAAAATTCCAGGCGATAAATGTAGAGAAAAATAGTTACAGTTGGTACCAATGTTCCACAAACAACATAATAAACAACATGGCGGAAAGTGACAAACGCGGGACTAAACAGTAAGCATATATTTACGTTTTTTTATTATATATGAATTTGAAATTGTGTGTCAATGTTATAAACAACATAACCCTATTAGTTTAGCTTCATATATTTCACAAAATATTACTATGGTATGGGCCTTTTCCTGTATTATTATTGTGTTGAAATTTTGTGTCAGTTATAACGGACGCTCGGCACAATATACACGAATTATCGCTAAAGAACTACAGTTAGAGAATGCCGTTTTCAATGATAAGCTTAGAGCTAACTAACTCAGTGACATTTAGAATTATAAATATATAATAGTTCAGGAATTATGTAGTAAAATTTATTTATGAATAATATATATATATATATATATATATATATATATATATATATATATATATATATATATATATATATATATATATATATATATAAAGGCTGGCCAGAAAGGCCTGATCCACTTAGGAAGCGGAAATATAACAAAACCATATTATGGAGCAACACTAACGTAAGCTGGTAGTGAAATGAGTAAGGCTAACCTAACCTAATGTTGCCGTTGCTCACCAAATTTTGTTTTTTTCTTTCCGCTTCCTAAGTGAGTCAGGACTTTCTGGCCAGCCTTATAAATAGTATTTCATAGCGTAATTATATATTATTTTTTACACAACTCTCTTAAAACGGCAGCAGCATTGGCGTACTTAGAAGAGATAAACGAAGGTGTCGATATTTTTATGTGTCTCCCTATTGATGAACTATTTGATGGAGACAGTGACCATACAGATGAAGAAGTAGCAGGTTCATCTATTCGACTGGAGCGAAGATTTCTGGAAGCTCCTGCAGAGATCAATCACCCAGGTTGAATTGGTAGTGTTGAAGAGTCAGAAAATGAATTCGATAGTAAAGAAACCCCCCCAAAAAAAACAAATGCAAAGAAAATGGTCAAAGACGTTGCAGCAAGTGAGTATAAATACAGATTGTACTGCAGCAGAACATATATCTGAAGAAGCTAGTACTTGCTCTAATTCTATTGATTTTTCTAACCTCTTGATTGTTGAACAAACCAATTTATATGCTCCTTAAGATAATAAAATTCTTGATTTGAGCAATTTTGAATTATTGGTATTTTTTGGTGGACTATTGTTGTGATCCCACAGCCCTCTTCCAAATAAAAGAAAGTATTGGTCATCAGAAGACAATGTACCGAAGATATTATCAAATAGCTTTAGGAGAGACAGGTTTGAAAATATTCTAAGGAATATACATTTATTGGACAACACAATCAATACAAAAAATGATCGCACATTCGAACTTCGACCATTATTTCAGCGGATGCAAACTAAATTTTTAGATTATGGTAGATTGGAGGAGGATATGTCCATAGATGAAAGTATGATACCCTACTATGTTAAATATTATTCAAAGCAATTTATTAGAGGTAAACCCATCAGATTTGGCTTCAAAATATGGGCACTTTGTTCTAAGCAAGGGTACAAGCATTCTTTCGAATTATATACAGAAAAAAGTGTGACATCAACACAACCAGGTTCAAATAAATTAAGGAAATATTGTGATGTATCTGATTGCAAAGACCGGCATACCTCATAAAAGATGTTATAAAGTATTTTTTTATCATTATTTTACTAGTGTTGGTCTCATTGGATGGGCTAACAAAGATTGGGATATGTGCATCAGGTATTTGCAAAGAAAACAGAACAGGAGGATGTCCTTTGAAATCCAAAGCAGAAATAAAAGTATCACCAAGAGGAACCACTGACTTCCGCTCATCTGATAATTTGGTCGTTGTTAAGTGGAAAGATAATAACGATGTAATATTGGTGTCTAATTTTGAAACCTACACAATGAGTTCAACCCAGCCTTGGGATAAAGTTCAAAAGAAATATATAAATGTTCCGCAAGCAAAGAGCATACACAATTATAACAAATATATGGGGTATGTAGACCAGTTTGATCAAAACGTTGGCACCTATCGTATTAGAATGAGACAAAATAATTGGTGGTGGCCTATTTTTGTCATATCTGTTATCAGTTGCAATTAGCAATGCCTGTATTTTGATGAACAAAGTTGGCACTAAAATTACTTTATATCAGTTTATTGAAAATGTGTCACTCACTCTTTTGAAAACTCATAGAGTGCAAAGTGTTCGAGGCAAAAGAGTTTCGAATAATGTGAAATATTTCTGTCGATATGATAACATCAGGCATTGGATCGTGTACATTACAAAAGAAAGACCTTGTAAGGAATGCTCAGGAAAAAGTAATTTTTAGTGCGAGAAATGCAACATTGGTTTACATTTCAAATGTTTTAAAAAATATCATGTTCAATAAACTAATAAAATATGATATGCTTAGCTGATTTATGTATATATACTTGTAAATATAAAACATTCATATAATTTATAAAGGAAAACTATTTTTTGTTATTTGCATGTGTATTACTTATAAAAGGAATTTCTGATGCAATTTGCAAGTGGAAATAATACATGTTATATTGAGGATGGGATCTGCCGAGCGTCCGTTATAACTGATAGGTTGTAATTCCGTAACCCCTTGAGATATTAAAAAAATACTTATACGCAATATTACATATTGTACTCTGATTAGTATTTTAGAATTTCAAACCATTTGAGAAATAATCCAACTTCAGGTATGAATGGGTTAAGCTGTCCTATGTAGAAATTTGGACTGAATATAAATGAAAGCATAGGACTGGATATTCTATTTATATACGCGCATATCCAGAACATCGCAATGCCGAAAAAAAAACAGAGGTAGAAACAGTTGAAGAAACAAATGAGGAAGGCACATAAGACGTCAGCGTTAGTGAAGAATCATATATCAGCACCTCTTCTGCAAAAGAAAAGTAGAAATCGCAAAAGAAGCATAAAAGGAAGAAGAAAGGGAAGGTAAACACAGACTTAGAAATGGAATCTGGAGCGGACGTCAACGACGAAAAGAAAGAGAAACACCCAAAACAAGAAGGGTGCGTTTACGAAGCGAGAGATATTAAGCTCACGCTCTTAGTTAACCCCAACTGACCCCTTGCCACATAAATTTAACTAGGAAGATGCAGTGGCGGGTCCAGTATTTTGGGTTTGTTGAATACTGACATTTAGGGCATTTATGGTTGACGCGTATAAATATACACTAAATAAAAATTGCGCCATATCTTTTTAGTATTAATTGCGCGCTTATTTCAACTCATCCCAACCATTTTTTTATTCTTAAATCAGCTATTTATTATCTAACGAAGTCTTCTCGGTTTTCAAATAGTTAATGTCTCAACATTCTTTACTGTTTTATGTTCCTCATGGAGCTAATGTCTTACCATATTTTCTTTAATTTTTTAAAGTCTTCATAGAGCTAATGTTCCTCCATTATTTCTTTAATGTTTTAAGGTTTTCAATAACTAATGTACTTTCCATTTTCTTTTATGTTTTAATGTCTTAAAATAATTTCTTTTTCTTTGTCTTTTTAAGATCGTCATGGAGTTAATGTCTTAGCATTTTTACTTGTTTTTCATAACGAAAAATGCAGCTAAAATATAACTATTTTTTATTTAATATGTCTAAGTTCTTATTGTAACTGATTTCTATAAAAATCTTTAATGCTTGATATTATTCTTCTATTTTTTATATTCATTATTTTTTAGTGTCATATAGCTTGTTATCATTTAACTTTGATGTAGCCTCAATGAATGAGTACTGTTTTGAGGCCCTGTTCATTTAACCTTGAGGTAATTACAATGCATTTATATAGTTTTTATGTAGCCCCCAATCATTTTTGTGTTGATGTGGGCCCCTGTTCATTTGGTATTGATGTGAGGCCCTGACTATTTAACCTTGAGATAATCACAATGTATTTATAAGTGTTTATGTTGGGCCCCCATTCATTTGTATTGATGTGGGCCCATATGTATTCAGTCTGTTGTGAGGCCCTGTGTGTTTAGTCTTGTAATCACAATGTATTTTTATAATGTTTATGTGTGCCCCTTAATCATTTTAGTGATGATGTGGGCCTTATGTATTTAGTACTAATGTGAGGCCTTGATCATTCAGCCTTGTGGTAATTACAATGCATTTACATATATAGTTTTATGTTGCCCTAATCATTTTGTGTTGATGTGGGCCCCCTATGTACTCAATATTGAAGTGAAGCCCTGACCATTAAGCCTTGAGATAATCACAATTTCATTTATACTTTACCGTTGACTTGGCATAAAACTGCCTAGGGTCGAAGAGGCTCTTAGCCTTGGTTGGCAGCTCTTCTAGGAGATGGACACTCCAAAATCAAACCAACTGGGTTGTGGAGACCCAATAGCCATATTTGGCAACTCTTCTGGACAAGGTACTCCAAAATCAAACCATTTGAGTAGAAGACACTGCTTAGCATTGGTTGGCAGGTCTTCTAGTAGATGGTTCTCCGAATAAATAACCAATGTTCTCATTCCATTTAGACTGTGCCAGAACCTTGTACCAGGGTATCCACATTCTGGATTGAGTTCCTTTGCTTAGGGGTGCACTCAAGCATACTCTCCTATCACTTTTCTCTACCTCTTGTACTAGCAGCAATTGCAACCCCAGCCCCATCTTCAGCAAGTGACTCAAGGGGCCGTTGTCATGCAGCAGGGAGGAGTGACCCACGTCTCGATCACCGTAGCCCCTTCCATCCTTGTCGGTGGGGCATCCATTACGAGCCCGGCGCCACGCAGGTCATCCCCATCGTCCCGGCATCGACCACTGTGGCGGCACCACAACCACCGCCCCAGCATAAGGTGGTTGGAACGCAGCCGACTCCCATCGAGTCCATCACTACCCTCACTTAAAACAAACAAATAGCGCCCAGGCCCCCCCTCCCCTACCACTCCGATTCAGTCCTCGTCCAACCTGCCTAAGGGCGTTAGGATGCCCCTCCCTAAGGGGGCGGAAACCACGACGGCCTCCGCGTCGACACCAACGAATGCGACGGTGGCGCCGGCCACATCAGCGATTCTTGCGGCGCCCACGGCCGCATCCCCCTTGGACTCGACCCACGTACCTCCCTTCGCCCTCCAACCTCGCTCGTGTCCTCGACCACGATGGCGCCTTCCACTACTTTTCCCCTCACCGTTCCCGGGGATGTCAGTGCCCCTGTAGTAACGGTGCCCTCCAAGTCCGCACCCGCCCTCGTCGTCCCTGCCTAACTGCACCAGTGGAGGCCTCTGAGGGTGTCGCCTTTGATCACTCACGTGTCAAGTGCGAGGCTCCGATTGAGTCTCCCTCCGTAAAGGCTGCTGCTCTTACCACCATGGCCCCCACAACACCCCTCTGCCCCGCATCACCACGCTCCTGCACCGACGGCGGCAGCGGTAAATCTGCCCCCTCGAGAAAGTGCACCTCTTGACTCCTCGAACCATGGGCCGATGACCCTAGCGCCTCCCACTATGTCCAGCGGCGACCTCAAGGAAGAAAAACTACCCATTGGCAACTGCCACCCCAGCGAGAAAACGACGACTTCACCGTCGTCGGGCCAAGGCAACATGGGACCCCCGAAGGCAATGGTAAAGCCGCAGGTTCTCATGCAAAGGCTTTGTCATCGACGAAGCCTTCGAACCTTTCCCGGTCAACCGTTCCTCCATTCTCAACGACCTTATCAACAGTTGATCGTCTAACTTGAACAATACGGCCACGGTGTTACCCAAAGGCACTCGCCTCCCCTCCGATAAAGAGAGCCTATCTGAGGAAGAAGCGAGAAAAGAACAGAAAAAAGACGTTGCCCGATGCAAAGTTTGTGGCAAGACGGACCTCCGCTCAAAGTGCAATAAATCGAAGAGATTCTGCAGCCATTCTTGCGCCAGAAGGTTTAACGTTGACTGCTCGAAGAGAATTAACCTCTATAAGTCTTTGGAGGAGTCGCCCTCGAAGAAGCAGAAAGAGAGGATCGAGCCCGAGAGCAAATTTGAGAAAAAGGATGTTGTGCAAAAAGACATGGAGGTCGACGCTTAGTCCAAGAACTTCGATGGTATGGTTAGCGACGACGACGTGCCCAAAACGCCCAATTTGATATTCTCAAATGGACAGTGCGTGATGTAGTGGAGTTCATCAATAACGTTCATGGGTGCAATATTATGCCGAGGATTTCGAACTTCAAGAGATTGATGGCCAGGCGTTAATGTTACTGAAAGCAGACCACCTGATGTCCGCGATGTCCATGAAACTTGGCCCTGCCCTCAAAATCTGCGACAGAATAGAGGCGATGAGGTTAGACCGGAAAGAAAATTGATAGACCCATTAGGGGGCTTTCATGGGATTACCTGTAGTCGACCCTGTACCTCGCCCCTATCTACCACTTGGTTCTCCTGACCTGCAACCACGAGCACTCAACCATTGTTTGCGCACAGTTCTAAAAGAAAATTCTCCCTCGAAATTAATATTTAGGCTCTTTTAAAAAAAACTTATATACTCGTAGCATTTTATCCTTTCTAAGCTGTTCACCTGTTATTTTAATCTAGACTCTTAAGTTATATAGAAAATCATCAAAAGGTTGGGATGGTTTACCTATTGTTTCGAGCTAACTTCTAGCAATGCATACCAATAGTACAATACTTGTTTATATCCCAGAAACCCCGTTTTGTCTCTTTTCCATTCTTTGAAACTGTCTTCACATCGCACTTAATATAAAATTTATTATCTTCTCTCTTGATGGGTGGGTAGTGGGGGATCTGATGCACAGGCTATTAAAGGGGGAAGACGGGTCGAGTGAAGGTAATGGCGGCCTTTGTTGAATTAAAATTAGGTTATTTTTTTTTGTATATGAGGTATATTTATTGATATTAAAACTCTCTCTCTCTCTCTCTCTCTCTCTCTCGAGAGAGAGAGAGAGAGAGAGAGAGAGAGAGAAAAAAAATACAGGGAGAGATAATAAGGAATAACAAGAAAAGAAAGTAACCCAGAAGACCTTACGGTCCATTCAATGAGGGTACCTTTGGACTAGAAGTCGAGCGGGCTCAAATGCTTTACGTCCTTAAACGGCTACTTTTCAAGACCCTATCTAGTCTTGACTTAAACTGGTCAACAGATTAACTGTTGACAACTTCCACTGGAAGTGCGTTCCAACTACCGCAGATACTGTAAGTGTAAAGTTTCCCACACAGATCGCGGTTGTAACGCTTCAGTTCAAGTTTAAAGCCGTGATTTCTTGTTCTGCACCAACAAGTGTTAAAATATCCCTGTAGTCAACATTGTAGAACCCTCGAAGTATTTTGAAAACTTCGATGAGATGGCCAAGCAGTCTATGGGTTTACAACGAGAACAGATCTAATTCCCTTAATCTATCTTCATCACTTTTATGTCTGGTAGAGGAAATCAGTTTGGTTGCCCTGGCTTGCACGTGTTCCAATCTCGCGATGTCCTTTCGAAATGAAGGACTGCAAAATTGTACGGCATACTCCAGGTGCGGTCGGACAAGTGAGTTGTACAAACACAGTACAATCTCCTTGTTCCGATATCCAAACTGGCGCTTTATGTAGCCTAGCATCCTTCGGGTCTTTTTCTCCGCCTCACTGCACTGTTTCGAAAACTTGAGGTCACTAGTGATTGTTACACCCAAGTCATTCTCAGTGTCGGTGGATTGAATAGCAGTGCCCTTAAGGATGTACTGAGATTGGGGGTTTAGGTGGCCGATATGCATCACTTTGCATTTGTTCACGTTAAAAGGCATTTGCCACGTGCCTGACCACTCTTCAATCTTCCCAAGATCTTCCTGCAGGCGGGCAGTATTTCCATCCTTTGCAACGTTCATATCAAGCTTGGTATCGTCGGCAAATTTAGAAATATTTGCAATCATGTCACCATCCATGTCGTTGACGTAGATAATGAATAGTAGTGGTCCCAGGACAAAACTTTGAGGCACCCCGCTAGTAACGGGCACCACCTCAGAAGCCTGTCCATTCACCACCACCCGTTGCCGTCTGCCACTTAGCCAGTTCTCGATCTAGCCGGCTACTTTTCCGTCTATGCCCAGGACTCGAACTTTCCAGAGAAGGCGGCGGTGTGGTACCTTATCAAAGGCTCTCTGAAAGTCTAAGTACACCACATCCACTGCCTTGTCCCGATCGTGCTCACTGAAGACGAAGTGGAAGAATTCCACAAGTTCGTCAGGCATGACCATTGCCTTCGGAAGCCGTGCTGGAAACTCTTCAGTAGCAGGTGTGACTCTAAATGCGACGTCATTTTGTCCACCATGCTGCTTTATATGAGTTTACCGACTATCAAAGTCAGATTGATAGGTAAGTAGTTCGACGGTTGGCTACAGTCTCCTTTCTTGAAGATAGAAGTCACCTCCGCTTCACGCCAGTCTCTAGGAACACATTCGGTCCGAATTGACATATTGAAGATTGCGCTCAGGTGTCGTGACACTTGATCGCGCACTTGTTTTAACACTTATTCGTCATTAGGTCAGGGATCTTCTTCTATTTCTCCTTTAGTGAAGTCCATATCCTCCAGCTTTTCCCTCGAGTAGAAATTCGTTGGCTGGGGGGTGGGACCACACTCTTCAGTAAACATTGAAGAGAATTAGACGTCTAGGAGGTTAGCATTTTCTGCATCTGAGTACTTTAATGTCCCCTTCTCATTCCCTAAAGGGCCAATCGTTCGACGGATTGGTTTACGGCTGTTTACATATCCAAAGAACTCCTTGGGATTCTCTTTACAAAGTTTCGCCACTCGAAGTTCTTCAGACCGCTTAGCCACCCTTATGCTGGACTTTACTCTCCTGGATAGCCTCTGGTATTCGTCAAAGTTACTTGAGATCTTCGATTGACAGTGCAGATTTCTCTTCCACCCTAAGCAGTTGGACGATTTCTTGATTAAACCACTTTGGTTGAACAGAAGACCGACAGGGGCATTTCAAAGGGATGAAACGCGATTGAAGACTCATGAATGAGGTTTTGAAACTGTTCCACGAATCTTCAACAGCCTCGCACACTTCTAGCCTCGCATTACTCAGTCCAGCACGTAGACCTGCAAAGTCTGCTCTTCTCAAATCAAGTTTTCTCGATTTACTTGTTTCAGGCTCTGGCTTGGGGACTTGGACTAAAAATCTAACTAGTTGGTGGTCACTGCCACTGAGCTCTTCACCAACAGAGAGGTCCTCAATGATGTCATCCTCAGAGGTGAAAACCAAGTGAAGGATATTTTCTCCTCTCGTTGGTTCTCTCACCCATTGAGGCAGGAACTCGTTGTTCACGAACTCCAGGAGTAGTGCCTTTTTGCCACAGGGTTCTCTGGTTTCCCAGTCAACTTGTGTATTGAAATACCCCATGACGATACACACTCTGTCTTTTTAAAGTTCGACCAACAACTGGTACAGACTCCTGTCCTGGTCTTCAAAGTTGCTCAGGGGGTCTGTAAAGCACTAGGGTCCTGTATCTGGCATGACCTATCTCTAGGTCAACACCTAGTAGCTCATTGTCGGATACGATGTTGCAATCCGTCGAGTTGAGAATATCCTTGATATACAACATCACACCACCACACTCTCTGTCTGGCCGATCTTTCAGGAAGAGCTGGTAACCAGGAATCGTGAATTCACCATCAAAATCTTGGCTTGAGTTTTTTTATGCACGACTCCGTTATGGCTACCCTCTTAGGTTCTTCTGTTGCTACGAGGCCACGAAGTTACAGAAACTTGTTTATGATAGATTTCGAATTAAACAGAAGAACCTTGAGGGAGTTTTCGACTGTAGGACTCCCTACGCTCTTCTGTTTCCTGCCTTGTTTCTCTGTAATGGGGCACTCCCCTCTTTGTGATTTCAGAAAAGTTCGTTTCTGGAGTAACACGAGTGTACTGGAGTACGTCCTCCTTTACTTGGGGCCTGACACTTCTTTGGGTCCACTCCACAACAATCTGGATCATTTTTGAGAGTACAGCTTTCCCTTTCAAGGAAATATGCACTCCGTCCCTTTTGTATAAGTCGTTTCTCCCGTAAAAGGTGCGGTAGGGGTCTACTAAAAAGACTCCTTCCGCCGTACAAAGATCTCCCAGGCGTTGGTTTATGGAGATGTTCCTCGCGTGAGCATTGCGGCATGGACCTAGTCTTGGGAGTATCCCAACCACGACACGTCTGCGGATTTTCAGCTACAGTCGTCAACTGCTCCCATAACCGTGGTCAGAATCTTTCTGCTGGCGCCGACTTTACCTCTTCGTAGGTAAAGATCGTTGCCGCTTGCCATCAGGGAAACTACTGAGCTCTCACAGATCTGAGCTTTCTCAGCCTCTACCCTTATTTCTCCGTTCCCCCATCCTGGATGACATCTCACCTTCATACTGGTGCGAAAGCAGGCCACTATCAAGGGTAGTAGATCCCGCGCTTGGGAGTCACTGATCACGATGACCCTCGTGCATTTGGGTTCAGAGGACAGAGGCCTGCCTTTTAGTTTTATCTACTGTTTCTGCTGTCTTTCTATTCTTACTCTTCCATTTATTCATTTTGATCCCCTGAGTAACCCCAGCAGCAGCTGGCTCTGGGACGTTGCATGGGTGGCCTGTCTCCATCGACGCGGTGCTTGAGGGCTCAACAATGGAGCCTTTCGCATCGTTGAGAGTTTCCTGTTGCTCTATCTTGGTGGCTGTCATCTTTGCAATGGTGGCTTCGAGACGACGGATTTGATTCGCATGCTCAGATTCAAGGATCTTCACTTTTTTCCAGCCATCGTGATTTTTCCTCAGAAGATTTAAACATTTTTTTAAGCTCCTGCAATTCTGCCCTTACGACGCAGTCCGTGCAGATACTTCCAGGGTGGCATTTTGAGAAACACCCCTCCGGGAAATCTACGCACCACTTGTCTTTTTGGACTTTTATTTGCCTGGCAACCAACCTGGGAACAAAGGGACATCACCTCGGATCGATGCTATCAGAGGCACCCGTCAACTGTCACTGGGAATGGTCAATAATTAAGCGTTAGGGAAGGAGTTAACGGGGCACTACCCTCATCCCATTCATAGTGACTCAACGCCTAGGACACCTCTATTCCTAGTCTCTTGAAACCAGTGATCGTCGATTGGTGTTGTTTATAGAGGTTCCAAAAGCCTCTTTTCTAACGCATGAGGTAGCTGCCAAGTCCTTATATGTAGATAGAGGGAAAAAATGGTAAGAGTGACATGATAGGAGTAATTTTTTATTTTTGTATAATAAGTGGAAGAGATAGGATAAATGTAAAAAAGGAGAAGGATAAAGTAGAAAAGGGAAGGACGCACTTGTCTGGAACCTCGTTTCCGACCAAATCGACAAGGGAAGCCCTACCAGGGGTACCCAGAAGATAGGTACCCCCTCCGACATAGGTCGAAAAGTCAAAGGTACACACAAGCTCTCTTCCCACGACAAGGGGGCACCGTTGACGGGTGCCTCTGTTAGCATCGGTCCGAGGTGACGGCCCTTATTCCCAAGTTGGTTGTCAGGCCAATTAAATGCCTTGGGTCGAGTCTCTTTATGTGGTGGGATATCCATTGAACGCTACTCAGAGATCCTGGCCGTCGTGAAGAGAACTAGTAGGAGTTTAGTACGGTGCGTGCTCCGTCGTTCACCTGGTGAGAAATTGATAGCCCCTTCGGGGACCGAGAGTGCTGCTTAGTTGGGAGCCACGGCACGCCGCCAAGATTTGACGACTCGGTTGGACGAACAGCATCACATAGAGCGTGCCTTCTAAAAGTCTTTGAAACGTCTCCAATCGATAAGCGGGAGCGACTCACGTAGGGAGAACTCACCAACCCCCTTTTTTACTATTGATTGGTCGCCAAGTTTTGAGAGAGAGAAAGTGTTCAAAATGACAGGGAAAAAATGACCAGCCTTACTCAAATACACATGTGCGGTATGCCAGAAGGACAAATGGTGCGTGGACTTCCCGGAGGGATGTTTCTCGAAATGCCACCCAGGAAGTATATTCACCGACTGCATCCTTAAAGGAGAGGTCGAGAGGTAGTGGCATACTGCAATGAACTCAAAATTCTCTTCAGAACCTCTGAAACTAAACTACAGACCCTAGAAAATGAGCACGCGCTTCAGATTCGGCGTCTTGGGGAGATAATCCAAGAGCTAGCTTCTAAACTAGAGGCCCAGTCAGCTCAAGCTCGAGAGGAAACTCCCACGGACTTGTGTGGTTTCGCCGATGATACTCTAACTCAAGGAGCTGAGCCTGCATTGACTGTGCCACTTCGGCCAAGCGATGAAATTAAGAAGAGAAAGAAAAAGAAGAAAAACAACGACATTGATGCAGCTCACTCCAGTGTAGAGGATTCCAGCGTTACTAGTGGGCAAGGGAAAGTGGAAAGAGAAAAAGAGAAAAAAGAAACAGAAGAAAAGACAAATGAAGATCGCAAAAATGGAAGAAGAAGAATAAAAAGAAGAAAAACAAGGGAAGTGCAGAGACGAAAGAGAAAAAAGATAAGTCTCTTGCTAAAGAAAAGAGTGCAGACAAATGTCCGAGGGTCGACCTTATTGGGGACTCTCAAGCACGAGCCCTGCAACCCCTGCTAGCAGCACGCCTTCGCATAAGTGTAAAGGTACGATTAAATTGCCTACCAAGAAGGGGAAACCAGCAGAGTAGAGTAGAGGCGGAGATATCTCAGATTTATGAGAACTCAGTCGTTGTCCTAATGGTAAGTGGCAACGACCTCTACCTCAGAGGAGGAAGGATAGGCCCCACAGTAAAGATTCTGAAAACGGTCAGGTGTGCTGTGGACGACTGTGGGCTGAAAACACGCAGACGTGTAGTGGTCGGGATGCTCCCGATGAGAGGTCCAACCCGGACCGCTTACTCGAGAAACGTCTCCCTTAATCGACGCCTGGAAGATTTATGTACGGCGGAGGGGGTCTTTTTGTGGACCCTTACCGCACCTTTTATGGTAGAAAAGATATCTACTAAAGGGATGGAGTACATCTTTCCTTTAAAGGAAAGGCTGTACTCTGTAACAGGATACAGGATGTCGTGGAACGAACCCTAAGAAGTGTCAGGCCCATAGTGAAGGCGGACGTACGCCACTACGCCCGTGTCACTCCTGGAACGACCTTCTCGGAGGTCGCAAAAGAGGAGAGCCACCAAACCAATAAATAAGCCAGGAAACATAAGATAGTAGGGAATCCTCCATTCAGGCACTCCCTAAAAGTTCTTCTGTTTGATTCAAGGTCGATCAAGAACAAGTTTCTTGATTTTCATGGCCTCGTAGCGACGGAAGAACCTGAAGTGGTAGTCGTGGGTAAAAACCCTCAAACCGAGATTTTGAAGGTGAATTCACGATTCCCGGTTACGAACTCTTTCAAAAAGATATGACAGACAGAGAGGGTGGTGGTGTGATGTTGTATGTCAAGGATAGGATCAAATCGACGAACTGCAACATTGTATCCGACCACGAGCTACTAGGTGTCGACCTACACATAAGTCTTGCCAAATACAGGACCCTGCTCCTTTACAGACCCCCTACCCAACTCGTTGAAAAGGACAGGGATTTGTACCGGCTGCTAGGTGAACTTGTACAAGACAACGTGTGTATCGCTATGGGTGATTTCAACACTCAAGTTGACTGGAAAATCAGAGAAACTTGTGGTGAGAACGCACTACTCCTGGAGTTCGCGAACAACGAATTCCTGACTCAATGGGTGAGAGAGCCGACGAGAGGCAATAATGCCCTCGATTTGGTTTTCACCTATGAGGATGACATCTTTGAGGATCTCTCTGTAGGCGAAGAGCTAAGTGGCAGTGATCACCGACTAGTTAGATCTATAGTCAAGGTCTCCAAGGTAGAGTCTGCGACTAGTGAATCGAGGAAACTTGATTTAAGAAGAGCAGACTTTCAGGTTTTCGTGATGTATTGACTAATGCGAGTCTAGAAGTGTTCGAGGGTGTTGAATATTCTTTGAATAGATTCAAAACTACGTTCATGAGTCTTAAATCACGATTCATCCCTTTGAAAATCCTCCGTCGGTCTTCTGTTTAACCAAAGTGGTTTAATCGAAAAATCGTCCAACTGTTGAGGGAGAAAAGAACTGTGTACAGGCAGTCAAAGATTTCTGGAGACTTTGACGAGTACTGTAGGCTAGCTAGGAGAGTTAAGTCGAGCATCAGGGCGGCAAAGCGTGCTGAGAAGCTCCGAGCGGAGAGTCTTGGCAAGTAGAATCCCAAGGAGTTCTTTGGTTATGTAAATTGCCGTAAACCAATGCATCGCACGATTGGGCCTTTAGTGAATAAGGAAGGGGCGTTAAATCACTCAGATGCAGAAAATGCTATCCTCCTGAACGACTACTTCTCTTCAGTGTTTACTGAAGAATATGTTCTCATCTCCCAGCCCACAGATTCCTACTTGGGTGAAAAGCTGGAGGAAATGGACTTCACCCAAGGAGAAATGGAAAACAAGATCACTGATCTAAAGACGAATAAGTCCCCTGGCCCGGACGGGTTTCTACCTAAAGAGTTGAAAGGAGTGCACGACGAACTGTCATCACATTTGAGCACAATCTTCAACATGTCAATCTGGACCGGATGCGTTCCTAGAGAGTGGCGTGAAGCGGAGGTAACTCCTATCTTCAAAAAGGGAGAATCTAGGCAGCCATCGAACTATCGACCTATTAGCTTAACCTCAATAGTCGTTAAAATCATGGAAAGCAGCATGGTGGACAAAATGACGTCATATTTAGAGTCACACCTGCTACTGAAGAGTTTCCAGCACGGCTTCCGAAGGCAATGGTCATGCCTGACGAACTTGTGGAATTCTTCCACTTCGTCTTCAGTGAGCACGACCAGGATAAGGACTTGGATGTTATCTACTTAGACTTTCAAAAAGCCTTCGATAAGGTACCACACCGCCGCCTCCTCGGGAAGTGCCTGCGTTTGCGTAGACGGAAATGTACTCGTAGCAAGTTCTCGAAGAAACAAATGAAACAGTTCTAGAAATAGTGCATAGAGGCGGAGAAAATGGCGCAAGAGGCTTATGTTCTATGTCAGAGATCAGAAAGAGAGAGAAAGAGAGAGGACAGACACCTGTTCGACCCTTTTTGTCTTCGCTAATGGAAGTTTGGAATCATGAGATGCCGTAGTGGCCTGAAAACCCGCCATTGCAGAAAGCCGCAACAAGCTTGAGAGCCCGAAAATGCTTCATTGGGAGTCGGACAAAGTTTTGCCTCGCCGGCTTAGAAACCTTCCCGTCATCGTGCTAATATGGCGAGACTAGCCTCGCCTACCAATGCGACCTTGAGTATACCCCATACTCGTTGTTACCCTCTCCTCAAATGAAACACGCCCAGTCTCTATTCGTGTTCTAAACTCGAAGGCAAGACCTAAGTTCATCCCGTTAGTAGTCATTGTCAAGAGACTAATATTTGAACTTTGCGCCAAGGCAAGGATTACTCCTTCGGACAGACTCTTTGAGGTAACAGCAACGCGCAACTTCCCAATACAAGTGCTCTCTCTACCCCCCTTCCTCCCTGTGTGAGCCTGCATCGATGGCTTCGTGTCAGCTCAAGGTCATTTGAGCGACCCTTCTGTTAGTATTATTCGTTTGTGTATACGGCGATCGTTCCCGCCAAGTCCACCTCCCTTTTAAGACGCTAAGACTCGTGTACTTCTAATGTGTTATATAGCTTGTTTCAAAATGCCTTTTAACCTTTGTAAAAATAATATTAATTTCCATATAAGTAAAGTTATTTTGTACCCGTGTTTCTACTTTCCCGGAACCTACAAGATAGCCGACTATTTGGCTAACCTAAAATTCGGTTAATTTGCACTCTGTTTGTATTATAAATCTCCCACGCACATTGTCATCATCTATTTCGGCTGAGAAATGCAAGAAGGGTTGAACTTGACCTTATTCTACGACACTCTAGCTGAGAGAGAATATAATAGTGGCATTAAAGAAACGCTCTTAGGTGCTCTTAGGTCTACTCTGAAGTCTGTGTTGGAAAACTGCCAATGTTACTCTTACTTCTAAGTCTGTCTCTACTGGCTCCTGTCTCTTAGACTACCGTCCAATTTCCATTACTCCTATTCTGTCTAAGCTCTTTGAGCGTTTGTTGGCTAAACGTTTAAATGCATTTACTGAGAGTAATAATCTCCTTCCAAGTCAGCAGTTTAGCTTTCGTAAGGGTCTTGGTGCTTGTGATGCTGTCCTAACCATTTCGGACAGGTTTCAAAAGGCTTTAGATTCTGATTTTGAAGCTCGTATGGTTGGACTTGATTTTAGTGCAGCGTTTGATCGAGTTAATCACAAAGCACTAATTTACAAACCTGGACAGCTGGGTATTGATGGCCCTCTTCTCAATATCCTAACTGAGTTTTTGACTTACCGTAGACAACGTGTACTTGTAGATGGGCAACTTGGTGAGTGGAGATGGGTAATTTCTCGTGTTCCTCAAGGTAGTGTTCTGGGCCCACTATTATTCATTCTATATACACATGATATGTGGGCTGGACTGGAAAACTAACTAGTTGCTTATGCTAATGATGATACTTTGATAGCCGTCATACTTCCTCCTGTTCAAAGGCACTTGGTCCCTGGATCACTAAATAGAAACCTAACAAAGATAAATTAATTGGTGCAATTTATTGAGGTATGAAGCTAAATGCAAACAAAACCCAAAGTATGATTTTTAGTAGATCTAGAACTCTGTACCCCAATCATCCTGATCTTATCATAAACAATGTTGTATCGACCACTTGTGTATCTTTTAAAATTTTAGGTGTTCTGTTTGACAGCAAGTTTACCTATGAACAACATGTGCCCTCTATTTCTTCTTCATTTGCCCAAAAGGTTGGTTTACTTAGGAAACCTTATAGAATTTTTGAAGACATTCCTCTTATGATGAAGTGTTTTAACTCGTTCATACTTCCTTGTCTGGAGTATTGTTCTCCTATCTGGTCCTCTGCTGCAGCTTCTCATCTTAAGTTACTAGACAGGAATCTCAGAGCTTGCAAATTTTTAATTCTTGATCTTGAGGTTGACTTGTGTCCCGCCCCGCATCTCTGTGTATTCTCTGTGTACGCTGTATTTGATACATCATATCCCTAACAATCCTTTGTACAGTGAACTTCCTGATCCCTTTCGTCCACCTCGGTTAAGTAGAAATGACAATGATGCAAATAGCCAAGTTATCACAGTTGAGAGATGTAACACATCTTGGTACTCTAGATGCTTCATTCCAGCAACTACCAGGTTATGGAATGAGCTCCCTAGTCCTGTCGTTGAATCTCTTGATCTTCAAAAGTTTAAAACTGGTGCTTATTCCTTCCTGCTGAGGCGTTAAGTTGTGTGTGTTTTTCAACTGTCTCATTCTCTTTTCCTCTAGTTTTTTTCTTATGTGACTATCTTTTCTGCTGGTGACTTAGCGTTTATAGCATTTTGCTCTAACAGCAAGGGTTTGTAGTCCGTCAGATAATAATAATAATAATAATAATAATAATAATAATAAAGGTCAAGCGGAGTAAAAAGCAAGTAGCTACTCCATCTGGGCTTCTGAATAATGCCTCGGTAGTGCAAATTATAGAGGCCTCGTAGGATACGAGTGTATATTCATGGAGGTGGTATATCGATAGTTTCATAAACGAAATTTTATAATTATGTCGACAGTTTCGTCGACCAGAACGTTGGTGAACAGGCTTTCCACACCCAAGTAGGCTGGATTGCCTTGAGAAGGCGAGCTCTGGAGAATATCACTGAATTCGTTAGTGGATTTAATGGAACATTTGCTGGGATGTACGGGTGATGATGTGAGGCTTTGTAACTTGCCATATGATTGGTCGAAGAGGGCGATTTCTGTTTTGAGTTTTTAAATTTCCATAGATACTCGTATATCTGGGGGTGAATTTCTCTTTAATAGGTTGCAGCTGGATTTGATTCGTTATTGTTGTTAACGCATATTAGTCAGTTTGCTCGTTTCTTAAGTTCTTCGGTCGGAACTTTTGTTATTTTTAAAAATTTTGAATTAACCGACAGAATTGTGCTTAGTTCTTGGAGGTAGTCGTTTTTGTTTACTATAATAAAAATATTGAATTTGTCTGTCCTTCTGATAATAATATCTACATTGTCCTTTAATTTCTTAAAAAATTCCTTCAGTTCATTAGTTAGAAGTGAACATTTGTTCTTATAGCGGTGTTTGTTGCTTTATGCACTAAGTTGGGGTGCAAGTTCTTTGATTTTTAGAATTTTTTGCTGTTGGAGTTTTTCGAGATTTGGATGGAGAAGTTCTAGTCTCATTTTCTTGTTCGTTTTATCATATTTTGTTTGTAGGTGGCAGTTACGAGCAAGATTGTAAGGTTTTTGAGTCCTTCTTCATGAGACAGATTCAAATATCTGTTATTTATATTCAACGATATATCTAAAAAATACGAACAAAGAATAAAGGGTATCCTAAGAGAATAAATGATGGCAAAAATAAAAATAGGGCCCCACGCACGGTTATCCTTGAAATAAGGATCATAAATACTTTCCCTAAAAAAAATACTTTCCCTAAAAAGCACTAGAACAAGCCCCACCTATATCCCAATAGCAATTGAGCACCTTGTTAATTAGGTTAGGGTGAGGGTAAAAAAAAAACAAATTTGTTAATTAAGTATTTTTGATATTAAAAGAATAGACCATAAGTATTCTTACCTTTCCATCACTGTATCAATATGCACACATAAAAGTAAAGGGGGCTTCTGATAATAAATATTTCTCCTTGTTCCACATATACTTACATATGCCTCATTATCAAGGGGACTAGTATTATAGTTCCAACCAATCAAAAATTTTCAGCGATTGGAAAAAAGAATCGCTGTTTCGTTATTGGTTTTAGTAGTTTTTTGGGAAAGGTTTCCTCGTTACCTTTCGACGAAAAACGTAGACTTCTCACAGAAAAAAGAGTCAAGGAAACAAAATTCCTTGAAAATTATGTTGATTTAACAAATGCTGTGACAATCTTTGTATATTCATATCAAATGGCCAGCCATCTGATACTCTTTTCTTTCTCATCGCACACTTTTATTCTTCTGTTTGGCTAATAAAGTGCCTAAAAGAGCATGCGGTTAGAGGATTTCCCTCAAGGAGTAATGGTGAAGTGGTGATTTGCTATTCGTCACAGTGGGAAAAACGTTATACATAACCACAGCCATTATTTCAGATAAGGCCTATAAATTCCGACCCTCAGTCAGTGCGAAGATTTCAGAGAGGAAGGGTGTTAGCCCCGTAAGCTTGCAATCACGCGGTTTACCAATAACAGAATAAGGATAATGAAATTGTTTATAACTAGAGGGAGAAAAATTGATTCATAAGTGTTTAAAAATATCTATTGGATAACGTTCTAGTTTTTGTATGCAATCTTTATAATTTTTAAATTGAATTTATTATATATAATAATATGGATGACTTAGTGATATGTTTGCATGAATAACAAGGTGGTTGGTTATAAAATCCCTATACTATTAGACTGAGAGAGTCCTCAAGACAATGGAAAATATAGAATTATGTTTACTCTCTATCACGTTAGTGTTTCATAACAAATGATAATTTATATTAGTGATATTCGAATTAAGAGTGCATGATTTTCAAAAGTACTTCACTGTACCTGTAATACCTTGCGCAAATACTTCTTTCTTTATGAGTAAACTAACGAAAATCATTGAAGAAAAGAACAAAGGCGTTGCAAAGCTTAGAGTTAGCGGAGATGATACTTTGTTTCCGTTCATAGCAAACGAGACCGTTACTACAGAGGAAAAGGAAAATGCTGCTATTTTAGATGAGGAGAATTCGGAAGAAAACTTATTAGAATACTCAGACGTTAACTTCAACGAGTTAACAGAGCATTTTAACTACCCAGATGCGGTTCCTACGGCTCAGTCAGAAAGAAAAAGCGTTGCTTATTCCATAAGTTTTGATGATCTTTACCGTTTAATACAAAAGAGTAATAGGGCAGAATTAGACATAAATATATCTTCCTTAAGGGGGAGGAAATTTTGGCATTATTTAGAAAGACCCAGTTGCAAAACCAAACCTTTCTGCTGCCGCCTCCCTTCATACTTGCATTACGAAAGGACTTGTTTTTCCGAGCAAGATATCAGAAATCTTGGACTCGAAAAGACAACTCGGCCTAAGGAAGAAGCAAGAGCGGATTGGCCTAATCTACAACGCATTTCGCAAACTTTCAAGTTCTTACATACAGAGCCGAATTTTGGAATAGAAAACAAGAATCTTCATATGTTCTTAGGACTTGATCCTGCACAGCTGGCGATATATTCCGATATTAAAACCAAAGATTCTGCCCTAAACTCTAACCTACCTGGTTGGAACAGACGAACAAGTGCACCGGGAGATTTCCACAACAAGAGAGTAAGATTCTTAGTTTCCAAAATGGACGGCGACTCCAATTTTCGTGTGACTTTGTCTATCAAAAATGAAGCCGATGGACAAACCGTATTTTACAAAGTGAGTCTTTTTATCTAATCCCTTTCTATGTAATACATATTATATTTTTATAGTATATTGTTTCACATTGCGAAGCTTGTTTCGTAGGACACAGAAGCAAACTTATATTCCACACGAAAGGTATTTTTCTTCTTTCTTATCTATTCTACCAAAACAAACTCTAAAGATATGGAACCTGGTAAATGATATTTTATGCAAAAAATAAATAAACTGGTACCATAATTAATTTATATTTCTATGGATTAATACACAGTAAATTATAGTGTTTCAGAAACAGAACCCCGAAGTGCGATAGAAATTTATTAGCTCCTGTACTTTCGGGCGAATTTCAAAAGGGAAAAAATCCCATAGGTTGCTAATCATTCATTATGGGTTTTTTTATAAAAGATACACTCTACATATGTACAATGTATATTTATTTTCATTCGTTCATTTATTTCTAAAGGACATCAAATCAAGCATAGAAATGTGGCATAGGTAAGAACGGCCAATCTGTTTTTTGCCTTGACATTCTAAAACTAATTGTTAAGAATCTCGAATCGATTGTTTCGCTCGTGTTCTTAAGACAATGGTACGCTCAAACATCATTCTGGTGTTGCTCACCTGTTCAGCCACATTTCCCATATTTTGCTCAAGTGTTTGGTCGAATAAGCAAAATTAAATAAATGCCTTCGATGACGAAACTAGAGGGTAGTCCAACAACAGATCTTACAAAATGAGATATTTAGAGCAGGGACATAGGAGAAGGAAAATGACAAGAATAAGGAGAAAGTATGCAATGATAACAAAACAAAAAGGCAAGCCTAGTCATTCCTTAAATTATTTGTTACAATGGTATATTTGTCAAATTTATGGAAACAAGACACTAGACTCTTTCTCGAGGTACGGAAACATCATATGATTACAACAAATATGAAAACGAACTAAGTTAGGAGAGTTGCTGGCGCTATTTATGGATTCCAACGCAGAAATCATATTGACATCGTTTGAATCAATATTCCTCATTGAGCGAGGTAAAAACGCAATCTCTTCTCTATGGGACTATATTTATTTTCTGGTTCTCTGTTAGATCTCAGTAAACACTTCTGGTCTCATACTCGTATGATGGTATCATTTCAAATCATCTGGCATTCAATTAAAAAAATATAATTTAGCTTTTCTCTATCTTCTTTTACTTACGCTGATTAACAATAATTAATGTATAGCTAAAAACAAATAATATATAAATTCACACAGGTAGACAAATAACTATCAATAAAACCACCCCAAAAATGTAACTTCTTCCACTCTGCTTACTTGATACAATAATGAACGCGAAATGGAAACAACGGGCTGGGAGTTTGCAAACCACGTCCAATTAATCCGATTGATTAATCTAAATATGCAAATAGAGTTTGAGTGTAATGTTATAAAAAAGAGGGATGAGCTTACAAGACGGAGTTGAGAAAGGGAGGTTCGCGAATGATTGCAACGATTGAAAATGTTGTGATAGAAATACATGTGTTATGATCTTATTTGTACTTAATGAAGTATAAAAAAATTACTTATATTTCGTGGGTGCGCACTGTCAGGCGAATTAATGTGTGTGCACTAAATATTGGTTTCTTTTTTACATTACTTCATAAAATATATTTGTAATAGTTTACTTGTCGTCCATGCACAGTTGGTTATAGTACTTGGCCTCTAATGGAGTTTATATTATCAAACTTACATCTAAGGCAGTTATTGCTTAGTGGGCATTTCAATATCTAGGTAGCATGCAAACGGAACCTAACGTAAGCTAACCTGAGCGTGATATTTTAGTAAACTATAAAAATATTAAACTATTTAAAACAAAATTGATAAAGGAAACTAAATAATTCAACAGTGCACAAACTCGAAAAATATATTTCCTAAAGTCAGTATGATGATTTTTTTTGTTCTGAATTGAACTGCGCTGAATTGTGGGTGCGAAGAATTGTTTGTGAGGAAAATTATGGCAGGCCAAAATAAGTCTATCTAGCTTGCCAAGTCTGTTTTTTTTTTTGCCCGTCAAAGCAAGGCAATTCTGGAAGGAAGAATGAAAGCCATCTGGCTGGTCAAAGGAAGGCTATTTTGGCTGCTCGGAGGAAAGCTACTCTTGTAAGTCAAAGGAAGTCTATTCAAGCTGGTTGAAAGAATATTAATTAAGAGGGTCAGAAAAGTCTATTTTGCTTTGGCCAAAGGAAGGCTAATACTGACGAGTCGAAGGAAGGAAATTCTGTCGGGTTAAAGATGGCTATCTTGCTGGCCAAAGGCAAGCTATTCTTGCTGGCGATCGAACTAAATTTAAACGCGACCTTATCCCGCTAATCCATATAGACCTTAACTTTAGATGTATGTATGTATTACGTTCCTCAGACCTTACTATCTATGGTGGACGATGTATTTTCTATAGTTTGCTTTCTACTACCAACCTTTGTTCTTTATTCGTTTTCTCTTTTCTTTAATCCTTTTAGTATCCCTTCATTTATGCTCTCTGATTGAATATCCTTTTGTTAGCTTTCTCTCCTTATTTTTTTGTCCTAACAATTATAAAAATAGTTTTTCTCTGCTTCACGTTTATGTTTAACGAGTCTTCTCAATTCTTCCCTTGGTCGAAAGCTCATTTTCATTCAAATTATTGAAATGCATCTTAAAAAGAGATCTTATTTCTTTCCCGAGCACGCTCTCTCCCCTCTTCAACTCCCCCCCCCCTCCACCGCCTTATGTTCATGAGGGGGCTTGGTGCCTGCGAGACGACCATCTGGTTCTCTTCCAAAACTTTGGCACTGATCCCGAGACTATATCGCTGCGAGCAGAGGTGACTGCCTGATTCGTGGATTGCCCTCGCGTCTCTCCTCGATCGCCCAAATTGACTGTCTTCCTCTCAGTTGGCAGGTCACGTATGAGCCTGATAATCCAACACCACCAAAATATTCACATATAATATCAAGACTGATAAAGAGTAAAGGGGTTAATGTTCATCTCCCAATGCAATTGGTTTTAAATTGCCTTGTGCGAATTAAATCACATTCAAAGACATTATACAAATAATTAAATGAGCGCAATTTAAGACTTTAGAAAATGAAAGGAAAACATATTCGCAAAAATGAGTCAAATCTTAGCCCTAGTGTTTCCTCCCTGTTCTCTCTTGCCAAAGTGATTAGTCCATTGTCATCGTAGATGTGGTTATGCTCCGCTTGACACTAATTTAAGTTTCCTATTTATGACGCGATCAATGTCTGATCTCATTAAAGAAGATCATGGCAAAAGACCACTTTGTAAAACGCCGAACATATTGAATTTAAAGAAGGAAATTTCGTGATAGATTTCTCCGGTTCATCATGAGTAAAAAAAAATAGAACCAAAAATTTTAAGTTTTTCGCTCACTTAGTTTATTGGCTCGTATCCGGAGGGGGCGTGACTCCCTCCCCTCCAGCGCCTAATCATGTTTTTCCTTTTTTGTTGCTTCTTTCGTCTTAGTTGTTGTTTTTCTGTTCCGTGTTAATTTTTTATTTTTTTAGTCAATTTTGAAGTAAATCAACGAGGGAATCGGAAAAAAATAAATTTTGACTCCAGAGCCCTACTCAGTGGGGGAAAAATAAGGAGGTGAATAAAATTATTGACAGGAAGACGATGACAAATTTAATAAGCTCAAATTTATGGTAGTATGGGGCGGTTCTTGCCAACAATGATCATCATTAAAACAAAAAATGAACCCCACCGGGGCTGAAGACTTTCTCGCACTTACTTTGGATGCCTGAGAAAGATAATTGAAGGAGTGATCAAAAGCCAAAAAAGGATTCGAAACCTTGCCAGTTACTTTTCTTGATCCGGGTCATGTCAAGAAGAGTGAACCCAATTTTACCATGGCAAGAATAGCGTCCGGCCACAATTCCCTGGCTAGCTAGGGGTTCCTACTCTTAATATGCCCCCCCCCCAATACTCGTCTTCTACGCAGAATGGATAGATTAAGATACTAGAGCAATTATTAGCCCCACCCAACCTCGCCTTGCATCGGGTGTTCCAAAGGGCGGCTTCTTCTCCCCGGCGAGCCGCTTGCTTCATCCATTAGACTCACGACCCCACCATCTGCATTTGGGGCCCCATGGCCCTAGTGACTACTTGTTGATCTATTGCTCTATATCTTCCACACATTTTTTATACTTATGCATCTTCATTTCTTTCTTTGCCGATCTCTCATGACAAGCTTTCCGTGGGAGAAGCCCTCGTTGATTTTATTTTTTAATTTTAATAAAAATGTATTAATCTAATTTAAAAGTTCGATAAAGAAGTGTTTCAAATGGTTACTTGAACTTTCGCTTTTGCCCTCGCATTAAACGTGGTGTGTTGATACACCCGTGTGGGCGCGCTTTATATCTCCTCCATTGCCAAAAAGACTCATTGAAGCCTTTCGTTGTAGGAGATCTAAACCTCTCTTCTAAGTAGCTTCCCCCTGACCTTTTGGAACAAGGGCTCCCTCATACATGACGATGCATTGCTAGAAAAATCGCATATCGAGACAGCTGACATTGCAGTTAAACTTGCACTTGTTGCATCAACTAGATCTCACTTACCAGGAGCCTTCAAAAACTTTGGATAAAAAATGAAATAAAATTCAAACATAAAGAAGTATAAAAAATTGGATGGCCTAGCCTCATCCTACTTATTTTGTTTCCAAGCCTTTAAAAATGCATGAAAGGCAGTAGTTTTGCTTCTAGCTATGATGTTAAAAGACCTACTTTAACTTGGTTTAATTCTCCGAGACTTCAGTTTTATAGAGATGGTTTAAATACATGCTTTCATCTTTTTAAAAAGTCTTTTCACCTCAATGCAGCTTTTGTTGAAAAATAAAATTCATACTTCTTTTTTTAAAATTTTATTTCATTTTTGTACGAAACGAGGTCGAAACAAGGGACTATGAGATCTTGAACATAAGTCTGTTAAAACATGTCATGAGAGAATATTTCTGTACCTACGCAGGAGAATTCTAAATCGTTTGCAATAGAAAATGTTACCAATCTGTGGGAACAGTGCCAAGATACAATCAGTGGCATTGATTGGCTATATTTTGCGAGCTAATTATCATTGCTGTTACCTACTCAAACATCAAACACACATAGTTTTATGAGACAGAACATAATGTAGGCCTACTTTTGTAATTTATTGAGGCAAATACTTATAGATTTAATAGAACATAGAGTGTGGGGGGGATCTCCAAATACGATCGCGTGTCTCATGATACCTAACAGAATTAGATGTTAAGGAGTGTATCAATTGTATCAACCAGGGGTTCACGAACCTTTTTAGCCGAACGAAGCACCACAAAGTTAAACTCAGGATGGTACGGGGGCAGCAACCTTAGAAGAAGAGAAAAAAATACTCATAAAATGTCAAAGTAAAAATCATAATTTATTATAAATGAGACGCCTGATCCTTATTGAAACCCCAAAGAAATGTAATATCGGGGTTGAATGAAAGGTTGATAGAAGGAGCACAGCTGACAAGAGATGATCTGAAAGTTGCAAACACAGCTTAACTTGGTGTATTTCATTAAGGAGAACAAGTATTCATGGCGTTGTGTGGTATCAAACTTGCTGGGCGGGGGTGATGATGAGGCTGGGGAACTGTCTAAAGGAAAAATACGTGGTTCTTATAGAAATTGTGGATGTGGCAATCAAGGAACTTGAACTTCAAACCTTCAGAATAATGTACTTTAATTCTCCGCGCTCATGTCAATGTAGTTTTCAAGCTGTGTGGTGGTGTCTTTTCCAGTTAAATTCATTGAAGACACTTGATGATTCAAGTCAAGTGTAGCACACTGGCTTCCCTTTCCGTTTCATAAAGAAGTACCAATCAATTGAGGCCTCATTAAAAGGCGATTCTCTGCTTTATTTTCCTATTCTTATGAGCCATTGTTCTGCCGCACGAGAAGGCATACAAAAGTTTGGCGGCCGCATCTCTATAGAAAAGGGTGAGGGGTTAAGGGGGCCACACAAATGTGCCGGGGGAGGGATGCAGGCTGGTAGTCATGGACTGGCTGAAATGTATCGCTGACAAGGAGAAGCAAAACCCTCTTTAAGCGCTATAGGAAGCAGATACCGCTAAATATTAGGATCAGATACCTGCCACCTGTATGTGTGTGTATGGGGAGGGGGATGTCTGAATATGGAAAGATTCCGCCCAATCAAATGCCGGAAGCTACAGGGTGCTAATAATATCTGCACTTGACTGTCAATGATGCAGCCATGATAACGAGCAATGTAAGGTGTCTATGACGGGAGTCGAGAAGCTCTCGTACCTTAGCAGGAAGACTAACGCATTTACACCCCTTGGCCCCGGGTTCGAACCCCAGCTTTAGTGGCCACAAAATAATTAGTGTTTGTCTGGAGCTCCAACCGATCACGGTTTGGCACTGACTCTAGTGTATGTGCGCAGGCAATTCCATCGACATGTGTCATCACACACATGACCAATCCCAACACCTACGTCTCTTTCAACTATTTGCTGTACACACACGACATCACTCTTCCGATAGCAGAACATACCGAAAGTATGTTGTACTGGTAGATCTTCCTTGAGCAACCAAGAATTCCCAGCTTACCCCCACCCCAGAAAGACTAATGGTAGCCATATAGACTCGCTATTGATTATCATAATAATCTCTATACTAAAAATAAAGTCTGTTCATTTTATAGGAACCAAAAAATCCCTTTCTAACCCTCACCCCTCTCTCTCGTCCCCCCTCTCTCTCCCCCTCCCCCACAACATCCAACACACCACTCTCTCCTCCCTCTCTCTTCCCACCCCTCATATCCATCAACCCCTTCCCTCTCCCCCGTCTACCCCTCTCCCTATTCTCTACCTATTTCTCCCCCTCTCCCCCCTAAAAAAGGACATCCAGACCAAAAGAAAGAATTATGTCATCCCTCTACAAAGGAAGATCCGAACCCATAGAAAAAAAAATCCTGTTCTTAAAATATTTAGTTATAAAAGAAGAATGGATAAGACTTTTGATCTGTTTCCTCCGTGGCCACAACGTCGTTCGCTCTTAACTAACGGTCAGCCACGCGTGAGCGTAAACTGCCGAGGACCCGCGGTGAAACGTTACTCATTTTAAGTATATTATATGATAAAAAGAGTGCGCATCTCTCCTGAATCCGTCCTCAAAATATAAATAATAATAATCAGCAAGTAAAGATATTTTTGTGCCATAATAAAGGAATTTCAAACAATGGTCATCTTTATTTATTTGCGACGGGTATCTCTGCTAGTAATGATAATAATAATAATAATAATAATAACGGAGTTTCTTCACTCTCTACAACTGCCTAAGTTAAATCTGCTCCCACTTGCGTAAGCCGCTGTAATCCAATTAACTACTATTGTTGACAACTAAATTGGTGGTAGCTCCAGAATACCAGAGTTGTTGAATCCATTGGTAGGACCTACCGACGAAAAGATGCCAAATCAATGGTCAGTAAGTCCAGACCGCCATATTTGAGAAGGCTTTCGGTGATATCCCCCGATGAACCGGGCTGGCAACTCAATTGGTGGCTTCGAGATGGCAAGAGTTGCCAACTCACTTGATTGTTTCTCTAGAAGACCTGGTTTCCAAGTCAATTAGTGATAGCTCCCAGCGACTAGGGGTTCGAACTCATCGGTGGTAACTACCAAATAAAACGGCCGCGAAACTCAATTGGTCGTAGCTCCTGATGACCAGGGTTTTCAACTCAATTTGCCGTAGCTCCCGATATCCAGGTTGGGAAGCTCACTGAGTGTCAAGTCTCAACGACCAGTGTTGCCGCGCAATTGAGGGTAGATTCCGAGGACAAGCGTTATCAACTCAATTGGTGGTAGCTAACGATGAGCAAAGGTTTACAACTTAATTGATGGTAACTCCCTCAGAACAGATTGCAAACTCAATTCTTAAAGATTTCTGACGACTCGGCTAGCCAACTAAATTGGTTGTTTTTGACAACAGTGGTGCTAACTCAATTGACGGTAGCTCTTGGCGATTAGGTTTGCTTACTTAATATGTGGTAGTCCCCGACGCCTAGAGTTACGATCGACCAGGGTTCCTAACTCCGTTTCTGGTAGCTCCAGCCTCAAGACTTAACTCAATACTTAATAGGGGTTAGCTCCGACGACCAAGTTTGCCAGCTCAATTTCTGGAGTTTGAGACGACTAAAGTTGCTAATTTAACTGGTAGTCGCTCCAGACAACAGTGGTTGCTATTTCAATTGGTAGTAGCCATCGAGAACCAAGGTTGCCACATAAAATTATATTATCTCCTGACGACTAGGTTTTCCCTCAATCGGTAGTGGCTACAGAGGACATGCGGTGATATCTGAATTGGTGGTTGCTTCCAACGATTCGGCTTACCATATCAATTGGTGGTAGTTCTAGACAGGTGGAGCTAATAAATGAGTTGATGGTAGCTCGCAATTACGAATGTTTCAAAGCCAATTACTCGTAGCTCCCGCGATCAACATTGTGACCTCAATTGGTGGTATATCCCGACAAGCTGGGTTGCTAATTCAATTGTTGGTAGCTTCTGACGAGCAAGGATTCCCTATCAATTGGTGTTGGCTCCCGACGACAAAGATTGCAATTCAATTAGTGCTAGCTCTAGACAACAGGGGTTCCTAACTCATTTGGTGGTCTTCCACCTACCAAGGTTGCAAACTCATTTGGTGGTCTTCCACCTACCAAGGTTGCAAACTCACTTGGTGGTAGCCGTCGTCAAGCACGGCTGCAAAGTCAATCGGTCGCATTTCCTGACGACATGGGTTGCGAACTCAATTGTTGGTAGCTGGGACGATAAGGGTAGCTAATTTATTTAAAAGTAGCTCCAGATGACTCTGGCTGCCAATTCAATTGGTGATAGCGACCCACGACCACAATTGCCGTCTCAATTGTTGGTAACTCTCGATAAAAAGGGTTGCAATGCGTTTTTTGTACCTTTTACATAATGCAAGCATAAAGAAAACATACAAATACCAGGCAATGGCTTCGCCACTCCCCCTGCGCTTCGCTACTAAAATTAAAATTTAAAATCTAAAAAAAAGCAGCCATGGTTACATCATTATAAATTTTTTAAACTTCGCCAATTATAATAATTTTGAAAAGGAACTCTAAACTAAATTTTCCCCTTTCAAAATATCACGTTGCTAAAATATAGTTATAGAAGAAGATAAGAAGATATATAAAAATAAATTTTCTGAACTTCACCATTTTGTTTTTTCATATTATAAAAGAATTATTAGAAATAACTCTGATAAAAAACATAAGTCACAACCAAACTAAGATGAAATTATTATTCAAATACTCAAACAATTCCCTTCTTAAATTATAGAGTTAGTGAAGAACACGGAATTTTTTGAGGGGTTATGGTAGTCAATGGACGTCCACAACGTTCATCATCTTCTAATGTTTCCCGACCCATACGAAATAACGATGCCCATTTTTTGACGGTGCTATAAGAAGGGAAAGAACCTGCGTACACATCTACCAAACGGCGCTTAATTTCATTCGGTTTAACACCTTCTTTCGTGAGAAATTTAACCACTGCTCTTTGCTCTCTGCTCCACATCTTTAAATAAGGGCTTTCGGCAAACTGAATAATATTCACCGAAAATCCGGAAACGTATTTTAATTGATCAACAAAAACTTCCGCATTTCCTGTTCAGACAGGAAAGATCCTCCTGAATTGACACATTTAAACACATTTGAAAAATTTAATCAAGGTTGCGCCGAGAACTTTTGGACCCTCCTGGTATATAATTGTTAATGCATAGGATATAAACTATGCATGCTATTGGGGGATACCGGAAGGTGGTGAAATAGTTTGACCTGCTTATCTTAGCTAGATATAGAAATGAATATATGGGATGAGATATGAGTCAAGAGGAAGATGAACCAGTTGAGCCTGGTTGAGCCTTTCCCTTCAATTCTTTACTATACTCATATATTCCTATGGAATTCATTAATAGTAATTGCAACTATCCAGATTGTGTAATTCCTGAATTTCTGTCATTAAATATGTCTGAGGAAAATTAGCACAAAGAGAAATATGTATATGATACCAAAACCGACAGACGAGATGCGATGGACGTAATCATATTGTTGAGAACATGAATGGTAGATTTTTAGCACTCATGTTGTAAAATAAGGTAGGCTTCTGGCACCGAAATTGTAAGATTTAATAGGCCCAGCGAGAAACTCAAAACCTAAAAGGTTATTTTTATTAAAAAAAGGAAATAATATGCCACGTGTAATAAATAAAGAACTAAAGGGAATTAGAAAATGAAACAATATATATATATATATATATATAGTACAAGAGAAAGAAGAATTGGACGCGAATGAGACAAGAAACCGGAGGGGTTTTTTTAAAGGCAAGAGAGAGGGAGATTAGAAGAATCCAGAATAAAACGGAGCAGAGGGCGGCACAGTGAAGGCGATCCTTTACCGAGAAGACAGAAATAACGCCAGGGGAAAAAAGTTTTCAATTCCTGGCCGGGACTTGAACCCTGGTCTGCTGATTGTTAGTCAGATGCTTTACCACTAAGCTACCAGGATGAGTAACTACATTTTCCCAAAGCGTTACCCCATCAAACCCAGTATCTCCCTAAGCTAGGAACCCCCAAGGAATTTGAAAGGCAGAAAATAAAAATGGCGTAGCCCTGTGGCGGTTGTATTATCGGTAATACTTCAGATTCGTGGCGCACGGTAGGTGGCGCTGTTAGTAGGCTACAAGTTGGGCTACAATATAGGTCTAATGATGTCAGACGGTAGCTTCAGATGTGACCAGTCACGGCGTTATATATTTTTTTGTTTGAAGGATTTGTAACTTTTAGTCTGTATTATTTACTAAATATCTGCGCCTCTGCTCGTTTATAGTTTTTTGTAAGTTAGGTAAAGTTTCTTGATGTCTTTTATTGTTTTTTGTTTTGTTTTCATATTTTTTGTTTGCTGCGAACGATAACAGCTTCTTACTGGCAACGTCGTAGCTTATATATAGGCCCCGTTTTGCAAATGTTTTTGTTTCGCTATGGCGTTTTCGTGCTCTCCATGTGCTTCTTCGTTATTTGAATTCGGCTTTAGTTTGTATAATCGCGAAAAACTTTTAGATTATCTAGAGGCGCATAAACTAATCAAGAAACCTATAAAGTAAGAATTGTTTGTTATTAGGTTAGGGTTTTTTGCCAGTAAAAAACTGTTGGGGGGAAAACCCTCCAGTAAATTCAAGGGGACTGCTCGTGGGGGAGATATCACTGCGGGAAACCACCCGCTGTAATTGTTCCCATCTGACGCTACCGTCTGAAGTCATAAGACATATTGTAGCCCAAAATTGTAGCCTATAAACAGCGCCACCTACCGTGCGCCCCGAAAGTGAAGTGTTACCGTATAACCCCCTTCCACTTTTAAACTCGTATTCACCCTGATTATTATGATAATTCATCATTTTTTTTTTTGGAGGGGGGGGTCAAGCTCTCCTTTTTCTTCAATATACTATATTTTTCGTTTTTCATCCAATTAATCATCCAAAGCAGACTAAGGGCAAGAAAACCTATTCAGACCCAAAATAGGTGAATTGTTTTTTCATTTTTTCGCTTAATTTTTAAATTTCTTTCATATAAAAATGTTATTCATAAATATAGGCAAACGTTTTCTATAAAATGGTATTGCCTAAAAGCGGTAACTAAAATGTAATAGTAAATTTCTTCAGTTAACAAGAAATAACTGAGCAACAAGCAAATATTTCCAAACATAATTCTAAATATGAAAAATCTATTAATAATTTTAGGTTAGATCAATATAATAATTCTTTGCAATCAAAATTACATATTATTTAATTAATAATACAGATTTAAATATTTTATTTTATTATTTTCCAGGCAAAATTCACCAGGGCGATTTCGAGAAAATATGATCAGCGCAAACAATAAAATGATCCAAAAATTTGCTTGAAGAAAAGAAGAAGAACGGGAGATTTACATTTTTTATTTATTTTATTAATTTTTATTTTTTTTATTACAAACATTTAGTATCTGATGTTTTTTGCGCTTTGCTTTGCATCTGTGCGGATACTCCACAATTAGATTCGTTAGGGTGTAGTGTACAATCACTACACACACACATAGAAAGAGAGAGAGAGAAAGAGTAACGAAAACAAGTAACAACAAAGAAAGAAGGTACCCTAGGAGACCTTACGGTCCATTCAAGGAGGGTACCTTTGGACTAGCAATCGAGCGGGAACATGGCTGCCCAATTGTTTTGCGTCCCTAAACGGCCACTTTTCAAGACTTTGTCTAGTCTTGACTTGAACTGGTCAACAGATTCACTGTTGACAACTTCCACTGGAAGTGCGTTCCACTTACCGCAGATACTGTGAGTGAAAAAATTTACACACAGATTGCGGTTGTAACGCTTCAGTTCAAGTTTGAAGCCGTGATTGCGCGTTCTGTTCTCACTCTGTGAAAATATCCCGGTAGTCAACATTGTCGAACCCTCGAAGTATTTTAAAAACTTCGATAAGCTGAACACGCAGTCTACGGGTTTCCAGCAAGAACAGATCTAATTCCCTTAGTCTATCCTCATAACTTTTATGTCGGATAGAGGGAATCAGCTTGGTTGCCCTGGCTTGTACGCGTTCCAATCTCGCGATGTCCTTTCGAAATGAAGGACTCCAAAATTGTACGGCATACTCCAGGTGTGGTCGGACAAGGCAGTTGTACAGACACAGTACTATCACATTGTTCTGATATCGAAACTGTCGCTTTATATTCTCTAACATCCTTTGGGCTTTCTTCTCCAACTCAATACACTGTTTCGAGAACTTGAGGTCACTGGTGATAGTTACACCCAAGTCCTTATCAGTGTCGGTGGATTCAATAGCAGTGCCCTTAAGGATATACTAAGATTAGGGGTTTCGGTGGCCGATATGCATCACTTTGCATTTGTTCACGTTAAATGGCATTTGCCACGTGCCTGACCACTCTACAATCTTCCGAAGATCATCTTGAAGGCGGGCAGTATTTCCTTCCGTTGTGACGTTCATACCAACTTGGGAACATCCGCAAATTTATAAATCTTGGCAACCATGTCACCGTCCATGTCGTTGACGTAGATGATGAATAGTTGTAGTCCAAGGACAGAACCTTGAATAACACCGCTAGTAACGGGCACCCACTCAGAAGCCTGTCCATTCACCACCACCCATTGCCGTCTGCTACTTAGCCAGTTCTCGATCCAGCTGGCTACTTTTCCGTCTATGCCCAGCACTCACACTTTCCGGAGAAGGCGGCGGTGTGGGACCTTATCAAAGGGTTTCTGAAAGTCTAAGACACCACATCCACCGCCTTGTCCCGATCGTGCTCACTGAAGACGAGGTGGAAGAATTCCACAAGGTTCGTCAGGCATGACCGTTGCCTTCGGAAGCCGTGCTGGGAACTCCTCAGTAGCAGGTTTGACTCTAAATACGACGTAATTTTGTCCACGATCATGCTTTCCATGAGTTTACCGACTATCGAAGTCAGATTGATAGGTCGGTAGTTCGACGGTTGGCTACGGTCTCGTTTCTTGAAGATAGGAGTCACCTCCGCTTCACGCCAGTCTCTAGGAACGCATTCGGTCCGGATTGACATGTTGGAGTTCGCGCTCAGGTGTCGTGACACTTGATCGTGCACTTCTTTCAACACTTTAGGTAGAAAGCCACCCACACCAGGTGACTTATTAATCATTAGGTCACTGATCTTCTTTTATATTTCCCCTTCGGTAAAGTCCATATCCTCCTGTTTTTCCCCCGAGTAGGGATCCATTGGCTCGGCGATGGGACCACACTCTTCAGTAAACACTGAAGAGAAGTAGTCGTTGAGGAGGTTAGCATTTTCTGCATCTGAATGTTTTAATGCTCCATCCTCATTTCTCAAAGGGCCAATCGTTCGACGGATTGGTTTACGGCTGTTCACGTATCCAAAAAACTTCTTGGGATTCTCTTTACAGAGTCTCGCCACTCGGAGTTCCTAAGACCGCTTAGCCACCCTTATGCTTGACTTCACTCTCCTGGCTAGCCTCCGGTATTTGTCAAAGTCGCCCGAAATCTTTGATTGCCAGTACACAGTTTTCTTCCTAAGCAGTTGGCCGATTTCTCGATTAAACCACTCTGGTTGAACAGAAGACCGACGAGGACATTTCAGAGGGATGAAACGTGATTGAAGACTCATGAACGTAATTTTGAAACTGTTCCACGAGTCTTCAACAACATCGCACACTTCTAGCCTCGCGTCAGTCAGTCCAGCACGACGACCTGCAAAATCTGCTCTTTTTAAATCGAGTTTCCTCGATTTACTAGTTGCAGGCCCTGTCTTCGGGACTTTGACTACAAACCTAATTAGTCGGTGGTCACTGTCACTGAGCTCTTCACCAACAGAGAGGTCCTCAACGATGTCCTCCTCAGAGGTGAAAACCAAGTCGAGGATATTGTCTTCTCTCGTTGGCTCTCTCACGCATTGAGTGAGGAACTCGTTGTTCGCGAACTCCAGGAGTAGTGCGTTCTCGCCATAAGGTTCTCTGGTTTCCCAGTCAATTTGTGTGTTGAAATCACGTATGACAATACACACTGTGTCTTCGACAAGTTCTCCTAGTAGCTGGTACAGATCTCTGTCCTATTCAACGAGTTGGGCAGGAGGTCTATAAAGGACCAGGGTCCTGTATTTGGCAGGACCTATCTCTAAGTCAACACCTAGTAGTTCATTGTCGGATACGATGTTGCAATCTGTCGAGTTGAGAGTATCCTTGACATACAACATCACACCGCCATTCTCTCTCTCTGGCCTATCTTTCAGGAAGAGCTGGTAACCGGGAATCGTGAATTTACCTTCAAAATCTCGGCTTGAGGTTTTTATCCACGACTCCGTTATGGCTACCATCTCCGGTTCTTCTGTTGCTACGAGGCTACGAAGTTCTAGAAACTTGTTTCTGGTGGACCTCGCATTAAACAGAGAGAGAGAGAGAGAGAAGGACAAATACACATTTTGCCAGTTCGAAGTATCAAAGATGGAATGGTAGGAGCAATAAAATAAGGTCGTTTGGAGACAGTTTGTGAACCAGCGGGATCTGATTAGAACGTCAGGATTGAAACCCGACAACAACTTAAGGCTATCGCACCCAAGTGTGAGAGCAGATGGAAAAACAGAGTAATTAAAGCTGTCTTGAATGGGGAACGGAATCGGCGATAAAAGATGTTTCACCCTAATGTAAAATTCGATAAGGTCATCTTATAGCTTTAAGCCAGGGGTTCTTAACCTTTATTCAGTCATGGACCCCTTTAGGAAGGTGATGAAAGCTATAGACCCTCTCCAAGGAAATTTTCACATAAAAGTCATAAAAACAACTTTGCATGCAATTAATATATGTACTTTATTTTTTCGACATATTATAATTATGATTGTCTCATACATGTAGGCCTATAGCATACAAACGTATAGATTAGGTAAACAATCTTAACAAATAACTCACTCCTTTTTAATTTAAAAGTAAATTCTACTCATTCAAATAAAAAAATTACAGTCATCTTGTGCAAATTAAACAAAATTATTTTTATCCTGCTCTAATATACCACAAATACTACTTTCTCTCTTGTTAGTTAGTTGATTTTAGTGAGAAAGTTGTTCTTGTTTATCTTGAATAAGAAGCTGAAACTGTGGAGTGATCTTTGATAAGGTGACACGCATGTCATCTCTGACGTCCAATTTGTTTCGACTTTTCGTTTTGATAGAAACAAGTGCTGAAAAACCCTGATTCACAAAGGTACGTAGTAGCAAAGGGAATCAGAGCACTCATAGCTCGCTCTAGCAGACGAGTGTAGGCTTGTGTCAACGCACACCAGAATTCTCCAAGACTCTTCAAGTTGAATTCACTTCGTATGATTTCCTTTGTCCTCAGGTCAATGAGGTCATCTTTGGCAAGGCCTTCATCGCTGATACAGTCTATGTTGGCTAAATAAGAATTACGAACCCATGTTTCAACTTTGAGGTATCCTGAGCCGAAGTAACCTTTGAAAGAGTTCTGCAGAGTATCCAAATGTCTGTAGAATTCTGCCTTCAGTGAAGTTGACAGGGCATTGTCATTCTCGCCTTCACCCTGCTGAAGCACTTTCCCTAACATTGGGAAGTTGGCATAGTTGTCTGACTCGAACCTACTTTTCCATAGTGATAGCTTGGCCAGAAAAGTTTTTATTCTTTCAGCAGCATCCATAATGGTGACATCATGGCCTTGAATTGAAAGATTTACCTCAGTCATATGGCCGAAGATATCCGCCAAGTAGGCCAAGCTATGAATAAACTCCTCATGGTCAAACTGTTCTGAGAGTGGGCTTTCTTTTCATCTCAAGAAAAGTGAAACTTCTGCTCGAAATTGAACCAGTCGCTTCAAGATATGTCCTCTGGACAGCCAGCAAACCTCTGTGTGGTAGAGAAGAACTTCATAAGATGCTCCCATATATTGGCAAAATCTCTTGAATATGCGATGGTTCAGAGCCACAGCTCTGAAAAAATTGATGACTTCCACGCTAGTAGTCAAGACTTCTTTCAGATCTGTTGGCAGAGTCTTTGATGCAAATGCATGTCGATGTAGGAAACATTGGGGAACAATGACCTGATGAGCTTCTTTTTGCACAGAGTACCAAGCTTTTTCTTCCAGTCGAAATTTTGCTTGACAAAGAATCGATCCACAATTTCTAAAATGTCAGTGGCCTTTATAGTTTCCAGAAGGGGCTAACAAGATATAAATTCTTCTTTGATGGCATCAACATGCACATAACGTACGAAAACCAATAGCTGGCTGCACTGAGAGACATAAGTACTTCCATCCAGTTTCATGCTGATAGGAACTGGTGTAGCTGCCAATTCTTCCATTATTTGTTTCAGAATATTAGAAGACATGTCAGCAATTCTCGAGTGGATGACATCATTTGACAAAGGCACTGCTTCAATTTTCTTCCTCTCCTCCAAGCCACACAAACCAGCTCTTCTATTTCTAGGGCACTTGCCTTTAACAAGGTCTCTCCAATTGTATGTGGTTTCTTTTGCTTGACAAGACGATAGGAAACCTTGTAGGATGCATGAAGGCAAGAGTTTTTTGTTGGAACAAATCCAAGTTTTGGTAAAGTTCCAGCTGAAACGTTTTCAGGATCAACAGACCTAATGTGCTCCTTTAGCTTTGCAGGCTTCGTGCTTATATTGACAAGAACCTTGCCACATAGGAAACACTGCGTTTTTTGTGTTCCATCTCGTGCTGTGGGGAATGTAAAGCCAAATGATATGTATGCTTCATTGTACTTCCTCTTGTTTGATATTTCCAGATTAAGTTGGCCCTGCAAAACCAGAAAAAGAATGTAACCTATATGGACAACAGTAACTAGGGAACATTAATACATAATTAGATTACAAACACACACACACACACACACACACATATATATATATATATATATATATATATATATATATATATAATGATAGAATTATGATTTTAAAATGCTAAACTGCTTTTTACGCTAGTAAAAAATAAATACTAAAAAGTAAATAACTATGTAATTATCACTTGTCTTTTTCTGGCTACACCAGCACTATTTACGAATGATAGTGTGTGACCGATCAGGAATTAAGAAAGGATAATATAGCTGTGAGTGCTAACCTGGCACATTTACCAGCTGACAAAAACTGAACAGGAACTGTACAAAAGTCTCTCTCTCTCTCTCTCTCTCTCTTTCTCTCTCTCTCTCTCTATCTCTCTCTCTCTCTCTCTCTCTCTCTCTTTCTCTCTCTCTCTCTCTATCTCTCTCTCTCTCTCTCTCGCGGAGTTCGCGAACAACGAGTTCCTCACTCAATGGGTGAGAGAGCCAACGAGAGGAGACAATATCCTCGACTTGGTTTTCACCTCTGAGGATGACATCGTTGAGGACCTCTCTGTTGGCGAAGAGGTCGGTGGCAGTGACCACCGACTAATTAGATTTGTAGTCAAAGTCCCGAAGGCAGGGCCTGCAACTAGTAAATCGAGGAAACTCGATTTAAAAAGAGCAGAATTTGCAGGTCTTCGTACTGGACTGACTGACGCGAGGCTAGAAGTGTGCGATGTTGTTGAAGACTCATGGAACAGTTTTAAAAATAAGGTCATGAGTCTTCAATCACGTTTCATCCCTCTGAAATGTTCCCGTCGGTCTTCTGTTCAACCAAAGTGGTTAAATCGAGAAATCGGCCAACTGCTTAGGAAGAAAACTGTGTACCGGCAATCACAGATCTCGGGCGACTTTGACGAATACGAAGGCTAGCCAGGAGAGAGAAGTCCAGCATAAGGGCGGCTAAGCGGTCTCAGGAACTCCGAGTGGCGAGACTCTGTAAAGAGAATCCCAAGGAGTTTTTTGGATATGTGAACAGCCGTAAACCAATCCGTCGAACGATTGGCCTTTTGAGAAATGAGGAGGGGGCATTAAAGCATTCAGATGCAGAAAATGCTAACCTCCTCAACGACTACTTCTCTTCAGTGTTTACTGAAGAGTGTGCTCCCATCCCCCAGCCAATGGATTCCTTCTCGGGGGAAAAACAGGAGGATATGTACTTTACCGAAGGGGAAATAAAAAAGAAGATCAGTGACTTAAAGACGAATAAGTCACTTGGCCCGGATGGCTTTCTACCTAAAGTGTTGAAAGAAGTGCGCGATCAAGTGTCACGACACCTGAGCGCGAACTCCAACATGTCAATCCGGACCGAATGCGTTCCTAGAGACTGGCGTGAGGTGGAGGTGACTCCTATCTTCAAGAAAGGAGACCATAGCCAACCGTCAAACTACCGACCTATCAGTCTGACTTCGATAGTCGGTAAACTCATGGAAAGCATGATCGTGGACAAAATGACGTCGTATTTAGAGTCAAACCTGCTACTGAGGAGTTCCCAGCACGGCTTCCGAAGGCAACGGTCATGCCTGACGAACCTTGTGGAATTCTTCCACTTCATCTTCAGTGAGCAGGATCGGGACAAGGCGGTGGTTTGGTGTACTTAGACTTTCAGAAACCCTTTGATAAGGTCCCACACCGCCACTTTCTCCGGAAAGTGCGAGCGCTGGGCATAGACGGAAAAGTATCCGGCTATGTCGAGAACTGGCTAAGTGGCAGACGGCAATGGGTGGTGGTGAATGGACAGGCTTCTGAGTGGGTGCCCGTTACTAGCGGTGTTATTCAAGGTTCTGTCCTAGGACCACAACTATTCATCATCTACGTCAACGACATGGACGGTGACATGGTTGCCAACATTTCTAAATTTGCCGACGATACCAAGCTTGGTATGAACGTTACAAAGGATGGAAATACTGCCCGCCTGCAGGAAGATCTTGAGAAGATTGGGGAGTGGTCGGACACGTGGCAAATGCCTTTTAACGTGTGGAAATGCAAAGTGATGCATATTGGCCACGGAAACCCCCAATCTCATTATATCCTTAAGGGCACTGCTATTGAATCCACCGACACTGATATGGACTTGGGTGTAACTATCACTAGCGACCTCAAGTTTTCGAAACAGTGCATCGAGGCAGAGAAGAAAGCCCAAAGGATGTTACGCTACTTAAAGCGCCAGTTTGGATACCGTAACAAGGAGATAGTACTTTGTCTGTACAACTTCCTCGTTCGGACGCACCTGGAGTATGCCGTACAATTTTGGAGTCCTTCGTTTCGAAAGGATATCGCAAGGTTGGAACGTGTACAAGCCAGGGCAACCAAGCTGATCCCCTCTATCCGACATAAAAGTTATGAGGATAGACTAAGGGAATTAGATCTGTTCTCGCTGGAAACCCGTAGACTGCGTGGTGAGCTCATCGAAGTTTCCCAAATACTTCGAGGGTTCAACAATGTTGACTACAGGGATATTTTCAAACTGAGTGAGAACAGAACGCGCAATCACGGCCTTAAACTTCAACTAAAGCGTTACAACCGCAATCTGTTCGTAAATTTTTTCACTTACAGTATCTGCGGTAAGTGGAACGCACTTCCAGTGGAAGTTGTCAACAGTGAATCTGTTGACCAGTTCAAGTCAAGACTAGACAAAGTCTTGAAAAGTGGCCGTTTAGGGACTCAAAACAATTGGGCAGCCATGTACCTACTCGATTGCTAGTCCAAAGGTACCCTCTTTGAATGGACCGTAAGGTCTCCTAGGGTACTTTCTTTCCTTGTACCTCCTTATAACTCTCTCTCTCTCTTTCTCTATCTCTCTCTATCTACCCCCTCCCCCCTCTATCTCTACATTACAGAAGGCAAATTTTAATAGGATTATATTTTTGAGAAAGTGATGCAAGCTAAAAATCAACCCTATGGCAGCCCTACATAATGATTCACACACGGTACTACACATGCTTGTATTTCAGCCTACACTGAAAGAAATCGTGGTCATTTAAGCCTCACCTGTATATGAGACGATAAGCAAGCTAAAAATCTGTGAAAAATGAGAAATAGCACTTGCTATTATGGAGTGGCACAGGATGACTGTCGCACAGAGAACGATGATGCAAGCTTTAATGGTAAACATGTACCAACCGGCCTAACAGCGAGTCAAGAGACTCCTAGCGGTCATCTCTATAAACAGTGGCAAGGTGCGTTTTCTTTCATTTATTTTAATGGGAAACATTTTTTTTTAATCTGACCCCCATGGACTCCTTGAAACCCATCCATTTATTTTTTTAATCTGACCCTCACGAACCCCTTGAAACCCATACATGGACCCCAGGTTAAGAATCCCTACTTTAAGCAAACGGAGAGAGACCCCCAAATTATGATACGAAGTGGAGAATTTCAGCCAATCACAGGGTCCGCTGGACTGATAGGTAGCTAAGCACCGCCTCAGCGACCCAAGGAAGGCGGAGCTACGCGTCGCCTCCAAAATGCTGCCTGGTATAAATAAGAGAACATTTTATTCAAATGTGGATTATTGATTGATTCATTTAGTTATTCATTGATTAATTACACAGGCCTGCGTTTGAAAAAAAAATTTATGTTCCCCAGGATTTCTTTGTAGTTTCTTAATGAATCCAACATCCTGAGCTCAAAAATGAATGTATATTTGTTCAATCAGGTCAGATTTTCTCAGTACATCATACACCATTTTCATTGAGATTACCTCATTTTTTCTGAATTAAAAAAAAAAAAAACTTTCTCTATCTAATAATGCATTATTACTGTTATATCATATAAACAGGAATACACGTATGTAAACTATAATTCTTTTAATAAACAAAAAAATAAAAGAATGCAACATAATAAAGAAAATAATTATAATTTGGAAGAACAGACGCCCTTGACGATTTTCGTTTGTGCCTCTCATCTGGTGCATCACGCTTCAAACACCAACAGTAGTCAGCAAGCATGTTTCCGTTCCATTTACACTGGTACCTGGATTCCATTGTTTTTATGTCCTGGTGGAATCTTTGCCCCTGTTCTTTACTGTAATCCCCGCAGTTGTCGGGAAAATAATCCAGATGGGACTGTAAAAAGTGTATCTTTATAGACATTCGAGCTCCCAAATGTTTGAAACTTGTTAAGAGCTGATTGACCAGGGCAACATATTCTTCTAGGCTTCTTTTATTGCCTAGAAAATTGTTAACTAGAGCTTTGAAAGCTTTCCAGGCATCTTTTTCTATGTCTTTCATTGATGCATCAAATTGCGGATCAAGTTCCTAATTTGAAGTCCATCAAAAATTTCCCCATAGAGCTTAGCGTCACTGATTTGTGGAAATTTTTGAAGAAGAAATTTAAAAGCTTGGCCTACTTTATTAAGGGTTTTGACATAATTTTTCATTATGTCAAGCTTTATATGCAGTGGAGGGAGGAGTATTTTTTGAGGAGGCACTAAAGGTTCAGCTATCACATTGTTTGATCTAATTCTAAATGCTTCTCGTGGAGGCCAAACCTTCTTCTCATAGTGCATACTATCTGCACGACTGTCCCATAAGCATAGGAAACAGGGATGCTTCGTGTAGCCTGTTTGCGTCCCAAGCGTAAGAGACACTACCTGAAAAAAATTTAGCACGGTATGTAAATTCAGTGTTATATTTCTAAAAACAAATTCAAAGTAATATTTCTTAAAACAATAAGAATATGAATATGTACTGAAAAATCCTGTATGCCGATGCATTAAATCATCGTATTGGAACTAATTGGATATATGTACATCTTATTTTGAGTTTATTGAGTTGTGTTGTATACCTTCTCAATTAGGATAAGTTCCCCATTAACCCAATAGGATGCATTAACCTATAGGGACACACTTCAACAAAAAATATAACTCAAAAATGACTCAGGATTTCCAGATTTGCATTCTTGTAAAATGTAAGTTGACTAAAAGGTGTATACAAGTATTAACAAATAAAAATGAAAATGTTAATATCAAAAAGCTTAGAAATGCCAAGTGTAAAATGATCTTACCTTTGAGTCACCACATATCCTCCACTTATTGCTAGAGTAATTTATTGCATCTAGCAATTTTTTCATATTTTCATAACGTTCAGTAAGTTGGATTGAATGGCCTATAGGAACGGAAGCTATCTTGTTACCAATATTTAGTAACACAGCTTTTAAACTTCTACTGGAGGAATCTATGAACAGTCTCCATTCTAATGGGTTGTAGGGAATTCCAAGGGCCTCAACAAGTCCTTTAATAGTGGCGCAGTAAAAAATAGCTTCGAAACTCTTGTTCTCTATTTCTGTACCCCCCTAAATGTTGTTTCTTAAGCGAGAAGATTACTTTCACGAAGTCGAGAGCCAAGAAGTTGTGTATTCGCCTTTGAAACCCCCAGATCCCTGGTCACGTCATTTAACTGAACTTGAGTGAATGGTCTTGCGACCATATCATGTGTGGAAACCTGATAAGACTCAGATGTGTCATAATCTTGGTCAACTTCCATATTAATCTCTTCATGTACCTCTATATGTTCAGGGGGAGAAGGTATAAGAATTCCTGGGCCATGGGGCAGGGGTTTGATGGCAGAAGGAACATCCGGATATGCCACACTACGTTTATTCTTCTTATTTATACCTGTGGAATATATAATTGCATATTACATAAAGGAATTGATTTGGAGTTGCAGATAGTACATAAATGTTTAGTAAAGGATATGTTCATGCTGAAGTGAACTATGTTAGTTTTTAATTTTATGCTAAGTCTATACATAATAATGACATTTTCAGGAACCAGTAAAATACAAAAAGATTAAATACTTAATACCATGCTCACCTTTGACATTTGTCATGCAAAAATAGCAGTCCTTAGTGTGGTCCTTGCCCTCTCTCCCCACCATAGAAACACCAAAAGAGAGAGACTTCTGTTCGCCCTGACTCCAGCGTCTTAAACTTATGTAGCATCCCTTGCAGCAGATATGTGGTGCAAAACTTTTATCTTGATCTCTTAGCCTTACTCCAAAATATGCATGATACAAAGATTTAATTACAGGAGGGATTGTACTTTGCTGCTCGAGAAAAGTCACTTTGCCGCAAACATAGCAAAATCTGTCGGAGCTATTCTTACATTTTCTGTTAATTTTTAACCCAACCACTATTATTATCATTCTTATTATTATAATGCTAAGCAATTTCTAACCTTCAAAAATATAAACCTATTTGCATAATTACTTAAAATGTACACAAAATTTACTGCGAATAGAGCAGTGCAAAAACTATTGAAATTTTATGTAATATAGGAGATGTATAAACTATAAAATTATTATCACCCCCTGTATCGCAAAAACTGGAGGCGATAGAGAAAAACGGATGACAAATTCGGATTTAGGAGGTCAATTTTATTAAGAAACACTATAGAAAACCTAAGGTACATTTTTGACGCAGACCAGTGTTATTAGACTCTTAATTCACCGCTCTGCGAATCTCCATTATTCTTGCTCTTGCCATTATAACTCAATTTAGCATATTCCGTTGCGCAAATTAAATCTTTACCGTAAGTGTAAACATTTCAAAGTGGTATAAAAATATGAGTGTTTAATTCCTTCACAAAGGAGCCTTTTACTTACAAACCTTGATCGGTTAATACCCCTCGGACCGTACGTCAAAAAACCTGTAAGCAAGCCGCTTTACCAAACCCTTATAGGATCGCCTTGCAATCAAAACAAGGCCGACTTACGCCGACCCCATAATAAGCGACCCTATAAGGGCACCCCATTTGTCCTAACGAGCACGAAACAACTGTGTATATGTATATGTGGTGAAATTCCCAAACCTTAAAAGCGAGCAAAAGAAATAACACGATGCTGTCAAAAGAATAGGAATGCGACAAACCGACCTGATTTGCATTGTAAATGTTTGACGCAAAACTGTAAGTACGTGCGTCCATTGCTTATATTCCTCATAAACGATTCAAACAAAGCTGGTAATATAAGCTGATCAGAGTCATGTATTTGCATACGGCCTGAAGCTGTTTTCAGTATCGGGAAAGTGATTGAAAACCACTGCGCATGGTTGAAACCGTCACAGTGTGAAAGCGAAGACCCCATATAAACATCCACCTCCAGCTAGAAACCAGCTTGCCCACCACACGCAGTATAACATCAACCGCATTGCATCATAAACCACCTTGCGTTTACCGTGACTCCTTTATTAATCCCTTTTTAAGGGCGGGGCGGCTCGCAAGTCCCCCCCCCCCCCACACACACACATTTTCCCCACACGACTTGCTCTTAGAGAAACTTCCCACACTTCTGACCTTCAGTTTAGGAAAACCGATGTGGAAGTGTTTAATGGGAAGTACGGAGCAATGTTTCGTAGAGTTTATAGCGGAAGATAGAAAAAATAGCGATAAAGTTTAGTGATGAGGCAGAATGAGCTACTTCGGTAGTTGGAGGTAAAAAGGGAATACTTAAGCCCAAGGGCATGGGGGACCTACTGATTAATGTGGATTCTGAACCACCGTACTGCATTTTCATCCCTTTTCACACTCCAAGCTCCTAAATTATTTACTTTACATTATAGATATTGGGAGATCCGATTAATCTCTTTCACACTCGGTCTTTCATTTTCCCTCCTTATAATTCACAAGTAGTTTGGCAGGTGGACCTTCTCATCTCTGTTATTTTTGTATTTATTCACTTTTGCATTCTGTGGCATTCATGCTGTTATGTTTCTGTGTTTGAGCATTTACCTGATTTATTTTTGTTGTCGCGTTTATTTGTTTGTGTTGTGTGTTCGTTTGCTTGTTATTGTTTATTCCTTTAGTTTTATTGAGTGGTTTTCCCCTCTATAAATTTTTCGTCTTGAGGTTTCTCGTCGTTCTCTGTTGTTGTTTTTCGTTTCGTTTCTTTTGAGGTTGTCTGCCATGCTTATTCATTATCTTGTTCCTTTTCGGTACTCCTGCTCGGTTTGGTTGCCTTAATTGAGATCATTGTATTAGTCGTTGGTACTTTTCGTGTTCGGGTTCATTTATTCCTTTTTCAATTATTTTAGCTCCATGGGAGCCGATACTAGTTCTGGGCGCCGTCACGCTACCCGCACTTCGATGTCTCATCGTTCCTCCCGTATTTTATAATTTGAAGGAGGGATGATGAACCATTGCAGACTATGACTCGTTTAATTTGTCCTTCGTTGTTTGTCTTGTATACTTCTTAGTTGTTTCGACTTCGTCAGCCTCATACTTCCACATATAAAATATTTGTATGTGTTACGGTGTAAGGTGACGCAGCCACCCGGCAAGATTCTGATTTTGTAGTTGAAGACTAGATCTCAACCACTTCCTCATCATCATCATGGGTTCCTGTAGCCCCCTTGTATGCCCAGTTCGCTCTTCCTTCCCATAGGGCTTTGATTATATCTTGTTGTTTTTTCCCCTCGGTAAAGGGTATTCATCACTGAGGTATATTTTGAGTCTAAGATCTGCTGCCTCAATCTTCTTAAGGCCTTCTTCCACGGCTTGATTCTTTTCTTCTTCTTCTTCTGATGTCATTTGAATTTGTGTTTCTCCTTCTTTTTCCTCATCCTCTTTTCTTGCTTTGGTTTCACCCCTCCTGTTGGTTTAACCAGATTAAGGTTTAAAAATTCCCATTATGGCGGGTTCTCGAGCAACCATATCTTTTTCATTCCATGTTCGTGGCTTTCCTTTATTGATTACGTGTGCGTATAATATGCACGTGAGGAGTGTTTTATTTGCCCTCATCTGTGCCTGCATAGGTTGAGTTTTTCTTGTTTTCAGTTTTGCTTCTCTCATCATTTTATTTTCTTAGAAATATTTTTTTTATTTTTTGGCCAAGGAATTTCCATTATCCGGTCTGGACCTCAGCAATTAAAGCAAAGCATTTCTTTACCTTTGGTTGAGCACAGTTTTTTCAAAAATGCCCTTGGTGGTCCCATCCAGAACAGCTTTGCTCTGTTTCGGTGCAGTTCTTTGTCGTGTGGTGCTCCATCTTATAGCAGTTGAAGCACATTTGTATGTTGCTGTGTGTCTCTCTCTTTCCATATTTTCCTGAGGAATCCTCATATCAAGCAGTAGCAAGTCGTTCTGGCAGATTTTGTTCACCATTTCTGTCCTTTCGAACAAAATCTTGAATACGTTCATGTGGTTCCAAAATTTGTTTACTTTATGTATCTCAATTCCTGTTTGCTTTGACTCAATTTCTGCTTTGGTCTCCTCCTTTTAATGTGGGCCTACCCACATGTCTATTATTCTACACATGAGGCTCTTGTTGGTTGTAATTTGTGGTGAAATCTTTGGTTCGAGTCCGATGGCTTTCCGTGTTTCTGCTCCGTTTTCTGAAACGATTCTTTCTACATCACGTTCTGTGTAGTAGATTGGGATGCATCCATTTGATACTTCCAGGATTCGGATTCGAACCACTTTTTGATTTCCGTAAAGCGTTTCAATGACTCTTAAACAAATACAAACATATGACGAAATCTTTAGGAACAACTGAAAAAAATGGTATATAGAAGAAGTTAATTCCACCAGCCCTCCGATAAGTGGTCACAAATACACTCTCTCACTCATCATTTTCTTATTAAGGACTCCAGCACCACCCCGTTAAGAGTTGTTTTTGATTAATCGGTGGGAAAGACAAGCCTTAATGATGGCTTGAATCTTGGGCCTTCTCTTCTCTTAGAGTCAATCTTTTTGACATTTTAACATTCTATATCCGCCTGAATGGCGGGTATAGAATCGGGTTTATGTCCCTGCCAGGAATATTCCAACATTTTTCCCTGGCGTTATTTCTGTCCTCTCAGTATGGATTGCCTTCACATTGTGGCGTTCTTTGCTCTCTTTGATCCTTGTGTAACTCCTGTTTCTTGCCTCATTGCTCATTTACGTCAAATTTCTCTTTCTCGTGTACTATATATATATATATATATATATATATATATATATATATATATATATATATATATATATATATATATATATATATATAAGGTGAGTTAGTATTTTGAGGGCATCATTTTAAAAAACTCTAACCATTTTATAGCTATTTAAAAAGTTAGGAAAGACCTAGAAGCTTCTGATAATGATCCAAAATTAGCAACAAAACACATGCAAACGGTTCTAATGCCCCTCAAACACAAGAATTTGTGCAGTAAGTCGAGAAAAAATAAAGAAAACCCCTGAAAGTCGATCAGTTCCCTTGCAAAGGACTCCAAAGTTTTATAATGCCCCATCAAAAGAGTTGTACATCAAGATATCTGTTAAAAGTGGTATGTGATGCGGAGAGGTCAGTTCACCTCAGATAAGACGAAAGAGAATCGTTTGATTCGTGCAAAGCGCTTGCTCTCCATGTTGAAACACCAAGAAGTTGGAAAGCTTTGTTGTTGTTTTTCTCATTGATGGGAAAGTGATGGACGGGAAAAAAATAAATAAACCCAAGGAATTACAAATGGTTTGACGGAGTGCCGAGCGAGGCTCCAACTGTAATGCATACCAAGTTTTCGCCAACTCTGATGGATCTTTGAGTCGTTAGCAGTGAGGGAGATGCCATGCCCCATCACTTTTTTTCCCATAGCTTAAGAGTCAATGGTGCAGCGTACATAAAGGTTTTGGAGAAGGTTGCGAAGCCCTGGATACACAGATTACGTATCTATCAAAGTATAATTAACACTTTGATAGATGCGTTAATTATAATCATTTGATTGATGCATTAATTATAATTCGACAGATGTATTAATTAGAATATGATATATTTGTTTATTATAATTTTAGAGATGTGTTTATAATGTGGCAGATGCGTTAATAATAATTTGACAGATACGTTAATTATAATCTAATAGATGAGTTAATATGATTTGACATGCTCGATAATTAAAATTTGACAGATGCGTTAACTCTAATTTGAGAGATACGCGAATTATAATGACATATGCGTAAATAATAATTTCTCATTCGTAAATTATAATTTATTAGATGCCTTGAATGTAATTTCGAGGATGTGTTAATAAATAATTGCCAGATAATTAATTAAAATATTTATAGAATAGATAATAATTATAATTTGACTTACGCGATAAGCTTTATTTGACAGATACGATAAGTATAGTGTGGCAGATTCGTTAATTATAACTTAAAAGATTCATTAATTCCGATTACCCATTCGATATTTATAGTTTGATCTATTGTGTAATTGCAATTTAAGAGATGAGTTAATTGTAATTTGATAGAATAGCTAATTATAACTTGACAGGTGCGTTAATTATAATTGCACAGATGTTTATCATTTATAATTTAACAGAAGCGTTAATTATAATTTGACATATGCGTTATTTATTACACTGGTCAACAAATTTTAACTTTTTTTCTGCTGACTTAAGTTTGAGACCTGTTCTTGGGAAAGTCGGGGTCACTGGGTATAAAAATGGCAATATTTTTCTTCTATCACGTCAAGGTTTTATTTATGGACTGGTTCATATTGGTCCAACTCATAGTAGCAGGCTATCTTACGACCAAGTGAACGGAAGTGGAGGCGTTTGGTATTCTTCTTATTTTATTTTATATATCTATTTATACTTCTCTTTAGGCACATCTAGATATATATAAAACAATTGTGTATAATATAATTTGGTGTTTTTTCAGATTTGTTTAATGAAATAACATTCAGTAGTATGACCTCATTACGAAGGAAATGTTTGGATTACCCTGACTCGTTTTGCTATATGGGTGGTTGTTTTACTGCACCAACTCAAAGAATGGACAGAAGTTTATTTGTTAAAAGAGCATACTTGGCTTACTTTAATATTAAATTAGGTGATCAGGATAAACCGTGGGCCCCGCACAATGTTTGCAAACCATGTGTCGAAAATCTACGCCAATGGTCAAAGGGCACAAGTAAACAACTATGATTTGGCATTCCTATTGTATCTCGGGAGCCAAAAAACCACGTAAACGATTGCTACTTTTGTCTCACAAAGACTTCTGGTTATAGCAAGAAAACGCGACATAAAATAAGTTACCCAAATATTGATTCAGCAATTCGTCCAGTGCTTCATTCAGATGAAATTCCAGTACCTGTATTCAAGGAATTTCCTTCACTGGACGATGTAAGTGATATACGTGAATTTGATGTAAGCAATGAACTTGACAGTGATCCAGGTTTTGTACATACATCTACCCAAGAACGTGGAAACTTCAGCCAATTAGAACTGAGTGATTTAGTTAGAGACCTAGGCCTGTCAAAAGAGTTAGCAGAAGTGTTAGCTTCTATACTTAAAGAGAAGAATTTGTTGCAGGAAAAACAAATGTTACTTTTTATCGGAACAGAGAGATAGATCTCTTGGCATTCTTTAAAACTGAAGAAGATTTTGTTTACTGTTCTAACTGGCGAGACTGTTAAACGTGATGGGTGTTTCAGAGTATGATCCAAGTGAATGGAGACTTTTTATAGATAGTTCCAGGAAGAGTCTAAAATGTGTGTTACTCCATAATGGAAATTGTTCGGTGCTATTCCTATTGGTAAATCTGTGCATTTAAAAGAGAAGCATGAACACATAAGATCTGTATTAGATTTATTCAAATATGATGAACACAAATGGATCATATGTGTGGATCTGTAAATGGTAAATTTTTACTTGGCCATCAAGGAGGAGCTATACAAAATATCCGTGTTTCCTGTGTGTATTGGACAGCCGAGCTAAGGACAAACATTGGGAACAGAAGCTCTGCCCAGTTAGAGAAAGTTTGACTGTTGTTGAGAGAAAATATTATACACTAACCAATTTTTGAGCGAGAGAAAATCATATTCCCACCCCTTACTTGGCCATCAAGGAGGAGCTATCCAAATTATGGCTGGTGAAACAATTTGTGAAAGCTCTTAATGTGGAGGGTGGCTGTTTTAAATTCATATGTATAATGTTTCATGGCTTTAGGGAATGATAAAATAAAGGCCGGAGTTCTTGATGAGCCACAAGTCAGAAAGTTAATGGAAAACCAAAACTTTGCGAGCTCGATTACTTACATAGAAAAGGAGCATGGGATTCATGTGTGGCTGTTGTGAAAGGATTTCTTGGAAACAAAGAGGCTGCTAACTACAAGGATTTGTAGAGACATTACTTGATAGCTTTCATCGTTTAGGCTGCAACGGGAGCATAAAGGTTCATTTCCTCAAGAGCCATCTTGATGAATTTCCTGCTAATCTTGGCAACGTGAGTGATGAACACGGAGAGCGTTTTCATCAAGATATCAAGATTATGGAGGAGAGGTTTCAAGGCCGATGGAACACAAACATAATGGCAGACTACTGTTGGAGTATTCAACGAGACTGTGTAGACATCAAACACTTGCATGTGTACGATTGCTTGTGTTTACTCCATTATATTAAAAAAAATAACCTGTATGTATTTAGTAATAGGTGATATTATCTTACAATGCATTTATCCTTTCAAATCTGTTGACATTTTAAGTTATGGTTTGAAGCTATAACACTTAGGAAACTATCTTTACCGAGTAAATAAATGCAGTACGTCGTAAAATAAGAATATGCTGTAGAATAAAAACGTAATTTGTTAAAAAAAAATGGATGTCATATTTGAAATCAGCACGTCAAAATTAGTTAAAAACAACCGAAAAACATAAGTCAGCAAAAAGTGTGTTGACCAGTGTTATTTGATGCGTTATTATAAATCGTCATACACTTAATTATAATTTGATAGATGCTTTGCCATATTCGTTATTTATAATTCTACATATGATTAATGATAATTTAACAGATGCGTTAATAATAATTCCACATATGCGTTAATTATAATTTTACAATTGGGTTAATTATAATTTAAACAGATGCGTTACATTATAATTTATAGCTGCACTAATATAATTTGGCCTGCGCGTTAATTATATTTTGACAGATACTTTAACACTAATTTGACAGATACTTTAATTATAATGACAAGTACGCTAATTATAATTGGATATTCGTTAATTCTCATTTGTTAGGTGTGTCAATTGTAATTTGACATATGCATTAATTATAATTTGAAAGATGTCTCAATTATAATTTGACAGAAGCGATCATTATAATTTGACAACTCTGTTAATAATAATTTGACAGATGCCTTTTAAATATAATTCGGCATTCGTAATTTATAATATGACAGATGTTTTAATTATTAATTGACATGTGTCAAATATAATTTGACAGATGCGCTAATCATACTTTGATGGATGTATTAATTATAATTCGACAGATGTATTAATTATAATTTTACTGATGCGTTAAATATAAGTTAATATATTGCGAAACCGGACGGACAGAGAGGGTGCTTATAGAAAGCAAATACTTCACAGTACATATTAGTAAGATAGTAATAAGTGTTATTTTGCAAATTATTGACATTTTTTTATTTTTTTCAGGTCTCATGTTAGAGTGATGGCTTCGTCAAGACGAAATTGCGTTAATGATCCAGACACCTTCTGCTACATATGTGGCTGTTACATGCTAGTCCGTCAAAGGCGCAATATATCAAACTTTGTGATCCGCACTTATAAGGCATATTTTGATGTTCCTCTTGGCGATCAAGATAAAAAGTGGGCCCCACATGCTGTTTGCCATAGTTGTGTGGACGAAAGTAAAGAGAAATGGTCTCCCTTTTAGAATCCTTATGGTGTGGCGAGAGCCAAAGGATCATGTAACGGACTGTTATTTGTACCTGATATGGACGTCCACGGAATGGATTCAGAGTCTGCAGATTCATCATCAGATGCTGAACCGTCATTAGCTCTTCACTGTTTCAATCAAGAGGATTTAAATGACTTGATACGTGATTTAGTGCTCTCCAAGAAAGCTGCAGAACTTTTACCCTCTAGGTTGAGTGAAAGACATATGCTTGACAGGTCGGTACGGGTATCATATTACCGCACAAGGGAGAGTACATTTTTTAAGTATTTCTCTGAGGACAAACAATTTTTATACTGCCACGATGTTCCTGGTCAGTTTACCGAGTTGTGACTTGGCACCTATAGCCCTGCTGAGTAGAGACTGTTATTGGATAGCTCCAAGCGTAGCCTCAAGTGTGTCCTTTTGCATAATGGCAATGACTTTGGTGCAGTTCCTCTCGGTCACTCTGTACATCTGCGAGAAACTCCCGATGACATAAGAATGGTCATGGATTTACTTAAGTACCATGAACACAATTGGATCATATGTGTAGACCTTATAATAGTCAACTTCCTCCTTGGCCAGCAGAAGGGATATACAAAGTTTCTATGCTATATCTGTATGTGGAACAGTCGAGCTCATGACAAACACTGGTCCCCAAAAGATTGGCCAGTTCAGGAAACTTTGGAAGCAGGAATGACAAACATTGTTAATGAGCCAATCGTAAGTCGAGAGAAGATCATTTTTCCTCCACTCCATCTCAAACTGGGATTGATCAAGCACTATGTCAAGGCGTTGAGCTCTGACAATGATTGTTTTCAGTACATGGTATTGGTGTTTCCTGCCTTGTCATACGAAAAAATAAAAGCAGGAGTATTTGATGGTCCCCAAATCCGAAGACTTCTGCGTGATTCTAGATTGGTGAACACCATGAATGAAAAAGAGAAGGCAGCCTTGCTCTCATTTTCTGCCGTTGTTTGTAACTTCTTGGGAAACAAAAGAAGCGCATAACTACGAAAATCTGGTTAATAATATGCTTTATCATATCGTGATCTGGGATGCAACATAAGTGTGAAGCTGCATTTCCTAAATAGTCACCTCTACCGATTCCCAGAGAATCTGGGAGCCGTGAGCGACGAACAAGGAGAACGCTACCAAGGTCACTGGAAGAGACACATAATGACGGCCTACTGCTGGACGATTAGAAGAGATCAGCCAGAGAAGACTTACAAGAGAAAGAGTTACAAACGCAATTTTTTGCCCGATTGAAATCAAGAAGAGGTCCTCCAGCCTGATGTACGGTCATTAATAAATTAGCATCTATTTTATTACAGTATTTGTAATCCTAATGTGTAATTCAAGTTTCTTCTCATATGCAATAAAATGATTGTGCAAAAAAACCTGCTTTACTATAAATAACGCAAAAGGATGATTCCAAATTACTTCAGGGCATGATGATAGGCGTGACTAAATGAAAATTATTGTATAATATTAGTTATTGATATTACGAAAAACCTGTAGCATTAGGAGAAAATCTGATTTCAGATTTGAATTCAGTATGCTCGAATTAAGTAGGAAAATGTACTATTGTCACTCACCAAATACATTGTTCCCCAGTGTTATTGGTTGGACAGGTCAGTAACAACAAAACCTCTCTACGTAGTTTTAAATACTTCTTTTGGCCCAGCGTCACTAAAGAGATCGCCGTATACTGCCAGTCATGCAAACTGTGACAGAAGGCCACCGCTAAAGGCCTGGTACCGGCGGCTTCGCTACTGAAAACCCCCGTTATTTCCGAACCCTTCTTCAGAGTGCTTATAGACTTGGTGAAGCCCCGCCATCTTCCGTCTAGTGAAGGACACTTTTATATCCCCACTTTAATAGACTGCACCACTCGTTTCCCCCACGTAGTTGCCTTCAGGAAAATTGACAGTACTCGTATTTCCTGTACAGAAGGTCTTATCTCTTTTTTTTCCCGAGTCGGCATCCGTAAAGAAATCCTCTCAGATCGAGGCCGTCAGTTTACGTCGGAACTGATGGAATACGTGTGCAAGTCACTACTCAGCAAACCCCTCTTTACAACCTCTTTTCACCCATACGCAAATGTGATGTGGGAAAAATTAAATGATACCCTAAAGACAGTGTTAAGAAAGCTCTGTCAATCTCAGTCTCGAGAATGGCATCAGTACCTACCGGTCGCCCTCTTCGCGTGCCGAGAGACCCCTCACCGAACTCTAGGTTTGGTCCCCTTCGAATTGTCGTACGGACGTAACATCCGAGAACCTATGAGCATCCTTAAGGAGCTCTTCACTAATCCCAAATTAGATGAAGAAGGAACTATGGAAGCATGATACCTCTGTGAACCTCTTCAGGTGGTAGACACGGTGTACGTAGAGTCAGATAACGAGTATCCTCTACCTTCATTATCATTCCCCCAGGACGACTCGTCCACTGAGTTAGATGTAAACCCCCCACCTTTGCACCCTCATAGATTCCCAATTGTCCGCTCGAGCGAAGGAAAATTTAAGTTCAGCCCCCAGCCTTTGACTACCCAATCCTCAAAAGAAGTTCGGAGTCTGAACCGAGGACTGTGAGGAAGGAAGCGGTTGTGTCCAGGTACAAAATAAAGACAACGATACCCCTTTTACCATAGCTTAGGCAACAACTATAAAACAGGCAGCGCTAGCCGTAATTTAGGAGATAAAGAAATTCAATTTCTATGTAAAAGGCAAGGAGATTAACGTGTAATTCAAGCACCGGCCTCTGGAATATTTGCGTAACAGCAAAAGTCAGAACGGCAGACTCCTGCGATGGAGTCTATTGTGCATCGAGTACCAATTTAACATAAAATATTTAAAAGGCTCCGATAAGTATAAAGCCGATTAAACTCCCTTTTGTCGTAAGACCAAATTTTTTGTGTAGATATTAACTCCCTTTTGTCTTAAGACCAATTTTTGGGGGTAGATATTATTAATGTGTTAAGGTTTATTTGTGCACGGGATTAACTACCTAGATATGGATTAATAGTCAGTTTCTTTTTCTTGTTCCTTGTTGTAATCGATGGTTTTTTTGTTAAATTGAGTTGTGTGATCTGGACCAATTAGCCTCACGAATTAAGGTTAAAATCAGTCGGTCACCTGCCTATGTACTTGCGCGCGTGTACGTACAATGTCAATAAGACATAGTTTTGTAGGATGGTTGACGACGGTAACAGTAGGACTTGGAATTGCATTCCAAGACATGCCTTTTGTTGTCGTTTATGTTCTTGTTTTTACTTTTGCACTGGAGTTCCCCCCCCTCCCCCTTCCATTACCTTCTTTAGAAGGGAGCAAATGTAGGGACAGCTACGGGAAATATGGGCCGTTCCCTTACCTCTTCCCCCCTCCCCTTTTGCCCCGCTGGCACAACAATCCTCGAGAACACTCGCAAGAAAACATTATAATCAGCAGATTTCTTAGGCCGTTAGTATAAACAAAGGAGGATGGTATAGCCTTTAAAATAAAAATCTATGAACAGGCTCACTGTTCCTCCAAATGTTTAGGTCTAGTTTCACCAAATAGACGAAATTTCATTTACTCCAACGAAAACCAGAAGAGACCATTAGGGCTAAGGGTCACCACGCTAAAAAGTGATGCCCTAGGAGAGAGGCTTAAAGGTGGGCACTCATCACCCTCCCCTTTCCCTAAGGGATAATTGAGGTATATATACGCCGATCTGGAGAAAAGAAAGGAGAATTAAGTTAGCGATCGAGAAAAGACGAGAACCGGCGTCAGTCCGGGCATTAAGAAGAAGAAGAAAAGGTGGAACTGAGCAGGAGTTTTCCTCCCGAGGCTGTTCCTTTTGGTCACTTCGAAGAGTAAACCATCGGTATAGAGAATCACTCTCATACCTCTCTCGTCAGAGAAACCCACCTATCTCAGTTTTCGAATAAAACCAGAGATATCCCTCACCATTGAGAAATACCAAAGTGAAGTTCCACTTGAGAAAGGATTCGCCTCTTGGTCACCACTCATCATCGAGAAGCTCCCCAAGTGTAACCCAAGGATTGGAATAATCATGCATCCACTGTCCCTTCGCTTATATCGTCCAGTCAAGAAACATCAGCAAGAGCCCCTCCCTACTCACCTCAAGGTCAGCTGTGCGTCCGATTTAGCGACAACACGCCTCGCATCGACGCACCTCACCTACCTCGAGTTTAACTCAGCCTCCCATCTGCGACAACTCCCTCTTCAAACAATCGCCTAAATGAGGCTGTCCTACTCTACTTTGTTTAAAGGTAAAAGGATTCCCATTTTATTATCTTTAATTAACATTCCGTACTGAAATGAATTTTTTCGTCAACCATCGCGTAGTATTCATTGCTAGTAGTAATTTTTATTTAGACCCTCTTATTACATCCTTAGTAGATTTAATGTTTTACTATTTAATTTTTTATGCAATTAGAAGTATATTTTTGCCCTAGTTGTTTAATTAAATCCTCGAAACGCTGCATATGGCAATATATATATATATATATATATATATATATATATATATATATATATATATATATAAATTTACGATTCCTCCCTGGTTAAAGAATCAAATCAAAAGATAAATAATAATATAGCACTCTTAGAGGAAAAAGAAACGGAGTTATTCATGTACGGAACAAACGTACATACATACTCAGCCGTATACCACGACAGTAATCAATAAGTAAATTATATGAGGGTTTTGACTCAATATGGATAGGATTTTTATGGCGAAAGAAACTTTCATGCGTACTTCGATTAAAAAAAAAACACTTCTATGATTAACTTGAGAAAAATAAATTGTCAAAGACGAATAATACTTGTTCCAAAACATTAATTTAGAGAGCCCATTTTAGTAAATATAAAGGAATTTTGGAAACATCATAGGAAAACTAGAAGGGTGGATGTGCTTACTTTAAAGCGCTTTAGGATTCTGTCATAAAGATCAGAGGAAAATAATTATTCTTTAACATATTTAGTAAGGAAGACAAACTCCTTATATGTATGATGAAATATAAGTCCTAAAGTTTCAATTGTTGAGATTTTATACCTAAATTCACAAAAAATAAATAATTAATGCCTAGTCCTGTGAATGTCCTTATGCTGTATAAAGTTGTAAGAAAGTTACTTTGTTCGTGATAAACCACTATGTCAATAAACAGCAGTTTATTAGTAATTGTTCCTCCATTGTGACTTTTATATTAGAATGTCAAAAGTTAAGGAAATTTATAAATTGATTGGTGTTTGTGGGTTCTACAAACATGATAAACAAATCATCAACAAAACCTGATAATAAGAGGGTTTATAATCTAATTTAACATAAAATAGTTTGTCTACATGAGTCATAAAAAAGTCCACCGCTAATCGGCCCATTGGAGACTACTTTGCAACCTGACAAAAACTTTAATTGTTGAACGTGAGCCATGCATGAGTTAGAAAAAGTTGATTCGAGGGCCTTTTTAATTATGTTCGAGAGAAAAATTAAAATTTGCATATACTTCCAAATACCCTATTTAAAATTCCATTGATTGTCTGATCAATATGATTGTTTGTAAATTTGGATCCAAAATCATTGGCACGAGTAAGAAGTTCCTCTTTAAATTTATAGGAATTCTACGTTGAGTAATTGATTTTTGCCGTATGGGGAGAAAAAATTAACCAGATGCTTTGCCGGTTTGTATGGTAGGTGGCAGAGAAATGTAAACCAGAATATGTGTCAGAGAACACCCTCTCTGTGAATTTTATGTAGGCACTAGAATGAAGCCAAATAGTTGGAAGAAACAAACAGTATATTATAAATGTCATTTAAAATAATATTTTCCTCTCTATGTAGTTTGTTAATATTAATAATTTTAAGGTCATTTTTGCGAATGTGGTCTAGTAACAAAAGAAAGGTAAATAAATATATTGCGACTTTACCTCTATTATAGAGGTGATATGAAAATATATTAAAAACTAGTTATTCACTCATTATTCACATATTTTATGCAAACCTGTGTTTTTATAATTAATTGATTAGTCATTATGGCTGCTGTTCATAATAGCTATTGATAATGATATGATACATAAAACAAATTCGTTCCCATGTGTCATGGAATGAGGAAGCTTTAAGGAGCAGAATGGTAAAAAAATACAGCCTAAAACAGGATATCTGGTCATCCTACGTTAGAAAATGTGGCCTAGAATTATCGAGCTAGGATCAATTCTTTATCTTGAATATTTATTTCTCATTATTTTATTATTATAGAAGACATACTAAATCATTATATTATTGTAGAAGGAAAATAATGCGTATTTATTAAATAATACATTTATTAGGCTTCAAACTGGTGTATGTGATTCATAGTAATTTAGAGCTAATTATCAGTGGTAGGAAGTAATTTCCTCTAATGTTTTTAAAGTACAAACTACTCAAAATAAAATATAATTTAATTATTTCTTGCTATTTACATTATTTCCAAACGAGATCTAGTTATAATCTGTATTTTTCGTTTTGTTCAGGTGGATAAAAACAGATTTCCCAAAGAGAAGACGATCAAGCTCATGGTCGAGTCCATGTATCGAATTGACATTTCTTTCAAACCAACACAAACTCTTGCGTAAGTAAAGCTTGGATTCAGTTTCTAACCCTCAATTCTTTGAATAATACGGGAATTTGCTTCTTCGTGATATTATAGCACAGTCCGTATATTTAAGATTCGGCTAACATCGTATGAGGGTTTGAGGTCTGATAACCACTTCTTATTTTACCCCAAACACGCAGCCGCCGCAGATATTCGCGAGATCTAGGAAGCCTTGGTGAGCAAAATGAACCCAGTTGTGGCCTAGAGTAAAACACAACGTAACGTACTCTCGAGAAACTCGAGACAAATGGTGCGGTTACTATAAAGCAAAATTTGACACTCGACACTGCATCAGGTCCTAGGGATCGGGCATCGGGCATCGCCAGGAAGAGAAAGATAGAGAAAGAGTGCGTGCAATTTCGTGATTTATTCATAGTGTAGAATGCCTTACTACTACGATGGTAATTATTATTATTACGATGGTAATATTTGATTGCCTGTCATAGTTTGACTGAAAATAGTTTGGGGGGAGATTTAACCATGCTTGATAACATTTTTAAGTTTAAAATATAATATAATTGTACAGGATAATGCAAAACTAATGTATTACGAAATTCGATTCAGCTCCCTGTCTGAATGAAAAGAGGAGCGTCAGATATGTTGGCCTTGTCTCAGCGGACTACACTAAAATATATTATAGTTCGATTTGAGCTCGGAGAAGAAGGAGAGGTGGGTATTCTGGTGACGTTCTAGTTAAAGGATAGAGTCTCAGTGATAGGTACTCGTAGATATGCAGGCTCAAAATGTGTTAAGAGATATTATTTGGAGTGAGTTGGAAGATATTAAAATCGTGACCGAGATTTTTCTTCTCTTATTGACCGGAGTTTTGCTCTTTTAATTTTGCTTTGCTGTAGATTCTAAGTTTCTGACATACATGTGTCCGTCTTCGGAGGTATTACTTCACCTATACACTTGGTTCTTTTGGTATCTTGCACCTATCGAGAGAGCTTAGACCAATAACACAGGCCTGCGTTTGAAAAAACTTTTATGTTCCTCAGGATTTCTTTGTGGTTTCTTAATGAATCAAACCTCCTAAGCTCAAATCAGGTCAGATTTTCTCAGTACGTATACACCATTTTCATTGAGAGTACCTCATTTTTCCTGAAAAAAATTTAACAACCTTTCTCTATCTAATAATGCATTATTATTGTCATATTAAAGAAACAGGAATAAACGTATGTAAGCTATAATCCTTTTAATAAAACCAAAAATTAAAGAATGCAATATAATAAAAAAATAATTCTAATTTCCAAGAAAAGACGCCCTTGACGATTTTCGTTTGTGCCTCTCATCTGGTGCATCACGCTTCAAACACCAACAATAGTCAGCAAGCATGTTTACGTCCCATTTACCCTGGTACCTGGATTCCATTTTATTTTATCTCCTGGTGGAATCTTTCCCTTTGTTCTTCACTGTAATCCCCGCAGTTGTAGTAAAAATAATCTAGATGGGACTGTATAAAGAGTATCTTTATAGACATTCGAGCTCCCAAATATTTGAGACTTGTTAAGAGCTGATTGACCAGGGCAACATATTCTGGGCTTCTTTTATTGCCTAGAAAATTGTTAACTAGAACTTTGAAAGCTTTTGAGGTATCTTTTTCTATGTCCGTCATTGATGCCTCAAACTGCTGATCTCTCATCAAGTTCCTGATCTGAGGTCCATCAAAAATTCCCGCATGGAGTTTAGCGTCACTGATTTGTGGAAATTTTTGAAGAAGAAATTTAAAAGCTTGGCCTTCTTTATTAATGGTTTTGACATAATTTTTCATTATGTCAAGGTTTATATGCAGTGAAGGAGGCACTAAATGTTCAGCTATCACATTGTTTGATCTAATTCTAAATGCTTCTCGTGGAGGCCAAACCTTCTTCTCATAGTGCATACTATCTGCACGACTGTCCCATAAACATAGGAAACAGGGATGCTTCGTGTGGCCTGTTTGCATCCCAAGTATGAGAGACACTACCTGAAAAAAAATTTAGTAGGGTATGTAAATTCAAAGTGTAATATTTCTAAAAACAAATTCAAAGGAATATTTCTTAAAACAATAAGAATATGAATATGTACTGAAAAATCTTGTATGCCGATGCATTAAATCATTGTATTGGAACTAATTGGATATATGTACATTTTATTTTGAGTCTATTGAGTTATGTTGTATACCTTCTCAATTAGGATAAGTTCCCCATTAACCCAATAGGATGCATTAACCTATAGGGACACACTTCCAAAAAAAAATATAACTAAAAAATGACTCATCATTTCCAGATTTGCATCTTGTAAAATGTAAGTTGACCAAAAGGTGTATACAAGTATTAACAATTAAAAATGAAAATGTCAATATCAAAGAGCTTAGAAATGTCAAGTGTAAAATGATCTTACCTTTAAGTCACCACATATCCTCCAATTGTGGGTAGAGTAATTTATTGCATCCAGCATTTTTTTCATATTTTCATAACTTTCAGTAAGTTGGATTGAATGGCCTATAGGAACGGAAGCTATCTTGTTACCAATATTCAGTAACACAGCTATTAAACATTTACTGGAGGAATCTATGAACAGCCTCCATTCTAATGGGTTGTAGGGAATTCCAAGGGCCTCAACAAGTCCTAAACAAGTATACTAAAGAGCTGGAAGAATGCTGTAAAAAATAGCTTCGAAACTCTTGTTCTCTATTTCTGTACAAAAAAATTGTTGTTTCTTTAGCGAGAAGATTACTTTCACGAAGTCGAGAGCCAAGAACTTGTGCATTCTCCTTTGAAAGCACCAGATCCCTGGTCAGGTCATTTAACTGAACTTGAGTGAATGGTCTTGCGACCATATCATGTGTGGAAACCTGATAAGACTCAGATGTGTCATAATCTTGTTCAACCTCAATATTAATCTCTTCATGGACCTCTACATGTTCAGTGAGAGAAGGTATAAGAATTCTTAGACCATGGGACAGGGGTTTGATGGCAGAAGGAACATCCGGATATGCTACACTGTGTTTATTCTTCTTATTTATACCTGTGGAAAATATAATTGCATATTACATAAAGGAATTGATTTGGAGTTGCAGATAGTACATAAATGTTTAATAAAAGATATGTTCGTGCTGAAGTGAACTATGTTAGTTTTTAACTTTATGCTAAGTCTATACATAATAATGACATTTTCAGGAACCAGTAAAATACAAAAAGATTAAATACTTAATACCATGCTCACCTTTGACATTTGTCATGCAAAAATAGCAGTCCTTAGTGTGGTCCTTGCCCTCTCTCCCCACCATAGAAACACCAAAAGAGAGAGACTTCTGTTCGCCCTGACTCCAGCGTCTTAAACTTATGTAGCATCCCTTGCAGCAGATATGTGGTGCAAAACTTTTATCTTGATCTCCTCGCCTTACTCCAAAATATGCATGATACAAAGATTTAATTACAGGAGAGATTGTACAGTGCTGCTCGGAAAAAGTCACTTTGCCGCAAACATAGCAAAATCTGTCGGAGCTATTCTTACATTTTCTGTTTATTTTTAATTCAACCATTATTATTATACTTATTATTATAATGCTAAGCAATTTCTAACCTTCAAAAATATAAACTTATTAACATAATGACTTAAAATGTACACAAAATTTACTGCGAATACAGTAGTGCAAAAACTATTGAAATTCTGATGTAATATAGGATTTGTATAAACTATAAAATTATTATCACCCCCTGTATCACAAAACCTGGACCTGATAGAGAAAACGGATGCCAGATGCGGATTTAGGAGGTCAATTTTATTAAGAAACGCTACAGAAAACCTAAGGTACATTTTTAACGCAGACCAGTGTTATAATTCGTACTTTCGTGGCTTCACCAAATTTTGAAAAGGAAAGATGTTCCTTTTAAAGGTAACTGGAAGACGCACCGAGGTGGTCTGTAGATAGACAATTTTCAGTTTTCGTTAGTGCGCTACTTGTGCAATTAGTAAAAAAAAAAATTCTTAGGTGATGAGCAAACTAATTAAGACCTCTTACAGAAGGCGTGGCAGGCTTTGACAATACAGTATTGGTGTGATATGATAATATCTTGAACCCTAAAGTTCTGGTAAAACAAAAACAGCTTCAATATGTGCTATCTACAAATGTGAAATAGCATAAATCAATTTAACTGCCGACAGATCTTTGACCCGGATAGCTTCAACTCATTTAGTCATGGGCAAAGGTTTCGAGAATACTACCTATATATTTTCATATAAGAATATTGATAGAACTAATTAAACGTAGTATTTTGTTTCAATATGTTTATATCATAATTTGAAGGTGAAATATACCTAAATTTAGAGCCCAAACTCATTTTATTATTTAATAGTCAATTTATGCTCGCACTCAAGATTGACAATTATATCTATTCCTTTTAGGACTGCTTCAATTCGTTTGGTATGCTGGATACCTGCAAATGCTCACAATAGGATGGCTTCTGTTTATCATCCGCTAGTTTGTTTATCGCTCTAAAATTCTATATTGGGTTCAAATCTGGCGAGTTCCCTGCTCAGTGTCCTAAAAGTTCGATGCTATTTTCTGTTAAAAGCTTTGCTATTTTTTGGAGTAACAATGGTTATTATCATGGTGAAGAAAGAATACAGTTAACTTCCCCACAAATGGTCCTCAATTGTTGAGAAAAAGTGCTGATAAAGCACGTTTTGGTACCATTTTGAGTTCATGGCAGTGGTGTTTTTGTGAAAAATTGTTAGTGCTCCAGTTCCCTTAGAATGAAAGCATACCACACATTGAGAGTTTTCGGATGCTTCACGGTGAGCAAGACAAGACTCATGAAAGCACTCACATTTTTTCCTCCTAACGAGGGTATCTTCAAGAAGCCCGATTCAAACGGAAGGGAGCTTCATCAGAGAATATCACTTTACCAAAGTCTTCAACCTTGATCTTTCTCACCCAGGGCAGAAATTTAATGGCCAGGGTGGCGATGTAATTGGAAACGGTGAGTCTTTAACCGGCAGCGAACCACATCAACGGTATCTTCTCACGAAGGCCGAGCGCTTGGTCGTGAATAGTAGCGGGCCTCAGAGGTGTCCTGGCTTATGCTTACCACGCGGTCATTCTGCTTTTTAATGACCGGATCGACTGTGAAGGTTTTTATCATCAGAAAAAAAAATTCGATTGCCATGACTCTTCAAGTCATTGAGAAGACGACGACAATGCTTCAGATGTTCTCACAGAGGGTCGGTGAGCAGAGGCCATTCCACGCACCTCAAGCTCTTGCCGCCCTTCTCCTTAACGGCCCTAGACTCGGTGGCCACTGAGATTTTCTTTTTCTTTACGAGCGCAGTTATTTTGATCTTTGGAACAATTTCCAAGGCTTTTCCCACAGTCAAACGGTTGACAACTTGTGGCCTGCCTGAACGAGGTCGATATTTGAAGCCTTCCCCGTACTTGAGCCTCTCCGTGACTCTGTGGACAGTCATCCAGCTGAAGATGAGACGCTTGGCAATGTCGGACTTGTTGTGGCTCGTGTGCAGGAGAGCAGAGATCTCGATTATTTTCACTTTAATCTCCATACACCTGCACACAATGGAAAAGACGTTTTAATGACACGTGCTGGAAAAGTAGTAATATAATTTTGTTTGACGGAACCTTTTCTATCGCACACGTAATCATCTCTAAAGATCAAATAACCGAGTGTAAAATAACTTTTTCAAAACCTGAGATATTAGTCCTTCAAAAAATGCGCTATAACTATATTCGCGAAAGAATAGCGATAGTTAAATTCGTGAAATTATGGGTAGGGTTTCGAAATTTAAATGTTGTAAAGATTCGTGTGTCTGGCAGTGATAATTGTTACAAGGGTCGTTTGTATGTTTGCTTTTAAGTGTTTATTTGATGGATATGACGGCCTCAAAAAGTATTTGACGAAATAGGCTATCGTAAAGCGATATATTATACCTTTTAATGCTAAGCAAATATAAGGCTATGGCATTATAAAAGTGTCTACATTAGAGCATCCACCATTACTAATACGGTAAAAGAAATTCTCATATTAGATGTCAGTATACCCCAACATCGCATATTCATGCTAAAAAGAAATATGCCATAAACAATGAAGCAATCGCCTTTCACCAATCTTAGACCACAACAATGAAGCAATCGACTTTTGTCAATCTTAGACCACGACACTAAAGCCATCGCCTTTAACCGTTCTTAGACACAACAATGAAACAAGTGTCTTTCTCCAATCTTAGACCACAGGATTCAAGCCATTGTCTTTCACCAATCTTAGAGCAAAACAGGGAAGCAATCCCCCTTAACCAATCTTAGAACAAAACAATGAAGCACTCGACTAAAACCAATCTTTGACCACAAGAATAAATCAATCGCTTTTCACCAATATTAGACCACAACAATGAATTAATCGCCTTTCAACAATCTTAGCCCACAATAATGAACCAATTGCCTTTCATCAATCTTAGAACATAACAATGAACCCATCGTTTTTCACATGTCATAGACAACATCAATGAAGCAATCACCTTTCACTAATCTTACACCAAAACAATAAAGAAATAGCCTTTCACCAATCTTAGACCACAGTCATGAGTCACTTGCTTTTGGCAAATCTTTAAAATAACAATGAATCATTCGTCTATCCCATATCTTAGACCGCAAAATGAAGCACTCAAATTTCAACAATCTTAGATCACAACATTGCAGCAATAATCTTTCACCAATCTTCGACCAAAACAATGAAACAATCGCCCTTCACCAAATTTAGAACACAAGAATGAATCAATTGCCTTTCAGCAATGTTAGACCACAACATTCAAGCAATCGCCCCTCACCACTCTTCGACCAAAACAATGAGGCAGTCGTCTGTCACTAAACCTAGACCACAACAATGAAGAATCACCGCTCACGTGTTTTAAAACACAACAATGGAGCTATCGCCTTTCATCGATCTTAAAACACGACAATAAAGCTATTGCCTTTTACCAATCTTAGACCACAACAATGAAACAACTACCTTGTTCTAATTTTAGACAACAACAATTAAGCCATTACCTTTCAGCAATCTTAAACCACAACTATAAAAAATAGACCTTCAAAAATCTTAGACTACATCGAAGAATCCATCCTCTTTCACCAAACTTAGACTACAAGAATGAAGCAATAGCCTCTCGCCAATATTAAGCAACACCAATCAGCAATCGTCTTTCCTTAATGTAAGCCAAATAAGTTTAGCACTCGTCTTTCAGAAATCCTAGACCACAGCAATAAATCAATCACCTTTCACGAATCTTAGAATACAATAACCAAACACCGCCTAACGCCAATTATAAAACACAACAATGATGTCAACTTCTTTTATATATATTAGACCACAGCAATGAACCAATTGCCTTTCACAATCTATGACTACAATAATTAAGTAAAAATATTTGACCAATGTTTGATCACAAGAATAAAGCAATAACCCTTGAGCGACCATAGACCAAAACAATCAATCATTTGCTTTTCACCTATCTTAGACGACAACAATAAATAAATTGCCTTTCTCAATCTTAGATCACAACAATAAAACCATCGTCTTTCACCAATCTTAGACCAAAACAATAAAGCTATGGCTTTTCACCAATTTTAGTCCACAACAATGAAGTAATCGCCTTTGGCTAATCTTGACAGAAACAATGAAGCAATCGCCTTTCTGTAATATTAGACCACATCAATAAAACAACCACCTTTTACGATTCTAAGCTGCAAAATTAAGCAATCGCCTTTCACCAATCTTAAACCACAATAATTTAGCAATCGCCTTTCACCAATCTTAGACTACAACAAAGAAGAAATCGCCATTCACCAATCTTAGAGATTGGGATTCCGCGTACAGGGAAGGGGAGGGGGAGCCCTCTCTTTCTCAATGGAGCAGGAAGAGGATGTCCTGCAACGAAATTTCCTCAGTGCCACACTCTTTGCCCTGAACATCAATAGTATGTCCTCGCTGCTGCCATAACATGTTCTGGCTATGCTTTACGTGAAGGACTTTTCGATCTCTTTTGGTGCTGACCACATGTAAACTCTGGAGGTTCTTTATGATGAAGCGCACAGGTTTCGTTTATCCTTAACCAAAACTATGGTGGTGCAGTTATGCTGCCTTCCACGGCTCCACCCCGACCAAGACGTGCTCCTAGAAATTTGTAATTTTCACTGTTTCATTGGTCTTGTTTTTGATCGACGCCCGACCTGGAAAGCTCATATATAAGGTCTTATGGTCTCTTTTCTATCTTTCAGACCTTGAAGGTTCTGATAGGCCTACTGCCCTATCCCTCTATCGATCCTTTGTTTGTTCGAAGCTTGACGAATGGATGCAAGTTTTATGCATCCGCAGCCAAGCTTGTATTTCAAACGGTGGACTCGATCCACCACACTGATCTCAGTCTGGCGGTCGGTGCCTTCCCTACGTCCCCCATTGAGAGCCTACTACTCGATGATTGGGAGATGTAACTAGTTCTTCGCCGTAGAAAATAATGCACTATGAACACGTGACCATAATGCACTTCGAGAGTTCAGTGTAGCTCTCGGGTTAGTGGCGCCTCTGATTCTTCCCAGGGCGCGACACTGAAGGTACCACCTTTGACTATTTGACGCGATACATCAGCTCCCAAAGCTTCCACATACCCACCTGTATTGTTTTTGACCTGTTGATAGCACACTTCTTTTCACGCTGTAATCGTGCCAGAGTACCCGAATGGCTCTAAGTCTTGAAACCGGGTCAGCTTGCACGCCTTATCCTAACTGTTTGATGTTAGCAGGGCTCTACCACGCGCCACGTGGGTTTTTAGAGCCGAGCTGATTGCAATACACCCTTCGATACGAGAGATAACTCTTCGTGCCCAGAAGCGAGACCGGATTTTGATCTTTAGTGACTCTCAAATCACCCTGAGTGCTATCGGTGCATTGAAATCTCGAGACACCTTGATTCGTGGTGTCCGAGATCCACGGTTGTCGCAAGGCGGGTAGATGTGGAGATTAGCTTCTGCTGGATTCCTAGACATGTGGGAATTGCGAGAATTGATTGAATGCACTGATGAAGGAAAAAAATGAGTCCCCGAGGACTAGGCGACCAGACCAGTTTTCAAGATTCTTCAAACTGACTACTTGGCAGCCCTCAGGGCTGCCTGGCAAATAAGATGCGAGGTGGCTGAATGGAACTTAAAGATTCGTGCCATTGCGCCGCGACTGTTCCCATAAACTTACTTTCAGTAACAGAACGGCTTCAGCTCGCTATTTTTCATCTTTGAATTGGGAATACTTACGGGACGCACCGCTATTTGTTAAAGCGCACCCCTGCACCTTACTGCGGCGTACGAAAACTGTGTTTCCCTCCGAAATGTTCTGCACATTCTTGTTGAATGTACCAGTCTGGGGGATCTTCGTGCACATTGTCTATCCCGGTATCGGGACGAGCTGGATTACTAAGGCTTGTTTCTTATAGTCGGAACGGGTTAGTTAACACAGATTTGTGGACTATATGACTTTTGTGAAAAAACTGGTCTCCTCCATTTTATCTTTCTTTGTTGTTACTCGCATGTTCCTGTGCCTGAGGAAGCCGGGCTCCCATTGACGCCGGACCTTATTGCCTTTTTGTTTCTTGTTTTGTCTTTATTTTTTTAGTTGTTTTGGATTTGTTTGGCTTTTGGTGAGTTTCGCACATTTTTAAAATTTAGCCTCACTATGGATGGTTACGATAACTTATTTTCGAAAGGTATTCGCTAGAATAGCACTTAAAAAACAAACAAACAAAAAACAGAATCCGATGTGAAGTAGAAGTAATGTAAATGACATTGAGCAGAGGCCGCATGTACTTCGTTTTCCGGCAAATAATTTACCAATTTTTGATCAACTTGGAAACCCATGGGCTTATAGAAATTCAGTGTAAACCTTCCAGGTTGAAGTGTCTTCTCGCCGCTTTCAAAAATCCACCATGGTAGACATTCTTCAAGAATCTGTGAAGATGCACTCCGATCTGATATTGTTAAACAAAATAACAAAAGGGCCAAGTGAATCCTAGCTTATCTAATTATTGCCGAAGCATAGTGTTAGAAATATCATCCAAACCAGGAGCGGTATCCGGGCAAGAAGAGAGTGAAAGAGGGCGCGGATGAAACTCACTTGGCAAAATCCGGTTATTTAAATGTTCTTCGCTTCTGGATATGAAATCCTAACTTCAGCGAAGCAGTTACAATGATAATACCTCCCAGGTAATTCCACGAATTCATTGACACGATAACAATATCACCCGAAGTGCACCAACCCAGAGACCCTATTTATGTGAAAATAGTACGAAGAGTTAGTGGTTGTGTCTAAGGACCCCGAACTTCGTCCTCGCCACTCGATAACCTATGTAGACTCAAGGAGCACCGATTGGCGCGCGGGCGCTTTCACGCTCCCTTAACAGAATATCCGAAAGAATCTAGGTACCCCATTCATTGTTAGACATCAAGAGTAGACGCCAGCACTATGCACACCACATATAAGACTTATCTTTTATGTGGAACGGTATCAAAAGCCTTTTTGAATTAGACATAAACTACGTTGAAATCTTTATTTGTTCAAACACTATGATCATTCGTGAAAATATTGAGTAAATTAATTTAGCATTAACTTCCGTTTCTAAATTCATGCTGAGCCATTTAGTAATGTATTTAACTCCAGATGCTTCACGATATTTTCTATAAAAATTGAATGCAAGTGTTTCCCGACGACCAAAGTAAGGCAAATAGGCAACCGAAAGTTTCCAGGAACAATTTTTATATGTACCCTTTTGTGAAAATTCACATTTCAGTTATTTCTTTGTACTCCTCACTGATTAATCTCTTCTCAATAGAGTTTAAAAATTTTTATAGGAGTTTTAACAGTTCATTTCATAAATGTCAGTTAGTTAGTCGTATCTTTGGGATTTTTTTATGAGGCCATCTGGCGACTACCTTCAAAGGCATAAGTCGCCTTAATTAAAATTTTAGCATTGTGCTAGGCAAAATTCAAATTCCCAAACCCGAACAAAACAAGTAAAAACAAACAAGCAAAAAACAAATAAAACAAACAAAATAAACAAAAGAGCAAGAAGAAAGCAACCACCGATGTTGGGGGGAGACCCACCTCCCTCTGGTGCACACACATGCGACCAACACAAAGGAGAGTTAAATAAAATGGAGGAGGTCAACATCCTCCAAAAAGTCAGATAGTCCACAAGTCTGTGTGCACAAACTCGTCAGGAGCACGAGGGACAAGCGATAGCGATTCCGCTCGTACCGGTAATTGGGCAGCTAACAAGAGCGAAGATCACCAAGAGGGTGACATTTAATAAGAATATGCCGAAAAGTTCTGGTGACAGTGCAGTCGTCGCAGTAAGGTGCAAGGGCTAATTCTATCAAATAACTGTACCTTCCGCGTGTATATCCAATTCAAAGACAATAGAACGAGATCTGAAACCATCGTGGCAGTGAGGGTTAGGTATATTGGAACAGTCACGGTCCAATGACAGCAACTTAGGTTCTCCTAGGTCATTTCACATTTACTTTGGCGACCATCACTGAGGGTTACACTGATTCCTGCCATGTAGTATGTGCGAGGAAGAGTGAAACGCTGGTCTGGTCGCGCGATTCTTGCGGCATCTTTGATGCCCTCATCGGTGCACTAATTCCCCTTAATTCTCACATGTCCAGGGACCGAGCGAAAGATATTCTCGATACCCGCCTTTCTCGCGGCAACCGTGGTGTCACGGATACTACAAACTAGGGGGTGTGGAGATTACAATGACCGGAGAGTACTAAGGAAACTTTGTGAGTCTCTAAAGATCACAATCAATTCTTCCTCCTGGGCACGGCACGATATCTCCCGTACAGAGCGGTGTATCGCAACCAGCTCGGCGGTCAAGACAGACACAGTGCCTGTTAGAGCCACTTTTACACAAAACTAGGGGATACGGTGTGGAAGATGGCCCTCTCCGTGGACTTAGAGACATCCTTGTACAAACGCACTGATCAAGCGTTAGATAAAGTGTGCTCCAAAACAGTCAAACGCAATACTTCCGGGGCTGTGGATGCTTTAGGAGCAGAGGCGTGGCAAAAAATACTCAAAGGTGGTACCCTCTTCGGGATGACAGGCGTCTCTTGGCGTCGAGGCACTGTCAAGATCGGCTGGAGATGCAGTGCGAGGCGTTGAGATTGAAAGAAATGTCGAGATCACGCCTACACGTGCATAATGCTCTGTGTGCGTTGCAGAGCGAATGGCACATCCCCAATCATTGACAAGTAGGCTCTCAATAGGGGACATGCGAAATGCACAGGTCACCCGGTAGAGACCGTTGTGGTTGATCGAGTCCATCTTCAGAAATGCGCGCTCGGCTGTGGATGTATAAACCTCACATCTGTCTTCAAGCTTCGAACAATAAATGTTCGATAGAAAAGCAAGGCAGTAGCCCTATCAGCACCTCAATTGCTGAACGGCACGGAACGCTGATGCGGGTACAGGTGACACTAAGCTTTGAATATGAGCTTCCAAGGTGAGTTGGATGCAGGAGGCACGCACCCAATGGAGTCTCCTGGGAACGTGAGAAGACAATTCTCTGCAGTTTCCCCAAATTGGCTTTGAGGTCACGACAATTCCATTGAAGGAATATGCGCTCTTGGCTCATCTCCGAGATGATGCGGGGGCCCTCTTCGAAGAGTAGAACATCACAGGAGTGATTGTTTACTCTCTGGAGGCAGAACTCCGGCCGCTGTCAACTTTGAGGACTACTTGGGCAGGTTGAGCTCACTATGTGAGTATTTTCCTTACTCAACTGTGAAACCTTGGGCGGGCTTCTGAGGCAGGGGATCTACCGACTCTCTAGCTAACCAGTCCAGCATTTGGGTGGGGGCGTAAGAGCCGATGTTGCTTTAGTGCTGTCCTCCTTTCGGGAAGCAGCTTTAGGAACTCCGGAAGACGCCCTCACGACCACCTTGAGGGGTGTTATCTCTTGTGAGTCTAACAAGCGCGCGGCCGTTTCACTTTACGGGAAAAAGTCACGCTATGGAAGGACGTGGGCGGAGGATCCTTCAGTTTAGCCAAGGCTGGGTGTGAATATAGGGAAGCGCCCAGAGGAAATAAAACCTAAGGAAGGCTTCTGAATGGGTACAGAAATAACCATGTCCTTAGGCCTTTAAAGGGCCAGGATCAGATGGAGCCTTTTGAACTTTGAGGCATAAGATGTTCCAAGCAGCACCTGGCGCGCTGCTTGTGAAATGAGAGGTAATCCACACCCTGAACGGCCAGAATTTCCTTCTCCAGGAGATACGTACCGCATTACTTCGAAGAATCGGGGTGTGTTATCCGTAATTGACATACTTGGCCATACACTATAGGCCTTAGAGCAACATACACAGATTTCGGTTAAACTTACTCTGTATCTTTTCAAGATCGATTAGTATGGCCTAAGTGGTGTAATTATTATCACCTCCGCAGCAGTGACGAAACCTTTACGCGGTAACGATACCAACTCGCACGCACAGACTTAGTGAGCCTGTCTGGTTCGAACGTGATGGAAAGTGTAGTGGTGGGTATCGAAACCACTCCCTGTTTTCTCATCACATACTCGACTTTGACCGCCTCGTGGTCGGCGAATTCCATGGTAAAGTGCTGCTTGGTCGACGAATTTCATGGTAAAGTGCGGCATTACACAAACCAGCGAGTCATTAAGTCTCCGAAGGGCACTAATCATGGCCGCCTCTGAAGGGTCTGACGCATTCGCCAGATGACCTTTCCGAGAAATGGGTTACCTTCGGCTCTCTTCCAATACTCTGCTTTGATAGATCTTATTTCATTTAGACAATATGCTGCCATCAGTGGAGTTACAAACCAGGAACCCTTTGAACCAAGCGGACTCAAAAACGCCATGTAGTCTCTCAGTGAGCTGTCCCAACGTAATCTATGCTCCGCTCATTGGATTTATGTTTTTGTTTCTCTCTCTGGGTCCCCCAACCGAGGGCACCTCAGGGACGGAGGTGACGATCTTGGCCTGGTCGCTTTGTCTAAACTAGAGATGACCCCTCCGTCCCCAAGCTCGGGTAGCGGGCGAGGAACCATTAGTCTTATTTGTATTTCTCTTACTTTTCCTTTTAGGAGAGGAGGGTGTGGAATGAATCCAATTCTTTCTACCCGCGAAAAGAGCCACCTACGCCAGACGGACCGACCTCAGCAACCCTTCTCCGTAACGGAGAAGGTCCTAGCTGTCAAAGGGGCCCTAGCCGGGCGAGGAGTTTCCTGCTCTTCTTGTGATTCTTCGAGGGCCCAAACCACGGGAAGCTTTCAAGGGGGTGGATTCAGTTTCGGTGTTTGGTAGCCAACCCGGATTCGCCCCCATAAAGGTTTCTGCCATCTGTGGCTGGATCATCTCAGGGATCATATCTATCTCAGGAAAGGAGGGTTCCATGTGACTATCTTCTCCCATCTCAACGCACACGGATCCCAATCGAGGGCAGTGTATTATCATGGTTAGTATTCGGGAAAGATGAGGGGGGCAGGCACGTCGATCTCTTTTAAACTCTCAATGGAGGACTGCAGCACTGTAGGCGGCACGAACTGATAGGCCCTGCCTGCTATAATATGGCCCCGTAAAGGGGTTAGGCCTTTCGAACCGGTTCCACAGCGTCCGGTCGATTTTGGCCTCCAACGAATGGATAGGGGAGCAAAAAGGCACCCGTTAATATGTAAGAAGAGAAACCCTCCTCTACGGTGAAAGAGGGTGGAGGCCCCCTGAGAAAGCACAGGTGGGGGGCCACGTCTTTTTCGTATGTGGAACTGCCTGAGAGCAGCTCAAATCTGGCAAAAGGAAAGTCCCTTTGCCTCATATAAATGGAGAGAGGGTAGCCCCTCCACGGGTGGAAGGTGTACCTTATTTTACCTCATCCTACTACCTAGGGAAGAAGAGGCCGCGATGGAGACGGATCTCCATGCGCCTGCGATCGCCAACTAATCCCTTTTCTTGTAACCAAAGCATGGAAAAGAGAAGAATGCAAGGAATGGAGGTACTATGACCTCCCAATACCTTGGGAGGTAAAGAGAAAACTCTCCATAGAATCAGAAATTCCAGAATGTGTTCATTTACACATACTCGGTCCATGAACTCAGCTAAGATGGGCTTTGATAACCCTGCAAACTATTCAGTCGAAATTGTAGTCAGGTTTTAACCATAAAGGATGTTGCCTGCATAGCTACGTGATAATAATAATAATAATAATAATAATAAATTACCATGTCATTCTTATCGAAGTGGAAATCTGATTGGAGGTGACTGAAACTAATGACGAATCAGCAGGGTAAAAATCATTTTTCTTTTGAACATCTTTGTTCCATGTGAGAGAGCAGAAATTGAGAGTTAACCACAAATTCCTGAATGGCAAATAAATCAAATTTATAAAACGTTTGCCTAACCTAATGGGAAAATGCACCATCTGAGAGTTACATGGAGATACGCGATTTACCAAACTATTAGTAAGAAATTTATGCTCTAGGTGGGTTTCAATACAAAGCTGGCATGATTTAAAGGAAATAATAAAGTATTTCAAACCGACATCACAACAGGATTTTAGAAATATTTCATCATTAAATGAAAGCTTGGATTAAATCAGAAGCAATAAGTTTCCTAACATACTTAAATAGTGGAGAAAGAAGGCGTCTTCTAAACGTCCAATACCGAATTCGTTGCAGAGAACGTGAACCCTTGAACGTATGTAATTGAATTGCGTGCAGGAGGCCACCCAATATCAGGGGCAATGTGCACCTGTAGAAAGTGAGATGGTAATGAAAATGCACATACCCGATAATGCAAATGTCCTGTTACACTCGTTATGATGGTCTCAACAACAAAGGACACAATGATAATTTTGATTGAGTTGGGCACATTTTTATTGTTTTAACATATATGTATGAATTTAAATTGTAATATTAATCGATGTGGCCGCCGTCGGCGGTGAGCACGCACTTGAGGCGAGACCTGAAAGGCGCGACCACGTTGCGGACGAGGTCAACTGCTGTGGCGGACCTTGCATACCTTGCCATCGACATCCGCCCACACGCAATAGTCGAGATGATTTAGGTCGAGCGACTGCCATGGCAACTTCCTTGGACCGGAAGTTTATGTTCGACCCCAATCACTCTTTCACGGTCTTGGCCGTGTGGGCCGGAGCAACGTCCTGCTCAAAGACGTAGTCCGCTCTTTTCATGATCTTTCTCCACCAGGGCAGGACTTTCGTGTCCAAGATGTCCTTGTAATCGGTCGGGGTGAGTCTGTAACCGGCCGCCAACCACACCAGCGACATCTTCTCGCCAGTCGAAGCCACGACACAGAGCATCATCATAGAACCCGGGCGCTTGATCGTGGAAACGTAGCGGAACTCCGAGACGTCTTGCCCGAAGCTTATCACGCAGATTTACCGTGACGGGTTTTGATAAAAAAATGATAAATTGATTGTCATGCATCTTTAAGTCGTTTAGATGGCCTTTCCATGCACCGCAAGCTATTGCCGCCCTCCTCCTTTAGGGCCATGGGCACAGTGGCCACTGATATATCCTTGGTCAGGCGCGCTGTCATTTTGAGGTTCAGAAAACCTTCGAAGGCCTTTCTCACAGCCAAACGGTTGATAACTTGTGTTCTGCCTGAACGGGGTCAATCTTTGAGGTCTTGCCCGTTTTACGCCTCTCCGCTACTCTGTGGACGGTCATTCAGCTGACGACGAGCCACTTGGCAATGTAGAACTCGTTGTGGCCCGCGAGCAGGAAAGCAGAGATCTCGATTCTTTTTGTTTCCATCTCGAAAAATCTGCAGACAATGGAAAAGTCGTTCTAATTACACCCGCAAAAGTAGAACTTTATGTTTGTTGTCGGGAACCTTTTCTATCACATACGTAAACCTCTCGAATGTTAAAAAAAAACGAGTGTAAAATCTCTTTTGCAAAAACCGTTCAAATAGATAAAAATGTAGAGTAAAAGTGGGATCCTGAATTATTGGGATCACCTCGCTCCGCTCCTAAAACATTCTCATACAATTCAGGTAAAAGAGTGCGAATTCAAAAGTATGAGTGTAGAATTTTGTTTTCTTACAAAAGAGACTCGTAGCGGGAGCGAAGTAGGACTTAATTTCACTATCGTTTATTATGGGATAACATAGAACCAAGAGTGTAGTAGAAAAGTACATATTTTATTGTCATGGAATATTTTCCATCACTTAATATTTCGATATTTAGATAAAAAATGTAGTTAAATGTTAATTCAATCGATAATGAGTAGAAAACTTAAGCCCTTCAAGAATTCCATCCGGTGACAAAGTGGCAATGTCTCACTTGGCATGACTTACACGTTCCTCGTTAGTTGTTCCAGACTCTCGCGGTTGTGTCATTGTATCAGAAGTGAGGAATTCGTGTCCCTCTCAGGAAATGCTTCAAGCACGAGTAAAAATTATTTTCGTCACTACAAAACGACACAATGCCTGAGAAATTTAGGCCCCGAAGTTAGTTTTAATTTCTGCTTAATCATACCAAAACAAGATGATCAAACCTCCCGAATACATTAAAGTACGTCGACTTGTTCCCACTGATTTCAAATTCAATTGATCTTAGTGTAGAAAAGTTAGATCCCCACCAACCTTCAATGATGAACCTTCAGCAAAAGAACGTTCCCTCTTGGGCAACTTTGGGCAAATATATTTACACTTAATTGTACTAAGTCATCATAATGAGAAGACCCATTAGGTTTCTGAAAACATGTTTTCCACTCATGAAGCATAAGTGATATTTGATATATCCTAATGATCACGATTCTAAGCACCGCTTTCTTATGAACACCTTCAAGTCGTTGGTAGAGTGGATATTCTCGCACTTAAGAGCAAATAACGCATCTGCATTAGGTATTTATCTTTTCCATGTTGAATTTCATTGATATTAATTCCGCTAGACCTATTTCTCTCAAGTAGTACACTTCCAAGGTCTCTTAAGCACTATTTAATTAATGAAATGCAACACTTCGTTTCGTGGCGTCATTTTTCTTTCGCAGTAAAAGTATGAATTGAAAATCAACGAATGTTTGTGCCGAAAGGTTCAGATAGAAGTTAGGGAAGTTAAGGAACTGAAAATGCAGTTAAATATATAGTGTGAGTATGTAAAGCGCTTGGGGAAGAGGTGGTGCGTAACTCTCCTGATCCTGTCTTCTCATTACCACGAAAGCAGCCCCATTGTGGGATGGGCACTGGGCATGGTATGAAGGGAGAAAAAATAACATCTGTGAACGTTTCACTAGAAAAACATATGGTGACAGATGATTATTTACGAAAAGATATTTTTTTCTCTTGTTCTTTGGCACTCGCCCTCATAGATAAAGAAGAGCAACGAGTTTAAAGTGTGCCAGTGTCAACAAACGAATTCCTAAAGGCATATGAACTCGATACCAAAATAATGGCACTTTTATTTTAATCTACTCGAATTTTGGTGAGTCGATCCAACCAGCCTTATCGGGTTGGAATTAAAGGGACAAACCCACTCTGCCCAATAAGATCTGGTTAATGACCAGAAACTGAGATATTTACAATGAAAAACAGAATAAGAGGAAGTAAAGATGTGTACATTTCCATACAAAAGAAAGGAACTTTAACAGGATAGGAACATAATTTTTGTCTTGGATAAAATTTATTTTAGCTTCTGGACACTTTATTGAATAAAATAAGAAACATGCGAGGAAGAGAATAAGTTTGTTTATTCAGAATACTCCGCATTCCCACATTTTTTAATGTCACTAATCAATTAGACCATTTTAAGTGCAAATATTCCTGCGGTGAATCCCGAAGGTTTTTACCTGATAATTGTCTCTTATCGGTATAGCCATCGTCGAGACTGGCTGGGGATGAAATGATAGCCGTTCCGTTGGAGGCTGGGAAGACGCTGATTTCGTGCGCACATACTCCTCATGCACTGCACCCGATTAAAAGACAGTGGAATCTCCTCTTCATTGCCACCCGGGCTCTCAAAAGATGACGTGCACAATGCACCATTTTCCCAAAATACCCCAGTATGGTACTCGTATATCGAATCCAACATTAGCTTTATTTTATAATTGCAGAAGTCCATTATTTCGGCCACCAGCGAGAGTATGGCTGCAGAGGCACCATCTACAATAGACCTTTAGAATCAGTGGAGTAAATCTTGCGACACAATCAGGATTAAAAAGAAAAGAGGAGGAGTCCTGACCAAATAATAAGAACTTTGCATGCCCAGGGACGGGGCTAAGAACGAGATGGAAATCGCGCTCCCTAGAAGACATCTGAACCATCCTAGCAGAGATCGAAATTCGCTTACGTAGACGAGGGCGATCCCATTAATACTTAGGGAAAAGAGAGTCACGCTGATTCCACTTCCTCACAGACATCCACCCCAGCCGTAGGCAGAATCTATACTATCAAACAGACACAGAGACATTTATTGTTTTCAGACTTTTAACATATTCTTAACTACAGTTCCTGTATATGATATGCAATTTATTCACTGGATATCCAATACAATTATCAGAAAATATTAAGTGCCGACCTGATGAATTAGGCTACTTTATATAAAACATTCTATCTATTATTTTGCATTAATTCAACTAACCTATGCCTGCTTGGATTATGTCCATGATAAATAGGTATATAGTGACACTCTAGTGCGGTAATATCTTGAACATCTTATTCTAATAATATGTACATGCGACGCGTCTCCTATGATAATATTACATTTATTACAAACCTTTCCTCTCTAAGGAATTTCTGGGATTATTATTTTTTAAGGTTTACAAATAATGATCCTGTAAATTCTTTTATTAGGTAACTAAATAAATCATAAATATTTGTTATATTTTTAGTTAAATTCTGATCCGGTTTTATTTATTTATTTACTTTTTTAATTGATTTGATTTATTTGTTACATTTTAAGGTAAATTCTGATCCGTTTTTTTTTCTAGTTCTTCTACCTTGTTTTCAGTGTTTTATTCTCTGAATACCCACTTGCATTTCCCTCTTTTAATTATTGTTATTATGTCTTCAATCTTTAGGATGTTAGGCAATGGGTACGCTTCGTTGCATAAATTCTCATGTCTATCTCGTTGGCCTCGTATGTTTGCTCTTGACTTCGTTTTATCTCTTTTGTGTTTCAATTTCCTTTCTTTTTCTGCTTCATTTTCCGATTCGGTGGTGTCTCTTTCTGATCCTCTTTCATCTGGTTGTACTTTTTATTTTATTTATTTTTTCTTTGCAGACTTTGAGCTTCCTTTCTTTATTACCGGTAGGTCGCTTTTCTTGGCGTCTTTCTCTTCTCCTTCTGCTGAGCTACTTTTATTACTTCTTCCTCATCTTTTATTATCCTGTTCGGCTTCCTCTTCTGTTGGTGCGTTTTTTATGTTCATTTGTAAAGTTGTCTCGGTTTGGAGTCACTTTCGTATAGCTACCCTATATTCTATAGATGGACGGTTCTCGGGAAATCCCATTTTATATCATTTTCTTCGTTTTGAGAACGTTCTTGGCGTGTCAATATATGGAAGACCATACATAATGCATGTCAATATATCCAGTTCCATACTCTATGTTGATCACATTGGGGTCGGCTTTAGGCGGGTGACTCCCTTTTTTTCTATTTTCATTAATTAAATACACACCACCCATCGCTCATAAACTTACCATCACGGGTAACATGGAGGTAAAGAAAATAGAAGTCAAAGAGGTATATCCCCTTAATTTGCCCCTTAAATTTTTCCCTCACTCCGTTCTAAAATCTAACTCCACGAGTATTAACGTGAGAGTCCAAAGAAGCAGGGAAAGAAAGAAAGAATTGTAGTATCTGACAGCTGCCTTGCAGGTGCATTTAATTAAGTTGAGCGCGCTTCAATTTAATCCCGCCGTGAAATGCTAATCTATGTATTTTAGAGGCTGCTTGCCGAGTCTCCTGCCCACATATTTGGAGGCCATTAAGACCTGGGTCGGGTGACAAACGCTAATCCCTCTAGGCGCAAGAAGTCTTCTGACAAACGTATGTGCCTTCCAGCGATTGAGAATCAAAAATGGCCGTCATATAAATAGCCTTGGTTTTCGAGTCTCTGGTAAGATTGAGAACCTGTTGCCTTTAGTTAAGATCGTTGTAACTGTTTCCTCAAGTTCCCCGGTATTCGGTTATATCTCAAGATCGGATCGCACCAGGCTGACCCATCTCTTTTATGAAAGCCTTACTTTGTTCATAGCAAGACTCGAATCGTTTTCGTCCCCAAAGTATTGTCCGGGATTCCTCTCGTCTCATCTGGACCTCCCTCCCCCGCCCTCAAGGATCTACAGTTTCCCGTGTGATACTTCGTGCCAAGCCGCTGCAGGGTCTCGACTTGGAGATTGTACTTCTCTGAAGGATATTCAATTGAAGGCCGCGTCCGCTGGCATTCTCTCTTCTTCGAGCTGACCTCATTAAAGGTAGAAACGACCATTTGCTTTAATCTCACGATAATCGACCCACTTTCCGACATTTAAATCTTCCCTCTGTATAACTGATTTGTAATATTCCATTTAAAAGCGGATTAACGAGTAATTAACGTTCCCCGATTGTCCATTAATCTGTATTCTGTCAGAGTTGTCCTTTATTTACATTATCTATATTTCTCGCATATATATATATATATATATATATATATATATATATATATATATATATATATATATATATATTTGTTAACTAGTAACTCATTAAAAATTACATTTGGGGTTTTTATTCTTTAAATATACTTTTGAATTGAAACTTGTTAAACTCAGTTAAACGCTATCGGACCCTGTAGTAAATCTCACTCTTATACCTTGTAACTAACAGATTACTTTTACTACGAAGTGAACGTACTTGTACATAGCAAGGACATGTACGTACATTAGAGGTTATATGTATGTATATCTGCATATATACATATTTCCTTGCCCTTAATCTCTTTCCTCCCAACCAATAGATGCCTAAAAGGCAAAGAATAAAAGAATTCTCGCATTCAATATGAGAATTTCTTCAGATAACATCGAGCAGGAGAAATTCCATATCATTCGGATGCGTTTTTTCCTGCTATAAACTGGTGACTCACACAAGCTACACCTGCTGAGATAAAGATAGGAAGATTTGTTCCGAATGTGGACAAGATGACTAACGGTTCAAAGAATGTGCCTCATCAACGAAACATACCTTAATTGTAACGGAGAGAATTGCATAATGGCTCTTCATTGTCCTAAAAGGAAGGATATAATCAGTAGAAAAGAAGAGAAAGTACGAAGCCACAGTAACCAAAGATACGCGGCTGCAGCTTCCAAAAGAAATACCAAAAAAATGAGCCAACCAATGATGACCATGAAATTGGGAATCCCTAGATATTATGAAAAGTAACTAAACTCGATGTTTCAACAAACTAGTTACCATCAATTAAAGTCACTAAATCGCCCGACTCATCAAAAATACTAAACATAAATGCAGTTCAATCACAACCAGCAAAACTAAAGAACAGCAAGAGCAGCAGATAATATCCAAAGAAGAAACAGCTTGAGCACAGGAAGAGAGTACAAGTGAACCGCAATTCGAGACGGAAGAAGAAGTTCAGTCCATTCACATGATGAGCTCCCATAGGATATTAAGAAGCAAATCGAAGACTCTCAGCCCTGCCAAAAGAGAAAAAAAAAACAATATAGAATAAAGGCATGGAAACAATCTAAGAGGAACGTGCAGATCATCCGCCTCCAAAAGCAAAAACAGTCCCTAACAGGAAACCAAGACTACAAAAAAGGTAATTACATCTTAAAAGTGCAGAGAAACAACCTAAGAGTTTTATCATAAATTCCGACGGATAATGGGTCAATGGGATCTTTATCAAAATCAAGATTAAGCATGTGAAAAGCATAAAATATAAGCAAAAATAAACAAGATTTTAAAATAGTATTTTAAAGTATTAAACTAAACATTTACTTATTTTATTAAATATTACTCTGACAGCTCTTCTTCTTCTCCACCAATTTCCATCTTCATCGTCTTATTTTGTTTTGCCGTTCTCTTTAAATACTGTTAACTAACAGCACAACTATGCACATATTTTATCAATTATTTATTTGGTGTCCATGTCGTGTAGTCGTTATTGCTTCTAATAATTGCTTGTCTTGCGGGAATTCGATCCTTTACTGTGTCAGCCTTCAATGAATTAGTTTGCTTAGTTTTCACACAGTTCATTAGGAAAAAACATGCCTCTAATTGCTGATAAAGAATAAAGCAAAATAGTGAGGTTGGTAATAAAATCTGATAAAATAGCATATTTTGAACTTTGCAAGCCATCTGTTATGCTTCTTAATTGATACCAATTTTGTGGAATGTTCTCTGAAGCAATTGGTAACTTTTCAGCATTCAAACGGTAACTTGTCACTGATCATCGAAATCATTTAAACTCTGTTCAGGTACAAGCAAAGGAAAATGAACTGCAATTGAGACAATATATGCTGGGGAAATTTTTTGATTAAGGGATATTTTAGGATCCAATACATTAAATTTTGCAATCAAGCTGCCCTTGCTGAAAGAAAGTCCTTTCCTAAATTGATTACAGATTTCAACTAGGAATTTCTTCCAGTGTGTTTGTCAAAGGGTTCAATTGTAAAGGACGATCAAATTTGCCTAAACAGTTGTCTGGCTTGGTGGCTTTTTTTTTTCCGTGATGAAGATCGAAAAGTCGGGGCGCAGTCTCTAGACGATGTTTCTGTCCATGAGTGTGTCCAAGCAACGGCCAATCCTGTTTGTACGAGTATACCAGGAATCGACACATCGTGCGTTCAGGTTTCCCATTAATATCGTGGCGATCCTTCGCCCGAACAAGTTTGTGAGCGTCTGTATAGGTAAAATGTTGCGCCTCGGGGGTTGATAGCCCCTGGCAATTACCATTTTACCCTGGCTCATGTCGACCTCTATGGCGAGGTAGGACTCTTCTAAATTCCTGAGCTGCTAAACTTTATTTCCCTTTTAACCGCAATGGTTATTCCGTTATATCGTTCTTGGGAATGATTTAAAGTGCTTTCCACATAATTATAAATTTATACTAAATTATATTATATTGGGGTGTTGCGGCTGCTTCTAGATAACAATTAGAGTGGCACTATCATAAAAAGGTTGAAAAGCACTGCAATAGCCAGACGAATGAACACCATAATAGCACATCAATGGCTATTAAAATAGGATTGGACTACAGGACGAACCAAGGACTAACCGAATCTTCCCTCGAAATTGATATAAGAATTGAGCTATGCCACATAATAATTGCTACTGCCTCGGCGTCCAAATCTTCCTAAAGCTAACTTTGGGAGAATATTTATTAATCCAATCATGTTTATGGGAGATTTAAATGAAAGATGCGATGATACCGGTTACTATTTACCATTATCCACCAACCAATTCAGATCCCCTAAAATAAAATGGAAAGCATACCACAGAGCCGTTTGGGCAAAATATAAATAGGAATTAGAAGTTTACATGTCAAACGGACTCTATAAATCAACACTTGAAGATTTCGCCGATGAACTTAACAGAATATATACAAATAGAAACAACAGACAATAATGCAATCCATAGAACCGCTTATAAAACAATTAAATATTTCATATATGATTATTAAATGAAGATATACTAAGAAACGGAGCAACATGGGTGTCGTGGTATTGCAAGGACCGAGTGGTGGTGTACGTACGTATAGGTTTGTTACGTACTTCAAAAACTCCTTGATCACGTTTTCTCTAAGAGTGTTATATTTTTATTACGTTATTTTAATCTTTGAGGTTTTCTAGTGCCATGCTAAGCGTTTCGAGGATTGAATTAAATGCTTTTAAGAAAATAGATCTTTAATTACCACATAAAAAACAGAAGTGAAATCTAACAAAACAAACTATACAGTTACGAATTAAACGAGTTTAAGTGAGACTTACTAAATTAAACAAATGAATATAAAGTAATGGTTGACCCAAAGCTCACTTTAATATTGGGCACTAATTGACTTAAAAAAAAAATACTTGAATTTATTTACCTTTAAAACAACCACACGCGAATCTGCTTGGGGACTGACCTTGGCCTCGATTTTTATGTAAACACAAGAATGTTTTTTTCGGCCAGGCGCGTGGACGTATTCACAGACACTCCAGCTGTTTGGCTGGTGAGGGCGGGCAACGGATGGCATTAAGCACGTTGTCTTGATAAGATGATTTCAACAATGGGACCGTGAAAGTCTGCTTCTTCCAATCTTCTGGTTAATCTTGGAATGATTCACACTGACAAGCGATGGGCAAATGAGTGAATCCTTTGACGAATGGGAGAGTGTTTGAGGGAGTTCAATTTGGACTATTCCTCAATGACGAGAACTATCTCTGGGTTTTGTTGTAAACCAGGATAGGGGGTTTCTCTGATGAGAGATGATTGAGCGTGTTTCTTAATACAAGCTAAACTAAATTTCGGTGTGACCACCAGGAACTGGCTCAACATGAGCTTCTTCTGTGTTCCTTTCATGGGGTTGCCGGGCACTTTATCTTGCCGGACTTCGTCGTCTTGATCGCTAACTCGATTTTCCCGAGACAAGATGCTAATTTTCTGTGTGACCACCAGGAACTGGCTCAGGATGAGCTTCTCCTCTTTTCATTTTTTTTTATTGCCACGCACTCTAGCCGGACTTCATCGTCTCGATGACTAACTCGATCTTCCTTGTTCTTCGACAGTTATCCGCTTATATACTTCACCACTTTACTTTGGGTAGGGGAAAGATGGGGGAGGGATGAAGTTTTAGGAATTAAGCCTCTTCCTCTAACGGCGCTTCTCCGAGCGTCTTTCATTTAGCTCTAAAGGCATCTTCTAGCTTTTGGTCGACGCTCCTCTAATTTCGTCTATGCAGTGAAATTAAATCCAAACTCTTAGGGAAAATATTGCCGATTTAACTAATGTTAGGCTCGCCAGACCCGAAATCACTTTGTTGATTCTGATTTGTTTTCTTAGGTCTGTTATCTAGGCGATGGCTGGCAAAAGAATGAGCTAACATAAACTAGATTAAAATCAACATAGTTGTTATGCAAACAATGCTTGTTCTCTATATATGAAACTGAAACTTCAGGTCATTTTGAACAACTAAAATTTTCCATTAAGATACTTATCTGCTAATATTTTTTGTTTTATTCATCCAAATTTGCATGACCTATACCCATACATGGTTAAACCCTAAGGTTATCATACACTAATTTTAGAAACCTTGAATTTTCTTTGGCGATACTCTAAAGCCGAAAGTTTTTTTTTTCTAAGCCTTCAGTCTTAACTTAGAATCCTTCCTCATTGATGTTTTGTGTTACTAATCGATTTGAGGGAAGTAAAGTAGCACCGAATTCAAGCTAACTCCGTAGAAATAAGAAAACCTGATACAGAAGGTATGAAATTGTGAAAGGTGATCGAGAAACGGAACCTCGAAAAGCCAGACATTACGCAACCAGCTCACAAAAAAATAACGTTAATATAGGCAATTACAAGTCATGTCCTGTATGCAATATCATATGCAGTAGCAGCCCTGCAAAAAGGACTAAGTTCTCCAAACTAGGCTCGAGGAACACAGCGAGTCGCTCGAAGAAATGATCCCCTCTCCAGCATTGTATCACATTCTCCTTCTGTGGGAGACGAGAATGATTGGGGGCTGAAGCAGAGTCATCGTAAAAGGAGCAAACAAGAAGTATCGAGAATTCCTTTAAAGCAGGATCACAGACAGAGATTGCATCAATATTCACTTAGACAAACAATTCCCTGTCATTATTTTATTATTTATTGTCTTTATTTTGTTTTATATTGGTATTATGATTTTCTTGCATTCATATTTTTTTATATCCATTGAGCTATTCGTATTTGTTTCATTGCTGCCAGGTGTCAAAACACTATACTACCAGACCTCTCTCGTGCCCCCAAACTAGGACCGGCTCCTGGTGACTTTAGGCTTGTCATCGATTGTCATTCTGATTTTCGTGTGCATTTCTTTATCAAATGAGGGAACGCGCACAAGATGCAAGGGGGAGATGGCGCAACTTGCTACTTTTTTACATAGTTGCCGTTTCTCAGGCCCATTTTCTTGTCTGACATCCTTTACCTGGTTTTCATCTTTTCCCTGATATTATTTCATCATTTATTAGCTTCTCTTATATTTATTTTAAATTTAACTTCCTGGTATTTTTGTTTGTTATTCATTTACTTATTTGGTCGTTTCTGTTTCTCAACGCGCTTTCCAGTTTAATACCTCTTCTACCTGGTTTTCATCTGCCTAGACCCTACTCGCTTTCTGTGCTACTTTACTGACCCCAGGCGTACCCAAAGTATTACCAAGGAAGCTTAACATTGCTATGGTAACCAAATAGCCTAGCTGTGTTCAATGCAGTTTAACTATCAACAAACCGACGGCAAATTCAATAAATACGAAATTTACTTGTGTGTATAAAAGTTCCCTACAGTCTGCTGGACTAAACATCATTCTTTCTAATTGTATATCCGGGATGCACTCATTTTTGAAAGCGCAAAATTGTCTTCTTTTGTTATAATGAGGATAACTAACTTTGTATAAAGAAATTTGCATTTGTTCGGGTTATTTTCCAAATTCTATTTTATTGCCAACAAAATTCATATCTACAAACCCAATTACTTCATGGGTGGGGGAAATACTCCATATGTTTTTATATCCAAAGAATTGAATTCTTCTGTGATTCGAATCGTTGCGAGTTTTCACTGTGGTTAAAACATAGTCTCCGTTATGGCATAATAACGCGAGAAACGAAAATCAATACATTTCGATTTATCGGAATAGAATGGCATGCAAGAAGTCGACAAACCAAGTTGGGTGAAAATCACTTCTCGGCTAACTCCATGAATTTGGTAGAATTTGTCCGTTTTATATCAATTCGTCATAGGATCTCCTTTTGTGTTTTAAGTTCCCTTACAATTCGGAACCTGACCCTGGGCTTAATTTTTCTCACAACTTGGCTCGTGATTAGAACGATTCAACCCAACTACTAGGGTTCAATGAGTTTTACAATTGATTGACTTAGCCATCTCTAAAGGCCATATCTTCCATAAATTAATTGTACATTAATATTTGAGCCGCTTTTAATAGTAGGTCTCTCTTCTACCTTACAAGGAGATCTGATTATTTGAGACCTTACACTAAATCGAACCTTATTGGCCAAAGAAGCTATGATTTTCATGGAATGAGCTCAATGTCTTAACAGAATAATTAGAAACATAATTTTTTTTTCTATTGTTATTTAATTCTAGGGAATTATAGGTGACGTGGCACGCTTGGGCCCTATGATCCCTTAATTCTCAATATGGTTTCGCACGTAAACGTTTTGAGTAGAGATGCAAAATACCACATCCTGCTGACACTAGGTTTAATTCGTACTGGGAGGTTTCCCTGAATAAAAATAGCGGTTTGAACATGAGTAAAATATGGCTGAGAGTAACGGGAAATGAACTCCTTTTGCCATTATATATTGTAATAAATAAATTGTGAACGACAATGTATTTTTAACCAGTCCGCCATGGGAAAAGAATTTAATTTTCCTCTTTGAATCCTCATAAATAGACGTCTCTGGGAATTCTTTCCTTTGCAACTTGGGCCTCTGGTTATCGAACTGTGACCTAATCATGGTTAAGGGCACCAAAAAGTGTGCAGCCACACAGCCGTAGATCTTAAGTGTCAATGGCACCCCTTAACCATTACGAAATAGTGTTTAGGAGTGTATTTCCGTCTAAGGCACGACGCTGAAAAGAAGTATTTTGCCTTACCTTGAACCAGGTTCCTTCTCTTACACCTACGGTATGAAGAAAAGTGGACTTTTGCCTTGAACCAAGTCGTTTCATTTTAAGCTCATGTCACGCATTAAGTAGTATGTTGCCTTTTCTTTAAACAGGTCCATCTTCTTACTCCTAGTAATTTGTCTTTTCCGACCTTACACTTAAAGCATGGAGAAAAAAAATATATTTCTTTTACTTGAAACATGCCCCTTCCCTTACGACTAGGCACTAGGAGAAAAAGAAAAGTTGTATTTTGCCTTTCCTTCAACTAGGTTCTTCCATTAGTCCTAAGACATATAAAAAAAAAGAAGATTTTCCCTTTTCTTGAACCAAGTCCCTCCTTCTCTTAAGCCTACGGCACGGATAAAGAGTAGCATTTTGCCTTTTCCTGAACTAAGTTCTTTCCCTTACGTCTACGTTTCGCAAAAAAGTAGTTTATTGGGATGATATTAGTTTTAAGACAATTACGACTTTTTAATTTTCAAAGACATAATCGTTCTCAATTCTTAAAATGCTGTTCACCGATGTTATTTTCACCTCCTGGAATTTAATAATAACGTAGTTATTAATTTTTCAAAATATTTTATTATTTTGGTAAATTTGAATCTTTCTGCGTCATTTGAACTCTTTCCTTGAACTTTTGGCCTACTTTGTGCTTGACTAGTTAGCCAATAGCATGCTGTGTTATATCTGCAGGCGATCTGCGCCTACCTGTTCTGATTGATTAGCCAAATAGCATGTTTGGTTATATTTCGGACGGTTCGCGCATTTCGAACGATAACTTTGTCTTCAGTTTAATTGTTACAATGGTGAGCGGTGGTTGTTCTAAGTCACAATAGCAAATAGTACGTGAAGTCTTTGATGACAAGGGCAATATTCAGACAATATCCCGCCAGTTATTAAATGCCCTATATGCAGGAATTGTAAATTTATCCAAGATCGAAATTTCTTTTAGTGGAATGTAACTGCAAAAGATTCGAAAGGCCAGTAAAAAAAACGCATTAAAATTTTCGGTTAATGCGTTTAAGCGCACGTTGCTTTATATTGCCCACATTCGACCAAGTGCTAGCCTATTGTTTACAATAAAGCGGCTGCCACCGTGAGAAAAATCGGCATAAAAGTTTGACGCTTTGTGTTTTGTTCATTCTTCTTCTCTCTATGTCTCTGTCTGTCTGTAGACCTGCCCTCTCTCTCTCTCTCTCTCAGCAATCTCCTGCTAAGACGTGTTCTCTCTGTGCTCCTACAAAAATTTACGTTTGTGTCGTGTCCAAACCTTCGTGTTGTAAAGTAAAATAGATAGAAATTACATTCCGTGTCGGTTATACGTTCCATTAGCTCCATAAATTTCAATTCATTTTAAATAATCTTGTGTTTTACAATACCTATCGTCAAATTTGATTGTGCTCGCTGCCGGGCTTCATTTAATAAGGAAATATACGTTAACTTAAACCCTAATAACGTTAGAATATTTCGCTTTTGTCTTTTAAACGAGGCGTTCGAGCTAAAAATAACCAACGCGATTAATGAAATTAGATCAGAAGTTAACTCTGTCGAGAGAGACGTAGTATCAACGAACCGTAAGATTGACGGAATGGCCAGTGGCGTTCGGGCATCCTTTGATGAGCTTCGGGAGAGGGAAAATTGCGTTCAAAACCGCTGATCGAGCCGTATAGAGAGTAGAGACCCGCAAGTGATTATAAATGAGCAAGCGCGTATCTTAAGCGCATATAGACCCCCCGGCATCTCAATTTAGGCCGGTTAGAAACGAGGCTAGACATCGAGGGTATCTCACCGTTTTGAAATTCCATGTTCTAATCAATTTGCCTTGTTAACTCCAATCGAGGGGGAAACAGAGAGTATTCGAATCGGCGACTCTTTAATAAAGAACCAGGATTCTGAATTTAAAGCACGAAATCCAGCTAAGCGTAAGAAAATCTGCCTACCAGGGCAGGGTGGGTGGGTAATTAACCACGTGGTCAGTAAAATCCAAAGTCTGAACGGCCATGTAAAGATTGAGCTATCCTCACACTTGTGGGCGGGAATGATGTGCACCGTTTTGACAGCTCGACTACCGAGATTGTACACCGAGCAAGGTACTTAATTATAGTGGCCAAAGCAAAGGCGAATAAAGTGAGGGTAATTGGGATAATTCCAAGATTAAAAGCAGTCAAGGTCAATCTACACAAATGAATATCTTAACGTTTATGTCAGGAAATGGTAGCTAATTTTTTTCAATTTCTGGAACGATTTTCAGGACAAACCGTCACTTTTTTTAATAATGGTATCCATTTAAATCCAGTGGGTAATTCGAAGCCTGGTAGAATTATTAATGAAAACCTCCGTGATCTTTATGGTACGGAAGTTATTAGCCTCCAAGTTACAGATGCGCCAGATGAAATTTTACGCGAAGAGTCAATAAACTTAGGTAAGCAGGAAAACGCTTCAGGCATAAGAGAGAGGGACGCTGTTATTTAAAGGGAAAATTAAAATGCATTTACGCAAATGTTTGGAGTTTAAGAAACAAACCGCCCGAATTTAAAGTCATGTTTCAAGAGGGCGATTACGATATCGTATATATTAGCGAGACATGGATAGATACAGCTTCTAGAGTTCTTATTGCGGAATTCAATATAGAAGGGTACAAAATCTATCACAAGGACTGGTTAACTGTTAGAGGCGGTGGAGTTTTAGTTTTCGTAAAAGAGGGATTTAAATGCAATATCGATGGCCGCGACGACCGTAAATATGAATAGCGAGGTTCTGCTAATTGAGCTCGAGTGTGCTAAAAATAATAAAATTAAGTTAGCCGTTACTTATCGCCCCCTCATCTCAAATAGAATCAGAGGACGTACTACTCTTTGAGTGCCTTTTATCTATGGTGAGAAAAGGAAAAACAATAATTTGTGGAGATTTCAATTACCCTAACGTTAACTATACAAACTATACTTCGGATAAAGTTGGGGAGAGATTGATCAATTTCATTCAGGATAATTTTCTTGTGTAAAAAGTAGAGGAACCTAGGCGTGATCAAAATATACTTGATTTGATTATCTCAACAAAGGAGACTTTGGTAGAAAACGTTTATGTTGGTGAGCATTTGGCGACGAGTGGCCATAATTTAATTAGGTTTTAAATTATTACGAGTGTAGAGGTAAAAGAGAGTTCACGATGTGGGAGTTGTAATTTTGAAACCTTCCTAGACCGGATTAAAAGGATAAACTAGGGGAGATGTTTTGATAATAAGACTACAGGGAATGCACTCGGAGCTACAGCAAAATGTGCTCACGGTGGATTCCGAGTTAGTTAAGTACGCACGTCGAAAAATGGAAAGTCAAAGAGAGCACCGTGAGTTAGCCCTTTAATAATTAACTTAATTCGGGAGCGTAATAAAGACTATCAAAGTTTTAGAAAAAAAGGAAACGACAACAAATCGAGAATAATACGTAGACTCTTGAAGGCTGGTAAAGCAGGCCATTAAAGAAACTAAGCTGAAATATCAAAAAGAACTTGCTAAAAATTCGAAGCACGAACCTAAACGGTTTTATAGTTACGTTAAGAGTAGAAAGCCCATAAAGGGCTGAATAGGGCCGATCAGATGTAAAGACGGTGTTATGATGGACGTCCCGGAACAATTTGCTAAAATATTAAATGAGCACTTCTCGAGCGTTTTTACTATTGAGGACGTGACACAATTAGAAATACTAGGTAAGGAAATAAATTTTGAAAGACAAAATATCATATCCAACATAAGTATAAATGGAGGGGGGATTCTCATATATATCAATAAAATGAAAAATTTGGAGTCACCCGCGCCCGATGGAGTGCACCAACTCATCTTAAAGAACTAAAATATAAATTAGTAAGACTGCTCTGCACGATTTTCAATCGATCAATAGAGGAAGGCCTAGTTCTACTAGAGTTCAAGCGTGCAAATATTACGCCGATATTCAAAAAAAGGGGATACAACTGAGCCTACTAATTTCCGTCCCATCAGCCTAACTTCTGTAATTGGAAAACTCTTGGAATCGATAATTAGAGATAGGTTGGTGAACCATTGTGAGGATAATAATTTAATTGCAGACTCACAGCATGGATTCAGACGGGGGCGCTCGTGCCTAACCAATTCACTCTAATTTTTTCTATAACATGATTTGCATCTACGATGAAACTAAAGGGGCGGATATAATTTACCTTGACTTTAAAAAGGCCTTTGATACAGTTCCGCACGAAGGCTATTTATGAAAATTAGAGCAATTAGAGTGAGGGGTAACATACTTAAATGGATTAGAAACTGGCTATCAAATCGTTCACAGCGGGTTGTTGTAAATGGGTCGTGTTCAGAGTGGGTCCCAGTCACCATCGGGGTACCACCGGGGTCAGTCTTAGGCCCATTATTATTTATTGTTTACATAAATGACTTGGGTAATGGAGTGTTTAGTAGGATTTCTCAATTTGCAGATGACACAAAGCTAGGAAGCCGAGCCCTTTCGAGACCCGATGTAGAGCAAATGCAAAGAGACCTTAATAAAATTGGGCGGATAAATGGAAAATGGGCTTCAACATAGGTAAATGCAAGGTCATGCATTTAGGATGTCATAACTTAAAAGTAGAATACCATATGAAACGCCAAATTCTCGAATCCGTTAACTTAGAAAAAGACCTGGGTATTTTAATCTCAGAAGACCTTAAAGTATCGAAACAATGCACAGAAGCTTGTAAAAAAGCAAAGCGAATGCTAGGATATATTGCTCGGAATTTTACTTTCAAATCGAAAGATATAATCCCTCCACTATACAAATCGCTCGTGCGCCCACACCTCGAATACGCGTTCCAATTTTGATGCACCCCTCCCCTAAACAAGGCTATAGCGCAGCTAGAAAGAGTGCAACCTCGTGCTACTAAACTAGTTCCTGAAATCCGAATCAAACAGTACGAAGATAGACTCCGCTCATTAAACCTACTATCACTTGAAAGTAGATGATTACGTGGACAATTGATCAAGGTATTCAAAATCTTAAAAGGATTTACTAATATTGATTACAGACTATTGTTCGAGATTGACGAAAGGGCCAACACACGCCAAAATGATTTAAAATTAGTGAACAAGCGATTTAACTCTACTATAGCTCAAAATTACTTCACGTTTAAAATCACGCAAACGTGGAATAGCCTGCCCAACCGTGTAGTAGAAAGCACGTCAGTGAATATGTTCAAAAACTGACTTGATGAGTACTTCAATAGTGTAAATATAACGTAGCAGGAGCATAGAAGGTAACGTCATACGAAATAAGGAGTTGATAATAAAATAAAATGAAATGAGCAATAAAAAGATGCCAGTGACGCCTCCCTGCATGAAGTGAATGTGAATTCCTTTTTTCTTTCTCTGCCTGTCCTATAAGTATATTATTTTCATCACTAACAGGCGAAACTTGCGGGAGGAGAGAGTACTGTCCTATCACCCCCACCCCCCTGGTTCGAAGAAGCGTGTTCGTGTATTCGAGGGATAGCTGAACCTGCATGTCAAGGGTACACCTGTAGATAAGTGTGTACCGTAGAATTTTAATAATTAGAAGAGGCATGTAAAGAAAGGTCAAATGATACACATGTAGATAAGTGTGTACAGTAGAATAGAAATATTTTTAAAAAATCATTTAAAAAATATATATACAAAGGGTAAAAATGTAGATAAGTGTGTAACGTAGAGTTGAAATATTTAAAAAATCATGTAAAAAAAAGCATGATGCACTAACGTTAGAAAGTTATAGTTAACATCTTCTGCAAGCGGACTGCGCTTGAGCGGATCTTAGGGTCTTTGCTGGTCCTTGTTTCTATAGTTCTCTCTCTCTTCCTTATTCTTGAAGGCCTGGAACCCTGATTCAACTATCTCTTTATTTACTATCTAATTAGCTAACCTTAGTTCTCAGAATTTCTGATCAATCTAGATATCAAATGAATGAATGTATAGGAATGAATTGCACAATGTAACATGCAATCTTGGTTGCTTGGTTGCTGATTAAAAGACGAGTTCACAAAATATCTAGGAAGTTATTAAGATTCAGAATAAGAAATTGGGGGGGGGGAAATAATGGCATCCTTTATTTATGTGATGATGATAATTTTCCAAATTGGGGAGGGAAAGGGGTTGTTTGCCGGCTTGGGTGATAAGAGAAAAAAGTCGATTAAACAAAATTTGCTCCGTCAAAAGAGCCCAATCGAATGAGTATCCTCGGTTTGTTTTACAAAGTCGAGTCAGAATTCTCAAATTCTCCCCAATCTTTTGCAACTCTCCCTCCCCTTCCCCCTCCTAAAAATCATACGAAAAAATAACCCAATTTTTTTTTTATTCACATGGATAAAATTCATCACTTTTTTCTGTTACAGCCATTGTTGCAAATCAAATGAATTCCCACTATAATAAATTGGCTAGTCAAATGAGAAGGGCGAAGAGATGAAGAAGAGGAGGCAATGATTACTTTTACAGAAAAGGAAGAGGATGTACCCAGGGACGGTGGTGGTGGGTGGGCAGGGCTCCTGTTTTTTTTGCCATATGCGGTTCTTACTGGTGGTGGGCTGGTACGGTTTTGCCTGTGGTGGGCAGTGGCAATGGTGGTGGTGGGGGTCAGGGGCGGTGGTGGTGGTGGGCAGGGGTGGTGGTGGGCAGGGTGGTGGTGGTGTTCGGCAGGGGTAGTGGTAGATGGTGCTGGGAAGGGGCATTGTATTTGATATTAAATTCCCTTTCAAATCATATATAGTAACCTTCCTATTTTTTAAATTTAATTTCTCAACTTGGCATAAATTTGATAATTGTGGGTTTAATTTAAAAGCGGTCGATTTACCTAAGTTTAATAGAAAATAACCGTGAAATTTCACCCTAAATTTCTTTGGCAAAGGTCAGATACTCGAATTAATCTATAGAGTGGAGCTTAAAGTGCAAATTTCGTTCATTTATCAATTATCATAATTTGTGCGATTAGTATACGGCCTAACTATAATTGGTTTTAAATAGAAAAGACCTGTTCATGTCTCCTCTTCTTAGTGATATAAGAGGGAAGGTGCTGAGATTAATAGCTAATTTTGAATGAATTTTTATTTAGAATCTATGGGATTCTGAATCAATTCCTTTGAATTATTTTTTTTCAATCCTCACGACTAAACTATTTAAGCTAAAGCAAAATTAGGCATAAGAAAAGTTATAACTTTTCGCCAATATTTCCGATAAACTGTTTTCTACGCAAAACTTTGTTTTAGCGAGAGGTTGAGGAAAATATCGTTAGGGTTAAGTTAGGTTAGGTAAAGTAAGGTAAAGTAAGGTAAGGTAAGGTAAGGTAAGGTAAGGTAAGGTAATGTTAGGTTAGGTTAGGTTAGGTCTGGTTCTGGATCTTTTAAATGAATTTGAAAATTTGTTTTTCTTATTCAGTTTTTTGTGTACTTTTCAATTCTGAAACTCATTTTCTCAGGAAATATATACTTTTCCTATTATGAAACTTGAGTCGATTATGGGTAAAGGATGCATTTCCGGGAGAAACAAAAGTCAGATCTGAAAAGTACACATGAAACTAGATAAGAAAAACACATTTTTAATTCATTAGAAAATATGTTTTAAAACGAATCTTTACCATTTATTGCGTTGAATTGAACAAGTTCCTTTCCTATACTCACAAATTAGGACAAGTACTATTTTGCCTTTCTTGAACCAGGTATTATCATTTTACGCTTACGACACGAAGAAATATTTACTCTCCCTTTTCTTGACCTTGGTCAACTACCTTACATCTAAGGCACGGATGTAAATGTGCGCGTGTAAGAATATATACGTATATAGAGAATTTACGTCTGTGTGTATGTTTAAATCTGTATATATATATATATATATATATATATATATATATATATATATATATATATATATATATATATATATATATATATATATATATATATATATATATATATATATATATTTATAGGTCAACATGTATATTATACTCAAGTATAGGCCCGAGGAAGAGAGATGTTTTCTGCCTTTGCCAATAACAGCGTCCAATTAACAAAATTCTAATGCTTAGGGATGCAAAATCGAACATCCCTCGCGACTCTTTTTTTTTAATAATTTTGCCTTTTTAAACATTCCTTGGCTAAGTCCTACTTAATGACATCTACTTAGTTCTGCCTCTCCGCCCCCAAGTGGATTAGTATTACCCCTTCTCCCGAATAAGTCGTTTGTCTGTTGTTCGAGTTTGTCCTGCCTCAGAAACCGGTCAAACAAATCCGATGTTAAAATCTTCGGGCCAAAATGACCGAGTAGATTAAGATCTGGATACAAAATATCACCTTATTTGAATGTGAGAGGAAAATTTTAAGCACTCTTGTATCTGTATGGCAATATTCTAAATGTTAAACTCCCACTGTGAGTAGATCTGGCGATTTTAAAGCTATCAAAGGGTTTAAAGAGACAGGAGGTTCTTTTCCAATAGTGAGAAGCATCCGCGCCTATCAGTTAAGCCCAATCTTCATCAATATAATGATGAACATGACCAGAAAGATAAATCCAAGGAGAAGTATAAATTTACAATTTTATTTACAAAATTTAATAAATCCTGAAATAACCTGAACAAAAGTAATTAATTAATGTAATGTGAACTTATTAAAAATTATTTGTAAAAAGAAGTCTAATCTTTGTTTCCATCCTGTATATACATATATAATTTAAGGTTGGAGATTGAGTCTGTTAGCGTGATATAACTCTTTTGTAAAACTTTAAATTTATATCTAAAAATCTTGAAAATATTGTATCTTATTTTTTTAAATTTATAGTATTCTTTAAGGATTATTTTAGTTCAAACTCGCTGAGAAATCAATCAGAGAAAAACCTTTTGGAGACAGGTTTTGCCTAAAATTAAAGACAATAATTAATGCTTTGTTGGCTAAAGTGAGCCATTGTATCATGCAAATATCATGCAAAAATTGCTGAAAGATGATCAGCAACTCCGTCAATTGAAGAAGCTAAAGAAAATCTTCCTTGTAGCCCCACCAAAAAGAAGAATTGAAAAAGAAAAGCAGCTCTTCCAACAGCTCCTTGATTCCTCGTAGCCTCGAGTTCTGTGGACGAATGAGAAGTCGTGCACTGCCCAGGCCATCCAAAACACACAAACTGATCGCGTTTGGGCACAAAATAAAAATGAGATTCCAGTTGAACCGCGGACATCTTTCCGGGGACAGAGACCTACTTCGATGATGGTCTGGGTGGGTGTAACCTCAACAGGTCAAAAAACACATCTTCAATGAAGTGAGGAGGGAAGATGAATCAACTTGATTATATAGAGCTGTTGAAAGAGAAAGTCATCCCCTGGGTGGATGGCACCATAGGGCTTGCGGGTGTAACTCTTCAACAAGGTGAAGCAACCTCACCTACATTAAAAAAAAAAGACTACAAGGAAAATTTGAATGGGTTTTGGTCAAAGGAACTTTGCCCTCCCAGTTCGCCATATTTGAACCCCAGGGAATTTGGAGTTAGGCTGTTGCTTGAACTGAATGCTTGTAACAAACTTCATGCAACTATCGAAATTTTGAAGTACAAAATGGAAAAACGCTGGAAAGAAGTATCAGCTGAAACCCTGTGTGCCACTTGCGCCCAGGCCATATCTAGACTTCGTCGTGTTATCGACACAAAAGGCGATCACATTGAATATTAGTTACATCATCTCCTATCATATATTTTTTATTTTTTTAATCTAAGCATTATGTAATATTACATTGTGTTCTAAAAAATAATTAAATAAATATGAGTCTACACTTCGTGTTTTCACCCTGTATATGCATTATCCCATTAGACCAAGCAATTACTCATAATCATTCTGGAGACAAATACTCATAATTACCCCCCCCCCCCCCGAAAATTAGGATTTCTTGGTTCTGTGTGAATCAATTTTGACGAACCTTTACACAGTCCGTTTGAACAATTGACAACAAGAATTAATTTTGTCATACAACTCTGTTACGTCCTTCAATTTTTATTACAGCTTCGTCAGCTTTGGGGAGAACCACGCTATTAGATTTGGAATAAAAGTAGCCCATCAAGATATATTTGGGGAAAAACGAAGCATAATTATTCCCATTAAGCTTACCTTGCGTATATATTGAACAGAAAACCATAATTATAATACAGGATTGATGGGTATGAGGAATTTTTGGCCCACATGAGCGCCATTTCGACGCATGACTTCAAAAACCCTTTATAGTAGCAGGTTGTACTGCCTCTGCTGCATCTTTGATAGTCGTCCATAAGAGTTTTTTAGACGAAAACGGACGTCCATCGGCATAAACATCTGGTGTAATGACCACAAACTTTCGGAGAGTCCTAGCGGTCACACCCTCAACTTGTCACCTTGTATGCCGTTAGAGCCTAGGAACGTTTGGATAGCAATGGTAGAGTGGAATGGGGCGTTGACATGCATGAAAACAAGAGTCCTTAGAAGTGACAACCGTATGTCATCTAGCCAGGGATCCAAAACCTCCTTCAAGAGAGTGCACTAGGCCGCTACGGTCCCTTTTACCATATCAGGTGGGTAGAGTATCGGGTACTCTACCCACAACATGAGTACTCATCCCTGCTATTGACGTCGCAAAAGTTAGTGACGCTCATCTCCGAAATAGACCCAACACTTTTCTCAACCGTCAGATCTGTTAAAGGTCGCTCTGGTCTCGTCAGTGAAGAGAACGCAACTCATGTACTTCCCGCCCCATTGAAGCCTAAAGTCTTGTGATGAGGCGTTAAAAGAAGCAGTTTCGGAGAAGCTTGTACGGAAGTTATGGGCCTAGGATAATGTTCCTTTTTGGTCTCCGGTGCATCGGGACGATCAGTGGTGGTGAAAATTACTTTGCTTGTTTATCCGGGTATCCCACGTTAATGGCGGCCAATATTCCTCAACTCCCTAGCTGTCAAAGTCTTGGATGTCTCACAATTGGATCGCTTCTTCCCGTCGCGAAGGGTCCTTCAGAAATCGTCTAACCCTGTCCACATGGCGAACTAACTTCTCCGCAATAACATCAACAGAGGTGACTTCAATACTTTTCTATCGGGATAACACATTTCTTCTTGAGTTACTTTTCATGTTGTTTCGTTCAAAACTCGCATTTTTTGGTTTTGTATATCAGATTTTCATGGAACTAAAGAAAACTGGTTTCAAATGATAACTAAATAAATGGTCATATTTTGCTCGTGAATTGAGTTTTATTGCTTATTTTTTTATTAATTCTATAGTCATTTATATGATATCAGGTTACAAAGGAAGGGGGGGTCTGAAAGTCCCCCTTGTATATCAAAAACGGTGCCGTAGGTTATTATAATTTTAGCAGGAATAAAAGGGCTTTTAATGAGCTTTAATTTCATATATGATAATCTAACGTAGTAAAAAGTTGAAAAAATGAATGTGATATGCCCTTAATGATGAAAGACTTCTTCATCGTTTAGGCTTCTGCGACGTGCCGAATTTCTTAAAGAGGATATTTGCTATTAGCGTGGTTTAGCCCAAAATCGACGAATCAAAATTACTTCACAGAGAACCGAGAAATTTTAAGTTCCGCTGTCAAGCAATTACCGTGGTTCAGGGTGAAGTCATCTTTTTTGAAATTAAAGATTGTTGTACTACTTAAGAGAGGCTCTGACATACCACTGGGTGGTAACATTACAGAGAGGGTTTATCGAAATAAGTTTTATTCACTTTGATATAACAAACTTAACGATAATGCAGTAATGGTAATTGCACTGAGTCTTATCCATTTCGGATTTTTTTAAAGGCAAAATTAATATTTTAATATATCTGAATTGCTGATAGTTTCCCATATCTTCCAGACGGGCCTTTGTTCGAGGTGATGAGGTACCAACTATTGAGAGAGTCCACGATTCAACTGCATCAGCCTACAGCTTGCCTTTGCCCACGTGGAGTCTTCCGCCATCTCCCAAAGGTCATAGGGATGAGATAACGTTTCTGGTCCAGGTGAGGATCTGTCGTTACTTTCATCCATCGATGCAGGGGAAAATTTCCCACACCATCTAAAGAAAGGGGAAAGAACATAACTTTTATTATTTATTTATTGTGAATAAAAAACAACGACGGTATATGCGCCATGAAGTATTAAGTTTTCAAAAAAAGTAATGTTTTTTTTAAAAGGAAAGTAAAATAATTTTTAACATACAAAATAAAAACTATTATATCGCAAAGATGGCTTCATTTCTTTAAAAAAAATAGGTCGATTTCGGCGATGTGATGTGATGTTCGTTTCAACCTAGTTCATCTGAAGGTAAACTCTGTCATTTAGGCGAAATGAGGATAATTTAAGGAAATGGTAAGCACACGGTGCAAGGGCCGCTGAATATGAAGGATGAGGAGGAGGAAAAGTTACCGACCTAAAGCAATAAATTTTCTTGGGTCCATCGTCGGTTCGTATGGGCGAGCATTGTCATGGAGCTGGAGAAGGAGGACAAACCGTTTCGGTTGACCAGTGAAGATCGTTTTTGTTCAAGAGCTTATTTAAACATTGCAATTCATGAACAAATAAATAAGAGATGAGGCAATATTCACACGTATTAAGCGTTGTCTTCAGACTTCATGTATCACATAAACAATATTTTTGTAGCCTAAAAATTTATAAACATTACTACAGTTTATAATTATAAAATGGCCTAACATTACTACTGTTATCTCTAAACAATGTTAAGCAAACTTAAAACAATTAAACCAACTCTAAGATCATTTTCTAAATTCTTCTATAAACGCCCTCAATTTCGTGACAACCTAATATTTAAAATTAGGCCTATTTAGAGTTGTGAAATAATGAAAAGTAAAAGTATGCGGCAAATAATACACATCTGGATTAGTCAGAAAAGGAAATTCCAGCAGGTGATTTCACCCGACTCCAAAGAATTTCCCCAATTAAAGAACACCCCACTGCGTGTTTTGAGACGAGGAGAGCACTCAACTCTCCGAATGTGGGTTGACAAAACCTCACAGCCCCTTGCTTATAAACATTTTGAACCTTGTCAGTTATCTTTCGGAGGAGGACATCGATGGTCTTCTGCATATCTTCTCCCCTATCCATTAAACGCCTCTACCATTGATAAATTGCATTTTATTTGGGATATTCAACTTGGAAACTCTTTCAAAAGTAAACATGAGAGGATAATAAGAGGAAAACCATCAGCAAATGATAAAGTAGAAAATCCAATAGAAAATTGCGCTAGTTGAAATATAACAATCGTATCACTAGTTACCATATCTAATATATATTTCGAAAGTCTGTTTGTATATATATATATATATATATATATATATATATATATATATATATATATATATATATATATATATATATATATATATATATATATATATATATATATATAATCGATGGGGTTGCTGCTAGTCAGACGAATCTTTAATTTCACCAGGAATGAGAGTACATAGAATGTGGAGAAATTCATCTTCATTTATTGGGGATAAACAACGTTTCGAGCTGTCCACTCATCTTCGGGTTCTATGATATAAAGGAATACATAATTTACAATAAATTATAATATTAACAAAATGTCTAGAAATTAGAATATTAAAAGGATTGAGAAATATATACAAAAAAGAGATAATTTTCTTTACCTATATTGCAAAGACCTAAGAAAATACATAATTTATAATGAGTTAGGATGTTACAAATCCTAGAGGAATACAAGGGACAACCATCAATACACTCACCTATGATAGTCTGATCCAAAGGAGAAGTGGGAAGAGGGGGATTGAAGTGGACATAGGTAAGATTGTATTGCCCCTAGTCTTAATTGTGACTCGTCCGCCTCTTCCCTTCTTATGACATAACTCTACTACCAATACAATCTTACCTATGTCCACTTCAATCCCCCCTCCCGACTTCTCTCTGGAGTCAGAACAACGATGGTGAGTGTTTTGATGGTTCTGCCTTGTATTCCTCTAGGATTTATAATATCCTAACTCATTATAAATTATGTATTTTCTTAGGTTTTGCATTATAGGAAAAAAGTATCTTTTTGTAGATATTTGTCAACACTCTTAATATTCTAATTCATTGTAAATTATGTATTCCTTTATATCATAGAACTCGAAGATGAGCGGACAGCTCGAAACGTTGTTTATCCCCAATAAATAATAAATGAAGATGAATTTCTCCGAATTCTATGTACTTTCATTCCTTGTGAAATTATATATATATATATATATATATATATATATATATATATATATATATATATATATATATATATATATATATATATATATATATATATGACCGCTATAGAAGGCCACTTAGAGCAACCTTGAAGGCCAACAAAAGTCACCATTGGAGGTAACTTAACCCGGAGAGTAGCATAGGCTATTCAGCTTTGCCAAAAGTGGCGCCACTTAACCTAACTTAACCTAACTTAACCTAACCTAACCCATTCAAGGTCGCTCTAAATGACATTCTATAGCGGTCATATATATAAATATACAGACATACAAACAAACAGACCCTCGAAATATATATTAGATAGGTGAGTGCACAACCCTCCTGAATCTGTTTTCATACACATAAATAATAATAATAATAATAATAATAATAATAATAATGATAATAATAATAATAATAATTATAATAATAATAATAATAATAATAATAATCAGCCACAATATAAGAATTTCAATCAATATGCATCTGTATTTATTTGCGATAGGACCTTTTATACCGGGCAACGCCGGGTACCTAGGCTAGTTGATAATATAAACACTTGCTTGAGAAAGTATGCACTAGAGGTGTACCGAAGCTTCGGCATCGGCATCTACATGTCAAAGCTTCGCCATACAATTATTACTATTAAAAAAATTAATACATTATTACTGTTAAAATAATAGATGTTTTTAAAAAAAAAATGGAGAATTTAATACAAGTAAAAAAAAATTCCTTTACATGCTATTATACTAATACTTTGGATATCAAAACAATGGAATGTTAAGATATTCCATAATGTAACTTTTTAAATTACAGTTAAAAAAAATCGATCTGTTCCCCATGTTTGGGAAGTTGTCTGCTTTGCTTCGCTTCGTAAATGTGTCCTGTTGTGCTGAATAACCTTTCACTCATGACTGATGAGGGGGGTGCAGAGAGAATTTTCCTAGCAAACCTTGCCAAGTCCCAACAATTTTAACTTCATCTTTTTAGCTGGTGAAGTATATATATATATATATATATATATATATATATATATATATATATATATATATATATATATATATATATATATATATATATATATATATATTGGGAAGGTTAGCCCAAGAGAAGTCAAAGGTGCAAACATTCCAATACATAGTCTGGCCATATCACCTTAGTTGATTTACCCCAGAAAGTTTAATCAGTTTAAACCCTGTCGGGCGACCTCCCCCCACTCCCCATTGTTCTCGGTTATCATCCCCCAGTGGAAAGTCGAAAACGATAACTATTACTCCCCCCCCCCAGCCGCTGTGAGACGCCCATGACTTGGGACTGTTTACACGGCTACATCCCAAGTCTCCCATGGGACGCCAGGTGGCCTACGCCTCTCTCCCTAACCCCGTCACTCGCAGAAACCCGCCGTATTTATGCGAGCAACTCCATTGATTGTCAGTGAGAGTTTCTTCCGACGTCCATCCGTCCTTCAGATCGTTCCCCATTGGGTCGCTGTGTCGACGTCTGTGATCCCTTGAGCGGATCTTACCTTCGTAATCTCTCTGGTCAGAGACGGATTACTCTCCTTCGTTATTACCAATTTGGAGGGCTAGCCAGGATCAACTCTCCGCTCATTCCCTCCACTTTACAAGGTCCGTGTAACTTAACCTCAACCGTGAGACAAGAGCAAGGAAGTCCGAGAAGCCGTTCCGTGCAGATTACCATCTGGTCGCCGTGCTGACACCAGTCCCTGGAGCGGAATTCCCCCCCCCCCTCCCCTTCGTGATTCCCATTTGGAGGACAACTTGGAACCTGATCTACGCTCATCTTCCGCTCTACGAAGTACCCCCCCTCCCTCCCGAGGCTTCGACCGGTAACGCCATCCAATTCACCGCCGCAGGGGTAAAACCGAGGTCCCAGTCCCGTGATTTTTCCTCCATTTTATTCACTCCCCGAAAACTCTTGTAATTCCCGCATTTAATTAATATTATCTCAACCCGCGTTTAATAACGGTCTTTCAAGTGATTGTTACAATTCTCGAGCTATTCCCATTTATTCCTTGCCCGCCTGTATTAACCGCTGGTCACTTATTATTATATTAGTTTGCTTAGTTTTCGTGACCAATAACAATTCTATTATTTACTTATACTCGTATATTAAACATTATTTTTGTACGAGGTTTTTCTTTAATAACTCCTGAGTTAAAACGGTAATCTCGATTTTCCCCTTTTATCGACTTGGCCAACCTTGGATTAACGACCTCGAATATAAATTGAGCACCAGCCCTTAGCCGGGACTTGCCGGCCTTGTTGAATACCCGTGGGCTCGACTCTGTATAGAGCGTGACACCACCGTGTCGTTCCTCGACATTTATATATATATATATATATATATATATATATATATATATATATATATATATATATATATATATATATATATATGTATGTATATTAGGTAAAGGGCCATGTTGTATGCAGGTACTATTGAAGTCCACAGCTGTGGCAGCGTTATTAATTTTAACTTGTATTTTCTTAATATTCTTTACAAGTTTTTTAATAGGGTCTTCGAGGCAAAGGAGGCCTCCTTTGCTAGAGAACTAGATTGGAGCGACAAATAGTCAGACAAGATACAAGATATAAGATGGCATAAAGTTAGAATGTGGAGCGAATGATAGGATATATAGAAAACATTGTTTAAAAAGTGAATGTGTTGATGGGATGATAATGAGTGTAGGATGAACGATTGGGGCGATAAGGTGAAGGTGATAATAAATGGACCAGGTTGCCTGGCTAACGCTTTCCTTTTTGATGTCATTCTAAGTGAATAGGCGAAAAAAATTAGCATTCGAGCCTTTGTTTTCTTTTTGCTTTATCGAGCATCTTTATTTATTTTTTTATTAGTTTTTGTTGTTTTTTGTACTTTCGCTTTTTTACAGTAGGTTTTTATTATTATCATTATTATTATTAATATATAGATATTTATTTATTAAATTTTAAGTGGTATTCTTCTTTGTTGAAATCGATAATTCTTTTCATAATCGGGTTTCTCGTTTCTCGTAGTCTTATTTGGTTTCTCATATTGCTTGTATGGTTTCTCATATTGCTTGTATGGCCGGTAGTCTACTTCGGTAATTTTGTATGTATAATCGGTTGTCTTATTTGGTTTCTAATATTGATTGTATGTTCGGTAGTATACTTCGGTATTCTTGTATTTTATCTATAGATCAGTTTGACGTTGTATAAGTTTTTTTTCAGGCTGCCGTGAAATCGTTGTTTGTAGTGTATTCGCTGGATTTCGTTTTCCGGTACTATTGGTTAGATTCCATTTGGGGAAATTATGTTTTTTATATTTTCCCACAGTTTCGTTGTTCGTTTTTGTAGGGTTATATTTAAGGGTTCTAATGCAGATCTTCCATGGAGTTCCTCTGATTGCATGCGATCCTGTCATTTTGAGTTCGTGATGAATCTTGTGGCTTGAATTTGAAAACGTTGGGCCTTTTTTAATTGTGAATTACTTAACGTATTCCTCGGTACTATCGGTTAAAGGAGCTTAGGGCAAGCTAAGGCCATGTATAATTTTATTTTGTTTTTATTGCATAGGTTTTTGAATCTGTACAGCCCAACATGATAATTTTCGTTTCGTTGATTTTCTGCGTTATGTGGTAGTTGTACCCTGTTGTTGTTAGTTTTAGACCGAGGACGCGTCCTTTCGTGGAGTAATGATATGCTTCTCCATCGACTCTTACTGCTGCTTTTTTCCGTTTGTTTACGAGTATTAATTTGAATTTATCTTTGTTTTTATTTTGTTTCTTTTTTTGTAGTCATTCAGTTTTTTTATTTCCCTCGCTGTTCTTTGAGCTACGTCTCTGAGGTTCTTCCTATCGCTGGTGATTATTTGTGTGATGTCATCCGCTAGTTGGATGTACATTGCACATTCGTGGGTTGGTTGTGGAAGGTCTCTGGTGTAAACAGTGTACAGCGTTGTAGAGAGGCATCCTCCCTGGGGGACATCCGTTTGCAGGTCGATATTGTTGCCTGTTTGATGGTTTATTTGTAGTACAGCTTTTATTTCATCCAGGTAGTTGCATAATGTTTTGCAAATATTTATTTGCAAGTTAAGGCTGCAGATCTTGGCTTTTGGGCCGGGCAACAAAACCTTGTCGAAGGCTTTAGCAACGTCGCGAAGTAATATGTCTACTCTGTTGCTTCGCACTGTTTCTGTGGAAGTTTTCTCAGTTATAATCGCCAGCGCGGTATCCGTTCCTCGCTTGCTCCTGAACCCGTGTTGTTGTGGGTTGTACAGGTTATTTTCAGTAAGGTGTTTAATTAACCTGTCGTTTAGGAGTTTTTCTAGGACTTTATCCAGAAATTTCAAGAGCGAGATCAGGCGGTAGCTTCCGACTTGTTGTTTTGGTTTGCCCGGCTTCGGTAGGAAGATCATCTTTACCTTTTTAAAGGTTTGGGGAAAGTACCCAATATTAAGGAAGGCATTGAAAATCTTCACTATCAATTCATGCACATTTTCAGAAGCGTTTATTAGGTGTGCCTTTGTTATCCTACTGTAACCTGGTGGTTTTTATTTAAAAGATTTTATGACTGTTTGGTATTCAGCCATTGAGAAAGGCATTTCCTTCCCCAAGGGTTGGTGTCTCTCTTCGTCGACGTATCTGTTTGGTGCAGTGCGCTTTTGTTGTGCCTCTAGGGTTTGTAGGATTTCCTCTTCATGCTCCATGTCAAATTCTTGGTTCTCCTCTGGTGATATTGAGAATATTTGTTTCCAGTGAATTTGGAACTGTTATTAGAGTTCTTCGTTATTTTGTACTTACCTGTCCTGTATTTTCAGTTTTATATTTTGGGGGCGTTGGGATCCTCGTAGTTTTCTGTAATCTCTCCAGAATTTCCTCGGATCTTCTTCGACATCCATTTTACTTATTATGTTATTCCAAACCTGATTTGACCTTTCTTTAATAAGAGTATCTATCTGCCTTCTGATTATGATTAGCCTTCTGTATCTTTCCATATTAGTACCCATTTCTGTAATTTCTTTTGTTAAGTTCATTTCCTTTATTTTGTGGTTCCATCTGGGAGCAGGTAGAGTTCTGTATTCTATTATTGGGGTGTGAATTCTGTCCGCTTCAAAGATATTTTCAGTTATTAGTTTTAATTGGTTTGCTATTTCTTGAGTTCCTTGGTAGTTTAGGGATCCAGTTTCTAGTGTACTTAAGTGTTCTTTGTAACCATTCCAGTTTTTTTCTGCTGATCGCTCTTCTTTGTGGAATTTTAATTTGGATAGGTGAAGTTGAAATGGTCGTTATTTTAGTTAGATGGTCGGGTGGGGTTGCGGGGCTTAGTTCTGTGTGGTGATTTAGGTTGAAATTTTGGTTCATAAGTACGATGTCTGGAGTTGTCGAGGCTTGAGATGTTAGGCAAGTTGGGAAGTCTGGCCCTTCTCTGCTTAACAGGTTCTTTTGTATCAATAATTGAAGGGTTTTTTCTGCTCCATTTGGCTGGCTTGTGTAGCATGCCTCTCTTCAGTTTGCATTGTGGTCTTCTGTCAATATGGTTGAGGCTTGTCGACGAAAGAGTTTGAGGAAATTTGGAGTTGGCAATTACGAGCGTCTTGGGGGTTGATATGCCCCAGCTATGACCATATCTCCTGTGGTCATTTTCATTTTTATAGCCAGATACGATTCTTCTAAGTCGTTTACCTCTATAAAATTGATTCCGGTTTTAACGCCAATTGCTATACACAATCATATCTTGTTTGGGTGTAGCCCGTGGTAATAAATTTATAGTTTGGAATTCTTATAGTCTCAATCTCTGTGTTTATTCCATATTCGGTTAGAATAATTATATCTGTGTCTTTTTTCTTATTATGTTTGAATATGATAATCTTTTTCCTTGCTAGCTGTTTACATTTAGTGTAAATATTTTAATTTTTCGTTGGTACGTATCCATTTTTATTTATTTGTTGTGGTCTCTTCCTGTCTGTGTTTTTTTTCGGACGGACTGGAGATCGAGTGCCTCCATTACGTTTTTACTTGAATTCACCGTTTGAGATGTTTTGGCAGGATTCAGGAGCGATATGTATCATGCCTTGCTTTAAAGCATTGTGAACCTCTGTCTCATCGGCGTCAGCCTCATTATAGAGGGATCCCCTAGAATAATATTATTTCCCTACCTCCTAAGATATTACTTTGGGAGAGAAAGCGAGCCGTTACTCCCCAACCCCCTCTGACTTCACCATTTTTGGCGCCATGCTTTGGGTCTTCTCCACCTGATTTTGAAGCACTAAGTTCAATTGATAGCAGCTGCATTACCAAGAATATTTGAACACCAATATATTAGGACAATTTGGGGGAGATTAACGGGTAACAGACAATTTTAAGGCCTTTTCTTGTGTGGTGTGTCCACAGTTTTCTAGTTCCTTAAAGAGGATGCTAGCTAAGCGGTAATACTAACCGCCCTTTTTTGTGTGTTGTGAGTCAGATTCACCCGTTAGTTAGTTATTTTTTTTGTGTGAGTTTACCCGATTTTTACTAAGAATTTTAATATTTTATGTCGTTAGTAGAATTTATATTTGTTTTGGCGTAAAGCTTCAATAGCTAGGGAACTTTTTCGTGTGCAAAGGCTGGAAGTAGCATATCCGAGATGTCTTCATTCCATCACTTTAATAGGTAAAGACAGATCCTAGGATTATCTGGGAAAGATTTAATCGCTTACCCCCAGGAAGAGGAACGTAACGAAGGTGCGGAAAGAAAAGCACAGAAAAAACAAAGAAAGAAAAACACTGAGAGAAGAAAAAAGAAAGAAAAGCACAGAGAGAAGCAGAAGAGAGATGAAAAGACGCAGAGAGAAGCTGAAGAAAATGAAAGAATTAGGCATCATGAGAGAAAGAGAGAGATAAGCCGTGACCAAGTCGAGATAAACTCCGTAGGATCTCGAAATAAACAGGCTCAAGTGCCCTCACTACAACTCCCCGCATACAAGGATGGAGAAGATTTTTGCTCATATTTAAAGTACTTTTAGAAGATCTTCGAAGTCAACAATTGGGACTTAGAATCAGATGGTGTCGCCCGGTTACTTCCACTCTTAAATCTCGTCTTCGCGACATATTTATTTCGCTACCTTCAGAGACCACCCTTGATTATTCAACCCTAAAGGCAGAAGTTCTTTCTGCTATTGACATGAATCCAGAATTCTATAGGGGTAGATTTCACTCCGCGCGAATACAGCCAGGCTAACACTACAGGCAATTTGGATTCACGCTTCGCCTAATTTACAATTCTGGCTGGATTCCGCCCAAGTATCAAGTGATTATGAGTCGCTAATTAACTTCATTCTAAGGGATCAACTGATATCGACCACCCCCTCGCGAACTAAGGGCCTTCATAGCGGACAGAAGAGCGTCCACTTTCAAGGAATGTGTGGAAGAAGCCCACCTTCACGCTTCCAGTCACGACCTCTATCTCAAGGAAGTCAAGAAGAACCATCCCCCCCCTCCCCCAAACACATGTTTAGGTTTAACCGAAGTCAAACCAAGAGCAACAACGGCTTCGTAAAAGTGCATGTGATAGACGAGTTGACTGCGTTAATTTCAACTCCTATCCCATATTATTTAAAACCACGATGCTGCCCACGTGCATCTTCGATTCGAGGCTTGGAGTCTTATCACAGCTACCGGATGCCAATGTTTAAACAAGGAGGTTATCGTCCCCCCGTTCGCCCCCATACGCCGACCTCGCCAGATCGAGTTAGGCTTATGAGCAGATAAGGCATTGTTCTCCGGCCCGGCTGTGCGTTCCCTCCAAGCTTCCACTCCATTTTCCCCCACGCCAAGGAGATGTCCTGGCTATTTATATGGAAACTTTACCACTAAGATCAGATTGGAGATCCAGATTTTCGTCGCGAAACATCACCACGACCCTCTCTCCCTTTGTGCGCCAAGGGACCTCGACCTCGAGATTCACCATCACTTGTCCAGAAGGAGGACAATATTCCTTGAGTGCCAAAGGTTCGAGCCTTTCCGACGCCAAGTCCCCAAGGCTTCCCCCCCTGTTGTTCAAAGGAGAACAGCATTAGAACAGCCATTGTTCGTTTTGAGCCCTTCGCCAAGAAACGGTTCTCATCCCCCCCTGTTGTTCAAGGAGAACAGCATTAGAACAGCCATTGTTCGTTTTGAGCCCTTCGCCAAGAAACGGTTCTCCCCCCCCCCTGTTGTTCAAGGAGAACAGCATTAGAACAGCCATTGTTCGTTTTGAGCCCTTCGCCAAGAAACGGTTCTCACCCCCCCCCCCTGTTGTTCAGAGGAGAACAACATTAGAACAGCCATTGTTCTTGAGCCCGTAGACAAGAGACGGTTCTCATCCCCCCCTTTGTTCAGAAGAGAACAACCTAGAACAGCCATTGTTTGTTTTGAGCCCTTCGCCAAGAAACGGTTCTCACCCCCCCTGTTGTTCAAAGGAGAACAACATTAGAACAGCCATTGTTCTTGAGCCCGTAGACAAGAGACGGTTCTCATCCCCCCTTTGTTCAGAAGAGAACAACCTAGAACAGCCATTGTTCTTCAAGCCGTTCGTCGAGAAACAGTTCTCCTTCCCAAGACGCCTCGTCAGGATCCTTTTATCCCCCCCCCCCCTTCGGCTGGAACTCGCCAGCGGACCGAAACTCCTTCGCGCCACCTTCCCCTGCACCACTAGTGCAAAAGTTACGTAAGCCAAACGTCACCTTTGAGTATTGATCCCTTTTGTCAATTCTATCCTGTTCTTTAAATGGTTTATCGAACCATCCCATCTCTTTAACTCGATATTTGTTTTACCTTTTTTTAAATCCTTTAAATCCTCGGATTAGCCGAGCCCCCACGACCCTTTTCATTCCCTGTTTATGTCAATATTTTCCGTCTTGTGTTTATTGATAGTTATTATTAATAAAACTCTATTTTATTAATGATAGCAATATTATTATCCTTGAGCTCAGTTCCACTTCTTAAGCATATCGAAGATACATAATATCGGCCGACAGACAGTAAACGCACTCTAAAGATAATTAAGGAAGTTCCCTCAACGAATAGTGTTATATATGGTATCGTCGGGAGTCATTCTACGACATATATATATATATATACCATTTAAATTTGGTATCAGGTGTGTAAGGTTTAACGCTATATCTTTGCAAACACTGGTCTCAGTCGAGTAAAGCATAGTGTTATTCGCTATAATAATAGAATATAGTAGTTCCCTTTTGTTTTAACGATTGCTATCCCCCTTTTTTTAAACTTAAGAAGCTGGAGTAGCTCAAGGAACTGTTATAATAATTTGTTTGTGTTTTTTTTTGTGATTTTAGTCAGTGGTTATTTAGATTGAGAAACCAAGTACGAATAGGTCAGTGCCCATATTTAGGTAGGCTAATTCTATAGAGGCATAATTCTTGTTGCAAGGAATTTTAGTTGGTTGACTAGTGCGCCCCCAAGTGCAAAGATGACTCAGTTTGAAATCTTTAAAGCGCAAGGAGAATCCTTGGGACTCTCCGGAAAAGAACTAATTGAGTACATTCAAGAGGAGCAAAGAAAAGAGGAAGAAAGAGAAATACAACGAGAAGAAAGAGAAAGAGAGGAACGGATAAGACAAGCTGAGCTTCAGATTGAATTAGCTCGGATTAAAGCAGAATTTCAAAGAAAAAAGGTAGAAAGAGAAAGGGAAAGAGTAATCCGACAAGAGGAACGGGAAAGAGTAATCCAACGAGAAGAACGAGAAGGAAAAATACAACGAGAAGAACGAGAAAAAGAAATCCAACGAGAAGAAAGAAGGACGGACTCGCGCTCCTTCCCAGGAAAGCTGACAAAGTTTCCGAGCCCCGTAAAACCCCAAAACTTCTTTCCCCAAAACCAACAACGGGACTCCAAACCTCCCGTTAAGACTTCTCCTCCATCTCTCTTCCCGAAGCGACCAACCATATGCTTCACCTGTGGTGTAGAAAACCACATGAGCTGGAATTGCCCCCAAAATTCTAGGCTTAAAAGCGGACCAGCCCACCAAGTTCACCAGATTAATGCAACCCCGGCTCCCGCGGTGGTGCAGACCCAAGCAGAAACTTCTCCCCCTCCGTCAGGCCACCAGGTAAATTTTGTTTTTGGTAAAAGTTCATCGGGAACTTTGAAATATGAGGAGGGCAGCGTGGACAGCTGCCGAGTATCGACTCTCGTCAGGGACACAGGATGTACGTGTTTCATCGTGTCCGACGAACTCCTCCCAGTGGCCTCTAACCACGAAAAATTTTCGGTGGTACATGACTACCTTGGGCGGGCGAACAGATTCCCCGTCGTTAGATGTTACCTGCAGTGTCAATATTATAATGGCTGGGCTGAAGTCATTGTAGCACCCATACAATTCTGTTCCGTACTTATAGGACAGAGCCCCCAAGTAAGTTTCGACCCTGTGTTTCAGGCCGCCCTTCCTCAAGGCCGAGATAAGAAAGAAGCCCAGGAGCCCGTCCCCATCAGAACCCCGATACCGTCCGATTTCTCGGAGACCCCTAAACAGGACTTTAGGACGGCAAAAGAGGAGTGTGAATCACTAACACCCTTAGGTGATAAGGCCCAAGACAAGGACACGGAGACTGTCCGTGGACCCCAAGAAAAGAAGAACCCCCAACGCGCCCATGGAGATACCTTCGTAGAACTGGACGAAACATCGGCGCTTGAAGAGGATTGCCCCGCGGAGTCCCTTAATGTAATCCAGACAGTGTGCATCCAACCTGATGCTAATTACCCTCCTCCTTCCCTACCAGGCGAGTCTTCGGAACCCTCTGACCTGGATAGTGACGCGCAGCTGACACCACGTCCGAAGAGTCAGCTACAAGAACTAATTAAATGGAATCACCATTTACCCGCCCTATTAGCTCTTTTCGAGCGACTGCGTAAAAATGGCCTCAGCATTGGCCCCAGCAAATGCCATTTTGCCCACGAAACCATCAAATATTTGGGTTTCAAAATAGAACAAAGCAAGTTAGGTCCCCACGAGAACAAGATTAAGGCAATCGCCCACATGCCCCTCCCGATTACAAAGAAGCCATTAAGATCGTTCCTAGGATCAGCTTCTCCCTATCAGCGATTTGTTCCGAATTTCGCTGCAATTTTGGCCCCCCTATGCCCCCTTCAGGAAAAGAATTTCCCCGATCGTTTACGTTGGAATGATGTCGCTGTTTCCCATTTTAATCAGCTCAAAAGTAAGTTCATTTCTGCCCCCATTTTAAAGTTGCCCAACCCGGAAAAATCCTTTGGGATTAAGACCGACGTGATCAACGAGGGCATTGGAGGTGTACTCCTTCAATACGTGGATGACGGAACGAGTCATCCAGTTGCATATGCTAGTCGTCAACTATTACCACGCGAAAAGAGATATGCCACTAGAGAAAAGAAAGCTCTATCAATTATCTGGGTCATAGACAAATTCAAGCTGTACTTGATATGTAAAGAATTTCAAATAGGAACCGACCACCGTCCGTTAGCCTATATTAGGAATGTGAGACACTCAAACGGCCGCATCATGCGCTGGAGTTTACTCTTGCAAGAGTATCAGTTTAAAATAAATTAGATAAAAGGTTCCGATAACCAGGTCGCTGACGCACTCAGTAGGAATGCGTTACCGAATAGCGTAGAATAATTGTATTCATAGGATTAGTATCTCCATGTAGGTATATAACGTCTTGTACGACTTAATTTAAGATTCTTTTGTAATATAATTAATTAATGTATATGTCTGAATTTTGTAACGCTCAATGTCTAATTTTTTGTATGTATATATATTTGTTCTTATTAATTTACGTATAAATTATTTTGTCCCGTATGTACTAAGTTTATATCATTTCATTGTTCCATGCCCTTTTTTTTTCTCTGATTAAGTTGTATTAAAGGTTATTTTCCCCAGTAATCTAAAGATCAAAATAATCATATGTATTGAGGTAATACTAGTTAGGTGCAGGAAGGTACGGTTGGTACAAGAAAACGAGTTCTCCACAACGGAGCTCTATCGTTGTCCCTTCTCTCTTTTTTTTTGAAGTGACAACTTCCCCTGGAATGGAGGGGTGTGATAGAACGAGTTGACTGCGTTAATTTCAACTCCTATCACATATTATTTAAAACCACGATGCTGCCCACGTGCATCTTCGATTCGAGGCTTGGAGTCTTATCACAGCTACCGGATGCCAATGTTTAAACAAGGAGGTTATCGTCCCCCCGTTCGCCCCCATACGCCGACCTCGCCAGATCGAGTTAGGCTTATGAGCAGATAAGGCATTGTTCTCCGGCCCGGCTGTGCGTTCCCTCCAAGCTTCCACTCCATTTTCCCCCACGCCAAGGAGATGTCCTGGCTATTTATATGGAAACTTTACCACTAAGATCAGATTGGAGATCCAGATTTTCGTCGCGAAACATCACCACGACCCTCTCTCCCTTTGTGCGCCAAGGGACCTCGACCTCGAGATTCACCATCACTTGTCCAGAAGGAGGACAATATTCCTTGAGTGCCAAAGGTTCGAGCCTTTCCGACGCCAAGTCCCCAAGGCTTCCCCCCCTGTTGTTCAAAGGAGAACAGCATTAGAACAGCTATTGTTCGTTTTGAGCCCTTTGCCAAGAAACGGTTCTCATCACCCCCTGTTGTTCAAGGAGAACAGCATTAGAACAGCCATTGTTCGTTTTAAGCCCTTCGCCAAGAAACGGTTCTCACCCCCCCCCCTGTTGTTCAGAGGAGAACAACATTAGAACAGCCATTGTTCTTGAGCCCGTAGACAAGAGACGGTTCTCATCCCCCCCCTTTGTTCAGAAGAGAACAACCTAGAACAGCCATTGTTCGTTTTGAGCCCTTCGCCAAGAAACGGTTCTCACCCCCCCCCCTGTTGTTCAAAGGAGAACAACATTAGAACAGCCATTGTTCTTGAGCCCGTAGACAAGAGACGGTTCTCATCCCCCCTTTGTTCAGAAGAGAACAACCTAGAACAGCCATTGTTCTTCAAGCCGTTCGTCGAGAAACGGTTCTCCTTCCCAAGACGCCTCGTCAGGATCCTTTTATCCCCCCCCCCCCTTCGGCTGGAACTCGCCAGCGGACCGAAACTCCTTCGCGCCACCTTCCCCTGCACCACTAGTGCAAAAGTTACGTAAGCCAAACGTCACCTTTGAGTATTGATCCCTTTTGTCAATTCTATCCTGTTCTTTAAATGGTTTATCGAACCATCCCATCTCTTTAACTCGATATTTGTTTTACCTTTTTTTAAATCCTGTTAATCCTCGGATTAGCCGAGCCCCCACGACCCTTTTCATTCCCTGTTTATGTCAATATTTTCCGTCTTGTGTTTATTGATAGTAATTATTAATAAAACTCTATTTTATTAATGATAGCAATATTATTATCCTTGAGCTCAGTTCCACTTCTTAAGCATATCGAAGATACATAATATCGGCCGCCAGACAGTAAACGCACTCTAAAGATAATTAAGGAAGTTCCCTCAACGAATAGTGTTATATATGGTATCGTCGGGATTCATTCTACGACAGTGCAGGCACCGAGCAAGTACAGGCCTCACCCGCCGAGAGAACAAAACGGACGTGAAGCCTCCCATAATTCCCTCCACGCCTAGCCACTACCCCCATAGACCAATTGTATTCGTTACGTGTGGCACCCCTGGGCTCTTAAGTTACAATTGCCCCCAAAATTCTCAAAAGAGGACCACGTCGTGTCACCAGGTTCACCAAATCCCTGCCGCCCTCTCGCTAAATCAGCCAGCCCTATCGCCAGCGATCCCTGCTCCCTCTTCCCCGGATCAATAGGTAAATTTCCTGTTGAAAAAGAGTTCCCCCGGTTGGCTCCAGTTTGAAAATGACGCAGTAAATGGTTTCCGAGTGTCAACATTGCTTAGAGATACAGGTTTCACCAGTATACTAGTTTCCGACAAACTACTACCCCCCGTAAGTCCCCCAGCATAACAAGTTTGCGTTGGTGCATGACTTTTTAGGTCGTGCCACCAGATTCCTAGTGGTACGGTGCCATATACAGTGCTAGTACTTCACCGGATGGACTGACGTAGTCGCGGCCCAGATAAAATTCTGCTCCGTCTTTATCGGACAGAGCATACAGCTCTCCCAAAACCCAATTTCTCAGCCGGTCATTACCAAGGCCCAGGCCGAGAAGGATGTATCGCTTCCGGTACCCCTATCGTTCCCAGACATCGACCTCGCCACCAATGTCCAATTTGCGAGCCGAAAAGGAACGGAACCCCACCAGTTTCGACGCGCGAAACAACGAGATAAGAGTGCAACGAGGTCAGGTAAAATTTGGGCAATGGCAAAGCTCAAGGTTATTTAAAGAAGCAAGGAAGAAGGAGACTGAAACGGTGCGAGGCGATCGGAAGATCGAATAAACCGTAAGGGACGCGTTAGTATACCGTTCTTTTGTTGAACAGTAGAGCCCCCGACCAACGCGTTTTGTTTGCCGAGAACGAATATCGAACTCGTTCTAAAGTTGACTCGTGATGGGCTGTCGTGGTATGACATTACATTACATCAATATCATATTATATCTATGGGGGAGGGACCAATACCTTAAAGGCGAGCCGAAAAGGAACGGAACGCCACCAGTTTCGACGCGCGAAACAACGAGATAAGAGTGCAACGAGGTCAGATGAAATTTGGGCAATGGCAAAGCTCAAGGTTATTTAAAGAAGCATGTACAAAAATATAATTTTATTTACATAAAAATAAGAGAATTAATGGGCAAAATTGCATCAGTAAACGAGGGGAGGAATTGTAGTTATGCATCAGACTCTAAAGTTAAAATTTAATGTATTACAGAAGGAGACTATTCAAATGGTGAGGATTAACTCAATTAGGTTGCTTGAAGGGGGAGGGGAGTTGGCTTACGGAGGATTCCGGGTAAGACTTCAGGGTAAGGCTTCACGGATGTCTTCTGCAGGCAATAAACGTGAGGCGAGGGAGCTCGGAGCTTCTGAGCGGGAAGTTAACGTGATGACGGTTCTCCAAAAGGGGGGGGGGCGGTAAAGTTTGGTCCAGGGGAAAGTATTTCGGCCACCCGAAAACGAGGGGTGAAAGAGGAGGGCTTCGACAGGAGTTGATGAGTAGAGTCGAAAAAATCGTTCTGTAGCAATTGTCAAATGGAATTACCTCACTGGCTGGGGCTAATTCCAACACACAAAAAGTTCAGCCGTCACTTTGGTTTGTTGTTAGCACCTGACCTGGAACTAGGGGAATCTTCTTGGGTCCGGGCAAGACTCCTCAAGTCTGTGTCTACCACATGGAAGAGGAACCCTACATATATCCGATGCTCCCTCCCGCGGGGTGGGGGAAACAGCGCTACTCTCGAATGGCCTCGAATCTTCACGCCGAGGCGATTCTAACCCGCGTAAAGGTGGTCCGTGGTGGACGCGATGCGAGGCTACCGCTCGTGCAAGAGGAGGGAGGGGGCTTACAAATTTGAGACGAATTAACTTCTAGAATCTTCAGCGCAATGACATCACTTCCGTGCTGGAAAAGAAATTCCACGTGGAATTCTCCCACACATCTCCCATCCGAAATATGATGCTTTACAGAGCAGTTGCGTAGGAAAGGATCATCCCAACCGTCAAACTAGAATTATCAAGGGTGTGGGGAAATTCTAACCTGCTACGACAGGTGTGCACACAAAAAATAATGTTAATCTGAACTCAGCGGGTCAATTCTAGAGACAATTTAACTAGCACAATTTAAAAAAAAAAATCACAGGAGAACATTGGCGACATTTTAGTGGAACCAAAAAAAGGATACAATTAAATGGAGGCATAAATATGGGACTAATGACTGAACAATTAAGTCGATCAAAAAAAAATCATAATTAAGAACATTAATGAGATAATATATACAATTCACGTGAAAAACCTTCGTTCCCGCCGGAGTACGGATGAGGTAATCCACGGCTCCTCTAGCCTCGAGTACGGGGTATGGTCCTTTCCACTGGCTAAGAAGTCTTTTGCTTTCCGTGGGAAGTAGTACCAGCACCTCCGCGCCAGGCTTGAATTTTCGTTCTCGTGACTTAAGGTCAAAGTATGTTTTATACCTCTCAATAAGTCCTTCTTCACAAGATACGACACTCGTTTGTTACCTCTGGTGGACTCACGCTCGAGGCTTTTAGTTTTCTCCCAAAGAGGGAGGAGAGTTGCGCACTCCTTCTGGTTGCGGGTAAACTTGTCGCTCCGGAGGGCTTGGAACTCCGGGTCGATAGGGGTTTCCAGGGGAACGGGTGCATGGGATTCCAGGGCTGCCTGGGTACGGGTAATCACGGGCTCGGCCACGGGATGGTCGTGGATTACGGGGTTCTGACCGAACAAAACGGAGCAGAACTGGATTGGGGCCGCTACAACTTCGGCCCAACCGGACATATAGTAACACTCGATGTGACAACGAGTTACTGGAAAACGACTGTCGCGGTCTATGCAGTCGTGGACTACCGCAAACTTCTTGTGGTCAGAGCAAACAGGGGGGAATAAGTTCTCAGACACTATGATGCAGGTGCACCCGGTGTCACGGACGAGGGTGGATAACCGGTGACCGTTCACAGTTCCGTTCTCGAACTTCAATCCGCCAGGGTTGTTCACATTAAAGAGAAAGTTTACCTGATGGACCGGCTCTTTGGAGGGCGAGGGAGGATCGGGGGTCTCCTGAAGCGACGGAGAAGGATCAGTGGGCGGCTCAGACTTGGTGCACTTGGTGGGACTGAGAGTTTGCGAATCGGGAGTTTTGAGGACAGTTCGTGCGGTAATGGCCGGGAACTACCCAGGTGTAGCAGACGATCGGGTTCTCTTGGCACGGAACAACCGGGGGAGAAGAAACGAGGGGCTTAACGTCTCGGTGTTCAGATGGATGGAAGTTTCTTAGCTTCGAGGGACTAGGAACTTTGTTAAATCTTGGAACCAATTTAGGAGGGGTCTTAGGACCATAAAATTTAGTTTGGGGGGGGGGGCGATTGAGGAGCCTTTTTAACATTCTTAGGGTATAAATTGTGACTACCCGCGTAGACATCGGCCTCTTCCAAGCACTCCTTGAAAGTGGCACAACGTTTATCCTTAATGAAGGCGCGAATTTCGGGAGCTACGGCAGCTAAAAGCTGATCCCTAAGGAAGAAGTCCAGAAGGGACTCGTAGACCTGGATAATATTGCACGCATCTAGCCAACCCTAAAGTTGTCTTTGGAGGATGTACCCATGTTGTCAAAATGTTTGGCCAGGGCGGATCCTTTCCTGGCGGAATCTGGAGCGGTAGAATTCGCAATTCATATGAACAGCGGCTAACAATTCGGACTTTAACGTGGAATAGTCCAAAGTTGCTTCCGGAGTAAGGGAAACGAAGATATCCCTTAACTGGGCATTTAGGAGGGGAAGTAAACGAGCGACGCCATCATTTTCGAGATCCCATCTATTGATCTGAAAGATTCTCTCAAAATAGGTCAAAAAGGAGTTTTCCAACTCCGTTTTTCTTAGTTCCTCTTCCCTTCGCTCTGTCCGTTCGTTCCTCTATTCTTCCTGTACGTAATTTAGCAGGTCTTTTCCCCGGAAGACCTAACATTTCACCCTGACTCTTGAATTTTTCGAAGGATGACATTGTTACGTAGTTAACTGAGGGAACACTGACACGCGAGCGATCTGGAACTCTACCCACGCGAAACGAATACTTGAATATTCGTGAAGGCCTTGTTCACAAAAAAAATCTGTTACAGCTACCTACCTCTGCTGTTTTTAAGCGAAATTTTTTTTTTAAATGGTCCTACCGGAATTAGGACACCAAAAACCTTAACTCTTTTGGATTAATAACCAGGAGAGTCTCCAAAATTCAAACACAATAAAAAAAATTAATTACATGGGGTCTAACACCAAATCTAAATAGATTACGTTCCACTGCTCTTCAATTAACTTGAACTTGCCTTCTGCCAGTACAATACAAAAATTAAAATAAAACGGATATACGTGAATAACAAGGGAACTTCTAATGTCAAAATCCAAATGACCTTGGTTCTTAAAATCCCCAAACACACTTGACACCAAAATTATAACTTGAAGGCGAACCGACAAGGGACGGAACGCCACGAGTTTCGACGCGCGGAACAGCGAGAAAGATTGCAACGAGGTCAGGTAAAATTTGGGCAATAGCAAAGCTTAAGGTTATTTAAAGAGGCATGTACAAAAATATAATTTTATTTACATAAAATAAGAGAATTAATGGGAAAAATTACATTGGTAAACCAGGGGAGATTTGCTGAGTTATGCATCAGACTATGAAGTCAAAAATTAATGTATTACAGAAGGAGACTATTCAAATGGGGAGGATTAACTTAATTGGGTTGCTGAAGGGGGAGAGGGGTTGGCTTACGGAGGATTCCGGGTGAGATGTCAGGTAAAGGCTTCACGGATGTCTTCTGCAGGCAATAAACGTGAGGCGAAGGCGCTCAGAGCTTCTGACCGGGAAGTTAACGTGATGACGGTTCTCCAAAAAGGGGGGGGGGGCAGTAATGTCCGGTCCAGGGGAGAGTATTTCGGCCACCTGAAAACGAGGGGTGAATGAGGAGGGCTTCGACAGGAGTTGATGAGTGAAGTCGGGAAAATCGCTCGGTAGCAATCGTCAAATGGAATTACCTCACTGGCTGGGGCTAATTCCAACACACAAAAAGTTCATCCGTCACTTTGCTTTGTTTTTAGCACCTGACTTAGAACTAGGGGAATCTTCTTGGGTCCGGGCAAGACTCCTCAAGTTTGTTTCTCCGATATGAAAGACGAGCCCTATATATATCCGAGGCTCTCCCCTCGGGGATAGAGGAAACAGTGCTACTCTCGAATAGCCTCGAATCTTCACGTCGAGGTGATTTTTAACCCGCGTAAAGGTCGTCCGTTGTGGACACGGTTCGAGGCTGCCGCTTGTGGATTGGGGGAGGGAGGGGGGGCTTACCAATTTAAGCCTAACCAAATTCTAGAATCTTCTTCACCGCATGGACATCACGTGCTGTAAAAGAAATTTCCCGTGGAATTCCCCCACAGTGTATTAAAATCTATTTTTGTCGTTGTGTTTGGAAGTTTCCTTGGTCACGGTGCTGCAGCTATCTATTCAACTCGTACTCTTAGAACAATAACAGTTCTCACCTTGCTTAGCCTACCTTAGAGCCTGTGTGCGCATATTTACGTACACTTGGCCATACTTTGACACTCATATTCCCACCTGTATTTTCCCTTAACTAGTCCGTCCACGATTTCTTTTTGTTTAAGTTGTTTAGGTAACGGGTTTTGTGCTTTCTGAGAAGGTCTTCGAGGTTTCTTCGTCGGTGGATTCCTCTTCAGAATCGGTTTCCATTCTGGCTTCGTCTTCTGGGTTCGTATTTTCCGGAGTCTCTTCTTGGTTCATGTTTATTTTGTACAGTTCGCTCGAGAGATTGTTCCCCGGGAACCACATTTTTTTAAGTCTGTTCTTTTCTAGCATGGTGTTAAATTCGTTTGCGTATGAGCCAGGTTTCGCCATGTTTACGAAGTGGGCGTGAATTATGCACAGAATTATATCTAGCCTCATGTTTCCCTCTATGTTAACCGTTGTGGTCTGTGTCGGTGTTGTTGCGGTGTTTCCACTTGCAGTTGCTGCAGCGTAGGAGATAGTTTTCCTTTGGTCTGTTTTTGTGCTTATTTAAAGTTTTTTCTTTCGTATGAGCTGCTTCTTTATTGGGCAAGACATAACCAGTGTTTTGTGGGCATTTGCACAGTTTAAGCATTTCTTTACCGTGCTCCTGCATTGGTCCCACATGTGGTCTTGACTTGCGCATTGCAGACTTGTAATTGCAGTCTTTGGTCGAATGTTTGTCGAGGGCGTAGCATGTGAAACATTCTTTCACGGAGAAAAATATATCCCTCTCGATTTGATCCGATGAGATTTTGATATAGAAGGCAAGCAGTCCCTGTTCCAAGGCTTTTTTAGACATTCCTGTAAATCTAAATACTACTTTGAAGACATGATTGTGCTCTTCTCCATTTTGGTTCTAAATTTGATTATCTCTTCGATCTTTGCTCAATCCTGTTGTTTTTCTAGTCTTTCCTTGATTTGTTTTGGAGTGTGCTCAACGACCTAGGGGTAGAGTCGTCTGCAGATCACGGATCTTTGCGTTTGTACGTCCGGAGGGGTCCGAGGTGCGAGTCCGATCTTTTCCAATTTATTTGCTGCGTTTTCGCTCAGGAAGAGATCTAGGTCATTTACTGTGTCGCATAGCGCCACATATCTTTTGTGGTGGTCTTTTAGTCTAAGGAGTATGACCCCAAAATCAGCGTAGATAATCCTTAGTGACAATTCACGAGTTGGTTTCTCACGGCCAAGAAGGATGCGAAGGTGTACCCTCTTCGCGGTCCTACAGTTTGGGTCGTTAGAGCCTCCTTCTTCTTTGTACCTATTGATTTGCTCGGGATAAAAGTATGTTAAATTTTTTAAGTAAAAAATTAGAATGATCTCCCGGCCCCAACAATCCTTAGCGTAGTCAGTATATCTGCCTAGATGAATATGATCAATTATTGAGATGATGGACCTGGGGAAACCCTCCAGAAGGATGACTCATGGCGGACTTGATAATGGGTGGCGATTGAATCAACTACCACCACCCACAGGTGCTGCCCCTCCTGGGGTTTGGTTATCGAGGCTGCGTCCGGCATACATAGAGAAGGTTGTATGTCCCTCTATGGTCCTGGATTGGCCGCTCAGGATAGATAGAACTCTTCCCCAACGGTTGCAGCATAGCCTCTTGTATGGTGTGCCTATGGCGGAAGGTTCCACAGTGGGCTAGTCCACAAACCTGCTTTCCCAACCACCTGGAATTATCCCATGTCACATGACGAGCATAGTTCGAACTAGGTTATGAATGGCAGTACACACGGCTACAAGTTTGAAGGCGAGAGCGGAGGGAGGGATGAGTTTAGGTAGCCATAGAATTAATTATGACCACCCTGTATAAATTTCTTTTTTTAAGTCTCCTGTAGGTGAAAAAGTGACGTTGGAGAGAGGAAGATTTCTTCCGTAAAGATCGATGTGCAAAATGCCCTTGTAATTCTCTGATCTTCTTTCTTCTCCAAAAGGTCAGGCGTTGAAAAGCGAAAGTAGCGTAAGCAGATTTCGAATGCGAGTGCTCAATATCCGTAAGTCCGAGCGCCTCAAATTTTCGGAGGAGTCTTTGGAAGTTTACCCAAATCTTTCCTCCTTTATCGAATTCAGAGGGAATTGCCAGGAGTGTGTATGCCAGGAGTTCCGCGCAGTCAAAAGTCAGATTTTTTTTTTAATTTGATGAAATAGGTGGTAAAATGTGTGATAGGGGTGAAGAAGTTTAATAGTTTTTGTTACCCTGATTGCGAGGGCATCGCTTTCGTTTTACTACCATATTTTTTCTCTTTGGTTGTATTTTTTTATTTTTTAGCCTCTAGTGTTCCCACTGGCAGAGCCTGTCTGAATCTTTCTTTTAAATATATATATTTATTTAATTTTATTTTTTCCTCCGTCGTAGCTTTTTATCCTTTCAAGTTTATCTTTTGTGAACTTTAATTAGCCCAATATTATTTTGGGGCGTATTTTGCCTCTTTTGTTTTCATTTTTGTCTATTATTATTTATATTTTGTTTATCTTTCTTTTGGTGGGCCTTTCGCCTCTTTTATTCATTTTTTATTTTATTCGTACATTAGTTTGCACTTTTTTATTTTGTTTTCTTTTACTGGGCTATTCTCCTCTTATATTTAATTTTATTTTATTTTAAATTAGCTTGTTTGGTTTGGTTTGTTTTTCTTGTTTTGTTGCTGTTGTTTTTTCCCAGTGATGTGATCTTTGCCTCTATTGTTTAGTTTTATTTTAAAAAGAGGTATTTCGCCTCTTATTATTATTTGTCCTTTTATTTCTTTATTTTATATGATCTTATTCGTTATCACTTCTTTGTTCGGTTTTCATTTTGGTTGTTCTTCTGTCTTTATGTTCGTATTTCTCGATCTTATTTATTTATATATTGGGTATATTGCCTCTCCCGCGCAGTTTCTTCCGCTTGGGAATAATGCTCTACTTGCAACTTTGTGTCGCTTCTGCTGTGGGATTGCAATGTTGAGGTTGTCGAATGTGGGTATAATAGTTTACTCTATCTTATCCAAAGTTTGTCTCCCTTACCTTTGATCTTCGTATTAATTGGCTTAAGCCCTGCTCTTGCGTGCAGGTTTATTTGCCTAATATGGTCGTTTCTTCTAGCTACAGCTATTAGCAGGGTAGCTTTATTTTGTACTCTCTGTATCGTTCTGATAGAAGCACAACTTGCCATTTGCGTTATCACTGCCAAGTTCACTAGGAGGGAGCGTATCAAGGCAGTGTAGACCTTCTTCTTGTTTGGAGGGTTAAGGTTCCGGAACTTGTATAGTTTCCGAAGTTGTCTTTTTGGCTAGGGATACTCTGGTGTTGATGTGGGTTTTGTACCCAGACTTGGTGAACCGTAAACCCAGGATGGTACACTCTTCCAAGTACGGGTATAGGTCGTCGTTCACGATGGCGTCATCTATTTTTCAGTGGTTCATTGGGATTTTTTCGAATTTTTGGTGGTTGGTTTTTATTTTCCACTTCCTTTCATATCTATTTATGTTGTTTATTTCTGCAGTTTGAACTCCAGCGTTCCTATATGATCTGAGGACGATTTGTGTTATGTCATCTGCAAATTTCAGACATCGTGTCATCCCGCACCGGAGCAGGGAGGTCTGTTATGTACACGAGGTACAGCAACGAACTCAGACAGCTGCCTTTTGGAACTTCCGCCAAGAGTTCGAATTCGGGTCCTGAAAAGCCCTTGATGGAGATTTGAGCTTTTCTCTTCATAACATAGCCATAGAGTACCCTTTCCAGGAGTGAGTTCAGCTGAAGTTTCAGGATCTGGAATTGGAGACCCCTCAGCCAAACCTTATCAAAGGCCTTTTGTACATCGCGCACCACCACATCTACGTATTTCCCCTCTGCTTTGTAGTGGTCTATTTTCCCCGTTAGAAGGGCGCGTGCAGTTTCCGTTCCTCGCCCCTTTCGGAACCCATGCTGCAGGGAGTTGTGAGCTCCCAGGTTGGCTAGTTGTTGTTGAAGCCGGTTCGCTAGGATTTTTTCGTAGATTTTACCCACGAACTCGAGAAGAGAGATTGGCCTGTAATTTACCAGTTGATCTGGGAGCTTACCATCCTTTGGTATAAAGATGATTTTGGCCATCTGTAGACCGTCGGTGATGTAGCCCATATTCAGAAAAGCGTGAAAGATGTTGGTGATTTCCTGAATGGTCTGCTGTGGGCCATTTTCCAGATTGCTTTTGGTGATGCCCGTCAGTCTGGAGCCTTTTGTTTGAAGGATTTCATAGTGGCCATGACATCTTCTGTTGTTATTGGACGACCATGGTCAACTATCTCCCTTCCCATGTCCGCGTGGTAGTGTGGATGCGTGCGGAATATTATCTGATTCAGATCGTCAATCAGACGGCCTTCGAATTCCTGGTCGAACTCTTCGTTGTCTTCTTCGGTGATAAAGAAAACTTTCTCCCAGTATGTTCTGAATCTTCCCTCCAGAACCGCCGAGTTCTCTATATATTTCCCATCCTCTCTTTGATCTGAGCCTTTTTCTTTCTTTGTAAACGTTTCAGTTGCCTGATTTAGTGCCAGAATTTGGCCAGGCACAACTCACTGTCTATTCTGGCTATAAGGCTTTCTTTGTTGGATGTTTATTGCATCCTATAGTTCGGAGCTCAGCCAGCGTAGTAACGCGCTTCTTTCTTGGTTTGAACCTTCCCGTCTAATCTCCTCGTACACTTCTCTATGCACACGTGGGATCCTCTTCATATCATCTTTCCATCTAGGCTGGGATAGCGTTTTATATCCATTTCTGGGAACACACTCGCGGTCAGCTTCGATGATAGAAGTCATTACTCTTTCAAGTTCATCTAACAGCTATTGCAGAACCATCGGACCTTTCCTCTGAGTGATTCTTCATGAGCACTCTGTATCCCGGTATTTTCAGTTTACCCCTTGTGATGTTAATACCGTGCTCCGTTATCAGTATTATGTCGGGGTCAAGCACACGGAATATGTTTCCATATGGCGTTGCTTTCCCCTCCCACCCATCAATGCTGAGTGTCAGAATCCTCAATCTATTGTTTACGTTCTCCATGCTGGTCTTTCTCAACTCTTGCTTCTGAGTAGTTTCATTTTCTTCCGTTTTTCTTTTTTAAAAATTCTGTGTTGACGACCTACTCACACAAATCCTCGTATAGAGAAACGTTATGGAAAAGTACGGCCTCCTCAACTACTTCAACCTCGATCGATGCGTCGTACTCCCATTTGTATATTTTCTTATTTACTCCGTTTAGAATTTTTGTTTCGCCCATATTTTCAGGGAAGGGGAATTTATGTGACGCATAAGTGGTGAGATTAATCCTGTCCACGTCGAGCGGTTTTTTGTTTTTCTTTACTTTTTTGGTTTTCTTATTTTTAGGGTCTTCTGAGTCGGAAGAGTCCGAGTAGTCAGTGGATTCCGTTGATGCCGGTTCTATTGTTTCGCTTCTCTTCTAAATTTACTATGAGGTTGGACCTGTGTGGGGTTTCCTGCAGCAACTTTAAGTTACTGGGTTTTATTCACTATTACTTCTTGTTGGTGTCCATATCATTTGCACTTTTATGAACCATTTGCAGCTGGAGAACGCCTCCTGATGGAGGGTCGTCCGGGAACAACATTTTGCTCACTCTATTTTTGAATAAGATTTGGTTAAGCTCTTTTGCGAAGCAACCAGGTTGGGTTAGATTCCTAACGTGAGCATAGAGGATGCACGTCAGGATTCTTGCGGAGTCTTCGTGCTCTATCTTCAAATCTGTTTTCTTTGTACGCGGCTTTAGTTACCTGTGCGTAAGTAGTGTTTGATCTGCGTACCTCTTCCTGTTTCTTGTCATTTTTCTTTTTGTTTATTATTTCTTTTTTAACTGGGCATGCCATAGCCACTGATCTGTGGCCTTTTCCGCAGTTGCTGCACCTCTCGTAATTGTTGCGGCAGTCCTTACAGTGGTGTCCCTTCTCACTGCACTTGGAGCACGTTTCCTCGGGCTCTTGACAATCTTTGGTAGCGTGCTGCTCCATTTTATAGCAGCCAAAGCAAAACTGGACTGGAAAAAATTCTTCTCTCTCTATCTGGTCTCCACTGGCACTTTGGGACATCGAGGTTTCTTCGAAGACAACCTTAAATACATTGGTGCAGTCGTTAGTGTCCCACTTATTCTTGAATTTGATGATATCTGCTACTTTCTTCCATTTTTGTCTAAGCTCGATTTCTTCTCTTTTTTTTCTTCCCTATTAAGTTGTCTGCTTCAAGATCAAGTTTCCTGCAAACGACACTACGATAGGCTTGTATTTGTAGAGGGATAGCAGGCTGTAGTTCCATGGTTCTTAGTATTTCTAGAGCTTCTTCTTTTGTAATAGCTTCTACGTTCTTTTCTCGTTCGCAGATCGTGACGTACCAAGATGAGAGGCCTAGGAGCCTTAAAAGAGCGATGTTTAGTTTACCGAACATTAGCTCAAATACCTTATCCCTGTTGGGCTTGTTCTTCCCGTTGATCACCCGCAGAAGGATTCTTATGGTACTCTCTTGGGCCATTTTGCACTCAGTAAGGTACCACGGGGCCTTTCTGAATTTTGCCTCTTCTCTTTTTCTTCTGGTTTTTAGACGATGGTTGAATATCTTGAGTCTTCTTTTTTGAGGCTGTGATTTCTCGCTAAATGGGTTGAGTCAGTGACTAACCCCTTCCAAGTAGCAGTGCAACGTTAGAGAACATAGATTGCAGATGGGGATATGACGATGATGGGTGAACCTGGGAAGAGGGCCCTCACGAGGTGTGATTGTATGGCAAACTTTTGTTGGTTAATGTGGAATCAACCAACACTAACCGGGGGTACCGCCCCTCGTGGGTTTGGGTATCACAACTGCATCCGGCATACCATAGAGACGGGGCCCCCAGGGTTTTCTTCGGAGGTTGCAGTTCTGCCCCTAGTCCATGTGCCTCAGACGCCGAGTTACACGGTTGGCTACTTCTCAAACCTGCTTTGCTTGGCGCCCCCAATCCAATTTTATATGTTTATGTTTCTTGTAGCACTTAGTTTCCCATTAAAAATTTCCCGCGCCATGATTGCCCAATTTTTTTAATGTTTATGTTCGCGTAGAAATACTATATATAATGTAGCAATTTGTGAATAATTACATTTCTAGGAATTGAAAATGGAAAAAAGCGCGTTCAGCTGAAGCTTTCATTAAGTCTCGTCGTGGTAAAGGTGGTTTACTTTAGGAAGACATTTTAACAAGAGAATCTTTTTCTTTGCTCGTGGGATCGAAATCTCTCTATTCGCGAGTAGAAGAAAAGTGCCCCGAAGGGGAGGGGGGAGTCCACTACCCAGTGGAGCCTAATGGGGTCGGCCCCCAGGAATCTAAGAGAGTTTCCCTCGGCACTATACAGGGAGAGCTAAGCCGTCCATAACAGCCGTGATTGAGACTCTCTACAAACATATCGACGTAGTTCTCATCAGGCTAATTGACACCCCGACTGGCTACGCCTCAATCTGCCATACCATGAATAATGTGGAAAGGCTGGTTTCGAACGAGGCCAAAGTCCACCTAATTCGTCGGACGAAGTAGAAGCACACGGAGGTCCCCATCACTGACAAGAAGGAAGTCCTCGAGAGCGGTTACTTCTTCGACGGCAAGGGCGACCCAGAATTTCTCCTACTTGGTATTGCCAAGGGAAAGTTCAAGTGTACCTTCGAGGGACCTTTTTCACCGGACAAAATTGCACTATTGATGTTGAAGGGCACGGTGTTCATCCCACCATCGGACGTGCACGCCGTGAACATGTTAACATTCAAAACCATAAAAAGTGGACAGAAAACGTCCGAAATAAAGTGAAAGTGCAAAATAGAAGTGTATAAAATATAACGATTACCCCAAAAGGGAATTAAATAAATAATGATAAAATAATTGATAATATCAGTGATTTGGAAAAGTGTACATAGAAAGTGTGTGTTAATTAATTTACGAAATATATCTAGTATCAAATTATCTATTGTGAATTAAAATTAGATTAAAATCATCAGCTGGACGGAACTAGAATTCTAAAAATGTTTTTACAACAAGCACGTAGAAATAATGTAAAGTAACTGAAATAATGTGTAGTTAACGTTAGAAATATATAATAATGTGTAACTATATATGTAAATTTTTCCGAATAAATTTTTTACAGCTATAAACTATTAACTCTTATGAGTAAATGTGAAATTTGTATGAAATAGAGCTAAAAAATTTAATCTCCACGTCTCCGGGAACCTTTATCTTCCTACATATACTTATAACTATCTCTTCTCCGCTAATACAAGTTAAAATCAATAACGCTGCCACAGCTGTTGACTTCAGTAGTACCTGCTTATATATATATATATATATATATATATATATATATATATATATATATATATATATATATATATATATATATATATATATATATATATATATATATATATATTGTAAAGAATATATCACAGAGTATGAATTGAAATACAACAAATTAACTAAAATCATGAAAAGAAATGAGCAAGGGAGAGATCCCCTCAACACCAGGGCAAAAAAAATAAAGCACCACCTACTCGTATTTCTACCCTTATCATCTATTTCACCAATCATCTATTATCAATATGCGGTTCTAGAAAGCAAAATATGTTATTTATATGATTATTTATTTCTATTTTCATAAGTTTTTATGATTGTTAGTCGCGTGCGTTTCTAGTCGTGGGTGACTCTACATCTCACTATGACGATCGGTCGGTTCCCGTTTTGCTTTATTTTTTGTAATGATATTGTAATTATTCGGCTGATTCTAACTAAATTTGAAACCCTTAGGTTGTTTTACATTCTCTTTCGAATCATCACCTACACAACCTACACTACCACTACCTACAACATCACTATCTTCACCACCACCTACACCACCACAAACTACACTACCACCACTTACGCAACGACCACCTACACCACCACTACCTACACAACCACTCACACCACTACCTACACAACCACCACCTACATAAGCACCAACCATACAACATACACCACCACCACCACCAAAACCTACACCACCAAAACCTACACCACTACCACCTACACTACTACCACTTAGGCAACCACCACCTACCCCACAACCACCACCACTTACTCCACCTACACTACTACCACCTATACTACTACCGCCTACACCACACCAACTACATCACCCACAACACATACAACACCACAAACACCACCACCTACCGCCCCACCGCCTACACCTACATCACCCACAACACCTACACCACAATCTACACCGCCACCATCTACACCACCACCACCTACAACACCATAACCTACACTTACGCCACCTACACCTACGTCACATAAACCAACTACGCCACCTACACCACGGGGCGGGCAAACTTTTCAGTGCAAGGCCATATTCCAAAGTTCACAATTTTATAGGCCTGCATAATATATTAACCCATAATAATTTACATGTAAAATAGACAAAATAAAAGGTTTTTAAAGAAAAAAATGCAATTAAATTTTATTAATAAATATTTTAAAGTACTGTAGAAGATTCACATGAAACGACTTTATTTGAAAGACAAAGTAACTCACTTTAAACTTTAAAGGAAAACAATTTTTATTAATAAGTATTTTTAAGTTGGAGCTTTACATGAAACACATTTGAAAGACAAAATAACCTTTTTTAAGAAAAAAAGAAAAAAAATTACTAATCCATAAACCTATATTTTAAGAACGAGATTTTTTGAAGGTTTGAATAAGATTTTTTCTTTTAGTTCGGTTGTCATCTAAGTAGATTAAATTTTTTATAAAAGTTATTTCTAATAATTCCTTTATAACTAAAAAAAAATAAAATGGTAAAGTTCAGAAATAAATATAAGTATCGAATTTTTGTGACTTTTTTAAAACTAAAAGAATTACAAATGGTCAAGTTCAGAAAATTTATTAAAATTTTGGCATGGAAATTATTATAGCAAATTTAGATGGAGAAAAGAAAATAGAATCATGATAGGCCGTAGGACACAGACCGAAGAAGAAGAAGATGAAGATGAAGAAGAAGATGATGAAGATGAAGATGAAGATGAAGAAGAAAAGGGTGTTCAGGGTGTTAAAATAAAGAGTCTATAAAGGGGATTAAAAAAGGCAGGTAAGATTAACAAATAAGGCCGTAGGCCACACCCCCGTAGGGGTGCCTGTGTAACCAAGTTCTTCCTGTTAAGGAAGAGAACAGCGGCTTGTTAATATTATAAAGTAGAAAAACATTTATTTGAAAAAAAGTAAATCTGTTTAAATAAATAAAAAAAACAAAAATTCTTATCAATTAATATTTTAGAGTAGAAACTTCAAATGAAACATTTGTTTGAAAACAAAGTAACTCAATTTAAAGAAGTAAAAATAATATTTGTGATATTTTAAAGTAGTAGGCGTCAAGTTGCTTGTGCTGATCCTCAACACTGAATGGAGATTCGAGTCTGTGAGAAGTGATCTGTTCTTTGACTTGTTAACTTTCAATATGGAGAAAGTCTGCTCACAAATGTAAGTTGATGCAAACAAGACAAACATCTTTCTTGCAAAATTATTCAGATTTTTACATTTTTCTGAGTCAAAAGATGTATAAAACTCGACCAGTGGTTTACTTTCAAACAACCTCTTTAAAAAGTTGTTGGCTTGCTAATAAATCTGTTCCACCTGCATTTTTCTGTAGCTGTTTCAATGCCACAGGTTAAGGTGAGCTCAGCAAATCGAACTGGCCTTCAATTGCCTTGAAATCAGCTACAACACCTACAACACTGCCAGTTACTACACCACCTCATACAGTAACACAACCTACACCAAAACCACCTACACGAACACCAACTACACCACTACCACCTACTGCACCAACAGCTTCACCGCAACGACCTACACCCACACCACCCACACCAACAATATCACCACCACCTACACCTCTATCAGCACCTACACAACCTACACTTACACCAACAACACCTACACGGCAATCCTTTACATAACCTACGCCACCTACAGCACATTCAGCATCACCACCACCACTTACAGCACCTACACCAAAATAACTTACACTAACACCTACGCAAAAACTACTTACACCAACTACATCACAATCACTTGCACCACCTACGCCACCAACCTCACAATAACTTACACCAACACCTGCGCTAACACTACTTACACCAACTACCTCACAATCACATACACCACCCACGCCACCAACACCTCCAACATATACGCTACCAGCACCTATACCTGCACCACCTACAACACCACCTAAATCACAAACGCCTGCAACAGCTACACCACCACCACCTTCACCAGAATCACTTACACGATCTACACTAACTACACCACCACACAAACACCACGACACCTATACCACCAACACCTACGCCACTACCACCTACCTGAACACTACAACCACCACCTACACCACCACAACCCACGCCACCAGCACCTACACCACCACCACTTAGACCACCTACGCCACCATGACTTACACCACTTACGCCACATACTCGACCTAGACCACCATCACCTATACCACCATCACATACACCATCACCACCTACAACTCCATCACCTACACCATCACGAGCTACACCGACACCGCCCCTACCTACTCCACTACCACCTACACCACCACTACCTACACTAGAGCCACCTATATCACTGACACCTACACCACTGCTATCTACACCACTACCACCTACATAACCCCCACCTACACCCCTTACATCACCACTGCATATACCATCACTACCTTCACCCCCTACCTCGCCACTGCCTACACCTACACCAAAATCACCTACACCACCACCACCTATATCACCACCTCCTAAGTAACCACCACCTGACCACTCCTACTTACACCACCACAACTTACAACCACTGCACCACCGCCTCCTACATCACATACACCACCACCTACACTTCCACCACCTACACCTCCACTACTTACACCACATACACAACTCCCACATACAACACCTACACCAGCACCACCTACACAACCACTACCTAAAACCACCACATACACAACTCTCACATGCCACACCTACACCACTACCACATATGCCACCTACACTAGCACCACCTACACAACTACCATATACACCGCCGCCAGTCACACCTACACCACCATCACATACACCACTTCCACCTACACCAACACCACATACACCACCACCTACACCACCACTACCGCCTACAACAACATCCCCTACACCACCACTACCTATACAATCTACACTACCACCACCTATACCAATAAAACCTGCACCACCTGCCCCACAACCTACACTACCACAACCTACATCATCACCAACTACACCAGCACCACCTACATCACCACCTCCACCAACACTGCCACACACATCACCACCACTTCGACCACCTCACCACCATCACCTATACCACCACTACCTACACTATAACCAACTACACCACCACCACCCTAGTTTATCCCTGGAATTATTTTGTTTTGGCAATAATATCATAACTCATCAGCAGATATTAACAAAATCTGAGACCCTTGGGTTGTTTTAAATTATTTTTCCAATGGTATATTTGCCAAAGTCCTCCCAAGTTATCCTGGGAACTATTTGGCAATAATAACATAACTATTTGGCCGATTCTAACGAAATTTGAAACACTTATGTTGTTTTATATTCTCTTTCTAATTATATAATTGCCAAAGTATTCCCACGGTTAACCTGGGATATATTTGGCAATAACCTTATAACTATTCGGCCGATACGAACGAATTTGAAATCTTTATGTTGTTTTACATTCTCGTTCGAATGATATAATTGCCAAGGTCCTCCCAAAGTTCATCCGTGAAATATTGGCAGTTTTGAAGGTCGTAAGGTCAAAATCAGTACAATTGAGAACACGCTACTTTTGTTCAGCAGACCTTGTTAATATATACCCTAAGATCAGACATAACATTCGTTCCAACCTGATATAGATAATATACGAGTACATATAATGATGCCATGCTGATTCATTATTAATCAACCGCAAGCGATGAGTCACGTCTTATGTGTAACGTGGTACGACTGGCAGCTGGCTGGCGATTCGTTTCTTCCAGTGATTCCCACCCTCATTTTTAATTTGAATATTTTTAGTAGAAATAAGATGCCCAAATCGTACCAAATTTTAGAAGGCGCGGCCTTATGTAGTCACCGGGAATATGTGATGTCATACTGAAGCCAGCTGCATAAAAACAAATTAGGTCGAGAGGTAAGGTCGGCAGAGTTCTCCTGTAAATGCATATTTGCCAGCGTGCTCCTGTAAACTGTAAAATAAACGACAAACTGGAGATAAAATCAGGGATGGTGAACCCTTCTGAAATAAATGGATGGAGCACTGTTAGTTTGGTCTATTTAGTGCAGTCACTTGCTTTGCGTGGGTGAGGACCCTCCCTCAGGGATATCTGATGCGTGTCTTTGCACTTTATATAAAAAAACACTACGGGTACGTTTGAATCTAAATGTGTTTAAAGGATAATGATTGGGTGTCAGACTAACTGTTTTATTGAGTGGGCAAAACTGAACTTTTGACAGCTTATATAATAACATCGAAATGAAATAAATAAAATTTCAAGCTTTTGATTTTATCACGCCTGTATTGATCTGACGCATCATGTTGTATGCAGAATTTTTTCTTTGTATCGGCTATTTTGCGACTGCCACGGATACACTAAAAACATTCGAGAGAGGTCTCTTTCTGAAGATTATTGATGACGTGATGATTTTATATTTTTTAATTACTGTGCAATATTAGATGACGTGACAAAGGTAGATATAATTAATCCAACACTAATTAAATGGAACCATAGGATCGAAAAGAGACGAGAAAGTACAGGGACACTTGCTGAGATTATGTTGCAGGGAATTTTTATATAGACCAGTGGGGAAAAAAGTAAAAATGATGAAGAAATAAGATGAAACCATTGTTGGAATTGAAAGATAAAAATCCATGACACCAAGGGTGTAATTTTCGCTATGGAGAGACTTCTTGAGAGCTTATTGTAATCACAGAAGGCATTGGTATATAAATCTACGAACGAAATAGAAAAAGAACCGGTTTGGCATAGCCTTTTGGAAATCATCGATTAAAACATACGAATTTGAGGCATAAAGAAAGTTAAAATACGGGGAAATTAGCCAAATTAACATATTTTTGAAAATACGCTTTTAATTTCCACCAAGATTGTTCATGATATTCTTTGAAATTTGCTTCTGATTAGTCTACAAGTTTCATTGAATAGAAATGCGGCCATAACTAAAAAGCGACAAGTATAAATGCAGCCATGACTAGAAAATAACATAATTTGATAGACAATTGAACAAATAAGAAGTAAGCAGACTTAGTAACCAAAGACAACCTAACCACTTCATTCTTTTTACTTATGAGTGCATTCTTAGCGAGGCCCATTCAGGATGTTCTCGGCAACTTCAAGTCGTTTCTTAATCGACATCGGTTACATCGTGAGTGGTTTTCGAGTTCCCGGTATCTTAATTCAGCTTTGTCATGTTTTAAATCACACTTTTTAACTGATTCCAGTGCCTTATAATGTCAGACCTATCAATATTTCACTCTTACAATGCAAAAAAAAGTTTTCAAAAGGATTTGTCGAACTTAGCTTCTATCGCCGTCTTAATAAATGAGTAATATCAACAGTAGCAAGTCTACAATACACGTGGGGCAGTGTTGCCATATATATACACCTTTAGCGAAATTATGGGGCAGGTAAGAAAAAATAGAAAATACGAAACTCATAATTATTGAAAACAATATAATAAACAATCGAGTATATCCCATCTATAATTATTACTTGTTTTCCTTTTGCTTTTATAACCGCTTTAATGCGTTTTTGCATATTGTGCATAAGTAGTTGGGGCAACCTTCTGTCATTCAATGTGTAGTTGCTGAGTTTCGGGCAGCAACACACAAAGAGATATCAAAACGCACAGTGAGAAGGTTATTAGGAGCTGGGCTCAAAGGAAACCGTGACTCTCTCAGGTGATCAAGAAGAAGCAGTTGTTTGGGCAAAGAGCAAGAAGACTGGACTGATGATGATTGGGCTAAAGTTGTCTAGTATAATGAAAGCAACTATGAGGTAGGTTCTCCACATTAGTTTCCACCATAACCTACCTAAGGAAAGTTGATAAACCTGGTCTAACATGCTGTTGTAAGTGATAGAATTCCTTCTGTCCTCACAAGTGAACAACACTTCTGGACCTGAAGACGACATGGAGCCCCAAACCACTATACTGCCACCTCCATATTGACTGTTGGAACAACACATCTCAAATCATTAGCTTCCCTAACTCTTCGACGAACCTAAACAGCTCTAGTAGTTTCAAAGATGTGAGGAGAAAGACAAATTATAATCATCATTTTTGGTATCCAATAAAAATGTATAAAGCGTAATAAATTGTTGGAAACTAATATGGAGAACCTACCTCAAATTTGCTTTCATCAGACCAAACAACTTTAGCCCAATCACATCAGTCCAATTTTCATGATCTTTTGTTCACCTGAGACAACCATGTTTTGGTTATCATTTGAGCCCAGCTTCTAATAACTTTCTTCTTACTGTGTGTCTTGATATATGTATGTTTGTTGCTACCCGAAACTCAGCAGCTACACATTGAATAGCATGAGGTTGCCCCAACCACTTATGCACAATACTCAAAAACACATTAAAGCGGTTATAAAAGCAAAATGAAAATATATAAAATACCAATTTTATTGATGGGATATACTCGACTGTTTTCATTTATTATGAGTTTCATTCGTATTCTCTATTTTTTATACTTCCCCAGAATTTTGGCCAAGGCTGTATAATGTAGATCGATAAAGGGTGCGTGCAATAGTCTAAATAGTACGGAGGTTAAGTTATGGGGATTGAAGTTACCAGTTTATGTGTGGCATAGGTTACCGGTTTGTGGGTGCGTGGTCAGCCATTCTAAGGGGATGTATTGAAGGCTCCTCGTTGCTATTTCGCTCGACGGGTAACGAGACTTTAAGCAGTGGGCCTACTCTGTGCCTCTGTTGAAGTGGTTCTGACTCCTTATCATTTTTCATGAGGGTTATGCGTTAGACTGGGTTTACCGAAGGTGGCTCAGTAATCTGGGTAAGTAAAGGAATTCGAAAGGACGCGGCAAAGAAAATAAAACTTTATTCTTAAATTGGTCTACTAAACGGGGCAAGTGGAAACGTCTCGAGGTTTTGCGGTCAATGGGTTGTAGGCTTTCTGTTATACGCGAAGTATCGAGTCTAAACGCGAATCCATAACGCTAATAAGGAAATGAATTGAATACCGAATTATGAACAATGTGAGTTAATGAATAATGAGTAATGAGGGTCTGTCTCTCTCTATATATGTGTATCGTCTCTAAGAAGCGTGCCCTTGACTTGTCTGTGGGGCGGACCCAGTGATCTAGTTTGTTCGTTATTTCCACCCTTTGGGCGGAGTTTCCGAGAGCTCTGTGTACCCGTTGCGCCTACATATTTCTCATTGATTTATCTTTATTATAGGGAAAATATTCTTGCATATCTCTGCGAAATTTATCTGATCAAAGCCTTTATTTCTTCAGATTGCCTTGTAGTCTCCCCTCTGCTGATAAATATTCCCAACACGCGTATATTTATTTGTGCGCGATACTCGTATTTGTTCAGGTGGTTACCTTTGATAGCTGTGTATGTTCGTGTGTTTCCGTGCAACTCGACCGACCGCTTGCCTCACATCTATTTGTACAATTTGACATATATTTTGTTTCTTTTTCTAATTCACTTAGGTTCTTTGTTTATTTCGCTTGGCATATTATTTCCGTAATATACATACATAGTAATTTTTAAAACTTGATAAATCGACCGAGCATCCCTTTGTGGAGTTCCTCGCTGGGCCTATCTAATCCTGAAATTTGGTTGCCACAGGCCTACTTATTTTATAAAACGAGCCATACAGGACCCCCCTGCTAGCAATGGAGTTACTGAAAAATAATACATTGTAAATAAATAGGTAGATACAAATTTAATACCTACTTCAGGCAGACCTAATGTCTAACAAAATTTTTAACACTCGTACAGGGCATTGGTTTTCGTAAGCACATACATCTGTACTCAAGAAAATGGGCCTATTCTTTATGGCATGTTCTGTCATATAATACACAATAATATATCATTAATCTTAGAATTGGGTCTCATTCTTTTTTCGAATGCTATACAAATGCTATAATTATGATAAAGTACATATATGTACATAGTTCGACACTCAAGAAAGCTATAGAGTAACGAAGCGTGTTTATATTTAAGCCTCTTTCTCTTTCATTATAATACGCCGCTGCAATATAATGCATGCAAAAGGATTAAAACATAGGTATGTAGTAATTACGTGTTTCTGGCAAACGGGACTCGTCTCCCCGTTAAAATGCTTTATAGAGTTCCCCTGATACTCATGTATGAGGGTTTCAACATGGAGCCTATTATTTCTCGCAACTCACCTTTGGCTTATTAGATACATGGACAAAAGTATACATTGCAAGATATTATATATAAAATTATTATTTTACATCATTCTTTTATTCCCTGGGGCCGTTACAAGATTTTATAGAGTTCTCATGATATTCATGCGAAGGTTTCAACATGGAGCATATTTTGCCTCGCAACGCACTTTTGGTATATTAGATTCTATTATACAAGACTAATATACATACATATATTTATATATATATATATATATATATATATATATATATATATATATATATATATATATATATATATATATATATATATATAACATTATTATTTTACACCATTATCTTGTAAATACCTTATGTATATTGAGGTAACTCCTTTTTTTAATCAATATATATATATATATATATATATATATATATATATATATATATATATTGGGTTGAGGAATAAGTTCTTGCGGTTTTATCAAATTTATTCATTACCATTAACAATTTTAGAAAAACTTCATTTTTAATTGATAACAAATGCAATTTAATCAATAATGTATTCTCCGTTGTTATTTACGACTTCTTCCCAAAGTTCAACTAGTTTTTCGATGCTTCTGCAATAAAATCTCTGGATTTTGACTCAAAGAATTCGGCTAACCAGGTTCTTAATTCAACATCAGTGTTAAACGAAACGCCGCGCAAATTGTTGGAGAGCGATCGGAACAGATGGAAACCCGATGGAGCCAAGTCTGGCGAATATGGAGGATGAGGCAGGATTTCCTAATTAAGAGTTTGGATGGCGTCTTTTGTCATAATAGCAATGTGAGGACGAGCATTGTCGTGTTGCAGAAGGACTCCATAACGTCGATGGGGTCGCTTTTCACGAATAGCGACCGTAGAGTTCTCCATTGACAATCTCGTTGTTTGCAAGTAGTTCATAAAGAATGATGCCTTCACAATCCCACCACACACACAGCATCGTCTTTTTTAGATGAAGCCCTTGCTTTAATCGCGGAAGTGTTTTTTTATTGGGGCTAAGCCATTGTTTTCAATGGTTCATGTTGAAATAAATACACCACTTTTCGTTGCCAGGGAGGATGCGGTAAAGAAATCTGTCTTTATATCCACGAGTAGCCTTGTGACGAGCAAGCAAACCTGCGGCAATCGTGGAACGTTGAAGTTTGTTGCTTTCGCTCAAAGAGTGCGGAACCGATGCACCGAGATTTTGACCTTTCCCCATCGAATGAAGGTTATTCACTACAGTTTTCTGATCGCACGCCAATTGTACAGCCAATTTTCTAGTCGATTGACGAGGATTTTCATGAAGCAGGTCGTTCAATCGATCTTCATTCAGCTTAATGCGGCGACCAGAACGTTCTTGGTCATTAAGATTGAAATGATCATTTTTGAAACGTGAAATCCACCATTGATAAAGCATTTTCTCCGTACACAGCACAAATATCGCGACGAGCTTTGGCTGCATTTGCATTGTTCCCGTCTCGATTGAAAATGAATAACAATGAGTGTCGAAAATGCACCTGTCTTTCAACATGGCATTTTTTTTTGAGGGTACAGAACAAAAATTAAATTAACACAACTTTTAAATAAACCGCAATAACTTATTATTCAACTTCAAGACGTAGCCTAAACAAAAGCCTAATAGTCTACGCTGTTAAGAAACGTAGCCTAACCTTTGCAAATTTTGCTCCCATTATTTATTATTGTTTCTTAATATGTGCACAAATCACGTCAACAAAACTTAAATCAACACAACATTAAAAAAAACGCAAGAACTTATTCCTCAACCTAATATATATGCAAATTTTGTTGAAGACCATGGTGTATTTCGCCTTAGTTAATTTCCTTTGGCAACTTTCTATACTTCTAACTGTCTTTTTTTTCCATCTTGTAGATGGTAGAAATACAGGAGAGATATTTTAGTTGACAACAACGTAATTAAAAGAAAAGAAGGAAATAAAGCTAGGCTGAACCTCTTAGAAGCCATCTTAATACACAAAGAGAAGCTGGCCATCAATAGTCAAGCGTTACAGTGGAATTGAAAATTAAAGTTTTTTTATAATTCCACTCACTGGATTGGTTCGTTTCCTCTAACATTATGATCAACCAGGCGGAATAAATACAACCTAAAAATCGTTTTCGTTCATTGACTCTGATTCCGACTCCACATTCATTGGTTAAGGAGGAAAGAATATATCACAACGCTCCGAAGATGATCGAATAAGATCGAAAGCTCAGCAATTTAGTTTGTTTTTTATCAAACCTATTCATTTAAAAGAGAGACTAATAGAGGACAAGTGATCAACCATCTACAAAATGGAATCAGAAGAATAGAAAGTTGCCAAAGGAAATTAACTAAGGCGAAATACACCATGGTCTTCAACAAAATTTGCATTCAAGAAAGACTGCTACCCATCTACATTAATATATATATATATATATATATATATATATATATATATATATATAAATATATATATATATATATATATATATATTATATATATATATATATATATATATATATATATATATATATATATATATATATATATACATATATACCAACTATGTATTCTTAACTTTCCATAATTAATTAATTAATTTACGGTCTAGCAAAACCGACATTCGTTCCACATCACCGGACATTTATTCACTGTTCACCTCTTTGAAAAAACATGAGTTTAGGCAGTTAGATTGATTATCACTTGAACACTTTCTACGATTTTATTAGTAAATTATTTAAAACTGTACGTATGGCGCGAACTTGTGTCTTCATCTTCCTCCAGTGCTACCTGCAGCGGTCCAGTGCGTAGAAATGCCTCCTTCTAGAGCTGCTCCTTCGAAAGGGTATGCCAACGATGATGGAGTTCGCAAGGGGTGACAGTAGGCTCGACGGTGTTTTCGTAGGTGACTTCAGCATCCTTAAGTTCTTCTTGTCGATAGCTTGATGCGTCCATTTCTTCGTCACCTTAACTGTCTGGCTGAAAGAGGGTCACCAGTTTATAGTGGTGTAGAAGTTACCAGTTTATGGGTGGCATAGGTATGTGGCTGTGTGGTCGGTAATTATTTGGGGATGTATTCAGGGTCCTCGTTGTTAGTGCGTTCGACGGATAATGAGAACTTTAAGCAGTCGGCCTACTTTATGCCTCTGTTGAATTGGTTCTTATCGAGTCGAAAAGAAGCAGGGCATAGGCGAGTATACGCGAATCCGTAACGCTACAAAGGGAATGAATTGATTACCGAATTATGAACAATTTGAGTTAATGAATAATGAGCGTCTGTCTTTCTCTCTCTCTCTCTCTCTCTCTCTCTCTCTCTCTCTCTCTCTCTCTCTCTCTCTCTCTCTCTCTCTCTCTCTCTCTCTCTATATATATATATATATATATATATATATATATATATATATATATATATATATATATATATATATATATATATATGTCGTTTCTGAGAAGCGTGCCCTTGACTTGCCCATGGGGCGGACCCAGTGATGTAGTTTGTTCGTTATTTCCACCCCTTACTATAGGGAATCGATTCTTGAAAATCTCTTTGAAATTTCTCTTGTCGAAGCCTAAATTTGATCAGCTTGCCCTGTAGTCTCCCCTCTGCTGATAAATATTCCCAACATGCGTGTGTTTGTTTGTGCGCGATCCTCGTTTGTGTTTGTGTGTTTCCACATTTATTTGTACAATTTGACATATATTTTGTTTCTTTTTCTAATTCTGATTCTTTGTTTATTACACTTGGCAGATTACTTCCTTAATATACACACATAGCAATTTTTAAGATTTGATAAATCCACCGAGCGCCCCTCTATGGAGATCCTCGCTGGGCCTATCTAACCCTGAAATTTGGTTGCCACAGGCCTACCTATTTCATAAAACGAGCCCTACAAAGTTACTTTTGATTTCATATCATGATGCCAAGTTCCCCTTTGGTACGGAAGTAACTTATGGCCATAGAAATAAATGTATCCAAAGGCACGGGTAAATTACAGTTTTTCAAAATGGTCCTTGAAAATACACTAGAACCCATATATTTGCTTCATTAACCCCATTTTTGCCCGGTGTTCCAATATTGGAACAATTTACTCATTAGAAAAAAACGTTATTATTTTTATATACGCCTGTATATTATTATAGCGTCATTTTGTCACGTGAGATAAATGACGAATCAAGCATATAAACACACGAATTAGATGATTCAATGCTTAGTGTGCGGTTGCCACGGCTCAGAGGAGCGTTATTTTAGGGGGTGCTCGAATTCTTCACCATGTGTAAGAAAGGGTAAGATTCAATTTTTATTAGGATTAATTTTATTTTTAATATCACAATACTTTGACAATAGGTTAATAAATAAAGCCGTTTTGTAATTTTAGCATTACCTCAAACATTTTATAGTAAAAATCGAATGAATATTTGGTTGTTCCAATATTGGAACACCGGGCTTGAATGGGTGCATTAACTTTTCGATATTATTTTGAGTTTACAAATTTTTTAACTCCATAAATATTTTGAAGTTTTCTTTTTTAGTTTATATAATAGAATTTAATTAACAATAGGATATTTTTACTACTCGTACAAAACACATCATGCATATTTACATAAATTATATATAGATATATATATATATATATATATATATATATATATATATATGCAAAAGATCCCACAGGAAAATGAAAGGCGGATTCCAAGTACCTTTGAACTTGATGATACCACAACTTCTGCCCTCGGATTTAGCCTAAACTTCCTCATTCCGTCCAGACCCTCCAGTGTTTTAATTGCTAAAGGTTTTTCAAATTTAGAAAAGTCTAGTGACATTCCTAATGAACATGTTTCTATTGCTAATGGTTGTGTTTACCATTGTTTAGCCACTCCGATCCATTATAATTACCCATTGCGTTTCCGTCCTGCTTTAGCAGATAAAGTCAAACGGCTGGATTTATTTTAATGTTTCTCCGTGGGTTGCGGGTCACCAGCCCGGAATTCTTCGATCGTTAGATTTCCAAGATCTTTGAAATAGGTAACGATCTTTGCTATCCTCAAAATTTCTTACAAGATGCCTAGATTTGGCAAAAAAATCCTTTTATAGAACGGAAATCCCTCCCGCATACAATTTTAAGAACTCCCTTGTTTTACTGTTTTCTGAGTCCTTTGCTTTGCTTCCCCGCCTCTTGAATAAGTTTCTGTCATAGTCAAGTATCAGTCTACCATGTGAAAAAGTTGATTCATAATAATAACAATAGTATAGGGAAGCCTTATTTTGTCCATTTATCTGAAAACAGTCACCCTATCAATTGGAATTTGCCTAAATTTATTTACAAATCTAATGACTTTATTCAAAGAAATATTGTTGAATGCTCATTCATTAACTCCTCGCCTCATTTTAATATATCCTCTGGTCTCTTTAAACTGCCCCCTGTTATTAAAAAGCTTATTTATAACGAAATTGCCCATTTTAAATCTTAGCCCTTCGATTTATTAATTTAGTTATGTTTCTCTTGTTTATTTTTATGTATTCATAATTGCGTGTGTATGCACTTCGTTTTGTGACCTAAATGTCTACATTCTTTGTTCATAGTTGGAATTTCCGGAATTAGACCTTATCTATTTGGTTTTATACTTCATACCAGTATCTAAACCCGTCTTTGATAATATTTTTCTATTCTGTGTCCTTTTGTTGTACATGGGCGGGGCATCACTGTGTTGTTTCTCATATATGCATATACCACCTTTGTAAAGTTATTCGTTATTCCTTGAGAATGAACTGAACTAGTTCGAAATTACTTGAAATCCGCCTTTCATTTTCCTGTGTGTTTTTTTGCATTTATTGCTCTACTCAGGCGCTACTTTGTGAGTTGTTTCTCACATTCATATATATATATATATATATATATATATATATATATATATATATATATATATATATATATATATATATATATACATGCATTAGAAAGCACCCTAGATACCTATTTATGTCATCTATTTTTATTTTTTTTACTAGATCCCTTACAATGAAAGAAACACTAAATTATATAGAGGAAGAAGAAGACGAAGGATTGACCAGTGTTGATGTTGTTCTAATGCCACCTGATGATAATAAATGAAAGTACAGAGGATTGTGGTGATGAAGATCAAGCCAGTGATGTAAACAATTTATCATGTAACCAATTACAGGGTCACCCCCTAAAAACAGGCCTGCGCACACTTTTTGTGATATATCCTTCATTCATTCACTAATCACCCTTACTTTGCAGGAGATAACAGAAGCAGCAGCAAAGAAAATACTACGTCAAACATTACTACAAGCAAGGCTCGTTCAAGAAAGTGCAGGACATTTTAGTGCATCAGTTCGAATGTGAAAAAGCTCCCTCCAAGAGCAGAATACATGACTGGGTGGACCACTTCGAGAACTATGGGACAGTGGAGAACCTCAATTCAGCCAGTGACAACCGTCCAAGCCATTCAGGACGCCCCAGGAAGCATACAGCTGAGTTGGTCGAGAGCGTGAGAGTCAGTTCAGCAGTCCAAAACGCTCTGTACGCAAGCGAAGTCAGTCCCTCGCTATATCCCGTGAGACTTGCAGGAGAGTGATAGTAATGGATGTAAAGGCCTACCCATACAGAATACAGACGAAGCAGAGCCTTACATCCTCAGACAAGGAGCAGAGAAGGGCTATGGCAGTCAAGATACTGTAGAACATTCAGGGGGCCCCAACTTTCCTCAACCTCCTTTGAACCTCAGATGAAGCTCACTTTCATCTTGAAGGAAAGGTAAACTCGAAGAAAAATATCTTCTGGTGGACTTCTAGACCAAATGAGGTAGCAACCAAGCCCCTACACTCCCCTAAGTGCACGGTATGGACTGCAATCTCAGCCAGAGGCATCATCGGACCATTCTTCTTCGAGGAATCCGGCGCGACAGTGACAGTCACCAAGAGCGGTATGTTGATGTCCTAAAAACCTTCAAGAAGGAGCTCCAGACCCTGTTCCCGGCGCTTATGGGAAAGCTCTCGTTCCAGCAAGATTAAGTAAGCTCTCCCACCTCAAACCTGTCGCGAGATTGGCAGAAAAAGAACTTCGTTGGCCGTGTGATCAGTCTCAAGACTGATTTTGAGTGGGCACCACACAGCCCAGACTTTAGCCCCCCAGATTTCTTTCTCTGGGGCTCCCTTAAAGACAGAGTGTACGCAGGGAGACCCAGAACCATCAGGGAACTCAAGGAAGTCATCAGAGAGGAGATCAAAGCCATTAGTCGATCGGTTTGTAAGGACGTTATGGACAACTTTGTGCTCCGCCTCAAGAAATGCACAGAACTAAATGAAGGTCATCTCGATCACTTGCTCTAGAATAAAGAAGAAAAGTCCAAAGACTCTCATGTTTTGATATGATGTTTTTAAACACAATAAACTAGTTATCACCAAAGTTTCATTCAGTTCTTCCAGAAAATTAAGAAATGAGGCCTATCGAAATTTGGGGCCCGTTTTCGGGGGTGACTCTGTATGTTAGAAAAGAAAAAGGCAACTATTCTTTTAACATTTCTCTCTCAGATCTAAAGTGCTTTCTGCCATGTAAGAATACCCAGATGGCGTATGTTATGGGAGGTTGGTCCCGAAACTTACGATGAAAATGTGGCACAAGCAATGAGGAGAAATAGACTTGAAGAAATAAAACCAAATCTTCACTGCGCTGCCAACGAAAATCTTACACCTAGTGATAAATTTTTTAAAGTTAGATATTTGCTTGATCTAATAAATAAAATGTTTATAGCATATTCTTCATTGAAGCAAGAAATGTCCATTGATGAAAGCCTGCTGCCCTATTATGGAAAGCATGGGGCAAAACAGTTTAGTTAGGTCAGGTTATGTTAGGTAAGCCAATCCGTTTCGGATATAAAATGTGGTGTTTATGTGAACCATTGGGTTACTTGATCCACTGTGATCCATACCAAGGTAGAGAAGAAAAACTTCACCTTGAACTCGGAGTAGCTGCCTCAACAGTCTTGAATCTAGCAGCAAAACTGACTGCTAACGCACAATTCAAATTTTATGCACACAGATTTTTCTCTTCTATTCATTTAGTTGATGAATTAAACAAACGTGAAATCGGATTCAGAGGAACTGTCATGAAAAACCGACTAGAAAATTGTCCTATCAGAGAATCAGCAAAGAAAACACGAGCGTCATATGATTTTGTGACTGATGACAAAAGTAAATGTACTGTCACTTCCTGGCATGACAATCGTGTTGTTTTGATGATTAGTACTTGTGACCCTGTTTTTCCAATTGGAAATTACAATCGCGGGATTTCAAGTGAAAAGAAAAGGATGCAAATTAACCAGCCAAATGTAATTGCACAATACAACAAGTAATTGGGGGTGTTGATAGGATGGACGTGAATATTGAAAACCTTAGATTGGGGTCACATCAAAGAAGTGGTGGAGGCCTGTGTTTTCTTTTTGCTTAGAAAATGCCATACACAATGCTTGGCAATTATATAGAAGAAATAAAACTAACAAGGAGTTAGAGTTTCTTAACTTTCGATGGTATTTTGTGCAAATATACTTGCAAAATATGGCACTCCTCCTTTTTGGGGGGAAGGCCTAAAAGTCCCAAGGTGCTTCTCTCTCGTGTCTTTGATCAAATTAGGTATGATAAAAGTGATCAATGGATTGTACCAGCCCATAAGCAAAATCGATGTGCCATGTGCAAAGAAAACACAACATAAATGTGTGAAAAGTGTAAAGTGAATTTGCATGATGTTTATATTTTTATTTACTTTCTAAATGAATTTTAATTGCATTTGTTCTTTTAGCACTGTCAATAATAGAGAGAAAAAATATAAAAACAATCTCCCCCATTCATGCCGGTGTTGCAATATTGGAAGAGGTAATAATTTAGGGGTCTTTAACTATTTTTTTTCATTTTTACAATTATGGGCTATAATGATGACAGTTATTAATAATTAAACCCCCATAAAATATTTTAAAAGACTTGGGCAAAATGGGTTAATAGCAATAATGAAAACAATGATGTCAAACTATCTATGTTGGGGATTTCAGAATCCAATTATATAGGTTGCAATGAAAAAAAATCGATTTATTTTCCCTTCGTCATCACAATTGGGGTAAATTATGTAAATTTTATTTAAAAATGCATCATTTCACTTAAATAACTTAAAATGTTATATATGTGAATTGTGGGTGCAAAAGAAAATGCACAATTCCATTCCATTTAGATATAGGTACCACTGTAGGATCATGGCAATCACAGAGAGACATGCAGGTCAGCTTCTGCATGCAGTATTTACAAGGTGCCTTACGGTTATTTTACACTTGAAAATGCTAAGTTCTTGCAAGTCCCTTGAAATAGTGGGAGTTGTAATGCAGACAGGAGTTGGTACAGAGTCTGGGAAATCTTGCTTCCATCCCCATAGAGAAGGTGAGACTCTCGCATGATCTTTGATAAGTGCATTGGACCACTCTTGTCCACGCACGCTAAAGAGTAACGCATGATTAGTGATATTTTCAGCTATTTTTACATTATGGAGTTATTCAAAGCTGTCTTGTCTGATATTCTACTGGAATGACCGTACCTGAAGAGCCGCCGTACTCCAAAGGCAGTCTAAAGTTACTCGTTCCTCTATGCGAGGGCCAGCACTACAGCATCACTATCACTGCTGCTAACAATCACTCGACGATGTCCAAATAGGGTAGCAGTAGCCAGGTGCAGAAAATCCGTGTATCGATTGCCTCATGTGTGCAAAGGGACAGAGCATCAACGTCAATGCCAGCTAGTGAACTAAAACAATCCCAATCATAGGTGGTGGACATATCTTTGTCATGGTTTGAAAATGACAGCATAAATGAGGATATGCCAATGAAATAAGGTGTTTTGACTACAGCATGTAATAGAAAATTAAAGACAAATATTGTTACATTATTAATGTATCGGATCAGGTTGAAACGAAAGTAATGTCCGATTTTCTAGAATAAAGTTTAGATAGTATTTTTTAAACTAGTGCCTCTTGTTATCGTTTAGAAATGTTACGATGAGTAATGTATACCTTTTTCTTTCACATTATAAAAAATGTTGTTCATAATCTTCTACGGTATTCACTCCTATATCTCCCCTTTAAAAAATCATACTAGACATGTTTTACTCTATGAGTTTCATAAAGGTGTCAATGCAAGTACAGTGGCAAAATCCATTCAGAACACTTATGGGTATGACGCAGCAAATGAAAGAAAGAAATTGCAAGATGTGGTCCTCGTGTTCCGAAGTGGTGACTTCAGTCGTCCAAAAGAACTTAATTCCGAAGAGTTTGAGACTGATGTCAAAGCAGACTATGCTGAAACTTCTAGCGAACTCTCCGAATAATTTAACAGAAACCATACGACTGTCCTACGCCTAAGGAAAATAATTCGAAAGGTTCCAGTGATTGGAAAATGGGTGGCACGAATCTGCAACAGCGTGTTGCTTGAGCCAACCATTTGGTAAAGATTCGTTTTAAGACATCTTTGCTAAGAAATTTAAAAATGTGTTTTGTAGGATCAAGTAAAGTTAGTTCCTCCTAAGACATAAAGGAGGGATTAACTTTACTTGATTAATTGGGGGAGGGATGACCTTTACTTGGTAAAATGAAAAGTATACGAGGTTATGACATCGTCATTTTAAAGCCACTAGAATAAGCATAAATTAAGAGTTAAACGCATGGTAGGATGTAAGAGAGAAATGATAAACTCAGTTCTACATTAATTTATGTATCTTGAAAGACATAAATACAATGTTTTCAATGATTTTTGCGATACGATTACTAGCTAATATCACTTTAAGTAAGTTATAAAATTTAATTTCTAGAGTTCTACAAAGTTTACAATATTTAATTGTTTTAAAATAAACTTTCTAACAAATATTTATTTTATCCTTGGGAGAGATTAGCTTTACTAGTGTAACTTTGAGAGGGATGATCGTTACTTGGTAAAATGGGAGGAGCTATCTTTACTTGATCCCTTATGCAGTTTTATGTGTACTTTTCAGATCTGACACGCGTTTTTCCCGGAAATGCATACTTAAAGAAATTTCGATCCTGGCTAAATTTACAATTTTTGTATGTAAGGCATTTAATAACTCGCGGTATTATATTGTGGGTCCTATATACTCGTACATATTTCTAAGGCCTGAATATCGTCCTCATAGAATGCACGTCGCAGGACATTGTAACAATTAAACTGAAGACACAGCTACCGTCCGAAATGCGCCAACCGTGCGAAATATAACGATGAATAGTATTGGTTAAGCAGTCAGAATACGCATACGCAGATCGTCTGCAGGTATAACATGGCATGCTATTGGCTAACTAGTCAAGCTAAAAGTAGGTCAAAAGTTGAAGGAAATACTGCAAATGGCGCGGAAAGATTCAAATTGAGCAAAATAATAACATACTTTAGCAAAACGAATCACTACGTTATTATTAGGTTCCGGAAGGTAAAAATGTTATCGGTAAACATCGTATTAAGAATTAAGAACTTTTATATCTTTGAGAAGTTAAAAATCGTTGTCTTGAAACGAATATTATCCAGTAATTGCTTTCGCGACACCTAAAGGCACCAATTTGGGGGAGGCTTGTTACTGATGATGAGAAGTAGATCTTTTATCATAACATTAATAGAAGTCATTCCTGGATCAGTCGAGGAAGCAGAATTTCTTAACGACCAAAATGAATTAATTTTGAGTAATTGTTTATTACAAACTGTTTGACAACAATCAAACAATTAATTGTAATTTCTACTGCAATTGGCCTCGTCGTTTGAAAGCTGCTTTGGAAAAAGGAGACCCTCCTTAGTCAACAGAAGATGTGTCATCCTCCGTCACGATAATGCCCGTCCTCACACAGCTCGAATGACCAAAGATCTCTTGCAAGAGCTCAGGTGGGGAATATTGCCTTATCCTTACATTCTCCTGACCTTGCTCCTTCCGATTATTTATCACTTGTATAGGGGATCGCAGAACCATTTGGATGGTCTTAGGTTGACATCAAGAGAAGAGGTTGAAAACGAGTTGGATTCATATTTTGCATCAAAACCTAAAGGATTTTACAATTGTGGCATCTAAAGGTTATATTTATGATTAAATATTTCCAGGGTCGTAAGTTTTTTCATTTTTAATATTTCCTCCAAAATCGGACAATACTTTGGTTCTAACCTCATATATCCCTATAATACCTGAGGAAGTGTTATATGCTTCAAGCTTTTTAGCAGCTCCACGATCAACTTCTGCTTGTTTATATCAACTCCTACATAGGAAGGAAGCCTAGATGCCAGGAACTTTGATCGAAGTAGAAACCCTCTTTCTTGCACCGGTACCCCTAATGCTTCCCAGTTCCGGACTTCAGAATTTTCGCTGAGTACACAACCAAGACAATGTCAACGCGGTCAAACAGGAAAGGATGAAAGATGCAAACACATCAATACAAGTGTCCAATGGTCATGGAATTTTCTGAAGTTGTCACTGGTCTTTAGTTGTAAAAATTTGGGGCAACAATGCAATCTAGAATCTCAATCTTGAACTAGGGTCCAATTTTCCTTTCCGAATGAGTGTAGGTGGGATGGGGAGAATTTCCATGTGAGAATACTCCATCATTGATTTTGCGACCAGGGTGAACAGCTAGCAAAAATTGGGTCACTTTTGTTTGTTGGTCCTTGACAACAGCCACGACTGATTCGTTGCGTGATTGGAAAAGCAGAACATTAAATAACTTCAGTCTGGAGAGTGATTGTGGGGATATGAATGCTTCTTCCTGTGACTTGACTCGATGGTCAACAAATTATCTGCATCTTTTCCCTCCAATACCTTTCACCTTCTTTACACTGTTTATCACATCTTTCGCCAAGACGATTGATTCCTCTAATTCCAGCAGATCACCACAAAGGCATCCACGAGGTCCAATACATCAGTCTGAAAAATAAGGAAATAGAAATTTTCAAATCATGCATATCCCTGAAATTCATAAAGCTCTCTTTCAAGTTGCGATTTAACAAAAAACTACCTCATAGTTATTTTGAAACTTTTGGTATCATTTATGCTAACTGAGTTCATCTGACTCTTTTGTGCCCTCAAATTCACGGAATAAGCGTGTCAGCTCAGGGTGACAACCTGCTTGCGGGGAACTGTGGCATCTGGGCACGTGATATCTTGCAGAACGCTTGTCTTGACTTTTGTCCCATGAAATGACCACCTTGGAACTTCACAAACAGAGCAGAATGATGTCCTAGTGTTGCCATATCACAGAGATGTATGAGCAGGTTTCGGCTATAGTGAGTATGATCTAGTTTAAATACCTATCGCCTCGAAGGCCATACAGAGTATTTGATGAATAAAGATATAGTGTTTCTCACACACCAGTGTGCTATTCTATGAAAAAGGTTAAAGATTAGCTCTTTAAAGGAATTATGCACACACAATCGCCTTAGGGAAGAGTTGATCATAATTGTCTGATCTGAGTAAAGGAGAGAGAGAGAGGGGGGGTCGGGGGGAGCAAAGGTGTAAGTTTGTATGCTTTCTTCCATGCAATTTCTGTCACCAATCCTTAAAAATGGGAGCAGGGCCTTGATTGAAGACCTTTCCAACTTTTTTGAATGCCTCCCGGTTAGAGTGCGCGAGTAGAGTCCTATCAGAAGTTTTGGGGGCAGGTACAGAGCCACTTGCCCCACTATTACTGTGAGATGAATTGTTTTTGATTTCAGTTGGTCTGTATAGTGTATTGTGGGCTGTAACTCCTACGGCCGCTGATCATCTAACGTCACTAGCGAACTGCGTGATAAAATCCGATTGACGGAAAGTTAATGCAGTTAGCCTAGGTTAAGAAGAGCGACATCCTTTATTCTAATGAATTGTGATCTCTCACAATGGTAACATCTTACTCTAGGATAAGGGAGGGAAATTTACTCAGCGACCTAATGCTGAAAACTATTCCATCGAAAACGTGGGCATATGTATATGTATTTCTGGGCAGTGGCAAACAGTTTTAAGAAAAAAAGCCAATGGAACCCATTTATTTCCTTCTAACTGCTTAAATACCCCTCCTCTGATCTTGCAACCGTTAGAATTCTATTGAGCTAGTCAGTTAATGGATAATGGAGTTAAGTATTATTATCGATTGCAGGTTTTGTTCTTTGAATTTTGTAGTTAGCGCTCGTGGACCAGGTCAAAGAGCATATGTTGAGTTTGTATGTACTTCTGAGAAGCTCGTTTAGGGTGGTCCAACTTTGGTAACTTTTTAACGTTCTTAATTAAATTGAACAAAATATTCTCTATTTTTCATGATAGCTACTGAAGATGGTCCCAAGTTGAGGTCACGTTTGGATTAAATATCACATGATTGCAGTTAGTGCTTATGTTTTCATATTCTTTGTTTGGGTGAGATTCTCGCAGAATGTGTCTATATTCCTAGTATATATGACTATTTTCAAACAATAAAATAGTAAAAGAAAGAAGGGGTGGGAGTTTATATGTTTGTACTTAGGGATATAATTAATTATCGTAGAAATATTTTTAGTTGTATAATCTATAAAAAATAATAATGTAATATGAGTAATGATGGTTTATTAAAAAAGTAAATCAAACTTATTTTTTAAATGAAAAAAACAACAAAAAAACACAATAAAAACAACAATCACAAAATTTTAGAAAAAATAAGTGTAGGGACGAAAATAAATAAAAGAAAGTAAATACATAGATGTGGGTGTTTGATCGCAATAATAGTATGAGTTGTTTAAGGTAAATAAGGTAATCAATAAGGGAGTGAAAGTAATGATGGTATAAAAAAGAAGGAAAAAGCGGTATGAAAATGCGGTTAGGTAAATAATAGTAAATGAAAGTAAAAAATATGAGATGTTCCAGCCCCTGAAATCATTAAACTATCGACGTTCTTTTCACATATATCTGATTAATGTCTCTTTTTTTTCTCCCACTTAAATCATCAAGTAATCAGACACTACTACTTCTGTGTTCTCTTTCATTTAGGAGAACCAAGAAAAGTGGGAAGGACAATATGGGATTAAGGACAAGAATGAGAGTTAGGAGAGAAAAATCTAACTATAACTATTTGAGGTAAAAAAAAAATCCCAACATTTTAGAGCGAGCGGTAAGAAACTGATGAACTCAGACTTCCACGTCAAATAGAAAACAAATCTCACTACATTTTCTACTTCGACGTATAAATTCCAACCCTTTTAAGCACACAAAGAAAGCAAGTGATTTCATATTTAAATTTCGGCTTATTCCCCATGAAACTATTTCCGAGCCATTTATTGGTCCTGAAAACTCTTTTATACTCTTCAAATGAGATCCTGTGGCTAACCAATCAACCCTTTCCTTAACGATGGCTTAATTATTCTTCTTCTGCCCATTTTGTATCTATATGAAAAGGGGCAAAATGTAAGGCGGGTGAGGTTGAACAAAAGCCTCTAGTGGATTTATTGGGTTTTAGAGAAGAGTGAATCAATGCGAGAGGGTTTGGGGACGGACATTTGTTGCCATGGGGAGGGGGGGAGGAGATTGATACCAGATTTTCTATTTCCTGTGGGCTTCCTATCCACCCAGTGGCTTACAGTCGCTCCCTGAGGAAATACTGCTCTGGTGAAACAAATGACCTCGTATATTTTTAAAGCTTTTTAATACCATATATTTAAAGTCTCAAAAACCAAAGTGGGTGCAATGGGGGCAAGGATCATCCCAAAAAGAGCGGATGAAGAGTAAGAGGTCGGTGCTTCATCTTTGCTCTTGCTAGAAAGAATATAAAACTTGGACCACAGCCAAACCTTGCAACACCCATTTAATTGATGACAATCGATGGATCAATCAATCACTTATACAAGGAACGAATTGAAAATATAGGCAGAATCCAATATATATATATATATATATATATATATATATATATATATATATATATATATATATATATATATATATATATATATATACCATAGTATATTTCGCCTTTATTAATTTACTTTGGAAACTTTCCATTTTTTTTTATTATCTTTTTTAGTTCATCTTGTAGATGGTAAACTTCTCCTACGTCATCTCTTTTTTAAATGGAATGTGTTTTGTAAAACCAAACTTGACTTTAATTGCTGAGCTTTCGATCTATGCGATCATCTTCAATGTGTCTTTCCTCCTTTATCGTTGAAGAATGTTGGAGTCAGAATGAAAAGAACTTGGACTTGGACTAAAAAGTTGGTGAAATTAGAGAGAGAGTAAAGTGGTGAAATTGGGTGAGGTTAAAGAATAGAAGTGGTGTGTGAGACAGAATGAATAGGTCCCTGGTAAAAGGGTATCTCTGTTTTGTTTTAGTTTTTTGGTTGTATTTTGTATTGTTGTTGTTTTGTTTTATAAACTATAAAATTTATAACTCATACTGATTAAATTAAACCTGTTAATTCAATTATGTTAGATATGGTCTTATTGGCATTCAAGTCTTTATTTGGGCGGGGTTTTTGTTCCCATTATGGGTTTTTGAGAAAGGGTTGGGGGGGGCGACTTGGGGGGGGTTAGTGAATTACAGCTTTTGATTATACTTCGAAAAATTTAGTAAAAATTGGTAATCTTAGGGTTGATATGTGATTAATACTAAAGAAACCTGAGCATTACACTAGTAGTTTGTTGTGATTTGTCGATTTTGTCATGTGTATTTTAGAGTCACGTCGCCGTCAGTCAGTCTGTGCTTTACTACTTTTAAATGGTCTTATTTGTCGAGCGACCTCGATGTCCAAGTGTGTACGAGAGGACTCCGGGGGCAGGTGGGTGCCAATGGCTTGCTAGATCCTCTTAGCTTTCTCGTGGAGCACCACGTTGATCGGAGATAATCCAACCGAGTCGTGGAGCTCCCTCTGTCGTTTGTGTTCTCTTCTTCGGGTGTTTGTGATGATAAGCACTGCTTTGTTCTGGATCTTTTGTACTTTTGCAATGTGGGTCTCGGCGCTCGCGTTCAGCGGCACGTGTGTGTGGAAGGGGAGGGGGGGGGAAGGTTACAGGAGCCTCGAGCGGAAGCACGCATTGAATATCTTGAGTTTATTTGAGGGATTTAAAGCACTGAAGCTATAAAATTCCCTCAAATCTCTCTTGCTATTCGCTCGATATGACTCGTGTATCCCCCGGTGGTGATCTTGAGCCCAATAACCGTCCCTTCCGTGCAGTAAAGGATTCGTACCGTCTACACGTATATCGTTGAAGGTCTTGCAAAACATGGGAATTATTTTGAATTTTTTAGTATTGGCTGATATCTTTCTTCTCCTCTCGAAAGAGTTGATGTTAGCTGTCATCTACCTAGCCGGTATTGCCACTCATTTTGCAAGTTAACTTCATCGAGAAAAGAGTCTACTCTGTTAGCTAATATCTTCTCGAAGACTTTGCCGGAATGGTATTTTGATCGTCTTTGATTAGGTAATCAGTAAGTTTATCCAGCCCCTCATCTATTTCTTCTAGATTAGCATCATACAAGGGGTGGGGGATGTAATTTAAGAGGTAATTTCTATAATTTTCCCAGTTTGCTTGCTTGTAGCTTTTGCGTTCTGGAATTTTAATTTGAATGGGATTTACTCCTACTGTAATTGTGATAGCCTGGTGGTCGCTCGGTATGATGTGGCCCGGTTCAATGTAGTAATTATAAAGAAACCTGATACTAGATAAGACTATATCGGGAATTCGGGTCCGATCCTTGTTATATATTGTCTGTCGAGTAGTAGTTCGATGTTTCTACCTGCATTGTTGTAGGAGGTATAACCTACCGCTGCACATTTGGTGTTTAAATCTCCGGAGAAGATAACGTTCCACCGGGGGCTAAATATCTGCAAGGGGTTGTGCATGGGTACATAGCCGCGTCTTGGGGGTTGGTAACCCGTGTGAACGACCAGTCCCCCTAGAGCAGTACTCACTTCAATGGCAACGTAGGATTCATCTAAGTCTTCCAGAGTCCTGTATTTTAGTCCTTTTTTGACGGCTTTTGTGCAATCGGCATACCGTTCCTGACTGTGGTTTTTGCTAATGACATCGTATTAAAATATTTTTAAATGTTTTTGCGCGGACAGTCCGTGTTCAGAAATAAGTATTATGTCAGGGTCACTCTGTCGCATAATATTGCCATAGATGGAACCTTTTCCGTCCCACCCATTGACATTCATATGTATTTTCGTAAGTTTGTCTGCCATTTTGTGTAGTGTTGGTTATTTAGTGTGTGAGATTAAAGTAGACGTTTATTCGCGTTCTACTTTAGCCCCGTGTGATGTACTGGGTTGAGTGAGCTCCCTGCCGTTTTTTTGTTGTTTTTTTGTATTCCGTGTCCATGATCGTATAAAAGCAGTCCGTGGTCAATTTCACCATGTTTTGAGCGAGGGCATCTTCGACCTGCCGCTCGGAAACCTCATCTGAGCATTCCCACTTGTACCTTTCGGTCTTGAGACCTTCCGCTACTTCGTGGGAATCCATTCCGGTATTTGAGCTGGTGCTCTCTACTCTGCGAAGAGCAGGAGGTTGACCTTCGGCGGCGGATTTTTGAGGTTTTTCTTGATTTTGGAAACCTGGTCTCCTTGGTGCTCACTGTTTCAGTGTTGGGTGTGTGTGTTTGTGTTTGCATGTTTGATGGTTTATTTAGAGGCGGATCGCGTGCATTGGCTGTGTTTTGGGGCGCGGGAACCTTTTGGCATGAATTTTCGCACTGGAGAGCTACGCTAATTCGAATAACTCCCTCCGAGGGCGTGTTGTCGGAAAACCACATCTCCTGCATTCCGGTTTTTTTACGAGCATGCGGTTGACTTCGGTGGCAAAGGTACTTGGGCGAGTAATGATCGCAATGTGTGCATAATATATGCAACACATTATTTTGGTGGAATTCTTGTTTTCGATGTGAAGGTATGTCCGTTAGTTGTTAGTCTCTGCAATCGCAGCTTTGGCTACTTTGGTGTAAGTGGTATTAGCTTTCTTCTATTCACTTTCGCGTTTTATCTGCGTTTGTTTTGAATTGCTTCTTTTTTTACCGGACATATCATGGACATTGTCCGGTGGTTGCCTACACAATTTAGGCATTTTTGTTTGTTACTATTACAATTACGCCAGAAATGGTCGCGACGGACGCAGATATAGCACAATGTAATATCCTTTTCAGGGGAATTAGTAGTGTGTTTTCCGTACTTATAGCAACGAAAGCACATTTGTAAGTCGACAAACTCCTCGCGTTCAATGTGATCTAACCAGACCCTTACACTGAAGAGAAATAGACCGTTTTCCTTGGCTTTTTGGGCCATATCCGTGTCCTTAAAGACAACCTTAAACACGTGCGTGTAGTTTTTGAATTTGATAACCTCAGCTACCTTTTCCCATGGGTGGTTCCTTTCAATTTCAGATTGTATTTCGTCTGCCGAGTGACACCCGACACAGGAGTCGAGGCTCTTGCAGATCAAACTACGGTGGGATCGTATTTGTGACGGTGTGGTCGGCTTCAAGTTTATGGTCTTTAGGCATTTAACGGCTCTGCTTGAGGTCAAGGCTTGACAGTCAGCCTCCCTCGCGCAAATGGCCGAGTAACCATTTTGGATGTCGATAAGTCGTACTAGTGCGATACTCAGGGACCCGAAAACTTTCTCCAATACATTACCTCTGTTCTGTTTGGGGACCTCCGAGAGGGCCCAGAAAGTAATTCGAAGGGTCTCTCTCATTTCTCCTGCATACTATCGTAAGATAGTTGGAGGTGAAAAGGAGAGGGGGTGTTTTGGGAAAATGTGAGTGAGTTAATAATGCACCGGGAAAAATATTTAGAAAGGAAAAAGAGAAAGAAAAGAGGTAGAATGAGAGAATGAGGAGGATGGACCAAAGTCCAAGTATATGTCTTTCACTTTACCTTTAAGCTATCCTTGAGGCTTGCGAATAGGCCTAATGGAGCTCCGGTCCTTCTATCTAGAAAAGGTGTGAAGATTTCACCATCGACTTTCTCTAATCGAAAAACCAGTGGTCCACTTTCTAAAAATTATCACCCCTTTTTCGCTTTGACCAATTTTTATTTACAGCTACTCTTAAGCGAGTCCGAACAAATTCACTTCTGACTTTAATTCACTTTTATTAATCCGAAATAATAAATGGCGCAATGCTATACAATAGCAAATATTGTTGAAAAGTCAATCTGCACATTTTTAAGTAAGGTGTACCAACCAGGTCACCCTGAAGTAACGGTGGCCAAAGACAGACATTACTTGATTATGCCAGAGCTGGGTATTTATAATAAAGTCCTTAGCCGAAAATTACACACATTGTTAAAGAAATATTTGTGTCAAATAAAATTTTAAATTGACTTTGTACACAAAATAAATATAAAATCTTTTTTTAAAATAAAGGATCCGGTTCCAAAGAGTCTTACTAGTTCCATAATATACTTATTTAAATGTCCTGCGTGTTCCCATGGCAAATACAGTAGAAGCTCCGTGAGAACTCTGAGGGCAAAATTCATATGGGGATAAGGATACTTCAAACTAAAGGAAATTCAGCGATCAGAGATCACGCAATAAAATATCTATAGAAGATTTTGACATGTTAAATTCGCATAAATGCTCGATACACTTCGAATCTTAGAAACACTATATATTAAACAGCTCTGTCCAGACTTAAATATTGATTTGTCGTCGGTTCTGATCCTACTTAGCTAAAGCTTTCTTGTATATGCGATACGCTCAGTTGGGCGTTTGTCGGATAATCCCGAAACATCGTTTAAACCAAGCAAAGGCTAGTTTTGTGTTTTTATACAGCAAGTTTCTGAATAATTTTGACTTTGAATTTTCGTTTAATGTTAATTTGGAAAGTTAATAGTGCTTAGTGCTTCATTTAATACTAATTTTATTAAAAGTAATATATAAATGTTGGACTCATAAATTAACTTGCTCCTGCTTGTGAAATCTAAGTACTTTTGAGGTACTAACTAATTTAAAATATTTTTAAAATCTTGTCATCTTACTGTGAATCTAAACTCCAAATTTAAAAATTATATAAGCTCCTAGTTTCCTATTCAAAACTAAAACTATCAAAGTTCTATTTCTACCTTATAGAACTGTGCTCCATAGTGCATAATATTTTGTTCTTGTATTTATTTTGTAGGCCTAAGAAGATGACATTATTATGGTCGAAACGTTGCCGATAAATATAAATGATAACTCCAGCAATTTTCCTTGCTTCGGGATTTCTTATATATATATATATATATATATATATATATATATATATATATATATATATATATATATATATATATAGAAAAAGAGAGAGGGGCTTTCAACAAGGACACTCGAGCTTTGTCAGGCGATAGTGGCCATGTTGTTAAAGCGACATCTGGCAACCTCACTGTGAACTGTTCAGTAGTAGTTGGCAAATCACGATGAAAGCTTCTAGCATTGAATAGCATGCGAAAATCATCAAATGTTATTATCAAAATCAGTGCTCCGTTCGACAAACGTTCCGCGCATTGCGTGATTTCTATCCTTGCCACAATCGTCCTGCCGAGTCCACTGTTAAACGCTTAGTGGCTAAATTCGAAGGAAAAGGGTCGATCAACAATCAGCCAACACCTGTACATTGCCGAAATGCAAGGTCTGCTGAAAACATCGCTGCCGCCGTAAATGGGGAAAATCCGAGGCAGTCAATTTCTCGTCGTTCACAAGAACTTAGCCTTTCTGCGACTTCAGTTTGGCGAATTATGCGTAGGGACTTGGGTCTGCACCCGTACAAAATTCAACTTACCCAGGAACTTAAGGTAACGACCATAGACAACGCTGTGAGTTCGCTGATTGGGCTCTACAGCAGTTGGAAGTTGCCACAAATTTCCCCCAAAAAATCATCTTCAGCGACGAGGCCCATTTTTGGATGAATGGATTTGTGAACAAGCAAAATTGTCGGATTTGGGACTAAAACAATCCACGTGAGATACATCAGCACCAATTGCATCCCAACAAAGGCACTGTTTGGTGTGGATTTTCGTCTAACGGAATCATCGGTCCATATTTTTTTGAGAACGAAGATGGGATTGCCATAACCGTCAACGGCGAGACCTACAGATCGATGATAAGCAACTTCTTGTGGCATAAACTGGATTATATGCCTGATATGGATACTGAAGACGTGGTTCCAACAGGACGGCACTACGTGCCACACAGCGTACGAAACGATAGACATTTTGCACTAGCTATCTCAGGGCAGGCTCATCATCTCGCGCGGCGGCGACGTCAACTGGTCACTGAGATCATGCGATTTAACGCCATTAGACTACACACACACACACATATATATATATATATATATATATATATATATATATATATATATATATATATATATATATATATATATATATATATATATATGCAGGAAAGAAAGTAACCAGAGTCTGAGGATTAATTTATTCGCGAAACTAGGTTTCAACCACCATCGTCAATCGCTGGTGGACTAATGAATACAAAAGAGATGCTTAACTTACGGACACACAAATTTCCAAGTCGGAATGTAATTACTGGGGGTGGTAGGCGGGAGCAGCTGTTTTTTTGAGTAAAGGAAGTATAAATTTCTGACTTATCAAGGGATTAGTGTTAAATTCCCTATCCTTTATAAACGCCGATTCAATTAGACGCCTATCTATATAATTGTCAGAATTATATAATATTTTTGTATTATCAATGTCAATTGAATGGGTTTCACTTGACATATGGAGAAACAAACTAGAAGAAAGAGATCCACGAGGCATATCGCATTTATGTTCCTTCATTCTCTTGTATAATCTGCTGCTTTAGCTAATATATACTTGATTGCAAGATTCGCAAAGAGATATAATAAACCCCCATTTTTTTATTCATGTATCTCTTTTTAGACAAACTATTTTAGATCGTTTTTTCGTATTGAAAGACAACATTGATGTTGTTCACACGTGCTAACTTTTTAAAATTAGTTAATTTGAAAGAGAACGGGAATGTAATAATATTATTGTTACAAACTTTTTTCTTAGGATTAACTGCAGAGTAAAAGATGATTCTGGCTTTATATTGATTTTTTTATTAAGGGTCATCAGTTTATAGGTAAGTAGTGGCTACCAGTTTATAGAAATGGATACAGTATTGCCGATTTACGGGAAGCCTGAGGGTACCAAATTAATAGGTGACTGGGCTTGCCGAAGATTTAAAGATATACGAGGTAAAGAAAGGACTGTGAGAAAGGACGGAGCAAAAATATACTTTATTCAAGTACTGACTACTAAAGGGACAAGTGGCACGTTACGAAGTACTTTGCGGGCGACAAGCAGGTTTTCTATTCAACGCGAAGTATTTAATTTTAGGAGCAAAGGAGTTTTAGGCGAATTAAAGGGGTTCCGTAACACTAATCTTGATGTTTTAATAACAATTTTAATAACAATGATTAATGACGATTCTTCTCTTTGCTCGCTTATATATACCGTTTTATCTTCTAGGGAGCGTGGCCTATACTCGTCCGTAGGACTAGCCTTTATCAATGAGCTCCTAAGTTTCCACCCCTAGGGCAGAGCTACCGAACAGCTGTGTGTGTCTGATTTACCTATATATCCCAATAGTTTTATCTATATTGATTGTCACACATTTCTATTACAATTTCCTTTAGTCAAAGTCTAAATTTTCCAGGCTGCTTTGCAGACTCCCCTCTTCCGATAATTCCATCCTGAGACGCGAATTGTTTGTTTATTCGCTTCTTCTTATTGACTTAGTTATCATGGCCTTTTATCCTTTTCTCGCGTTCGCCCTTTTTGTATTATCCGCATATATATATATATATATATATATATATATATATATATATATATATATATATATATTCTTTATTTTCTATATTAATTACTAGATGCAAAATATTATATACATTCTCATCTCCTTAATCTCGTATTAAACGTGATATTTAATATGTCTGTACTTTGTTACGATTTAATAAGACTACCGCGCGTCCATTTTGTGGAGTTTCTTGCTGGGACTATTGAATCCTGCAATATGGTGCTAGTAGCCTACCTATTACATAAACCGATCACCACAATTTAATGCGGCAAGAAACAAGGATCACAAATACAAGATGCTCTCAGGAACAGGGAATAAACTACTAGCCTTTTAACGGATACGCCGTAGCAAGAGAAATAATTAATAAAGGCATTAGAGTTGGTTGGTTTCCGTTAGACAGAACAATATGCTTTGTTGTTAACTGACGTTTTATTATATCCCTTGCGAATTTTGCAATCAAGTATATATTGGCGAAAGCAACAGATTCTACAAGAGAATGAAGGAACATAAATGCGATATGCGACGTGGATCTATTTCTTCTAGTTTGTTTCTCCACATGCAAAATGAAAACCATTCAATTGACATTGATAATGCAAAAATAATTCTCGCAATTATATACATAGGCGTCAAATTGAATCGGCGCTTATAAAAGAAATTCTAAACTTTAATACTTCGGATAGCGAATTTAACACTAATCTCTTGATAAGTAAGAAATTTATACTTAATTTACTCAAAAATACCGACTTGTAAATTTGTGTGTCCGTAAGTTAAGCATCTCTTTTGAATTCATTAGTCCACCAGCGATTGACGATAGCGGAGGTTTCCGTCGAAACCTGGTTTCGCGAATAAATTGATCTTAACATTGTGTTTTCTTTCCTGCATTTACATATACGCTACTATACTACTTTGGATATATATATATATATATATATATATATATATATATATATATATATATATATATATATATATATATATATATATATATTCCTTATGGCATGTTTTATTGAAAGCGATCGCTAGTCTCGTGTTAATTTTTTTTCAAATCTACTCGATTTGTCTCATATTCGCCTATTATTAATTGTTCATTAGAGACTGATATTTATATCAATTGTAAAATGGTGGAAGTAAATCAATGCACCTTAGCACTTTCTTTTATTATACTGATGGCTTCGATTCGATAAGCATGATCCTCAGACTTAGAATGGGAAATTAATACATGTATTCCCGTTTATATCTTATAAAAAATGTGTTAACAAACTGACTAACGGAGCGTAGACACGTGTAGGTGAACTAGCAGACTGAGGAGGTGCAGGTAGGAACTGGTCGAGGGAAGGTAAATGAGTGGCCGTAAGGTGGTGGTGAAGGGGGCGAGGGGCTGCCGCTGCTTGGCTTTTCCACCCAGATCTAGGTTTATCGAGTTATATCTGGGTTTCTGGGTTATTATTTTAGTAAGACCATCAGAAGTATTCACTATTTGATTAAGAATATCTTAATATCACCTTAATATTCTACGGCTCACATAAACGCATTTGAGTGAGTTGCGAACTTTTCCATTACTTGTACACCGTTCCAACGACGCGCTGACGGCACTGTGTCGTTGCAGTCTTGCTACCTACAGCGTGGGTGAGAGACACAAATTGTTTTTTAGTCTGCGAAAACAGTGTTGAGATAAATATCACAAACCTGTGTATCAGACTCTGATATACTTTGTGGTGCACACAATATGTGCACACACAAACCCATGAAGTAGTAATGTGTACACTCAGCCAATGTAAATAATTTTATGTGTGAAACGAAACAAAAAGAAACTCAAATGAAACATTGTTACATGTAACAGGGTATTTTAGAACAATTACCATTTTGATTTCCCGAAAAGACTAAAGTCGCGGTGAAAATGTAAACTGGGAATGAGACTAATTATTCTGTGGTTACAAAAGGGAACCTTCAAATGGGTTAGTTCGATCGTAACGACACTCGGTGAGCATCAAATTACAACCACAATATTATATTTCTATTTTGTCAAGGAAGACGGAAAAAAAGAGTTTGACCAAATTTCACCGTTTCAGTATATTTTCTCACGAGAGAAAAGGTTTTCAAAAGTATTGTATATCTATATATATCTGTATGTTTGTAAATGGGTCCAAGAGGATCACAAAACGAGGTGGAATATATGTAAATATATCAAGGTGATTCTCTCATCATCCAAAACCTCTAATCCCCCCTCCCTAACCTAATATTCTTAGTTATTATTATAATGAGCCGTGTGTGTGTATGTGTTCGTCTGAATTTTTTTTTTAAAATGTGAATTTTATTTGCTCAGCAATTTTGATTGTGTTGTGAAATAATAAACCATTTTCTTTGGCCTACTTTCCTAATTTTGTGAGCGAAGCGAACTAGCACCGCAGGCCTAGCCTATTATGCCAGTAGGGTGGATTTTTGCTAGTAATAAATTTACGTGCTTTAATTAATTAATGAAAGTGCGGTCATTTTCAATGAGAGCAAAAGTACTTCTTTAGTCATAAGGTTGTTGAGTTTTTGAATTCATTGCCAGACGATGTAGTTAATAATATAAAAGTAAAGAGGTTATTCTTAAACTCTACAACTCGTATGTCAGGCCACATTTAGAGTACTGTATACAAGAATGGTCACCACATTTTAGACATGATTTCAACCTGCTGGAGTCAGTACAAAATGGGCAACAAAAATAATACTTCCTGAAGCACCTTGAATATGATAATAGACTAAGGGTGCTAAATATGCTCTCATTTGAAAGAAGGTTTGTGAGGGGAGATACGATTGAGCGTTTTCAAATCCGCTCTGGGATGGATAAGTTGTATTTTAGCAAGTTATTTGATTGGGAAAGTAGTAATAGGACTAGGGGTCACCACTTAAAAATTTAAAAACAGAGGTGCAGGTTAGATCTTAGAAAATATTTTTTCACCCATAGAGTGGTAGATTACTGGAATATTTGCCACCTGAGTCAGTAGACAATCAATCTTATATGTTTTCAAGCACAGATTGGATGATTATATAAGGAGGGAGGGTTAACTTTTTTTGGCTACCTTTCTAGTTACTTTCCCTCCATTACCTTAAGTTTTTGTAGGCTTGCCTATAACGACGTCTGGTAATCGCCTGTAAAATTGCGAATCTAATGTTAGGCTTTCGCATTGGGAATATTACTAGATTATTAAAAATATCGGGGAGTGGGGAATACAACCCTCACAATTAAAGGGTCGTATGGGGGCAAAGCACCCCATTTCCCAATTCTCTTCAAAATTTATAATACAATATGATGGGATTCCAATAACCGGAAAAAAACAACCAAAAAGCATATTTGGGAAATTTGCCCAAGAAAAAACACTAAATTAAAAAACAAATACATATGTATGAATTATCCACGAAATAGAGGGCAGTCACTTTCTGAAATACCCAAGTATAAAAGAGCGGTTTCACGAATTCTTGCTTTCAGCAGCTAAACTTTACCCACTGGCCTAACGTAAGGAAATACATTTATAGAAAGTTTAACTAAAAATAAACAAAAAAACTTTAAAAAATAATAGGAACATAAACAAAAGCGAACAAACAAAACAAAACACTAAAATGAAGAATAGGTATGTGGGGCGTACCCAAACTTTTGAAAACGGCTAAAAAAGAAGTTTAGTAATTAAATGCTATACCAATGTGTTTTTAAAATTTACTTAATATGGGTTTTTAATGAGCAATCTGGGTTTTTTTAAGGTTCAATCTTGGTCGTTTTGTAAAATTTCAATGGCAGCCTGGGGGTGGGGCGTAAAGCTACTTGCCAGAGGTGATTAGCGGCTAGAGGCAGCTGTCCTGAATGTAACTGGTCTCTCGATTTCCTCTTCTTGCAGTTGGCAGGATTTCATGGGAGTTAGATTGTATATTTTGATTTGGTTGGTTTCCTTGAATATATATTGCTTCAATGATGAGTAATTGCCGTCGGTTGGAAGCATAGACTAAAATTTGAGTATGTTTCTTCCATCAATTTTCTGTTAAGGCAAGTTCCATGTAGTCATTGTGTATGCTTTTTACGTACACCATTGTTGAGGTGGTATGATATTCTTCTTGAGAGTGTGGTTTCGTCATTCCGATATACGAGTTAGGTAAGAGCTCACAGTCTACTAAGTTACATGTGTACTCATATATCAGATGGATCCTTTATTTGGGTTGAGGAGGAGGTTTAGGGTTATTTTTCTTGAAAAGAGTTGATATCCGTCTATTTTGATAGTAGATGGTTAGCGATTTTTTTTTCGGCATTCGTGGGTTCTACTCCTCGGTTACTAATCTCCTTGCTTGCTCTCTCTCCGCATGGTGTTCTGTTCTCATAGTCTTTTTGATAAAGCGTTCTTTGATGTTTGTCTTGTCTGTATTTCGGTTCTTCTGAGGTTCTGACAGGTATCATCGGTCCATTTTAATTCTTATATCTGTCTGTATTTCTTTATGGGACAATCAATTGTTAATGAGGACCTGGGTGGCTCTCTCAAGTTCATTGTCTGTATCCTTCCATGTAGTGCAGTGGGTGAAGGCACGGTTAATATACGATGTGATCACGCTTGTTAGGTAGCGTTTAGGGTTTTCACTGTCTGTATTCATACAAAGTCCAGGATTGGTGGCTTTAACATGTACTCTGGTCTTTCTGGGTTATGTATTTCCTCTTCTGTTTGTACATTAATGGAAATGTCGTTTATGTAACTGCAGTAGATGTGGGGCTTGTGTACTTTTGAGAAAACCCTTTCTCCGACCACTCTCACATATAAGTTAGCAATGAGAACTTCAAGGGAGAACCCCTAGCGACTCCCTCAATTTGGCGGTACATACTTCCATTAAGTCAATAGAAAAGGGCTTTTGAAGTGCAGATTTGTAAGAGTTTCTTCATGTCCGCCCTTAGCATTTCACCCGGGGGGCGGAGTGGCGATCATTTTGGTCATAGACGTGTTCTAATACTATATCTATCGTTTCGGTGACTGGTACACTCACGAACAATGTTTCTACGTCCATGGAGGCTATTATTTTCTTAGGGGTAGTGGATCGAGTGATATCGATAAACTCGGCCGAGGATTTGAGTCTATATTTGTTAGACACGCATAGAGTTAATATTTTATTAGTAATTTACCCAGCTCATACATAGGGGTAGGAATTTGACTAGTGAGGATGTCTAAAATGGTAATTGGTTGTTTTTGGCTTTCTTCGATGGTGTAGATGAGGTAAGAACATTTTTTTTAAGGTTCTTTCCAGGTTATGTATTTCCTCTTCTATTAGTACATTAATTGAAATGTCGTCTATGTACCTGCAGTAGATATGGGACTTGGGTATTCTTGAGAAAACCCTTTCTTCGACGCTCCCAAGGGAGACCACATCAATTACATCAACTCGAGAGTACATACTTCTATTAGGTCCATAGAAACGGGCTTCTGAAGTGCAGATTTGTAAGAGTTTCCTCATGTCCACCCTTGGTATTCCAACTGGGGGGCGATCATTTTGGTCATAGACGTGTTCAAATATTATATCTATCGTTTCAGCGACTGATACAGTTGCGAACAATGATTTTACGTCTATGGAGTGTACTATTATCATGGGGGTAGTGGATCGAATGATATCAATAATATCGGCCGAAGATTTGAGGCTGTATTTGTTAGGCACGTATGAGGTTAATATTTTATTTAGAAATTTACCCAACTCATACATAAGGGTAGGAATTTGACTTATTATGGAGGTTGGTCTTCACGGTCTAGTGGGTCTTCACGGTCACGTAAGCGGAAAAAGAGCTGAAATCACTAATGATTTTTTTTATTTGTATATTTCCGGGTTATTTGTTGATTCCACAAGCTAGAATATGACCAGAAATTCACTACCATACCCACTCTCACAGCTAAAATTGCAGAGGCCGGGAAAGGCAAAAAACGCTTTACCTCCAAAGTCCTGACACTGTGCCTCAAAGAGAATGCCATGCCAAACAGCTTTAAAACAACAGATAGATCACTATCAGGGAAGCAAATAAAGCAGGCAACTTTGTCATCATTCCAACAGAACAGTAGCATGCAGAAATGGATACTAAATGACCAAAGTAAATTTCGGAAAATTTCGAAGAACCACACAGAAGACATCAAGAAAAAAGTGAACCAAATTATAGAAGGGATCAACACAACTCGGAAATATAAAAATGAGGAAAGTCATTGGTGATTTCAGCCCTGTATACGCTTACGGCACTGTGAAGACCAACAAGACTGGAAACCTCCTCAGGCCCATAATTAGTCAAATTCCTGCCCATACGCATGAATTGGGTAAATTCCTAAACAAAATATTAACTCCATACGTGCCTAACAAATACAGCATCAAATCCTCGGCCGATTTTATCAATATCATTCGATCCACTACCCCTAAGAAAGTAATACCCACCATAGACGTAGAATCATTGTTCGCGACTGAAACGATAGACAGATTATTAGAACACGTATATGACCAAAATGATCGCCCCCAGTTGGAATACCAAGGGCGAACATGAGGAAACTCCTAGAAATCTGCACTTCAGAAGCCCCTTTCTATAGAACTAAGGGAAGCATGTAACGCCAAGTTAATGGAGTCGCTATGGGTTCTCCCTTGGGAGTTCGCTTTGATAACTTCTATATGGAAGCGGTTGAATAAAGGGGTTTCTCAAGAATACCCAAGCCCCATATATACTGCAGGTACATAGAAGACATTTACATTAATTTACAAACAGAAGAGGAAATGCATAACCCGAAAAGAGCCTTTAAAGAATGTTCTTTCCTCAACTACACCATAGAAGAAAGCCAAAACAACCAATTCCTAATTTTAGACATACTCACTACCAATATTAATGAAACAATTACGACCAAAGTCCATGTTAAAGCCACCAATCCGTAGAAAGAAATGACGGCTGTGTGCGTGGGAGATAAATAATACAGAGTGCAAATTAACCGAATTTTAGGCTGGCCAAATAGTCAGCTATCTTGAAAGGTTCTGGTACAATAGAAAAATGGGTACAAAAATAACTTTACTTATATGCAAATTAATATTTTTTTACAAAGGTTAAAAGAGGTTCGGAAACAAGCTATATAGCACATTAGACGTACACGAGTCTCAGCGTCTTGAAGAGGGGGGAAGGGACTTGGTGGAGACGGTCGCCATATACATAAACGAACAATACTGACCGAAGGGTCGGATAGCAGTTGTAGCTAGCCGCGTAGAAGTCTACCTCCTCGATGCATTCCTTGAGAGTACAGCACCTCCTATCCTTCACGAAGGATCTTATTTCCGAAGGGAGCAACGCAAGAAATTGCTCCTTGAAGACAAAATCGACTATGGGGTCGTATTCATGAGGCACCTTGGACGCGTCAGTCCAAAAATTAAAGTAACGCTATAGGAAGTAGCCGAAGTGTATGCCTGATTTGGTTGAATGTCACAGTGCCTACATTAGCTCAGGTGAAGGCCGGGGTCATGTTATAAGCGGTGAGCAACTCGGCTTTTAACGATGCTAATCAATTGTTGTCTCTGATGGAAGGGAGATAAAAATCTCCATGAGTTGGGAGCTCAGCAGGGGCAATAATTGTGCTACGCCGTCCGTCTCGATATCCCAATATTTCACCTCGAAGATCTTTTCGAAGTTGGTGAGATAAGACCCGAAGTCTTCGCCTTCTTTAAAGGCAGGGAGTTTTATAGGCGCAGACTGCGGTGCGTCTAGTCTAGAACTTGAAGAGTATATGGAGAGCGTCTCCTTCCTAGCTCTACTCATTTCCAGTTCATGAGAGCGAATTCTCTCTCATTCTTCTCGTTCCTTTTCTCTTTCTTTTCCTTCCTTATCTCTTCTTTCGGCTCTTTCTCTTCTCTCTCCTTTCCGGATGTAGGCTATCAGATCTTTGCCACTGAGTCTGAGTGACTCATCTTGGATCTTGAAAATTTCAAACGACAACATGATGCTGGTTTTACGCGACGGGCACAGCATAAGAATTAAATTAACGCACGACAAATAATATGGCGGAATTAGGGATTTCTTTACGCACGAACGGGAGTGCGAATAGTTTTGCTAAACAAAACGAAAACACGAACAACAAATGGGGGGAAAACACTCGCGAGAGAGCTTTTGGGTCGAGGTTTTAACCTAAATTCCTCACTGTGAATGAAACGAGAGTTAAAGCACTCCTAGCACAGCAATACGAAGAATAATACTATTTTTACTATACCTTCAACTTACGGCACGAGATGAGGCCTTGAAGGACAACAATTAAATTCCGCGAGGGAATAAAAATAATAGTTAGACACGGTCACTCAACAATCAATCAAAAAAAATGGGAACGGGAACAAATACACTTCGCCAGTAGGTATGCAAGGGTTATTTCTCACCTTTTAAACTCCAGAACAGGAATGAAGATTAGCCAACAATTAATAATTTAAACAAGGTTAACCAATAGATTCATCAAACTTTAATCAATTGATTGCCTAAGATTAACCCTAAACCTGAAACCAGTTTAATATATAATATATTTTACTATATATGTCGTAGAATAGAGGCGAGTTAAACCCTCCCTGCGTTTCTCAGCCGAGAGAGATGACGGTTGTGTGCGTGGGAGATAAATAATACAGAGAGAGTGCAAATTAACCGAATTTTAGGTTGGCCAAATAGCCAGCTATCTTGAAAGGTTCTGGGACAATAGAAAAACGGATACAAAAATAACTTTACTAATATGCAAATTAATATTCATTTTACAAAGGTAAAAAAGGGGTTTTGAAACACATTAGACGTGCACGTTTCTCAGCGTCTTAGGACGATCGCCGTACACACAAACGAACAATACTGACCCAAGGGTCGCTCGAAAGACCTCGAGCGTACACGTATCCGACGATGGAGGCTTACACTGGGGGATGGGAGGGAGTAGAGACAGCACTTGCACTGGAGAGTTGCGCGTTGCTGTTACCTCGAAGATTTAGTCCAAGGGAGTAATACTTGCCTTGGCGCAAAATTCAAATAATAGTATCTTGATAATGACTACTAACGAGATGAACTTAGATCTTGCTTTTCGAGTTTAGAACACCGAATCGAAACTCAGCGCGTTGCGTTCGAGGAGCGGGTAACAACGAGTACGGGGTAGACTCAGGCGAATTAAACGGGAGTACACGGGGCTTGAGGGGTTCTGCAAGGAACTATGCATAGTCCAACGGGAAGGGAATAACGGGTACGAACGGAGAAGTTCAGACGGCAAGTACTGACGGGGACGGGCAGGTAGCGGATACTAACGGGGTGGGCAGACGGCGGATACTGCCTTCCAACTCTGGTGTGAGAGGATTTATAGTGGGGTCGAATGGGGTTTTTCCCCTACGCCCGAAAGGGAAGGTTCCAGGGTCCGAGGCATCGCCAGGCGAGGGTAGTCTCGTCCTATAAGCATGATCGCGGGAAAGTTCCTAAGCCAGTAAGGTGAAACTTTGTCCGACTCCAATGGGACCTTCGAGCTTCTCAAAGCTTTCCGCGATGACAGGCTTTCAGGCCACCACTGCCTCTCGTGATTTGGCGCCTTCATTAGCGCAGAAAAAAAGGGTCGACCAGGTGTCTATTCTCTCTCTCTCTCTCACTCCTAGAAAGGCGTGGCCGCACGAATCTCTCTCTCTCTCTCTTTCTGATCTCTGACACAGCGAAATCCGTAAAAGCTATCGAACAAGCGTGATCACATCATAAATTAACCGTGCCTTCACCTACTGCACTACATGGAAGGATACAAACAATGAACTTTAGAGATCTACTCAGGTCCTCGTTAACAATGGATTCTCCAATAAAAAAATACAGACAGCTATAAGAATTAAAATCGACTGATAGTACCTGTTAGAACCCCAGAATAATCGAAATACAGACAAGACAAACATCAAAGAACTCTTTATCAAGAAGACTATGAGAACAGAACACCATGCGGAGAGAGAGCAAGCAAGAAGATTAGTAACCGAGGAGTAGAACCCACGAATGCCGAAAAAAAAATCGCTAACCCTCTACTATCAAAATAGACGGATATCAACTCTTTTCAAGAAAAATAACCCTAAACCTCCTCCTCAACCCAAATAAAGGATCCATCTGATATATGAGTACACATGTAACTTAGTAGACTGTGAGCTCTTACCTAACTCGTATATCGGAATGACCGAAACCACACTCTCACGAAGAATATCATACCACCTCAACAATGGTGTACCTAAAAAGCATACACAAGAAATACATGGAACTTGCCTTAACAGAAAAAGTATTGAAGAAAAATACCAAATTTTTTTACTATTCTCCCAACAGACGACAATTACTCCTCATCGAAGCGATATATATTCACGAAAACCAACCAAGTCTAAATATATAATATAAGTTCTATAAAATCTTACCAGATGCAAGAAGAGGAAATCGAGGGGCCAGGGGCATTTAGGACAGTAGCCTCTAGCCTATAATCACCTCTGGCATTTACCTTACCCCCTCTCTCTCCGGATACTCACTTATACTTCCTCGAACAGTCCCTACCTGCAGTCCCTCAGTGTCGATGAATAGGTCACCTCCACAGAAAATACGTCTATATATATGTACATATATGTATCTATTGGTTGGGAGAAAAGAGATAAAAGCCACGAGAATAATATGTATATGTATATATATATATATATATATATATATATATATATATATATATATATATATATATATATATATGCAGTTATATATACATATATCCTCTAATGTACGTACGCGTCCTTCGCTAGGTACAAATACGTTCACTTTATAAAAGTAATCCGTTGATTACGATGTAAAAGAGTGTGATTTTACTACAAGGCCGATAGCGTTTAATGAGTTTACCAAATTTCAGTTCAAGGATATATTTAAAGAGCGAAAACCAGAAATATAATATTAATAAGCCACTAGTGAACATACACATATATACATACGGGAAATATAGGTAATGTAAATAAGGACAATACTGACAGAATAAAGATTAATTGGCAATCGGGGAACGTTAATTACTCGTTAATTAGCTTTTCAATGTGATACTATAAATCAGTTATACAGAGAGAATATTTATATGTCGGAAAGTGGGTCAATTAACGGGATATACAAGCAAGGGTCGTTTTAGCTTAAAGGGGTCACCTCGAGGAAGGGGAATGTTTTAGCGAGTCGGCGCGGGGGAATGGAGACGTAAAATGGTCGTGATTCTCGGCCGAATATCCTGATGGTGAGAAAAATGAAGGGGAGAGACCAGAAGACGAGTTTATCATCCTCCTTAAAGACGGACAAGGGCATCTCTGCTCCAGAGAAGTGCGACCTTCAAAAATCGAGACTCTGACGCGGCTCGGCGCGAAGTTTCACACGGGAAACTGGAGATCCATGAGGAGGGGGGGGGGAGGAGGTCCGGATGAGACGAGAGGATTCCCGGCCAATCCTTCGAGGATGAAACGATTCGAGGCTTGCTCTGAACAGAGTAACCCTTCACAAAAGAGTTGGATCTGCCTGGTGAGTTCCAACCTCGATGGTATACGCGAATACCAGGGACATAAGGAAACAGACACACAATCTAAACCGAAGGCGACGGGTTCTCCAACGCAAACGGCCGATGTTCGAAAACCCAGGGTATTCATAAAACGGCCATTTTTTTTTCTCCTTGTTGTCAGGTTCAGACGACTGGCTGACCACTTCCGGCGGCCAGATGCATTAGCATCTGTCGCCTACTCCACGTCTTAATGGCCTTTACGATGTGGGTGGGAAACTTCGGCTAGCAGTTTCCCGACTACGGAGATTAGCGCTTCATCGGGGATGTAAAAGCTTTTAGCACTCAACTTAATTAACTGCACCTGTGAGGCGGTTGCCGGATATTCAAATTCTTTCTTCTTTTATTTTTCTCTTTGGATTTAGAGATTACTCCACGTGGAGTTATACTTAGGAGACATAGAGAGGGAAGGAATTCATGAAACAAATGAAGGGGGTATTCTTCTTGGCGTCCCTTTCCCTTACGCTCAGCCTGCTAGTTCGCCTACACGTGTCTACGTACCGTTCGTCAGTTTGTTAACACATTTTTTTATAATATATTAACTTGTCGTATCAAAACACGTCAGTATAATAAAAAAAAGTGCTAAGGTGCAATAATTTCCTTACACCTTTTTTCAATTAATAAATATCAGTCTCTAATGGACTTCGGGTAGGCTTATTAACGGGTTGAACAATGAAGAAAAGGCGAACATAAGACAAATGAAAAAGATTGTAAATAAAATTATTAACACGAGACTAGCGGTCGCTTTCAATAAAAACTGCTATATGAAAATATACTGCCCAAATTTATATATATATATATATATATATATATATATATATATATATATATATGAACAGAGACAGAAAGGAAGAAAGATAGTGTTAGAAGGGGCTAGTGCTTTCGAGGAGAGAGCTGAATTTGTGGAGCTTTGGTGAGGTGACACTAACTCCCTTTCCACTTCATCGCTTGTTTTGGCCCAAAGGTTTATCAGCTTATCTGTTATTAATTAATCAAACTTTTTCATTTTCTAACAGGTCGAGAAAAATTCAATCTTTGCATCAGCACTTTAATAACAATAATGCAATATGAACACTATAAATAATTTAACACCACTTCATAAATGACTTATAGTATCGAGCAGCCGATTCCACCAATTTATGAATTTTAAATTCCAATCAAGGTACATTAATGAATGAAGTCAGGATGGAAGTTGTGCAGGAGCCAGAATATTATCTGGTGCAAATCGGTCGATACTTTAATACCTATTCGTCAGTATAGTCGGACACTGTAATAATGAACAGGTGGTAATGAATGTATATCAAAGAAAATATCTAAAAGAGCTAAGCTCTTGGTTTTCATGAGTAAAAACCAGAAGCCAGAGTGAAAATCTCCGATGAATTGATGGGGGAGAGCACAGTGACGTCATGATACAATTTGCTGTTTGTGTTACCACATCTAGCGAAAAATTGTCGTTGTGTACGTGACCAAAGTTGGATAAAAAATTTCGTGTTTGTCCCTTTTAGGAGTATCTCAAGGTAGATGTTTTAAGGTGTTGCATTAGGTACACTTTGCAGGGAGTATGTGTCTCAGATGTTTTCTCCAGAAGTGAGAAGTTCCAGTGATTGAGTAAGCATAGTGGTGCTGGAAAGTTGAGTGCCAGATAGTGTAAGAGAGCGTCAGTTGGCATAAGATGAAGGGAACACAATATTGCTACAAACATCCCGTATTCTAATGAGGGGAAAGTCATGTAAAGAAGAGTGTGGAGAGAGTTATAATTGTAGCGTGTTGTACTCGTATGTTTGGAATGTAGGAAAGCATGAGTTACTTCAATTGTTTAATCAGTTGTCTTGAAACTTAATGCACGTTTAAAACCAAACTAATAGTGAGTGAAACATAAAATTAATAGGCTATGTACATATGATTAGAAATAATATATGTAGCTTATTTTCCCTTTGTGATATAGTCTGAATTTACATCAAAGTGGCTAATAAAAGTGAAAAATAATACTTCAATTTTAGCTATATAATCCATTTGATGGCAAGAACAAAAGCGTAACTAAAGAAGGTATATAAAAAGATAACCAGCGAGAGCATAGAACGATAATAATTATTATACAAAATATGGTAATAATAATGGTGATATATACAGTACATGTTAATTTATTTATTTATTCTTAAACATATCAATGATCGTCCCACTAATTAGGATGTATATTTCGATGTGATTGTTCAGATATACTTTGTTGTTTGCTATTAAGTTCCATCAAGTGCCTTATATCTGAGGAATTTGTATGCTGAATGAAAGTGCTATCTATGTTAGATGACGTGTTGCTTTCCATGTTTGCTCGCTTTTTGTTGTCTATGTGAGTACGAATATTTCCTTTGCTTCCCCGAAAGATGTAGGCAAATTTGGGCCTCTGTGGGATCTTGTATAGGCATTTATATAGGGTAAGGAATGTAAGACGTACTTGAGAGTCTTTCAAGAAAACGTGTGTACAGTCCTCCAGATTTTTTGGAATGAAAGCTTTTTGTGGAGCCAAAGTGTTAGAAAGGATGGAAGCAAGAGAATTATGGGCTTCTTGATATCGTTTTATGGACCTATGTTGTTTAGGGCCCCTACCCCTTGTAACAAATAGGTCACCTGCAATAGGAAATTGAATGCCATAAACCATTTCAACAAGGTATTTTTTTATTGGCTTACTGCGTTTCGCATGGCAACTAGAGCGGAGGGAATATTGTGTAACAATTCTCCAGGAGGTTCTTCTGTCATGAAAGATATTCGAAGGGTTCTGTGTGATCTTTCGAGAAAGACAAATCTGGACGCATTAGCCAGATTGGTGAAAATGTGTTATTTGGTTGTGAGTTTTAATTGTTCCTGAAACACCCAAAATTAAATTGCAATCCATTATTTGAAATTATGTTAACAGGAGCAATAAAAGGTGGGATGTAGTTGGGAAAGAATGTTTCAATCAGGGATTCTGATGTTATATCCTAAAGTGGCTATGCCTCTAACTACTTAGAATAGTGGCAGATTATGGTTAGAAAATATTTGTAACCAATCCTTGTGGTTGGAAACCATTTAAAATGTCCACATGGATTTTGGGAACTTTAATGCAGGAACAAAATTTGTGTAAAAGGTGGTTTCTTATATCTTTGTACTTCTGATATTGAATCAGTTTTTAACCCACTCACGTATGCCTTTTCTCATTTCACACTATAAAAATCTGTCTGAAATTGATTTGAGGGTATGGGCTGTGCCTGAATAACCTGGGTAGTTATTATTGTTAAAGATTAGTTTGCAAAAATCAGATGTTAGATAAGGTCGAACAAAATCTCAAATGATGGAATGCGAGGAAGAGGATAGGGCAAGCCCATGAAACTGAAATGAGGTGAAGGCGTTCTACTATAGAATTTTCAATTTCCAATCGGTCATTGAGATTTGGTTAAAGCTCATACTCGATAATAGTGAAAGAAGAAATTTTTGAGCTTATACAATGACATGAGTGGATTAGATTGTCTTCGAGTGATGTAGATGGTGGTATTGATGCAATGGGCTTCGTGTTGCAATTGTTGATGGGAAATAATGTTTCCGTCAGTCGTCAGCGAAACGGGAGTCCATCAGTGACGGACTGACGGACCTTCCGTCATCAGTACTGACGGACTGCCTACCACTGATCATTTCAAATGCCGAGCCTCTTTTCCAGATTATCTGGCGATCATTGGCGCAGCCAATGATCAGAGCATAAAGAAGAACAGAGACATCATGCTGGGTGTAAATGGCGTATCCTCCTGCCCAGCCCCCAGCCCGTGGTAGTGGTGTCGCAAAACCCTTATACACCGGGAGGGTGAGCAGGGTCACGCGCCCAGCATGTTCTCCCGCAAAAAAGATAGCTAACAGGGAACGGGAGGTGACGAGGCTCCGCAGCTTCTCCCAGTTGGTCCTGACTCCTCAGCAACTTCATTGAAGGGATATGGCATCCTGGCCTAGCTCGGAAGAGATGCAAGAGCCCTCACAGGAATTGCCGTAAGCTTTCCGTAGACAGAACTCCGGGAGGTGTTGGCCGAACAAGGGGCTGAAGGCGCTGTCGCTTTTGATGACTTATCGGAGAAGGTTGGGCTCACTCCTTCTCTGGAGGATCTACCGGCTCCGAGCCACCCAGTCAAGCCTTCGGTGTAACCGAAGCTCCTTTTCTTCTATCCCCCTTTCAGGAAGCAGCTTTAGAAACCCCAGAAGACGGTCTCGCAACCATTTTCAGGGTTGTTGCCTCCTGTGAGTCTAACGACTTGGTGGAGGCTCGCTGCTGTTTCGTTTTCCGGGAAACGGCCATGCTGGTGGAAAGGGGAACTTTGCATAGTTTTAGCCTAAGCTTTTAGCGTTCCTAGCACATGGAAAGAGAAAGGAGTATTAAGATCCAAATATAATTTAAATCTTATAAAATTGAATACGACTTAACACAAAAGTGCAGCGAAAAGACACAATATGGTCAGAACGCTGAAAAGAGACCACGAATTGGGAAAACTGCAGGGATACCACAAAAAAGCCTGTCAACTGCATAGGGCCCAATATAACAGTTACCATGTCCTGCCCCAAACGGAGGAAAATAATCAAAAGGCAGGACAAAAACAAAAGAAGAAGATGAAAGTCACTCTCAGACAAATGAACGAGGCACAAAACTCATCTGAGTGTCCCTCAAGACACATATCCCTAATTACTAACGTGCATCCTATGATCGCACTTAATGAAAATAGAAAAGCTAAGGCCCTTTGCAACAGCTCTTAGTACTATTTTATGAAGCAACTGACATCAACCATAAAGTCTACGTGAAAGAAGCATTCCTCCTCTCAAGAGGAATGGCAAATGCAAGAGGTCATTTAAAGGCCCAGCCGGGTTAATGAAGATGGAACTGAGGCAACTCTAGTCCACAAAAGGATACGAATCAATCCTAGAGACCGTGTAACTATCAGCCAAGTAACCTTCAAGGAAATGAAGTCTGGCAAATTCAGAAACGGAACCGAAGCCAATAAAAGATCCATCAAACAGACCACCAAGGACTTCAACCTAAAAGAAACAATCAAACACATAAGGCTGGATCGGTACAACTTCAACAGTAGGAAATATATTCAAAAATAAGAGAAATAAAACTGTTCAATTACACGGTCATTAAAGCTAGCCCTTCAGATGAGCACCAGGAGGGAGCGTCTATAGCAATCACAAGAGGCCTAAAATACACAGAAGTTGACAACCTGAATGAGGCATTTTTGACCGTAAAATTGAAACGGAAGTGATGCCAGTACTAGTTGCCACAGGCTACCAAGCGGCTAGAAAAATATACCTCCTCTTGAATAACCTAATGGCAATATTTGGTACAGGTCACCCAACGATATATATGATGGATACCAATGTCAAATGCAGATAAAACGGCTACCACACAAGGAAAAACAGAAGAGATAATTTATAAATAATTTTATAAAAGAATATCAGGAGAATAGGAGCGAACTTCACAACATATCTCAAAGGCAATGCTGCAACGATACCTAATGCCAGTTTAAAGCAGCTACAACATGGCATTTGAACTCCATATACAGCCAAACACCATTTCATGTAGTGGCCACATTAGAGCATTACTTTTCATGAATCAATATCCAAACAAATGACAAAGTTAGAGAGGAAGGACTACAGAATAGTTAACTGTAAAAGTTAAAATAAGAACTCAGTAACTTCATCTCAAATGATCTCTCAGCCGCAAACCTTGAAGAAGTCGATGAGGACAACTCAAGGCTAACAAGAACGCGAAGACTAAAGAAACATTCTGAGGACGAGATTTCGTTATCTTTTCTCCACTTTCAGTAGACGGAAGAAATTAAGAGAAAAAATCAACAATTAAGCGGAATATACGATCAAATAGAAGTACTCGGACCAAGAAGAGAAAGATTTAATGCACCCAGAAGGCGGAAGTAAAAGTAAGGCATCTCATATAAGAGCCACAAAGCTATATATGGAATAGCCTAATAGCAAAAATTAATGTAGAAAGAAGAAGTAAACAAACTTAAAGGTGGGCCCCCGAGAAAGAAAATAACAATTACAATAGAAAGGAAGAAAATTTTCAAAAAGACAGGGCCCAAGAAGAATTATTTCCCGCTCACTGGAATTTTGTGTTCTCTAAAACACCAGATGAGAATAAAATCTTTAATCCAGAGGAGAGGAAATGATCCACACTTACTTAAGAGAAAACATTGACAAGATATCCACAGCACCAAGACTTGCACAAGAGAGTGAAGATTTTCTGCGTACCGTGGCACAGATAACAAAAGAATAAATCAAATGCGTAATAAAAACATTGAAGCAAAACAGCCAGGCCCCACAGAAATAACCATAATAAATCTAAGCCTAAACACCGGTTATTTCGCATATAGCTATAACCTAGCCAAAATGATTTTCGTTCCCAAAGCCTTTTAGTCACCCTATTGTTACCTACCTATATCGCTATTGGATTTCCTTGACAAAGTTTTGTAAAAAATCATCAATTGAAAACTGAAAGAATATCTCAAAGAAACTATCCTTTATAATGATTAGCAGTTCAGATGCAAAGGAGGCAGAGACACCACGATGTCACTTGTAAAATTGACAGAAAAATAGCCAAGGCAAAGGCAAAGAAAAACTACATCGATCTAGTCGCGATAGATATAGAGTAAAGCTCCAGGCGATAAACAATCTAGAGATAATTCTCTGCGATTGCATTACAGGCAAGAAAGCATACGTGGAGATTAGTAATTAATTATACAGGACCAGAATTCAAATTGGAAAGTGGATTCCAACACGGAGGTTGCCTCGGCCCCAGATTGTATTCAATCTATACAGCTGATCTACTATCACCATTAATGCCTGATTGTATAAACATCGAGTTCGCGGACTTCATAAGCTGGCTTTTCACTACACCTTACAGGATGTACGCTTTCAGGCTAGGACTACAACTTTAGAAATCAGCATAATCAATATTTTCGAAAGACTAGAAGATTAGAACTAATAATAGGAAATTTAAGATAGTTCCAATCTCCAGAAGCAAGGTAGCAAATATCGAATTTGAAGAACATAACTACAGATATCTTACAGAAGGTAAAGTCTTGGAATTAAAAATAACATCAACGGGCATAAACAATATATAACGGAGATAAAGAATAAAGCAAGACCAATACTAATAAGCCTTCTCTACAACTTAATAGGATTAAGCATGAAGAACAAAAGGAAAATATATATGGTACTAGGAAGGGAGGTTCTTTTGTACCTACCCATCTTAATCAACAGAGTCTATGGCAAAAAAAATTAACTCAATGATATTTAGAAGAAAGCTCTACTGAATTACTAATCAACGGATAAGAAAGCAAAGAAGTGAGCGTAGTCTGCATCAAGAGGCAGAAATCGAAGCACTCAATATCACATCAAGAAAAGAGCCGAGAAAATATGGAGGAAAGTAAAGGATCTTTCAACAAGGATGCTTGAGCTTTGTCAGCCGATAGTGGCCATGTTGTTAAAGCGACATCTGGCAACGTCACTGTGAACTGTTCAGTAGTACTTGGCAAGTAAGTCACGTTTGAAGCTTATAGCGTTGAACAACGTGTGCAAATCATCAAATGTTATTATCAAAATCAGTGCTCCGTTCGACAAACGTTCCGCGCATTACGTGATTTCTATCCTCGCCACAGCGACGAGGCCTATTTTTGGATGAATGGATTTGTGAACAAGCAAAATTGTTGGATTTGGGACTAAAACAATCCACATGAGATACACCAGCATCAATTGAATCCCAACAAAGTCACTGTTTGGTGCGGATTTTCGTTTAACGGAATCATCGGTCCGTATTTTTTTGAAAACGAAGATGGGATTGACATAACCGTCAACGGCGAGACCTACAGATCGATGATAAGCAATTTCTTGTGGCCTCAACTGGATTATATGCCTTGTCTGGATACTGACGACATGTGGCTCTAACAAGATGGTGGTACGCGCCACACTGCGCACGCCACGATAGACATTTTGCACCAGCGATTTCAGGGCAGGATCATCTCGCGCGGCGGCGACGTCAACTAGCCACCGAGATCATGGGATTTAACGCCATTAGACTACTTTCTTCGTGGCTATCTTAAATTGCAGGTTTATGCGAATAATTCGCAAACAGTTGATGTCCTCAAAGTCAACATAACGAATACCATCTAGCAAATTTAGCCAGATTTATGCGACAAAGTCATCGAAAATTGGGCCTCCCGAATACGTTCCACCAAGCGAAGCCACGGCGGACATTTGAATGACATCATATTCCACACTTAATGCCATAAAATTTACTTTTAAATTTAAAATAAATTGAGTGCATATTTTACAAATAACTTGTTTTAGTTACATTTAAAAATTGAGTGACCTTATTGAAAGACCTTTCAGAATCTCAAATGTTTGCAGATCACACGACCATCAGAGCAGAAAACGACTTTAACATTCGATTTCCAATGGGAAGACATCAACCGAGAACTAAAGAAGCACCTTTGTTTACCTAAGTAAAATCTCTAAGAAAAAGGGAGAAAGAAAACAAAAACGACAAGGAGCTATATCCCAGCCATTAGCAAAGGCACCGATAAAGAGAACGTTATACTAATACCGGAGAGATACTTGAATAATACAATTGAATTGAATAAAACTACCCCCAAAATGAACACCGATAACTGAGAACAATGATAAGTGAAGGTTTATGCAATTAAAATACAATAGACCAAAGTGAAGTTGAAAGCGAATAAACAAAAGTGAAGTGATTTTACCAAACTGAAATTATTTACAAATCCATCAGAGAACAATATTTAAAACTAGCAGGAATAATTGTAATTAAAAACAAACAACCAAATTTAAACATCAAATATGAGGAATTTCGTAAAACCTTAAACAGATATTAATGACATTCCTACCGATAGTATAAATAATATAGATCAATAAATTTATATAAAAAATTACCATCAAGATTACTATATAGTGGTACACTATTTAACACGAGACTACATTACTAAAAACAGATCGGAGATATTATTTCATTTACACCTTGAAGATGTTATTAGTATAACCAGGTAATGGCTTCGCCACTTTCCCCTCCGGGGGGAGTTTGCGCTTCGCTACTAAGATTAAAACTTGAAATCTAAAAAAAAGCAGCCATGTATAAAATTTTTATAAATTTTCTGAACTTCACCAATTATAATAATTTTAAAAATTAACTCTAAACCATTTCCCTCCTTTCAAAAAATCACGTTGCTAAAATATAGTTATAGATAAAATCAAAAAGCAGCCTTACTTAAATTTTAATCAATTTTCTGAACTTTACCAATTGTAATTCATTTTCTTTTAAAACATTATAAAGCATTGGATAATCATATTTATTTTTCTGAAGTAAACTATTTTATTTTTTCAAACTAAAAATATATTCTTAGAAATTACCTTGATAAAAATTTAAAATATACTTAGGTCATAACCAAACTAAGATGAAATTATTATTCAAATACTCCCCAAAATCCCATTCTTAAATTATAGAGTTAGTAAATAACGAAACGCTAGAAATTAAAAAAAAAGAATCACTAGAAGATATTCAAAACCAGTTCCATATTTTTATCAAAGATCATTCTTAAGAAATAGACAGTGAACTTTTCGCAATTGTGAACCACCCTGAACCCTGCTAATAATTTGGTAGTAAAGTTTGGATTTCTGGGTTCTCTGTGTATTAATTTTGATGAAACTTTCCCAACTGGACTGCTAAATTTGGCAACACTAATGTTATGTTTTCATTTTGCTATGGCGCGTCTTTCAATTTTTATTTCAGAGATTCGTTTTTTGGAGTGATCCACGCTAATAGCTTTTTAAATAAAAGCAGCCTATCTAGCCATATTTTGGATAAAACGAAGGGTAAATATGCACATTAAGTATAACTTGTGTATGCATTTAATAAAAAACAATTATAATATACGATTAATGGACATAATGAATTATTTGCTCACATGAGCACCATTTTGAAGGATGACAGCATGGAATCTCTCAATTTCTCAATAGTAGATGGTTGGAGTACCCATAAGACTTTTTAGCGAAAATTTAGGTCAATCGGCATAAACATCTGGTTTATTGATGGATCACAAATTTTCAAGTGGATTAAGATCCGGAGAGAATTGGCGGCCACACCATCAACCTGCAACCTTATATGCCGTAAGAGCCTAGGGACGATTAGGTTGCCCTGGCACATTCGGCTGGAGAATTGTCATGTATGAAAACTAGAGTTCTTAGAAGTGACAACGGTAATTCATTTAGCCAGGGATCCAAGACTTCCTTCAAAAGATTGCAGTAGACGGCTGCGGCTCCTTTAACCCTATCAGGCACCCTGATTGGGCCAACAAGTCTGTGTTCAATTATGCTGCCCACATCATGACTCCTCCTCCCTGCTTTAGACATCGCAAACGTTGGCAATGCTCATCTCTGGAAAAGACCAAACCATTTGCCACACCATCAGGGCTGTCAAGGGTCGCCCTTGTCGCCAACGTCATCTTCTTTAGGGCCCATTAAAGACTCAAAGGCGTTAAAGGGGCAGTTTCAAGGGAGCATTGTCTTTATAATATGATTTTTGGTTATCTTCGGTCCATAGAGACGAACAGCGCGGTAAAAATGACTTTGCTGATTTTTCCGAGTTTCTGAGGTAGCTTAGGGGTAATATTCCTCAAATCCCGAGCTGTCACAGTCTTGGAAGTTGCACAATCGGATTGCTTCTTCCTTAGCGAAGGGTCCTTCAGAAATTGTCTAACGGTGCCCACATGGCGAAATAACTTCTCGCAATAACATGACAGAAGTGCCTTCAACACTTTTATTGATAAAAGACCTTTCTTCATCGTTGAGGCATCTGCGACGACCCATTGTTCCTAAAGGGAATAGATGCTATTACTGTGGCTCACTCCCACCCCCAAAAAAGAATAATCTGAAAGAAAACATAACACTAGTGTTGCCATAGTTTTCAGACGAGCTGGGAAATGTTTCATCAAAATTGATTCACTGAGAAATCCTAACTTTCCCTACCAAGCTATTAGCTTGGTTCAGGGTATATAATATATGCTTTTTTAATAAATAAATACATATTTTTGGCAGCAAGATTCTGCGTCCTGCTAAACCATATAAAAGACACAGGACTGAATGTCGGAGAATTTCTTCAATCCCAAGAGGCGATCATTTGTCATCCCAACTCACCTGACTGCAACTCCATCGATTTCTGTATGGGGGGTGCATTGGAATGTGAGATCAACTTATTCGGCCGCAACGCGAATGGAGAGCTGAGGGCCAGGATTACCATGGCGTTCGTGGATCTACAACGGGAGATAGTGACGATTCCGAATTTGTCGTTTCCCAAGTTGCATGGAGGTTGTCATGGAGGCCACAGGCGGGCTCATCGAGTGAGATCGAGTTAACGTCATGAAGACAAACTGACACAAATTTGACGAAATAATCTCAAATAATAAAACATTTTTTTTTTTTTTACAACAGTCATCATGCAAACGAATACTCTCCCCACCATAAATATATATATATATATATATATATATATATATATATATATATATATATATATATATATATATTTGTATATTTAGGCAGGAGTTTTTCTTTTTTGCATGTTTTATTAAAGACCAGGTCTAGTTGAACTTTGATAAGCTTCTTTCTTTGCTTTTCTAATTTCCATATTATTCTTTTTTCGTCTTGCGAAAGGTTATAGATAAGTGTTCCGATATTCATGGTTTATTTTAGCTAGCTGAGCTTACGGCCACTTTTGACCATCTTCGGAGCGAATTAATTTTACACTGGTTAAACATTTAAAAGCATTACATTTATATACTAAAGATAATTTAGATCATGAAAAGAAGGGGTAATGTGGTAGGAAGTAGTTAGAAAAAGTACATTTGGGAATAAGATTTCGGTCATTATTGACCGTTAATCCGTAAAGAGTTTTAAGGGAAATAGGTAAGGGATGTGAAACAGATGCAGTTATTATTGGGGACTTCAACTTAAACTCTGTGGACTGAAAAAATATGATAGGTAGGGATAGAACAAGTGGCTGGTTCATAGAATGCTTTAAGGATAATTTTTTGAATCAATTTGTTAATGAGCCAACGAGGGGGGACAATATATTAGATTTAGTACTTTCTAACAGTGATCCTTTAGTTCAAGAATTGACTGTTGGGGAAGCATTGGGAAATAGTGACCATCAGATAGTTCGTTTTAACTTGGGAATTGAGAAGGGTAAAATAACCAAAAATGCTGTAAAAGTTCCAAATTTTCATAAGGGAGATTATGTAAAACTTCGAAGCTTGCTAAATTTGGTAGACTGGGATGTAGAATTCAGAGGTAAAAATGCTTATGGGATGTGGGATACTTTCAAGCATATAATAAATGTAGTCCAAGAACAATGTATCCCAATGAAGGCCATTAGGAACAAAAGTAGGAAACCATAATGGAGGAATCAGGAGATAGCTAGAAAAATTTCAGAGAAGAAAAGGGCATATAAAAAATTACAGGTAGAAAATAATATTCAAAATTTGAGTGATTATAGAATGGCTAGGAATGAGTTAAATAAGATTATAAAGAAGAACAAAAGGGTGTCAGAAATTAAATTAGCTCAGGATAGCAACAAAGATCCTAGAATGTTCTTTAGTTACTATAAAATTAATAATAAGTCTGGCAGAGTTAAAATAGGGCCTATCAAATATGAAGGGGTTGTAAGAGAAACTGATGAGGAAATAGTTGAGGTACTAAATGGTCATTTTGTATCAGTATTTACAAAGGAGAAACTAAATAGTCTTATGTATAGTACTCATGGGTCAGGGAAAGAGGTGATTACTACCATTAGTGTGGATTGGAGGACGATAAAAGGACTAATAGGTGAGTTAGATACTACCATGGCCTCCGGTCCTAAAAATACTCATTCTACGATTCTTAAAGAAGGGGTAGAAATTATCTCAATAGCTCTGGAGAAGTTGTATACTAGGTCACTGGAATATGGAGAAATACCCGATGATTGGAAGAGAGCGAATGTAATCCCCATTTTCAAGAAGGGTAGTAAAGAGGATCCAAATAACTTTAGACCGATTAGTCTAGATCCTGTAGTCTGTAAAATTCTTGAGAAAATAGTTAAAAAAGGGATTTGCCAACATCTAGAGAGGGAATGGTTAATCAGTGATGCTCAGCATGGGTTTAGATCAGGTAGATCATGTTTGACTAATTTACTAGACTTTCTCGAGTTTGTAACAGATCAAGTAGATAAGGGAGAGAATGTAGATATAATTTACTTACATTTTAGTAAAGCATTTGATAAGGTACCACACAGGAGACTATTTCATAAATTAAAAATGATTGGGATATGTGGGGGTGTTTCAAATTGGATAGCTGAGTGGCTGAAAGACAGGAAGCAAAGGGTAGTGCTAAATGGTGTAAAGTCAGAGTGGAGGGATGTTATCAGTGGGGTTCCTCAGGGATCAGTTCTCGGTCCATTATTATTTGTCATCTATATAAACGATCTTGGGGAGGCAGTTAATAATAAAGTGTCAATTTTTGCGGATGATACCAAATTAGCAGCTGTAGTTAAAGATATTGATGATAATTTTAAAGTGCAGGGGGATTTTAATAAATTGTTATCCTGGGCACATAAGTGGCAAATGACTTTCAACCTTGATAAGTGCAAAGTTATTAACATGGGAAAAGATAATAGAGAATTTAACTATGAAATGGATCGGCATTGGCTGAGCTCAGTAGAGGATGAGAAAGATCTAGGAGTAGTAATAGATAAGTCATTAAGGTTTTCTAAGCAGTGTATTGAAGCAAGAAATAGGCCAAATAGAGTGCTGGGTTTCATTAAGAGAAATGTCAGTTACAAAAGTAAGGAGGTTATTCTTAAACTCTATAACTCTTATGTTAGGCCACATCTAGAGTACTGTATACAGGCATGGTCCCCACATTTTAGACACGATATTGACCTTCTCGAGTCAGTGCAACGGAGGGCAACAAAGATTATTCCTTCCTTGGGGCACCTTGAATATATAGATAGACTGAGGGTATTAAGTATGTTCTCGTTCGAAAGGAGGTGTGTGAGAGGGGATATGATTGAGCTCTTTAAAAATTTTCTGGGATAGATAAATTGGATGTTAGCAAGTTTTTTGAGTTAGATGATGGAAATCAGCCTAGAGGTAACCACTTGAAAATTAAAAAGCAAGGGTGTAGGTTGGATTTAAGAAAATATTTTTTCACCAATAGAGTGGTAGACTTCTGGAACAAATTGCCGCGGAGGGTAGTAGGTAGTCCTAATTTAAAGTTATTTAAGAGTAGGTTGGATGAGTTTATGGGGAGGGAAGGTTGTGATGGTTCCTAAGTTTTGTATATATCAATATTGTTTGTATATATCTATAGCTGCATGATTTAGTTCTTAACAAGCCTTGATTGGGGATACCCTTGTTTCTGGACGCAATCCTCTGGATGTAGTTTTCCCGGGAGTTTGGGTGCCTTAAAAAAGAGGCCGTTTGACTCGGATGACCTATGATGAGCCCTTGTGGCTTTTGTCATCTGTTATATTATATTGTGGGGGACTTTGATTTTGTCTTCCCCTGGTGATGCTGCTTTTTGTGGGTGGGTTTTGACGGATGCGGTTGACCTTTAGTAGGCCCTTGTGGCTTTTGTCATCCGTGAAATTATGTTATGTTATGTTATGTTAAGGTTCGGTTTATCTTCGTGGATTAGGATCGCTTCCAGGATATGAAGGCGTGTGCGGTCACTTCTCCTTTTGATAATGGTGTTTTGTACTAAAATTCCTCGTGTTAGTTGAATTCCATGTTGCATGTAGTGGTTCTTGATGGCGCCGTTTTGCAGATGCATGGTGAGTCTACGAGATAGGGATGTGGTTGTCATTCCAATGTATTTATTTGAATTATGAAGCTTGCAATCTTCATGGGGACAGGTGAATTCATAAATTACATTTGAAGTTTTCAATTCTTTTTTCGTACTTGTGTCGTTGATAATGAGGTGATTACTTATTTTTTTTATTTTATAATATATTGTGACTTGTAGCGTTTCTTCTGGATTCGTGCATTTTTTATTTTGGTGTATAATATTCTTGATTGTTCTTGCGTCGATTTTATACGATTCACTCATTTGGTTCATATAGAAGATATTTATTGGGTGTTTCTTATTGTCCTCATTTTTATTATTGTTATTTCATGTAAGTTTTTCAGGAATGTATTTGTTTCTTTGTCCCCCATAATTTTGGAGAAACCATTATTGATGAGGACTTGCTTTATTCTTTGAATTTCGTTATGGAACAATGCCCATGACGAACTGCATTTGTATGCGCGTCTAATGTATATTCTTATGACAGTTTTTTTTATATCTTTCTGGACATTCGCCATCTCTATTGAGACAATTCCCAGAATTCGTTGGTTTAGTATATACCTGGTTTGTGTATTTATTTTCACTTGCTGTCACTTCAATATCAAGGAACGGTAATTTTCCGTTAGAATTGAGTCCATACGTAAATTTTAGTACAGAGTGCTCTTCCATTCTTGTTTTAAGTCTTTTCAGTTGATTTTCATCTTTAATTACAAGATATATATCGTCAAAGAAACGGCAGTAGGTTGAAGGTTCGAGATGATTCTCCGTCAATATTTCTTTTTCTAGGCGACCTATGTAGAAGTTTGCAAAAGTGGGTCCGAGTGGTGAGCCCATTGCAACTCCGTTAATTTGTTTGGAGAGTTTTCCTTTAGGTGCGCGAAATGGTGCTTCCATTGTGCACACCTTCAAAAGATTCTTCAATATGTTGGGGTTTAATTTAGAAGCAGGTTTGTTCGAGTTCTTATATACTTCGTCAATTATTATGTTTATTGTTTCTTCGGTGGGTACGTTTGTGAAGAGGCTTTCTACGTCCAATGAGGCTATGATTCCATCTGGTTTTGTAGTGTGAATTATATCAATAAATTCATCTGTTGATTTAATAGAATATTAATTTGGGATGTAATCACTGATAATTCTGTTGATTTCTTTTGAAACTTTGTATGTTGGCATGGGAATTTGCGAGATTATCGGGCTTAAGGGGTTGTAATTTTTATGTGTTTTAACATTACCATACATGTATCCTGGAGTAAACTCGCCTGTGAGTTTTTGAAAATGTATACCTCCTTTCACTTTATTCGTTTCACTTATTAGCCAGTTGAAAGAGAAAAACGAAATAATGTTTTCTTCGGGAAAATTTAATGGTAAACATGTAAATCGGTGGCGAGCCCGAAAAAGTGGATTTTTGTGTGTTTATATTTCGTTCACTCGTGCATGAATATTCATGCGCGTTTGAGTCCTAGTTCAATTATTCCCGGCGCCATTTTTGTACAAAAATACCCGAAAATAACCAAACGAAGAACGCTGTTTACTTATTTTATTGCGGTGGGTATACTTCTGAAATAGCGATGAGGAAAGCGTGGAATCTTTCTTTAATTGCCGTTTTAGTAAAAGGGACTCTTTTGCAGAAAATGGTGGTTTCTTAAAATAATGGCAATCACTTGAGTCACGTTTAGTTTTAAAACATCTAAATTCCAAATTATCGTTAATCTCTAATGCCTGGCCACAAACCTCGCAATCGATTTTAATCTTAAGTAAATTATGATCGTCCAAAAAGGTTAACAATTTATCTCGATCTGAAAATAGAGCCCAAGTTCGATAATAGACGAAGGGCAAATTTCACATACGAAAGCCATATTCAAACTGCGTTGACCGCCTAAAAGTCGGTCTTTTCTACAACCATAGAGCTCCATAAAAACTACTTCCTTTAAACGATCTAGGTAAGTATATTTAAATGTATAAAAAAAGGTAATAAAATTAGTAAAATGGGGAAAAATATATTGACAAATAAAAATGACTACAAATGAGGATAATAAAAAGATATTAAGTGAAAAACAAAATAAAAATAAAATTCATTTTTTTCTGACGTCAGACCCCACCCCACCCCCATTATAATTCGCAAAACGACTAAAGTCACAGAAATGATTTGGTTAAATCATTCACTTATGTAAACGTTAGAACATTATTCTATAAACAATTATGATTATATACGGGGGGCTGTGCCCCCCAGCCCCCCAATTTATTGAAACTTAGGATCATCGTAGGGCGGTCCCCCCGCGGTGTTTAAATCCACCACCAGCAGTTCCCTTGATTTTACTCCAAAAACGTCCCATCGTTCGAGCCGCCGATGTACATGTTTACCAATTATATTTCCTAATTCGAAAAATCCTTACTGGGGTGGGATTCAAACCAAACACACAATCACACACTGAGACAGCGAGCAACCAATTTGATCTCAATTAAAGTAAGGCCTTTAATCTACTCGGTTAAGCGTAGCTGATCTAAGTGGTTGCTCGCCTGCCTCAGTGTGTGGCTTGGTTTGAATCCTCACCCCGGTAAGGATTTTTCGAATTAGGAAATAAAATTTTCCCTAAGAAAAACTTATTCCGTTTTTCTCTTTCATGAAGTATGCTGGATATATATATATATATATATATATATATATATATATATATATATATATATATATATATATATATATATATATATATGAGGAATTGAACCACATTCTCCGAAGACAATTTAATTCAGAACAGTTTCGCTGTATCTCACACCCTTTTTCAACTGACACTGGATAGAAAATATAAGAAAAGTGCATATAAGCATAACACAAGGTCTGGTCGTGAAAGATCCCCTCTGTTTTCCCCCAATCCCCTAATTGTTGCTAATCGAAGGGGGGGGCCAGTTAGGCCTAAACATATTGAAGGGCTGACATTTTACTATTTTGTTTATTTGCTTTCTTATTACAGGATTAAAAGAAAATTGACCCTCAGATAGATTTAAATTAGGAACTGATGATATCAAGCTCGATTCTACGATTATTCTCTTAACATAGTTAGCCGATTCAAATACCATTTTACTTCCATTGAAATCGATCGTATGATTCTTATCTCTAACATGACAAAATATTCCACTGCTTTCGCTGCCCACTCTAATATCTCTTTTGTGTTCATACAATCTCTTGTCTAGATTTCTCCCCGTTTCCCCTATATAAACTTTATGGCAATCGTTGCATGGTATTGCATATACTCCTATGTTAATATGTTCTTTGGGTTTCCTGGCAATCATCAATTGGTTTAAGGAATTATTATATTTAAAGGCTAAATTAATACCCGCTTTTCCAAATATGTCCCTAACTTTATATGGTTAAGGTACATTAACGATGTATTTTCTGTATGACCTAATGGCCATGATTTTGATATCTTTTTTAATAATTTGAATAATTTGCATGTCTCCATCAAATTTAAATATGAATGGGAATATGATAATAGATTACCCTTTTTAGATGTCCTCATTAATAAAGATCACCATGAATTAAAACTTGACGTGTATAGGAAACCAACCCACTCGAATGCCTATATACATTATTTTTCGTTTAACGATAATACTGTTAAAAAATCGGTAATTTCTAACCTTTTCCTTAGAGCATACTAAATATGTCATCCTTCCTATTTAGATGAAGAAATTGTCATTATCAGGACCATTTTGTCTAATTTGTATTACCCCGATTGGTTCATATCGTCTGCCTATTTTGCAGCTAGGAAAACATTCTATGGTAATAAGCCTTCTCGCACTAATGACTTCAACAAATGTATAACATTGCCATTTAATAATAAATTAAATAGTTTGAAGGACATATTTGGAAAAGTGGGTATTAATCTAGCATTTAAATATAATAATTCCTTAAACCAATTGATGATTGCCAGGAAACCCAAAGAACATATTAACATAGGAGTATATGCAATACCATGCAACGATTGCCATAAAGTTTATATAGGGGAAACGGGGAGAAATCTAGACAAGAGATTGTATGAACACAAAAGAGATATTAGAGTGGGCAGCGAAAGCAGTGGAATATTTTGCCATGTTAGAGACAAGAATCATACGATCGATTTCAATGGAAGTAAAATAGTATTTAAATCGGCTAACTATGTGAAGAGAAGAATTCTAGAATCAAGCTTGATATCGTCAGTTCCTAATTTAAATCTATCTGAGGGTCAATTTTCTTTTAATCCTGTAATAAGAAAGCAAATAAACAAAATAGTAAAATGTCAGCCCTTCAATATGTTTAGGCCTAACCTCCCCCCCCCCCCCAGATTAGCTACAAGTAGGGGATTGGTTGAAAACAGAGGGGATCTTTCACGACCAGACCTTGTGTTATGCTTATATGCACTTTTCATATATTTTCTATCCAGTGTCAGTTGAAAAAGGGTGTGAGATACAGCGAAACTGTTCTGAATTAAATTGTCTTCGGAGAATGTGGTTTAATTCCTAATCTTTTTTTGTGATATTGCATTAATTTTCATCATATATATATATATATATATATATATATATATATATATATATATATATATATATATATATATATATATATATATATATAAAAAGGGTCTTTCAATAAGGTCGCTCAATTTTTAAATGTGAATAAAACAAGTTGTATGTGATATATGCACTCAATTTATTTTAAATTTGAAAGTAAATTTTATGGCATTAAGTGTGAGATATGACGTCGTTCAAATTTCCGCCGTAGCTTCGCTTTAGTGGAACATATTCGGGGGGATTAATTTTTGATGACTTTGTCGCATAAATCTGGCTGAGTTTGCCTGATGTGTTCGTTATGTTGACTTTGAGGACATCAACTGTTTATGGATTATTTGCATAGACCTGCATTGATGGTAGCCCCAAAGAAAGTAGTCTAATGGCGTTAAATCGCATGATCTCGGTGGCCGGCTGACGTCGCCGCCACGCGAGATGACCCTGCCCTGAAATCGCTGATGCAAAATGTCTATCGTGGCGCGCGAGGTGTTGCACGTAGCGCCGTCCTGTTGGAACCACATGTCGTTAGTATCCATATTAAGCATATAATCCAGTTGAGGCCAGAAGAAGTTGCTTATCATCGATCTGTAGGTGTCGCCGTTGACGGTTATGGCAATCCCATCTTCGTTCTCAAAAAAATACGGACCGATGATTCCGTTAGACAATGTTTCCGCACCAAACAGTGACTTTGTTGGGATGCAATTTGTGCTGGTGTATATCACGTGGATTGTTTTAGTCCCAAATCCGACAACTTTGCTTGTTTACAAATCCATTTCACCAAAAATGTGCCTCAGCGTTTTCTATAGTCGTTTACCTTAAGTTCATGGGTAAGTTGGATTTTGTTCGGGTGCAGACCCAAGTCCCTACGCATAATTCGCCAAACTGAGGTCGCAGAAAGGCCAAGTTCTTGTGAACGACGAGAAATTGACTGCCTCGGATTTTCCCTTACATTCTCATTTACGGCAGCGATGTTTTCAGCAGACCTTGCGTTTCGGCGAGGTACGGGTGTTGGCTGATTGTTGATCTACCCTTTTGCCTCAAAATTGGCCACCGAGGATCGAACAGTGGACTCGGCAGAACGATTGTGGCGAGGATAGAAATCACGTAATGCGCGGAACGTTTGTCGAACGGAGCACTGATTTTGATAATAACATTTGATGATTTGCACACGCTGTTCAACGCTATAAACTTCCATCGTGACTCGCTTACCGAGCTACTGAACAATTCACATTGAGGTTGCCAGATGTCGCTCGTTTTAACAACATGGCCACTATCGCCTGACAAAGCTCGAGCGTCCTTGTTGAAAGACCGTTATATATATATATATATATATATATATATATATATATATATATATATATATATATATATATATATATATATATATATATATATATATATATATCAGTGCTGATAAATCGAATCGAATTCGAATGAATAAAACTTTAAAATCGATATAAATTTTTTGAAAACTCTAATCGTAATTTAAACTCGAACCGAAAAGAATGAAAAAATTCGATTTCGAACTTGAATCGATTATAAATATAAGTTTAAAGCGAAAACATCGAGTATCATTAATAAAATAATATTAGGTAAATGTATTTTTTAATCTTTCGTCCCAATCCTAGTCCTAATCTCGTTTTGCTAATCACAGAATCACCCAAAGCTAAACCTTTTTTCTGTTCCGAGTTTTTACATCGCTAAGAGATTTTGAATTTAAATTTGGGTCAAATATATTAACCATATGGCTGTCAAGTTTGTTTTTTAAAGAGCTTAAATTGTTCTTATTAGATATTATTTGCATTCTGTATGTTTATTGCATAATATTTTAATATAATAATGAAAAATTTTAATATATATTTTACCAGTTTTTTTGCACAATGTTTTAATGTACAATGTTTAAAACTGCTTCGTGGGTTCTGTATTTTTATTGCATAATATTTCAATAGAGAAAAAAATGTAGTATGTAGGATCCCATTAACAAGTTCCATTTGACTGCAGTTATTACATCCTAAATACGGTTCCTGCGCATTGGAACTTTGCAAATATTTTACGGATTAATTTCAATAGAAAAGTATACAGTGAATTCCTGGATCTGGTACATTTGGATAGCTAAAGTAAACAAGAAATAACACAGTAAATAAAAAATTTACCTTAAGTCAAGGTAAATGTGTAATAAGAAAGGGAAAAGTTTTATGTTACTTTGTTATAAATTATATTTTACGAGAAAAAAAAACATATAGAGCTCTTAAATAATAGATATAATCATTTGAAATACAGGCTGAACTCGAACTCGAATCGAATTCGAATTCGAATCCAAATCCATATAAAAAAAAATCGAAAAGAAAATATAGAGAACTTGAATCGAAATACGAAATTAATATTTTATAAAAGGACAAACTCAAATCGAAACTAGAATCGATATTCATTTCAGTCCCCAGCCCTGATATATATATATATATATATATATATATATATATATATATATATATATATATATATATATATATATATATATATATATATCCAGATTTTTTTAAAGACCATAGTATATTTTCCCTATATTAATTTTCTTTGGAAACTTTCCATTTTCCTTCTTATCTTTTTTAGTTCATCCTGTAAATGGTAAACAACTTCTCATACGTTCATCTCTTTTTTTAAATGGAATATGTTTCTCTTAAAAAACAAACTTTACTTTAATTGCTAAGCTTTCAATCTATGCTATCATCTTCACAGTCTTTGCTCCGTTATCGGTGAGGAATGGTGGAGTCAGAATGAAAATGGGAGTGAAAAGTAAGCGGATTTTAGGGAATATTTATTCCTCCTCGCTTGAACGTTATGTCAATAGAACGGACCACTCCGGTATGAGCAGAATTTTAAAACAACTTAAATGTTCGATTCAAGCCCGTAGCTTGGAGGTTGATAACTGGCCTTTCTTCGTTAATTATGATCGCTTCTATGATGTTTATTCTGGCTTTATTTCCCTCTTTTCCTTTGATCGTTGTGTTATTAACCAATATGTCCCTGGTTAAGCTGATGTTATGCACAGTCTCCATAAGATTTGGGGGATGGGGCTCCATGTTGCAAGTGCATTGTCAAACGCCTCGAAAGTGCGGTCGTAGTCATACCACAATATTTTGAGTTGTTTTGAACCTTGCAGTCTTTATTCGGGCTAGTAAACTCGTAAATTATGTCCGTAGATTTCAGGATCGAGTAGTTTTGGTAGATGTTGTTTTTCATAATGAGATTGTTAACTTTTGTCTTTGTGGGGGAATTCCACGTGGAATTTCTTTTCCAGCGTTAGAGAAAATTCTAGAATTTGGTTCAGCTTAAATTGGTAAGCCTCCCCCCCCCCCATCCACAAGTGGTAGCCTCAAACCGCGTCCACCCTGGACCACCTTTTTGTGGGTTAGAATCGCTTGTGCGTGAGGATTCGAGGCCATTCGAGAGTAGCGCGGGCCAAACACCCCATGTTTCCCCCACTCCTGCGGGGGGAGCCTCGGATATATAGGGCTCGTCTTCCAGGTGGGAGATACAGAGTTGAAGAGTCCCGCCAAGATCCAAGAAGCATTCTCCCTAGTTCCAAGTCAGGTGTTTAACAACGAAGCAAAGTGACGGCTGAACTTTTCGTGTCGTTGGAATTAACCCAGCCAGTGAGGTATTTCCATTTGACGATCGCCACCAAGCGATTTTTCCGACTTCACTCATCAACTCCTGTAGAAGCCCTCCTCGCTTCCTCCTCGTCTTCGGGTGGCCGAAATACTCTCCCCTGGACTGGACGTTACCGCCCCCCCCTCCCTTGGAGAACCGTCATCACGTCAACTTCCCGCTCAGAAGCTCCGAGTGCCCTCGCCCTCACGTTTATTGCCTGAAGAAGACATCCGTGAAATCTTACCCTGACGTCTCACCCGGAATCCTCCGTAAGCCCCCCCTCCCTTCAGCAACCCATTTGAGTTAATCCTCCTCATTGGAATAGTCTTCTTCTGTAACGCATTAATTTCTAACTTCAGAGTCTGATGCATAACTCTGCAATCCCCCCCCCCTCCTAATTTACCAATATAAATTTGCCCATTGATTCTCTTATTTTATGTAAATAAAATTATATTTTTGCACATGCCTCTTTAAATAACCTTGAGCTGTTCCATTGCCCAAATTTTACCTGACCTCGTTTTGCACTCTATTCTCGCTGCTCCGCGCGTCGAAACTCGTGGCGTTCCGCCCCTTTGTCGGTTTGCCTTTAAGTTATTAGTCTCTTCCCCATAGATATAATATAATGTTACACCACGACAGTCTTTTTATTATATGTAAAATCATCTGAATCTTGTCCGTTTGCTTCTTAATTTTGATGTTACGGTTAACAATCTCCTTGAAGTTTTTTTCGTCTATTTTGTAGGCCGATGACATTTGAATTCTATTATACAATTTGAAGTTATTTAGTGCTTCCTGGTTACTTCCCGTTTCATCCGTGTCTTTAAATTACATTCTTGAAAATGATATAAGTTGTTTTTGAATCATACTGTTCGGGAAACCGTTGTTCACGAGGGTTTGTTTTATGTGGGAGATCTCTTGATGGAACAGTTCTCCCGTGGAGTAGCTCGGCGGATGTATGAGCCGATTGCACTTTTTTTTAACCTTCCAGGACATTACTATCCACGTTGGGCATCTTCTCATGTCTGTTGATTTTCTGTACACTTTTGTGACGTAATTACCGTTGATGTTTTGTACCTCTACGTCTAGAAAAGTTAGTTTATTGTCCATGCTTAATTCATAGGTGAATTTGAGTTCTCCTTAAATTGCTGTTTGATGTTCTTAAGATGTCCTTCATTTTAGACGTTGATGTAGACATCATCTACGTATCGGCAGCATGTGTGTTGAAGGGGCGATCTCATAGCTACTCCATCGACTTGTGTGTATAGATTTCCGTCCGGTATCCCGAACAGGGCCTCTGATGTGCATAAACGCAGCATATTCCTGATCGAAAGCTTAGCAATTAAAGTCAAATTTGTTTTTACCAAACACATCCTATTTAAAAAAGAGATGAACGTAAGAGAAGTTGTTTACTATCTACAAGATGAACGAAAAAAGATAATAAGAAAAATGGAAAGTTTCCAAATTAATAAAGGCGAAAAAATCTGCATAAAAGAAAGTCTGTTACCCATTTAAACTAATATATATATATATATATATATATATATATATATATATATATATATATATATATATTGTTGAAGACCATTGTGTATTTCGCCTTAATTAATTTCCTTTGGCAACTTTCTCTTCTTCTAACTATCTTTTTTATTCCACCTTGCAGATGGTGGATCACTTGTCCAGTATTCATCTCTCTTTTATATTAATGGGTTTGGTAAAATCCAAATAAAATTGCTGAGCTTTCGATCTTATTCGATCATCTTCGGAACGTTTTGATATGTTCTGGCCTCCTTTCCCGATGTAATGAGTGGAGTGAGGATCTGAAAGAATGAAAGAAAACTATTTTTAACGTCATGTTGATGAAACGTTATCACAACTTGAAGAGTTCGAAATTCCACATGCAACACGAGACTCTATCACAAAAGCTCTCCCCAACAGCGCTTTACAAACGGAAAACTAAAAGAAAAAGCATTAAGACCAAAAAGCTTAATAAACTGTACAGGGGACGTATAGCACAGCCAGAAGCAACAACATCATTCATCAATCTCTCCCGCCATGCGCTCTCCACTAGTGAAATAGAAGCTCTTAACCTCCGTTTGAACTGCCACCTACAAGCCAAATTTGATCCAATTTCAAAAGAAGTTAAACTAGAGACCCTGTTCCAATCCCTGTTGAAACTACAATATCAAACCATTATTGAAATTAACTCCAACCTAAAAGACCAACTATACGCAGAAACCACCAAACGAAGATGCTTTACTGGCAGCAAACATATAACACCAGAGATACGTAAGGCAATCAGATCTGTAAAAAACAACAATGAAATAATCATAAGAAAAGCTGACAAATGCAACATATACGTCATTCTAAACAAAAAAGAATATAAGAACAAATTGAATACCATCCAAAGTGAGACCACTAAATTTAAACGCATGGAAAAAGATCCAACAGAAGACTTAAAATAGAAAATAAATGGACAAATAACTAAAGCTAATGCACTCATCGAAGGACTTCACTTCCAAAAGACCATCTGTGATTACACACCAGGATATCTGTATGGCAATGTAAAAATTCATAAATCGCACAATCCATTGAGGCCTATCATCTCTCCAGTCACGAAACCTACATACTGTTTAGCTAAAACCCTAAATGCAGTAATAAAACCGTACATCCCTTCAAAAAATAGCATAAAATACACGAAGGAATTCATCGATATACTCCACTCTACAAGACCAGCAGGACTAATATCATCCCTTGACGTTGAAAGCCTGTTTACGAACGTGCCTATCGCTCAGACCATCGACATCATTATAGAAAAAAACACGTACCACCACCCTACAATGTCTAATCTTGACCCAAACATCTTAAAGAGCATATTATGTTCATGCACATCAGAGTCTCCGTTCAGGACCTCGGACGGTAATCTATACACGCAAGTGGATGGAGTGGCTATGGGGTCACCCTTAGGGCTGACTTTCGCCAACTATTATATGGGTCAACTCGAAGAGAGATTATTGACATCATGGAAAATAAGTCACACACATATTGCGGATACGTAGACGACATCTACATCAACGTACAAAACGAAGAACATCTGATAAACATCAAGCAGCAATTTGAGAAGAACTCCGTGTTAAAATTCACTTAGGAATTGAGCAAGGGCAATAAACTCTCTTTCTTGGACGTTGAGGTTCAAAACATCAATTGTAGTTACATCACTAAAGTACATAGAAAAAGGTACGGACTTGGGAAGATGCCACAATGGAGAGAGTGAATGCCCAGAAAGGTATCAAATACGCGTAATCGACTCGTACATCCGTCGAGCATATAAATGCTGCTCTACGTGGGAACTTTTCCATCAAGAGATAGCACGAGTAAAACAAACACTCGATAACAACGGTTTCTCAAACAGCATGATTGACTAACAACTCTAATCATTTTTAAATAATCATTGCAAAGATACGGATAAAATTGAAAGTAATCAGGGAGAAGCCAACAACATCAAAATGTATTACAGAAACTAGATGTCCACGGCCTATAAAATAGATGAAAAACATCAAGGATTCTATTAACCGTAACATCAAAGTTAAAAATCATATGGATAAAATTCAACTCATCATTTATTATAAAACAACAAAAGCCAGAAATCTCCTGATGAAAAACAACAGCTGCCTAAACTCCTCGTATCTCAAGTCAACCTACATAGTTTACGAGTCCATCTGCCCCGATAAAGACTGTAAGCTTTATAACAACTCAAAATATGTTGGCATGAAAACTACTACACTTGTGAGACGTTTAACTATGCATCTGCAAAGCGGAGGGCATAAACATCATATGGAGAGTGCTAATAACATTAAACTAACGAGGGATATGGTAGTTGATAACACCGTTATTAAAATCAAAGAGGTTAAGAAAGCTAGGCTGAACATCTTAGAAGCCATATTAATAAACGAAGATAAGCCGGCCATCAACGGTCAAGCGACAAGATGGAATCGCTCATTAAAATTATTTTAAATTCCACTCACCGTACTGGCCCGTTTCTTCTAACGTTATGCTAAAGCTAGGCGGAATAAATACCCCTTAAAAATCGTTTTCTTTCATTCTGTCAGATCCTCACTCCACTCATTACATAGGTAAAGGAAGCAAGAACATATCAAAACGCTCCGAAGATGATCGAATAAGATCGAAAGCTCGGTAATTTAGTTTAGTTTTTACCAAACACATTCATTTAAAAGAGAAATGAATACAGGACAATTGATCCACCATGTACAACATGGAATGAAAAAGATAGTTAGAAGAAGAGAAAGTTGCAAAAGGAAATTAATTAAGGCGAAATACACAATGGTCTTCAACAAAATTTGCATTCAAGAAAGACAGCTACCCAACTACACTAATATATATATATATATATATATATATATATATATATATATATATATATAATGTTGAGGAAAACTTCAGAAACCCCAGAAACGGATGCAACATCATTTATTTTTCCTTCCATAACAATGTTTTAAAGACAAAATGATTTTTAAAAAAAGTCCGCTGACCAATGTCGCGTGCTTTCACTTATACTGATTTATGACCTTACGCCCTTCAAAACTTTCAAAATTTCCAGGACTAACCTTGGAAGGACCTTGGTAATAATATCATTCGAAATAGAATATAAACCTATCTAAGGGTTGCAAATTACGTTAGAATCGGCCAAATAGTTATGATGTTATTGCCAAATAATTCCCTGGCTCACTTGGGAGGACTTTATCATTTATATCATTTGAAAGAGAATGTAATACAGCACCAGGCTTTTAAATTTCGAAAAAATCGGCCGAATAGTTATGATGCTATTGCTAAATAGTTCTCCAGTTAACCTTGGGTGGACTTTTGCAATTAAAATATTCGAAAGAGAATGTAAAACAACATCAGGATTTCAAATATCGTTTGAATCGGCCCGATAGTTATAATGTTATTGCCAAAATAATATAATTCCCGGGCTAACCTTGGGAGGGCCTTGGCAAATATATCATTTGAAAGAAGATGTAAAACAACATTAAGATTTCAAATATCATTATAATCGGCCGAATAGTTACAATGTTATTACCAAAATAATCAAAAAGAGCAAAACGGAGACCGACCGACATAGTGAGATGTAGATTCGCCCGTGACTAAAAACAAGGTCTGTTTACCAGAAATTTGCTTGCTCTCACTTTTTCTGATTTATGACCTTCAAAACTGTTGATAATTCCCCGACTAACACCATAAGGGTTTAAAATTTCGTTAGAATCGGTTGAATAGTTATGATGTTATTGCCAAAACAAAATAATTCCCGGGCTAACCTTTGGAAGACTTTGGCAATTATTTCATTCAAAATATAATATAAAACAACATCGGGGTTTCAAATTTCGTTAGTATCGACCGAATAGTTATGATGTTATTGGCAAAGCAAAGACAATCCCTGAGCTAAACTCAGAAGGACGTTGGCACTTACATCATTCGAAAGAGAATGTAAAACAAAATAAGGGTTTCAAATATCGTTAGAATCGGCCTAATAATTATGATGCAATTGACAAAACAATATCATTTCCAGGCTAACCTTAGGAGGACTTTGGCAATTATATTATTCGAAAGAGAATGTAAAGCAACATAAGGGTTTCAAATTTCGTTAGAATCCGCTGAATAGTTACAATGTTATTACAGACACAGTGAGATGTAGAGTCGCCCGTGATTAGACTCGGACGCGACTAATAACAATTATAAGAAAATTACGAAATATATGTAATTATGAAAAGAGATGTTTTTTCGTGTATTAACTGCTTTTACCGAAGTTCTTTATAGATCGAAAAGAGAAGGAGCTTCGCCAATCCTCATATATGATTTTTTTCCCTTCTAATTTGTTATTTATTATTTTCATTTTGCTTTTCTCTTTTTTAGATGTTAGCTATTTCATCCTTAAAATATTGAAATGAGAAAATCTATTTTAGAAAGAAGTTCTCTTCTTCTTATGGCTATCATTCGAATACGAAGACGACTCAAACTTCACTCGATGAAAATGAAGATGAATTTATGGGTATGAATTTATGTTGGCTGCCGGTTGTGCCAGCGAAGATGACTATGTAACCAGATGTGCGATGCACACACTCTGCCACAAAAATGGCACTCTATTCTGGGGTTATTTGGCTGCTGGACTGGTGGATTGTGGCGCCGTTGTCTTCTCGCCTCTCTCTCGTTGTGGATGAACTGTTAAGGTTCGACAGTCCCTTCATACACGTCGATCTCCATGCTGGTCGGTCACTGGCTTTGACTTCCAGAGTCAGGAGTTTAATATTACACTTTCTTAGGGTTGTTTGTACTTGATCTTTATAGCGTTTCATTGGCCCACCTTGTCTGCGGTGTCCCAGTGGGAGTTGTCGATAAAGGATTGGTCGAGGTAGTCTGTCATCACTCATGCGAATTATATGCTCAGTCCATCGCAGTTGTTTTTGTGCAAGCATGGTCTCAATTGAGGTTGTGCTGGCGCGTCGAAGGATTTCTACATGGGGAATTTTGTCTCTCCATGTTACTCGTAACTTGAGAATCTTCTGCAGTTTTCTTATATGAAATGCTTCCAATTGTTTTATATGCCTTCTGCAAGCAGTCCATGTTTCAGCACCGTAGAGTAGAGTAGTTATATATACAGAGGTGTAGACAACTATCTTCGTTTTTAGGCTGAAGTTATGGTTTTGGAAGACTCTTATGCGCAGTTTTCCAAAGGCTACGGGAGTTTGATTTATTCTGTTTCAGACCTCTTCATCTATATTATACTTATCCGACAAGATGCTGTCCAGATATTTGAAACTTGTGACCTGTTTAATGTCATCACCGTTAACGTGGAAAGTTAGATGTGGTTCTGGATTCTGTCTTTTCATTAGTATCTGTTTTATTGACATTCATTTTCAGACCCATTTCTTCGTAAAGACCGGCTATGACATTGAGGGATCTTTGTAGAGCAAGTGGTGTGTGTGCGATCAGCGCACAGTCGTCTGTATATTGAAGTTCCAGAATATGATTGGTCACAGTTTTTGTGAGGGCTTGAAGTCTTCTTATATTAAATAGGTTACCATCATGTTGGTACTGGATAGCAACCCTGTCCACCTGAGGAATTGCGTTCTCACTGAGTAAGGTGATAGCAGATAAAAGATGTTGAATAACACTGGGGCTATGACACATCCTTGCTTGACACGAACTTCAACGCTGAAAGGTTCGAATCTTTCTTCTGAGGCAAGTACTGTTGCTGTCATCCTATCGTGTAGTTTCTTCAGAATCGAGAGGAACTTTGGAGGGGAGCCAAACTTTTCTAAAACGATCTATATTAGTTACCTATTGATTGTATCAAAAGCTTTTTGAAGGTAAATAAAAACTATGTAGAGGTCTGTGTTTTGCTCATTGCACTTCTCCTGTAGTTGTCTTGCACAGAATATCATGTCGCAGGTGCTCCTGTCTTTATGAATTCCGTGTTTCTGAGCTCATGTATCTTTAAGTGCAAGAAATAGCCACCTTCTTTGTACAGTTCAGAGGGAAGGCCATCTGGGCCAGGTGATTTATTATTTTTTAAGGATTTTATGGCGTGAAGAGTTTCTTCAAAAGTGGGAAGTTCATCCATCCTCATTGCTAGAGGTACCTGAGGAATTGCATCTTAAAGGTTTGGCTCTATAGAGTTTCTATAATTTAACAGGGTTTGGAAGTGCTGTCCCCAGAGATTTAGAATGGCTCTTTTGTCTTTCAGGAGATTGCCATCTTGTGATCTGACATGGGCAAAATTGCGTTTCGCTTGCCCATAGATAGTCTTCAGCCGTTGTAGAACCAATATTGGTTGTTATTATCAACAAGGTGTTGCAGGTTCTTTGCGTGGTTAGTCCACTATTCATTTTCCATATTACGAAGCTTGAGTTGGGTTTCCTTTCTTAAATTATTAAAAGTTAGTTTCAGATGTGCGGAACTTGGGTAAGAGAGCCAAGCATCATAGGCCTTGTTCTTCTGCGTTAGCATTATTTGAATGTCTTTCACATTTTCATCAAACCAGTCCTTATGGTGTCGAGGTTAAAAACGCAGAGTCTCTTCTGCACACTGTTTCAGAGTGGAATGAAGAGTCGTCCAGACGTCGCTAACTGTCACAGTTGGGGCAGTCGTGGCTTTGCATCAAATTTATATATAATGAGCTTCTGTAAGCATTTCGTTTTACTTAATCTTTCAAGCTGTTGGTATTTATCCTTTTTGAGGAGCATAAGATTTAGTTTGTAGAGTAACATATTATGATCTGTTGAGCACTCTGCACCTTTCATTGCTCGTATAAGGTAAATGTCCTTTTGGTCACTCTGCCTGGTTATTATAAAATCAATCATATGCCGGTTACTGTTCATTTTTCCCATTCCATGTTTGCCCATGAGCTGGGGGGCGTATCATAAGATTTAGTTTGTAGAGTAACATATTATGATCTGTTGAGCACTCTGCACCTTTCATTGCTCGTATAAGGTAAATGTCCTTTTGGTCACTCTGCCTGGTTATTATAAAATCAATCATATGCCGGTTACTGTTCATTTTTCCCATTCCATGTTTGCCCATGACACGTGACCAGAGATGGGCTTGTTTTCCTACTCTTGCATTGAAATCCCCAAGCAATAGAGTTTTATCTTCTTTGGGTACTGCGACTAGTGCTGAATGTAGCGCTTCAAAGAATGCATCTTTTTATTCTTCACTGGAGTCTAGTGTCGGAGCATATGCACTAATTAGGGTGGTGAAGCGGTGCTTTGCAAGAGGTATACACCATGTCATCATTCTCGGGGATATGCCTACTGGAGATTCAGTTATTTTGGTGAGTAATATATTACGTATGGTAAAGCCAACTCCATGGATTTTCCGTTCGTATTCATCATAGCGTTTCTAATAGACTGTATATCTCTCACCAACCTATGTTATACTATCTTAGCCTGGTAATCTCGTTTCGCTCAGTGCCACAATGTCAAGATTGTATATGTTTAGTTCATGGGCTATAATAGCTGTTCTGCGTCGAGGTCTGGTGTCGGGTTCATTATCTAATAAGGTTCTGATATTCCACTCAGCAACTCTAAGTGGTATTTTTTTCCTGTTCCTACGTTTACGACCGCAGTCAGGGATGGCTTAGCAGACGCGGTCTTCTGCCCAGGTTGTTGTAAGGCTGCCTTTTTTTAAACCGAGTCTTGGTAACGGTCCTTCACATTCCTGAGTGAGCAGTGAGGCTTCCGTTTCTGTCTGCTCAGTCATGTTGAGAGCACACGAAAACTAAGCCAGCCATTTTCGCCACTTAGTCAGCGGCAATCACATCAACACCGCCCGCGTGCAGGAATCAAGCTCGCAGCTCCCAACCACATCCATGGCCTGCCGCTTAAAATTTATCCTGTTGTCGAGGGATTTTTTATGATACAGGTTTAATGAAGGAATAAGTGTGTGAAGTGGATTTTTGAGTGAAAGAGATGAGAAAAAGATGAAAGATGAGTGGAGATGTGCTTGCACAGTGAGTGGATTAAAGTGGAGAGGGGCTTGCGCTGGGCCTATTCCCACAGCTTAGCCTCACACAGAATTGATAGTGGCAAGAGTTAATCAAGACGACCATAAACTCTGAGAGGTTGCAGAGGTCTGCCGGACATCCTGTTTGTCAAAAGCCACCCAATGTGGGACCCCACTCACAGCTTTTTCATTCGGGGTTGTGCTCCCGTAGACCTATCCTAATCAAGGGTAACTAAGGGTACTAAGCTATGCTACACTAGGCTAGTCTTCGCTATACCAGACTAGGATAAGCGAGGCTTTGCTAGGGTAGGCTAGGCTATGTTATGCATGCCATGCAACCCTAGGCTAAGATCAAATAGTATAGGCTAGGCAATACTAGGATATACTATACTAACTAGGCTAGGATAGGATAGTATATACTAGGCTAGGCTCCAGTGAACTAGGCTAAGCTAGGATATACTAAGATAGGCTATACTAGACCAGGGTAAGCTAAGCTAGGCTAGACTAAGTTTTAATATACAATTGTAGGCTGCGCTAATCTAGGCTAGATTATACTCTAATATGCAGGCTAGGCTATACTTTGATAAGTTAGGCTAGGATGCACTGTGATAGGCTCAGGTTACTATATTAAGCTAGGTTATTCTAATATATACTATGCTAGGTTATATATGCAAGTCTATACTAGGCTACTTTAGGCTATACTATGCTAGTATGCTATTTTAGGCCATTCTATGCTATGATATACTAGGCTGGGCTATACAAGAGTATGGTATGCTATGCAAGGCTACGCTAGACTAGGCTAGATTATAGAGTACTATGCTAAGCTAGCAGAGTCTAGGGTAGGCTAGGCTAGACTATGGTTGGGTGTGCTATACCAAGATATAACATCGTAGAATAGGATAGGATATAGTATGCTAAGCTAGGTTAAACTATGCTAGACTAGTTTATACTAGTCTAGGCTAGGTTATACTATGCTAAGCTAGATTAGGGTGAGCTAGGCTATGGTAGATAGGCTATACTATGCTAGGTTTTGCAAGGCTAGGCTAGCCTAGGCTATCCGAGGATAGGCTAGGCAATACTATGTTGAAACCGGGAATTATTTTGCTTTGGCAATATCATAACTATTCGGCTGATTATAACGAAAGTTGAAACCCTTATGTCGTTTTACATTCTCTTTCCAATTATATAAATGTCAAAATCCTCCCAAGTTTAGCCAAGGAATTATTTTCTTTTGGCAATAACATCATAACTATTTGGCCGATTCCAACGAAATTTGAAACCATTATATTGTTTTACATTCTCTTTCGAATGATAGAATTACAAAGGTCCTCTCAAGGTTAGTCCTAGAATTATTAAAATTTTTGAAAGTCGCAAGGTCATAAATCAGAATAAGTGAAAGCACGGGACTTTTTGGTCAGCAGACCTTGTTCTTTACCTCTTTTCCTACCCTCCTATCTCTACACTCACCTAAAAGAGTCCCGATTAGAGTCAAATTCACAGTGGCTGATCCTAATTCTACTTTAAACTGTAAGTCCTCACTGAGTGCTCCTTGCAATGAAGACTTTATAAAAGCTTTGACATCATTAAAATAACTAGAGGTTTGCTGGATTTGAGGAAATATTATTTCAGTAATTGAGTGCCGTATTCTTGCAATCCAATCGGTGGGGATTTTGTAAATTGATCTCGCTAGTCTTGTATTATAAACTCAATATGACGAACGTACTCGTTGGTGGCTAGTGACACAATCGAATTGTTACAGATCATACTATGGTAGTGTGTTAATGGGTTCTCTGATGCTCTGACTGCTAAGACTTTGATAGGCTCTACTGACTTTTTATGATTTATTTTTATGTTATGTTATTAAATCGAAGTGAAAAAACGAATTGACCTCCAACCAAGCTGCAGAGGCATCTGTAATAGAAGAAAGCTGTGTCTGCGATCTTCTATAATCTAAAGTTCGTCTTTCTCGCTCGTTCAAAGATTAAGAATCATTTTGGTTGCTCTACCCGACAATTGAGATCATTTCAATATCCAGGCGAACCATAGGATGAATTGGAGATCGGCACTAATCCTGTATCGTAGTAGAAGCCGTTTTGGTAATAATAAAAACATAGGCACTGCTAAATAAACTAACATATACATAAATTACGGAACATGGAAGTGATAACTTTGTGGACAACCTATTAGGTAACGGATTCTGTTCCAATTGTAAATTTCCTAGTCTAGACATATCACGACTATGTAGATAGGCCTAATTCTCTTCTTTAATAAATTTGTATACATTCACCCGTTAATAAACCCTCCTTTCTCATTTGTATTTAGCAATGTGAAGCAGCGAAAAAAGTTCAGCTAGTTTTTTTGCATTAAATTAAGAGGTAGTTCAGTTATATCGAAAAAAATAAATTGCGTTGCTCTTGTATAACTCGTTGGTTCGACTTCACATAGAGTACGCGGTTCAGACTTGGTCCCTTGGCCATCGAAAAGACATTGAACGGCGGGAAAGGGTAAAGGCCGTCGATTAGGCATAGTATGTAACTATCAGACGCGCCTGCGAGAGCTCGGTGTCTTCTCGCTTTAGCCCGGGAGACAGCGCGGCCAACTAATAGATCCGTTTAAAATTCTTCGAGACTTCAAGAGTATTGATCACCAAAGTTATTTCAACTTTGCTATCAAATTCCTGGTTGCGCTATTTTCCATAGCACAACCAAATATCTTTTCCGTTTTTCCGTACCTACAGATATGGGTGGGAGAGGGAGCTGGGGAGAGCTTTCATCTGTACATACTATACTTTTTCTCAAGCTGTAATTCAGGGCCTTTACTAAAATGTACCTCCTTTTGTGTAGTCCTATTTCGTGTGATTCCTTTGCGACTCATTTATATTACATCCGTAATTTCTATAGTGATAGGAAATGAAAAGTGTTAACAGGTAAGTGAGGAATCCATCAAAACTTTTTTTAAAGTAGGCAAACACAAAAGGTAGACTTATTTATACGCCTGCATTTAAGTTAAAGTCTGATCTATTTGTAGGATCGCCTGGTTTTTGTATCATAAATTAAGACCCGTTCTAAACCTTTGATTCAGATTAAAATAACAAAACTCTTTAAAAATGGTTGATAATCATCACCAAATATATTAATAAAGTAGAAAAACTTGCGACACGACAGTCAACTATTATACAAGCATAGATTTCATTTATAGACGCACCAGTAGGAAATTAGTTTGTATGTGTTTTTTGAGTTGTTAGAAACAATAAAGCACATCTCCACAGTTTAGATGTTTTAATCCATTTTGTAGCCAGTGTCTCTTATAAAAAGAGGCTGAAATTGAAATTGAGTGTTCGGAGACATATTCCTAGGATCACACCAAAGCGGATCACACCAAACTAAAAAATCCTCTCCAACACAAAATAAATCCCGAGGCAAACACGGTCATTTAACGAATACCTTAGATTAATATACAGAACATAGGCTTTCCGCTATCATACAGGGGTATGAATGCGTAAATTCGCCTTATACAATGCGAAACTGACAGCACAGGGGTGGTATATTTATCTATGTTGAATGGTGGCAATCGGACCTGTGGATTTTTTTGGCAGACACCTGTGATCTTGCCTTCATGATTCTTCTGAGTCCAAGTAGCCATCTGCGATCATGGCTAATAGCACGTTCTTGGAGTGTCCACAGAAGCCGTTTCGCTGAATCACCGGGTCGGCGAGTTCTTTTAGAGAGGAGCTGAGGTACCATCATCGCATGCAGATGTTTGGCTCCATCGTTGCATGATGACTCCGTCTTAATGGCAAGAAATGTTGGGGCGTAGCTAAGGTCGCAGTCCCGGGTTCGATCCCGGCAAGAGCCGACACAATTATCAGCGCCCGTAAAGAGCTGGCTACCAATTGGTGGACGCGCTGTGCTCACCCCTGTCTTGGGGTGGATAGATCTTACACTTCTCATCAAAAATAGAGCCAATTAGAAGACTTCTTTCTTTCCTCTTCCATCTTCCCAGCACAACACACACACACACACACACAGAAATTCTCTCTGTTCCGAGGAATCCTGCCTATGGGTATCTATATCCACATACCCCTGATGCAGAACAGGTCCCTCGGCTTCGGGGCGACTAAGGTTCTACCTGAACGCAGCTTGGTTTCAAAACATAATACTTCCTGGCAACTCACCCCAAAATGGACCGGCCCTTGTGCCTCCTGGCTCATCAGCGATTCTCATACTGACCTTTATGTCTATTCATTATCCGGTATGCTACCGCCTGGATAAAGGCAGGTTGGCGAACCAATACTACTACTACTACTTAAGTCCCGTTGGTGTTCCATCTAAAGGCTGAAATAGGTGGTGAAGGGAGGACTCGTTAGCATGCAATAAGCACACGAGCCATTTAAGCGGTTTTTCTACTAATTCCTCAAGTTGACGGATAACTCGGTCAATATCTCCAGTGTTGACAGCGGTCCTGTCGCATCCAATAACTTTTTCACTGTCGAGATTCGCACTTCGTGCAACCAAACATTCAAAGATCACTTTGGAAATATCCTTGCTTGATCCACTCGACGGCGTCTAGTGGCCAAAGTATGATGAATCTGGTTCACAAATAATGATGAGGTATTCTGTATTTCTATCTCGGGGGGCCATGTTCTGCAGCGTCTAGTACATTCTTAATCGTTCTATACTTTCGACTATCGAATTACGATCATGCAAGTATGCCATACTGTTGTCTAGTTTTGTTAGTTCTTAACGAGTTCAACTTCTTTCACGGCGAATTTTACTACGATTAATGACTTTGGAGGTATTATTTATGGACATAATTCCAATGTCTTGTAACACGGATGAGGCAATAACGGGTGCTCCCCGATCTGAGACGTCCGTTCTATCGCACGCTTCAGCCAAGGATAGTAATCGTGCATTCACGCTTTTACGTTTACTCTTCAGTATCCACAAATGAGGTTAACACTGTGTCTAAGATAGGGTGTATTCTTTGTCGCTATTGTCGGTAACATCACCTTTGTCTTCCTCGTTGTAGCTTCCAGAATTTCATTGCTGGTTCAATTGTTCTTAGTGAATTGTGTGCCTTCTCGATTCACATACTTTCATGGATATTTTCTTCTGTGGTTTTGTTGTTTCCAACAAATCGATGCCTCCTATAATCATGTTTCGGGCTCTCTCCGGTCTTCTAAAAACTTTTTTTTCTTTAAGTGGTACTTTGCTTGATCTTTCGCATTATAGCTCATGATGAAATCTGCACATTCGCATTTGTTAATGTTGAAGAATTTATTTGCGTCTTCTTTGAACTATTCAAGGTGTTTTTTGGATTTGGAGTTGTCCTTCCGAGCTTTGTATGGTTTAAAGATTTTCTTATATTTCTCGTGTAATGTCCTAGCGTTTCAACCACTCGCCCCTGCCTCACGGTCATAAGAGACGCTTTCTCCCAAAGAAGTTCAACAGCAATTCAAACTTTATTTTGATACTTCGGGGAACGGTGAATATTTGTCATTTTTCAGTTGTTGTCTTGTATAGATTTAAGTCTTCATAACATCAGTATAGGGGGAAGAACTTTTGTGGGTATCTCACGCGTCGCGCCCAAAATCACACATGCTGCCTGCTCCCTCGTAATATTTGTCATTCTAAAAAAAATAATTATTATATACTGTAAACCATGTAAGACTATTAAAGAACTTCTGCAAGAAAAAAATCAAATTAATACTGTCATACTCATTTGTAAAACACCTATAAACATATAACAATATGTAATTAATTTACTTTTAATATCAATTTTCACGCAAAGATTATGATAATGGAACAAATAACCTTATACTGTCACTTCAAATTCGCACTGAGTTTGGCAGAGCAGTCGTGCATTAGATATTAACAATATTTAATAATTTCAACATTTTAACATTCATTTCGTAATCTTTTTGTCAATATTGCATGCGAGGCTATCGTAATCGTAATGGTATAATATTAAATGTCATTATTAAGTATGCAATAACACAGTTTACAGCAAACTAGATGTTAATTAGTTGCATAATCATGTATGAAAGACCAACATCTAGGATAACTCCTGATGAGCGAAGCGATCGTTTAAAACATGAAATATGTCATATATTAAAATTGCTGGTGGTCGATCAAGCAATGCTTTAATTGTTTTATAATTTCACATGGTGTTTCAAAAGCCCATTGGCAACTTTTTCACACTTAAGTTAAAAAGTTTCGAGGAATCCTGCTGAGCTCAGAAATCAGAACATTTCCGCTAATTCTCATCCAAAAGATCATCGTAAGAGATAAATTCGTGCAACTACTTTCCAGCTTCTTTTGATGCCATTTCATCGTTTGAATAACATAAAATACATTTATCCGACTCAGGAGTTTATTCAAAATTTAAACTTACTTATTTCCTCCTAAAATTGTTTGGAAATTATTTAGCAGATTGTAGCTTGAATTTACAATTTCATAACCTTACTTGCTCTCTTTTCCCCAGCTGACGAATGGTTTGGTTTTGAAAACGTACCTGCAAGTTAAGTTCTACAGGCCAGGCGACACTCAACACTGTGAGTGGGGCTCCACGTTTCACTGCGTGGAATATGAATGCGAATCTCATCCTGAACCGGGAATTATTGTCATATTAAAAGAAACATTTCGATAAAGCTTCCTCAAATCGAATTGTTGCCATTGAATTTAGTCTTTATGTTGTCTTCTCTTTAAGTTCTGGCTATTGTTTAATTTAGAAGAGAAAATTGCATATACTTGTAATGTAGAATATTATCGGCTTCATAAATTAGAGTAATAATAAAAGTTTTGCTAAGACACGATTTATAACTTAGTTTATTTGCAAAGACTTGTTTTTGCATAGTGACAATGGATTTTCTTCCCCCAAATTCCTCATTTTTTCAACCAATGAGTAATTAGTCAGTTTGATTTAGTATTACCAATTTATAGCTTACCCAATAAATGAAATGTGTTATGTTAGTACTCGTATTTCTTTCCTGATTGATTAGATACTTTGAAAACCATTTTTATAAAAGTATTTATACTATTTGTCTTTGGTGTGGGGAGAGGAGGGTTTGCAATTACAAAAGCAAGCTCCATAAATATCGTATTATCTGCCACTTGAAGCTAAGTTAGAATTAATTACTAGCATTTTTTTAAGTAATATTCATTGATTAAAATTTAGTTATTTGTCCAAGGTTTTATTCCAATGCTCTTCCTTTCTACATTTCATAAATTTCGATCGTAATTTTGTCTTCCACAACTTACCACTGTTAAGAAAATAACTGTTTTAGGGGGAAAAAAGGTGTCTGGTGTTACTCTAGAGAGCATTTTCGCCCGGGGCAGATAGGAATATTGGAGATGGTGTATTATTCTCTGTTGCTTGTTCTCCCCCTGGGTTGGAGGTGTGGAATGGCTAAAGGGACGGGGGGAAATACATGTAATCGTAGCCGCGCTCGAGACCTAATCGTGTGGGGATTCCTTTAGACTTTCCCCACCCCCAAACGAAAGCTGCTGTCCTTCCAGTCACCGCAAGAGGGAGGGGGCAGGTGTGACATCTCGAGGCTTGTGCTCTCCCTTTCCCCAACATCAGCATTTGCCCACCAGGCCCCAATACCCACTTTTCCAGCGGGTATTAGATAAACTATAAATTGGTAATACTAAATCAAACTGACTAATTACTCATTGGTTGAAAATAAATGAGGAATTTGGGGAAGAAAATCGATTGTCATTATGCAACTGAACGCAGTTAGAGAACTGAAATATTGAAAGTAAGGCTCATCAAGTGATTCTGGAAATAATAATTTATTATATCTATAAAAAACTCTTTCATTGTTTTATTTTATGTTTTTATTTCTAAAATAAATAAAGTGTATCGCAGCATAGAATTTAAATGCCTTTGTGTATGAACGGAAAATTGGTTGCGACTTCTTGAGATGATTTTTAATTGGACTGTACCATTCTGATTCCTGGATTCCAACCTCCCTCCGACCACAAGTGGGCTGGTCTGCTTTGGAGGTCTTTGAATTAAATGATCCCTCCATCCATTATCTTCTTTCCTTTTTCAAGGATTCGAACTTCTTCAGTCCTTCCCGTTCTAAGCAGTTAATTGCTCGTGGTCACCATTATCTGTTTTTTTTCTAAAATGAAAATTAATTGAACTCTACCTCCGCTACCATTAGTACAATGTAACGCTGCGATTCCGCTCTTACTCATTACATTACATATATCAAGGGATGATAAGGGGAAAATATGCGAATACACAAGATGCAGCGGAATCCAATAAAAAGAAGCCTTTTTCGTAACGAGATTAAGAAAGTTTCAATCCTTCGTTAGTTCTTTCTTAACGCCTTTCCATGCCAAGAGTAGCATTATGGAAAGTAGCCTTTAGATTTTGGAAATATATGTTTTAAATACTACATATGAACTAAGGTCACATATTAACATTAGCCACAATAAAACTAATGATATATATATATATATATATATATATATATAGGTTAAAGCCAGAACCAGTATTTGGAACATATATAATTTGGAACGTTTCGAACATTAGCTATGTTCATCTTCAGCCTATAAGAGAGTAAAACAATATGAAAGCGAGCAAGCTTAGAATACATAAAGATATACGAATATATGTATTAATGACTGACAATAAGTTTAAAGTATGTTGAATTTGAGAGAAAATAATGCGACAATGTAATAATGAATAAATTTAGTTTAGTAAATTTTCGAGAAAACAATGCAAAAAATTACCGAGAGGACAATCCGAAATTACAAAGAAAAACACTGCAAAATTATAAAAACAAACAGAAAACAAAGCAAAAACTAAAATGAAATAAATGAATGAACACTTACCAACTTGAGACAAGGACAGGTATCGAATGATTTAATATGTGGAAAATTTGAAATGAGCTAAACATGGTAGTTGCTTAAAATAACTGATATATGGTTAACCAACTAATAGAACATTATAATTATCGGGTCATTAAGCAAGTTGTTATTACATTTTAGATAAAAATGAATTATAAAACAAACTAAAATTAAGATATTTGAATTAATAGATGTAAACTGGTGTGGACGACTCACTCGAATTTAATTCTGGATTAAGCATTTGAATAAATAGCGATTCCAAAATGTTGAGATGTACGGATTTATCCGCAGAACTCCACACCTTGAAATTTGAGGGGTACAATAATAAAGTGCAGGTATCCGAATGATTCCTTAATGCAGAGAATTCCGGTTTAGCAATGGGTGTGTCTGTCTAGTGGGAAACCCCGCTATGTTTGCAAATCCTCAGCTTCAATTGTAGCGTAGTTACCTACCTAGCGAGTTTGGTAACTCGCACACATAAATTGATAAACAAGTGAGGACCTGAGTACCACGGGTAGCTTCTCCTTATGAGACAAGTAGGTTTTAAGAGAGATAGTGTTAATTGGTACAGTAGAATTTTATTTGTGGATAAACTTTAGCTAATAATTGTTGTAAGTCAGAGATGAGTTTGTTGGTCAGCGAGCCTATGTAGGGTATTTTGAGATACATTTTCTGTTTTGATACATTAGATTTGACGAGAGGAACCACGTGTATTTTATTTAGGAAACCCTTAATCAATATTTCGAGTAATGATGCTGGGAATAAATTAAATTTACAAAATTGTTTGAGATAGGACATCTTTTTATGAAAATTGTTCGTCATAGCATATTCTGAAAGCACGGTTTATTCTGCACCTTACAGATGATATTTTGAAGAAGTTTGGTAAACTCGAGAAATAATTAGTGCCAGGCAGAGTAGATGTGAGTTTTCTACATACTGAAGTGTAAATTTTGTTTTCTGACTGGGTAATCTTAATGCCCCAAAATGAAAGAGAGTTATTAGTTTCGTGCTCCAGTGTAAAAATGTTGTTATGATGCTGGGAGTTGATGTAGTTTTGAAACTGGGAGGCATGATTCTTATTTTTAAAGAGAACGAAGCAATCGTCAATGTATCTTTTATAGAGTATAGGTTTGAACTGTTTGGGAAAATTGGCCATCCAGTTCTGTTCTACTTTACACAGAAAGGCATTTGCAAACGATGGACACACAGATGAGCCCATTGCCATCCCATTCTGGCTTTAATCTACATACTAAAATTAAGGTTTCCGAAGGATGTCCCAATTTCTACATATATATATATATATATATATATATATATATATATATATATATATATATATATATATATATATATATATATATATATATATATATATATATATATATATATATATATATATATATATATATATATATATATATATATATATATATATATATATTCATTATGGCAGGTTTTATTAAAAGCGACCGCTAGTCTAGTGTTAATAATTTTCTTTTCCTACCGAAGTTCATTAGAGGTTGATATTTATTAATTGCACAAAGGTAGAAGGAAATTAATGCATCTCAGCACTTTCTTCTATTTTACGGACGCGTTTCGATACAACAAATACCATCTTTAGACTTAGAATGGGAAATTGATACAAGTATTCTAGTTTATATACTACAAAAATGCGTTAACAAACTGACGAACGGAACGTAGACACGTGTAGGAGAAATAGCGGGCAGATGAGGAGCAGGTACTGACTTGGTCAAGAGAATTGTGGGTGGCCGGAGAGGGGGGAGGGCTATGCTGCTTGCCAGAGGTGATTAGCGGGTAGATGCAGCTGTTTTAAATATACCTGTCCCTCTATTTCCTCTTCTTGCACTAGGGAAGTTTCATTGGAGTTAGATTGTATATTTAGACTTGGCTGGTTTTCTTGAATATATATTGATTCAAGGAGGAGTATTTGGCATCTGTTGGAACATATACTAAAATTTGGTATTTTCGTCCTTGATTTTTCTGTTAAGGCAAGTTTCATGTATTTCTTGTGTATGTTTTTTTAGGTGCAGCATTGTTGAGAAAGTACGATATTCTTCTTGAGAGTGTGGTTTCGGTCATTCCGACATACGAGTTAGGTAAGAGCTGGCATTCTCATAAGATATATGTGTACTCATATATCAGATGGGTAATTTGTTTGGATTGAAATGAAGGTTTGGGGTTATTTTCAATGAAAAGGGTTGACGTTCGTCTATTTTGATAGTAGATGGTTAGTGCAATCTTTTTTTCGGCATCGGTGCGTTTTATTCCTCGGTAACATAATAACTTTGATAGCTCTCTCTCGTCTGCATGGTGTTTTGTGTTCATAGTATTCTTGTAAAAGAGTACTATAATATTTTCCTTGTTTGTATTTCGGTTCTTCTTGGATACTGACAGGTACTATTCGTCCATTTTAATTTTATAGCTGTCTGGATTTCTTTATTGGAGAATCCGTTGTTAATGAGTACCTGAGTGGCTCTCTCAAGTTCTTTGTGTGTATCCTTCCATGTAGTCCAGTGGGTGAAGGCACGATTAATATACGATGAGATCACGCTTGTTCCCGGATTGGTGGCTTTAACATATACTTTGGTCAATATTGTTTCATTGATATTGGTAGTGAGGATTTCTAAAAATTGTAATTGGTCGTTTTGGCTTTCTTCGATGGTGTAGTTGACGGAAGAAGATTCTTTAAAGGCTCTTTCCAGCTTATGTATTTCCTCTTCTGTTTATAGATTAATGTAAATGTCTTCTATGCACCTGCAGTAGATGTGAGGCTTGGGTAATCTTGAGAAAACCCTTTCTTCGACTGCTCCCATATAGAAGTTAGCAAAGATGATAACTCACAATGGAGAGCCCATAGCGACTCCATCAACTTGGCGGTACATACTTCCATTAGAGCCATAGAAAGGGGTTTCTGAATTGCAGATTTGTAGGAGTTTCCTCATGTCCGCCCTTGGTATTCCAACTCGGGGGCGATCATTTTGGTCATAAACGTGTTCTAATATTATGTCTATCATTTCGGCGACAGGTACATTCGTGAGCAAAGAATGTTTTTCCCTCAACTACACCAAAAAGACAGAGGGATATATTAAAATTAGGCGAGGAATTAATGAATGAGCATTCAACAATATTTCTTTGAATAAAGTCATTAGATTTGTAAATTAAATTCAGCCGAATTCCAATTGATAGGGTGACTGTTTTTAGATAAATTGAGAAAGAAAGCGCTGCTGCATTTGCCCCTCCTAATATTGTATTTATGTTGCGTCAAGCGTACACTTAATGATTTGCCGGTTTGCCCAAAGTATTGCTTAGAGCTAACTGAACAATCAACAGAATAACCCCACCCCCCTATACTATTGTTATTATTATGAATCAAATAGAACGGAAATCCCTTCCGCATACAATTTTAAGAATTTCCTTATTTTAGTGTTTTCTGATTCCTTTTCTTTGCGTCCCCACCTTTTGAATAAATTAAATATTTATGTTATATTCAAATATCAGTCTACCATGTTTAAAATGGAGCACTTTAATCTTTTGGTGGACTGTGCGCACGGCATCCTTATCGATAATGAAGCTAAGCTCAAGTCAAAAGTAAAACAATCCGGGTAGCCTGCAGTAGCACTAATTGTAATGACCTCCAGCATCTACCGTCAGGCTGCAAGTCCGTATTAGAGAAGTATGAAGTCTCGTACAGCCCTGCGTCCACTAACCCCCACCCGCCATCGCCTAACTCCGTACGCGTACAATAAACACCGGCAGTGTACCACCAATATTTGCGCGACCAAGACCTCTTTTAAAAGAAAAGCTACAAGTTGCCAAAGCAACGTTTGAAACACTATGGAAATTGGGAGTTGTGCGCCCTTCAAAATCACCGTGGGCTTTGTGCTAAAAATCCATTGTCATTTTGATGGAAAAAAAAAATGGATTTATTAGTAAAAAAAGGTTATGCTCATTAAATAATAGATACAAGGCTAAATTCAAAGTTCGTTATGGAGGATTCGATTCTAGCGCAATATAGTTGTATCGATAATTGATTGAAAAAATCTGGAGAACATTTCAAAATGCAGTCTGGAATAGTTAGAATGTCTTCCGAAGTCATTTAAGGATACCAGTGATTCGCTAAATGGTGAAAAATCTGCAGGTCTGCAGGTATTATCGGTGTCTCTTTCTGAAAATAATTCAGAAGAGATAAAATGCTTTAAAATTTAAAGCAAATGAATTTCTTCATTCTAAACTTGAATTGTTTTCTATTCATGAAATTTCCTATTATGTTGGCATTGAGTTTTTTAGCTTAGATGCTAACTGAAGTTAATGGATAGAACTCAGGTGACTATGTAAGTTGCTATAAATCACAATTTCTTCCTCGAGTCGGTGTCAGCACGCAATCTTCAATCCCAAGGGCTATATGGTAACTAGCTCGGCCGATAGAGACTCACGAAATAAAGTGTATGCTGGGCGTCTATCAACGGAATATACATAAATTGTTTAGAACGGGCACGGATGTAACCGGGCTCCAAAACGGAGACTACCAATGTGATGGATCGCGTCCACCTTCTCTAAATACTTATCTGCTGAAGCTACATAAAAATTGTATCCATAGTTAAGCTTCGAAAGGAAATGAATGGTAAAAGAGTAGAGCAGTAGAGTTATCAGCATCCCGAAGTGCTGCTAAATATCACATAAAGAAGAATGTTGATGGATCAGTTACAGGAGTCGCTAAGGCTGAGAAAATGGGCCTCACAGGTGAGACGTGGGTTAAAAACAGGACCAATGAAACGAGTCTATTCTTCCACTTTCAGACGAGCACCGTTTAGGACCAACTCCGGGTCGAAGTAGAGTCATAGATTGCGATGGATGTGCACCACCCTAGTCTTGGCCAAGAGAAACTTAAACCCTTGCGCTTTGCTGTATCGAGAGATGGGGTTCAATGTCTGTTGGGGTCGAAGCTCTAGATGTGACACCAAAAAAGATCGAAAGGTGGTCTACGTAGAGGGTAATGAGAACAATATTTGGTAGCACTGAGGTGGTGCCGTTAATGCTCAAAGTAAAGGGTATGACATTGAAGAAATTTCCCTGAAGTATGCCCTCATCTTGTCCTATTAAATTGAAGAGAACTCCCCCACCCGTACACGAAATCGACGTTCTCGCAGATACTCCTATATAAAGTTTGGGAGGCGTCCTGCCACCTTACTGCTGGCGAGGGTCTCTTTGATACCTTATCCCTTGGCAGTATTATAGGGATTCTCCAGATCGAAAATCACCGTGGGGAAATACTGTCTACGAAGGAAAGCCTTACAAACAGCATTTTTCAGCTACATCTGAGCATCTGACTTTGAGTGAAACTTACGAAAGCAGCACTGAAAAAAGGATATTTGGCTTCCACTGATCAGGAAGTAAGCTAATCTAATATTTACCGATTTCTTGATCAACTTGCACACTCAGAAAGTTAAAGAATTAGACGTAAACTGGCTTGCAAAATGATAACATGCTAGTCATCTTCCAGAAGTCTAGGAGGATACCCTCAGTTCATATCCTGTTGAACAAATATAACAGAATAACGTGCCTCGCACACCCAGGCATCGAATTACTAACTAAAAAATGTCATCCGAACCAGCGGCGCTATCCGCGGATGAGGAAAATAGAAACGTAACTCGCTGAGGCCCAGGTTGTTAAAACATTCCTCACCTCTGGATGTTAGGTCCAGTTGGCGGCCTTCAGCGCCTCCACGACATGCAAAACATGCTTGTGGAACAGCATCCCTGCACGGGAATGAGGAGAAGGCTTTCGCCAATCACTCCGCCGCTGACGTTGAGTCTAAGATTGCGGTCCCATCATCCTGGAGGACGCAAGTAAGGTGCCGTGAAACTTGCCCTGAATCGTTTCTAACAAACCTCCATACCTTTTCAAGGGTGGTCTTTGCTTTTATTGAGGAGAAGTATGATCGCCAAAAAGTATGGCGAGCAAACTCCGAAACATAGCTCAACTTGGACATCACTGGACGAAATTCACTTACGGATAAATCATTCGGACGGCTCTTAGAGTGGATATAGGTGTAACGCTTCTCTTTGAAGGAGGTTTCACACTCATCCAACAACCAATGAAGCGGGTGGCGTTAAAACGGCTAGACATTTTATGAATAGTAGTAAAGCCTACAGCGATGAAGTGGTCGGAAAATAACTCAATAGCCTCAGCAACCGATGTAAACTCTTCGACTGATATAGAGGAATCGTCATCTCCTAAGAAGCGGAACACTGCGACCGTTCCAATCAACACCGAGATAGTTTCTCGGACGGCAGCTTTCCTAAAAAAGATATATGGATTTGAAATAAAAGTATATCTCTTATCAAGGGGTAGTTTCACTGCCAATGCCTGAGAGGAGATATTTAAACGAGAATAATAATGGAGATATCATGTCAGAATCATGTCAAGTGTAAATCGCGCATCCCCCTGCCCGGCACCTATCCCATAGTGGCGAGGTTGCGAAACCCATATTTCTCGGAAGAGTGGGCCGAAGATGTTTCAACATGGTCTCCTGGAGACAAATAACTAATGGAGAAGGCGAGGATACAAACTGCCTCAGCTCATCTCAGTTAGCCAGAAGAAAACAGTAATTCCATTGAAAGTAAATACCATCCAGAGTAAATTAAAAGATCCGCGGTGGGTCATCTTCTAGACAGAACTTCGCGAGCTCTTGGCTGACGAAAGTTATGAAGGCAACACTGCCTTGGAAGATTTTTTGGAGGAGGTTGGGTTCTCTGGGCGAGTATTTTCCTTCGCCTGCCTTGAATATCTTTGCTGGTCAGATTCCCTCTACTTTTGGAGAGTCCCGAGACTCCGAGTTATCTCGCCCAGCCTTGAGAATGGGCGAGGGGCCGGGGCTCACTTAGTGGTAGCCTCCTTACGGGGGTAGTCTTAGAATTCTTTGGAGACAGTCTCATAATCACGTTCGTGGGGCGTGGCTCATGTGAGTCAAATACTCGATTATGGTGCGCGACTGCTCCGCCTTTAGAGAAATGCTAGTGTCTGGGAAGAGAGGAAGCTCTGGTTTTAGTAAGGGAGGAGTGTGAACTCGTGGTACTGTTAGTTCTACCAGGGTCACTCACAGAGGAGGTAGAACACGCAGAAGGGTTAGCAGAGGGTACCTTCTGTAAATAAGAGAAGTAGCAGGTTCTGTGTCGTGCAGAATGCGCAATGGAACATCTGCAGCTTGATCAGCCAGGACAATTTTGTCAAGAAGATGCGAGTTACATTGCATTGAACAAGGAAGTTGTGGCTCGCCGCAATTCACACATCTGGATATAGATCACAGGGCTGTTTCATGTGTGGCCATTGCACATACCTCACAAATTTCGATGTGACCCGGCTTGTCACTTTTACAAAAGCAATTCGTTTCATCGATGGGTTAGTAGTAATAGTACCTACTCGGCCAAGGCGCGTATGCTTTGACGCAATAGCGATATCACCCACAACGCACTGATTCAAGAAGCCTATCAACACACGCTCGAATTTGAACGCTTCCTGGTCGGGCAGCTCTTTGTGATGTCTTCTACGGAGATGTCCTTTACTTTCCTCGCTAAAACTACTCATTTACTAAATTGATGATAGAGTACGGTGTTACTGACACTGTTGAGCCATTAAGTGTCCGGATAGCACTTATCAGAGACGCCTACGCACGGTCTTCGGTTCGCTACCAGTATCCAAGCAAAAGCCTGACGCTGATGCAATGAGTCTTTTGACAGCATTTTGGCATCAGTCGAACGAATGGCGAGAAATCGTTACAAGCTGGCTCGCTTGTAGAGACTGGGTAACACCTCAATGAGTGGCCCCGGCGTCTTTGTGATCCCACTCACCTTTATTTTGACGGTGCCTATAATCCGTATGGGCTTGATGCAGCTATAAAAGAGATTTAAATAAATAACCTTTATTTTGTTCTAACTTGCTTCCCCCCTCCCCAAACCCAATGTGATCCTTGCCGTCCTGCCTGGTCTCCCGCCAAATCGGTAGGGTGGCATTCCACCCCATGAATCCCCCCCCAAAATGAGAGTATTCCCTATTTTTTTTCTCCTTTGACTTTTTCTCTTTGGGGCGCCATCAGAGAGGTATCCTCTACCCCTTTCTTCGGTCTTTGGGGGTTGTGCTGCCACAGGAGGACCTTGCACAGAGGTGGACTTAAACACTGGAGTATCTCTCACGAGGCAGAGATGCTAACCTGTATCGGGAAGCATTGAGAAACAGGGATGCCGTCCCCAGCAAGGCCATAATTTGGGGGCCTATTAAGTGTGGTGGGGGGACGAATGGACCCTGCCATCCCTAGAGAGTTCTCTTGGTTTAGCAGTGTCCACCGGGAGCGTGACTCCTGGCAACGCTAGGATACAAACTTTCTATCTTAGGTGGAGCCTGGGAAAGAAAAAGGGGAGGAGAGGGTCTGCAATTGGTGGAAATAAACAGACACAGGGAGGTGAGGAGGAAGCCACATTTGGTTTTATTATTTGAGTGACCCATAAGAAAGCTAAACTTCTCCATTTGGAAAGTTAATTTGACCTAGGGCAGCTTTAAAGATTGTAAAGGGAAAACCGCTTACCTTCATTTTTTTTTTTAAAGGGGAGTCCCACCACAAATCAAAGTTAAGAATAGAGTAGCCTCATCCTCACCCATGCACCTAGGGGGGGAGGGTGAGGGCACGCTTGGATAAGGCTCTCTTTTCGCATGTGGACACATACCTCTCTTTTGTATACATGATTAAGAGTAAAAAAGAAAGAAAGATGGTTGGAAAGTAGCCATGTCATGGTAGGTTAAGGTAAAGTCACAATACGATCATAAAAATCCAGAATATGACCATTTCCAGATACTCGATCTCCCACTTATAGCTGTTTTTTTTGGCAAGGTAAAGGAGATAGTTGGAGATAAAAGTGGACCAATGGAGTAAGAACCACAGAGTACTATAGAATAAGACACTCAAAGACACTTAAAAAATGAGCCCTTTGAAGTTTAAGCATATTTTATAATGAGTTCACGTTGAACCAAAATCAAATTCGATAGGAGGGGAATCCTAATAGTAAGTGCTAGAAAATAGCACGAGCTCCCTATCTTAAATAACTTTCTTTTGCATTATAATCTATATACATCAACGTAAAAGATTAAACATCTTAGTCATATTTTTCCCAATTATTGCCATCCTCTCAATCACTTCCTTATTTTTACTGGTAAAAAAATCATATTTTCTTTCCATTATTTGAAGAAACTTAAAATCATCTTAAAAAGAAACCTAAGACCAGAATATAGAAAGATTTTGGTTAAATAATAAGAAAATCTATATAAAAGTCTATAGGTAACAATTACAATCCCATTTCTTCTCTAGAGTTAATATATATATATCGGGTTTAATCAGTGCTTTAAAAGAGAAATTGTGGCATTTGGCAAGCATGGAAGGTATGTCTCTTTAATCTTATAAGATAATAATTAATATAATGGATTTGTTTTGGTTCTGTTAAAATTAAGATATCTATAATTAAAATCAAAACAATATAATATAAATTGATCTCAAAAACTAATATTTTAATATGTTAAAACTCTAAATTGCGCCCAATTTTATCGAAAAAATTTGTTAAAGGAAATGTAATAAATATTATTAAATTGCTTATGTATAATAATACAACAATCGCAAAATTTAATACATATGTAAAACACTATAAAATAAATTAAAGTAAGTAAAGTGAGGAAATGTAATATTATTTGAATTTATAATGAATGTATTAATTGGTATAATAAGTTTATTGAGGGCCTTGAATAGGAAATCATTCTTTCATAAAAATATCTAAGATAAATATCTTATTGATTACTTGTTTACTATTGAATGGCAATAGCAAGGCTTTGTAAAATAAGTTAATAAAACTAGGAGGTTATATTGCATGTATAAAAATTAATTTCCTCTCGTAAACTGATAAAATACTGCATGTGTGGAGGCTGTTCCGGTAAAAAACGAATTGGGAGGTGCCTCAAGATGAAACTACAAATTTAGAAGAGAAATACACCCGAAGACATAGTAACATCCGAAGACGTTTCCGCGGAATGGAGAGGTTACCACCATCAAAAGAAACTACAAGTTCCTCCATCCAAGAATACTGAAACTACAGAAGAAGAAGACCTGTCACCGGTTATAGGGTGCTCCTCTCCCAAGGAATTAGACACACTGATAACTGGTGACCCCTTTCAAGGATGGTGGAGAAGATGGATTCGCCAAAAGAGCAACAAGCTGCTCGGTTTACCAACCAAGAAGTAGACCTGGTGAATTCCATCACCATCGAGCATCCCGTTGTCAAAGAAGCAGCCGTTACGGAATCGTAAACAATCGTGGATTTTTGCTGCCCGAGACGGTGCATCGAATTCCACCTACGATCATCTCCTCGCAGAGCTACTCTTCTGGGAGCCAAAATCACCGAGTTCTGCGACACCTGAAACGAGAATAACCCGCGAAGCTCATTTCTACGCACCAGACTACTTCAAGCAACCTGGAGAAGCTACGATGAACCACTACAAGTTGACGTGAGTTGACACCTAACCCGGCAAAACTTTTTCCAGTCTCTACCTATGAACACAACCCTAATCATTGGCCCTCAAAAAGAATTAACACTCGATGAAGTTAAAGTTAACACACAAAATAATGCCATTCGTTAGAGCACAGTGTTTCAATATTAATAATAATAACAATAGTAAAAAGTGTTCAGAGTACCAATAATAGTTTAAAAACCCAGTGTAAATTCATTTTTACAGTTTAAATTTAGTGCCTATTAGTTTAAAAGTATAAATAGTGAAAAATACAGTGTCCGGAGATAAAGAATACTAATATAATTTTTTTTAGAACAAATTTACTGCATAAAATCCATGTTATGATTAATTTAAAGTTAATTTCGTAATCCTAGCTTCATTTAGAGAAAATCTGTTAAAGGAAATGTAGTAAATCTTATTAAATTGTTTATGTATAATAATAAAATAATTGTAAGAAGATTCCATAAATCTGTAAACATTGCAAAAATAAATTAAAGTAAGTAAAGTGATGAAATCTAATATTATTTGAATTCATATTGAATGTATTAAGCGCTCTAATTTGAACTCAGTTTGTTTATTGGATGCCCTGAATTAGAACTTAGTTTGTTTATTGGATGCCCTGAATTAGAACTTAGTTTGTTTATGGGATGCCCTGAATTAGAACTTAGTTTGTTTATGGGATGCCCTGAATTAGAACTCATTCTTTTGTAGAAATATAAAGGAAAATGTCTTATTGATTGCTAGATACTATTGAATAGCAATTGTAGGGCTTTATATTCGTGTAAGGCTTTGTAAGCTAAATTTAGTAAAGTGATCCCCTCTATTTTGTGGATAATTCATATATATTTGTGCTTAAAAATAAGCTGGGTTATTTTTTAATTGAAATTGTTTTTTCTTGGACAAATTCCAAAAAATTGCTTTTATTTTGTTAGATTATTGGAATCAGATCATATTATATCATATATCATTTTGAAAGGAATTTTGGGGGTTGCACACCTCCCCCAACCTCACTACTTTAATCATCTAGTAGTATTCACAATTCAAATTCAAAGGCTATTGACAGACGTCATTAGGTGCTCTAATCTTCATTGTTTTTATGACGTGTTTCTTGAATTCGGACATATAACATATCAATATCACATTTTAATTAAGAAAAAAATCCCCCTCAACATTATATATAATACAATACGATACGATTCTAATTAACAATGTGGCTGCCAATCATAATTAGAAATTTACCCGCCTCAATTAGTGAAAGTCATATATTTATAACAAAGCGCCCACAAAAATAGAGGGCGGTCACTTTCCGAAATTTAACTGCTTTGTAAAATAAGTAAATGTAAGTAGAAATAAGTTAATGTGAAATAAGTTAATGTACATAAGTATTGTATGTTTAAAAATTTATTTCCTCTTATAAAATGTTAAAATACCGCATGTGCGTGGGTCGTTTAGGTAAAAGTGGAATTGGAATTTGCCTTAAGATGAATATTGAAACAAGAAGAGACATTTGAAGAACTTCCAAGTACCCGCTAAATATACAATAATGAATCCAGCTCAAAGATTCCTTTACCTTTGAGCAAATCTCTGATCACCTTTACCCAGCCTATAATCAAGCAAGAAGAGAGCTTTCTACCCATTTGGAGTGCCTCGTGGATACCAGGCACTCCCAGCAGAATCAAATCGGTAGCCACCAAGCCGAATCAAGAAACATATCGGGCTACCCAGTAGTGATACCAAAACTACGGTACACTAGAGAAAAGTTGGTACTATTTTAGCATGCGGTCTACCAACTCATTTTCACTTTAACATATGGTTAACCTACATCTTTACACTTGACTGTGTGAACTACCTTAACTTTTACACTTGATCGTGTAATCTACCTGTACTTTTACAGTTGAGCGTGCGGTCTACTGGGCCGTTTTAATTTTCAGTGTGCATCTACCACCACTATAAGAACATTATACTACAGGATGATAAAAACCAATTGAATAATGTTCAATAAGTATTTATACTTAAATACGTGGAAAGCAATTCAAAATTAACCACGATTGACAACATAATGTATTAGAAATAAGACATATGTATAAGAAAATAAATAAATCTTACCTTTAAAAATTTAATCGGAAATTTGAGCTTGAAGAATTTCACATAATTCTTTGATATTAGGATTTAGAGTTGACACAGCAACTCTCATTTCTTCATTCACTGTCTGCAATCTTTCTCATTAGGTTGTTTTTATGTTGCACAATGCAGAGGAGCTAGTTTCAAAATACTTTCAATTATCGTTAGATGATTTGATAAATGTGCTTTCGACAACTCGGTCGGGTAAGCTAAATTTGAGTGATTTTATAGCTAAAAAAAAATCAGCAACAAACATTTACTAGTATTCTCGCCGGCCGAGAAGTTTGAAGGATATCTAGAAGAGTTGAAGAAGAGGGCAGCGTGTAGTCTGAAGGGATGTAGGGAGCGATGATCGAGTTGAGGGATTTTGCTAGGTGATAAGTCACACTTGGAATTTGACTTATCCTAGGGCGTAGAGGATTGCCAGGCTTATGTGTTTTCACATTGCCGTAGGCACAACCTATCTTAAAGTCGCCTTCAATTAAAGGAAATTTAACAGGGTTAGTGGTGGTGTAGAATTTTCTAATGAGTTTGTTGAGGTTCGTTTTTAGATCGTTAGTGGGATTTCGTGTTATGCTCTTGAATTTAGTGGTCTCGTGCAGTATTGTTTTCATCTTGTTAAGGTATTTTTCTTGGCTTAGTATGACGTAGATTGATTATTTATCGGCTCTTCGGATGGCAATGTCTTTATTCTCTCTGATTTCTTTCGCAGCCTGCATAGGTCGCGAGGTAATGGGGAAGCTCCGGCTGTGGCCACGACGTTTGCTTGACTCTGCGGAGAGCTAGGTAGGGAGATTGGGATTTACCATGACTTTTCGGGCTTGTTCGAGCTTAAGTATGTCTTTTAGAAGGATCTTTATTTCAATCATCTTGGATTTAGGAAGGAAATTAGTCATATAGTGGCAGTTGAGGCCTAAGTTGGAGAAATCTACTTGGTCTGGACTAAGAGTCATGTTGCTGAGGTTGATATAATGGTCAGTCTTTGGGGGGACGCCGACTAGGCCGCCATACCATTTACCAAGCTAGTACCCAATGCACCTCCTACACTGACACACTGCCCTCCTCTTCGATAATTCTAGATATCCTTCAAATTTCTTGGCGGGTCGGCATACTACCCTCCATGGACGAGGAATCTCTATTCACAAATGTTCCTGTGGATGAAACCAATGAATTGATAATTAATCAATGATATTTACCACACCGAACGTGTGTACCTGCAGCACCCAAACTTCATTTCTATGCACGCTATATTGACGACATACTTTTAAATACAGATAACCTCGAGCAAGTTAATACCCTAGTGGAAGTTTTCAAGAGCAACTCATGTTTAAACTTCAGTTCCAGTGAGTCCAAATTTACGATCCAAGTGTGCGCTAAGGCTACAAACTTAGGTTTCTACATAAATTCTTCCTCTGAGTATCCTGAGCGCTACACGAGATTCGTTATAAATGCCTTAGTCAACAGAGCATTTTCATATTCCTCCTCATGGACGGCTATCGATCTTGAACTGAAGAGGGTTTCTCGCGTGCTAGTGAATAACGGCTATCCACAGGAATCTATCGACGCCGCTATAAAGTAAAAAAATATTATTCTTCTACACCGAAGAATAATACCATCGTCCTTTACTATAAAACCACTATGAACACAGGCTAGCGTAGAGACGAAACGGCTCTCAACGCCATTTTACACCGAAATGTCATCCAATCAGACCCTAATACAAGTATCAACCTGATAATATATTACAAGACCAAGAGAACGAGTATTTGCATTTTGAAGAACAGATGTCTTCCTCCGACGAGCAACCTTCAGGAGACTAACGTCATGTACGAATATTCGTGCGAAGTCGGTGACTGCGAACACTGCAATTCTAAATATATTGGCGAAGTCGGTTACTGAGAACACCGCAATTCTAAGTAAATTATCGTGACTTCCCCAACCGTGTCGAGGCAACTGAACGCTCAGCTACATGATGGAACAATTAAGAGAAACACTAACTCTTATGGCGTCACTCTAACCCGTGAAAGGCCCAACCGGAACACTTCCATCATCCTGCGACTCCAAAACCGCCGTAGACTGCGAATGGCCGAAGCCATCATCATCAAAATGAATAAAACAACAATTAACGTACAGCTTCAACCAGAAAAGATCCTTCGTGTTGACCGTCACTAATACAGACTAACATTTTTCGTGAATGTGATTGTTCGATTTTATATCGCTCATGTGAAAATTTTTGAAGCACTTATATTCAACTTTTGCAACTCCTATGTTTATGTCTCCAATTTTCGCAGCGCTTATGTTCAAAATTTTGACGGCGCTTACGTTCAAAATTTTGGCCGCGCTTATGTTTAATTTTTTTTGCGCCCATGTTCGATTTTATGCATATATATAGTGAAGTGTCCTCTAGCAGATGTCAGAAATTCTTTCTTACCAATTTTTTCAAGCAAACAATCCATTTCTAATTCTGAAGCGAGCCATATCTGAACCTGGCGGCTAACTCAGCGCAGGCTGAAGCTTAGCCCGGGACGGGTTGGACCCGTGTGAGTGGCGGCCTCAACTTAGGTGGGAGCGAAAATTGTTAGGGATAGGCGATAGGCAGGTAGGCAGGGTAACCGACTTGCTAACTGAATAGGCTGGACAATAACCGGACAATAACAGCAATCTTTATCTACCTATAGTCTTTCTCTCTTCCTTTTTTTCTTTCTTGGCATTCTACGTTAATGAAGAAATCTAAGAAGCAGTTTGGATAAACAGAAGAAGATGGACTCTACCAAACTGGTCCCTTTGCGAGTCCGGAAGGGCGCGGAAAAATCCGATCGAATTTATGTTTTCAAGATTATTTACGGCGAACTAGGAATTGTTTTGGTACGACTTTTCGACTACTCAAACTAATATATTGCGTTTTGTCAATATGATAAAGATGTTGATAAACTGGTATCGGAGAGAGCGGCGAAAGCATAGAGGGAATCGGATTGGAGGCGAAAATACCCCCACAATTAGAAGCTCAGAAAACCAAGTTGACTCATGGATAGGGGAACATAATGCAGAAGAGATCAAAGAGGAAATTGATAGCGCAAAGCTGGGCTAAATTCAAAAAAGTTATCAAATTTAACAACAGAAGTAACAACACGGAATATACACATGTTTTCAAAGTGATCTTCGGGGAAACTAAGATGGCAGATAAAGAGCGAAGAATTTATAAGCATCCAAACTTGCTTTAACTACTTCGCTAGAGAGAAGCATGTTACAAGCGACTTCTCAATGAAAGAAATTAGATGGTGCTCGGAGTGTAGCAGTAAAACGCACACAGTGTGTGAATGCGATACCTTAAACAAGAAATGTCTAAACTGCAACAGGGACCACCGTACATTATCGATGGCTTGGCCCCCCAAAAGAGAATAAATAGCAAGAAGGAAAGTGCTAGACGGGAGGAAGAGAAGCAAAATATAACATTCGCAAAGGTTGCAAAAGCAACCGTAGAGCAAATCCAACCCACCAAGAATATTATTGAACTAAGACAGGGCGAATCACCGAATAAGTGGCATGTATTTTGCACGCTCATGCGCTAAATGTTGCTAACCCGGGATTTTACTCAAAAGAGCTAAATCTAATGTTATAGAATAACGGATTGGAACAGATGTTGTTCCCCGAGAACCCCTTTTCAGCGGACATCATTAACGTAAGCTACAAATAAGCATCATCAGATAAAGTAAACTCCAAACCAAAACCCACAAGTGAGTCAGAGGAGTCAACACCCGGTCCCAGCAGAACCAAAAGAGCAAAGGCAAAATAGAAAAGGAGCCGGAATAGAGATGATTCTATGGAAACAGAGCCAAACCTAGTGGATAACAGCTACGAAGAAGCCACTCCATCATACCGAAATTCAACAGAAGAGGACATTAATGAGGCTACCACCATCAGAGTTCTACAAATAAAGGGGTATAAAGTAAAATTCTTCGCTTCGGAGGAGAGACCCTTCCCGAAGACCAATAGTAAAATGCTTCAAGGGATAAAAAAGGCTACATAAAGTATGAGTTTGAGGGCCCATATTCAGACCACGAAGTCTTTGAAATACTTATCGGTGGCAACCTGAGCATCCCCCAACATCTATGTCACATAGTTGAGAAGGAAGATTTCAAGAAAAAACGAAGCGGAAGAGCAAAATCGCCTACAGAAAAGAAACTCAGAAAAGAAGATCTGGAAGTAATTATACTAAATGAAATTAATATCGACCCAGAGGTAAATGATATCAGAATATTTAACTATACAGTAATAGCTCAAAACACTAATGGAGTCAACTTCGACGGAGTAGCTATCGCAGTGCGAAATGACATCAAATTCAACAGATTGAAAGTTTATACGAAGCATACTTGACAATTATCATAAAAGAGATACAAGAAACATGATCATTACCACAGGGTATCAACCCCCAAGGAGGGCTTATTTGCCCTTCCACAATTTCCTGGAGAATTTTGGAAGAAAATATCCAGCTATATTCCTGGTCAATCTGAACGCCCACAGTAGAGCCTCGTGCTACACAATCAATTAAATAAGGCAGGAAAGAATCTCGATACTCTACTAGAAAAAGGGGTAGTAGTAAGGATAGGCCCAGACTTCCCAATATTCTTAGGCCCTAACAGAGCTACCAAACCAGACATTTTACTGGCAACCCCAAATCTCCAGTACACTTACCTAATAGAAAAAGGGCCACCATCAACCAGTGGCCATGAAATGGTAATAATGAAGATATCGCTAGACCCAAAACAGGTGAACTGTCTACCAAGGAAACAATACAGAAAGGCTAATTGGGAAGCATATGCTGAGGAACTAGCAAGGCACAGTCAGAACGATTTATCCAAATCCTCGTTAGAGAAAATAGACCAAGCGACGGTCAAGGCAGGTGATAAATACGTACCGAAAACTACGTCAAGAACACTTCCGCATCCATTAAGGTCAGCGCAAATTGTGGAGGTTGAGAGCCGTTATAAAATAATAGAATCCATCGAGATTTATTCAAAAATAAATCCATCGAAATTCTGGAAAAAAAATCAACTTGGCCATAGAAAAAAGGCATACAAAACTAAGTTAGAATTAAAGGAAAATGGAACAGAAATAAAAAAGTCCCAGGAAATCGAAGTTACACTACGTGAACATTGAAAAGGCGTATTTGATATATCACCAAACGAAAATGAAGATTTCGACGGAGAACACGAGCAAATGGTCATAGCAGAACTCAAAAGTCATCACCTCGAGATTGTCCCCAACCATTGTGCCTCAATCGGAACACTAGAAGAGCAAGGTATGGAACAAGTGACTCTCCCAGAGCTAAAAAACATCTTATTTAACACGAAACAGCGGGCCCCTGGAGAGTTGGGCATTACCATAGAGAATATGGTTCATGCAACGGATTCCTTTATAGAAAAAATAGTCTCCATATTCAATGCCATAATTAGCGCGTGTTACTTCCCAGACTCATTTAAAAAGGGAAAATTCATATTCCTGCCAAAACCTGGTAAACCGCTGAATCGTCTGGAAAATTTCAGGCCCATAACGTTTTTAGAAGCACTGGACAAGCTACTGGAAAGGATAATCAGCAAAAGATTAATGAATAATATTGAAGAGAGATCATTAATACCACAACATCAGCATGGTTTTCGAAAAAGAAGAAGTAGTGAAACGGCACTGGCAGTCCTAGTTGAAACCATAGCAAAGGCAAAATACGAGAAATACAATACTGACTTGGTGCTGAGGGACGTCCGAAAAGCCTTTGATAAAGTCTGGAGGATAGGCCTCAAATTCAAGATAAGAAGGTTGGAGCTATCACAGAACCTAACGAAACGCCTGTGTGATTATACCACAGACCGAACAGTGTATATTTCGATAAAGGGACAAGATGATCCGAACTTTGAAGTCCCTCAGGGGGTCCCACAGGGGGGCTGCATAAGTCCCACCCTGTACAGCATCTACACGATGGACCTACCCATCCGAGTATACGAAACTACGAGGTATATTCGGTATGCGGATGACATCACCATAATCGCGAATAGCCCTTACAGGCATGTTCGACGCATGGCCAGAATAAGTGCTACGGAAATAGCCAACATTAATAACTTTGAACGGAAGTGGAAGATCAGAATAAACACCGACAAGTTTTCGATCGTTCCCAAAGAGAGAAGGAAGGCATCTAGAGTCCAGGTGGAGAGAGAGAAATATATATATCAGCACGAGGGAAATGTGCTCGGCTTAAAAGTCACTAGAAATGGTTATAGTAAAAAAATTAAGGACAGAATCACCATGGCAAAAGGGCATCTTACTAAGATGTTCCAACTCAGAGGACTAAATAACAAAAATAATATCCAAATTTACAATGCTATCTGCAGAACCCCGTTATTATATCCAGCTGTTCCACTTAAGACAAACGATGTGAAACTTCAAATAGTGCAAAAGTCCGCTGTATACATCATTACCAATACAAGAAGACGCCAACGTAAAAGAATTAGGGCCATACACAAGGCGATCAACCTTACGGCTCTTAATGTATCCCTACACAAGAGGGTAAGCCAGGTATGGGACAAATTGAACAATGTATTAGACGAAGAGGATAGAAGATCCCTAGAAATCTCATAAGATTATAGAGATAATAACAGAGGCAGCTTCAATAGCGGGAAACTAAGCGTAGGGAAAACAGCTCCCATATACACTTAACATCGAAGTTGTTTGTAATCGTATTTGAAATATGAAACAAAAAATCAAATCTGCAATAGATTAATAATATAACCTAGAGGAGAAAAGAAGTGCTAAAGAGGCGCAAGGGCCTCCAACTTAGGAAGAAAAAAGAACGTAGGAAAAGAACTAGTAATAAGAAGAAAGGAGATAGCTAGTCACCCAGCATACCACCCTAACACTTACTTATTCCCTTTCGCCACTTTTTTCCTAGCACATATTGTCCACTCTACTCTTACTATATACTTTTACTTTTAGCTTTTTCAAGACGTAAGACGTAAATCATTGTCATTTCTTAAGGTGATTTGCACAGGTCGAAAGACATCTTGGAATAAATTGTCTTTTGTGAGTGTTTTTCTCACCTCACAGACTCAGTAAATCAACTTGTAAGGAGTGTAAAGAGAGTACAATTTAGGATAAATAACGCTGCCATCGCTGTAGACTTTAACAATATATATATATATATATATATATATATATATATATATATATATATATATATATATATATATATATATATATATTAGTGTAGTTGGGTAGCAGTCTTTCCGGAATGCAAATTTTGTTGAAGACCATTGTGTATTTCGCCTTAATTAATTTCCTTTGGCAACTTTCTCTTTTTCCATCTTTTTTATTCCATCTTGTAGATGGTGGATCACTTGTCTTGTATTCATCTATTTTTTAAATGAATGTGTTTGGTAAAAAAAAACTAAATTGCTGACCTTTCGCTCTTATTCGATCATCTTCGGAGCGTTATGATATGTTCTTGCCTCCTTTACCGATTTAATGAGTGGAGTGAGGATCTGAGCTTGCTCGGAAATCTTGGCAAAATTACTGGCAGATTTATCTCAGAACTCGGTAAAGGAGGTCAAGTTCAGTGTGAGTTTTCCAAAAGACGCCTCCGAAAACCGCTTTCACGAAAAAGATATCCTCCATAACCCTATATTTTAAGAACGAGAACGTTTGAATAAGATTTTTTCTTTTAGTTCGGTTGTCACCTAAGTAGATTTAATTTTTGTATCAAAGTTATTTTTAATAATTCCTTTATAATATAAAAAAAAATAAAATGGTAAAGTTCAGAAATAAATATAAGTATCGAATTTTTGTGACTTTTTTAAAACTAAAAGAATTACAAATGGTCAAGTTCAGAAAATTTATTAAAATTTTGGCATGGAAATTATTATAGCAAATTTAGATGGAGAAAAGAAAATAGAATCATGATAGGCCGTAGGACACATACCGAAGAAGAAGAAGAAAAAGAAGAAGAAGAAGAAGAAGAAGAATATGGAGATGGAGAGGAAGATGAAGATGAAGAAGATGATGAAGATGAAGATTAAGATGAAGATGAAGATTAATATGAAGATGAAGAAGAAGAAGAAGAAGAAGAAGAAGAAAAGGGTGTTCAGGGTGTTAAAATAAAGAGTCTATAAAGGGGATTAAAAAAGGCAGTTAAGATTAGCAAATAAGGCCGTAGGCCACACCCCGCAGGGGTGCCCGTGTAACCAAGCTCTTCCTGTTAAAGAAGAGTCTAGCGGCTTGTATACTCATAACCATTAATTCCTCACCACTAATATTCACCTTTCTTTTTAGAGGCCCCACTTAGGCAGATGACTGCTTAAGTCCCCAGCCTTGGCCCCATACGTGAACTGCTGCCAGATGTGAGGAGGGATTGCCAATCATATTTCATCCGAACTATGCCGAGCTGTTGCCACGGAATAATTGGGGGCATTGGAGGAAGCTGGTTTGAGGAGTAGCCCACAGCCGAGAACAATGTCAGAAACAATTCCGGACAAGGGCCGGACTGCAACCTCCGCTGCTCATCACAGCGGGGGCCCCTTCCAGGACCATAGAGGGACATACAACCGTCTCTATGGTATGTTGGAATGCGGTCGCGATTAAAACACCCTCGAGGGAGCGGCGTTGTCAATAAGTCCGGCATACAATCACACCCCCGAGAGAATCCCACCCGGATTCATCTCATCCATCGATATCATTCACCTTAAAAGGCAATCCCCTCTTCCGTCGAGGCGGCGGGCAAACGAGGGGGTAGGGGTGGGGGCTCTCTTCTCCCCAAGGCAAATATACCAAAAACCAGGTAAAACCTAAACTCTGAATAACACAGATTGGTAGGTTCACACTAAAATTAAACAACAAATAAGGTAAGAAAGAAAGTAAGTGCACCCCTCTACAAGGGCCTGCACACAAGCCAAAATGGCGGACTCCAGTGCCGCAAGGTTACCGCTGAGAAGAATATGTGGCCTAAATAAACCGAACAAGGGGAAGGTGTAATAAACCTTATTCAGAAGCCTAAATGTGGCATTCCTTCGCCTGATCGACTCGCCGACAGGATATGTCGCTACATGCGAGAAAGAAAAGGACATTGAGTCTCTCACAAAGGAAGCGGGATAAATATCCTGAGGGAAATAAACCTTCAGCACAGTACCCCTCCCCAGATCCAGGTACATAAAAGTGTGATATGCCGAAAGCTGGATCCGTGGATCGGCCAGCATACAAAGGAAGAAATTAAAGATAAAATAGAGAGGAACTAGCAGTGGGCGAACATAAGCGAAGTAGTAAAATTTAAAAACAGAAGGGACACCACAGAATACAACCACGTGTTCAAGATTATATTTGGCGATACCACGATGGCAACAAAGGCGAAGGAGAGTAGACTACTGCTCTTCAATGCCGAAATAAACGGGGAACAAATCGAGATGGAGGAGTTTACCCCATTGCGAATCTGCTTCAGCTGATTTAAATTAGAACACCACACTATAAAAGATTGCAGGGAGCAGGAAATAACCTGCTCTAGATGCAGTGGTAAAGGGCATGGCTGGCAGGAATGGCCGGCAGCCGAAGAAAAATGGCCAAACTGTGGGCAAAAGCACGGGGCAATGGCCGTGTCTTGCCCAAAGAAGAAGGAGATACTAAAAATAAAAGCAGACGAGAAAAAGGCAGAGGGAATTAGGAGAGCTAATACCTCCTATGCCCAAACAGCAAAAGCCACCCCGGTAATCACCTTAGAAAGTGCCGCTCCAAAGACTTACATGAAGGTAGGAAATAAAAACTCACAAAAATCCTCACGTGTATTTTGTACGCACATGTGAGAAACCTCACCAACCCGGCCTGCTTCGCAACCGAGCTTAACACCATGCTCAAAAATAATGGACTCGAGGAAATGTGGTTCACGGACAACACTCCATTAGGGGACTTCCTTCAACTGCAATACGAACCGAGAAAGAAGCCCCAGCGACGCCGTTTCCACCAAGTGAAGAAAGAGCGGAAGTAAACGAAAAACAGGAGACAACACTAGCCCCTGAAAAATATAAAAGCAGGGACCCGAGAATAGAAGCCAAAAGAAAACGGGAAATACAGGGGGGAAAACAGCAAAGAGAATAAATCAGGCTGAGGGTAACGTCTCAAGCTCCGCATCCTCCTCTGAAGACGAAGAAGAACCTGTCCAACCCCCCAAAGAAAGTGAGAGGTCGAAGAGTAGAAGCAGGGGAAAGGCTCCTCAACAAACCACCAAATTTGATGCAGAAGAACTAAAAATGCACTTCTACAGAACTGATCTGACCATATTCCCAGCCAACCCCAGCATTAGGGAGATTGTTGAAGGGGTAAAGACAGGTCAATTAAAGTAGACTTACGATGCGCAGGCACAAGAGGCAACAGTAGATAAGGCGCTCATGGCAGCGAAAATAAAACTGCACAGGGACTCCTGCCTCGCCATAAGTGAAGTAGGAAATGGAAAAATAAGAAATAGCAAAAATAGACAGGATAAGAAGTAAAGAGGAATACACACACTCACATAGACTACAAGAAGACCAACCAAATAAAACAAGGAAAACACAAACAACACACTAAAAATACTCTCACTAAACGTAAACGGATGGGCAGGGAAATCCATTCCCTACGGGAACATATTCCGTACGGTGGATCTCGACCTGATCCTCATTTCCGAACACGGTGTAGACACAGAAATTAACACAATAAAAATACCAAATTACATTGTGATCACAAAAAAACATATACAAGAACGGTACGATGGCGCAGCCATCGCGATCCGAAAAAACATCACATACAAAACACTTTCAGACTAAGAAGAATCATTCGTGGCTGTCGATATCCCTACCCTGGTGGGAGGCCTAACTGTAGCAGCGGCCTATCAGCCGCCAGGCCGAAATTACCTGCCAATTCCCAACTTTTTCAAAATCTTTGGGCGAGGAAAAATGGCATTGCTGGGTGGAGACCTAAACGCCAGATACACAGCGTCTGGTTACGGTAGCACCAACCAAAGGGGAAGGAATCTGGAACTACTTTTCGAAAGAGGCAGAATCCAGAGAGTAGGACCGGATTTCCCGACCTACCTAACACAACGTTCGGCGACCAAACCGGACATAGTGTTAGCGAGCCATAACTTCCCCTTTAACATCAGCAACGAGCCAGGATCTGTAGTACCGAGCGACCATATCCCGATACTTACAACAATCTCGCTTGCACCAATACTCAAGCCTGTCACACTTAGGAAAAGTTATGCAAAAGCTAACTGGGAGCTATATAGATGGATACTCAGCGAATATCAACCAACTGACCTGGAAGACGCCAATTTCGAAGGGATAGATGAGGAGATAAACTTCATCACTAATCTTCTCATTCAAGCCGATGAGAGATGCGTCCACAGGATCTCCTATAAGATGCTCCCACAATCTAGGGGGACGGAGGAATCTTCGAAGAAATAGGCAGGACAGGCCCAAATCAGAAAAGGACAGCCAGAATGAGACAACTAAGTGAGGAACTAAAACACACAATCACAGAGAAACAGAAGGAAATCTGAAACGATATCATTGGTAGGCTGGACAGAGAAGACAGTCCACTAAGTCTTTGGAACAGCATCCGAAGACTTAAGGGACTGCCCATCAAAGCCAGAACACAATTAAAAGATGGAGATGAAATCATTGAGGATCCATTCTCTCGAAAAAAAAGAGTCAGAACACACTGGAAAAAGATTTTCGCCATAACCCCTGAGGATAACAACGACTTCAACCAGGAATTTGAAGACCAACTGCTCGAGGACCTCGGCATAGTGATACATAGAACCCTTCTCCCCTGCAAGTATCTCAGGAAAGAGATATGGTTGGCTACTGGTGGCCAATAACCTTCGAGAGACCATGGACACCATAAGGTCTTTCAAGCAAAGGGCACCAGGCTGTTCTGGGCTCACGAAAAACAACCATGTGAATGCCCCCAGGCAAGTCATACAGGCACTGGTTAGCACCATGAATGCCGCCCTGAATATAGGCTACTTTCCTGACGGGTCCAAGATGGCTAAAATCATCTTTATCTCGAAAGGAAACAAGCCCCCCAGACCAGGTGGCTAACTATCGCCCGATCTCTCTTGTGGAGATGCACGGCAAGATATTTGAAAAGATCATAGCTAATAGGCCACAAGCTCAACTGAGCGAGTTAGGAACGAATAATCCCCAACAACACGGGTTCCGCCAGAAAAGGGGAACAGAAACAGCCCTGGTGCTCCTAACAGAAAAAGTAGAGTATTGCTGAGCGAATGGGCACTATATAGACATTGCGTTGAGGGACGTGCCAAAGGCCTTCGATGCAAGATCCTGAACCTCCAGCTAGACCCAATCCTGGAAAGAATCCTTTGTGACTTTGTGTCATGGACAGAAGGACATGTCTCATGATCATAGGATACAGAGGATCAGAATTCGAACTCAATTCGCGCGTTGCCCAGAGAAGTTGCCTGAGCCCACTACTTTACTTGGTCATTACCATCGATCTCCCAACTCCGGTGCACAGGGACACGATGTATCTGCAATTCGCAGATGACATCACCTAGATAGTTCCTTACCCAGTGAAGAAAGCAAGGAATCAGGCAATGTGCGCAATAGCGGAAATCAATAACATCAACCGGTACGAGAGACGATTAGAACTAATAGGGACAAGTTCAAAATCGTCTCACTGAGTCGCACGTTGACGTAGCCCATCATCATTGATAAGAGAAGATACGGCTCCTCCGCCAAAGGCACGGACTTGGGCCTAAAGATCTCCGACCACTCGAGACACCACACGAAGAAGCGAAACCTGGGAAAGAGAGAAATCTCCATGCTATACAGGTTTAGAGACTTAGCTCAACTAACATTAGGAAAATATACCTGATGTACGTCCGGGTTAAGCTTATCTACCCCGCAGTATTGACTCAAGCGGCTAGCAAAACCTCAATGAGAAAACTGCAACGCGTACAGAACTCCGCATCCCTAATAATTAATAAAGCCAGAAGGCGTGACCAACATCAGCAGAGGGATCTCCATAGAAGAAAAAAAATGGGCCCTATTAACATCTTCACCCAGAAATTGGGAAAAAGGTTCTGGTAAACCCTTACGAATATTGTCATTCCAGAATTACAGGAAACTGTCGGCAGACTTAATATACTTGCACGACTACAAGAGAAAGTCTCACGTCGTAGCCAGTTCCCAAGTACTAAGTAATGCTCATAGGAAAACATTCATCAATATACACATAACATGAACACAAAAACTAACACAGTACAACCGAAACAAAAAACAGAGAAACCACATAACATAACATTAAAACAATACAAGGTAAATTGTTGAGCTAACAGCTATTAAAGGCTTAAATGCTCAAAAATTTAACGGCAAAATAAGTACATAATAATTGGAACACTAACAATCAGAAGAACACGCTAACAACACAAAAAGAAACAAACATAGAAAAACACGACATACCATAAATAAGACAAAAAGGAAAAATCAAAAGAAAGCACATAATGTGATGCCCTCCTACTTGGGCAAAATGCCCCTCCCCGCTTTAAATTTTCCCCACTTTTATTTACTAAATTGAGTATACCATCTTCAGAATGGAAGAAAACGATTTTTTAAGGGGTATTTATTCTGCCTAGATTGAGCATAACGTTAGAGGAAAAAGGCCAGTCTGGTGAGGGGAATTTTAAAATAATTTTAATGTGCGATTCCAGCTTGTCGCTTGACTGTTGATGGCCGGTTTATCTTCGTTTATTAATATGGCTTCTAAGATGTTCATCCTAGCTTTATTAAGCTCTTTTCTTTTAATAACGGTGTTATCCACTAGGATATCTCTCGTTAGGTTAATGTTATGAGCACTCTCCATATTATTTTTAGGCCCTCCGCTTTGTAGATGCATAGTTAAACGTCTCTAAAATGTAGTAGTTGCCATGCCGATAGTTTTTATTTTAATTTTGTTTTGTTTTTAGTTGTTATAAGGCTGAACATCTTAGAAGCCATATTAATAAACCAAGATAAGCCGGCCATAAACAGTCAAGCGACCAGCTGGAATCACACCACAGAATACAGAAAAAACGCCAGGTACATCAAAAGACACCCTCCATCAGCCAGGACGTAGAGAAGGCCTTTAATAAAGTGTGGCACGAGGGACTCCGTTGGAAACTTGCCAACAATACAGAGTGACCTTTCTGCACTAGAAGGCTCCTCACGCACTACCTCACTGAACGGAGATGCCACACAAAATACAACAATACCCTCTCACAACCCTTCACACCACGCTCAGGTGTTCCCCAAGGAAGCGTACTGGCACCCACACTTTACATCATGGACACAAACGACACCCCATGCCCACCCGAAAACTGCTGTCACACATACACAGTGCCCTACGCCGATGACGAGACCATTCTTGTCAGCGGCCGTGGACCAGACGAAATCGCACCCCACGCACAAATAATACTAGATGCTAAGACAGATTACGTGGATAAATGGCTGATTGCCACGAATCCTCAGAAGACACAGATGGCACTCTACGGCGCAAGAGATCACTTCATGCATAACCTACAAATCTTCTCACACACACCAGACATGAACCATCTAAACCCAACAAGGCTCGACTACACACAACATACAAAAATCCTTGGAGTGACTTTTGACAAGACCCTCAGGTTCAATATACACCAGGACATAACACAAGCAAGAGCCTAACGTACAAACACATCGCTGCGCAGATTCTACCCTGCGGGCATAAGACTTCAGTTACACTTATACAAAACGCTCATGCGAACTCTTAGCACGTACGCCCCACTGTCACTCGTAGCTGCGAGTGACACGTGGCAGCAGAAGGTTCAGCGCATTGAGAACTCTGCTCTGAGGCGCGCTTGCCGCTCTCCCCTGTACACGAGAATGTCCACACTACACGACAACAACAAACTACCACCCCTTAACACATACGCTCACACCAGACTCACACAACAACTCCAGAAACTCGCCAGAGACCCATTATAAACCGCACTGCATGTAAGACGGTATGCAATGGCACCGCGTTCCCTCGCGGCCCATGACCACCCGAAACCCATACCGTTCTTCGCATAAGCTAAAGGCATCATGAATAACGCGTTTCTGACTAAGCAGACAGGTTCTCCTTCCTGACCACCCTCCAAACGTTGTCCAGTCACGAACCCTCGAAACCCAACCAACCACACCACGCATCGGTTTCTAGCCGCCGACCTATCAACTCTTCCTATCCCCTCTCAAGTTATTTCTGCAACTTTTTCCTCTACCACTGCCTGTTCGGCTGTGTTACACAGCGACCCCTCTCTGTCCTTTCTGTACACACATCATCATCATCATCGTTTTCTTACATTCTCTCAGATCCTCATTCCATTCATTACATCTGTAAAGGAGGCAAGATCATATCTAAACGCTTAGTTTGGTTTTTACCAAACACATTCATTTAAAAAAGAGATGAATACTGGACAAGTGATCCACCATCTACAAGATGGAATAAAAAAGATAGAAGAAGAGAAAGTTACCAAAGGAAATTAATTAAGGCAAAATACACAATGGTCTTCAACAAAATTTGCATACATATATATAACTGTCATTGTATTCACATTTTTTTTTCATTTTGTTTAGCTTGATCCTCCGCCTTTATATAATGGAGTTGATGATGTCGAAAGCCGAGACTAGTTCAGATTGTTGTGAAATATATATTCATGGTAGTAAGTTTTGTAAAAGTGATAGCTAATTTCATAATTGTGATTTTCCTTTCAAATCTCTCAATTTCTATTTTCGTCTTTAAGTCTGGATTCAGGCCGTGGATGAGTTCTCCAAAATTCATTAAAAATTGGTTTACTCATTGCTCTCTTTTCTCTACTTTGGCTCGAGGATGATAAAAGTGTACTGAAACGTGTCAGTTCAATAAAGTGTCTTGCTAAAGGGCTCTTCTCCTATTCCCCTTTACCGTTAAAATCAGTTTTAATGAATTTTTGTGAACTTATCCACAGGCGGACTGTAGAGGTAGACGGGAATATACGACAAATTGAGAGATTTGTAAAGAACATCACAAATACGAAAGTAGATGACTGTATATATATATATATATATATATATATATATATATATATATATATATATATATATATTATATATATATATATATATATATATATATATATATATATATATATATATATATATATATATATTAAATGAATAACGTACAAAGTAGCACGTGGAGGTTCGCAATGAATGCAATGTCCCGCAGGAAAAGTGAAAAAGGTGCGTCCAAGTACTTTTGAACTTTATTCAGTTCATTCTCAATTACAACTACAAGTGAAAATAATATAATGGGGGTATATATAAGGTAGTAAAAGGGAAAGGACCGCCTCTAAGACAATATTTCCCCTGACCTTTTTAAAATTAATTCTGCTATGAATAAACTCATTCTTGAAAAATCAGTTTTGAGTTGTTCCTAATTTTTTTTTTATTGCAATTTTCAGTTTAATTATTGCATTGATTTTGTATTAACATTATTTTTTTTCTCTTCCTCTCTCCTTGCTCCTCTCCCCTACGCATATGCTTACTTCTCGTGCCTCTCCTAATCTCCCTCTTTAGGCTATCGCTTTATCCGTTAAGTTAATCGTTTTAACACTTTTGGCTCTGTTCTTGACTCTTTCTTGCCTCTCGGTTTGACCTTGCTACCTGTTATAGCTAAATCTTAATGTGAATTTACCCATCCCTCTCCTACTTCCTCATTGGTCATTTCTTGTCTTAGAGGCGCTCCTTTATCTTTTACTACCTTATATATTCCCTCATTATATTATTTTCTCATGTAGTTATACTTGAAAATGAACTGAATAAAGTTAGAAAGTACTTGGAAGCACCTTTTTCATTTTTCCTGCAGGACGATGACGGATGTTTCCGTCGAAACCTGGTTTGACATATAAAATTAGTCCTATCACTGAGGTTTTATCCCTATAGTTACACGTACGCTATATATATATATATATATATATATATATATATATATATATATATATATATATATATATATATATATATCCAAAAAAGTACAGTAGCGTACGTGTAACTATAGGGATAAAACCACAGTAATAGGACTAATTTTATATACGAAACAATATAAAAAGGAGAGCGAACACTGAAAAAAACATATATTGACCAACGTTTCTGGCTCTGGACCAATCATTTTGGGCTAGAACAATAAAAATATATATTTAGAAATCCAGTTTTACCTTAGTTCGTGCCATTGTTTTCTTTATTATAAAAACAATTATTTTATTATAGATATTTTATTGTTCTAGCCCAGAAAATGGCTCCAGAGACCGAAACTTTGGCCAATATATATATTTAGTGCTAATTCTCTTTTTCCTGCTGAAGATCCGGCTTACTAGAAGCAGAAACATTCACGTATATATATATATATATATATATATATATATATATATATATATATATATATATATATATATATATATATATATATATATATATATGTAGTGATCGTGTTACTACAGTTAGGCATCGTCTAACGACGATGTGAGCCTTCATTCATCTCCCCTTGATGCTCTGTCGCAGGCCTTGTAACCAGTATTTAGTGGCCCTTGACCTCTAACACCAGTAATTCTGTTTTTCAATTCCCCTCGAGAGTCTTGTGTTAGGTTCACACGACCTACCCAACCTCCCCCCCTCTCCCTCCCATGGTCGAGCTCACCTTCTATAAAACAAGAGGGATTATGCTCAGGAACCGAAGATCAGCCCTAGAAACAATCGAGGACACTTCTTCATCGTTGTGATTCGTTCCACTTCGGTGGATGGATTCCTTAAAATCCAGCCCTTCATTAGAAGAACCTAAAATTCCGAATTAAAGTTATATTCTCATTAAGTTGTTTATAGAAATCCACAGTGTTGGGCACGCAACCCCAAAATAATTGCAGCGCAATCACAATTGCAGGTCATTGAAAATGATTGCGATCGCAACCGCAAACGCAATTGCGAAAAAACACAAGTTGTGATCACAACCGCAACTATTGTACATTAAATATATAGAATTAAAGAGGAACTAATATTTACGCGACAAATATATTTATTGAAGATTTAGAAACATGATTTAATATTGGAACACGTTTTATTTGAAATTATTTCCTGTGAGGAATGAAGCGTTTCAAAATGTTTGTCGGAGAGAAGAGCTTCTTTGGTCGTAGAATATCTTTTCTTAACGAAAGAGTTTCTTCACTGCTGCAATTGATGGAATTGACGTATTGTGTTTCTTGAAACATGAAACACACGCACTCGATGGAAACATGGCTGGTTGAGTAGCTGAAGTTTTACATCGGTTCGCTAATGGTTGTTGCAGCCATTCTTTTAGTTCATTTGATGCGTTTTTCTTCCTGGCGCACGTCCTTTACTCTTTAACAAGGAGCGGAAGAACTCATCCTCTGCTTCATTTGTTTCTCCTTCTGCATTGCTGAATTCTGAGGCTGTAATATTACCTAAGTGTTTTATTTCATTCGACATCTTTTTAGTAATGTAATCTACTTTTTCAGTATTATTGAGCCACTTTAGCTTGAAATGGGGATGAGAAGCAGATGCCAAGAGGCACTCATCATCTTCCAGCTTTCTAACAAATCTCTCGCGGATTACATCTTCAACAACAGTAGCAAGAGGGCCACACACATACAGGTTATGTTGCCTTAACATTATTAGGTAGATTAAGGCAAACTGTTATTGTTGACAGCAAAATTCCCATGTACGCTTTATCCTCTTCATGCAACACATCAAAGGTCCTAGCGACAGGATTCATCCCCATTTCATATTCTTTAAGATCGGTAACTCGATAGGTGCAAAGCCTGGGATGCCTAAGGTATTGCAGACTTTCTTTACAGCACTTTCCTTAGATCCAAGAATCTTGTTGAGGCGGCACACAACATCATATACAGAGTTCCATCTTGTAGCTCCTGGGATCATGAATGGTCCATCTAATTCGTCCTTGATGACATCTGCTGCTTGGGGGCTGAAACACATACGAGGGGCAGTCAATAAGTTTTGCAATTCGGATATAAGGAAACGAGATATGAGGAAAAGTGTGTTATTATTTTTCAATATAATTGCCCTCGACTTCAATGCACTTTCGCCCCTTGTCCCTGAGGTTTCGAATTCCCGACAACTAGAAATCTCTCGACTGCTGTTCAATCCACTCCTGGACGGCGAGATGGACATCTTCATCGTCCTCAAACCGGCATCCACGAAAGTGCAGCCTTGAGCTGGCGGAATAAAAAGTAGTCGCTAGGTGTCAGATCTGGACTGTAGGGGAAATGGTTGAGCTCCTCGAATCCGCACTCGCGCAGGGCAGCTTATGCAACTCTGGACATGCGGACTTTGACAACGTTGAAGTGGATCATGGGGCGAGAGGTTTCTAGGGACCTAAATTGCCGTGGATGATGTTGATAACACTTCCATGTGATATTCCAAGTTCCCGCTCGATTTCTTCGACCGTCACCTGTCGATTTTCGAGGATCATCCTCTCCACACGGGCCACATTATTCTCGTTGGTCACGTCTAACGGGCGTCCTGGAAGGGGGTCATCTTCAAGGGACTCACGACCATGGCGGAACTCCCTATTCCAGCGAGCAATGGTTGCATAGGAAGGGGCTGTGTCGGTGTTCACTGCAACCATGGGTTCATGGATCTCTTTTGCATTCTTGCGTTCCCTGGTAAAAAATTTGATCACTGCGCGGTGCTCAACCTTCTCCATGGGCGAAAAGTTTGTGACTGACGATCTGCGACCAACTACCTCTTCTTAAATAGACGAGGCAGGAGCGCGCGCTGCAGGTCTTGACTTGTCATAACTTGTCCTAACACCCCTACAAACAGTCACCCCCTTCCTCTGTTTTGCCCTACCGATTCGCAAAACTTATTGACTGCCCCTCATATATATATATATATATATATATATATATATATATATATATATATATATATATATATATATATAGAAGAATCGTCACTCCCCCGTTCTCTCGCAGTGGAGTCACGAGGCGATTACCGCAAAGACATCCGGCCCCGTCGGGTCAAGCGCGTAACCGCAGCGCCGCACCACTCGTCGCTATGAAAGACCTAAAGGTTAAAATGCAAGATTTCCCCCAGGACAGTGAGATTCAATTTCACGTCAAGTAAGAAATTGGAGACGTGTTTCTCCCAAGCTCGAAGGCTAACGAGGAGCCGATGTAAGACTTGGTGAGAAAAACCGTTTGGCATAATAACCTTCTTGGTCCCATCCTCAAGCCTCCCACCCTCTTACCACTCCCCCAGTGGGGTAACGACGTATAAATAAGAAACACTGAGGAAAATCGAGGTAGAATACGTCAGTCTCCAGGTGACGAAGTCCTCGGATTAAGACCCCGGGCTACCTAGACTGGATTGGTAGAATACTTCAGTCTCAGGTGACGAAGTCCTCGGATTAAGATCCCGGGCTACCCAGACTGGATTGGTAGAATGCGTCAGTCTCCAGGTGACGAAGTCCTCGGATTAAGACCCCAGGCTACCTAGACTGGATTGGTAGAATACGTCAGTCTCCAGGTGACGAAGTCTTCCGATTAAGACCCCGGGCTACCTAGAGTGGATTGGTAGAATACGTCAGTTTCTAGGTGACGAAGTCCCCGGATTAAGACCCTGGGCTAACGAGACTGGACAGGTAGATTACTTGGCTCGCCAGACCAAGAAGTACCCTGCAAGAGAGGCAGGGCTACCTATCTTAAGGGGATAAGAAGCAGCTCATCCTCGAGCTAGTCCCTGGTTATCAAACCAAACGTTAAGTTAACTTTGGTAAATTCAACTTACTCTCGTCAGAGAGACTCCTCATATACTGGTGCATCGTAACACCAGGGGTATTCCTCTTCCTTGAGGAATTAAGAAAAGAAGAAGGAAAAGGCTCCCCCTCTAGCCCGTTACTCGGTGGCCACACCGAACTCATAAGTTAACTTGGTTGAGGAACCAAGTTCAACTTATTCTCGTCAGAGAAATCACCCTCCTCTATCCTCACCCTTGAGGAAGACTGGAACTAAGAAAAAGCTCATCCTCGAGCTAGTTCCTGGTTACCAAACCGAACTTCAAGTTCAACTTATTCTCGCCAGAGAAACCCCCCTCCTCGATCCTCGCCCGTGAAGAAGACCCTCTCCGAGTTCAGTCCTCGCCCATGGGGAATTAAGTAACGAAGGAGAAAAGCTCCCCCTCGAGGTCGTTACTCGGTAGTCACACCGCACTCCAAGTTAACTTGGTTTAAGAACACAGTTCGACTTACTCTCGCTAGAGATACCACGCCTACTTTGGTGCCGCATAAAGCACCGTAATTGTTCTCGTCCTTGAAGAAACCCCCCTGAGTACCGTGTGGCCCCCCAGCTGCTACCCTCGCCAAAAGGACCTCGTGATCCCGCCCACCTACATCTGGCTGGTCGGCACGCGTCGCGGAGGCAATAACATTCCTGAAGTATTTAAACTCCAGTAGAGTCCGTAATCCTAAATCTTATATATTGAAGTGTGTAGCGAAATCAACAAATTTTAGAAGGTCAACCTAATTGAATTAATTATTGTGTATTATAATATTCGAAGTATTTCTGTAGTTAATGGTTAATTTTTGTGTATTGAATTGTTAAAGTTAAAATATAAGTTTATTTTGGGAATTATTGTGCGTTTCTCTATATCCTTACGTGTTTGAGACGGCTCTCTTCTTAGAACAAAAAGGTGGGCATTCTACGACAATATATATATATATATATATATATATATATATATATATATATATATATATATATATATATATATATATATATATATATATATATATATATATATATATATGAATTGGTTCTCTGCGTAGCATAGTGTACTAACGGCATACTTTTAACTGTGATCAAAGCGGTGCTCGCTGCCTGTGTCCACGGTTCGAATCGCTTTCCTGCACGGATTTTTTCGAAAAAAGGTAATAAATATTACTGTAAGAAAAATTTATTCCGTTTTCTCTTTCGATGTGGTTTATTGCAATCATCTTTATCATTCTCCCGCGCTACTTTGAGAGATATTCTATATATATATATATATATATATATATATATATATATATATATATATATTTCTTATTTCATTAAAATTCACATTCTATTTATTGGCCATAATATATAATATCCAATTAAATAACCGTATTATCCAATTCAATTTTTAAGCCATATTTCCTTGTTATTTGTTAGTTCAATAAATCTTGTTAAATTTATGCGTCAGTACTTTTGAAACCTTCCCGGCTGAATTAGTTATCTTCTCTCACATTTTCTCTTTCAACGCATTTTTTATCTTTTAATTCATATCGCAAGGTTTAATGGCTGCTATCTAGGCAAGTTTGTCATTAAACCAATCATCACATAAGCTATACCCAAAACTAAGGATTGCCTTCATTGTGCCGCTCTTTGCTCTCTTTGATCCTAGTGTTCTTCCAATGTCCCTTTCTCTTACCTTTAAAAAAATAACTCCTGTTTCTTGTCTCATTGCTCATTCGCGTCAAATTTCTCTTTCTCTTTCACAATGTTTTTATATAGTTTGCAATAAAAGGTTTCTGCATCTCTCTTTCTGTCTTCAAAATGGTTTTGAAAGGCAGAAATTTAATAATATGGCAAAAGCCCTGTGGTGGTTGTTACCGCCCACAGAACTTGTATTTGCTCTTTATATATATATATATATATATATATATATATATATATATATATATATATTTATATCACGAGGACACTTTTAATCCCGGGGATTGACGGATTTTGGCGGATTATAAATAAATTGGGCAACAATGTTCGAAATATTAAAATTATCAACCATGCCAATAATAATTGATTCAGCAATCTGTCTTTTTATATAATTGTTAGAATTATAAATAATCTTTGCCTGGTTAAATTAAATTACATGATCACAATTTTGTAAATGGACAAAAGGCTGGAGGAAAGTAAACCTCTCCTAATATCTGCACCATGTTACTTAGTCCTCGTACTTAACTGACCAGACTCACCAATGTATGATTTATCACAATCCGTACATTCGATTCAATATACACCTGCCTCTCTGTTCGAGGGAAAAAGTTTGGTCAAGGACCTTTTGAAGATATGCGACTATTTGAATGCTATATTTGTTATTTTTATTAGCGTATGATTTTAAGGGGGCTAGAGATGGGGCATATGAGAAGAATATACATTTTTTTAATAATTCTCCTTTAGGGATATGGTAACAGAATATAAGTGTTTGGGGGCCTTAGAATGGCATTTTTTTTAATGAAATATATGAGATATTTGGTCACATCTGCAGTAGTGATCCAATTATTATGGATTTCTTGATTATTCGTAATTTTTTGGGAAAAGATTATATAAAGTTATTTTATTGACAAGTAATCAATTTAAGGGCTTTAAGATGCTCTCGCATGTCAGTGATTAAATTTCTGCATAATTGCTTGATTCTGTCAGAGTGAAACCAAACGTAGATAAGACGTTCTACGAGCTTTGCTTTGGTTGTTATTGGAACTTCGTGTATTTCATTTTTTAAAATATATCATAAACTCTCAATAGGGTTCATGTCTGAGGAATTTTCAAGCCATTATAGCAGTCCAATGCCATTTTGTGGACACCATGTTATCACTGATCGCGCCGAGTTTTGCTGAAATATGCATGATCTGTCACCGAACCATTCCTTCATTTGATGTACCAAACGGTTTTTCAGTAGTTCAATATACTTATACTGATTCATTATACCTTCAACAATATTAAAGCGACTTGTCCAATGCACAAAAATTGCTCCCCACTCCATGATTTTCTGTGAATGTTTTAAAGTATTTTTAAGACACTCTGGCATAAACTCTTCACCCGACCGCCTCCTTACTGTCTGCACACGGTCATAAAGTACTGCAATAGTTGAGTCGTCTGAAAACACAACCTGCAACAATATAAATCATTATAGCAGTACTGAAACGAGCTGTGATGCTAGTGGCAGCAGTTAAACAGCCAGACAAATTATGAATTGAAATTATTTCATTCAGCACGAACGCATAGTAGGTAGGTAAATCAGAATGTACCTACTACAGTAGGTATAGTATGCTTAACAAAAATAATAACTGGTAAATGTACCACTCTTACCTGTTCCCATTACTCAGAAATCAAATCCGCATGAGCATTTGCCTAGACTTAACGTACCTGTATCATGGTTTTGGTAAGCCTAGGTTTCTGTCTTGGGCGGTAGGCTAGTAATTCAAGGCCCAGTAACCTCCTATTTACTGTCATTCAAGAAAGAACAGTGCCATCAGTTAACAGTTCTCTTGCAATCTTCCTAGAAGATTTGCTTTAGTCCTTAATAGCCATTTGTTTTATTTTCCTCTCTGTTCTTGGTGTTGTTATCCTATTGCGAAAACATTTCTTAACCCTTGCTGAATCCCTAATAAGACCGTTTTCATTTATTTTCTTTATAGTGCTTATTGTTTATGAGGAGACTTCCAATTTCTTTGCCATATCTTTCTGTTTTAGTGCACTATCACTTAATAAAACTTTGATCTGTCCAATTTTCCAAAGAATTAAGTCACTAACTTTACCCATAGCTGTTCACTTTCTTTTTATCTATTACACTGCAAGAAAAAAACGGTTATCAATATCCACTGACAAGCAAAATACACACTAGCTGACATGTCTCTAAGACACAAAGGAAGGCTATTGAATAATTTTGGCCCAGTCCTGCCAAAACTGCTAGCGAGTGTTTGCAATCTATCAATTTTTATATTGAAAAGTGTTTTTTTCTAATAGTTATTTATTCTTTTTTATTATTGCTTTTCTTGTGAATGTAAATCGTTTCTAAAGTGATTTCGTTCAATTATTTATAAAGAATCGTTAACTGTGCAAATTTAGACATATTACCGCCATATTTTTCCTAAATAAAAACACCAATCAGAGTCCTCCAAGACAAGTTACACCAGAAGTTTTCAGCCAATAGTCGAATAGCTTATTTCTCCCTCAGATAATTCAACCAATCAGCGAATAGGTTAGTTTGATTTAAATTTTCTGCCCGGCGCAATTTTCGTCTGCAATTAGGAAACCCGTTAGTAATTTTTTACACTTATTCTTCTAAAATATTCATATAATTAACTATTTTTGCAAAGAATAAACTTATTTACATATTACACTGTTCGTAGACAGATGCGAATTATTTTTCTGTGACTGATACTTAACAGTTAGTTTAACACCGAATAGGCTAGATTCGATCCGCGCATATTGTTTGAAACCCACAGATTTCGGTAAGTGAACTTACTTTATATTAGTTTGAACTTACAAAAAACGTTGGCCACAAAAATCCAAAAGCAGAATTAAACTCCTTGAGAAAACAATAGCAGAATCAGAAAGCGAAAAGGATCTCGGTATCTGTGTGTCAAATAATCTCAAGTTCACACAGCACTGTTTCGAAGTAGAAAAGAAGGCGCTAAGGCTACTCGGTTATACTAAGCGACAGATCAACTATAAAACGAAACGGTATTCATAAACCTGTACAATGGTCTAGTAAGACCACAACTAGAATAGTGTGCATAGATATTGTCGCCCTCCCAAAGAAAAAAATGTAGAAATATTAGAAAATGTCCAAGCTAGGGGTACAAAAATGATACTATCATTAATAAAATATAGTTATGAAACACGACTGGAAAAGTTAAACCTTTTTAAACTAGAAACAAGAGGTATACGAGGTCAACTAATAGAGGTATATAAAATCTTAAATAGAATCGAAAATGTGAACTACTCCATCTAGTTCGAATTCAATAGAAACATTACACGTAATAATAGCATGAAACTCGTTCCAAAAAAGTACAGATTCAATGTGTGTGGAAACGATTGTCTCAAGTCCCACCGTTAACACATTTAAAAATAGGTTAGATAAAGTCATAAGGAATATTAACTGTTAAAAATAATAGTTTTTGCTAATTCTAAAAAAAATATTGTAAAATTAAGGTGGAAATTAATAGGTTCATCTTTTCTAGAAAAATTCCTGACTGTACTTTTATTGCACACACACCAGGTGTCTTTTCCAATTTTCCATGCCCGAATGATTCGGGTGGGAGAGGCAAGTGGGGGAGAGCCTTCAACTTTACTATACTTTCTCTAAAAGCTATGAGATAGGGTGTTGAAAAACAGTGCCTCCTCGGTATGGACAATATAGTATTCTGAGGTACTACTATTCCTTGTAACTCCTTGTTACTCTCTCTCACACTCTCTATCATACAATCTCTCTCACTCTCACTCTCACTCTCTCTCTCTCTCACAAACAAACTCTTACTCACACTCACTATCACACAATCTCATTCAAACTCTTTCTCTTAAACACACTCTGTCTTACACACACTCTCTATCAATCTTTCTCTGTTTACACTCTCTCTCTCTCACACAAACTCTCTCTCACAAACACATGGTATATATATATATATATATATATATATATATATATATATATATATATATATATATATATATATATATATATATATATATATCACACTCTCTTACTCTCTTTTTCACACACACACTCTCTCTCTCACTCACTTTCGCTTTCTCTCACAAATTCTTTCTCACACTCTGTGAAAAGCAAGCGATAGGCGCGAATACATTGCTCAGTACAGTGAATTATAGGAAAGTTAAAAATAATGGTATGGCGAGCTAAACGCCGTGTAGAACTTGGGATCACGTCGCTCTGCAGAGAGAAACCGAAAGAATTCTTCCTGCATGTCAACAGCTACAAACTGATTCGCAATCACATAGGTCCCCTGAGAGACGAGGATGGCGTGCTGCGGGAATCGGAGCCGGACATCGCCAACGTGTTGAATGACTACTTCGCCTCCGTATTTACGAAGGAAGTCGATGGTCCCTCCTCGAGGCAGAAGGCTCACCTCGAATACGGAAAACAACCTATACGAAATAGTTGTAGGTTAAGGCTAAGGAATCTGAACCCGTATATATCTCCTGGTCCAGATGGCTTCCTTCGCAGAATAATTCGTGAGGTTAGTGATGAGGTTCCAACACACCTTACTGCGATCTTCAATCATTATTTTGAAACAGGGCAGGTTATAAAAGACTGGTGGATAGCTGACGTGTAGCCCATTTTTAAAAAGGGAGAACGCGAAAGCCCGTGTAATTACCGGGCAATTACCTGACTTCTGCTTGTTTTTTGGGACTGATTTTGAATTTTTATTTCATGAAAGTTGTAGGTTGAGCGTCTCCTTCGCCTTCGTTTGCCGATGCCCATTCTCCAAGATGACATACCGGATGCAACCAAATCGAGAGTTGCAGTAGCACCGGGCCCTTATATGCTTCCGTGGCGGAGAGTCTCGAGGGAGAATGTGAAGTCAATTTTGTTTGCTATGGCTTATCGTAAACCTAAAACCTCCACTTCTCGTAAGGGTTCTCGCGCCAAACGTTCTTCAGTTCCCCTTTCAGCCTCCCCTTGCTCGTTTTATCCTTATGCCAACGTTTTGAAGCAAGATCTAGATTATTCCTGCTTTTTGGTCTTGACGTCAACGAATAGTTTGAGTCCCACTGTAGTGAACCCTGTCAAATGTGGTCAATAGATAGTGGTGATATCGAGGTTGAGGTGTCATCTACTCTCAACACAACCTTGTCCGAAATCTGTATTCAATTGCAAAAGTTTCCCTAACCGTTTCATCACACCAGAGTAGGCTTAATGCCTAATGCATCACACATATAAACAGGGTGACTAGAATTGTGGGCTCTGCTCGTCTCAACTTCCAGATTGACTTTAACATTTGAACGCCAGGAACTGCTTGCCTTTAGTGAAGCTTGGTACATCCGTGTCCCAGTAAGCCCCTACATTGAACTACCCAGGCGTTGCCTCAGCTGCGACAAATTTGCACATATTGGTCTTGCCTGTCAGCATCCCGCTTGCTGTGTGAATTGCGGTTCTGATTACCATGTTCCTGAATAAGTAAGAACACCGCGCTGTGCAAATCACGGTAGTAGTCATATCGATGTGTCTAAAACATGCCCAATTTTCTTATACGAAAAGAAGATCATCGCTTTGCGTGAACTTATGTGAAATTACGTTCGAGTTTCGACATACTTGTAGCATTTGATCGCTTATCTACTGTTAATGTCAGAACTATTCACAATGCTTCTTCAAGGCATTACTTTCACACCGAGATAACTAACGCTGCTCTCCTCCTCGAGCGGCTCTAGCTAGGACCTCTGTTGAGGGTGATACCCTTGACGACATTAGACGTTATTTGACCAGTAATGGTTCTTCTAACCGGCTCTATTGTAAGAGGAAGGAATCCTCACTTAGATCTTCGGCCACCATTAAGCGGGCTGACTCTAGAGTTGACTCAGCTAAGTCTCGAGAGTCGTTAATGGACTCTTCTCCTGCTGCTCAATAGTCTTTGGTCTCTAGCGCGTCTCGTTTTTCGCTGGACGTAAGCCTCTTACCAGTCCAAACGGTTGCAGACATTCATCATGTGCCTCGTACTTTAGCCAAATCGCCTGCTCCGTCCACTCATCTCCTACTTATGATATATGAAATTCAAACATCGTAAGCCAAAGTTGTTGGATCAACCCCTCCTGCATTGAAAGCGTCCAAGGCCCACGATTCCGGCTCTACCCTCCGAAAATCTCTCCTCGACCTTCCGTTTCCCCCCGAGCTGAGCGCCCCACTTGGTGCCCTCTGAAATATTCCCCGTCACCCCTTTTTCCAGGATTTCTTCCCCTGTACAGCAGGCTCTTCAAATTTTTTTTCCATCCTCCCAGATCTTTGGAATCGCACTTCTAATTCAACTTAAGCCACAGAGAAGAAAAAGATATTGTCCCACATAATATCCTCAATTTTACATTGGAATTGTCAAGTTATTCTTTACAAGTGGTAAGAACTCAAAGTCCTTTTGACGACGCGCCCTTTTCTAGCAGTGTGTGGTTTTCGTATTTACACCCCTATTGCTCCTGTCGGGGACTCGTCTCCTGGTGGAGTGTCAGTTATGGTTTTATCATACCACCATGTATTTCCGATCTCCCACCCCTTCACACTAGATTCCAATCTGTTGCCGTGAGAGTTTTTCTTACAAAGCTTTTTACTATTTGCTCTATTTACCTCTGACCTTCTTTACCATTCTTAAGACGGGCTTTTTAGAACTTGTAGATCAGTTGCCCATCCGTTTTTATTAATCTGGGATTTTTTATGCCCTTTACCCATATTGAGGTGAAGGGCATCTACAATGGCAGTGGTTTAGAATATCCATTTATTTTATGACGTTTTCTACATTTTAAACACTACAGAATTTATGCCCTATCATATGCAGACGGACCCTTTTAGTTATGTTGGCCATTCAGGCCATGCTGATTGGAAAGGTTTCCGAGAGGCGTTTTTCACAAGTGCCTCCATGGGGACCTTCAATGGTGTTGACGTGGTGGAGTCGTACTTCACATCGAATATCTACAATGTGGCCACACAGACCAAACCCTGGAGGTGACCCGTAACGAGTTGTTCAACTCTGCCCTGGTAAAGTTCGGAGTGCGTGAATGCAGTTAAAAACTATAAGTTAGTCCTTCGCCGGTTCCGGTGGAACCCAGACTTGTGCAGCAAGGTTGACCGAAACCGAGCTCAGGCGTTTCGTCAGGCTCGTTGAAGTTCATGGTGTCGCTACGTTTCACGATTTCTTTTATTACCCCGAACGCAAAAATCTGAAAGAAGATTAACAAAATCCAGGGTCGTTATGCCGGCCATAATACCCCCTTCTAAATTTGCAGGAATCCTTAGTAAATGACAGCCTGGTGGTCAGCAACGCTTTATCTGACCATTTACGTGCTGTCAGTAGTTTTTGATAGCCTATAAATCAAACAAAGCGTCTCATCCTCTCAATTTTGCGAGGAACTCCATCTACGAGTTGTGTGCTGCAGAGTCCCTTTGTGGGTCTATTTCTCCTGGCCGAAGGGATCCATTATGATATGATACTACATATTCATCCAAACTCTGTTTTGTTCTTAATTTACATATACAAGCTTATATGGGTGAAGGGTTCTTACCCTTCATCATGGCACGTTGGGATTGTCCAGGCTTTTGTGAAACCGGACAGGGACGGATTACTGCAGATCCCTATCACTCTATAGCTCTAACCTGCTGCCTTAGCAAGTGGCTAGAGAATACGGTGCTGGCGTGCCTAAATTAGCTCCTGGAAAACCAATAACTCACTGTCTCTAGTTTGGTGATGTTTTCGCAAGGGTATTCGCACTGTTGACATCTTAGTGTATTCATGGGCCGAGTTGCAGGTTACCTAGCGCATCCACGGGTGGCGGATTGTGGAACGTCCATCAGATATGATGGGTAGCTGTGAAATAAGCAAGCTTCAACTTGACGAATAGACAGTCGCGGACCAATCAACAGTAGTGGCAGCAGGAGGTATGTCCTGATGCCCCCATGTTAAGGCGAGATGTGGCCGCCTTTAAATTGCCCTCTTCACCACCGCTGCCTTGTGGTCAGGTCCATGATGCATCCAAAGGCTAAGGGGCCATACTATAACAGAAAAACTGCCCCGGGATAGGTCTAGCAAGCCACTGGGATATTTATTTGTGCTCAAGAAACGCATGATGTATTCAAACGAAATGGTCCCCAGTCCCCGGCAGCTCTTATGTGGACAGGGGGTGCGAAGAATCCCTGGGTTCGAATCAGTGAATAAACTTAAAAACACTGATGTGAACGAGCAAAGAAGATAAGAAGACCGAGCAGAATGGAGGTTGTTTCGTAAGAGTACGCAATTGACAGATAGGCACCATCTACCAGACAGATGATGACGATGATAATGGTCCGGAAAGCTCTCTCGTTAAAGCATTGAGTCTTGGCAAATATTTCGACATTGAGAAATCCTGCGATACTATATGGAAACATGGTGGCTTGAGTCAGCTGCACGTGTGGGGTATGAAAGGTGTTATACCGTTTATTATTCAAAGTTTCTAGCATCTAGATCATTTACGGCGCATATCAGAGATACATACTCTGACCTGCAACCCAAGAGGAAAGAGATACTCAGGGCATTGTTTTATGTGTTATATGTTTGTAATTACAATCAAACATATCACGTCTTCTCTCTCAGAGGGTGTATCGGTGACCCTACTCGTCGATGACTTGGCACTCTACTCTTCCCCACAATCGCCTTCCTTCAGCGGCTCGTCGTCGGCAACTGGGAGTCAATGCGGTTTCGATACATGCCCAACTTAAGGGATTCCGCTTTACCACGAACAAAGCGAAGGCTAAGTAATTCCACTAGGGTAGAGGGGCTCTTGTTTCGCCACCTATATCCATATAAGGTTTAGAGATAAAATTCGTCCCTGCGTTTCGCCTCTAGTGCCTAACTTTTTATCCCAAGCTATCCTGGTTATCACAGTTATCACACTTATGCCGTCTTCGAACGAGCTGTCTGTGGGCTCTAGACATTTTAAATAGCTTCTCTCACACGTCGTGTGGCAGGGATCGTCGAACACTGTGGTCACTCTACACTGACCTCGTCCACTCCAGATTGAACTATGCTTGTAAAATTTACTCTTCGGCTAAACCTTCAGCACTTAAAACGCTGAACCCGATTAACAAACTAAGATTTCGCCTTCTGCACCGCCCACGTGAACAGTCTCTACCGTGGGAGTAGTGTTCTCCCCTTGTCCTATCATCGGCTCCAGATTTGTATGTGATACCTCTGTCGTGTAAGGCAGGCCTTTACATCAGAGTTTCACAGATGCCTTTATGCTGCTGAATCAACGGTGGCACTCGAAAGGTTACTGTCTCTACCCCGCTACTTGAACCTTTGAATAAGATAATCATCTCTCCAACCTGGGTGCTATTAGGGTCCTTGCCCTTTCGTCGTCTCCGATCCCTAGTTGGGGTGCTCTGTCTTAAACAGTTTGCACCAAAATGTGGAACTTGGACAAGTCCACCCTGGACCCTTGCTTCCTTAAATGCCTGTTCCTCGAGCCTTCGACCTCACATAAACATTGCCCAATATACACAGATGGTTCCAAGTCAGACCAAAGCGTAGGTGCTGCAGTCGTTAACGTACGAGTAGGAGCTATTTTAACTTTGTCTTTGCCGCTGGAGGGGGACTTCTAGTTTTCCTACTAAACTTTTAGCCATTTTCAGTTTTTAGAGTGATACCAATTTTGCCCTTTAAAGATTTCGTTATTTTCCCCGACTCTGGGAATGGTTTACAGACGCTTCGCTCTTTTAGTGCTTCCCAACCCTTAGTTGTAGGAATTTGCAACTGTATGGTCCAGAGTGCTTCCCGTTTTTTAGTTCTATTTTGTTGGGTTCCCGGCCATGTAGAGGTCCTGGACAAAGAGAGGGATGATCAGCTGTCCCATTCAACCTATATTGGGGCTCCAAATAATTCTGCATTACCTTTTCGAGACTTTCTCCCCTATATAAAGAATTGTTTTTCATTTATTTGTGGCATTACGAATTGGATAGGTGTTCATCCTTTAAATTACCTAATATCATGAAGGCTGTTCATTTTTGGCCCTCGAACCTTCAGATACTATAGTTCCTAGATGTGGCTCCTTGCCGCATTCGCATCGGCCACACGATACCTACCAACGGCCATCTTGTTTCGGCTGGTGCTCGAATCACCTCTTGCTGCCGTTTTGGTGGTGGAGACCAATCGGTGGCCCATCATTTATTGTATGTCCTCATTATGCCATTGGGTCGTCTTGGTTCCCCACCATTTCAAGAGTACCTCACCTGTCGCACCTCCGCTTTCTTCTGACAGAGGAATCTTTTAAACCCCCATTTTAATGTTTTTATCTCAGTGGTCTTCTCCCTCTTTTATAATTAATTTTCCCCATGTTTATATTGTCATTTACAAACCATTTGGATGGGGCTGCTGTCCAATTTATCTATTCCTTAAATCTCTTCTATTATTATTATTATATTATTTAACAGTATAATTATTTATTTAATTATTCTAATTATTTAACTAGGAAGGGCCTCGCTCTCCCTAGGTGTCGGGGAGGAGGAGGTAACACCAGACACCCACCTCTAAAAAAACCTTCAAAGGATTGGGGAGTGGTCGGACACGTGGCAAATGCCTTTCAACGTGGGGAAATGCAAAGTAATGCATATCGGCCACCGAAACCCCAAATCTCAGTACATGCTTAAGGGCACTGCTCTTGAATCGAGTGACACTGAGAAGGACTTGGTGTAACTATCACTAGCGACCTCAAGTTCTAGAAACAGTGCATGGAGGCAGAGAAGAAAGCCCAAAGGATGTTAGGCTACATAAAGCGCCAGTTTGGATACCGTAACAAGGAGATAGTACTTTGTCTGTATAACTCTCTGGTTCGGCCGCACCTGGAGTATGCCGTACAATTTTGGAGTCCTTCGTTTCGAAAGGACATCGCAAGGTTGGAACGCGTACAAGCTAGGGCAACCAAACTGATTCTCTCTATCCGACATAAAAGTTATGAAGATAGACTAAGGGAATTTAATCTGTTCTCGCTGGAAACCCGTAGACTGCGTGGTCAGCTCATCGAAGTTTTCAAAATACTTCGAGGGTTCGACAATGTTGACTACCGGGATATTTTCACACTGAGTGAGAACAGAACGCGCAATTACGGCTTCGAACTTGAACTGCAGCGTTACAACCGCAATCTGTGTGGAAATCTTTTCACTTACAGTATCTGCGGTAAGTGAAACACACTTCCAGTGGAAGTTTTCAACAGTGAATCTGTTGACCAGTTCAAGTCAAGACTAGACGAAGTCTTGAAAAGTGGCCGTTTAGGGACGCAAAACAATTGAGCAGCCATGTGCGCGCTCGATTGCTAGTCCAAAAGTACCCCCTTTGAACGGACCGTAAGGTCTCCTAGGGTAATTTCTTTCCTTGTTACTCCTTGTAACCCCTTCGACTTTTTGAGGGGCTTTCCTCTCACCATCCGCATGCGGCAGAGGGGCTTCCTCTTTGCCATCTTTGGAGCCGCTCTTGTTCCCCCTCCCCCTGTGCATTCTCAGGAGCCTTTCCAACCCTCGTCTACTGGAGAGGATCACTGTTCTCGTGAGCCCCACGCTACGGTGGATTTCCCCTCACTCCCTTCTCTGGAAGAGCCTTCGGGCGAATTTATCTCCCTAAAAGAGGCAGTCCCTCCTTTACTATAACAGTGGACTGTCGAGTGAGCAGGCAGGCAGCCCAAATTGACCGTTGCCAGTTGGAGCGGGTCGATAATGGCAACCCCTTTATGAAGTTAAGGGATATCAAGGTCCTACAGTCCTTGCTCCAAATGGTCCTGCATTTACAGTTTGAAGGGTATGTGTGTGCCTGCCCCCCCGTCCTCTCTTCTCCAATGTATGTATGTTGGTTCGCCGGCCAGAGACGACAGGGCAAAAAGTACCTCGAATGGGATTGTGATGCATTAAGGGGGGAAGGGGGAGGTACATATAGGCATCCCCTGTGATAGACATGGTATCGAAGGTAACCAGCTCCACACGGCAGGATCTTTCATGGGGTCGAACCTGGGCTCTCTACCAAACAAACCTAAGTCCGCCCCTGTGCAAGCATCTCAGACGGCTCGGACTCCTCCCAGACGCAGAGGGTGCTCACTTCTTGCTTTGATTCTTTTCTCTTTTTATGTGTTTTTGTCATTGTTTGGTTTTGCTTTTATTTACTTGCTTTTTTCATTTCGTGTTTTAAACTTATTTTTTTATTCTCCCTTCTTTTGCCCATCATATAAGCATCTCACAGGTAACACACTCTCTCAACAAAAAGACGTGGATTATCCCATCTGAGGCTACAGGGTCCATCCCAACCCCGCCTTATTTGTGTGGCGCCTCTCTGCTCTCAGTTGCCTTTTACGCCCAACAATATAAGATGCTAAAAATTACTTTCTAGTTCTACTCTCATGTATATTTAAATCGCATGCCTTTCTCATCTAATCTCATTTCTTCTTATATACATTCGCAAAAGTTTCTTTCCTGGAATTGAGTTATCCGTCAAATTCAAACCCAGAATAATCCCCGCACAACAGTTTTTTCATTGCCAACGAGTACTTTCTATCAACAAATCCACTGGTTTTCGTCCAATTTTTGCGCCGTACGGGCACGGCGATTTACTTTCATATGCGCCGTGCTGACGGGACTCAACGCCCCGTCAGGTCCCAGCTTAGCCTCTTCTTCTTCTTTCTGACACCCTTTCTTCTTACCCTGCTTCTCACTTTCCATACAACCTGTCTCGCAACTTTCTAAGGTCGTCCTCTAACTTCACAGGGCAGACGCCGACCAGCTTCCTCTCACCGAACCAACCCAGATCGGGGCTGAGGAGCAGGGGGAAATACCATTTCACTCCATAGCACCGGTTTGGGAGGGATGGGGGGGTAACAACCTACATCATCACCAACTAGACCGTCAGTATCATTTTTTATGCCGTTACTAAGTTGAAGCCACCTTGACGATGGGCTGCCAGGTCACTAGGCGGGAGGAGTGCCCTCAAATGGCGGCAGCTGGTTCTGCCTGCCCCGTATTCACCTCTAGCAGAGCGGGCTAATGCGTGGGGTGATGAGAGTTTTGCCCCATGACAATTTTAGGGTCACCATGCCCACTGATGAGTACAATATAAAAAATAATACACCCCCTTTATCTTCCCCTCGCCCATTGACGAAGCCGCCTTCGCGCAGCACCACGAAAAAAGTAGAGGGCCCCCCCTTCCCCTGTGCTTTCACTGGAGACTCTCCAAAACTCTTCGACCGGAGAAGAAACTTATTCCTCTCCTAGGCCTACGGGTATAGGGGTACTCCCCCTCACCTCCTTCTCTGGAGTCCCCTTGGGCAACTTCCGCTTTCAGGCGGCAGTCCCTTTTTTTCTTTCACAGGAGACTGCCAAGAAAGCAGACAGGTGGCCCCAAATTGACCACTCCCATAGCGGTTCGATAGAGCAAACCCACTTAAGGGGGCAAGGGATGTCAGAGCCTGCTTTCCCATACCCTCTAATGTCCTGTGTGCGTGCGCGACTAGCTTCCAGAGGGTCAGTATACCTGCTTCCTTCTTTTCCCTGAAGAATGCTGGTTCGCCGACCCAAGAAAACAAAATATGTTCCTCGAAGGGATCTGTGAACTTGGAGGAGGGGATAGCCACATGGAAGTACCCCACTGAGATGTACATGGTATCGAAGGTGACCCAGCTCCAGACCGTAGAATCTTCAATGGGTTTGAGACCGGTCTCAGTGCCAAGCACAGAACGCGTTTCCTTCCCTATGCAAGCCAGTCAGCTTGGATACCCGAGGAATTCTCCATTTCAGAGAAGAATCTTGCCGAGGCAGACCCATCTGAGTTATGGGCTCCTACCGGCGGAGGAGAGGAGCGGGTTTATTCTCTTCCCTCCTCTTCTAAGAAAAAAACGAACGGGAAAAAGACGAAAAAGACTTGGGCCTCCTCTCCCTCCGCGGGGACGGATGGGGCCGCTGCCGTTTCGGTATGCAACCAAGCCAAGAACGGCACGTCCGCTCCCGTTGCTCCGCTAAGTGGGGAGTCATTGACAAAAGTGCGCAGAGTGGAGCCTCGATTACGTCAGAGCCCCTCATTCAGAGGTTACATTGCATTTTCGAGCCCGCTGACTTCAAATGCTCCCTCGTTATTTGCTCTGCTGATGGCAGCATGTTGGCTAAGGGTAACATGATCCATCTGAGGAGAGCTCTAGCTAGCGTGATTGGTAGAGAGCCGAAAGTGACCCGTTTCTCGGACGGGAGCCTTTTGACGAATAGGTCGAATCTCAGTGAGGCAGCTATGATTAGTGCCCTTCGGACACTTTTTGGTACGCCGTTGAGTGTGAACTTCGTAAAATAAGTGGTTTATGCTAGAGAACTCGTAGACTACACGATAGATGACACCACTTTGATGATGAGAAAACAGGAAGGGGCGTCGAAATCCATCCCTACACTCTCTGTCACGTTTGACTTTGAAAAGCTCCCTGAGTTGGCGCGTGCCGGTTGGTATCGCTCCCCCTTGAAGGCACTCATGCCACTGTCGTGGAGGTGCTATTACTGCCACTGCTTCGGCCATACAAATCGCTCCTGTCAGGTCGGGGTTACCCAAAGACTGTGTAAGTTCCAAGGCTGCACACGATAAGTCCAAATCGTGTGTAGCCAAGTGTGTAAATTGCGGAGAGCTGCACACTGCTTCTTCGAAGCAATGTGTTGCGTATCTCCTTGAGAAGTAAATCCTGGCCCTCCAGGCCCAGAATCTTCTTTCATTTCGCGAGGTTAAGGACTTGGTTCTGGCGCGCCCGGTGCTGCCTGGAACGTCTTATGCCTCAATGTTAAGAAAGAAACTCTTTGCTCCGTGCCCATTCGGAACCATTCTGCGGGTTCTACCCACCGCAGGCGCTCCCCTGGAGAGCTGGCGGCATAAAAGGTTCAGACCCCGCCCCGGCTAAAACCAGGGCTCAGCCTCGTCCCCCAGAGTGACCGTTTCCTGTAAGGCAAAACAGCCGCGCGCCTCCAACGAGTCGTTAGACTCACATGAGGTAACACCCCTGAACTTTGTCGGAAGGCTATCATCAGCGGGTTTCTAAAGATGCCTCCCGAAAAGAGGACAGCACTAAAGGAAATGTACGGCCATTTCCGTGATGGTCTTCTCTTCAAAGAGGGCCTCTGCACCTCCTGTGAACTAGGCCTGGAGGGCATATCCATTTCCTGGTATTGCTGCGGACTCCGTGCCAACTGTGAGGAGCTGCGGAGGCTTGTCTCGTCCCGTTTTTCCTTAGCTATCTTTTTTCGTGAGACCATGCTAGGCGCGTGCCTTCTGCTCACCCTCCGGAGTATAAGGGTTTTGCAACCCCACTACCACGGGATGGGAGTTGGGCAGGAGGATTCGCCATTTACACCCGGCATGATGTCTTCGTTATTCTCTTCGCTTTAAATACCTCCTTTCAGGAAGTAAGTTTCCAGTTGCATCTGGATAAGGGGTATAGTGTTATTTCCGCGTACATTCCACCGTCAGCCGACGGTTGCAGGGTTGACAAGTCGCATACTCTTGCTCGGAGATCTGAACGGTAGATAACTCCTTCTGGGAGAAATACTAGATTAATCGCAGGGGTATAGTCCTTGTCGAGCTGATCGACGAGCTTACTCATGCCTACCCGGAGATCGCGTCATTTTCCTGCCTCGATCTTTTTGCTCTCCAGATGCACAGCCTTATTGTGTGTGGAGGTAGTCGATGACCTCCATGGTATTGATCACTTTCCCATTCAAATATCATTTTCTGTGCCGCTGCCGCCTGAAAGCCCACCCCTGTGGTGCTTGGCGTGTGCGTGGTGGTCTGCATTTCAGGAAATGACTGATTCTCTGTCTCAGTCGAGGAGTTTAAGCCAGTGGATGAGGCCGTTGAGTTGTTCTCCGGAAACCTCATGGCCGCGGTCCTAACTACTATTCATATAAGGTCTGGCCATTTTGCACGCTGACCAATCCCGTGTTGGTCAGCTTAAACACCTGGGTAAGCAGGAGTCGGGGTAGTGGGTATCCTCCCAGGCTTCTGGCGAATCGTGTCACGCTCGAATCGTGACAGTGTATGCGGATGGCTCTAAGTCCAAGAGGGGGTCGGCTTCCACGCAGTGACCCATCTGTTTAAAGTCAGCCAGTGGATCTCTGTCTTCATGGCCGAGCTGGTGGCAATACACTGCTTGGTACGTGAGATATCGCGACGTGCCCGGTTCAGAGACCGTATTGTGATTTATCGCGACTCACAAAACGCCCTGATTACTCTTGAGGCATTGCAATCTCTCCATCCTCTGTTTCGCGATATCTGTGATGCGACGGTTTCGGCGAACCGGGCAGATCTCGAGATTATCTTCTGCTGGGTTCCTGGACATGTAGGAATTGTGGGAAATGAGCCCGCCGATGAGGGCGCCAGAGTCCGCGAGTACTGGGCAACCAGACCAGCGTTTCGCTCTTCCCCATGCCGATTACATGGCAGGAATATGGCCTGATCTCTGGGCGGCTTGTCAAAGAAAACCGTCGACGGTGGAGGGGAACTTAAAGTTATGTAACATTGCGCCGCGACTATTCCCATGGACCTACCCTCCAATGCCGCGACGGCTTTAGATATCTTTTTCTCGTCTCCTAACTGGACACACTCGCGGGACGCACCGCCTGATGGAGCACTCGCCTGCGCCTTATTCTTACGCCCGCGTTGTCCCCCAGGCTGTTCGTCACATTTTTGTTGAATGTCCCAGTCTGGGTGATTTTCGCTCACGTTTCCTCTCCCGGTACTGGGATAAGAGGGGTTGCTACTGCTTGTCCCTTGTAGTCGACCTGTGGACTATACGACCTTTTGTAGGAGGGTGGCCTTCTCCACTTTATTTGATTGTTTTTTTTTCACAAGTTTCTGCGCCGGGAGGAGGCAGGCCTACCCCAGCCCGAGGAGCGCGCTTCCTTCTTGCTTTGTTTTCGTGTTGTTGTTATTTTTTAGCCTTCCTCCTTTCTATAGTTGTTATTTGTTATTTAAATATTGTTATTTGTCTTTTAATATAACCTAGTTGTAGGCTCTGTGGTGTACGGTAACTTATGCCCAAGTAGGCAGCCACCAGATGGGCTCCCCATTTTCTTTTTTAAAAATCGTCCAATTATTTTAAATCCATGAATACATGAGAAACCCATGAATGACCTACACAACCTTAGTCTACAACAAAGTCTATAATATACCACTCTCCCAACGCCTCATTCATTCTTACAAATTTCTTATTCCTATCAAAATATGAACACCATACCATACTATATGCTTAATTCAGACGCACCAAACTAGCCACCAAGACAAATGTCAGAGGAGTTTTCAACACCCATATGGCGACTGCCTAATAATAGCTACATGAAAAAGAAAGTCGGAAACACCAAACCCTAAAAAACACCAAGAAAATCCAAAACAGACAAAAGATATAAAGGGAACAAAAAAAAACAAAAAGCAAGAAGCAATGCATTAAAAGCAAGAAGAAGGAAACAGCTTCTTACTTTGGTGGGAGGCCCGCTTCCCGCCCAGTGCAGGAACAGACTTATGGTCAGATAGACCGTAAATCTGTATTCACCAATTCATACCAGCGCCGGGGGAGATAACTTGTGCGTAGGTGACTTAGACTAGGGCCTTCAGCAAGAATGTACTAAACAGTCTGGAATACAAAACAGTCCTCGGAGTAAGGTGCATGAGAGCGCTCCATCAAATGGCAGTGACGGGCAATTGTGCCCAATACGAAGACGACAGAAAGCGACCTGAAGCCATTGAGACATTGGGAGAATAAGTCTATTGGAACAGTCGTGGCCACATGCAATCGTTGTTAGAAAGAGAGAAGGCTGATCTGGTCGCCCTGTCCCCGCAATCAGCGCATCTGCAGGATCCAAGCAGGAGATAATATTGACATCTTCCAGGTTTTCGGCATCTATGGCATCACGGTCACCATGAGCCAGGGGGTGCAAAGATTATAATTCCCCCAAAGCACTCTGCCGTCAAGCTTCGAATTAACAAAGGTAGGATAGAAACACTAATAGCTGAATGTCACGGAACAAAGAATTTTGCGAATATGAAGTTACTTCCAGGCGAACCCTGCTTATAAGAGATCCGGTTCGGGGAGAAATGGTGGAGGTCGGCCAAAAAGAATCACCATAGTCTTTGCCAAGGAAATCCGAAATCTGTGCGCTTCGGCCTAGCGAAAGAAATATCTACGTAGAGCGTAGCGCGAACATATCTCGGCACCATTGAGTTGATACGTTGATGCTTAGGCCCAAGAATGTGATACTGAGGATAGTTCTCTGCAGCCACTCTCTTCCTGCTCCATTGGGCCGGAGAGCACACACCCCACTCGTACGCGGAATCGACGATCTCGCAAAAACTCCGAGATAAAAATTAGGATGCGTGCCCTTGACCTCTTAGTGTGGAGAGTCTCCATGATACCGTATCACCGTGGCGTAGTGCTGTCTACGAAAGAAGGCGTCGAAGACAGCATTTTCTAGTCGGAGCAGAGCATCTGGTGTGGACTGTAACTTGCGGAAGCCGCTCTGTTCAAAAGACATATAGCAATTTTGTCATCAACGTCTAACACACGAATGAGGTTATAGAGATTGAAGAGAAATCGGTCGGGGTTGATGATGTCTCGCCAATTTGCAAATGGCAAACACAGTAGCCATTCACCATGAGTCTGGGAGGATACATCTGCCAAGATCCTGTTGGACAAATCTAACAGAACGGCCGGAAAGGCATTCGGGGCATCTTCCGGACCAGAGGCGGTGTCCGAGCACAGAGCGAGAGTGGAACGCAACTGAGTGAATATAAACCTGCCATTTAGAGGTTATTCGCCTCTGGAGTTAAAGTCGGGTCGGTGGCCTTCAGAAAAATCACGGTGTACATTGCATGTTGGCGGTGCAGTAGCCCGGCTACAGAATGAGGAGAAGGGGTCGCAGGAGACATCGCTACGGACGTAGGGTCTAAGATTGTTGCCATAATCTCCTGGCGAACGAGAGAAAGGTCTTGCCGGACCTTGCCAGGAACCCTTTTCACTATATTCACACCTCTGAAACAGGAGTTTACCGGTTAAGTGTAGACACATTTGCCGGTCAGGAAGAGCGACAGGCATGCGTCTAAACATAATGAAACCTAGCCCTCGTTCGACGAAATCCATCAACAGTGAAATCGTTCTGGCAGCGCTTATAACGCATGTAGACATAACGCTTCTGTTTGAGGGCCGTCTCAAATTGGCTGGCCACCACAGAAGCTGTTGGCGTGAAAAACGCCCCACGGCGATGAGGTTAGCCGAGAACAACTCTACGACTCTATCCAATGAAATAAACTCCTCGACTAGAAGAGAAACTCATTTATTTCTTTAAATGAGCACCCCCCCCCATCCCCGCGCGCCAAACACCACCGGGGTGGGTTTCAAAGGACAGCGCCCCAGAAAATAATAGTTGAAGGGGAAATGGTCACTACCATGGAGGGCATAGACCCCTCCCAGCTAATATCAATCTGTAAATCGGGGGAGCTCAGAAGAAGATTAAAGCAGGAAAATGAGCCGGGTTTCGATCAGTGATCTGTAATCTTATCCGCATTTAGGACAGCTGTCCAGATCGACAAGGACTTGGCCCTTGGGATTGATAGAGTAGTCTTCATAAAGAGGGTGCCTATCGTTTAAATGCACGAGCAGTAAAAGGGCCTCGGCAACCACGACGTAGCGGAAGTCCCCCTAGTCGAAGTAGACTTTGGAGGCAAGGGTCCCTCCTTTGGAGGATCCACCGTCCCCGAGTCACCCCTATCAGTCCTTGGGTAAGAGCATAAGAGCCGAGGTCTGTTGGTGCTCTCCTCCTTTTGGGATGCAGCTATAAGAACCCTTTAAGTCAGCCTCACGACCACTTTTGGGGGTGTTGCCTCCTGTGAGTCTAACGTGGCCGTTTCGCCTTCCAGGAAAAGGTCACGCTGGGAGAGGAAAGGGGAGCCCAGGTTTTAGCCCTGACTGGGTATGAATCCTTTGTGCCGCAAACTCTACCAGGTGATGTTCCAAAGGAGGAAGGTCCCGCAGAAGGAATACGAATGGGTACGGGAACGGCCGTGATCGTATGCCTGAATGGGCCATGAGAAGAGGGCACTTTTTTAACATTGAGCATGAGATCCCAGGCAGCGTCACACGCGCCAGATCCAGGTCCTCGCGAATTGAGAGACGATTCACAGCCTGAGCGACTATGATGTCTTTCTCTCGGAGATGCAGGGTGCAGCTCTCTGCAATTGACAACCTTGGTCATATATGATTTGGCCTTATCGTGTGCTGCCTTGGAGAAACTTCACAAAATTTGGGAAAATCCGCCTTTGCTCGTCTACCGGACCGATTCGTATGGCTGAAGCGGTGGCAGTAGTAACATATCCGCGGCCTTGACACGAATGCCTTCACGCAGTAGCAATACCAGCCGGCACGCACCTGTTTTCTCTTCACACGTTCGACTTTGACCGCCCCATGGACGCCAAGCACTAAGTTGATGTCTTCTAGGGGGTAGTCCAAGAGTTTCTTCGTATAAACCATTCATTTCAAAAATTTAATGATACAGTACGGCGTTACACTCACCCGCCAACTATTAAATGTCGCCATGGCACCAATTATGGCCACCTGGGAAGTTACAACACATTTAACAGAAGGCCCTCGTCTGACAAACGGGTCACCTTCGGCTATCTACCAATAAAGCTAGCTAATGCTCTCCTTTGATTGATCATGTTGCTTGTGGCCAACATTCTACCATTAGTGAACTGGATACCTAGAAAGCGCTTGAAGCCAGTGGCCTCAAAAACGCTAGGTAGTATCTGAATAAGTGGCCCTGACGTAATCGAGGCTCCGTTCAGCGCACCAACAACTTGGGTATTTGTCACTGCTTCCCCGCCCGAGGGCGATGGACAATGCCCATCTTAGGGAAGGCTTCTCTCTGCCAAACCCCCTCGACTCTACAGGTATAACAGATCCCTATCGATGGCTGTTCACTCCTGTCTTCGCAAAGTCAAAATACATGAATGTAGGACTGGATGGGGGCACGGCGCAACGGGTTCAGCTTTTCCTTTCTTCTCTCAGGGGGTTGAGCCTATCGAGTCCCTAACACCGGGAGCGGTCGATTATGGTCTGACTGCGTGTTTACTTGTCACTCTCCTGTCAAAGGAAAAGGGGGAATTAGGCTGTTTCAGGGGTTGTTTGGTGTAGGGGAATTCCAAAGAAGGGGTGATGGTCTAGGAAAAGCCCTTTTACCACGTGTGGATGGTGAGAGGGTAACCCCTCCACCGGTCAAAGGTGTGTCTCGATTTTCCTCGTCTTCCCCGACTCCTAGGGAGGGCGATGCCACGCTTGAAGAAGGATTTCCATGAGCCATCCCACTATTCTTTTTAGTTATAGCCATCATTAGTTTAAGAAAAGAGAAAATGCATGGAAGGGATATACTATGACCTCTCAATACCTTTGGAGGTAAAGAGAAATGTCTCCTTATGATCAGAAATTCCAGAATATGATCATTTAGACATATAATTGGTCCAGGTCCAACGTTCATCGGCTATCACAACTGGCCTGCCATTTAGGCTAATTTGCTTTGGAGCTTTGACCATAAAGGATGGTGCCGGTGTTTCCATCTTATATGTGAACTGAAGAAAGGTGAGCAGAGTCAATGACCCAGCATACACTGTACGAACTACTTGCCATAGCCAGCGGCCTTTCGGTCCTCGCCCCAGGTAGGGACCTCACAGTATACACTGCAACCCCAGTACAGAACATAACCAAACGAAAGTGCGCCGAGCAGCTAGAACCTTTGTGGATAGAAGATAAAGTTTTTAAGGGGTAGGCGGGTATGTAATATCGTATCCTGGTGCTACGAGATTTCAGGATGGCCTACAGTCCAGCAAGGCACGTTGGCTAGCCGACAGGTGGGAATAGTCCTCCTAGTACAAAGTGCGGGTAAAAAAGGTTAAGAGGAGAGGCGTTATAATAATAATAATGATAAAAATAATAATATATAATAACAATAATAAATAATACTAATAATATATAAAATAGTTGGAAACAAAGTCTTCGTACAACTTTAAAAGACAATGCAGCAAAAGAAACATATCAATGAACAATGTAATCACCGTTATTTCCGAGCACTTGCTTCCAACGGCGGGATAGGTCATGGATGCCTTTGTAGCACCTGCTTCCAACGGCGGGATAGGTCATGGATGCCTGTGTAGCACCTGCTTCCAACGGCGGGATAGATCATGGATGCCTTTGTAGACCCTGCTTCCAACGGCGGGATAGATCATGGATGCCTTTGTAGCACCTGCTTCCAACGACGGGATAGATCATGGATGCCTTTGTAGCACCTGCTTCCAACGGCGGGATAGATCATGGATGCCTTTATTGCACCTGCTTACAACGGCGGGATAGATCAAGGATGCCTTTGTAGCACCTGCTTTCAATGGCGGGATAGATCAAGGATGCCTTTGTAGCACCTGCTTCCAACGGCGGGATAGATCATGGATGCCTTTGTAGCACCTGCTTCCAACGGCGGGATAGATCAAGGATGAATTTGTTGTAAAATGCTCCTGGTTTGATATCAAAGAAGACTCCAACCCGAAATTTTAGTTCGTCATCCTTTGCAACGTTTTACCATTCATGACGTTCTAAATAATAATAAATTATAATATGGAGAATGATAACAATAATAATAAATTAGAATATGAAGAATGATAACAATAAGAATAACTAATAAAAATAAATAAAGTTAAAGTATAGTTGAGAGGGGGTGAGGGAAAGCGCACCAACAACTTTCCCTGCCCACATCAAAGAGTTCAAGTGAACCGAGTGACAGGGCTTCCCTAATCTGGAGGATGTGTATCCCTTCCGGGAAACAACTTTAACAGGCTACACAGGGAGTATAGGATTTTTTTTTTTTTAGAGCCCATCTGACAACTGCCCACTTGGGCATAAGTCGCCGGAAACACGACAGCCGAGAACTAGGGTACTTTAAAATAAAAATATGAAAACATAACAATGATAAAAATTGGAAAAACTTAACAATTAGGAAGCAAACTCCGGCAGCGGGGAAAGGTCCCCCTCACCCCAGGGCAGAAGCGTGCAAACTACAAAGAAAACAATAACAAACAAAAACAAACCCCCCCAAAAAATTGAACCTTCTTAAATAAAGTGGAGAAGCCCGGCCTTCCCCCAAAAGTCCACAAGTCCACAAGTCAATGTGCACGAACTCGTCCCAAGTACAAGGGACAGGCGGTAGCGACCCCAACCATCCCGGTACCGGGACAGGTATCGTGCCCGAAGGTCACCAAGAATAGGACATTCGACAAGAATGTGCCGAACAGTCCAATGGACGACGCAGTCGTCGCAATAGGGCGCTGGTAAGCGTTCCATCAGATAGCGATGCGTCACACGAGTGTGCCCGATTCGGAGATGACAGAAAGCGACCTGAAGCCGTCACGGCATTGGGGGATAGGTCCATGGGAACAGTTGCGGCGCACGGCGCAATGGCATACAACTTTAAGTTCCCTTTGACCGTCTCCCATCTTCTTTGCCAAGCAGTCCGAAGAGCTGCCCGTATTCCTGCCATGTAGTCGGTGTGAGGAAGAGCGAAACGCTGATCCGGTCGCAGAGTCCTCGTGGAATATTTGGCGCCCTCATCGGCACGCTCATTCCCTGCAATTCCTACATGTCCAGAAACCCAGCAGAATATAATCTCGACATCCGCTCTGCTCGCCAAAACCGTGGTGTCACGAATATCGCGAACCAGGGGATGACGAGATTCCAATGCCCGGAGAGCACTCAGAGTGCTTTGTGAGTCGCTATAGATCACAATCCGGTCTCCGAACTGGACACGTCGCCTAATCTCCAGTACGGAGTGGTGTATTGCCACCAGTTTAGCCATGAAGAAAGACACAGCGCCTGGCAGAGTCCCGTTGAGTGCAAACAGAGGGGATACGGCGTAGAAGCCGACCTACTCTTGGTACGTGGAGCCATCCGTATACACTGGCACGGTTCCAGCGTGACACGAGGTGTGCTCTAAAAAGGTCGAGCGCAATACTCCCGTCGCCGTGCAAGCTTTGGGAGCAGAGGCGTGGCGACAAATAGCCAAATGTGGTACCTTCCAGGGTGGCGTCCTGGGCAAAACCAGGGCCGCCACTGGCCTGAGAACTATATCTACCTCTCGAAGGAGTTTCCTGGCCCTAAACCCAAAGGGCTCATGGTATGACTGGCGTCTCTCGGCGGAATAGGCACCGTCGAGATCAGCTGCGGATGCAGTGAGAGCTGTTGGCGAGTGATGCACTACACGCGGCGTAGAGCGAGTAGCATCTCACCAGCATCGACCAACAGGCTCTCAATGGGGGAAGTGCGGAAGGCACCAGTTGCAAGGCCAAGGCCGGTGTGGTAAATCGAATCCACCTTCCGCAATAAACGCTCGGCTGCGGATGCATTAAACTCGCATCCATGGTCGAGCTTTGAACGAACAAAGGATCGATAAAAAAGTAAGGCAGTAGCCCTATCAGCACCCTAAGCGCTGAACGTCCCGGAACGGAAAATATCCATGGCGCAGGTACAAGAGACCCTAAGGCTGCGAATATGAGCCTCCCAGATGAGGCGTCGGTCAAATACAAGACCAAGGAAACGGTGCGATTCAACCACTTCTAGGCGTAACCCATTAAGAAACAAGTCTGGGTCGGGGTGGAAAGGTGGATGGCGGCAGAAGTGCACCACCTTAGTCTTGGCCAAGGAAAACCAAAACCTGTGCGCTTCGGCATAGCGAGAGACGCGGTTCAATGCCTGTTGGAGTCGACGATCCAGAGTTGGCATCTGGGCCGCGCCAAAAGAGATCGAAAGGTCATCCACGTAGAGCGTAGCGAAAACATCTTATGGCAGCACCGAGGTGGTGCCGTTGATGCTCAGGGCAAAGGGTGTGACACTGAGGACACTTAGCTGCGGGACACCCTCTTCCTGCTACTTTGGGCCGGAGAGAGCTCCCCCCACCCGTACGCGGAATCGACGATCTCGCAAAAATTCAGATATAAAGACTGGGAGGCGTCCCTCTTTCCCCATCGTGTGGAGAGTCTCCATGATACCGTATTGCCATGCGGTATCATAGGCCTTCTCTAGATCGATAAACACCGTGGCGAGTGCTGTCTACAAAAGAAAGCCTTGCAGACGGCATTTTCCAGTCGGAGCAGAGCATCCGACGTGGAGTGAAACTTGTGGAAGCCGCAGTGTGCAGAAGACAGATAGCCTCCGCTGTCCCTGAAAAAGGCTAGTCTAACATTTACCAATTTCTCCATCAACTTGCACACGCAAGAGGTTAGAGAGATTGGGCGAAAACCGTTCGGAGTAGAGTGATCTCTCCCCGGCTTGCGAAAGGCGAGCACAGTAGCGATTCGCCAGGAATCTGTGAGAAGACCCTCCACCCAGATCCTGTTGAACAAATCTTACAGAAAGGCCATTCCTCGCTCACCCAGGTGTCGAAGCCTGGCTTACGGGACATCGTTCGGACCATGGGAGGTGTCCGCGCACGAAGCGAGAGCGGAACGCAACTCACTCACAGTAAACTTGTCGTTGAAGGGTTCTCCGACCCTGGAGGTAAAGTCCAGCCGGTGGCCTTCCGCGACGTCACGACGTGCATTAAATGCTGGTGTAGCAGCATCCCGGCTAGAGAATGCGGAAAAAGCGGTAGCGAAGGATTCCGCCACGGACGCGGGGTTGGAGATGGCGGTCCCATTCTCCTGGAGAACGGGAGGGGGGTCCTGCGAGAACTTGCCCCGAATCCTTTTAACTCACTTCCACACCTCTGCTAAAGGGGTCTTCCCGTTAAGTGAAGACACGTATGCCCACCAAGAAGAGCGGCGGGCGTGCTTCGAAATATACCGTAACCTAGCCCTAGCCCAACGAAATTCAGTGACAGTGAAATCGTTCAGGCGGCGCTTATAGCGCATGTAGGCATAATGCTTCTGTTTGAGGGCCGTACAACACTCAGCTGACCACGATGGGAGTGGTCGGCAGGCAAAACGGCCAGACGTTCTAGGAATAGTAGTCAGACCCGCGTCAATGAGGTTGCCGGAGAAGAACTCAACGGCCTCATCTACCGACCTAAACTATTCGACTGAATAGAGAATTCAGTCATTTCCTGAAATGCAGGCCACCGCCCCGTGCCATGCACCACCGAGGTGTGCTCTCAGGCGGCAGTTGCCCTGAGAATGATAATTGAATGAGAAAGTAATCACTACCTAGGTGTCATCGACCACCCCCCAATCAAAATCAGGCTGTGCATCTGAAGAGCACAAAAATAGATCAAGGCAAGAAAATGAAGCGGTTCTCGGACAGTGATGCATAAACTCATCCACGTTTAGGACACCCATCTCAAGCTCTTCGATCAGATCGGCAAGGACTTGTCCCCTGGGATTTATGGAGTAATCTCCCCAGAGAGGATGCCTGCTTTTCAGATCTCCAAGCAAGAGAAAGGGCCTCGGCAACCGTGCCACGACGCGGCGGGAAAGTCCCTCGTGTCGAAGTCAGCTGACGGTGGAATGTACGCAGAAATGATAGTATACCTCCTATTGAGGTGCAACTGCACCGCTACTACCTGAAAGGAGGTATCTAAAGAGAAAGAAAGAACGGAGACATCATGCCGGTTGTAAACCGCGCATCCCCCGGCCATCTCGTGGTGGTGGGGTCACAATACCCTTATACCCCGGGAGGGTGGGCAGGGGGCACGCGCCTAGCATGGTCTCTTGCAGAAAGATATCTCACGGAGAATGGGACGAAACGAGCCTCCGCCGCTCCTTTCAGTTGGCCCGAAGTCCACAGCAATTCCATTGAAGGAATATGCCCTCCAGGCCTAGCTTGGAGGAGACGCAGGGGCCCTCCTCGAACAGAAGACCCTCACGGAAATGGCCGTGCGCTTCCCGGAGGCAGAATCCCGGGCGCTGTTGGCCGGACAAAGCGCTGAAGGCGGTGTCGCCTTCGAGGACTTATTTGGGGAGGTTAGGCTCGCCATGCGAGTCTTTTCCTCCCTCCGCCTCGAAACCTTAGGCGGGCGTTGCGGCTTCGGAGGCAGGGGGCCTTCTTTTCGAGTAACGACCATCTCCGAGCCACTCGCCATACCAGTAGGCGTGGGCAAAGGAGCCGAAGCCCCTTTCGGCGGACAGCTTTAGGAACCCCGGAAGACGGCCTAGCGACCAACTTCAGGTGTGTTGCCTCCTGCGAGTCTAACGACTCGGTGGAGGCACGTGGCCGTTTGGCCTTACGGAAAACGGTCACGCTGGGGGAAGAGGGGGAGCCCTGGTTTTAGCCGGAGCTGGTCGTGACCCCTTTTTGCCGCCAGCTTTACCAGGGGAGCGCCCGGGTTGGGTAGAGCCCGCAAAAGGGCTCCGAATGGGCGCGGAAACAATCATGCTCGTTGGCTTGGATGGGCCAGAAGTAGAGGGTGCCTTTCTACGTATTGGGCATATGACGTCCCAGGCAGAGCCGGGTGCGCCAGGACCAAGTCCTTAGCTTCGCCAAATCAGAGTCGATCCTGGGCCTAAACGGCCAGAATTTCTTTCTTAAGGAGATATGCACCACATTGCTTCGAAGAAGCAGGGTGCGGCTCTCCGCAATTGACACACTTGGCCACACACGATTTAGACTTATCGTGTGCGGCCTTGGAGCATTTTACACAAACTTCGGGTGACCCAGACCTTGCACGTCTACAAGAACGATTCGTATTGCTGAAGCGTTGACAGTAATAGCACCGCCGCGGCAGTGGCACAAATGCCTTCGGAGCGGGAGCGGTACCAACTGGCACGCACCGACTCAGGGACCTTGTCACAGTCTAACGTGACGAAGAGTGTAGGCGTGAGTCTCAAGGGGTCTTCCTGTTTTGTAATCACACGTTCGACCTTGACCGCCCTACGGTGATGTCCTCAATGGAGTAGTCAACGAGTTCACTCGCATAAACTACTCTTTTCACAAAGTCACACTCACCAGGGTGGCATCAAGTGTCCGAAGAGCACTTATCTTGGCCGCCTCGGCGGGATTCGCCGCATTCGCCAGAAGGCTCCCGTCCGAGAAACGGGTCACCTTCGGCTCTCTACCAATTGCACTAGCTAATCCTCTCCTCTGATGGATCATGTTGCCCTTGGCCAACATGCTGCCATCAGTGAAGCGAATAACGATGAAGCGTTTGAAGCCAGCGGGCTCGAAAACGCCAGGTAACCTCTAAATCAGGGGCCCCGGTGTCATCGAGGCTCCGCCCTCTGCACTTTTGCTCTCTGTCGTAGTCAGGGGCTCCGCACCCGGGGGGCAGAGGGGCCGGATGTGCCGATCTTGGCTTGGTCGCTTGCCAAAGTGGCAGCAGACCCATCCGTCTCTGCAGCCCCCGCGGATGGAGAGGAGCTCCGAGTCTTCTTAGTCTTTTTATTTTTTGGAGAGGAGGGCGGGGAATGAATCGCTTCTCACCTCCGCCGATAGGAGCCCCTAGGCTAGATGGACCGGCCTCAGCCAGGGCCTTCTCCGAAATAGCGAAGGTCCTGGTGGTCGCAGGGGCGCCAGTTAGAGGAGATCCCTCCCCTCTTTGTACTGCCTCGGAGCCCTCAGCTGTTTGAGGAGGACCTTGTATAGGGGTGGTTTCGGGTTCAGTGCTTGGCGCCGAGCCCGGATTTATCCCATGGAAGGCCCTACCGTCTGAGACTGGGTTTCCTCAAGGTCCATGTCTATCACAGGAGGGGCCTCCAGTTGGCCATTTTTTCCCAGGAGATCGCAGATCCCCTTGACAGCGTCACCAGTTTTGTGTGTGTTCTTGCAAGCAGGTCTTTTAAAGGAAGCGACCGAAGGGGCATGGCTTCCCTCTTTCCCCTAAGGGGGTTTGCCCTACCGAGCCGCTTTGATGGGTTTCGGTTCGCTATGGGCTGCCTGCTGGCTTTCTTGGCAGTCCCCTTGGAAAGAAAAGGAGGGATTGCCGCTGGAAGCAGGGAGGTGCCCGAAAGCACCTCCAGATAAGGGGGTGAGGGGGAGTCCCTACACCCATAGGCATAGGAGAGGAGTAAGCCTTCTCTCCGGTTAAAGAAATATGGTGGGTTCCCTGTGCAAGCACAGGGGGTGGGGGATCTCCATTTTTTCGTGGAGCTACCCGCGGGCGGCTCCGTTGATGAGCAAGGGGTATTGGGGAGAGATTTTTTGTTTTTTTAATTTTGTCATTCATGGGCATGGTGACCTCCTTTTTTTACACGGGATGCAATCGCGCATCACCTCTCGCAGTAGCCCGCATTGCAAGAGGTGCTTACAGGCCCGGCAGAGCCAGGCGCCGCCATTTGGGACCACCCATCCCACCTGGTCGCCTGGTAGTCCATCGGCATGGCGGCTCCACCTTGAACACAGCGTAAAAAAGATAGATTGTGAAGAGGAGACGAAAAGGGATGTGAGGAATGTATGGGGTGGGGATGAAGCAGGTTGTTAAAAACAACCACCCCAGACCGGAGCTCAGGGGTTAGGGAACATTTTCCCCTCCCCTCTCAGCCCCGAGCCGGGACGGTTGGCTGAGAAGAAGGTCAGCATCTACCCTGTGAAATTAGAGGTTGACCAGAGAAAGGTGTGGGAGAGGTATGAAAAGCGAGGAAACAAGTGTTTTGAAGGAAGGAGAAGAGGCTAAGCTGGGGTAGGGAGTGTAGGAGTATCGGAGAGCAATACCTTATCTTAACATCCTCTAACACATCTAGAAGCTGATTGTTTATGCCTAATCAAACCATCCCTCATTCTACTTATTCTTTAAATTAATATTTCAACACAAACTTTCACAGACACATTTTCCAAACTATTTCCCCTCTATTTTTATACTTTCCATTCTCACCTTACTACTCCTAAAGCCAAAGATCCTGATTAATTGAAATTACAAATGAATAAAAAATCACTCTAATAAATCCTTTATTACATATTATCACGTGGATGTATAAACACCAGACATTTAACGCACACTCTTAACATGAAGTTTCCATAAAAGTAATGTATAAAATTGATATAAAATGTACAAATACTTTGCTTAGTAAACTATGGACAGAGATTTATGTAACATTTAATTTGGTCGCATCCTACATAATATAATGGAATTCTGGACTCTGAGAATAAAAAAGAAAGTAAACTGCAATATGCCCGGTGGTAATATGCTGTTAGTATCGCAATTAGGAGCCACCTTTACCCTGCATCGGTCACGCACGGGGGACACTCCTCGTACATGCCATGCAAGTCACTGTATCCAATAGACTAATCCATTAGCCCTAACAAAGACATATTTTAACCTTGCAACATAGGCAGATGCAGTATGAAGGTGGTTCTTCATTGCTATTCTAACCGAATAATCAAGAAGGTTTGGAAAGGTGGGACAGGACGGAGTGATAATGACGTCGTCGACTCAAGAAGTTCACTAAAGCCGCAAACAAAAAGTCACTTTGTTCGCCATTTCACAAAGATCAATCATTAAGGGTAGATATTTCAGTCTCATAGGCTAAGAGAATTGCTGTTAAAGAAGCTTTTGTACAAAAATAATGGGCATGGAATCTAAGTTTGAAGCGTACATTCGAGGGGAGTAAATCTTTCATATTTCCAAAATTTTTTACAGAGGAAATCGATCACGGTCGACAACTATACATAGAAATAATGCTTAGTTTAAGTTGGTGTTTATAAGTAAGATAACATCAAATATAATAAGCTTATATTATATGCCTTATACTTTCCCTACTGTGTAGATAAATGAATGCTACCTTTTGGTACTTATAAACAAGGATACTCTGATTTATTTATATTCATTTGGGAAGGAGACAGCTGAGGGAGCCAAGATAAGCACTAATATCCTCAATCATGGGCATTTTTTATATAACTGATTATATTGCATTTCATATAATCATCATTGTTTTATTCCCTATACCTCTTAATCATTTAATCCTAAATTTAATTTGGCTTATTAATGCAAAGCGTGAAGCAATGCCGTTATATTGAGGGTCTGACTACCTCAAGTGTACATCCATTATCTCCATAGAAACATTTGAGATATATCTACAGCAAGTTATATATGAGGGAGATCAAAATGTTCGCGGAATTTTTCAGAAAATTATTTAATTCCCATAAATAAATAACCATCCCAAATTTATTTTTCAACATAGTAGTTTCCATCCTGCTTAATACATTTCTCTAGACGATGTTTCCAGGTTCTTAAGCCTTCTCTGAAGAACGTATTAGGCCTCGTTCGAAACCACGTGTTAGCAGTAGCTTCTTCTAAACTTCTGAAATTGGTTCCTTTGAACATTTCGTTGAGATTTGGAAAGAGGAAGAAGTCTGATGGGGCTAAATCTGGACTATTAGGTACGTTAGGTGCAGTTCCCATCGAGATTCTCGGAGCATATCCTTCGCAAACCCCTGCAGAAAGCGCTGGTGAATTTTCATAGTGAGAGAGGATTCCGCCATGGAGTTTTCCTTGTTACATTTTGACCAGAGCCTCTCTGAATTTCCTTAAAAATTCTGCATAGTAGGCTCCTGTAACCGATCTTCGACCTTCAAGATAATCCACCAATTTCACTCTGTCTGAATCCCAGAAAATGGTGGCCATCTCTTTCTGAGCTAACCTTTCCGATTTGAACTTGATTGGCTCAGATGATCCAAGTGGAAGTCACTGTTTCTACTGCTGTTTGGTTTCAGGAACGTACTAGTAGATCCAGGCTTTATCTTTGGTGAGAATTCGATTCAGAAATTGCTCTTCATCAACCTAAATTTTGTTTAATATCCCCAATGACAGATCACTTATAAGAACCAGCTGATTTGGGCGGAACGCTTCTGAAACCCATCGCTCTAAAAGCTTACCGAGTCCCAACCCTTCATGCAAGATTGAATTTACTGAACCATATGAAATGTCTAGGGACTTAGCTATCTTAATAACTGTTATTTTTCGATCTTCTCAGATTTTTAACATCCTGAATGTTTTTGTCAATTTTTTATGTTGTTGGTTTCCCATTGCCAGAGTCATCTTTCCTTTCCATTAAAGTTTCATCAAAGATTTAAGGTTTTACCTTATTTTAACATTGCTATTTTCCATGGGTTCATAAAGCAGATTTTTAAAGAGTGTCTGTACTCCACAATAATCTGTGCATAACTGATTGCAAGTGACTATCACCAAGCTAAAGATCTAAGACACGTTCTGCCATGTTTTATATAATTTTAACCTGATTACTTTCAAGCTACATAAAGAAATCCGCGAACTGTCTGATATCCCCTCAATTTATCTATATGAATAGAAGCTACTGGATCTGACATGTACACGTTTTCTGGTTCATATACATACATTGCTAAGAAATGAGGATAAATTAACCGTAATGGTTATGCTTCATTAAAACAAGGTAGGACCCACTTTTTTAATGGCAACCTCCAATTTCAATGCTTCTCACAAATGTCAAAACATAAGAAAATTTAAATCTATACATTTACTACTTACCTACGCAATTTACTGTTAATATACTGCGTTTGCCAGTCATTTATATTTTATATAGCATTTGAAAAGATAGTATAATGTTACGGTGGAGGTGCGAACACTCCTCAACAATGATCTTATATAGGCGTAGAATACAAGTTATTGAATGACGAACCACAATTGCCATGTTCTTAACAAAAAGCTAAAGCATTTAATAAACATATCACATCTTAATGTTAAGCATCCGACTGGTCTTCAAGATCAACTGAAAAGGCCTGCCGTCCATCGAACGATTTTAATTTACCACGCAGCTCTTCTAAAGATCTCGATTTGGCTTTATTGATCCGCTTGTACTTCACATCCTTTGGTTTGGTAACGGAGCGGTGATTGCTCATGACGCGATTGTACGTCACTTGAATCAGTTCATCCCTATGAGGTCTTCGCAAGTAGGAGACATCCACATCGTGAACTTTATTGTAAAAGCTATAAGAAGACGGGGTTTCATCGGAATTTGAGGTGTCCACTCTTGAGAACGAATCGTCCGGGTTGCTATCTCCTTCTTCAGATTGACCATCGCTTAACGTGGCATCTGAATCAAAATCGAACGTGATTTGGGTAGGGGACGAGTAGGATGGTGGCGATCTAAGGAGAGATGTTGGAGGTGACGAAGATGGGGTTTGGGATGGGGATGCAAGAGGCGTTGTACTGTCGCATTGCGAGCAGGAAGTAGATGAGGACATGCAGCAATTTTCGGATTGCAAGCTCTCGGAGGGATGTAAAAAAGAATAGATTGCGCTTGGGGTAGATGTTAATAGTGGAGGATAATTGGTACTCATTTTATTAAAATTTAAATGGTCACCATCATGCTTCCGTTCTTTCAGTGAATTCATAGAATAGTTTTTGCTAATGGTTGATGACGGGCTTTCATCGCTTTCTTCGCTGGAGAAAGAAGCCGTAGAAGACATAGTAGACATTTTAAGAGGTTTCCTAACATGGTTCCCTAAAATAGACTTGGAGTTGTGAAAGGACGACGATACTCCTCGAGAAATAATTTCCAAAGCATCAGAAACACTTCTCATTACTTTTATTTCTCCTTTCTCCGCAGGCATCGCGATTAGTGAGTCATAAGTATCTTCCATCATAATGGCGCTATCACTATCATTAAGACACTCTAGTTCATTTTTGGAATAAGAAATCAAGTTAGGCTGTTTTTTCTCATCCAACTCAGAATCACTATTTTTTAGGTTATTGCGAGATACTAGTGAATCATCTATTAATTTCTTGGAGAACTCGGGAGATGAAGTCTCCAGACGAAGACCCGGAAAGATTTTCTTGATATCCTCATGGCCCTCTCTTTTGATTAAGGCCAGAGTGAGACAACAAATTATTTGGTGTTGCTTACGAATAGTTTCATCTTTATAGTTGATAAGTCTTTCAAGTTCCCCTCTGCTCTTCCTCAAGTGTGACTCGAATAGTAGCAGTTGAGATTCAATGGACTGGAGGTATTCCTCTTTTTCTCTCTTAAGTTTCGTTACCAACCGATTCTGAAAAGTAAAAAAAGTAATGCTAGAAAAGGATCTCACCACAACTTAGCACTGGTCTGTTTACGCATGTCATAAACTCCATGCTTAAAACCAGATGTGAACTAAAATAAATTTTTACATTGCATTGAAAGGATCAATCCTACCCCCCCCCCCCCATCAAAAAAAAGAAAAGTCCACATTGCCCAAAAGTCATTTGCTCGGACAATTTTTTCAATTAATTTCGATTTGAATTGTAAGTACAGTAACAGCGATGGCTGATAAACACTTCCATTAAAATTGATGGTGAGAGAGTTTAGAAATAGAGAAAACACACATTACGACACAAGGTGGAAGTTAGAAAAGAAGAATCAAATGTACGAAATCTGTCTCTTCCACTCCCCATTCTCCCTCCACTGAGTAAAAATGATTCAGTTGTTTACATCACTTTCTTTTCTTGATTAGGAAAACTCCTGTGTCAGAAGGTGGAGCTGCATCTTCAACATCAAGTTTCTTTCATTTTGACAACATTCTTTCTTCAAATATATTTTTCTATACGAATGTTGCCCTCAGACTAAACCACGTACATTCGTTTGCTGTGCCTATTATCCCTCAATTCATGACAAATATGCAACTATTTTTGTTATTTGTTACAGGTTTAAATTAAACTATCGGTTGGTGAATTCTAACAAAAGAAAACTTCTTTCTTCTTTTAAGACAACTGGCGACTTCCTACTAGTGCAAAAGTCGCCGTAATTCACGTCACAGCCTAACACTAGGCTAGATTATAAAAGAAGTAAAAACATGTACAAACAAAGATAAAACAGAAACAAAGGCCAAGAAACAAGCTTAAAAAAGTTAAAAACAATTTTTTTTTTAAATCAAAAGGAATAAGCAAAAAGCGGAAGCCCGCTCCGGTATCTGGATAGGCCCACTACTCCCTCCTCTCGGTACAGGAATATGCGTCCTACAACAAAAAGTGAATCAAATAAAATGGAAGAGGCTGACCTCTTCCAAAATTCAGATAATCTGCAAGTCTTTGTACACGAAGCTTCCCGAGTACAAGGGACAAGCGGTACCGACACCATTCATCCCGGTACCGGGAAAGGTAACGTGCAAGAAGATCACTCAGAGTAGGACAGTTAACAAGAATGTGCGGAACAGTCTGGGGAACAATGCAGTCATCGCTTCATCAAATGGCGGTGCGTCCCGCGAATGTGTCCATTTCGAGGAGGACAGAGAGTAACCTGAAGCCTTCGCGGCATTGGGGGGTAGGTCCATGGGAACAATTGCGGAGCAACGGCACGCAACTTTAAGTTCGCCTCGGCCCTCTCCCATCTTCTTTGCCTAGCAGCTCGGAGTGCTGTTCGGATTCTTGCCATTAAGTCAGTGTGAGTAAGAGAAAAACGCTGGTCTGATCGCTCAGATCTCACGGACTCTTCAGAGCGCTCATTCTCTGCAATTCCCACATGTCCAAGAACCCAACAAAGGAAAATCTCGACATCTGCCCGGCTCGCCGAAACCGTGGCGTCACGGATATCGTGAACCATGGTATGTGGAGACTCCCATGCCTCGAAAGCACTCGGAACGCTTTGTGAGTCTAAATAGATCAAAATCTGGTCTCCAAACCGGCCACGACGAGTCATCTCCCGTAACGAGCCGTGTATTGCAACCAGCTTGGCTGTGAAGACACACGCAGCGCCTGGTAGAGCCTCGCTGACTTCAAACAGAGAGAATACAGCGTGGAAACCAACCACCTCCAGGGAGTTGGAGCTATTCGTATACAATGGTACTATCCCAGGGTAACAAGAAGTGTTCTCCAAAAAGGCCAAACGCAATATTCCAGGCACAAACAAAAAACACTTGTTTAAAATATTGCGTACGAGTTTTGCAATTCGAATATAAAGAGACGAGATATGAGGAAAAGTGTTTTATTATTTTTTCAATATAACTACCCTCGACTTCAATGCACTTGCGCCACTTGTCCCTGAGGCTTCGAATTCGGGACAACCAGAAATCTCCCGACTGCTGTTCAATCCACTCCTGGACGGCGCGCTGGACATCTTCATCGTCCCCAAACCGGTGTCAACGCAGTGCAGCCTTGAGCTGGCGGAATAAAAAGTAGTCGCTAGGGGCCAGATCTGGACTGTACGGGGGATGGTTGAGCTCCTCGAATCCGTACTCTCGCAGGGCAACTTGTGCAACTCTAGCCTTGTGGACTTTGACGACGTTGAAGTCGATCATGGGGCGTGAAGTTTCTAGGGACTCAACGGGTAGAGACCTTGGTCATAGCCAAATTGTCGTGGATGATGTTGATAACACTTCCATGTGATATTCCAAGTTCTGCCTCGATTTCTTCGACCTTCACCCATCGATTTTCGAGGATCATCCTCTCTACACGGGCCACATTGTCCTCGTTGGTCACGTTTGACGGGCGTCCTGGACGAGGGTCATCTTCAAGAGACTCACGACCATGGTGGAACTCCCTATTCCAGTGAGCAATGGTTGCATAGGAAGGGGTGGTGTCGGTGTACACTGCAACCATGCGTTCATGGATCTCTTTTGCATTCTTGCCTTCCTTGGTCATAAATTTGATCACTGCGCGGTGCTCAACCTTCTCCATTGTTGAAAAATTTGTGACTGACGATCTGCGATCAGCTACTACTTCTTAAATAGACGAGGCAGGAGCGTGCGGCTGCAGGTCCTGACTTGTCTTAACTTGTCCTAACACCCCCACAAACAGCCCTCCCCCTTCCTTTGTTTTGCCCTACCGATTCGCAAAACTTATTGACCGCCCCTCCTGTATATATATATATATATATATATATATATATATATATATATATATATATATATATATATATATATATATATATATATATATATATATATATTAATAATAATAATAATAATAATGAGGACATCAAGGTCGAGCTAACCAAACAGCAGAATTAGGCAAAATTGGACAAAGTCGAAGAATTCTGAAAAAACATCGTTAAAGTAATCTTTGCGATCATCGAGATGGCTCAGAGGACCATGAAGGATTCTTCCTACGTATAGCCCCAGAACAAGTTGAAGCGGAGGAGTTTATCCAACCTGAGTTCTGCCAACGCTGCCTTGTCGTGGAATAACATCCCACTAAATAGTGTATGGCGGCTGACGTCACTTGCTCCATCTGTTCCAGACTGGGTCAAAGAAAGAAGAGGAAACAAACCAACTAGCAAAAGCTCAGACAGACGAAGACGAAATCTTAAAGTGTCCTGGGGTCCCTTCCACGGAGAAAAGGGATATCCTTCTGCGGGGCTGTTTCTTCGACGCCAAGGACGTGGACCTTAAAGTCTTTGGTCCTCCCCTATGTCAACCCCCTAGTGGAAATACAAATGGACATACGAACGACCATGTTTCCCGAAGGAAATATGTGGACTATTGATGGAGCGCGCGATGTACATCCCAGACTCGTGCGTACACACCGTCGATATGTCTATCTATAAGAAGATAGAAACTGGCCAAAAGACTTCATAAATTGAATAAGTGTAAAAAGTGATAGCGATAAGTGAATAAATAAATAAGTGAACAAATCAAAGTGACTTGAACAAGTAATCGAAAGTGTGAATAAATAAATAAACGAACAAATTAAAGTGATTAGAATCAAAAGTGCGAGAAGTGAATGAATCGAGAAAATAATAATTAAAATGGTCTAAAGTGTAAAATATAGAATGATAAATTAATCAATAAGCTAAAAGGGACTAGATTAAAACAAACCATTATAATTAATTTAAAACGCGAAAATTAAATAATTAACATAAGTCTGTTAACAATTAATTGCCATAATAATAATTGAATTACGAGAAAGAAAATATCAGTACAGTTAGTTAACAGATAAGATAATAGTTTAACTTGAGTGTGTAAATAATAATAACATAAAGTGCTACCAAAATAAAGTGTTAAACGAAACTAGAGGAAATAATAAAACCATAATAATTAATATATCCAGATATGACTATAAGAACAACTCAATTAAAAATGTAAATGCTAAAATAAATTCCATCGAACTATGAATGTAATGTGATTATATAAAAATTTAACTTTGAGAAATTATTCCTAAAAATTTGTACTAAGTTCATATAACTAAAATTAAAATAATTCATGTATTTTATCAAAGAAATATATAGTTTTAATAAGATGATGACCTTCCCGATGATTCCGGGAGAATCTGTTTTCCTACTCATACTTATAGCTTATTACTCTTCTCCGCTAAATTTTCATAAAAATATAACTTCACCACTATACCTATCTATTCTTTCATTTTACATATATGTATTTAATTTAAATATTTGTAAAATTAAAAACTTATTGTATATTTATCGCTCTAATAAATCTTGTATCTTGTATCTTGCTTTCAGACTCATGCTCCTCCGACGATCTCGCTCCGTTTACCTGCTATCTTCCAGATACAAGAGGCAAGGCCAAGAGGAATTTTCATCGACGCTTCTCACTGAGAACAGTAATTTCTACAAGTTATACCGTGGACGGTATAATCTCGAGAACCAACTACGAGATTCAGTAATCCCCCCTTCCCCTCCTCCCCCACTCCCTCCGAATAAAAATTCCTTTATTTCCCTAGCTCGTCATAGTGCTGAACCCTCCCCATCCCAGCCCCGCCGTGACTTGTCTCTGTGAATGTGACTTTACACATAGAGCTCCGTTGCAACTATGCCGTTCTACTTAGAAAAGGCATAATTGCAAAATTTTGGGAAATGAGGTATGAGGCTTAGCCCGCTGCGGAACCCAAAGGAAGGAGCAAACCTGGATTGGGACTCAGTTACCAAGGCTGGGAGGTCTTAACACCATAACCTGTGGCACCGTCCACGACCACAGAGGGAGACTCTACCGTCTCTGTGAGATGTCGGACGTAACTGGGAAATACCCGAAACCCAATACAGGGGGCGGCACCCCGACTGAAGTAGGTTGATTCTGGCTTCAGTCATCATTAAGTCCGCCATGTTTTTACACCCTCTAAGGAGCCCAACCGGGTCCATACTCACTCATTAATTATCACCACATCTGAGTCATTTTCACGGGGTCGTTATCGCCCGGGCGGGGGACCCCATATAAATTAAAATGAAAAGTAAGTTAAAACCGATAATCAATGGCATACAACACATCTCACTCACACTCCTACACATAACAAATAAAACACCGACTACCGACAAACCCACCACCAACAATGAACACACACTTCTTAACCTAGCCTCTACACACGACACCCCTATGACAAACATAATGAAGACACACACAGGCCACAAACTCGTCTTCCGCTCTCAGGAAGACGCAGTCAAATTTCACTAACTTGAATAGGACACACTCGCTGCACAAGATCTCCAGACAAAATTAGCCGACAGGGTACTAAAAAAACACAAAATACGCATCACCAAGACCAACCCCTTATGGTTGACTTTCTCCAATGATGACCTCCGCACACACCTCAGACAGAAATATAGCGAGGAGGTCATCAGAGATGTCTATTACAACCGCACAAAACAATGGGCAGTAATCACACTGTCCAACGAACAGAATAAGACACTACTGCTAAACCAAGGTTTCGAGGTCTGCGGCACTCTAACGCACCCACACAACATCGAGCCACAGCTAAACATAAGATCTACACTGTGCCACCGGTGTTACAAAACCGGACACTCGACACGTGATTGCCAAGCAGACCTGGTCTGCTCCAAGTGTAGTGTAGTGGGCAACCACTACACCACCTGCACAGCCACTACATCCCTCTGCAAAAACTGCGGCAGCCACCATGTCGCCTTCAACTAAAAATGCCCTTACCTAAGTAAGACCCGCTCTGACGCCGTAGCGGCAATATGGCGTCCTCAACCTACCAACACAACCGCACACTCAGCCCCCGCCCCTCCTCTCCTCACAAGAACATTCGTTGCTGCTACCAGCGCAACGGTTTCCACACCTCTCCTTGTCCTACCCCAGACACACCCAACCCCGTCAGACCAAGACTCACCCACATATTCAGAGACCCGCCCCCACCCAAGCACCTCACACCCAGAGACCCCCACTACTTCCGACCGCCGCCTACCCCACACCACACACCCAACGAGACTACACACCTAAAGCTACACCTGGCCGCCTTGCTCTCAACAGTGGCAAAAGACATGTCGAGGGGTGACCCCTGATTATACTCAAAGATACTCAACACACTATTCGCCTCACAGGGTCTGGAGCAGATCACGTTCCCCGAGAAGGTGTTTGCTCTAATATCTACGAGCACACACACAGGAGACCCGCACTCCTCCCCACCCCGATGGGCACGAACACCTTCCCACCTGGACCCACCGCCCCCTCACACCCCACCACCCACCCTCACCACGCTCCCGCCTCCTCCCGCCTTTCTGTCCCTGCCCCAGCTCCCAAAGCTCCCAAATCTCTTCCAACCACCTCCTCTCCTCCCTCCACTGCTACCACTCCTTCCTATTCTATACCTAAACTCCCTTCTACCACGAGGACTCCTTCGGCATCAACTCCCCCCCCCCCCTATTGTCACCAACCCTCCTCCTACAGTCCCCATCCCCCCTCTCACAGACCCTAACCCATCTCCTACTGATAGCAGAACCGCCACCTCCTCTTCCCCCAAGACCACAACACCCTGCAATAAACAAAAAACTCCACCACGAACCCCCAACCCCACCAGACACACACAACCACGCGTAAAGCCGACCCCCCCCCCCTCCTCCCCTGCTGTTCCCTCCTCTCCTTCAACCCCTCCTTCTTCACCGTCCCAATCTCCTCCGTCTCACGAAACCCCCCTCTCATAATCTCCACCTTCCCTACCATCTCTAGCCCCCCCCCCCCATCTACTACGAGGGGTGGTCAATAAGTTTTGCGAATCGGTAGGGCAAAACAAAGGAAGGGGGATGGCTGTTTGTGGAGGTGTTAGGACAAGTTAGGACAAGTCAGGACCTGCAGCCCACGCTCCTGCCTCGTCTATTTAAGAAGCAGTAGCTTATCGCAGATCGGCAGTCACAAATTTTTCAACAATGGAGAAATAGGCACCGCGCAGTGATCAAATTTTTGACCAAGGAAGGCAAGAATGCAAAAGAGACCCATGAACGCATGGTTGCAGTGTACACTGACACCGCCCCTTCCTATGCAACCATTGCTCGCTGGAATAGGGAGTTCCACCATGGTCGTGAGTCCCTTGAATATGACCCCCGTCCAGGACACCCGTCAGACGTTACCAACGAGGACAATGTGGCCCGTGTGGAGAGGATGATCCTCGAAAATCGACGGATGAAGGTTGGAGAAATCGAGGCAGAACTTGGAATATCAAATGGAAGTGTTATCAACATCATCCACGACAATTTGGCTATGACCAAGTTCTCTGCCCGTTGGGTCCCTAGAAACCTCACGCCCCATGATCGACTTCAAAGTCGTCAAAGTCGACAAGGTCAGAGTTGCACAAGCTGCCCTGCGCGAGTGCGGATTCGAGGAGCTCAATCATCCTCCCTACAGTCCAGATCTGGTTCCTAGCGACTACTTTTTATTACTAGCTAGCTCAAGATTGCACTGCGTTGACGCCGGTTTGGAGACGATGAAGACGTCCAGCTCGCCGTCCAGGAGTGGATTGAACAGCAGTCGGGAGATTTCTGGCTGTCGGGAATTCGAAGCCTCAGGGACAAGTTGTGCAAATGCATTGAAGTCGAGGGTAGTAATATTGAAAAATAATAAAACACTTTTCCTCATATCTCGTTTTCTTATATCCGAATTGCAAAACTTTTTGACTGTCCCTCGTAGTTCTACTCCCTCCTCCTCTGCTCCTAACTTTCTCCAGCCCTCCTTTCACGACCACCACCCACTCTCCCACAATCTCTAACCCTCCTTCCACACAACACACTTTCTCCTCTACCACGGCCTGCCCACCCAATAACACCACTGACAACCTCTCCACTCTCTCGAAACTACAGCCGACACGCGTGAAGATAGTCGCTCCCAACGCCTCCTGGGAAGTAACCAAGGAGGGTAGAAAAGTTCCAGCTAAATCAGCCTCATACGCACTCCGCTCACGTCAATAGGTCACCTCAACATAATACAATTAAACGTACACAGTTGGCACGGTATTCGCCATACTGTTGCCAACTGGGTCCTAAACAGAGAAAGACTTGACATAATAATCTTAAACTCGACAGGTCTACACTCTCCCAACAACAGATTCCGCATTGCAGGCTACCACACATATCTAACTCCACAAGCGCTGCACCTAGGATCAGGGATCCTAATAAAGCGCTCTATACACCACTCCCTCATTCAAACACATGATGACTCTTTTCTAGCCTGCAAGGAACAGACAAGCTCCGGCCCCATTCTAGTGGCCACACACTACAGACCACAACGCCTACAATTAAACATAGAAGTCCCACTCCGGGCTCTATCATACCACAACCTTCCTATCTTCTTTTCAGGGACCTCAACGCTTTCCACCCAACACTCCTTTCCAACATCACGAATGATGCAGGAAGGTACCTTGCCGGTGCCCTGCCGCGTTACCGCTGCGAGCACATCTGCCCGGCCTTTCTCGCATTCTTCGGTCCTCGGGGAGGAACCACGTCTCCGGACGTGGTCTTCCGCAACGACCACGCTAAAAGCTTCTAAACTCAAATCTCACCAGGTCGCCACGTACTCTCTGACCAAATACCGATATGCCTTATCATATCCACATCTCCCATACTCATACCCATACTACCCCTCTTCGACTACAAAAACACGAACTGGGAAGAGTTCAAGAGAAACATAACAGAATACACGCCACAAAAACTCGACCTGGACCACAGATAAGCTCCGGCCCCATTCTAGTGGCCACACACTACAGACCACCACGCCTACAATTAAAAATAGAAGTCCCACTCCGGGCTCTATCATACCACAACCTTCCTATCTTCTTTTCAGAGACCTCAACGCTTTCCACCCAACACTCCTTTCCAACATCAAGAATGATGCAGGAAGGTACCTGGACGGTGCCCTGCCGCGTTACCGCTGCGAGCACATCCGCCCGGCCTTCCCCACATTCTTCGGTCCTCGTGGAGGAACCACATCTCCGGACGTGGTCTTCCGCAACGACCACGCTACAAGCTTCTACACTAACATCTCACCAGGTCCCCATGTACTCTCTGGCCACATACCGATATGCCTTATCATATCCACATCTCCCATACTCATACCCATACCACCTCTCTTCGACTACAAAAATACGAACTTGGAAGAGTTCGAGAGACACATAACAGAAAACACGCCACAAAACCTCGACCTGGACTACACCAATGCAGATATGTTAGACCACCACTGGCGCTCAATCTTAAATACTATAACCACATCACGCGACCTACACACACCACACAAAACCTACACATGCATAAAATATTTCACATATTCCATACACACTCAGAGACTCATCAGACGGTACAACAATCACTACACTAGAGGCCCATGACAACACAATATCAATCACCTACGTGCCCGCATCCTACAGTGCGTGCGACTAGATAGGAACCGGCAGTGGCGAAAGGTCGTCCTCATCGCGAACGACACTCGTTGTATTAACCCCTCCCTCTTCTGGCGGCACGTAAAAAGGATGCTAGGCACTGATCCACACGAACCCATCACCCTCTAAGTGAATAACCAAACACTCACAGACACCAACGTCATCCTCGACGCATTTAGGTCCCACTGGGACACAGTACACACACACACAACCCACCCAAACCACACGCACCACAGCACTTCCAGGAAGTCCAGGAGTGGTGTCGGGCTCACGCTGACGAGCTAAGGCCCGCCCCCCTTATACGAATGGAGCTGCTCGGCTACACATCTACACTGATCACTACGATCACCGTCGAGGAAACAAAATACTACATCAAAAAAACACCAAAACGTGCACTTGGCCCCTCCGGGCTACCAGCAACACAAATACACAACCTCTCCGCAAACATATACCCTACACTTACACACCTATTCAACGCCTCACTAGCCTCAGGCCACTTCCCCAAAATATGCAAATTCTCTCACAAAATACTTCTACAAAAAACAAACAAAGACCCCAAACACACAAACAATAACAGGTCTATTGCTCTATTAGAGCACCTAGGCAAAATACTAGAACGTATGATCAACTGCCGCCTACGGGACTACCTGGAAGAGAGGGACTGGTTCTCCCCCCACCAATATGCATTCAGCAGAAGCCGGTCCACTCAGGCGGCTGCCACTATCGTTTACGACAGAATACAGAAAAAACGCCAGGTACATCAAAAGACACTCTCCATCAGCAAGGACGTGGAGAAGGCCTTTGATAAAGTGTGGCACGAGGGACTCCTTTGTAAACTCACCAACAATACGGAGTTACCTCTCTGCACCAGAAAGCTCCTCTCGCACTACCTCACTGAACGGAGATGCCACACAAAATACAACAATACCCTCTCACAACCCTCCACGCCACGCTCAGGCGTTCCCCAAGGAAGCGTACTGGCATCCACACTTTGCATCATGTACACAAACGACACCCCACGTCCACCCGAAAACTGCTGTCACACATACACAGTGCCCTACGCCGATGACGAGACCATTCTCGTCAACGGCCGTGGACCAGACGAAATCGCGCTCCACGCACAAATAATACTAGACGCTAAAACAGATTACGAGGATAAATGACTGATTGTCACCAATCCTCCGAAGAAACAGATGACACGCTTCGGCGCAAGAGATGACTTCATGCAGAACCTACAAATCTTCTCACACACACCAGACATGAACCATCTAAACCCAACAAGGCTTGACTACACACAACATACAAAAATCCTTGAGGTTACTTTTGACAAGCCCCTTAGGTTCAATATACACCAGAACATAACACAAGCAGGAGCCGCACGTACAAACATAATGCTGCACAGGTTCTACCCTGCCGGCAAAAGACTTCAGTTACACCTATATAAAACACTCTTACGACTTCTTCTCGTGTACGCCCCACTGTCACTTGTAGCTGTGAGTGACACGTGGTAGCAGAAGGTTCAGCGCATTGAGAACTCTGCTCTGAAGCGCGCTTGCCGCTCTCCCCTGTACACGAGAATGTCCACACTACACGACAACAACAAATTAGCACCCCTCAACACAGACGCTCAGACTAGACTCACAAAACAACTCGGAACACTTGCTAGAGACCCTTTATACACCGCACTATACTCAAGACGGTATGTTGCGATGGCACTGCGATACCCCGCAGCCCATAGCCACCCGCAACCCATACCGTTCTTCGCATAAGTTAAAAGCATCATGAATAACGCGTTTCCGACTAAGCAAACAGGTTGTCCTTCCTGACCACCCTCCAACTGTCGTCCAGTCACGAACACCTCGAGACCCACTCAATCACAGCACACATCGGGGTCTATCAACTCTTCCTATCCCCTCTTAAGTTATTTACGCACCCTTTTCCTCTACGACTGCCTGTTCGCCTGTGTCACACAGTGTTCCCTCTCTGTCCTTTCTATATACATCATTCATTCATTTTCTTCCATTCTGTCAGATCCTCACTCCTCATTACATCGGTAAAGTAGGCAAGAACATATCAAAACGCTCTGAAGATGATCGAATAAGATCGAAAGCTCAGCAATTTAGTTCGGTTTTTACCAAACACATTTATTTAAAAAAGAGATGAATACAGGAGAAGTGATCCACCATCTACAAGATGGAATAAAAAGATAGTTAAAAGAAGAAAAAGTTGCCAAAGGAAACTAATTAAGGCGAAATACACAATGGCCTTCAAATATATATATATATATATATATATATATAAATTAAATTAGGATGAAAAGTGGAAAAAAATGAGTCAGGTTGACAGATTGACTAGTAAAGTTTTTCCTTTTTCTTTCCGTTTTGCAATTTGGAGGGTATTTTATAATTTTGTTATCATTCAAGCCTTTATTTTCGGTTATTTTTCTTTCCTTGAGTATTTATTTCATTATCTCGGTTCAGCAGCTCTCCCAGGCTATGGAAACATAAGGTATCTACAATCTGCCCAGCAAATGCTTAAAATTATTATTTTTTTTGCTCACCAACCTAATTAAAATATGTCTTGGATTTTGCGTAATTCATCAGCTTTAATGTCTGAATTTGACTGTTTTTCTTTAATTTAGATAGCTTTAGCTAATCTAAAGTCCTTTTGATCGTGGAATTGCAAATACTTTTGAAAGTTCTAATACATTTCCTATTTTAGAATATATATTTATAATCATAGCTACTGGTTGATTTTACCTGGTTTGAATCGGGTTGCTGAGTTCTTGTTATTAAGCTGTTAGTTGCCTACCCAATATATGACGGCGTACAGTTATCAGCAAGCCATTTGAATGAGGACGTATACCAGATGATCTTCCCTTTTGTTTTGACCTTGCGGAACTTTTTGAAGAGTCTGGCGTTTATGTAATTGTAATGAACATTTACTTATGAATAAAGAGAGTTTTCTTTCTCACTTATCTTTTTTGGGTTCTGCGATTTAAAGTAAAATTTTATCTTTTGTGAGTGGAAAGTTATTGTTCATGAGGTTTTACTTGGTTAGATTTACTTCAATGTTGAAGAATGTCCAAAATAGATATTTTGTACTTCTTCGGTGAGAAGGAAATATTTTAAATAAACACCTTTATCTGTTGTTTGAAAGTAGATGTTTGTGTTTATTTATGTTTTCATTTACTTTGTATGTTAATTTAATATCGAGGAAGATAAATTAAGTTATCAGGAGGTAATTCATTAGTAAATTTTAAGGTGTTTTGTTCTTATAGTCTTTTGATGAAGGGGTAAATATGGCTAGGGTCATAGAATACTGTTAGCACGTTGTCTACGTATATAGTGTAAAATTTGGAGTAGAAGTAATTATTTTCTTCTATTACCTTGTTATCAGGTTTTACCATGTTTTTTTTGTAGTGCATAGAATCAAAAGTTCCTACATAATTTCCTTTGGAATCATAGGCGGAGGAATTTCTTTATTGTTTTAGACCCTGTTCTGAACTATTTCATTGGGGTTTTTTTTATACTGGGACGAGTGTTAATAAAGATTCTACGTTCCAGTAATAATTCGTCTGAAGACTTTGAATTTTGTTATCTATGTATGTTATCATAATCTGATTAATATATGATGTGATGTGGTGAGTTACTGTGCTACTCCTTGAAATCACTGGACGTGAGAGAGAATCGCGCCTCTTTTTTTTTCTTAGAACGTATAGGTAGGTGTTCGCTCTTGTATTAACCTATTCGTTTGATATTTTTGTTAATATTTTTATCTTTGATACAACTCACAATTGTGTTCGTCTTTTTGGCAATAATAGATGTTTTGGGGCTACATATTTTTTATTTGAAAGGAGGGATTTTAGTTTCTTAGTATACTTGTTTTTTTATGATGACTTTTAAACCACTTGCTTGCACTTTTCGCCACGCTACAACTGCGCCTTATCCTTTATCCGACATCCATATTGGAATTGTCAATGCAACGAAGGCAGATCTTACACTCAGTCTCGGTTTCCTGTAAGAACAAAAAAAAAAAACAGTCGAACGAAATTGCTTTATTCTGGAGACCTACTTCGGAAGTAATTGCCTTCTATCTTTAGTTCCAAAATAATGATAACAAAGGCAAAAGACGTAACTTTATATAGGGGAATTTGTAAGGATAGGTGATCTAAAAGGGTCACTATTTCTGTATAATGATTACCTCTTTTTTGGAAAACGTTCAAATGGACAGTAGTCAAATGACCTGATTTTTTTGTGTTCCTAAGCTTGTGCGCTCTGAGCATGCAATGTGAACTACAAAAATATACAGCCAGATCACTTAAAGAAATGAGAAGAAACTCATGCAAAGCTTTGAAATTCAGAACCTCGTTTTTCTAAATTTCACAAAACGGCCCCAAAAGTAATTAAGTAACTCTATAATTGTAAACACCATCAAGACTATAATTTAAATATCTCCTAACGTTAAAGAGTAAAGAGCTTAATCATATTTTCCTAAATTCTTGTCATTCTCTCAATCACTTCTTTAATTTTCTGATTAATGAAATCCTTTTCCTTTGCTTTAATTCAACAAACTTTAAAACCATATTAAAAAGAAATGAAAGACTTAAATATGATCATTTTGGTTCAGTAATTATAACATCTATGTAAAAGTCTGTAGGTAACAATTACAATCCCATTTCTTTTATATATTTAATATAAATCGAGTTTAATCGATGATTAAAAGGAGAAAGCTATGAATTGAGCATAAAAATGAGAGAAAATGTGGCATTTAGCCACTATGCTCACTAATTAAACATCGAAAAAGGCCATCAAATAACTAATTTTATAGAAAAACAATTAATAAAATGGCCTTGTTTTGTTTCTGTTAAGATTAAGATATGTGATTAAAATAAAAATAAAAAATTTCACTATAAATTAAACCCCCAAACTTCTATTTTAATGGAAACTGTTTCAGAACGATCAATTCGGACGTAATCCTAATATCAGGACATGTAAACAAAAGTGAAAAAAATAAAGATATGGACCTACTATTGCCGTGGTACGAATCCTTCTGAAGAAGCAATAGCTGTTAAGCAAGGCATTAAGTACGAAATAGTACAAGGGATGCAAGAGGCATATTTAGCAATTGAACTGCAAATGGAATTAAGCAACATCATAGTCGGAACAGGCACCATCCACCCAGGCGCCCCCAATTACTGGACAGAATTTTACTAAGCTATTTAACAATAGGGCCCCGATCATTTAATGGGCGATTTAAACGCCCATTGAGGACCATCAGGGTATAGATCTACAAAAGAGTCACAAAACCAATAAAATACACCAATACACTTATTTATAAAGGAATACTTCAAAGAATGGGACCTAACTTCACCACAAACCTCTGAGGAGAATCAGCAACAAAAACAGGATATTCGCTTGGCTAACTTCAAGTGTCCCTTCAACTATCATACGCAACCAATATAGGTTCCTTGCATGACCATTACCCATCTCTAAGGCATGTTAACAAGCAACTTATGCAGATCCCTTCAAGGAAATGGAAAACCTACCATAGATAGGATTGGAGTAAGTAGAAAGATTTACTTCGGACGTACGCTCTTATCCCGCTCGGAAAAGGCCACTCTAGAAAAATCAAAGAGAAACTGAATAAGGTTAGAAAAGAAATAGAAATGGCAGAGAAGGAGATCATTCTCATTAACTCGTACAAAATCATCCATCAATTTTGAATTTAGATGGACACCAGAAATGGTGAATAAGAGTGAAAAGATTAGTCGGGCATCAGAAAAGATAAAAGATTTGGACCAACGAGGGAAACATTCAGCGAAATCAGGAGACAGAAAAGAGAATTAGTAGGACTAATCTGTAAGAAACAAAAAAAGAAAATAGATGTAGAAGCATCCCCAGAGGAATTTTGGAAATATGTTAATATATTATAACAAAGGACAGGAAGTATAATAAAATTAAAATTAAGGGCGCAAGAAATAACATCATAGAAGATGAAGCATAAATAGAGACCTTGTTCAAAGAGCAATGGAAAAATGTGTTCAAAATAAACCAAGAAGAGAATGAGAACTACTACAATGAATTTGAAAACTAAATAGTAGATTAACTAAATGAAGAAATTAAGAAGACATCCCTTCCACTTTGCCGATGAAAAAACAAAGATGGAACATATGTTGGAATAACAACAGAAGTAAAAAAAAAGAGATAATAAGCTTCCAAGAAAGAGCCCTTGTAGATCTGGATTCGCTAAATACAATCACCTAGCTCTCTTGAACATACCGAAAGGAGTTAGAAACATATCCATCACTCTTATGAATACTTTCAAAATGAACTGAAGGCACTGGGGATGATATTCATCGGCCAGGCGGGCGAACTTCTGAGATCAAGTGGGACAGTGTTGCATCGTATCACTACTAGATTTTATCGGGAAGGTAATCTAAAAGATACTTAACAATAGACTCTCGAAGTACCTCGCTGAAAACAGGCCAAAAAACCAGTGCCAATTTGCATTTAGAAAAAAGCAAAACAAAAGCATCAAGATAGCACTAAGGGTCATCTTGGAGAAGATCGCGAACGCAAAGAGAGGAAAAAAGGAACGTGGCCATCGTCTGTTGTGATGTGTCCAAGGCTTTCGACAAAGTTAGGGAGAGGGGAATGCTCTTTATGATAGTCAGACTTGTAATGAACAACAAGATAGAAAGAATTGTATCTGATTATGTATGTAGAGATATGCTTATATAGAAATCGGTATACAACAAGAGGATAAATTCGAGTTCGCTGCCGGATTATCCCAAGGCAGATGTTTGAGGCCATCTCTCTATTCAATCTTCCCCACAGGTATACTGCTACCCAGAAATGAGGACCGAATCATCATCAAATTAGCCCACAACACCAACCAGATGCAGCCTAGAATGACGGCGGAAGAGAATGGCAGGAACAATGAATATGAAGCAAAACGGAAAATTAATACTAATAGGATAAATTTAGGATTATACCCTTTAAAAAGGAAGCTCGTGTCATATGTATATGCAGAAAGAGAGCGATTCAAATATGACAAAGAGTGTAAGGTGCTTGATTAACCATTACAAATCAGGTTACAAAAAACACGTTACTGACAGAATAAATAAGGGGGAGAGCAGACTAGTTTAATATACAAGTGGAGAAACTTCAGCCTGAATAACAAGAAGATCTACCATGCTATAATACAATCCGCAATAATTTATCCAACTCTATCGATGTACGTCATCTCGAGGAGTAACCTGGTGAGACTCCACTGAGTACAGAACAAAACTATCTACATAATCACAAAACTATCAGTGTGCCTTTTGTTGAGAGCGTCGTAACGAGAGTAGCAGAACTTTTGCCATACGCGCTAAAGCCACTAAAAGCAATAATTGCAGAGCGCCAGCAAAGTCATGGAAAAGAGGCAAAAACAAAATAGAAATAGATCTAGACAGCCAGATAGTTAATAGGAAAACGTGATCACACTATATATTTTTAAGCTTACCGAAGATAGAGGAAAGAGAAGAAAAAGAAGAGGAAATTTAGACTTGAAGAATGAGGAGATTACTCTGCAACACTAAGGACTGTTAAGCAAACCTCAGAATTACTAGATAATAGTATGTCGTTACGAATAACTAGAATAAGAAAATAAAAGAATAACAAAAGATATAGAAACCTTAACCAGTATTATTAAGAATAATTACTAATAACGGAAAATCAATATATATATATATATATATATATATATATATATATATATATATATATATATATATATATATATATATATATATATATATATATATAATGATTTTCCGTTATACGCTTGACCCAACATAAATACAATATTAGAAGAGTTGAAAGTAATAGTGCTTTCTTTGTTCATTAATCTGAAAATAGTCTCCCTATCAATTGGAATTCGGCTAAATTTATTTATAAAAAAGATGACTATGTTAAAAGAAATATTGTCGAATGTTCATTCATTAATTCTTTGCCTAATTTCAATATATCCTCCGGTCTCTATAAACTAGACCCTGTAATTAAAAGGCTTATTTGTAATGAAATTGTCCATTTTAAATCTTAGCCCATTTGATTGACTAAATTTTCTGTATTTCTTTCGTTTATTTCAATGTATTTATAATGGCATGTGCATGTATTCATAGCTTTGTGACCTATTATGTCTACATTCCTTTCTCACAGTTAGAACTTCCGGAAGAGTCTTATCTTTAGGCCTTTACCCTTCGTTTCTGGTATTTGATCCCATTCCTGATATTATTTTTCTATTTTGTGTCCTCTCGTTGTACATGGGCGGGGCTACGCTTTTCTGTCTCTTCTATATACCACCTTTGTAAAATTATTCATTATTCATTGAGAATGAACTGAACAAGTTCGAAAATACTTGGAATCCGCCTTTCATTTTTGTGTGATTTTGTCCATATATATATATATATATATATATATATATATATATATATATATATATATATATATATATATATATATATATATATATATATATATATATATATATATATATATATATATATATATATATATATATATATATATATATATATATATATATATATATATATATATATATATATATATATATATATATATATATATATATATATATATATATATATATATATTTAGGTAAGAGGCAAGGTTTTATACATGCACTGCTGAAATCCACAGCAGTGGCAGCGTTATTGATTTTAACTTGTATTCTCTTTATTTTTCTTACAAGTTTTTTGTCTGGGATTTTCTTGTAGGCGAGAAAAGATATTTTATTTCGAGACGGCTTTCGACCGTGGTCGGTCATCTTCAGGGAATGAACAGAAATGGAATGATTTTTTCTATTTATTGTGGGAAAGTGGTGAGTATGTGAGTGTGAGAGAGAGTGGTGTACAAGGATATTGGGGTTTGGGAATAGTGGTGAAAATAAGGAAGTCTTAGGGTTGCAATATTTCCAAAGATGCCTGGCAACCAGGCTAATATCTTTGTTTGTTTATTTTGTTTGTTTTATTGTCTATTATGAATGGTGAAAGTGAGTAAGTGTGTGCAGGGTCAAAGAAAGGGTGTGGGGACAGATAGCTGAAAATAAACAAGTTGCGAAAAGAGAAAGAAGTGTAGTAGGGTAAAAAGAGATGCTAAGTGACTGGTGATCAGGTTTGTTTTATTAATGTTGTTTATATATATATATATATATATATATATATATATATATATATATATATATATATATATATATTACTAAAAGGTGTTCAAACCTTTGGATTCGTGTACTAATTTAGCTTTTAATGTTAACTTGACGTGTAGTTTGGTTGTTTAGGTTCCCTTTATGTATTTTTGTTTTCTGCATCGTTTCTTACGTGTCTTATTTGATCTTTTGTAAATGTATTTGTTATTTGCATCGTTGGTTGTTTGTATTCGTGTTTGTATTTTATGTGTTCTAAGTTTCATACTTACTTACTTTGATTCTTCCTTGTCATCATTAAGCACGTAGTTGTGGTCTCCTGTTTTGAGGTAAAATCGATTTGGTTCGTCGTTATCGGTTGTTTTCATTATCGGTTTTGGTCGGTAGTTTTTTCATATGAAAAATGGGACAATTGCATTTCCAAGCTGGCTGGCGTTGCTTGGGAATCTTGCATGACTTAGACCTCGTTGATTTTCTGCGATGAGTGCTCTAATTTCCTCGGTGCTATTTGTTGTAATTTTCTCTTTCATATCTGACGCTCTTTCCTTTAGGACTATGTTGAGCGGGCAAATGTTCGTCGCGCTGGGCAGATCCTCTTGCCACCTTCTATCCCTTCTGCGTGTATTGGTGATGATATACATATATTTGTTTGTATTTTTTGCATCTCCTCCTTAGCGCCCCGTAAGGGGCGCGGCCATTTGCCATACTGGCCGCCTCGCTGACGGGACTCAGCACCCCGTCTGACCCCAGCTTAGCCTCTTCTTCTTCCTTTAAAACACTTGTTTCCTCGCTTTTCATACAACCTCTCCCACAACTTTCTCTGGTCAGCCTCTAAATTCACAGATTTAGATGCTGACCTTCCTCTCAGCCACCGTCCCGCATCGGGGCTGAGGGGACAATGTTCCCTAACCCCTGAGCTCCGGTCTGGGGTAGCTGGTTTTTAACAACCTGCTTCATCCCCACCCATACCTTCCTCACATCCCTTTTCCTCTCCTCTTCACATTCTATCAATTTTACGCCGTGTTCAAGGTGGAGCCGCCATGCCGATGGCCTGCAAGGCCACCAGGCGGGAGGGGTGGTCCAAAATGGGAGCGCCTGGCTCTGCCAGGCCTGTAAGCACCTCTTGCAGTGCGGGCAACTGCAAGAGGTGAAGAGCTATTGCGTCCCGTAGCATAAATAGGGTCACCATGCCCAATGATGAAAATAAAAAAAAACCCAACCCTGAACTTCCCCAAGAACATCAAAGGAGCCGCCCTTGGGCAGCTCCACAGAGAAAATGGAGGTCCCCCCCTTGTGCTTGCGCAGGGGACCCTCCATACTTCTTTAACCGGAGAGGAGGCTCACTCCTCTCCTACGCCTACGGGTGTAGGGGACTCTCCCTCACCTCCTTCTCTGGAGGTGCTTTCGGGCACCTCAGTATTTCCAGCGGCAGTCCCTCCTTTGCTTTCTAAGGGGACTGCCAAGAAAGCCAGCAGGCAGCCCATTGCCGACCGCCCCTCGTGTAAGTGGCTCGGTAGGGCAAACCCCCTTAGGGGGGAGAGGGAAGCCAGGCCCCTTCAGTCACTTTCCTCAAAAGACCTGCTGGCAAGAATATTAAACCTTGCCGGGGTCAAGGCCTGTGCCTCCCCATTAAAGACTCATGACGCTGCCAAGGGGACCTGCGATGTCCTGGGAGGGGATGACCAACTGGAGGCCCCTCCTGTGATGGACATGGTCCTTGAGGAAAACCAGCCTCAGACGGTAGGGCCTTCGAAGGGGGGGAATCCGGGCTCGGCAACAAGCACCGGACCCGAGTCCATCCCTATGCAAGGTCCTCCGAAAACATCTGGGGATTCTCAGGCAGTACAAGGAGGGAAGGGGATCTCCTCCGGATGATGCCCCAGCGACCACCAGGACCTTCTCCATTTCGGAAAAGGACCTGGCGGAGGCCGGCACATCTGTCCTATGGGCTCCTACCGGCGGGGGTGAGAAGCGGGTTCATTCTCCGCCCTCCTCTCCAAAAAAGAAAAAGACCAAGAACAAAAAGACAAAGAAGACTTGGGGCTCCTCTCCATCCGTGGGGCTGCGGGGACGGATGGGTCTGCTGCCACTCTAGCAAGCGACCAAGCCAAGATCGGCACATCCGGCCCCTGACTAAGACCAAAAGTGCACAGGGTGGAGCCTCGATGACATCGGGGCCCGTCATTAAGAGGTTACCTGGCGTTTTCGAGCCCGCTGGCTTCAAACGCTTCCTCGTTATTCGCTCCACTGATGGCACCATGTTGTCCAAGCTGGCCGACCATGGGGCGGTCAAGGTCGAACGTGTGATGAGAAAACAGGTAGGGGCCTCGAGACCTATCCCTACACTCTTCGTCACGTTCGACTGTTCGACAAGCTCCCTGAGTCGGTGCGTGCCGGTTGGTACCGCTACCGCGTGAAGGCATTCGTGCCACTGCCGCGGCGGTGCTACTATTGTCACCGCTTTGGCCATACGAATCACTCATGTAGACGTGCAAAGTCGGGGTCACCCGAAGTCTGTAAATTGCTCCAAGGTCGCACACGATAAGTCCAAATCGTGTGTGGCCAAGTGTGTCAATTGCGGAGAGCTGCACCACGCTTCTTCGAAGCAATGTGGTGCATATCTCCTTGAGAAAGAAATCCTGGCCGTTCAAGCCCAGGATCAACGCTCATTCCGCGAGGCTAAGGACTTGGTCCTGGCGCGCCTGGCTCTGCCTGGGACGTCATATGCCTCAATAGTTACAAAGGCACCCTCTGCTTCTGGTCCATCCAGGCTAACGAGCACGGTTGTTTCCGCGCCCATTCGGAGCCCTTCTACTGGCTCTACTCAACCCGGGCGCTCACCTGGTAAAGCTGGCGGCAAAAAGGGTTGATTCCCAGCCCCGGCTTAAATCAGGACTATCCCCTCTTCCCCCAGCGTGACCGTTTCCCGTAAGGCAAAACAGCAAACACGCCCCCAACGAGTTGTTAGACTCACAGGAGGCAACACCCCTGAAGATGGTCGCTAGGCCATCTTCAGGGGTTCCTAAAGCTGTCCCCCGAAAGGAGGACAGCAAGAAAGGAGCTTCGGCTCCTTCGCCCACGCCCTGAGGTGGAACGAGTGGCTCGGAGACGGTGGTTCCTCGAAAACAGGGCCCCCCGCCTCCGAAGCCACAACGCCCGCCTAAGGTTTTGAGGCGGAGGGAGGAAAAGACTGGCAAGGCGAGCCCAACCTCCCCCAATAGGTCCTCGAAGGCGACAGCGCCTTCAGCGCTTTGTCCGGCCAACAGCGCTCGGGGTTCTGCCCCCGGGAAGCGTACGGCCATTCCCGTGAGGGTCTCCAGTTCGAGGAGGGCCCCCACGTCTCTTCCGAGTTAGGCCTGGAGGGCATATTCCTCCAATGGAATTGCCGTGGACTCCGGGCCAACTGTGAGGAGCTGCGGAGGCTCATCTCGTCCCGTTCCCCGTTAGCTATCTTTTTGCAGGAGACCATGCTAGGTGCGTGCCCCCTGCCCGCCCTCCCGGCGTATAAGGGTCTTGCGACCCCACGACCGTGGGATAGCCCGGCTTGGGGGGCGCGGTTTACACCCGGCATGATGTCTCCGTTCTTCCTTTCTCTTTAGATACCTCCTTTCAGGCAGTGGCTGTGCAGCTGCACCTGGATAGGAGGTGTACTATCATTTCTGCGTACATTCCACCGTCAGCTGACTTCGACGCGTGGGACTTCCGCCGCGTTGTGGCACAGCTGCCGAGGCTCTATCTCTTGCTTGGAGATCTGAAAAGCAGGCATCCTCTCTGGGGAGATTACTTCATAAATCCCAGGGGACAAGCCCTTGCCGATCTGTTTGAAGAGCTTGAGATGGGTGTCCGAAACGTGGATGAATTTACGCATCACTGTCCGAGAACCGCTTCATTTTCTTGCCTTGACCTATCTTTGTACTCTTCGGATGCACCGCTTGATTTTAATTGGGAGTGGTCAATGACCTCCATGGTAGTGATCACTCTCCCATTCAAATATCATTTTCAGGGCAAATGCGGCCTGAGAGCCTACCTCGGTGGTGCTTGGCGCGGACACGGTAGCCTGAATTTCAGGAAATGACTGAATTCTCTATTCAGTCGAGGAGTTTAGGTCAGGAGATGAGGCCCTTGAGTTCTTCTCCGGCAACCTCAACGCCGTGGGCCTGAATACTATTCCTAGGACGTCTGGCCGTTTTGCACGCCAACCACTTTCAATCTCGGACCCCGCGTCCGTGGTGGAATCCTTAGCGACCGCTTTTTCCGCATTATCTAGCCGGGATGCTGCTCCGCCAGCATTCAATGCACGTCGTGATTTCGCAGAAGGCCCCTGGCTGGAATTTACTTCCAGAGGCGGAGAACCCTTCAACGACAAGTTTACTGGGAGTGAATTGCGTTCCGCTCTCGCTTCGTGCGGGACACCACCCATGGTTCGGACGATGTCCCGTACGCCATGCTTCGACACCTGGGTGAGCGAGGCATAGCCTTTCTCTTAGATTTGTTCAACAGGATCTGTGTGGAAGGTCTTCTCCCAGACTCCTGGTGAATCGCTACTGTGCTCGCCTTTCGCAAACCGGGGAGAGATCACTCTACTCCGACCGGTTTCCACCCAATCTCTCTAACCTCTTGCGTGTGTAAGTTGATGGAGAAATTGGTAAATGTTAGATTAGCCTTTTTCCTGGACAGCAGAGGCCATTTGTCTTCCGCACAGTGCGGCTTCCGCAATTTCTACTCCACGTCGGATGCTCTGCTCCGACTGGAAAATGCCGTCTGCGAGGCTTTCCTTCGTAGACAGCACTACGCCAAGGTGTTTTTTGATCTGAAGAAGGCCTATGATACCGCATGGCGATATGGTATCATGTTCGACTCTCCACACGATGGGGGCGAGGGGAGGCCTCCCAATGTTTATATCTGAATTTTTGCGAGATCTTCGATTCCGCGTACGGGTGGGGGGAGCCCTCTCCGGCCCAAAGGAGCAGGAAGAGGGTGTCCCGGAGGGAAGTGTCCTCAGTGTCACTCTCTTTGCCCTGAGCATCAACGGCATCACCTCGGTGCTGCCGGAAGATGTTCTCGCTACGCTCTACGTGGACGACCTTTCGATCTCTTTTGGCGCGGCCCAGATGCCAACTCTGGAGCGTCGACTCCAACAGGCATTGAACCACGTCTCTCACTATGCCAAAGCGCACAGGTTTCGCTTTTCTTTGGCCAAGACTAAGGTGGTGCACTTCTGCCTCCATCCACGGCTTTACCCCGACCCAGATTTGTTTCTTAATGGGGTGCGCCTGGATGTGGTTGATTCGCAACGTTTCCTTGGTCTTGTATTCGACCGACGCCTCACCTGGGAGGCTCATATTCGCAGCCTTAGGGTCTGTTGTATCCGCGCCTGGGACATTCTCCGTTTCGTGACGTTCAGCGCTTGGGGCGCTGATAGGGCTACTGCCTTACTTTTTTATCGATCCTTTGTTCGCTCGAAGCTCGACTACGGATGCGAGTTTTATGCATCCGTAGCCGAACGTCTATTGCGGACGGTGGATTCGATCCACCACACCGGCGTTCGCCTCACGACCGGTGCCTTCCGCACTTCCCCCATTGAGAGCCTGTTGGTTAAGGCTGGGGAGATGCCACTCGCTCTGCGCCGCGTGCAGTGCATCACTCGCCTGTACGGGCGAGCCCGGCGCTTCCCTCAGTCGCCAACAGCTCTCACTGCATCCGCAGCTGATCTCGATGGTGCCTATGCCGCCGAGAGACACCAGTCATACCCTGAGCTTGGGGGTTTAGAGCCAGGAAACTCCTTCGAGAGGTACATAAAGCTCTCGGGCCAGTGGCGCCCCTGTTTCTGCCCAGGACGCCACCCTGGAGGGTACCACATTTGGCTATTTGTCGCCACGCCTCTGCTCCCAAAGCTTGCACTGCGCCGGGAGTATTGCGTTCGACCTTTTTGGAACACACATCGTGTCACGCTGGAACCGTGCTAGTGTATACGGATGGCTCCAAGTCCCAAGAGGGGGTCGGCTTCCAGACCGTATTCCCTCTGTTTGAAGTCAGCGGGCTCTACCAGGCGCTGCGTCTGTCTTCACGGCCGAGCTGGTGGCAATACACCACTCGGTACGGGAGATTACGCGACGTGCCCGGTTCGGATACCGGATTGTGATCTATAGCGACTCACAAAGCGCCCTAAGTGCTCTCGGGGCATTGGAATCTCCGAATCCCCTGGTTCGCGATATCCGTGACGCCACGGTTTTGGCGAGTCGGGCAGATGTCAAGATTATCTTCGGCTGGGTTCCTGGACATGTAGGAATTGTTTGGAATGAGCGCACCGATGAGGGCGCCAAAGAGTCCACGAGGACTCTGCGACCGGACCAAAGTTTCGCTCTTCCTCACACCGACTACATGGCAGGAATACGGGCAGCTCTTCGGACTGCTTGGCAAAGAAGATGGGAGACGGTCGAAGGGAACTTAAAGTTGCGTGCCATTGCGCCGCGACTGTTCCCATGGACCTATCCCCCAATGCCGCGGCGGCTTCAGGTTGCTTTCTGTCGTCTCCGAATCGGACACACTCGTGTGACACTTTGCTATTTGATGGAGCGCTCGCCTGCGCCCTATTGCAACGACTGCGTCGTCCCCCAGACTGTTCGGCACATTCTTGTCGAATGTCCCAGTCTGGGTGATCTTCGCGCACGATTCCTGTCCCGGTACACAGATGGGCGGGGTCGCTACCGCCTGTCCCTTGTACTCGGGACGGATTCGTGCACATTGAATTGTGGACTTGTTGACTTTTGGGGGGAGGCCGGGCTTCTCCCCGTTATTTAAGGTTCTTTTTTTGTTATTGTTTTGTTTGTAGGTTGCACTCTCCTGCACCGGGGTGAGGGGGACCTCCCTCCGCTGCCGGAGATTGCTTCCTGATTGTTAAGTTTTTCCAATTTATATCATTGTTAAGTTTTTATATTTATATTTTAAAGTAGCCTAGTTCTAGGCTGTCGTGTTTTTCGGTGACTTATGCCCAAGTGGGCAGTTGCCAGATGGGCTCTATAGAATTTAAAAAAAACCCTCCTTCTTAGCGCTTTTCGAAACGCCAAAAAGAGAGGCCGAGGGATAAGTGAGGGTGGACCTGACCAGCACCAGATATAATTTATTTTGTCTCTTTGGCTGAGGTTTCTGAAGGTATAGTGGATTCTGACTGCCGAAGATGCTATTAGGATCCGTTCTTTGACGTGCTTCTTGTACCCGGTTGAAGTCATCTTCTTTCCTAGTACATTGCACTCGTTCGTGTAAGAATAGCGCGTATCCCACACTCTAACATAAGAAAGTTTTATTTTTCCTAATGGGAAAATCTTGAATTTGTCGCCATTAGTTCTGATCTTCCACTTTAACTCATATTTATTTAGTTTTATTATTTTTTCGGGGGTCGTTCGAGCTTGAATTGGCGCATTCTTCTATCCACAAACGATGAATGAGTTGGCTTATATCATCGGCGGACTGTATGTTTATGCTATTGGGGTTGCTCGGTTCTGGGATGTTGGTTTTATATATCGTGTACAGGGTAGGATTGAGACTCCCACCTTGAGGCAATCCTGCCTCTAGTATGAAGGTGGGATCATCCGTTTCCCCTCTACTGATGTAAGCCGATCTCTACATGACATAGTCACAGATAATTTTTTTAAGCTTGGCGCTTAAATCCAGCTGTAGGATCTTTTATTGCATCCCCCTTAGCCATACTTTGTCGAACGCCTTTGACACGTCTCTACATATAATGTCAATATAGCTCTGGTTTTTCTTTGCTTGAGCATTACTTCTCCGTAATGACATTAATTGTCATCTTGGTGCTTCTGTGATTTTTGAAGCCGTTTTGTCAGTCGTTGTATGGGGAATTTTTCTACAAGTGATCGAAAAGACGTTTATTTAGGATTTTCTCGAAGAGTTTACCTCCAATTTACAGAAGGCATATTGGGCGATAACTCTCCTTCCTTGTCAGGGGTTTTCCGGATTTGGCATTGAAAATCATTTTTGCCGTTTTGTATGCGTCGGGAAAGTAGCCTACATTTAGGCAGGCGTTGAATATGTGGAATAAACCTTCCCTTACGCATCTCGGCGCTTTGACGAAGTTTAGCTTCGTCAAACCTCACCGGGATGTTGCTTTTGGTTTAAAGGAGTAGAGCGCGCTTTCCAGTTCTTCCAGTGTCGCTCTTTCTTCTTCTCTTTGTCTCTTGTTCACTTGGTGGTTCGGATGCGTCCTTTCAATAATTTTGTTGAGCTCGTCTATTATCTGTTTTTCAAAATTAATGTCGAAGTCTTCATTCTCTTCTTCATTGATTCTGAAGACCTTTTCCCAGAGTTCCCTGAGAATTTCTTCTAGTTTGTTTTCTTCTGACTTAATTTCACCGTAGGCATCTTCTATTTCCACTTCTCTTTTCTGGGGCTTGCTTTACATCCTCCTATTCTTTGCCCAGAATTCCTTCGGGCCTGCTTCGCTATCGAGGTCTTCGATTGCTTCGTTTCATCTTTCCTGTTGTTCATATATTAGTTTTTTTAATTCTTCCTTTACTTCTCTAGTACGGTACATTGTCTCACGGGATGTTCCCGTGGTGATGCCCCTTTGATACCATTCGTACAGCCCACAGCGTAAACATTTCATACGGTCGGTCCATCTATATGTAGAAACTGTTCTGTATGCGGTTTTGGGAATTGACACCTTGTCAGCCTCGATCATTTGGGTATCCAACCACTTAAACTCCTCGTATAATTCTCCGAGCGTTGCCTTGCAGGGATGTAGTTTCTTAACAATCGCTCGTAATTATCCCAGTTCGCCCTGCTGTAATTCCTCCTTTTATGTGCTGGTACCATTATAGGGTTAACGTTGATATTGAGGTTAATCCCTATATGGTCGCTACAAGGTATCACTTCAGGGTTCATGTGATAATTGTATGGTACAAGGAAGTTGGCCAAGCAAATGTCTGGCTTGGTGGCACTACTTTTCGTGACGAATGTTCAGAAGTCGGGTCCTAGTCTCTGGATGATGTTTCTGTCCAGCAGGTAGTTCAAGCATTGGCCTATACTATTGATACGAGTGTATCCCGACTTGGCACATCGTGCGTTCAGGTCCCCTATAAATATCATAGGGACCCTTCGCCCGAATATACTCGCGAGGGTTTGGTTAAGCAAATAGTCGCGCCTCGGAGGTTGGTATCCCGTAGCAACAATCATCTTCCACAGGCTCATCTCTACCTCAATAGCGAGATAGGATTCTTCTAAATTCCTGAGTTGCTTGAGCTTTATTCCTTTCTTGACCGCAATGTCCGCTCCGTCGAATCTTTCTTGAGAATGGTTCACTGTTAGCAAATCGTAGTTCCATATCTTAATTATGTCTCTATCCGTGCTAACACCGTGCTCCGAGATGAGTATTATATCCACATCGATGTTTCTGAAAATGTTACCGTACTGCACTCCTTTCATAATACATCCATCGGTGTTAATGCTCAAGATTCTTAGGCCGTCTCTTTGCACATTAAGAATTGATCTACCGCTTCTTTAGCCTGGGGTCCCTATTCGAAACCTTTTTGGTAGCTGGTGATTGAATTTCAGTTGTTTCTTCCTGAATTGGTTCCAGGTACAGGTTCTTTTAAGGTTTCTACTTCGTTGGGGGGCTGGAGTCTTTGACCTACTGCTCGAAGCCCTTGGGATCTCGCTCTGGTTATTTGCTCTTCTTCTTCTTTCTCCTCCTCATCCGAGAGCGAGTCGCTTGAAGACTCTTCTTGGGTATCATCTGAATTGTCCTCAGATGATAACTGTAGCACTTTTCCGGAGGATAGGGTGAGGCTACACTTATGTTTAGTATCTTTAGTGAGTCAACTTGCTTTTAGCAGCAAGTTGAGCTCTTCTTCATAGCATCCAGGGTTTTCAGTGTTTGTTATGTGTGCATGTATGATGCAGGTTAAGATTTTCGAGCTGACCTCGCTATTCAGATTCATCGTGGGTTGGCTGACAGTGTAAATTTGGTTGTTCTTGGCTGTAGCTCCGCGTAGCTCTGGGTGCTACAGGTCTGTGTTTCTTCCTCTTTCCGTTTAATGATTTCCTTCCGTTTGGGGCAGTTGAACGCGAGAGTCCTCTGATCTCCGTTGCAGTTCAGGCATCTCTTTGTGGTTGCAGCACAATCTTTGAAGCGGTGACCATCTTGCCCGCACTCAGAACAGAGTTTCTTAACCTTGTTGGGGCAGGATTGACTTGTATGGTTTTCTAGTTTATATCAAGAAAATCACATCTGCACATTGTGGAACTTTCCTTGCCCGCTTTTTCTGACGGAATCCGCATATTGAAGGCGAGTATTCCATCTCTGCTTGATTTGGGTGCCATTTGGGTGGTCTGGAAAGTAATTTTTATGACGTGGGTGTGATTATTGAATTTAATAATCTTCTTTATCTTTACCCACAGATTCTGCTACTCTATCTCTGCCTTTAGTTCCTTGGTGCTCCTCTCTCGCACCCAACTTTCGGTTTTCCTACAGATGACGCTTCTATTTGCCGCCACCTGTGGAGGGGTTTTTGCTTCCAACCCAATCTTCTTTAGTATTTCGGTGCCTCGGTTGGATAGTATTTCGTCCATGTCCTTATTCTCGGAGCATAGCGCTACATATCAGTTGTTGACTTCTATCATGCGTATCAGGACAATCTTAAGTTCTGCGAACGAACTAAGCACACCTGATTTTTGCCTGCACATATCACTGTATTATCAATATGTATACATTATTCTACAATTTTTCTTACTATAGTTTATCACTCTATTTCCGATGTTTTTTGGCCACTTTTTAACTTTTTGTAGGTGAACATATTGACGGTGTGGATGCACGAGTCCGGGATGAACATATGCGCGCTCCATCAGTAGTCCTCCTATTTCCTTTGGCAAACAAGGTCTATCGTAGGTCCACTTATAGTCGCCACGGTAGATGACTTCGGGCAGTTTTTATACGTTTTCCTTTGGAGGTCTGCACACAGCTGCGCCGAAGACTTTGAGATTCACGTCCTGGCCGCCGAAGAAGAAACCCTGCAGCAGGATGTCCCTTTTCTCCGTGAGTGGTACTCCAAGATAGCCTAGGATTTCGTCTTCATCTGTGCTTTTTTCTGCTTCTTTACTCTCTTCTTTCTTTGTTACGAGTCTCACTTTCGTCCTCTTCTTTTTCCTTTGTCGTTTTTTCTTCGGGCTCTTTTTTGAGTTTCCGTTCTTTTCCGTTTCTTCTTCCTCTGTGTGTTTTTGTTGGTTTTTTGAATCTTCATCTTCTTTGTTTGGGTCTTTTTGTTTTTCGTCGTCGACAAACTGAATTTTTAATATTTTATGCGACACGGGGATGGGCGGGAACCACAGCTTTTTCTCATCCCCGTTCTTTTGTAGGAGACGGTTTAATGCATCCGAAAAGGTGCCGAGGTTGGCTAGGCTTGCCAGGTGAGCAACAATGACCATCATCATTATTTCCATACACTCACTTGGCATCACCAGCTTTGGTGCCTTTGTTTCGGTGACCGTGGTTCTTGTAGCGCTGCTGCAATCCGCGTAATTCTTTGCATTCGCCTCCTTTTCTTTTTTAGACTTTTCTCGTTTTACCGGCTTGCCTCTTTGCAGACGGGACAACTCACAGAATTCTACACTATGTATACTTTCCTACTTAAACATTAAGAGTACAAAATTGACCAATTACAGTTTAGAAAAATTTTAAGGGCAAACAAACGTTCAAAACATAGGCAATGTTTGTTTTTCTATTTGAACATAAGGAATACAAAATTGGCCAATCACAGTTAAGAAAATTTTTTAATGACAGCGCTGTGGACTTCAACAGTATATATATATATATATATATATATATATATATATATATATATATATATATATATATATATATATATATATATATAGAGAGAGAGAGAGAGAGAGAGAGAGAGAGAGAGAGAGAGAGAGAGAGAGAGAGAGAGAGAATGATGTCATAAATAATTGGGTTCTCACTAAGCCTAGTGAATGCAGCGTTGGTATTCTATTGTCCTGGTACCACCTGGTTCATTCCTAAGCAAGAGCGTGCACAAACTTGTCAGCGCAAGATCAGTGGCGGATCCAGGCTAAAAAAATTGGGCGCGGGGGAGCTAACTTGAATTCCTCCCTGTGCGGATTCTGAGAAAAGTACACTGATCATTAATAATGTTTATCTTACACAACATTGAAAATAAATAACAGTAACTCACACGGGAGTGAGCACTAACACTCTCAGATCCGATTTTTCCCACACATCAGAAAATTATAAATTTTGTTTAACAACATCTAACATACAACATTCCTCACGGTATTTCACATGAAGATTAACCTCCTGTTCCTTTGGGCAAACGCATTGATTGCGCCGCCTATTCTAACATCAATTTTGTTGTGAACATTATAGCGTACGAGAAGTGTAGGCGAGCGGCTTAAAAGCTTCGTTTGAATGAGTCATTTTTGAGACTCAAGATGGCCGAGTGGATTCGCCGCTGGCTAACAGTGGTTCAGCGACGCGAGAAGCTGTTCGCAACTCGCCTACGCTGTTATTTTTTCTTTGCCCCCTTTCTTACTCTCTTCTATCTACAATGGTGCCCAGACCCGGGAGGGGGAGCGTTAGCCCTTGGATAATATTTCCAAACGGGCTCTCTTCATTTCTTCAAAATACGCTCCGTTCTAGGAAGGGAGTTGTATAGCGTACGAGAAGTGCAGGTGAGCGGCTTAAAGGCTTCGTTTGAATGAGTCTTTTTTTGAGACTCAGGATGGCTGAGTGGATTCGCCGCTTACTAACAGTGGTCCATCGACGCGGGAAGCTGTTCGCAACTCGCCTGGAGCTATTATTTTTTCTTTCCTACTTTTCCTACTCCCCTCTATCTACCACATCGATCAATGCCAGGCTGTTAAGGCGTTCTTGATCTATGCTATTTCTCAGCTTCCGCGTTTGAGACTGGGAGAGTGATCAGAATTTATTGGAGCCTAGCTATGTTCGAATACATTCGGGTCTGAGCATGGACAAGAGCATCTACAACAGAGTCTAGTTGGTTGTTGACGAAGACCTTAATTCTGCTTCCGCCTTGACGATGCTCAATGCCTTGATATCATCCTCATAGATTTTTTCCTCCTCGAAAAAATCAGCAATTGTCGACGCCACTGAGCAGATGTTTCATGTTAAAGACAACTGGAATAGTGTCGTCCCCAAGCCGGCTTTGCCGCTCAGTCAACACCTGGTCAATTAACGTGACATAGACATATCTTCAGTAATAGCCCTCATATCTCTGGTAGGATACGTTTGCTCGCTACGTTTGCCATCGATAAACTTGAGGCACAGGAATGGTGTCACGTGACAAGCCGATCTCCTGAAGGGGCTCCTCTGCCATCTTGAATACGTCGTGGAAGGTGGTCAGTGCACCTTTCCGGGTCCTGTTGAGATACGTCTCCACTTTATCGATCGTAGCCTCTGCTGAGACGAGATCGACTGTAAGAGAATGCAAGGCTCGGCTCGGCTCGATTCCACGGTGTGAGCTCGGACCGACTCAGCGACGACGAGCCAATTTGAAAACGCGGCTCTCGGATTGCGATCACTAGGAGTCCCGCCGTCGCGTCCGAGTTGATCCTGACCTCGACGCTGATGGCTATAGCCGGCTGGAATTCATGAGCAGAATGACTGAATCGTATCATTGTAGATGACGCTTAATGAAGTCGCTTCGCTTTTTACTATGGGCTAATGAAAACACAAATTTGTTGGTGGGGGGAGGCTTCAGCCCTTTCCCCATGGATCCGCGTCTGACGTAGATGTCTCACTACGGATTGGTGGACGTGTTATGTTTACCCCCTTGGTGGTAGAAGGTACTTGTATCCACATATTTATGACGCGGAATGGGTTCTCATTACCCCGTGATGAAGGTTAGTGGTTGGTGTTAAAAACACAAAATCCCAACCCCCTTAAAAAGAGGACCGGTCACTGGTTTCCGCAGGTTCAGCATCAATTTTCACGCTGACCGTTATGTTGATTTCATTCTCCTGTCATGAGGGTGGGGGGGGGGGGGACTAAGGGACGGATGATGTTGTCTACAATAGCATAATTTTAGTTAAGAGGGGCAGCTGTGAGCGAGCGAGGGCTTCATTTAAAAAGTTGACGGCTCAGAACCATCACTTGACGTAGCCGACTTCAAACATCTACCAGTCTCTCAAATTAGGATCAGCTCTCTTCAACGCCCCCCCCCCCCCACCTTATGTCCTATTAAACGATTATCTAACAATCTAATTAAAAAGATGGGGAACATCAACCACATACTTATATAATTATTTTGTTTGTCTCTTTCTATATATCATTCGTTTCTTTCCAAACAAATACCTCATCATGTCACATTGTCTTTTTTATAATTACCCCCCTCCTTTTATAGTATCATGCATAAAATATGTCTATATTATACCTCTCTCATCTACGTATGCTATCTGCTTCCAAATTTCCCCAATATAGTCGTATTTTACTATATTGCTTTGCCCTATTTCAACCATTCTCTTTTCTATACTGGTGAGGGTTCTTTTGTCTTTCAAAATACGGCATTCAAAATCGCTTGCAGCCTGAAAATAAAGAAGCTTAGAACACGCGAACATAAAGAAGTTAGGTACAGAGTATAAGACCTAATATCCTCCGACACTATCTAAAATCGCATAGAAATTAACAAAAAGAAACTATTTTACTAATCTTACCTCATCCCTAAACTTGTTTTTCCATGATTGAACAACCTTAGATTGCTTTCTTATCTTTTCCCTCTGGAGAAACAAAGATTTTCTCATTTCCTCCAAGGAACCTTCTTCCTCTTGCACCGCGTCCAGTAGGCCAATTCCCATCTGAAAAGAGGGCCAAGGATGAGACTGAATCGGGACAATCAGGACCTTCGAGAAATTCCATTTTAAATCATCGTTGAGTTGAAAATGTAACCAAGATGAATATGCCTGGAAATAAAGAAGGTCGCAGCATACCACCAACAACAGCATATCTAAAAAACATGCACGCTAACGCGACAACGCATAGAAAAAGAAAAATGGCACTATAGATCGGGTGCAAATAACAATCTGGCCAGAGATGAAATATAATATCACGATCGAAAATCTAATTAACTTCCACGGTAGCCATTCCCATATTATTATTGAGTGTCTGTCTGCCTTTTGTAGTAAACTGACCCTGGAGGACTCACTAGCCCAACTAGCGCGCCACATGCAAGTGGAGTTTATAATATGGCATCGGTATTTCGGGTTGACGAAGTTTCCTAGTGAAATTTTAACATTTCTTCTTACATTCCCATCTAGCGACTAGTTTCAAGGGCATAAGTCGCCATAATTTAAAATTTCAGCCGAGTACTAGGCTACGTCAAAGAGGACAAAACCAAACTATACAAAGGATAAAACATAGCCTAAAATAAAAATAACAACAAAAACAAAACAAACAACAGAAGGAAGAGGGCTTCGACGTCAGGGGAAGGCCAGGGACAGATAACATAAGCAAAGATAACCCAGACTGCGACATTCCACAAAAATGTGCCGAAGATTCTGGAGGACAACCCAGTTGTAACAATAAGGTGCAGGCGAGAACTCCATCATATGGTGGTGCGTCGCTGACTCTTTGGTGCTCTCATCGGTGCACTCATTACTAAAAGTAGTACATGTCCAGGGACCAAGCAGAAGATAATCTCGACATCTACTCGGCTCGCGACAACCGTGGTAGTACGGATACCGCGAACCAGATGATTTGGAGATTGCATGGCCCCGAGAGCACTCAGGATGTTTTATAAATCGCTAAAGATCACAATCCGGTCTCCGAACCGGGCATGCCGCGTTATTTCCCATACCGAATGGTGAATTTCAACCAGTGTGGGCGTCAAGACAGATGCAGTGACTAGTAGAGCGACGCTTACTTCAAACAAGGATACCGCTTGGAACCCCTCCCCCCCCCCTCCTGGTACTTGGATCCACCCATATACGCCCTGATCCATGCTAATAGCTTGGTAGGGAATGCTAGGATTTCTTGGTTCTTTGTGAATTAATTATGATCAATCTTTTCTCAGCTGGTCTGCACAATATAGCGAGACTAATGTTATGTTTTCATTTCGCTGCCTTACGCCCTTCAATTTTTATTTCAGATTCGTCGTTTGGGAGGAAAACCACGCTAATAACTCTATCCTCATTGAGAAAAGTTTCATCAAAATTGTCTCAAAGTGAGCTGAGAAAACCTAATTTTCCAGTGTGACACGACGTGTGCTCCTAAAAGGCGTTGTGAAAGCTTTGGGCGCACAGGCGTGGCAACAAATACTAAAAAATTGTACTCTCCATGGTGGCTTTTGGGGCAGAACCAGGGGCGCCATCGTTCCAAGGGAGTTTCCTATCCCTAAAACCAAAGGGCATAAGGTGTGACTGGCGTCGATCGGCGGCCTAGGCACAGATCAGCTGCAGTTGCAGTGAGAACTGTTGGCGACTGAGGGAGGTGCTGGACTTTCGCGTACAGGAAAATAGTACACTGTTAATGGGGCAGAGCGAGTGGCATCTCCCGAGCATCGACAAGTAGGCTTTTAATGGGAGACGCGAGGAAAGGGCTGGTTCCAGCCAGAGGCCGTTGTGATGAATCAAGTCCACTTTCCGCAATACACGCTCGGGTACAGATCCAAAAATGTTGCATCCGTAGTCAAGCTTCGAACAATAAAGGATCGATAGAAAAGTAAAGTAGTAGCCCTATCAGCAGCCCAAGTACTGAACATCACCAAATGAAGAATGTCCAAGGTGCGCGTACAAGATACACTAAGGTTGCGAATAAAAGCCTACCAGGTGAGACGTTGGTAAAAAAAGACGAAGGAAACGATTTAAATCCACCACATCCAGGCAAACCCTATTCAGAAACAAGTCAGGGTGGTGGAGGAGCCTCGGATGGCAGCAGAATTGCACAACTTAGCCTTGGGCTTGGGAAACTGAAACCTTTGCACTTTGGCATAGCGAGAAATGCTGTTCAATGCCTGTTGGAATCGACGCTCCAGGGTTTGCATCTGGGCCTCACCAAAAGATATCAAAAGGTCGTCCACGTAGAGCATAGAGAGAACAACTTCTCGCAGCACCGAGATGATACCAGGAATGCTCTGTGCGAAGAATGTGACACTGATGACACTTCCCTGCGGAAGACCCTTTTCCTGCTCTATTGGGGCGGAGAGGGCTTTCCTCTACCGTACTCGGAACCAACGATCTCGCAAAAATTCAGGAATAAAGATTAAAGCGTCCCCTCATCCCATCGCGTGGAGAGTCTCCATGATACAGTATCGCAATGCAGTATGATAGTCCTTTTCAGACCGATTCTTTTTTTTCAATTCGAGAGCCCATCTGGCCACTGTCTACTAGGGAAAAAGTCGCCGTATTTACATCATAGCCTACTACTAAGCTAGATTTAAAAAACAAATAATATGCAAATAATAAATAAGAAAGCAGAGAGGCAAAAAGAAGGAAGCACGCTCCAGCGTCGGTGGAAGGCCCGCCATCCCACAGCGAAGAAACAAGGCACCTAGAAAAACAGTTAAATAGAGAGGAGGAGGCTAGCCTCCTACTATAAAGTCGTATAGTACACGAGTCTATGTACACTAACCAGTCCCGGGTACAAGGGACAAGAGGTAGAGACCCCGCTTGAAGATCACCCAGACTGAGACATTCAACAAGAATATGCCGAACAGTCGGGGCACAACGAAGTCATCAGAAAAAGGCGAAAGTGAGCGCTACATCAAATGGTGCTGCGTGCTGCGAGTGTGTCCAATCCATGGGAACAATCGCGGTGAAATGCCACGCAACATTAAGTTCCGCTCGACCCTCTCCCATCTTCTTTACCATCAGCCCGGGGAGCTACCCGTATTCCTGAAATGTAATCAGTGTGAGAAAGAGCGAAATGCTAGTCTGGTTACTCAGTACTCGCGGACTCTTTGGCGTGCGCCCTCATCGGCGCGTTTATTTCCCCCAAATTCCTACATGTCAAGGAACACAGCAAAAGATAATCTCGACATCCGGCCGGCTCGCCATAACTGTGTCGTCACGGATATCTCGAACTAGCGGATACTCTCTAATACCCGAGATCACTCAGGGCGCTTTGTGAGTCACTAAAAATCACAATCCGGTCTCTGAACCAAGCACGACGCGTTCTACCAAAGAGAGCGCCTGGCAGAGCCTCGCTCACTTCCAACAGGAGGGATACAGCGTGGAAACTGACCCTCTCTTGGGATTTGGAGCCATCCGTATACACTGGCATGGTTCCATCGTGACACGAAGTCTTCTCCAAAAAGGGTGAACGCATTACTTCCGAGGCTGTAGAACCTTTTTGAGGTGAGGCGTCGCGACAAAGAGTCAAAGTTAGTACCCAACAGGGTGGCGTCCTGGGCCGAACCAGGGGCGAAAGAGGGAGATGCAGGGCTAGCGTGTAGATGCGAATAATACACTGTGTACTACGCAGAGAGACTGGCATCTCTCCAGCAGGGTCCCGAGAGGAAGGCCTATGTGGTGAATCGAGTCTACCTTCCGAAATACACGTTCAGCTGCCGATGCATAAAACGCGCGTCCGTAGTCGAGGTTCAAACGAACAATGGATCGATAAAAAGTAGGGCACTATCCCTCTCAGCGTCCCATGCGCTAAGCGTTACGCAACAAGGAATAGCCATGGCACGTTTACAAGAGACCCTAAGGCTGCAAATATGAGCCTCCCAGGTGAGGCGTCAGTCAAATAGAAGACCAAGTAAACGGTGCCATTCCACCACTTTAAGGCACACCACATTTAAAAACAAGCCTGGGTCAGGGTTGAGCCGAGGATGGCGGCAGAAGTGCATCACATTAGTCTTGGCCAAAGAAAACCGAAGCCAGTGCGCTTCGTCATAACGAGAGACACGGTTCAAAGCGAGTTTGAGTAAACGCTACAGAGTTTGAATCTGGGCCGCGCCAAAAGAGATCGAAGAATCGTCAACGTAGAGGGTAACGAGGGTAACGAAGGGATTCTGTTTATACTTAGGGCAAAGAGTGTCAAACTGAGGACGCTTTCCCGTGGGACGTCCTCTTTCCCCACCGGTACGCGGAATCGACGATTTTGTAATCTTTCATATATAAAGATTGGGAGGCGTCTTCTCACTTCCATCGTCTGGAGAGTCCCCATGAAACCGTATCGACATAGAAAATCACCGTGGCGTAGTTCTGTCTACGAAGGAAGGCCTCGCAGACGGCATTTTTTAGTACATCAATCGTGGGGAGGAATTTGCGGAAGCGACTTTGTGCATCTGCAGGAAATGAGAGAGATTGGGCGGAAACCGGCCGGAGTATAGTGAACTCACACCGATTTTCGAAAAGCAAGCACAGTAGCGATTTGCTATGAGTCTGGGAGAATACCCTCTACCCATATTCTGTTAAGCATATCTAAGAGAAATGCCATCCATCGCTAAGCAAGGTTTAGAAGAATGGCGTGCGGGGCATCGTCCGGACCAAGGGTGGTGTACGCGCACGAAAAAAGAGCAGAACGCAACTCGCTTAATGTAAACCTGTTGTTGAAGGGTTCTCCGCCTCTGGAAGTAAGGTCTAGTTTACGACTTTCCAAGCTATCATGACGTGCTTTGAGTCCTGGAGGAGAGGCATCTCTGCTAGAGAATACAAAATAAAGCAATCCTGATGGACTCCGCCACAGTCGCGGTGTCCGAGATTGCGGTCCCGTTCTCCTGGAGAACAGGAGGGGGTCCTACGAAAACTTTCACCGAATCCTTTTGACTCGCCTCCACACCTCTGCTAGAGGATTCTTCCCGTTAAGTGAAGGCACGTATACCCAGGAGGAAAAACGGTGGGTGTGCTTTGAAACATACCGGGACCTAGCCCTAGCTCGACTAACTCCACAGACAGTGAAATCGTTTGGGTGGCGGTAATAGAGCATGTAAGCATAACGCTTCTGTTTGAGCGAAGCCTTACACTCGGCAGACAACCACGGGAGTGGTAGGCGTGCAAAACAGCCAGATGTTCTAGGAATAGTAGTTAGGTCCAGGTCGATGATGTTGCCTGAGAGGAGCTCAACGGTCTCATCCACCCATCTCAACTCCTCGACTGAGAAAAATCAGTCATTTCCTGAAATGCGGACCACCGCGCCTGCGCCAAGCACCACCGGCTCTCAGGTGGCAGCGGCCAAGAAGATGATATTTGAATTTGGAAATGATCACCACCATGGAATTCATCGAATAAACCCCCCACCCCCACCCAAAATCAGGCTGTGTATCCGGAGAGCGCAGAGATAGATCAAGACAGGAAAATGAAAAGGTTCTCGGGCAGTGATGCGTAAACTCATTCACATTTAGGACACCTATCTCCAGCTCGTCGATCAGGTCGGCAAGGACCTGATCACTGGAATTGATCGAGTACTCTTCAGGATGGATGTATACTGTTCAAATCTCCGAGGCAAGAGAAACGGCTTTGGAAAACATGCAACGATGCAGTGGAAGCCCCCGGCGTCGAAGTCGACTGACTGTGGAGTGTACGCAGGAATATCTGTAACCTCGCATCCAAGTGCAACTGCACTGCTACTGCCTGAATGTAGGTATTTAAAGCAAAGATAAGAAGTGAGACATCATGCCGGGTGTAAATAGTGCATCTACTCGTCCCTCATCTCGTGGTGGTAGAGGCACAAACCTCTATACCCGAACAATGCGCCTAAGGCGCGGTCACTTTGGAAGATTAAACGAGGGGGGTTGGGCACGTCATGTGAGTCTTTTCCTTCCTCCGAATCTCGATCTTAGGCAGGCTCCGTGGCTTAGAGACTGGGAGGAACCACCGTCCCAGAGCAACCCAGTCCAGGCATGGTTGGAGGCGTTAGAGCCGAAAATCCTTTAGTGCTGTCCTCCTTTCAGGAGTGGGGTAGCTTTAAGAACTCCTGAAGACGGCCTCACCACCACCTTCATGGGTGTTGCGTCCTGTAAGTCAAACGACTCGGTGGAGAGGCGCGGCCGTTTCGCCTACCGGGAAAGTGTCACGCTGGGGGAACAAGAAGAGTCCTTGTTTTAGCCGAGACTGGGTGTGAACCCTCTGTGCCCTCAGTTCTACCACGGGAACTCTTGGGGTAGGTAGAACTCGCAGAATGGTTCTGAATGGGCGCGAAAACGACCGTACTTGTAGGCATAGAGAGGTCTAGAGAGGCCAGGGGCAGATGGTGTCTTCTATTAAGATTGAGACCTAGGAAGTCGCAGGGAACATCTGGCGCGCCAGGCCCAAGTCTTTAGCCTAACGAAATGCGAGAAAATCCGTAACCTGTACGTCCAGGATTTCCTTCTTTAGGAGATAAGCACCACATTGCTTATAAGAATCGGAGTGCTTCTCTTCGCACTTGACATATTTGGCCATACTGGATTTGGACTTATCATGTGTGGCCTTGGAGCGATTTTCCAGATTTCGGGAAACTTCGACTTTGCACGTCTACAAGAGTGATTCGTATGGCTGAAGCGGTGGAAGTAGTAGCACCTCCGCGGCGATGACACGAATGGCCTCACGCGATAGCGATATCAACCGGCACGCACCCACTCAAGAAGCCTGTCACAGTCGAACGTGACGAAGCTTGAAGTGGTGTGTCTCGAGGCCCCTTCCTGTTTTCCCATCACACGTTCGATCTTGACCACTCGAGGGTTGGCCAGCTCTAAGATAATGTCATCTGTGAAGTATTTCTTGAGTTCCCTCGTGTAAACCACTCATTTCAAAAAGTTCATGGTATAGTGCGGTATCACACTCATGGTTCCCGAAGGACACTAATCATGGCCGCCTCGGAGGGATCTAACGCATTTGCTAGAAGGCTAATGTCCGAGAAACGGGTCACCTTAGGCACTCTACCAATTAGACTAGCTAGTGCTCTCCTCTGTTGGAACATGATGCCATTTTGCCAACATGCTGCCATCACTGGAGCGAATAACCAGGAAGTGTTTGAAGCCAGCGGGCTCGAAAACCCCAGGTAAACTCTCAATGAGGGCCTCAACGGAATCGATGCTCCGCTCTGCGCACTTGCGACTTTGGTCTTGGTCTGGGCACCTCCACCCGGCAGAGCATCTGAGCCTAATGTACCGATATTTGCCTTATCGCTTACCGAAACAGAGGATTACCCGTCCGTACCCGTGCCTCCCACGGAAGAAGATGAGCCTTAGGACAGGATGGTGGGGAATGAACCACCTCTTCACCGCCGGAAGGAGCCCTTAGGCCAGATGGGCTAGCCTCAGCAATATCCTTCTCTGAAATGCAGAAGTTCTTGGCTGTCAAATAGGCACCAGCTGGGGTAGGGGGTCCTTCCTCTCCTTGTAAGCCTCGGGGGGCCGAGCAGTCTGAGAAGAAGCTTGCACAGGAAAGATCCCATGGAAGATCCTGCCATCTGGGCTGGGTCACCTCCGGGACCATGTCCATCTCAGACGAGACCTAAACTAATACGCATTCCAGGTAACTGCCAGATTTTCCTATACCTTAGGACGGCACTGCGTTTACCGTTCCAAAAGCAGTGTTGGTGAACTGTCTATACTCTGCCTTCGCTCATTTCACGACGCAGACACTTTTATTCTACTCTGCATTTCTGATCTTTGTCATTATACATATTTCAAATTTATTATCTATTATTTTATATTTTCATATACCATTTATTTTACTGCCATTTCAATTGATTTGCCAATAATATTGTTTCGTCTCATTTTGGCCCATTACAATGCAGAGTTAAAAACAACATGACTGAATAAGTGTGATCGAAAGGTTTCGAGTTAGTTGTTTGCTGAAACGCAAGTGTTAGTCCCCATGGGGAGAACATTCACTCAAATTAGTTATGGGCTTAAGAATACAATATACCATTCTGTATTGTAAACTTAAAAGTCGGTGTTAAACCAGCAAACGGAGTTTAACTTTTCATTCACAATCCTATGTTTTATTCCATGGCCAAACCGGTCTCGTAAATTTATAATAGCAGAGCGTCAGCAAGTGAACCGAACTCAACGCTCCCTCCTAACCGCATTGAACTCCACAAAAACACAATACACCGAAAAGAATACAGCGGTGCTTCGATATCCGTGAGAGGGATTAAATTATATAATGGGGGCTCGACTTTTGGAAGTTTCTTGCAGGTAGGGAAAAGAGCGTGTCGTGGTATTGCAAGGACCGAGTGATGGTGTACGTACGTATATGTTTGTTACGTACTTAAAAAACTCCTTGATTAGGTTTTCTCTAAGAGTGCTATATTTTATTATTACGTTATTTTAATCTTTGAGGATTTCTAGTGCCATGCTCAGCGTTTCGAGGATTGAATTAAATACTTCTAAGAAAATAGATCTTTAATTACCACACAATGAGTTTAAGTGAGACTTACTAATTTAAATAAATGAATATAAAGTAATGGTTGACCCAAAGCTCACTTTAATATTGGACGTTAATTGACCTTTAAAAATAATGAAATTTCTTTACCTTTAAAACAACCACACGTGACTACGGCTGGAGACGGACCTTGGCCTGGAATTATTATGTAGACGACCGAATCTTTTTGCGGTCAGACGCATAGACGCGTCCACAGACACCCCAGCTGTTTGGCTGGCGCGGAGACAGGCTTGAAGCAATAGGTGATTTCGGTGCGGGTGACGGATTGCGTTAAGCAGGTTGTAAGATGATTTCAACAACGGGACCGTGAAAGTATGCTTCTTCCAATCTTCTGGTTAATCTTGGAATATTCGCACTGACGAGCGATCAGCAAACGAGTGAATACTTTGACGAATGAGGAGTGTTTGAAGGAGTTCACTTTGGGGTATTCCTCAAAGTTTAGAAAATTTATAAAAATTTAACCATGGCTGCCTTTTTTAAGATTTAAAATTTTAATCTTAGTAGCGAAGCCATTGCCTGGTAGATTGATATTTTTAATGTGTTTAATCAAACCTTTTAGGATTTATCATATTATTTATAAATATATATATATATATATATATATATATATATATATATATATATATATATATATATATATATATAAATATATATATATGTACCAGGCAATGACTTCGCCACTTCCCCCTACGGGGGGATCTTGCGTTTCGCTACTAAGATTAAAATTTAAAATCTAAAAAAAGCAGCCATGGTTAAATTTTTATAAATTTTCTGAACTTCGCCAATTATAATAATTTTAAAAAGGAACTCTAGACTAAATTTTCCCCTTTCTAAAATATCACGTTGCTAAAATATAAAGTTATAGAAGAAGATATATAAAAATAAATTTTCTGAACTTCACCATTATAAATAACTTTGATAAAAAAAACATAAGTCATAACCAAATTATTATTTAAATACTAAAAAAAAATCCCCTTCTTAAATTATAGAGTTAGTAATGATGATGTGATGATGAGAGGTGCTTTATACTCTGATCAAACGTAGAGTGAGGTGACAAGTATTTGCACACTTAAATTCTCAATATTTCTGAAATATTTTGTGCTTAACTCTGGCTATAAAATTAATTGGAAACTTAGTAAACATATATTTAACAGAAAATATTGCACATAAGGAAGTTTTTTTGTTTTAATAACAACAATTGTTAATAAACAAAAACCAACAGGTGACAAAAGTATTCAACCACTAATAATTTCAGTCAATTAATATTTTGCAATAACAGCACGAAAACGATTCTCATGGGTTAATATTACCGTTTCGCAATCATTTCTTGATATTATGTTTCACTCTTGTAAGCAAATCTCCCTCAGAGATGCAAGGTTATATGGAGTTCTCTTTCGGATTGCAGCGTTCAGTATTCGCAACAATTGGTCAATAGGAGTGAGGAGGTCTGGCGAATAACTTGGCCATGGAAAGAAGTTTATTTTCTCTCTTCTTAACTATTATTCAGTTAATTTGGCTGTGTGCTTAGGATTGTTGTCCTGCCGAAACAGCTCGGCCGTAGAATTTTTTGGCACTTGAGAGCTGCTTTTCCGCCACTATCTTTCGATTTGTGATACCATCCATTTTCTCACCAATGATGTGAAGTGCTCTTGTGCCATGTACAGTAAAGCAGCTCCAGTTGCATAAGGCACTTCAACTCGCTAAGAAATAGCCCTATTGGATAATCCCTCTGAATGAAGTTTATCATTTAGTGTCGATTAGCTTCAGGAACTACTTAGACCTTCGGCATTGCTCAAAGCAAACGTACTGTTCTATAGATTCTTATAAATGAATGACGGTGCTAATATTTGGCAGTATACATTAGATTCGTATCTATAAATTTCTCGAATCTTCAATCGTACCCTTTTCTTCGAATTTCTAAAAAAAAAATTAAGGAATATTTTTTTCATGTTTACTGAGTTTCGAGTTAGTTTACTAAGCAGAAAAACACGAAATATTTTAGAAATAGTAAAAATTTAAGTGTGTAAAGACTTATGTCACCTCACTGTATTGTCTATGGGATTTACATTTCTTGTTTTTGGTCGAGAGTAAGAATGATAGTATTTAATTTATGGTTGTGTTTTAGCTGCAGAAAGCATAAAATGCTTTCAATTAAAACGGCATTGTGAAGTTATACATTCAACTTGTGTTGGCAAACCACGAATTTTTTCAAAGAAAATTAGGGAATTCCAATAAACTTAAGGAAAATTTTGCAAGCTTTACATGCTTTATTTTAAACTTTATTTGGGATTTATAAATTATTTTACAGAAATACTAAATGTAAGCAGCCTCATCCAATTCGGAAATTTTTTATATTATCGGCCGCCATTGCTTAGCCTACTAAAGCAAAAGTCGCCGTAATTACTTTATAACTTAAGACTAGGCTAGATTAAAAGAAATACGCCAAAACAAATAAGAAAAATATAAATACAAAACAAAAAGGCAAAAACAAGCAAATAAAAACTAGAAAAGCAAATATATAATAAGAAGGAATCCCCCCCTTCCCTGGCGAAGAACATGCGACCTACAACATTATTAAATAGGTCACATAGTCCGCAGGTCTGTGTACACGAACCTGTCTCGAGAACAAGCGACAAGCGGTAGCGATCCCGCTCGTCCCAATAACGTGTACGAAGATCACCCAGACTGGCACATTCAACAAGAATGTGCCGAACATTCTGGAGGACAACGCAATCGCGGCATAGAAAAGCAGGCGAGGGAGTGTGCCCAATAAGATGGCTGAAGAAAGCGATCTGAAGCCGTAGTCGCATTGGGGTAGGTCCATGGGAACCGTCGCGGCGCAATGGCACGCAACCTTAAGTTTCCCTCAGTCGTCTGTCATGTTCTTTGCAAGTAACCTGGAGGGCTGACGTGATTCCTGCAATGTAGTCGATGTAAGGAGGAGATAAATGCTCGTCTGATCACCCAGTCCTCGCGGACGCTTTGACATCCTAATCGGCGCGCTCATTCCCAGCAAATCCCACAAGTCCAGGGAACCCAACAGAAGATAGTATCGAAATCCAGTCGGTTTGTGGCAGCAGAAGCGTCACCGAGACCGCGAACCACGGGGTGTAGAGATTCAAATGCACCGAGACCACTCGGGGCGCTTTGTGAGTCGCTAAATATCACAATCCGGTGTCCGAACTGGACACGACGCGTTTTCTCCTGTAGAGGAAGTATTGCAATCAGCTCTTCCGTGAAGACAGACGCTGGCCCTAGGAGAGCCCTGCTAACTTCAAACAGAGGAGATATGGAGGGAAACCGAGCCCCACCCCTGAGACTTAGAGCCATTGGTACACACTGGCATGGATTAGCATGACACGAAGTGTGGTCCCAAAAGGCAGAACACAATACTCCCGGTGCAGTGAAATCTTTCGTAGCAGAGGCCTAGCGACAAATACTCAAAGGTGTTACCCTCTAGGTTGGCCTCCTAAGAAAAAAACAGACATAAAACAGCCCAAAGAGTAACACCCACCTCACGAAAGGGTTTCCTAGCCAGAACTCCAAATTGCATAGGATTTGATTGCTGTCTCTAGATGACATAGGCACGGCAAAATCAGCTGCGGATGCAGTGAGAGTCATTGGTGACTCAGAAAGGCGCCGATCTCACGAGTACAGACGCCTAATGAACTGTGCACGGAGTAAAGCGAGAGGCATTTCCGCAGCATCGACAAGTAGTCTCACAATGTGGGATGTGCGTGAAGTATCGATCACCAGGCGAAGACCGCTGTGATGGATCGAATCAACCTGCCGCTATACACGCTTGGCTGCGGGTGCATAAAACTTTCATCCGTAGTCAAGCTTCGAACAAACAGAGGATCGGTAGAAAAGCAGGCATTAGCCCATGTGCCCAACGTTACCGAGCGAAAATTGTCCTTGGTCTGGGTCCAAGAGAGGATAAGGCTGCGAATAGGAGACTCCCAGGTGATGCGTCGTTCAAAAACTAGCGAAGTAAACAGTGCGAATTCACCATTTCCAGGCGAATCCCATTTAAAAACAAGTACCGTTCGGGGTGTAGACGATGTTGAAGGCAAAAGAGCCCTCACTAGCTTAGTCTTGGCCAAGAAAAACATGAAACCTGCGTGCTTCGGTATAGTGAGAGAAGTAGTCCAATGCCAATTATAGTCCACGCTGTAGGCTTGGCATCTGGGCTCCACCAAAATATATCGAAAGGTGACCAGATAGAGCGCAGAGAAAACAGCTTACGGAAGCACCGAGCTGAAACGGTTGATGCGCAGCTCCATTGTTTTTTTATTTTGAAAGAACATCTGGCGACTGCCTACTAGGGCAAAGGTGACCATACTCACATTACTGACTACTACTAGGCTAGATTAAAAACAAATAACAATATATACATAAATAACCAATAACAAAGATAAAAAAGGCAAAGGTTAAGCACAGGCTAATAAAAACAACAACAAATATGAAAAGGAAAGAAAGCAAAAAGGCAACAAATGGAAGCGCGCTCCTACGTCGGAGGAAAGCTGGCGTCCTCCTGGAGCAGAAACATGCGACCTACAAAATTCAGTTAAAAGAAAGTGGAGTCCAGCATCGTCCAAAAGGTCGTATAGTCCACAAGTCTGTGTGCACGAATCAGTGCCGGGTACAAAGGACAAGCGGTAACTACCGTGCCTATCCCGGTACCGGGACAGGTAAAGCGCGCAAAGATCACCAAGAATGGGACATTCAACGAGAATGTGCCGAAGAGTCTTGGAGATAACGCAATCGTCACAATAAGGCAAACAACAAATGGCCGTGAGTCCCGCGAATGAGTCCAATTTGAAGACTACAGAAAGCAACCTAAAGCCGTGGCAGCATTGGAGGGTAGGTCGATTGGAACAGTCGCAGCACAATGGCACGTAACTATAAGTTCCCCTCAACGGTCTCTCATCTACTTTAGCAGGCCGCTCAGAGGAGTGATCGTATTCTTGACATGATATAGGTGTCAATTAGAGCGAAACTTTGGTCTGCTCGCCAGGTCGTTGCGGACTCTTTGGCACCCTCATCAGCCGGCTCATTCCCCTACATGTCCAGGAACCCAGCAAAAGATAATCTATGACATCCGCCTGGCTCGCCAAAACCATGGAGTCACAGATATAGCGAACCAGGGAATGCGCCGAGAGCAGTCAAAGCACTTTTTGAGTCGCTATAAATCACAATCCAGTCTCCTAACAGGGCACGTTACGTTAACTCCCGTACCGAGTGTTGTATTCCAACAAGCTCGGTCGTGAAGACAGAAGCAGCGCCTGGCAGAGCCCCACTGATTTCAAACAGACGGGATACGGCGTGGATGCCCGAACCCATCTTGGTAGTTAGAGCTATCCATACACACTGTCACGGTGACATCGTGACACAAAGTGTGCTCCAAAAGGCGGGTCACAATACTCCCGGCGCTGTTAACTTAGGAAGTAGAAGCATGGCGGCAAATAGTCAAAGGTCGTATCTTCCAGGGTGGCGTTCTGGACTGAACCAAGAGCGCTACCGGGCTGAGAGTTATACCGAGTTCTCAAAGGAGTTTTCTTGCCCTAAACCCAAAGGGCTTAGGGTATTACTGGCATCTCTCGGCGGCATAGACACCGTCGAGATCAGCTGTGGATGCAGTGAGAGGTGTTGGTGAATGAGAGAGGCGTCAGGCTTGCGCGTACAAGCGGAAAAAGCACTGTGCACGGCGCAAAACGAGCATCCCGAGCATCGACAAGTAGGCTCTCAATGTGGAAAGTGCGGAAGGCACCGGTCGTCAGGAATAGGCTTGTGTGGTGGATCCAGTTGACCTTCCGCAAAACACGCTCGGCTGCGGATGCATAAAACTCGCATCCGTAGTCAAGTTGGGAACGAACAAATAATCGATAAAAAATAAGGCTGTATCCTTATAAGTGCCCTAGGCGCTGAATGTTACGGAACAAAAAATATACATGGTGCGGGTACAAGGGACTCTAAGGCTGAAAATATGAGCCTCCCAGTTGAGGCGTCGGACAAATACAAGACCAAAGAAACGTTGTAAATCCACCACTTCCAGGTGAACCCCATTTGGAAACAATTATGGGTCCTAAAGGAGCCGTAAATGGTATCATAATTGCACTACTTTAGTCTTAGCCAAGGAAAACCAAATGTTGTGAGCTTCAGCAGAGCGAGAGACGCGTTGCCTGTTTGAGTTGATGCTCCAGAGTTGGCATCTGGGCCGCGACAAAAGAGATCGAAAGGTCGCCCACGTAGAGTGTAGCGAGAACATCTTACGGCAGAACCGATGAAATGCCTTTGATTTCCAGGGAAAATAGGGTGACGCTGATGACGGTTCCCTGCGGGACACCGTCTTCTTGCTTAATTGGATCGGAGAGGGATCTTGGGAGGTGTCCCCTTGCCCTCATCGCGTGGGAAGTTTCCATGATACTGTATCGCCATGGGTTATCATTGGCCTTCTCCAGATCGAGAAACAACATAGCCTAGTCCTGTCTACGAAGAAAGGCGTCGTACACGGCAGAGCATCCAACTTGGAGAGGAACTTGCGGAAGCCGAACTGTGCAAAAGACAAGTGGCCTCCGCTGTCCAGGAAAAAAAGGCTAATCTAACATTTACTAATTTCTCCATCAACGCACACACGCAGGTAGTTAGAGAGATTGGACAGAAAACGGGCTGGGTAGAGTGATCTCTCGCCGGTTTGCGAAAAGTGAGCACAGTAGCGATTCTCTAGGAGTCTGGGAGCATACCCTCTATCCAGATCCTGTTGAACATGTCTCGCTCACCCAGATGTCGAAGCATGGCATACAGAACATTGTTTGATCCAGGAGCGGTGTTCACGCGGGACGCTACTCACTCATTTTAAACCTGTCGTTGAAAGGTTCTCTACATCCTGAAGTAAAGTCCGGTTGGCGTCCTTCGCGACATCACGCTGCACATAAAATGCTGGCGAAGCAGCATCCCGGCTAGAGAATGCGGAGAAAGCGGTCGCGAAGGACTCCGCCACGGATGCAGGGAGGGAGATTGTGGTTCCATTCTCCTGGAGAACAGGAGGGGTTCCTGAGAAACCAGCCGCAAAATTATTGACGCGCCTCCACACCTTTGCTAGAGAGGACTTCCTGTTAAGTGAAGACACGAATGCCCGCCTGGAAGAGCGGCTGGCGTGCTTCGAAACATACAGAAACCTTTTCCTAGCTCGATGAAATTCACCGACAGTGAAGAACGCTTATGTTTCAGGGCCGCCCCACACTTTGTTGGCCACCACGGAAGCGGTTGGCGTGCAAAACGGCCAGACGTTCTATGAATAGCAGTTAGGCCCACGGCGATGAGGTTGCCGGAGAGGAACTCAACGGCCTCATCCACCGACCTAAACTCCTCGACTGAGACAGAAATCAGTCAGTTCCTGAAATGCGGAACACCGCGACCGCACCAAGCACCACCGAGACGGGCTCTCAGGCAACAGCGGAATGCGGCAGTCCCAGCTAAATTCAGGGCTTGCATCTGGAGAGCACAAGAGTAGATCAAGACAGGAAAATGAAGCGGTTCTCGGGCAGTGATGTGTAAACTCATCGACATTTAGGACACCTATCTCCAAATGGTCGATAAGGTCGGCAAGGACCTGGCCCCTAGCATTGATTGAGTAGTCTCTTCAGATGGGGGAGTCTACCATTTAGATCCAGGATTAAGAGAAAGGGCCCTGGCAACCGTGCCACGGGCCTTGTCCCCTCCGCCCTCACCACCGATCCGGGATGGTTTGGTCAGAGAAAGCTGTTCGGTATCTACTCTGTGAAATTAGAGGCCGATCAGAGAAAGTTGTGGAAGAGGTGTTATGGAAAGAGAGGAAGCAGGGTAATAAAACAGGGTGTAAGAGAGAAAGAGAAGATGCTAAGTTGCGCCCGGACGATGCGCTGAGTCCCGTCAACACGGGGCGTGCTTCATTGGGCCGAAGAGTGGTCCCCCACTCGTACGCGAAATCGACGATCTTGCAAAAACTTACAAATTAAGATTTGAAGGTGTCTCATCGCCCCATCGTGTGGAGAGTCTCAATAGTCCCCTATCGCCATGTAGTATTATAGGCCTTCTCCAGATAGAAAAACTTGTGCTGTCTAAGTTGGATAGCCTCGCTGACGGCATTTTCTAGTCGGAGCAGATTATCCCACGTAGAGGGAAACTTGCGGGAGCCGCAACGTGTGGAAGGCATATTCCTGCTGGAAACCATCCTCCTGCTCTATTCCGACAAAGAGTGCTTGCTCCCTCCACTTGGCCGCAAAATCATTAATCTTTCAAAAACTAACAAAATAAGATTTGAAGGTGTCTTCTTGCTCTCATTGTGTGCAGAGTGTCACTGATATCGTATCGCCATGCGGTATCATAGGCCTTCTCCAGACATAAAAAACACCGTTGAGTTGTTCTGTCTAAGAAGGAATGCCTCGCAGATAGCATTTCTAGTCGGAACAGATGTGAAGTGGAACTTGCGGTATCTGCACTGTGCTGAGTACAGGTGCCCTCCGCTGTCCAGAAAAAAAGTCTAGTTAACATTTAACAATTTATCCATCAAATTGCAGACGCAGGATGTTAGAGAGTTAGGCAGAAACCAACCGAGGTAGAGTTATCTCTCCCAGGTTTGCAAAATAAAAGCACAGTAACTATTCGCCAGCAGTCTGTGAGGATCCCCTCTGTCTAGATCATGAAAAATAATTAACATGGTGGTGTCCGTACACGAAGCGAGATCGGAACGCAACTCACTCAATGTAAGCATGTCCTTTAAGGGTTTTCTACATCTGGTGGTTAAGTCCAGTAGGCTGCAATCTGCGATTTCAGGATGTGCATAAAATGCTGGCCGAGCAGCATTCCGACTAGAGAATGCAGAGAAAGTGGTCTCGAAACACTCCGCCACGGACGCGCGGTCCAAGACTGGAGTCCCATTCTCCTGGAGAGCGGGAGGTGGGAAGGACATGCGAGAACTTTCCCCGAATCATTTCCATTCAGTTCCCCACCTCGCTTGAGGGGTCTTAACACTAAGTGAAGACACGTATGCCCTCCCAGAAAAGTGAGCACAGTATCCATTCGCTAGGCTACTGGGATCATGATCCTGTTGATCAAATCTAAGAGAAATGCCATGCCGCTTTGGAACAGTGATGAATAAATGATACTCGTTGAACGAGTACTAATTAAGGGATACGCATTTGGCGAATCATAATTAAGTGATACTCTTTGATCGAGTCATAATTAAGTGATACTCTTTCGAACATTCTTAATTCTCTCAAAAATGAATTCCAAATGCTCTTCTTCCTTCACCTCCGTCTTTTTCTCCTGAAAATGGTTTCCAAACACTTCCTTCAAGTTCATTTTCTTCCCCCGAAAATGTCTTACAACTACTCCTATTCCTTCAAATTATTTGTATTCTCTCAAAAATACTATTCTTAAGTCAAGTCCACTGTCCTCCCTCAAAAATGACTTCCTAACACTTCTTCATCCACCTAACTTATCTTTTCGCGAAAATGACTTCCACAATCCTCTTCCTCGAACTACATTGTCTTCCTCCTAAAATGCTTTTCAAAGACTCGTCTTCCTTCTAAACACTCCTTTTCCTTCAACTCCGTTGTCTTCCTTATCAAATGACTTCCAACCACTTCTTTCGATTCAACTAAGTTATCTTTCCTCGAAATATGCTTCTAAAAACTCTTCTTCCTTCAACTTCGTTTTCTTCCCTTTAAATTGGCCTCAGCTTCACAATTCCGGCCCTATCATGTGCTCCTTTGCACATGCTTATTCCCGGTGCTTTTAAATTCACCCTTCTGGCTCCAGGTTTCAAGATTTATCGGCTAGAGTAAATCGCTATTTCCATTCGATTTTGTTTATCTTTCCTGTCATACCTATCATTACTTTGTATATCCTAATCATGCCGAGTTTAACATGTCCCCGGTGGCTTACACAAGTTTCCATTGCTTTCTACTTAATAAACTAACTACCACACGATGTCAATATCAGGGCACACCTCACCTGCCAGCTAAGATCAGAGAGGAGTGGGTGGAGTCACAAATAAGGGCACGATAGATGGCGGTTCTTTTCATCCGTCTCGTGAAAAACGAAGGAACCCATTCTAAGCCATAAACACATTGTTGTCAGCCTTGAAGTTCAGAGTTCCCTCGAGTTTGAGGAAACGATTTGGAGGACACCCTTTTTTTCTAAAGTTCAATAATCACTTCCAAATAACATTCTGCTTCGAAACTGGAAGCGTAACGGGAAATAATGAAATTAATAGGTATATAACCAACACGATGCCCATTTCAAGAAGTGAAAGTTATGATTAAATGAAAATGAGATGAGCAAATCGGCGATTCCATATCACTTTTTTGTAGTGAATCGTGACTTGCAATCACTAAATTAATTTAATTTTGGCAGCTCTTTCCTGGTGGTAAACGGATAAGAGTACAATCACCCCCGTGATGGAAAATCAGCGTCCTAAAAGGACATTGAATTGACTACACCCATGAAGAAAATGGGCGGACATTTAAGTTAAGATTGAACCTGCTTTTTCTATTGTAATTCCCACAGGAGGGTACTCTAGGTAGACTGCTACACTCGGTTTATGGAGTATCCGCACGTCGTCTCGGCCCGAGGGCCCGAGGGAACCTGGGAAGTTCTCCTGGTCCTTCAATGCGACCTTTATTCTAAAGGTATTGCCTCCTCATTTCTGTTATCTATGTTTAAGTATTTGACTAGCGGCGTGAGAATTTTTAGAACCTCAGGACGCTCTTTAACGCCTCAAGGTTACAAAATAACAGACTTGAATTGAGTCCTGGGCGTTGTGGTGCGATAAATAGGATGTACGATTTTACCCCATTAACCTTTTCCTGGGTGAATTCTTTTAACGGGCCCCCTGGCGACTGCCTTCATGCGCATAAGTCGCCGGAATTTAAAAATTCAGCCTAGTGCTAAGCTACTTTAAAATTACCCAAACTAAAACAAACAAACAAAGAAAAACTGAAAAAAATAACAAGAAGAAGGAAGCACGCACGGCGTCTGGAGGATGCCCGTCTCTCCTCAGCGCATGAACTACAACAAATAAAGTCAAATAAAATGGAGAAGGCCAACCTCCTTCAAAAAGTCAGATAGTCCACAAGTCTGTGTACAGGAACCTGCCCCGAGTGCATGGAACAAGCCGTAGCGACTAAACTCTTCCGGGTACCGGGACAGGTAGAGTGCACGAAGATAACCCAGACTGGGACATTCATTCAACAAGAAGGTGACGAACAGTCGGAGACAAGGCAGGCGAGGCAATAAAGTGCGGGCGACCGCTCCATCAAATGGTGGTGAGTCCCGCAAGTGCATCCGTTTTGAATACGACAAAAAGCGAACTAAACCTGGCACAGCATTGAGGGGTAGGTCTATGGGAACAGTCACGGGGCTATTCAGGCGAAATTGTCCTGGAACTTCAACCTTAGGGGATGATGGCGGGGGAGCCACCCTATATGTATACTGGATAAGGCTGTAGATATAGTAAAGTAGGGGTTGGGGGGTTGGGGGGGTTAGAAGCCTATCTAGCGACTGCCCACTTCGGCATAAGTCGCTGAAATCTCATGACATCCTAGCACTAGGCTACTTTAAAATAAGAACACGAAAACACAACAACGATAAAAAAGGAAGATCGCATCAATAAGGAAGCAATCTCTGGCGTCAGGGGGGAGGTCTCCCTTCCCCCGACGCAAGATCGTGCGACTTAAAAAGAAAACAACAATAACAAAACCAAAAAAACAACAAAACCTAGTTAAATAAAAGGAAGAAGGCCGGCCTGCCCCTAAAAGTCTAAAAGTCCACAGGTCGGTGTGCCCGAACTCATCGCGAGCAAGAGGGACAGGCGGTAGCGACCCTGCCCATCCTGGTACCAGGACAGGTAGCATTCGCGAAGATCACCCAGGCTGGGACATTCGACCAGAATGTGCAGAACAGTCTGGGGGACCACGCAGTCGTTACAATAAAGCGCAGGCGAGGGGTCCATCAAAGGGCGATGCGTCACACAAGTGTGGCCGATTAGGAGACGAGAGAAAGCGACCTAAAGATGAGCAGCATTGGGGGATAGGTCCATGGGAACAATCGCAACGCAATGGCACGCAACTTTAAGTTTCCTTTGACCGGTTTGCGAAAGGCGAGCACAGTAGCGATTCGCCAGGAATCTGGGAGGAGACCCTCTACCCAGATCCTGTTGAACAAATCTAACAGAAAGGCCGTGCCTCGCTCACCCAGGTGTCGAAGCATGGCGTACGGGACATCGTCCGGACCATGGGCGGTGTCCGCGCACGAAGTGAGAGCGGAACGCAACTCACTCACTGTAAACCTGTCGTTGAAGGGTTCTCCCCTCTGGAGGTAAAGTCCAGTCGGCGACCTTCCACGACATGGTGACGTGCATTGAATGCTCGCGGAGCAGCATCCCGGCTAGAGAAAGCGGTCGCGCAGGATTCCGCAACGGACGTGGGGTCCGAGATTACGGTCCCATTCTCCTGAAGAACAGGAGGGAGATCCTGCGAGAACTTGCCCAAATCCTTTTGACTCGCTTCCATACCTCTGCTAGAGGGGTCTTCCCGTTAAGTGAAGACAAGTATGTTCACCAAGAAGAGCGGCGAGCGTGCTTCAAAATATACCAGAACCTAGCCCTAGCCCAACGAAATTCAGCAACAGTGAAATCGTTCGGGCGGCACTTATAGCGCATGTAGTCATAACACTTCTGTTTGAGGGCCGTTTCACGCTCGGCAAACCACCACGGGACTGGTCGGCGTGCAAAATGGCCAGACGTTCTGGGAATAGTAGTCAGGCCCGCGGCGATGAGGTTACCAGAGAAGAACTCAACGGCCTCATCTACCAACCTAAGCTCCTTGACCGAAATAGAGAATTCAGTCATTTCCTGAAATGCAGGCCACCACGCCTGTGCCAAGCACCACCGAGGTAGGCTCTCAGGCAGCAGTTGCCCTGAAAATGATATTTGAATGGTAAAGTGATCATTACCATAGAGGTCATCCACCACACCCCAATCCAAATCAGGCTGTGCATCCGAAGAGCACAAAGATAGATCAAGGCAAGAAAAATGAAGCGGTTCTCGGGCAGTGATGCGTAAACCCATCTAGATTTAGGACACCTATCTCCAGCTCTTCGATCAGATCGGCAAGGACTTGTCCCCTGGGATTTATGGAGTAATCTCCCCAGAGAGGATGTCTCCCGTTCAGATCTCCAAGCAAGAGAAAGGGCCTCGGCAGCCGTGCCACGACGCGGCGGAAGTCCCCCGCGTCGAAGTCAGCTGACGGTGGAATGTACGCAGAAATAACAGCATACCTCATATCCAGGTGAAGCTGCACAGCCACTGCCTGAAAGGAGGTATCTAAACTGAAAAGAAGAACTGAGACATCATGCCGGGCGTAAACCGCGCATCCCCCAGCCCGGCCCCCATCTCGTGGTGGTGGGATCGCAAAACCCTTATACCCAGGGAGGGAGAGCAGGAGGCACGCGCTTAGCATGGTCTCCTGCAGAAAAATAGCTAACGGGGAACGGGACCAGACAAGCCTCCACAGCTCCTCCCAGTTGGCTCGGAGTCCATGGGAATTCCATTGAAGGAATATACCCTCCAGGCCTAGCTCGGAGGAGACGCGGGGGCCCTCCTCGATCTTAAGACCCTCACGGGAATGGCCCTCTTTTCGAGGATCCACCGTCTCCCCTTCACCCGTAGGCGAAGAAGGGAGTAAGCCTCCTCTCCGGTTAGAGAAATTTGGAGGGTCCCCTGCGCAAGCACAGTGGGAAGACCTCCATTTTTTTCTGTGAGGCTGCACGAGGGCTGCTCCGGCGATGACCAAGGGAAAACTGAGGGTAGATTTTTTATTTCTTCATCATTGGGCTTGGTGACCCTCTTTTAATTACGGGATGCAATAGCTCATCACCCCTCGCAGTAGCCCGCTCTGCAAGGGGTGCATACTGGCCTGGCAAAGCCAGGTGCCGCCATCTAAGGCCACCCCTCCCGCTTGGTGACCTGGCAGCCCTTCAGCATGGCGGGTCCACCTTGGGCACGGCGTAAAATTGATAGTGTGGGAAGAGAAAAGGAAAATGGATGTGAGGAAGGTATGGGTGGGGATGAAGCATGTTGTTAAAAAAACACCATCCCGAACCGGAGCTCAGGGGTTACGGAACGTTGTCTCTTTTCCCCTGAGCCCCGATCCGGGACAGTTGGCTGAGAAGAAAGTCAGCATCTAACCTGTGAAATTAGAGGCTGACCAGAGAAAGTTGTGGGAGAGATTGTATGAAAAACGAGGGAACCGGGGGGAAACACAAGTGTTTTGACGGAAGGAGAAGAGGCTAAGCTGGGGTCGGACGGGATGCTGAATCCCGTCAGCACGGCGGCCAGGATGGCAAATCGCCGCGCCCCTTTCTGGGTAGGAAAGTAGGAAAAGGGGCAAAGAAAAAATGACAGCGTAGGCGAGTTGCGAACAGCTAAAACCAGCGTTCTGTACCCCGGCTAGCCAGCGGGGAATCCACTCGATTAGTCAAAGATACTCATTCAGGCGAAGCCTTTAAGATGATTGCCTGAATTTCTCGTACGCTACAAGGCAAGTCAAGTTGACGACCCAACACACCCGGTACCTAACACTTGCCCCAGCCAGCAGGATTTCGCTCATCCCAGCAGGCAGGGACCTCACGGTATATGCTGCCACTCGAGTAAAGCTCATAAGAGGATTAAAGTGCGCCGGGCAGCCTGAAACTCTGGGAGAGGAGAGCAGCTGTGGGAAGGGGTAGGAGGGTATGTAATAAAGAAGAGTAGAGATAGGCGGGTCGACTAAGGGAAAGAGTGGGTGATCACCTATTATTATCATACCCTGGCGCTAGGTGATCCCAGAATGGCATGAAGTACACCAAGACACAATGGTTACCGGAGTCAACTCTATCCAGGTGTGGAGGGTCCTCCTGGTGCAAAGTGTAGATAGAAAAGATTGAAGGGATAGCCGTAATAATAATAATAAATACTATAAATAATAATCAATAATAACATATACGAATAATAATTAATACTAATAATAATAATTATAATACGTAATAATAATAAATAAATATTTTAATATAAAAATAATAATAAATAACTACTAAATAATAAGAATGATAATAACAATAATAATGCTAATAATAAAACCAATAATGATAATAATAAAGTCCAGTAGCGCTGATTGAGGGCGCGGGGAAAGCGCACCAACAACTTCCAGGCCCCATCAGAGAGTTCACTTCAACCCAGTGACGACGGGGCTTCCCTAATTTGCACCCAGGCCGGAAGGAGTATGTGCAGCTCCTCCAGGTACCAAGTATAACAGGCTACACAGGGTAATCCCATGCGGGGTCCCAGGGTGCAATGCCCTAACCAACTCACTGCGGCCTTTTTCGATTGCATAAGGCTGTGCTGCTTTTATGGAGGCAGGTTTTACCTGCTTGTTGGTTGAGAGGACAACTGAAAGTCTCAGCTCCCGTTTCGGGCCCCGTTATATGACATTTTCAGATCCTGGCTCTCTCGTCGATGACAAGTAAGACTTAGTAAGAGATTTAACTCTCTCGGAACTGCCTCTCTGGCTGCTCTGTTGGGAGCTGCGTACTTTGGGGAGAGACCATCTGCTGGGCAAAATCCATTCCGTGTTGTCACATAGGCGCGAAAACCATCAATTTACGCACGCAGAGTTGGAGTCCCTGAAAGATCGGAAAATTCGAGGATGGAGTGGTGAAAGTGGCTGGACGAGAGATAGGGCCCACCACCTCCTCTTTTTATGTACATTGGTCACATTTTTTGGTAATAGAGCAAGAAGATGGCGTTCCGCGAGAAGTGTCCTCAATGTCACTCTCTTTGCCTTTGGATTTAACAGTATCGCCTCGGTCCTAAAAGAAGATGATTCCGATACACTCTAAGTAGACGATCTTTCGTTTCTTATCAAGCGACACAGATAACTTACCTTGGATCAGCGACTCCAATAGGTACTAACTTGCATTTTTTTAGACTAAGGCTAAGGTGGTGCTTTTTTTTACTATCCACAGATTCACTGCAACCCGGACCTGTTGTTAAATGCGGTTCGCCTAGATATAGCAGAGGCGAATCGTTTTCATGGTCTTGCCTTTGGCCGTCGCCTCACATTACCCGCTTGTACGCGCGAGCCCAATGTCTCCCTCAGTCACCAAAGGCTCTCATTTTGTCTGCATTCAATCTCGACGGTACCGATGTGAGACGCCAATCATACCATAATCTCTGAACAATGGCGCTCCTGCTTCTGTCCACCACACTACCCTGGAAGGTACCACGTCTGAAAGTTTGTTACCACCTTTCTATACCAAAATCTTATACAACCATGCCATTCTCCCTTTGTTTGCTGCTGTTGGTTTTTTCCGGCCCTGGTTTTATCTTCATGGCCGAGCTGGTAGCAATACACCGCTGCTACGGGAGATTAAGCGCCATTCCTGGTTCGGAAAATAAATTGTGATGTATAACAACTCATAGAGCACGACGATGAGTACTCTCAAAGCATGGGAATCTCGAACCTGAATCTTGGCGAGCCTGGAGGATGTCCAGATTGTCTTTTGTTTGGTTCCTGAACATGTGGTGATTGTGGGAAATTAGTGCACTGATGAGGGCATCAAACACTGCACCCACTTTTTTTACCAAACCGGCGTTTTTCTCTTCCTCGCTCTGAATACATTGGATGAATCAGGCCAGCCAGTCTGGATGCTTGGCAAAGAAGTTGTGAGACAGAGGACAGAAATCTATAGTTGTGTGTCATTGCCCCTGACTCCTAAGTCTTCCCACCCACCTTGCGATCCCTTGGTAGATTGAAGTAGTTTTGTCCATCTGGGCTACGCAGCTTTTAATCCTTAATGCACTATTCATTCATTGAAGTAGTTTTTGTTGGGCACAAATCAGGCCCAATCGCGGTACGCAGCACCATTGATAGGCTGCTCCTCTGAGACTTACTGCGACGACTATTTAGTGTTCCAGACTGTCCTTGTTGTGCGTTCTCGCTACCGCTTTTTCATTGTACTCGGCAACTGTGGAGTTGTAGAGTTTCTAGAGGAGGGGATCCTCCCCCATAGTATTTAGCTTATTTGTGCCAGGTGAAAATTCGCCCCCTGATGGAACCAGAACATCCTCTGGCACCCTGAATGTTGAGGGGTTTTTGTAGCTTGCTTTTGCTTTGTTTTGTGTAGGAGTTTGCTGATTTGTTGCTGGGTTTCTTCTTTGTTGTTGTTCTCTTGTTTGGAGTTTATTTTACTGGAATTTATCCTAGAGATAGTCTAGTTTCTACTTTCGATGGTTATGCCCTTCTGGCCGTGGAAAAAGGAGAATTTAAAAGAAAGCGATTGTAATTATAATAATAAATAATTATAATAACCATATGACTACTTCAATGACTTTGAATCAGTTAAGAGGACTGTCGACCCCGTCGTAGCCAATGATTTCCTACTCATGACGGTGTCATACTATTACTACTATTTATCTTATAGAGGTGGCATATTTTTATTCCAATTACGAAGGTCACAATGGATTTATAAATGCTTGCAGGGACTTTGAAGTACGTATTTTATTCGGCCAAAATTGGAAAATCCAATTCACAGTTCATCCACTGACGAAGTAACAAAAGGTTGACAACTGTGGATTGGGGAAAAGATGCAGGAACAATAAAATCCTTGAACTTTATCACATAAAACAAAACAAAAATAATATGCACTGGAAGGTTGTATAATACAATGTAGACTTGGTCATATCACCTAGCGATGTTAAATGTTCAAAGGACGGCAAAGGCAGAAATATGATTGAATCACAATTAAAAAAGACAGGATTTTCTCACGACCGTAGAGCAAAAGCGTGAAATACACTTTCTGTCTAAGAGATAGCTTAAAATTGAGTTCAATAGATGATCAATTCCTTGTGTTCTTGCTACCACCCAAGTGCCATTGAAATATGGTGGACCCCCATTTTTCTGCTCTTACGATGATTTATTCATTTGATATATTCGCTCCAAAGTTCAGAGGTTACAAATTTTGTGGGTGGAAATGTTTTTATCCTGCTCCGGTAACTATCTCAAGGATAACCGCAATCCCTAGACAGAGAGAATGATTTACAAGGAGAAGGTTAGGGAAAAATTACACAGTTGAATTTAACACTCGTTGGAATTTAGATCGTTTATTACTGAACACTGCAGACATAATCAAATTCTCAGTTACTCTTAACATAAAATGCAGTTCTCTATGGATTACTATGAAAGAGGATCTGAATAAACGAAATCAGTTCTCGCGGGAAAAAGCATGTTTATATGATAATCTATTTTCACAAAAGACTTAAGCAATGTTCGTTCAATGTTACATCATTCTTTATCGTACAAAACGAATTAAAGAACAGTTCACAATTACATCATTGCATCTACACTGACCACCCATTTAAACCATAAACTTCAAAATAGTCAGTTGCAGGAAAAGAGAAAAATGCCATCCTGTGGATGAGATTGATTGGGTAACGCAGATAATATGTTTTTACATGCCTAACTCAAAGAGAACTTTTGGAGTGCTTTTTATAAGTGTGTTTATTGTTTTTTTTTCATATCTCCATTTGACTGCAAGCGAATTCCTCATAAAGGTTCTTTAAGTTTGGGGAATAAATGAGTCACTCAGCGCTAAATCAGATAAATAAGGAGGATTAGGTAGTATTGCCACCTTTGAATTCGCCTAAAGCTCATTTGTGGGCCGAGCTACTAGTATGAAGGCTAAAGTTGTCTCACTATAAGAGACGAGAGCATGGTTTTAAGGGCCTTAATTTCATAAGTGGTTATCCCAATGGGCATTTTAATTGAGGAAACTGCACGCGCTTTAATGGCTGTCTCCATTCTTTTGACGTATTCTTAGTTTGTGGATTGTAAAAAGGGAACCAATCATGTTTCCTCATTTGTTATCAGGCTATGCCCTCCTAAATTCCCTGCGTCTAGTACAAATTTTTCAGTTGCCTGCAAACATCAATATGATTTATCTTGTGCTCAAGAGGCTCATACCGTTTTGGTGCTGTGGTGGAGCGAATGTGAGTGTGAAGGGCCATTCTCCTACCCCTTTTTCAATACCATTGCCCTCTCTCTGTAAGAGTGTGTGTATGAACGGAAATGTTGTTTTTTTCTTTTTACATACGAGCATATAAATTTTCATGTATTTTATAAAATGTTTTTTCTCTTCCTCAGCTAAATGTTAAATATTTTTTTTAAAAGACCACTCTAGTAAATTATAGATAAATATTACCTTCCAATTTGTAAAGAGTGGCGGAGACAGTAGGGTTTGAGGTACACGAGAAGTTGTTGTGCGTGCTGTTGGGACAGAAGAGCTGTTTTTTGTAGCCTTGAAGGTGTGACTGGATCGCATTACTATAGCGAGCTCGGAGGCGGCAACCTTTTTTGGTAAGACCTAGCCTTTTTGTGTGAACACTCGAGTGGCAGCCGGCAGAACTTCCCGCCAGGGGTAAAACACGAAGCCTTTGTTGTATTGTTAAGTACAAGTGTGGTTACTAGGCCTCCTTGTACGAATTTGAATGGTTTCTTAACCAGTGTGCTTAATATGCCTCTTTTGTATTGTTTGTTTAGTTATTTAGATAAAACTTCGTTTGGTTTTAGGACTATTATTTTGATATTGATATTCCAAATCTATCAATCTCATTTTTTTTGTGTGTGCAAATAAGTAACGAGACCTCATAAATATTTACCCCATATTTTTTCTTGTAAATAAAGGACTTTACATACAATCCGTTTCATTTCTCCCTCGATTTCTCACGTTCGAATTAGTGTAGGAAGAGGGTTGGATTGAATGGGGTTAGAGTATAGATTTTCGGCCTGCTACAGTACCTAGTGTGGGAAAACCTTGTTAGGCCCGGCTAGTATAAATACTGGCTGGCGCGCTTGCCCGGCAATCGTTGGGTCGGCAGTTCGAATCTCTGTTCAGATTCTTTTTAAGCTGACATTATTCACTAGGGAGGTTACCTCTGGACTGAGCATCACGGTGGGGACGGGTAGGTGGAGCTCGTAGCTATGACAGGCAATCCACCTAAGAGATGGATAACTCTGATTTCAAAACCCTGCAGCCACAGGCATAATTGCCTCTTCCAGAAGATCCTCTGTGAGTATGGACTTGTTTGACGCTTATCTCTCGAATGCAGATCCTTCCATCACTAATTATTACTAATCTGAATGTACGAGTAGATCTATCTAAATTTAGGACTATCGTTTGCGGGAACTTTTTCTCGTACAATATTTGTGACAGATGGGAACATCTTCCAGAGAGTTGGAGAATGGACAACACATCAACGGTTGAACTTATATATTCACTCCTTACACTCGAGGATTCGTGCACACCTTAGCGTTATTTGCCGAACGGGAAAGTCTCTCGCCAAGAAGGAAGTCTCTTTCTATTCATTTTCTTTCATTATCTCTCCATTTCGCTCGCAATCACACCATCTCGTTCGCAATCTCTCCATTTCATTCCTGCTCTCTCTAATTCGCTCCCTATATCTCCATTTTGTTCCCTATCTCGCCATTTTTTTCCTTATCTCTCAACTTCGTTTTCTATCTGTCAATTACGTTCCACTCTCCCCCATTTTGTTCACTATGTATCCATTTCTTTCTCTGTCTCCATTTTGTTTTTTCTCTCGATTTCGTTCTCTCTCCCTCTCTCTCTCTCTCTCTCTCTCTCTCTCTCTCTCTCTCTCTCTCTCTCTCTCTCTCTCTCTCTCTCTCTCTCTCTCTCTCTCTCTTTCGTTCTTTCTTTCTTCATTTCGAATGACATTCAAGCTAGAAGAGTAGCTGTGAAATTAAAATGATTAAATTGGTGTCCACAAACAGCAGAATATAGCGGAAGGACAGAAAAAAGGTTGAGTGAAGGTGCATTTTTTTTCGTTATCTACCTAACCCTGCGCACTCTAAACATGTTCAATTGAGGTGGGCAGGATGGATAGTGAGATGTGGAAGAGGCTGCCCTTACGGGTAGTGAGGGATAGAACGAAATGCGCAAAGGAAAAGGTGATGGAAGTTATTCACGGGAAATTAAATGTTGTCCTGAGAGACTCATAGACCCCATCATACGGATATGTAGCAATATGCCACCAGGATAGAATGCGAGGAAAGTGTTGCGTGAGATCGACCTGGAGCCTGTGATTCCACTTGAGATCATGACTCCTAGGTCGGTAAGTTGCGGACCAAGGCTCTCAGTCAAAATAATTCAATAAACCTGGATTGCAAGTCAAATAACCCATAAAAAACAGGTTTTTTTAATACCTTAATTAATTTATAGTTATAAAAAAAACACATAAGATTTCACTTATCATACTTAATTAGACTGCTACTATATATAAATAAAATGTTTTTATTTAATTCTCATCGAAGTTTTCATCGCATTGATTTCGCTCCAAATTTATATTGTTAAGCTCCTTCAGTTTTTTTCACTCGTGCTTCATATCGTGTATAACAAGTTCCTTGCACCACTTCTTTGAGCAATTCTGTTTTAGGTATTCAGGTATGATCATTTTGATTTGATCTATTTATTGCCTATTTTGCCATCAATAGATCATTCACAGTTTCTGTTTTAAGTGAATTTGTGCTTTTGTTTTTCACACAATTCACTTGTGAGAAAACACTTTCTACAATTGGAGAAGAGTGCGGCAAAATAGTTAGGTGGGTCATAAAATTTGATAAGACCTCATATTTTGGATTATTAAAGCCATCTTTAATATTCTTTAACAAATGCCAAAATTCCGGAATACTTTTTTAAGAGGTAGATATTTCAGAATTCAATCGAAATGATCTCCATTCATTATCTAAAAGATCTATTTTGTCTCCAGACACAAGTAGTGTGAAATTCATTGCTAAATGGATAATTGAAGTTAGTGTTTTGGCAAGATCATGTACTACAGTTACACCTAGAATATTTAGCTTGGCAAAGTTAAACGAGAAATTTTAGTCAATCAGTTTTAAACCTATTCTCATGGTCACCAAGTGGTGTTGAAATTAACAATGACGTGCAACGTCCTCCTAAATATATTTCATTCAGAGTTTTGTGGTTTCTTGTATTGCTTGGATCGATTTCTGCTAGCTTGCACGAACTAATCACTTCTTCTTTCAAGAAAAAACTAAGAATATTTTTATACTCCACAGAAACCATTGAATGAAGTAAATGCTATCGGAAATGTTCTGATTGAAATTCAATATTGACACAATTTACTCTCTTCAGTACATAACTCAAGTAGCATGTGTTTATGTGATTATAGTAGTGTAAATATTTGTTGCTCCATCAACTTTGTCAACATTTGATTGAGGTTGAAAATAGAGGAGCAACGCATCCCACTGGGATAGTTTAGGTATTTTGTATTTAGAAGTATTTACAACATCTCGTACCATATTGAAGTTATTTAATCTTTTACTGCTACGCGAAAAATAGGAAGATATATCTTTTAGAAATGTTTCCAGACATATGGTAGGACCTTGACTGCGTGACTAACACATAAGGCAAAAGAATGGCAAATACATCCCATTATAAATATTGATGGTATATCCTTCTTTAGTAATGCTTGAAACCCACTCTTGGTCCCCATCATGATGGCACAATTATCGCTTCCAAACCCAACAAGATTAGTCATTTGGATGTCCTTTTCTTTAAAAAGATCTTTGAATGCAGTATCATTTTCAACACAAACTGTGTCAAGTAAGACATCGACAACATCACAACGACAACTTGTGACACGGATATGTCTGTGCTTTCATCTATCATCACTGAAAATTTATTATTTTTGCATATATTACAAATGTCCATTTTCCATGGTAGGCTACGCCATCTTGTAAGACACTTTAGTTGCCTTCATATTTACCTGCTTTGCAATATGGCTATCATGGTATGCTTTCTTTCTATAAGGTGGTCACATTGCGCAAATGGCATATGGTGTTCAGAAATAAAGGAAGCAATTGTTAATTATGCCTTTGCTATTTCCTAACTCTCCAAAGGCTTACGTTTAATAAAAAAAGTGTCTAGCGTTGTACTTGCTTTAGCAATATTAGCCCTTTGTTTTATGTTTAGCAGTATTTTTTTGTGTTATTAGCATAGATTTATTTGCATTCTTGAATTTCACATCACAACCAATACAGTAAGACACACCTTTTTCTTTACTGTCTTTCCTCAACCAATCTTCAAATTCCTGGTCTTTCAACCACTCTTCTTTAGAATTTTGAGTATACCACTGTTTACTCATCTTTCTCAGTGGGGAATTAGTTCCAGATATTTGGGCTTAGTTTCTTAATCATCATCACTAACTCTATAATTTAAGAAGGGGATTTTTTTTAGTATTTGAATAATAATTTCATCTTAGTTTGGTTATGACATGTTTTTTTTAGTCAAAGTACAGAAATAAATATAAGTATCGAAATTTTGTGAATTTTTTGAAACCCAAAGAATTACAAATGGTGAAGTTGAAAAAATTTACTTTTATATATCTTCTTGTATAACTATATTTTAGCAACGTGATACTTTGAAAGGGGGGAAATTTAGTTTAGAGTTCCTTTTTAAAATTAATTTTAGTAGCGAAACCATTGCCTGGTTGAAATATATTTTCACAAATTATATAATAACCCAACAGACAATGGATTATAGAATATTGATTTATCACTGTAGATACTAGGCAGTACCAGATATTAATATCTTAGAGCACATTAAATAACTGGCACAAGTTTCAACTTTCACTAACAATGACTTACGAGGGGCGGTCAATAAGTTTTGCGAATCGGTAGGGCAAAACAGAGGAAGGGGGATGGCTGTTTGTGGGGGTGTTAGGAAAAGTTATGACAAGTCAGGACCTGCAGCCGCACGCTCCCGCCTCGTCTATTTAAGAAGCAGTAGCTGATCGCAGATCGTCGGTCACAAATTATTCAACAATGGAGAAGGTTGAGCACCGCGCAGTGATCAAATATTTTACCAAGGAAGGCAAGAATGCAAAAGAGATCCATGAACGTATGGTTGCAGTGTACACCGACATTGCCCATTCCTATGCAACCATTGCTCGCTGGGATAGGGAGTTCCGCTATGGTCGTGAGTCCCTTGAAGATGACCCCCGTCTAGGACACCCGTCAGACGTGACCAACGAGGACAATGTGGCCCGTGTGGAGAGGATGATCACTGAAAATCGACGGGTAAAGGTCGAAGAAATCGAGCGAGAACTTGGAATATCACATGGAATTGTTATCAACATCATCCACGACAATTTGGCCATGACCAAGGCCTCTGCCCGTTGGGTCCCTAGAAACCTCACGCCCGATGATCGACGTCAACGTCGTCAAAGTCCACAAGGCCAGAGTTGCACAAGCTGCCCTGCGCGAGTGCGGATTCGATGAGCTCAACCATCCCGGCTACAGTCCAGATCTGGCGCCTAGCGACTACTTTATATTCCGCCAGCTCAAGGCTGCACTACGTGGACGCCGGTTTGGGGGCGATGAAGAAGTCCAGCACACCATCCAGGAGTGGATTGAACAGCAGTTGGCAGATTTCTGGTTGTCGGGAATTCGAAACTTCAGGGACAAGTGGCGCAAGTGCATTGAAGTTGAGGGTAGTTATATTGAAAAATAATAAAACACTTTTCCTCATATCTCGTTTCCTTATATCCGAATTGCAAAACTTATTGACCGCCCCTCGTAAGTCTGACAGACGCTGACTAACCTGAGCAGTTGCGCTGGGCTGCCGGACACCAAAACGAAGAAATACGTTTTTGAACAACTGGATTACGAAATGAATTCCGAACCTTTTTTTTGATTATTTTATTGTATTTACCTGTAATAATTGCAAATTTCTACCTAAAATTAAGAATTACATGAAAAAAAAACAGATATTGAGGTATTATTGAATAAAAAAAACCCATAAACCCAGACGACACTCCAAAAACCCATCTGGGTTTAAAAACCCAAGACTGGGAGCAGTGATATAGCAGACAAATAGACCAGCAGATAGGATATAACACAGCCTAGGAAATTAAATACGAAGTTCAGGTAAAGCATTCTTGGGCAAAAGTGGCGGAGGTTGTTAAGCTCGGCCGATTTAATAATCTGCTCAAGACTACATTTGCGAATGTCGAGACTGCTAGGAAGGCAAAACAACAAGGCCTCCTAGCATTCAATTTTACAATCATGCTCTCTCAAATTGATTCAGTAATGTACACAAACAAATCTGTTCAAATTGTTTGGCAATCCAGAATCACAACACTAGGGATTGTAAGCGGGAAAAGAAGTGTTTAAAGTACAATCAAGTGGGTCATGGGTATAGAGAGTGGAGAAGTGAGGTTAAGATCAACGGAATTTTTTTTATATGTGAGGGTGATATGGATCCTAAGATCGGAGAAAGTAAATTTACTATATATTTTGAGAGTTTATATTGGATTGACCCAGTTGCACTGATGATTGGTCTTATTGGATTGCCTGGTTTATTGGTTTTTATTAGGCCATACAAATAAGGTAATGATGAACCACTAGAGGAGATTGAGTCAATAATTGATTTGTGCAATAAGTTAGACCTGAGATTAGTCAGTTTTGATGTTATCTCATTATTCACTAAAGTGCCCGTTGATGCCTTATTGGATTTCCTGGCTGGTATTTTAAACTCTTATGATTTGCCTTTACCGTCCAACTCGATCTTTCAATTCATTTTTTTATGCATTAAAAAAATGTAAATTTAGTTTCAATGGCAAGTTCTACGAACAAGTGTTTGGCATGGCTATGGGTAATCCCTTTATCTCCCTTATTGTCAAATATATATATGGAATATTTTGAAATGAGGCTGATTCCACTGGTTTGGTTCCCTCAAATTGTTTGGTACCGCTATTAGCCCAGGAACTTTAGGGTTTTGAGGTGCAATAATTAGATAAAAGCTGAAAGTTGGCACAAGTATAGGGATTTGTGACCTGAACAATATATCAAAAGTCCCATGGACTCCCGCGCTTGCGTTAGCCGCCATATTGGAAAATGGTCACCATATTGAAATTCCCTTAAAATTCAAATATCTCGTAAAATAATAGTTTTATCAAAACACACCACTCAATAAAAGTTGTTCAGAACTGATTGTTTTATAGTACTGACTAGGCTATCTTACAAAATAAGTAAAATTATATGGAAAGAAAATTAAAAATATTGAAATTGAAGTAATGTTTATTTTCAAAGACAATTTCCACAGAACTGGTGACTTGTATGACAAAATTCTTCGAAACAAAGGTGGTGGAGCAAACGTTCTTCTTTATAAATATATATACAGGTTTATGCATATTTAAAAAAATAAGGAAGTTAAGAGGCATAAATGAATAAAAACGCAAGAAACTGACCGATGTTTTCTTCTTCCAGGTAGCAGAAGTGATGGATATTTTTATTTTTGAGCTTTCCTTGAAAGAATCTTCAAGTGTAGAGGTAACTCGAGAACTGCATACATTGATAACCGCAGGAGGATGCGTTGCATGAACAGTTCATGAACAAAACTTCTTTACAGGTACATATTGACTGCCGTAAATCGTACACTCGAAGACCTGCTACAAATAAGCACATAGAGGAGCCACACAAGAAAGTGCCTTGTCTGCGATCAGAAGTGGTAAAACAGTTAATAAAACTGCAGAGCTTAAATAGCCAAGGAAAAATCGTAGGTCCATACACGAAGTTACGACACTGACACTACAGGAAACAGTGCTGGCAAGAGCAAAGGAACACAAGGATAAACTTGGTTATTTGGTACTAAGCAGGATCGACAGTGTTATTGACCTAGTAGCTGCCGAGTCTAAGTATCATCGGAAGTGTTACAATGATTTATGCAAAACTAGCTGTGATAGTGGTGCATCCTGTTCTCATAAAACAGTTGTAATACCATGCCAGGCAGGTGCATCAGAAGCTTTCAATAGACTGTGTGAGATTATAGATGACAACAGTGAGTTCCAGTACTTACTGCAGGAATTGCACAGGATGATGATGAAGGCTGCAGACACAACAGAGACTGTATACACAGTTAGGACACTGAAACAAAAACTGGTAGACAGATATGGAGAAAGCATCACTGTCAGTAAATGTAAAGGCAATGATATTGTTTGATTCAGTGAAGCAGTCAGTAGATCCTTAGCAGACTCGTGGTATGAAAACCGAGAAAGTAATATTCAAGATGAGAGACGTCGAATTGTACTAACAGCTGCCGCTATCATACGTAAAGATATATGTGCACGTGTGTATCCAGTATGTGAAGACATTACTAATTCTTCAATAAAGCAAGTGCCAGACACTATCCGTGACTTTGTTGACGAAGTCACAAAATCAAAGCGTAGGGATGGAAATAAGGAAAATGAGCAAAAGTGCTTAAACATACAGCATGCAATCATATCTGCAGCACGACCGAGGTCATTCTTGTCTTCACTCCAGATATCTTTATCTGTTTTCCTACATAGGCGCTTTGCTTCTTACCAGCTAATTGATATTCTGGCGAAGGTAGGAGTAGCAGCGTCATATAAAGAGACTCTACGTTACGTTAACTAAGTAGTTAGGACTGCATCTGTGAATATAAGAGAAGATTGTTTTCCTTAATATATATTTGATAATGCAGATTTCAACATTCGCACTGTTGATGGATTGGGAACGTTTCACAATATGGGTGGTGTAAAATGTGTAACTCTTACCAGTGCAGTATTAACCAGTACTGCAATTTAGAGAGTCGTGGATGTAAGTAGTTCAAGTAACGCTGGAGGAACAGTTCCAATAAAAACATATAAAAAACCTACAAGAACGTCAGGTCTGCAAAATATCACAGCAAAGGCATCTATCTCATGAGATACATATCAACCAGTAACTGCAAAACATGCTTAACAGTTAGATACCTTATGGATATGTGGAAGCTACTTAAGTAGCTTCCATGAAAGGTGCAGGCAGCAATGAAAGGTGGTAACTTTGAAACTACTCATATACTTGCACTTCCCTTCATCAATTTGGACCCAGGGAATCTATCAACTATATACACAGCACTCCTGCATACTGCGGAGGGTACTAAGTCCCAGAAACAAACTCACTGTTTGGTTACTTTTGACCATCCCCTCTATATGAAAGCATTTGAAATAGTTGCTGCAGGTCGTGAAGAAAGTCCCTTGTCAAAGGTAGTTGTACGTTTGGGTGGTTTCCATCTCCTCATGTCTTTTATGAGAGCACTAGACACCATAATGCGTGGAAGTGGACTGGAAGAATTGTGAGCAACAATATATGCGAAACTTCTGTGAGGCACATGCTGTCTGGCCATGCATACTACCGTGCCCTTCGAGCTCACTTTCTTACACAGGCTGCTCTGACAAGAAATGTTCTAGAAGATGATCTCAATATGAATGATGAAGAACGCAGTGCAAGCTTGGAGATTTTTCACTCCTTCTTGACCCATGAAATTGATGTTGAAGATGTTATAAACAATGAAATCCTAAAAGATATTAATAAGAAGCTGATAAACATCATCAACCAAAAGAAGGACTTGAGTCGCACAGCACGACTTTGGTTGAAGTATCATGAACAAGTATCCCTAATTAAGTTCTTTTTGAGAGCTGAACGTACAGGACAGTGGGATTTGCACCTGTATTGTGTACGAGAGATGCTTCCACATTTCCATGCTGCAGGACATCTACATTATGCCAAAGCAGCACAGATCTATTTGCAGTGAATGAATGAACTTTCAAGTACAATGCCAGAGAAAGAATATGAGCAACTGACCAAAGATGGAATCTTCACGGTACGTCGTAGCAATCGTTGCTGGTCAAAGACATGGAGTGATATGATAATTGAGCAGTATCTGATGAAGGGATTTAAATTTTCTGAAGGACTTACGCATGGCAGGAGAATTCCTGAAAGCACTTTAGCCCAGTGGATAAAAGCGATGCCAGCAAGTACACAAGCTTGTGAAGTTGTGGAGAAATCTACTGGTGTTTCCTCTGCAACAACTGAACAGCATGTTGAATTGTGAGAATCACGCCAGTTTCATGATGAGAAGCACTTACACATAATGCAAAACTGGCTAATATCTCACTCTCCATTTCAAGAAACATTTAGTGATTTGGTATCCCTGGGAACAGAGATAACTGCTGATGATTTAGTGAACTGTGACACAGCAAACCAATTGGCTTGAAAGAAATGCAATGCATGATATGGATGGCAAAAAGTTCTCAGCTATACACCTGAAACGAAAGAATAGATTATGGTCAATATCAGTAATGAGAAATGGACTGAAAGTTCGTGAAGACTTTTTGTTGCAATGAACTCTCAACAGCTATTCAGCAGAATAATATGTGTTCTGAAAGATGATGATGAACTTGCCAATTATATGAGAATGAGATGGCGCCTAACCCCCCTTCACTCTTCAAAAACATTTCAATGAGTAAAACAAACAAAGCAGCATTAGCAACTAAGTTGGAATCTTACGGACCATGGGAAGGGTTAGTTTTAGATAGATGAATACCAGTATCTTGTGGATGGTGGTCATCTCCTTAATAAAGTTGTGTGGCCAAGGCAGGCTGTGTACCTACCAGGATATCTTCCAAGCCTACACAGGTTATGTACTCATCATTATGGCAAAAATGCAACAGTTGTGTTTGACGGCTACCCAGTAACACCAACGAGAAAATCTCAGGAACAAAATCGTACGTCATCCAAAAATTGTTCTATAGAAGTTGCAGTGGAAGAAGAATGTTACACAACCTCACCACAAGCAGATTTCCTGTGTAATAAGCGTAACAAGACACAGCTGATCAATAAGCTGAAGGAACACCTGCAGTCTGCTGGTATTACGGTTATAGTTGCTAAGGATGATGCAGATACGTCCATTTTCCAAACTGCTTGGTCATTAGAAGATACTGGACATAATGTAGCCGTAGTGGGTGACGACACAAGCTTGCTTGTATTTCTTGTATCACTTTATAAGTCATCCACGAAAATACTTTTCATTAAACCTGGTAAAGCACACAATCCCAACAAGACCTATGATATTAGCAAATTTCAAGCTAACATGGGACATCTTCGGCAGCATCTGATGTTCCTCCACGGAGTTACAGGCTGCGACACAACATCCGCTATATATGGGAAAAGGAAAAACAATGTCATTTGATATCCTGAAGAATAGCCAAGACATGTGTGACACAGTGTCTGTATTTGTTAACCCAGAAGCATCTAAAGATGAATTGGCCAAAGCTCGTGAAGTTTTCCTACTTTCTGTGTATGGAGCTGACAAAACTCAAACATTGGATAAGTATCGCTTTTATGCATACAAGAGAACAGTAGCAAAGATGTCGCTTAAATCTGAGTTTCAGCTATCCACATTGCCACCAACAAGTGATACAGCTCGTTTGCACTCGTTTAGGGTGTTCTCCCAAGTGCAACATTGGCATGGTAACCATCTCTCTCCAGTCGAATGGGGATGGGAGAGTTGCGGAACCGGACTGAAACCAATCCCTTCAATCAAACCTCCAGCTCCAGATGACCTGTTACATTTAGTCAGCTGTAACTGTCTCAAAGGTTGCCGCCATCAATGTGGATGTCGGAGGGCTGGTTTATCGTACTCATCCATGTGTGGCCAGTGCCACGGTGCTGGATGTGAAAATTCACTACCATTTGAGGAGGATGCTGAAGAAGACACTGAGATGAAAGAAAATTGATTTTGAATCATGTGTGTGTGCTCTGAGTGTGCGATATTCAGATCTAATTCAAACCTAAATTACTTTCATGAGTACCCTTTATGACATACCTATTGCACAAACATTTGAAGCAAACCTGCTGCCATCTTTCTTGTGTTTGAGTGTTTATGTTTGTATTAGTGAACAAATAATAATTTGTCACTTATCTCAGTTGAAAGATTTTTCCTTTGTAGTTTCTGTTGTTGTATATGAAGTATAACAAAAAGCTCATTAATATAAAGCTCATGCTTTTTCAGGCAGCCTGTTTGATTCTGAAGAAAAAAGGATATTTGCACGAGTTCCTTACACTGTCACTTCCAAGCCCATTAGTAAGAAAAGAATAATGATGTTTCTAAAGACACTATTGTTCAGTAATTTAGCAGAATGTTTGCAAGTTAAGGTTATCTTTTTATTTTAAAAAAAGTAGTTTGATTTTGTGTGTAACAATTTGCCATATTGGCTTTCTGTTTATTTTCCGTCATAAGTTTCTTATTTTTAAAATGTGCATAAACTTGTATATATATTTCAAAAGAGATATGTTTGTCTACACATTTTGTTTCAAAGCATTTTGTCATACAGGTCACCAGTTCTGTAGAAATTGTCTCTGAAAATAAACTTATTACTTCAATTTCAATATTTTTAATTTTTTTTCATATAAATTTACTTATTTTTGTAAAATAACCTAGTCAGTGCTATTAAACTATTACTTTACGAGATATTTGAATTTTAAGGGAATTCCAAAAAGGCGGCTAACGCAAGCGCGGGAGTCCATGGGACTTTTGATATGTTGTTCAAGTCACAAATCCCTATACTTGTGCCAAGTTTCAGCTTTTATCTAATTATTGCACTAAAACCCTATATTTTTTCCTAACGCTCCTGGGCTATATGTAGACGATGTCCTTGGAATTCTAAAGGAAGATTTTGACCTCGATGGTTTTCTTTTACTAATTAATTCATTGTTTCCGTCAATTAAATTTACTTTAGAAAAAGAAGAAAATAATAGCCTTCCTTTCCTAGACGTTCTAATGATTAGACAACCAGACAGGTTTAAGTTTTCTATTTTCAGGAAATCGACAAATAATTTATCCTATGCCCATTTTTATTCAGGTCATTCTAAACATATTAAAACATCAGTATTTTCTTCCATGTATCTTAGGGCGCTCAGAATATGTAGTCCTGACAATATAGATCAGAAATTTACAAATGTTAAAGAGATTTCCTTCAATCTATGTTACCCGAAATATTTGGGGGAAAACTACATGTATAAAGCTAAAAAAAACATTCTATAAAACTATAACCGCAAGTTTGGGATAACAGAAACTTTACACAACATATTACTTTTGCCTTACTATGATAATTTCTTGTATGCAGTATCAATGTTAAAACAACTTAATATAAGTGTAATTTTTAAATACAATTATACATTAAAAATATGTTAATATAACACAGCCCAAGGAACGATAATAATGTAATATATATTATACCTTGTTCGGATTGTAATTTATTCTATGTAGGTCAAACTTCTAAAAATATATCTGTAAGAATTAAGCAACATCAAAATGCAGTATCTAATAGATATTCAAATAGTGCTTTGGCTGTCCACAGGGTTAAGATGGGTCACCAGATTAACTGGTCAAAGGCAGATACCATAATGCATATAAATGATTTTATTAGCAGAAATATCTTTGTATCGTTCCTATCTCCAGCAATGTAAATATTAGCCCCGGTTTGTTTTACTTAGATCCAGTCCTATTTTTCGTTAGCAAATCAAACTTATCAGAGGTCATAAAAATCTGACCTTATAGGGAAAACATTGCTTTGTATAAATACGGTGTCTCTCTATTTTATAAACCATTGTGAGTTTGAAAATGTTAAGACAACGAAAGTACTAACTCCAATCAATCTTTCTTTTTCCCTACGTGGTATAAGCAAATATATATATATATATATATATATATATATATATATATATATATATGTGTGTGTGTGTGTGTGTGTGTGCGTGTATGTTAAAGAAGCCTTATGAATATGAGATCTCCGGCGACATTGAAGAAGTGTGGAAGTGTCAAACATTTAGGAATACAGTTTGAGAAAGTACTGACTGCTCAGTGAAACCCTACAGTTCAGTTTGCAATGAGGAAAGTAAGTCATTCTTGACTTTATTTTATTTTAATATGAAGAGTTTTATCGAAGACTTTCGCGATGGCTTGGAACGGAGAGAGGGGAGAGGAGGGGAGATCTTTGTTATATTTTTTTTCAACCATCTCTGTAGTATTATGAGGGTTCCATTTAATAATTTGGTTCAGGAGTAAGAAGACTAATGAATCTCTAATCTGGTGTAGTCCTTCTCTTAGACCTAACTCTTTTTTAGTCCTCTCTCGAGAATTTGGTTGTAAATCGAACGCGTTTTTTCTTCTTTTAATATAAAAATAAGGGGAAAACTGAAGATCCGCAAAACTATCAATAAATTTAAGAGATTAATAATCCTTTGGATTAGCGGAAGCATGAACTCATTTAGAATATGGGAATATATTTTCCATTTAGCAAGATAAAAGCAATTTAGGATGAACCTCTCTAATATTTGCCATTTCAATAAATAATGAGCAACAACGCCTTCAATTTGAACCAGGGATCCCTCGCGTGTGAAGCCCTGGCGTTACCACTGATCGAGCCTGGATCAGTGATAACGCCAGGGCTTCACACGCGAGAGGATCGAACTGAGTGAAGGTCGATAATTATTATTCATCTTTAGAGAGTGGTGCTATTGAAGAAAGGGGTCTCCCTAGGTAATATGGGGAATCGTATAAAATAGGAGTGTTTGGAGAGAATATGTGAGGTGGAGTCTCACACCCCTACGATCACTCAAAGTTTAAACCGTTTCTCCAGTAAGCAAATTTCATTATCACTCCTTTTGCGGGGTCGTCTTCTGAGTCTCATTATGTATAGAGATGTGCAGTTATGTGTTATTTTGTCATGGGCATCTCGAAGTCTGAACTTTAATTATATTTATTAAATCTGTTAGCCACCGAGTTTGTGTTCTTAATCATGTATTTCTTTTATGGTCCGCGTGTAATTCCAGGAATGCTTCTTTCTATGTTTCTTAGAGTTGTTCTCAGTTGAGGCTTTTTTATGTTAATTGTCCAAATTACTACGTTTAAGCATTATTGCCAGAGAACAGCTTCATTTTCCTTTCTCGATTTGCCTTTGTTTTCTCCTGATGCACAGCTTGCTTTTATGCAGGATGTAGTCCATGATATTCATGGTAGTGACCACTTTCTCATTAAGCTATCATTTTTTGAGCTGTTCCCGCCTGAAAAAAAACGCGCCCTGGTGGTGATGGAACGAGCGCGGTGGTCCGCATTTAAGAAAATGCCTGAAAATCTGTCCCAGTGAAGGAATTTAGGTCGGTTGATGTGGCTGTTAAGTTCTTGTCTGGCATCCTCATCGCTGTAGACCCAAAAATACTCTTAGAACTTAAGGCCATCAACTTTCCTGTGGATCGGTCGAGTATGAGACGGCCCTTAGAGAGAAGCGATACGCCTACATGCGTTATAAAGACCGCCCGAACGATTTCACCAAAGGTGAATTGGGTTCAGCTAGGGCTAGATTCCAATGTTTCGATAGACGCCTGCCAGTCGTGGATCCAGACACACACACCCCTTCCACAATTTGTCCTTTCATTAGCCAAGAATAAAAACCGAAGCGACTTCATTAAAGCGATCCCAACAATGACAGGATTCAGTCAGTGTGCTCATCGAATTCTTGCCGGCTATTGCAATCTTTATCGAGGATGAGAGCAGCTCGGACGCAACGTCAGGACTCCTACCGATCGCAATCCGAGGGCTGCCCTTTATGATTGGCCTCGTCTTCACTGAGTCTGTTCTAGCTCGCACCATGGAGCCTAGCCAAGCCCTGCAGTCTCTTATGGACTATCTCGTATCAGCAAATACCTGAAGTGGAGAGGTACGGAAAAGGTGCACTGATCAGCCTCTTTGATGTCTTCAAGAAGGCAGAGGAGCTCTCCTAAGAGATCCGATTGTCACGTGACACCATTCCTGTGTCTCGAGTTTGTATACAGCAAATTCAGCGAGCAAACTACTCCTTACCAGATATATGAGGACTATTACTGCCGATCTGTCTATGTCACGTTCATTGACCAGGTGTTGACTGAGCTGCAGAGCCGGCTCAGGGACGACACTATTCCAGTCGTCTTTAACATGAAACATCTGCTCAGTGGCGACGACGATTGCTGATTTTTTCGAGGAGGCAAAAGTCTATGAGACTGATATTAAGGCATTGAGCATCGTCAAGGCGGAAGCAGAATTATGGTTTTTGTCAACAACCAACTAGACTCTGTTGTAGATGCTCTTGCCTATGCTCACACCCGAATGTATTCGAACCTAGCCAGTCTCCAACAAATTCTGATCACTCTCCCAGTCTCAAACGCGGAGGCTAAGAAATAGCGTGGATCAAGAACCCCTCAATAGCCTGGCACTGATCGATGTTCACAACAAAATTGATGTTAGGAGCGCGAAGCCCTATGAAGCACTGAACTCTCTTAAGGGAGGTGCGAGAGGACACCAATTAAAGTTAATTCCCCTTCCATGTTTTAAAGGGAAAAATATTCATAATCCTCACTGTAAAGCTGTAAACATTATATCCCTTCTCCCCCGTAAGGGGCGCGGCGATTTGCCATCCTGGCCGCCGTGCTGACGGGATCCAGCGCTCCGTCCGGCCCCAGCTTAGCCTCTCTTCTTTCCTTCAGATAGCCCGATTTCTCCCCTACCTCGTCGCTTTTCATACAACCTCTCCCACAACTTTCTCTGGTCAGCCTCTAATTTCACAGGGTAGATGCTGACCTTCTTCTCAAGCCAACCACCCCGGATCGGGGCTAGGGGGAGGGGGGACATTGTTCCCTAACCCCTCAGCTCCGGTTCGGAATGGGGTTTTTTAACAACCTGCTTCATCCCCACCCATACCTTCCTCACATCCCCTTTCCTCTCCTCTTCACATTCTATCAATTTTACGCCGTGTCCAAGGTGGAGCCGCCATGCCGATGGACTGCCAGGCCACCAGGCGGGAGGGGTGGTCCCGAATGGCGGCGCCTGGCTCTGCCGGGCTAGTAAGCACCTCTCGCAGTGCGGGCAACTGCGAGAGGTGATGAGCTATTGCGTCCCGTATTAAAAAGAGGGTCACCATGCCCATGTATGACACAAAAAACAAAAAAACCCAACCCCCAACTTCCCCTACGACGACCAGGACCTTCTCCATTTCAGAGAGGGACCTGTCTGAGGCCGGCCCATCTGGCATGGGGGCTTCTGCCGGCGAAGGGGAGAAGCGGGTTCATTCCCCGCCCTCCTCTCCTAAAAAGAAAAATACTAAAAAGACTAAAAAGACGAAGAAGACTCGGGGCTCCTCTCCATCCGCGGGGGCTGCGGGGACGGATGGGTCTGCTGCCACTTTTGTAGGCGACCAAGCCAAGATCGGCACATCCAGCCCCTCTACCCCCTCGTGTGCGGAGCCCCTGACTAAGACTAACACCAAGAATGCACAGGGCGGAGCCTCGATGACATCGGGGCCCCTCATTCACAGGTTACCTGGCGTTTTCGAGCCCGCTGGCTTCAAGCGCTTCCTCGTTATTCGCTCCACTGATGGCACCATGTTGTCCAAGGGCAACATGATCCATCAGAGGAGAGGATTAGCTAGTGGTATTGGTAGAGAGCCGAAGGTAACCCGTTTCTCGGACGGGAGCCTTCTGGCGAATGCGGCGAATCCCTCCGAGGCGACCAAGATAAGTGCTCTTCGGACACTTCATGGCACCCCGGTGAGTGTGACGCCGCACTCTACCATGAACTTTGTGAAAGGAGTAGTTTATGCGAGGGAACTCGTTGACTAGTCCATTGAAGACATCACCCTAGAGCTGGCCGACCATGGGGCGGTCAAGGTCGAACGTGTGATGAGAAAACAGGGAGGGGCCTCGAGACCCACCCCTACACTTTTCGTCACGTTCGACTGTGACAAGCTCCCTGAGTCGGTGCGTGCCAGTTGGTACCGCTACCGCGTGAAGGCATTCGTGCCACTGCCGCGGCGGTGCTATTACTGTCACCGCTTCGGCCATACGAATCGATCATGTAGACGTGCAAAATCGGGGTCACCCGAAGTCTGTGTAAATTGCTCCAAGGTCGCACACGATAAGTCCAAATCGTGTGTGGCCAAGTGTGTCAATTGCGGAGAGCCGCACCCTGCTTCTTCGAAGCAATGTGGTGCATATCTCCTTGAGAAAGAAATCCTGGCCGTTCAGGCCCAGGATAAACTCTCATTCCGCGAGGCAAAGGACTTGGTCCTGGCGCGCCCGGCTCTGCCTGGGACGTCATATGCCTCAATAGTTAGCAAGGCACCCTCTGCTCCTGGCCCATCCCAGGCCAACGAGCACGGTTGTTTCCGCGCCCATTCGGAGCCCTTCTGCGGGCTCTACCCAACCCGGGCGCTCCCCTGGTAAAGCTAGCGTCAAAAAGGGTTCATACCCTGCCCCGGCTAAAACCAGGGCTCCCTCCTCTTCCCCCAGCGTGACCGTTTCCCGTAAGGCGAAACGGCCACGCGCCTCCACCGAGTCGTTAGACTCACAGGAGGCAACACCCCTGAATATGGTCGCTAGGCCATCTTCAGGGGTTCCTAAAGCTGTCCCCCGAAAGGAGGACAGCAACAAAGGAGCTTCGGCTCCTTCGCCCACGCCCCGAGGTGGAGCGAGTGGCTCGGAGACGGTGGTTCCTCGAAAAGAGGCCCCCCCGCCTCCGAAGCCGCAGCGCCCGCCTAAGGTTTCGAGGCGGAGGGAGGAAAAGACTCGCATGGTGAGCCCAACCTCCCCCAATAAGTCCTCGAAGGCGACAGCGCCTCCAGCGCTTTGTCCGGCTAACAGCGCTCGGGGTTCTGCCCCCGGGAAGCGTACGGCCATTCCCGTGAGGGTCTTCAATTCGAGGAGGGCCCCCGCGTCTCCTCCGAGCTAGGCCTGGAGGGCATATTCCTTCAATGGAATTGCCGTGGACTCCGGGCCAACTGGGAGGAGATGCGGAGGCTCGCCTCGTCCCGTTCCCCGTTAGCTATTTTTTTGCAGGAGACCATGCTAGGCGCGTGCCCCCTGCCTGCCCTCACGGGGTATAAGGGTCTTGCGACCCCACCACCGCGGGATGGCCAGGCTGGGGGATGCGCGGTTTACACCCGGCATGATGTCTCCGTTCTTCCTTTCTCTTTAGATACCTCCTTTCAGGCAGTGGCTGTGCAGCTGCACCTGGATAGGAGGTATACTATCATTTCTGCGTACATTCCACCGTCAGCTGACTTCGACGCGGGGGACTTCTGCCGCGTCGTGGCACGGTTGCCGAGGCCCTATCTCTTGCTTGGAGATCTGAACGGCAGGCATCCTCTCTGGGGAGATTACTCCATAAATCCCAGGGGACAAGTCCTTGCCGATCTGATCGAAGAGCTTGAGATGGGTGTCCTAAACGTGGATGAGTTTACGCATCACTGTCCGAGAACCGCTTCATTTTCTTGCCTTGACCTATCTTTGTGCTCTTCGGATGCACAGCCTGATTTTGATTGGGGGGTGGTCGATGACCTCCATGGTAGTGATCACTTTCCCATTCAAATATCATTTTCAGGGCAACTGCCGCCTGAGAGACCACCTCGGTGGTGCTTGGCGCGGGCGCGGTGGCCTGCATTTCAGGAAATGACTGAATTCTCTATCTCAGTCGAGGAGTTTAGGTCGGTAGATGAGGCCGTTGAGTTCTTCTCCGGCAACCTCATCGCCGTGGGCCTGACTACTATTCCTAGGACGTCTGGCCGTTTTGCACGCCGACCACTCCCATGGTAGTCAGCCGAGTGTGAGACGGCCCTCAAACAGAAGCGTTATGCCTACATGCGCTATAAGCGCTGCCCGAACGATTTCACTGTCGCTGAATTTCGTCGGGCTAGGGCTAGGTTCCGGTATATTTCGAAGCACACCCGCCGCTCTTCTTGGCGGGCATACGTGTCTTCACTTAACGGGAAGACCCCTTTAGCTGAGGTGTGGAAGCGAGTCAAAAGGATTCGGGGCAAGTTCTCGCAGGACCCCCCTCCCGTTCTCCAGGAGAATGGGACCGCAATCTCGGACCCCGCGTCCGTGGCGGAATCCTTAGCGACCGCTTTCTCCGCATTCTCTAGCCGTGATGCTGCTCCGCCAGCATTCAATGCACGTCGTGATGTCGCGGAAGGCCGCCGGCTGGACTTTACCTCCAGAGGCGGAGAACCCTTCAACGACAAGTTTACTGTGAGTGAGTTGCGTTCCGCTCTCGCTTCGTGCGCGGACACCGCCTATGGTCCGGACGATGTCCCGTACGCCATGCTTCGACACCTGGGTGAGCGAGGCATGGCCTTTCTGTTAGATCTGTTTAACAGGATCTGGGTGGAAGGTCTTCTCCCAGACTCCTGGCGAATCGCTACTGTGCTCGCCTTTCGTAAGTCGGGGAGAGATCACTCTACTCCGACCGGTTTCCGCCCAATCTCTCTAACCTCTTGTGTGTGCAAGTTGATGGAGAAATTGGTAAATGTTAGATTAGCCTATTTCCTGGACAGCGGAGGCCATCTGTCTTCTGCACAGTGCGGCTTCCGTAAGTTTCACTCCACGTCGGATGCTCTGCTCTGACTGGAAAGTGCCGTCTGCGAGGCTTTCCTTCGTAGACAGCACTACGCCACGGTGTTTTTTGATCTGGCGAAGGCCTATGATACCGCATGGCGATACGGTATCATGGGGACTCTCCACACGATGGGGGCGAGGGGACGCCTCCCAATGTTTATATCTGAATTTTTGCGAGATCGTCGATTCCGCGTACGGGTGGGGGGAGCCCTCTCTGCCCCAAAGGAGTAGGAAGAGGGTGTCCCGCAGGGAAGTGTCCTCAGTGTCACACTCTTTGCCCTGAGCATCAACGGCATCACCTCGGTTCTGCCAGAAGATGTTCTCGCTACGCTCTACGTGGACGACCTTTCAATCTCTTTTGGCGCGGCCCAGATGCCAACTCTGGAGCGTCGACTCCAACAGGCATTGAACCGCGTCTCTCGCTATGCCGAAGCGCACAGGTTTAGGTTTTCTTTGGCCAAGACTAAGGTGGTGCACTTCTGCCGCCATCCACGGCTTCACCCCGACCCAGATTTGTTTCTTAATGGGGTGCGCCTGGATGTGGTTGAGTCGCACCGTTTCCTTGGTCTTGTATTCGACCGACGCTTCACCTGGGAGGCTCATATTCGCAGCCTTAGGGTCTCTTGTACCCGCGCCATGGACATTCTCCGTTCCGTGACGTTCAGCGCTTGGGGCGCTGATAGGGCTACCGCCTTACTTTTTTATCGATCCTTTGTTCGCTCAAAGCTCGACTACGGATGCGAGTTTTATGCATCCGCAGCCGAGCGTTTATTGCGGAAGGTGGATTCGATCCACCACACCGGCCTTCGCCTTGCGACCGGTGCCTTCCGCACTTCCCCCATTGAGAGCCTGTTGGTCGATGCTGGGGATATGCCACTCGCTCTGCGCCGCGTGCAGTGCATCACTCGCCTGTACGCGCGAGCCCGGCGCCTCCCTCAGTCGCCAACAGCTCTCACTGCATCCGCAGCTGATCTCGATGGTGCCTATGCCGCCGAGAGACGCCAGTCATACCCTAAGCCCTTTGGGTTTAGGGCCAGGAAACTCCTTCGAGAGCTAGATATAGCCCTCGGGCCGGTGGCGCCCCTGGTTCTGCCCAGGACGCCACCCTGGAGGGTACCACATTTGGCTATTTGTCGCCACGCCTCTGCTCCCAAAGCTTGTACTGCGCCGGGAGTATTGCGTTCGACCTTTTTGGAGCACACATCGTGTCACGCTGGTACCGTGCCAGTGTATACGGATGGCTCCAAGTCCCAAGAGGGGGTCGGCTTCCACGCCGTATCCTCTCTGTTTGAAGTCAGCGGGGCTCTACCAGGCGCTGCGTCTGTCTTCACGGCCAAGTTGGTGGCAATACACCACTCGGTACGGGAGATTACGCGAGGTGCCCGGTTCGGAGACCGGATTGTGATCTATAGCGACTCACAAAGCGCCCTGAGTGCTCTCGGGGCATTGGAATCTCCGCATCCCCTTGTTCGCAAAATCCGTGACGCCACGGTTTTGGCGAGCCAGGCAGATGTCGAGATTATCTTCTGCTGGGTTCCTGGACATGTAGGAATTGCGGGGAATGAGCGCGCCGATGAGGGCGCCAAAGAGTCCGCGAGGACTCTGCGACCGGACCAAAGTTTCGCTCTTCCTTACACTGACTACATGGCAGGAATACGGGCAGCTCTTCGGACTGCTTGGCAAAGAAGATGGGAGACGGTCGAGGGGAACTTAAAGTTGCGTGCCATTGCGCCGCGACTCTTCCCATGGACCTATCCCCCAATGCTGCGGCGGCTTCAGGTTGCTTTCTGTCGTCTTCGAATCGGACACACTCGTGTGACGCATCGCTACTTGATGGAGCGCTCGCCTGCGCCCTATTTCAACGACTGCGTCGTCCCCCAGACTATTCGGCACATTCTTGTCGAATGTCCCAGTCTGGGTGATCTTGGCGCACGATACCTGTCCCGGTACCGGGATGGGCGGGGTCGCTACCGCCTGTCCCTTGTACTCGGGACGAGTGCGTGCACCATGACTAGTGGACTTATTGACTTTTGGGGGGAGGCTGGCCTTCTCCCTTTCATTTAACCTGGTTTGTTGTTGTTGTTGTTGTTGTTGTTATTGTTTTTGTTATTGCTTCTTTATTGTTATTGTTATTTCTTTTTATTGTTTCCTGTTTAATTTTTAAAGTAGCCTAGAACTAGGCTGTTTGTTTACGGCGACTAATGCCTAAGTCGGCAGTCGCCAGATAGCTCCTTAATTAAAAAAAAAAATATATATATCCCTTCTCGTAATGACATAGTCGTAATGGACAAAATCTCTCGACATTTCACCTTTTTGGACTTATGCTTAGCTTAAGATAATATTCAGACGAGGTTTGGATGATGAAATAATTATGAATCAATGTTGTTTCAACTCTTATTTCTAAATATATCATTAAGATTAAATGTAGTAGCATCTTTAAAAGTATATTTAGAGCTACTTTTGTTAAACTATAAATATGAAAAGAATGATACAAGATTTAAAATTTTTGGTGTCCGAGTTAAAAGTTCCGAGTGTTCTGGTTCGGACAAGGAAATGCAGTTGTGCAGGTGACATTGATCGTGGAAGGTCGAATTTCTGATTTTGTCAATTTATTTACCAATATTTTGTGTAATGAAAATGTTGAATACAAAAACATTAGTAACAGCAAAGCAATTCAAAATAGATATATCAGAGTGAGTGTCCCGGGAGAAAACAGACATAACTAGTAAATAATGCGTGAATAACCAATTCAAAAATAACTTCGGTTACTTACGGAAAACTATAGGCCTCGTAATGGTTAATAACGTCATTGGTGATGAGGAGTAATTTTTTTTATGTCTATTTATTTAGTCAGAACGAAGAATTCATCTTGTGTTGAAAAAAATGGCGGTTGTGAGAAAATAATGCGAGTGTTGTAGGTTAACCCCGTACACCTCACACCAGATTAATATAGAGGTTGTAGGTTAACCCTATACACCTTACACCAGTTTAAGATAGATGTCGTAGAATAGGGACTTGCTCACCCTTTCTGCTTTACAAGTGAGGGGGAAGTTTAGAATATAAGCGGAGTGCAAATTAACTGAAAGTAGGTTGGCCAATAGTCGACTATATTGGAGTTCCAGGATAACAGAAAAACGGGTACGAAAATAACTTTACTAATATGCAAATCAATATTATTTTACAAGGTTAAAAGGAGTTTTAGAATAAGCTATACACATATTAGGTTTACACGGGTCTTCAGCAGCTAAAGGGGGTGGGGGTGACGTGGTGAGGACGGTCACCGTACAAACAAACGGACAATATTGACGAGGGACGCTCGAACGACCTTGAGCGTAAACTAAGCCGATGATGATGCTTACACTGGAGGATGGGGGGGCAGAGAGAGCACTTGCACAGGAAAGTTGCGCATTGTTGTTCCCTCGAAGATTTGGTTCGAGGGAGTAAGCCTTGCCTTGGTGCAAAGTTCAAACAATAGTCTCTGGATAATGACTATTACGGGGGGGAGGGGGGGAACTTAAATCTTGCTTTCGAGTAACACGAATCGTGATTGAGCGCGCTGCGTTCGAGGAGCCAGGGAAGCTGGTAGAGGTAGACTCACGTGAATTAACAAGACTACCGGGAGCTTGAGGGATTCTGTGAGAATTGTGCAGATTCCTACGGGACACGAATAGCGGGTACCGACAGAGGATACTCACGGGACAGGGAGGACAGCAGTTTTGTAATGCGATACTATATATACAGCTTCTTGCAGCTTTGACAAATTATATGAATTGATTTTTATCTTATTTAGATGCGTATAAGACTGGAAGTGGCAAAATAGTGTACGGTATTTTTCTTTCTATAATTGTTAGTATGGAATGTTTATATGATAACAGTTGTATTTTAAATTTCAGAATAATTTCACTAAATAAAGGTTCAGTGAACTTTTGCCGCTAGCAGGAGATTGTGATGGTGTATGAGTTGTGTGTTGCCCAGTACAGTAAACGTATTTGGGTGTTAATACCAAGCTGTTTGTTGTTAGTGCGTTTGAAGATCTACCTCCGAAAGGCTTCATGTATTTCTATCTTGATGTCACAAGATTGTCAGCTGGCGACAGTTGTTGCATTAGAAGAAGAAGGCTTAACTGGAACTGATGATCTAGGTCATTTTCATTTTTAGAATAATTATTAGAAGTCCATTTTTCCTCGCACCTTCCACAGTTCACCCATTATTTACACATGGATGAGTCGTCTCCAATTCACCTTGTTTGAAGCCTACTCCTCCAGATTTGAAAGGTCAACCATGCATTTCTTCAGCGTTTTCTTGATGTTATCTTTGAATCTGAGCTTGGGACCACCTGCGGCACTCCTTCATTCATGGAGCTGAACATACAGCGATCTGCGGTTCGTGCAATGATTGATTCGATGCTAGTGTTCTTGGTTCTCTCCAGTATCGAGACGTGAGGCATTCAGTCTTGCCATGTGACACTGAGGATCTTTTGCAGTCATCTTATGTGGAATGACTCTAGAGGCTTTACGTTTCTCTTGTATGTCGCCCAAATTTCAGAGCCAAACTGGAGAGATGATAGACATACCGCTTAGTTTCGAGTCTTTATTTTGGTAGACTTTTGTAGAGAGTTGACCGAAGAATGTTGCTGCTTGTCTAATGCGGTGCTCTATTTCAACATCTAAATGCGTGTCAATAGGGAGGTACTACCAAGGTACTAAAAAGATGGAACGTTTGCAAGATTCTCACCAGGAATTTAAAACACAGGGATTAGTAGGCGCTTCATCAGACCATTGTGTGAGTGTTTTTGTTTTCTTTATATTTACAACAAGGTCAAATCTGGCCCTATCAGCGCCCCAAGCGCTGAACGTCACGGAATGGAGAATATCCATGGCGCAGGTACAAGAGACCCTTAGGCTGCGAATATGAGCCTCCCAGGTGAGGCGTCGGTCAAATACAAGACCAATGAAACGGTGCAATTCAACCACTTCCAGGCGCACCACATTAAGAAACAAATCTGGGTCGGGGTGGAGCCGTAGATGGCGGCAGAAGTTCACCACCTTGGTCTTGGCCAAAGAAAACCGAAATATGTGCGCTTTGGCATAGCGAGAGACGCGGTTCAATGCCTGTTGAAGTCGACGCTCCAGAGTTGGCAACTAGGCCGTGCCAAAAGAGAATCGAAAGGTCATCCACGTAGAGTGTGGCGAGAACATCATCCGGCAGCACTGAGTTGATGCCGGTGATGCTCAATGCATAGAGTGTGACACTGAGGACACTCTTCTGCGGGACTCCCTCTTCCTGCTCCTTTGAGACGGAGAGGGCTTCCCCCCACCCGTACGCAAAAATTCAGATATAAGCATTGTGAGGGGTCCCCTCGCCCCCATCGTATAGAGAGTCTCCATGATACCATATCGCCATGCGGTAACATAGGCCTTCTCCAGATCAAAAAACAACGTGGCTTAGTAATGTCTACGAAGGAAGGCCTCGAAGACGGCATTTTCCAGTCGGAGCAGAGCATCCGACGTGGAGTGAAACTTGCGGAAGCCGCACTCTGCAAAAGAAAGATGGCCTTCGCTATCCAGGAAAAGGCTAATCGAACATTTACCAATTTCTCCATCAACTTGCACACGAAAGAGGTTAGAGAGATTGGGCGGACACCGGCCGGAGTAGAGTGATCTCTCCCCAGTTTGCGAAAGGCGAGCACAGTAGCGATTCACCAGGAATCTGGGAGGAGACCCTCTACCTAGATCCTGTTGAACAAATCTAAGAGAAAGGCCATGCCTCGCTCACCCAGGTGTCGAAGCATGGCGTACGGGACATCGTCCGGACCATGGGCGGTGTCCGCGCACGAAGCAAGAGCGGAGCGCAACTCACTCACAGTAAACCTGTCGTTGAAGGGTTCTCCGCCTCTGGACGTGCATTGAATGCTGGTGGAGCAGCATGCCGGCTAGAGAATGCGGAGAAAGCGGTTGCGAAGGATTTTGCCATGGACATGGGATCCGAGATTGCGGTCCCATTCTCCGTAGAACGGGAGGGGGGTCCTGGAGGGAACTTGCCCCTAAACCTTTTGACTCGATTCTACACCTCTGCTAGAGGGGTCTTTCCCGTTAAGTGAAGACACGTATGCCCGCGGAGAAGAGCGGCGGGCGTGCTTTGAAATATCCCGGAACCTAGCCCTAGCCCAGCGAAATTCAGCGACAGTAAAATCGTTCGGGCGGCACTTATAGCGCATGTAGGCATAACGCTTCTGTTTGAGGGCCGTCCCACACTCGGCCGACCACCATGGGAGTGGTCCGCGTGCAAAGCGGCCAGACGTCCTAGGAATAGTAGTCAGGCCCGCGGCGATGAGGTTGCCTGAGAAGAACTCAACGGCCTCATCTACCGACCTAAACTTCTCGACTGAGATGAAAATTCAGTCATTTTCCTGAAATGCAGGTCACCGCGCCAAGCACCACCGAGGTGGGCTCTCGGGCGGCAGTTGCCCTGAAAATGATATTTGAATGGGAAATTCATCCCTACAATGGAGGTCATATACCACACCCCAATCAAAATCAGGCTGTGCATCCGAAGAGCACAAAAAAAAATCAAGGCAAGAAAATGAAGCGGTTCTCGGGCAGTGATGCGTAAACTCATCCACATTTAGGACACCTATCTCCAGCTCTTTGATCAGATCGGCAAGGACTTGTCCCCTAGGATTTATTGAGTAATCTCCCCAGAAAGAAGGCCTGCCGTTCAGATCTCCAAGCAAGAGATAGGGCCTCGGCAACCGTACCACGACGCAGCGGAAGTCCCCCGTGTCAAAGTCAGGTGACCGCGGAATGTACGCAGAAATGATATTATACCTCCAATCAAGGTTCAGCTGCACAGCCACTGCCTGAAAGGATGTATCTAAAGTGAAAGGAAGAACATAGGCATCATGCCGGGTGTAAACCGCGCATCCCCCACCCCGGCGATCTCGCGGTGGTGTGGTCGCAAGATCATTATAACCCGGGATGGTGGGCAGGGTGCACGCGCCTAGCATGGTCTCCTGCAGAAAAATAGCTAACGGGGAACAGGACGAGACGAGCCTCCGCAGCTCCTCCCAGTTGGCCCGGAGTCTACGGCAATTCCATTGAAGGAATATGCCCTCCAAGCCTAGCTCGGTGGGGACGCGGGGGGCCCTCTTCGAACATAAGACCCTCACGAGAATAGCTATGCGCTTCCCGGGGGCAGAACCCCGGGTGCTGTTGGCCGGACAAAGCGCTAAAGTCGCTGTCGCTGTCGCCTTCGAGGACTTATTGGGGGAGCTTGGGCTCGCCATGTAAGTCTTTTCCTCCCTCCGCCTCGAAACTTTAGGCGGGCGTTGCGGCTTCGGAGGCGGGAGGCCCTCTTTTCAAGGAACCACCGTTTCCGAGCCACTCAGCCTACCACTGTCCTCCTTTCATGGGACAGCTTTAGGAACCCCGAAAGAGGGCCTGGCTGACCAACTTCAGGGGTGTTGCCTCCTGTGAGTTTAACGACTCGGTGGAGGCGTGTGGCCGCTTCGCCCTACGGGAAACGATCACGCTGGGGGGAGAGGAGGGAGCCCTGGTTTTAGCCGGGGCTGAGTGTGAACCCTTTTTGCCGCCAGCTTGACCAGGGGAGCGCTCGGGTTGAGTAGAACCCACAGTAGGGCTCCGAACGGGCCTGGAAACAACCGTGCTCGTTGGCCTGGATGGGCCAGAAGCAGAGAGTGCCTCTCTAACTATTGAAGCATAAGACGTCCCGGGCAGAGCCGGGCGCGTCAGGACCAAGTCTTTAGCCTCGCGGAATGAGAGTCGATCCTGGGCCTGAACGGCCAGGATTCCTTTATCAAGGAGATAGGCACCACATTGCTTTGAAGAAGCGGGGTGCGTCTCTTCGCAACTGACACACTTGGCCACACACGATTTAGACTTATCGTGTGCGGCCTTGGAGCAATATACACAGACTTCGGGTGACTCAGACTTTGCACGTCTACAAGAACGATTCGTATTCCCGAAGCGGTAACAGTAATAGCACCGCCGCGGCAGTGGCACGAATGCCTTCACGCTGTAGGTGTACCAACCAGCACGGACCGACTCAGGGAGCTTGTCACAGTCGAACGTGACCAAGAGTGTAGGGGTGGGTCTCGACGCCCCTCCACGTTTTTTCATTACACGTTTGACCTTGACCGCCCCATGGTCGGCCAGCTCTAAGGTGATGTCCTCTATGGAGTAGTCAACGAATTCCCTGGCATAAACTACTCGTTTCACAAAGTTCATGGTAGAGTGCGGCGTCACACTCACCGGGGTGCCATGAAGTGTCCGAAGAGCACTTATCTTGGTCGCCTCGGAGGGATTCGCCGCATTCGTTAGAAGGCCCCGGGCCATACTAGGTGGTGGTTGAGCTGATACTAACAGCACGTTCATTTTCTTGAATATGTGCTGGTGAAATTTGGAGAACTAATGAATGAGCTACCACTAGAATTCTTGTTTTGTTGCAACGATGAAATTCCTCACTTCAATCACCTTTGCCTTGCATCTCGACATTAATCGAAATCTAAACCATAATAAAATAGCAAACATACAAAAAAAAAAACTGAGAATGAGGCTGTAGTCATATTAAGGTATCGCTTGATAATAACGTTATCGGATACTTCCAAATAATCAGTTTTCTAAAGGAGAAGAGATCGCATTTGTGTGTATCCACATTTATGGCCAATACGGTTTGGTCTGATATCATGCACTACCAATTCTATCATTTACACAATGGACAGAATAATTCTAAAATTTCCTAAACTGGGAGGCAGGACTTACTAGTTGCTGCTCCATGTGGCCAATCTGGATTAAATAGAGCCGCTCGTAACCGCTTATTCGCTTCATTTCATGCTCGCCTTATTTAAGCTTATTTCTCCAAACTGATACTATATCTCCATTTTACACTCGCGTTTCCATTAACTCCTTCGAACTTAATTACCATTTAATTTACTTCGTGTTTTCACAAACTTCAACGTAAAGTGAAAGGCATACATACATTTCTCAAATCATTGCAACGTTTTCAGTGCCTATAGTGAAGCGAATAAATACAGTGCAATAAAGCATTTAATTTTCCGTAGCATTTCTCTCTGAAGTGATTTTATATTTTATGAGTTAATATATTATGCATATTTAATTAATATATTTAAATTATTTTTTCTGTAATAAAGTACAAAGTCAAATTTCTTAAACTGTAGCCTTTTTGAGCAAAAGAGTATAATTTAAATGTCCTCAAATTTAACTCCGAGCCGGAGGCGAATGAAAGATAAGCAAAGGCAAAGAAGTCATATTGGCATACAGTTTAGTGCGGGTAGTGACTACAGCTGTTGTGTCCCTAAATGAGGAAATTCAGGGTCCAGAATCGGTCCCAAATTCCTAAACTAGCAGCGCAATTACACTTATCAAATCCATTACCTAGCCACGGTTACATCTCAATTAGCAATTACCAAATTCAAAATAACTATAAATAGATGGGTTTCTGCCTTTCAAAAATCAAAAAGGAAAGGCGAAACACTATTAATAACATTGAATGTGTACTATTAATTCCTAAATAAGCTGTTTAATTACTGATTTTATGTCCGTATATTTGAAATTTCATCCACTTGTGACTATAAACTGACCAATTCAACCAATGATCCGGCTCATTTTTTGACGGGCGAATGAGTTAGTTTCTTTCCTTTCAATTATTTAGCCATTTTCAAAATAACTACAAACTAAGGCGACTTGAATTGACCAACCCTTAAACTTACCTTGACCTTTATTTTTATCCGTTAAAGACGAAATTTGGGAGTTAACAAAAAAATAATTTTGTCGTTCCATTTGCCTAGCACATAAAAAAATAACTTGCTGAGGCGAAGAAAGGGGATTATTCGAGACAGCCCTATGTATTATAACGGAGACTACAGTATTTTTTGCCTGAACGTTGCCAGTGTCTGAAATTAACGAAACTAGTCACTTTATGGGTATTTTTCATTTTACATTTAATATAAGTTCAGAAATCAGTAAACATGAAGATCGGCGGCGCGAACGAAAAAGTGGAGGGGTTTTGCGTGTAAGTTTCGTTCACCCGCGCATGCATATTCATGCGCGTTTGATTAAATAAAAACGTAAAAAAAACGTTAGAACATTATTCTATAATCAATTATGATTAAATACGTAGGGGCTGTACCACCCAGACCTCCCCAATTGATTGAAACTCAGGATCATCTTAAGGGGGTCCCCCCCCGCAGTGTTAAACACCCCACATATTGGAAACATATTGGAACAGGGACGAAATAGTTTGCGTCCCATCGTTCGCGCCGCCGATCGTAATGTTTATCCAGAAATCATTGAAACTATGAAATTACTCATGAAATGTAATAGTTTACTTGGTTCTTATGTGATCATACTGATCGCGATACAATTAGCGTCATCGCAAAGCCCTTTTCATTTAAGGCCATTGTCGGAGTCGCTAAACAACGAGATAAAATTAGCAGATTTTGGGGACCGTAAAAAGTATAACCTCAGAATTATATTTCATCAGACCCAAACCCTAAGTTGGATAATTATTTGGTTTCAAACTTGTGGGACATATGGTTTCCCTTGTAGCTTTTACTACTACTGATAAAATTTATTCATATCAATTCATATCGATCTCAAACATGGTTCTCGAACAAATGGAGGAAACATAAATTTGCGATGGAAACTTATTGGGAGAGATTGAAATTAAAAGTATTAAATATATGATTTACGTTTTACATTATGGAAGCCATTCGGGATTTTGCAAAGTATTTTCCTGTCGGTTTGCAAAGTTCATAAGGGGGCAAATCTTGGTATCACATTGAAGCAACATAGCATTTTATAGATTCTAGCCCGAAATTATGAATTGCGTCCTACCACGTTTGCATTGGCGTTCCTAAGAAGGCTTGAATAAGTTTGAAGAGCCCATCATAATCAAAGTTAAAATTTGAAAGACGATGCAGGGGAAAGGGGGATGCTGGTCCCCATTTCGGGTCAACTTTGTGGACACCAAAATTCACTAAAGTGCGGTTTACCGGGCCCTCGCCCCTCATTCTGGCTTAGTCCCCTTTTAATACACCCGCCGGAAAATGGAAAGTGACTTTTCTAGCCACACATACGAGAATTTATATCGCTTTCATATATCCACAAAAATACGGTGCACAAATGGGACTACCGCAGTGAAAGGCTGCTTTGGCGTAAAAGGCCCTTCAAACTTCAATCAAGCGGCAATCTTGATAAATCCTTGATCAACGATGTTTCTATTTCTGTAGTGGTACTTTATCTCTGAAGATTCTTGGCTAATCGGCAATTTATATATTTCTCTTTAGTAAACCAAAGTAAATTCTCACTTGGATGATAGATTATCAGAAATAATAAGGATACACGTACACTACCGGCCATAAATACTAACCACATTTTTTACAAATAAAACACAAATTAACATATTAAAAAGAATTAAAATGAAACAAATATTTGTGTGGAATTTGCTTCCAACATTAAAGCCAACCGTGACATAGCATCTGTTGGTTGCTTCTCTCTCACTCGTCTCTACAGATACCCCCTCCCCCAATAAAAAGAGTTCGATAGGATTGCAAACAGATGACTGAAAGAGCCAATCCATGATTGTAAGCTATCCTTCTTGTTCTATCTTCTTCATATAACTACGATACAGTCTAAACGTGTGCTTAAGACCATTGTCCTGCTACAAAATGCAATTTTGATCGATAAATCGGGTTCCAGATGACATAGATGTTGCTGCAAAATTGACTGATAGCAATGCTTGTTTTAGTCCATTTGAAATTTTATAAAGATCCTCAACTGAATCGCCACCAAAAGATTTCCAAACTATCCCACTACATCCACCTTACTCATTTTATGTTCCATTCACAGAGGAGTCATCCACTCGCCATTTCACTTATTTACAAAACTATATGTTTAACAGGAGGGAAAGTCGCTCCAATGACCTACGGCTTTTGTAATAAGATGATAAATGGTTATTGCATTGATGGTTTCCCATGGTTCAAATCACTTACAAGTGACTTTGAATGTCTAAATGGCTAAATCAGGCTTCTGACACTAGATGGCGTCACTCAGCACCAAATCCGATGGCAGAGTTGAAATCTCCAGGGTGAGTAGCTATATGTCCCATGGTCATATGGGTCATTTCATGGCTATAAATGGGTACAATTGAACTTTTCCTCTTTTGAAAAAAGGGACGCCTTGACCTGGCGCTTCACGCAGGTAAAAACTGACTTCAAACTTGTTCCCATCAAAAAAAAAACCCTTTTCCACTAATCGATCGCCCAGGTTTAATGATTTTCAGTCCAAAGTAACCTATTTGCTCTACTATAATTTCTCAGCAGAGGTTTCTTTGGGGTCACTGGACCGAAAAGCCCAGCTTCTCTAACCCTCTCGTCTTGGCCGATATGGCGGAGACGTTTGCTCCGTCGATGCTGTTAAATTGCTGAACCATTTCTGGAGCAATAAGTCAGCGTTTTTTTACCAATAGATTTTTTACGAAATTTCATAATTTGTTTCGAAATTATCAGTAATCAACTTTTTTTTTTGAAAGCCTGCATAGTTCACAGTTTCAAAATCATCATCATCTGTGATCATTATGGCACCCAAGCGCTCAAAATGAATCTTGCAACGGAAACATCATACCATTTCGCAAGGAAGAAATGGCCTAAAAAAATTATTTGAAAGACTTAAAATACCATACAATGGTGAATAAAATCAAGAGGTTAGAAAAGAGGGATATACTACACGATAGACAATGGACAGTGGGCCCAGGAAGACTTCATTTTCACAGGATAAGTTCATCGGACTGACCGATGTCAGTGTATAATGAAGCAATCGTCATAATCTTAATGATAATATTTTTTTGGTTTTAATTCGCATTTTATTGTTTGAGGGGTGCTGTATTTATATGTTAAAGTGATTTCTGATATTTTTCTTTAATTCATTAATGGTAATTATTAATGAAAACCGTTTATCAAAAAATACGGTTAAGCTTTGTACCCAAACCTGATCTCCCTATAGAAATGGAGTCTAAATTTTACAACTTTTCGATAAATGTTGTGATGAGCAACAGAGCCTCATTTCAAAGCATCCTACGAACTCACGGCTTACGGTGAGAAGGACCTGCTCCCCCCGGGTGCCGCCGGGGCGCAGATCTACATTCGGAGGACAATGTGCCCAATCCAAAGTGCGACCCTAGACCATTCTAAGATTCCCGTCCAAAGCAAAGAAATGGGCGCTTTTGTGGTGACCTGAGGCATCAAAAGGTAATGATAAATAAGGCGCCACCGCCGCCGCCTAGGCGGTTCCACCCCACACAAACCCCCGTAATCCTTCGGGCGAGGGATGAAAATTATCTTATCTCAGTCCAGGAGAGGATCACCTGTGCATCCGTGTGCGAATTTGTGCCCGCGAAGGTGAGTGAACACATTTTGGAGATCAACGCTCGGCTCTGGTGACCTTGAAAGGAAGGCGCTCAAGATTTAGACCCCCCCTTCCCCCCTCCCCCCAAATAACCTATTTTTTTCGGTGGCATCTTTTAAAGTTCTTTCAAGTATACAACAACGAACTTTAAGTTTCGCTTTTCTTCCCTATTTCCTTACTTAAACGCGACGATTTCATCACAGTGGTGTCAAATGTTGTATTCTTGTGAGAAGGACCAGGATCAGCCCGCTTCACAGAACCTAATTGCGTCCAAAAGGCCAAGGTTTGCCCTCCCCCCGATGGTACTCTTTTATTTTTATGCCTGTCAACCCTTATTACAACAAAAGTACTCCCGGGTTCAAGCCGAATGGCCTTCCTATTCCCTACGTACACAAGGCGAGGACCGACCCGTGTTGCCTACATACTTGCTAGCGTTTGTCACTCTGATCTTTATATGAATTTTATTATCCGGTCAGAATGCCTGATCAACGATTGAAAAGGAACCATCTGTCGAGGGGCGACTCCTACCCTATATGGACATTTTCTTGCTTCACTAAATTGGGAACGTGGATGAGCGAATCGTCCCTAAAACTTGCGCAACTAACGCTGTCAAGGGTTCCCAAGAAAAAAAATATATTATGGGGATGGATGGTTGTGTGGATGGATTGTACAAGTCCCCTGGCGCACACTTCATGGTGATTGCACCGAAATAACTAGATGTGTTTCGCTTATTTTTCAGAGGGATGGATGAGAGGAAGTGGGGTGAGATGATTTGCAGTGAGTTAAAGTTGTAATGGAGTGTGTACTAGCGAGGCAATTATGAAAAACAGCTAAAATGTAAATGAAACAAACTCTTCTAAAACTTGTAGAGCAATTCCGTTTCTTGTAGGTGGCAGATAATACCGCAGCCGAGGCTGATATTCTCCGCTGTTAACGCCAGTCGGAGGGTGGCGTGAGTTCCTCCACCGTCTGTAGGCAAATATCGGTGTCGTAGTTCACCAAAGATCCGTCACTTGGTTATGAGGTGGGAGATTGCCAGGGGGACGATGCAAACCTCACAATAGGGAAGTTGGCTTCTTTCCATTAGAAATCTGTGAGCTAATTCGCTGTGGCGTATGAACAATCTGCATATTGACATTTCTAGTCGTCTTTTGAGTTTTGGTCTTCCATGGTGATATGTTTGGGAAAATGTGCAGCATTTTTAGTTTCATATAGATATGTTTATCTAGCCAACCATATTTTCTTTATGGCAGCGCGAATTGCAGGGGTAAAAACCTCATATATGGGTAGGTCTAGTTAGTTAAAGCTTGGCGGCCTTTGCTGCCTCATCAGCTTTTTCATTATTCCGACGTGCGTTGGCACACACCAGGAGGAAATTTGTTTGCCTCCGCGGGTTGCTATCACTACCAGGTCTCGTATTTCAAGGAGGAGTAAATGGAGGTCATTTACTCGATTTAGTGCTTGGAGGAACTCGAAGAGTGGGAAAAGATAACGATTTTTTTTGTCGTGTTGGGCGTGCACATTTTCCTACATGTTTCAGAGCGTAGCATTTGGTGGTAAAGATTGATTTTATTTTGGGGACATCTTTTGAAGAGCATCATGCTCTATTTTCGGATTTGGAGCCATCTGCAAAGATCTTTGTTCCGAAATGCGTTGCTGAGTGGTTCATTAACAATAATTTTTGTTGAATCTGTGTCTGGATAGGAAGACAACAGTAGGGGGACAACAGACATTTTCAAAAATCAATATAGGAGAAAAGACATGTAAAATATCACAATATGTGGAGAAGATACATGCAAAAAGGACAAGGAAGGTAAAAGTTATGCAACTTTACACTACTACACTGCCAGAAATTGGCAATATTTAAATACAAAGTATTTAAATAGTTTTCTGTATTTTTAAGAAATTTATAACCAAGTATTTATTTACTTTTAGTATATTTTAATTACAATTTATTTAAATCCATTTTATTTTATACAGGTCACACCAAAAGACGGGCCTGCACGCATCTTTTGTGATATATCCTTCATTTATTTACTAATCACCCTTACTCTGCAGGCCATGACAGAAGCAACGCCTGTGAACACAACTAGATCTCAATAGGAGCTCGAACAAAGAAAATACTGGGTCAAACATTACTACAAGACAGACTTGTTCAAGAAAGTGCAAGACACTTTTGTGCATCAGTTCGAATGCGAAAAAGCTCCCTCCAACAGGAGAATTCAGGACTGGGTGGACCACTTCGAGAACTATGGGACAGGGGAGAGCCTCAATGCAGCCAGTAATAACCGTCCAAGCCATTCAGAACTCCCCAGGAAGTGTACCACTGAGCTGGTCTAGAGCGTGAGAGAGTCAGTTCAGCAGAGTTCAAAACGTTATGTACCCAAGCGAAGTCAGTCCATCGGTATAGGATGTAAAGGCCTACCCATACAGAATATAGACGAAGCAGACCTTTACAGCCTCAGACAAGGAGCAGAGAAAGGCTATGGCAGTCAAGATACTGAAGAAGATTCAGGAGACCCCAACTTTCTTTAACCTCATTTGGACCACAGATGAAGGTCACTTCCATCTTAAAGGAAAAGTAAACTCGAAGAAAAATGTCTTCTGGGAGACCTCCAGACCAAATGAGGTAGCCACCAAGCCCCTACACTCCCCTAAGTGCATGGTATGGACTGCAATTTTAGCCAGAGGCAGCATCGGACCATTCTTCTTCGAAGAATCTGGCGCGACAGTGACACTCACCAGGCAGCGGTATATTGAGGTCCTCAAAACCTTCAAGAGGGAGCTGCAGACCATATTACCGTCTCTTATGGGGAAGTTCTGGTTCCAGCAAGATGGAGCAAGCTTTCCCGCCTCAAACCTGTCCAGAGATTGGCTGAAAGAGAACTTTGGTGGCCGTGTGATCAGCCTCAAGACTTATTTTGAGTGGGCACCAAACATCTCAGACCTTAGTCCCCCATATTTCTTTCTCTGGGGTTACCCTAAAGACAGAGTGTAAGCAGGGAGATCTAGGACCATGATGGAACTCAAGGAAGCAACCAGGAAGGTGATAAGAGCCATAAGGTGTGCGGTTTGTAAAGACGTCATGGACAACTTTGCGCTTTGGCAAAGCGATAGATGCGGTTCAATGTCCTTTGTAGTCGATGCTCCAGAGTTGGCATCTGGGCCGCACTAAAAGAGATCGAAAGGTTGTCCACGTAGAGCGTAGCAAGAACAGCTTCCGTCAGCCCAAAGGGAGGTGACACCATTGATACTTAGGACAAAGAGTGTGACGATGAGGACACTTCCCTGCGGCACACCCTCTTCCTGCTTCATTGGCCAGTGAGGGCTCCCCCATACCGGAAAACTGAATCAACGATGTCACCAAAATTCAGATAAAGATTGGGAGGCGTACTTTCACTCCCATCGTGTGAAAAGTCTCTACGATACCGTATCGGCATGCGGTATTTGACGTGGAGTGGAACTTACAGAAGCCGCACTGTGCAGAAGCAAGGTAGCCTCCACTGTCCAGGAAAAAGGCTGATCGAATATTTACAAATTTCTCCAACATCTTGCACACGGAGGAGGTTAGAGAGATTGGATAGAAACTAGGCGGGGTAGAGTGATCTCTCTCCGTTTGCGAAAAGCGAGCACAGTAGTCATTCGACATAAGTAAGGGAGAATACAAGCTATCCAGATCCTGTTGAACAAATGTAACAGAAATGCCACGCCTCGCTTAGCCAGGTATCGAATCTTGGCATAAGCAAAGTCGTCTGGACCAGGGTCGGAGTCCACAAGATAAAAAAGAACGGAAGACAACTAACTCAATTTAAACGTGTTGTTGAAGGGTTCTATGCCTCTGAGGGTAAAGTCCAGTGCGCGGCCTAGAGCAACATCACAACGTTCAATGAATGCTGGCGGAGCAGCATCCCGTCTAGATAATGCAGAGAACCCAGTCACGAAGACTCCACCATGGACCTGGGGTCCGAGATTTCAGTCCCTTTCTCTTGGATAACAGTATAGTGGGTCTTGCGATTACCTGTTCCAAATCCTTAGAGTCTCTTCCACACCTCTGCATGAGGGGTCTTCCCGTTATGTGAAGACGCGTATGTCGCCAGGAAGAGCGGTGGGTATGCGTCGAAACATACCGGAATCTAGGCTTAGCTCGACCAAATTCACGGTAAGGGAAATCTTCTCACGGCCCTTATAGCGCGTGTAGGCATAACTTTTCTATTTGAGTGCCGTCTCACACTCGGCTAACTACCACGGAAGCATTCAGTGTGCTAAACGACAAGACGTAGTAGAAATCTTAGTTAAGCCCACGTTGATCAGTTTGCCAAAGAAGAACTCAATGGCTTCATCCATCGATCTAAACTCCTCGATTGGGTCAGAGGAACCAGTCATTTCCTGAAATGTGGACCAACGTACACGCGCCAAGCCCCACCGGGGTTGTATTTCAGGCTCAACTGGTAAAAAAAATGATATTTGAATGGGAAATTGATCACTCCCATGGAGATCATCGACTGTATCCCACCCAAAATCAGGTTATTCATCTGGACAGCACGGAAATATGCAGGGAAAAGAAACGGTTCTCGGACAGTGATGAGTAAACTCATCCACATTTAGGACATATATCTCCAGGTCATCGATCAGCTCGGCAATGATCTAACCCCTGGGATTGATCGAGTAGTCTCCCAAGAGGGAAAGTCTACCGTTCAAATCGCCGAACAGTAGAAATGGCCTCGGCCACCGTGCTACAAACCAGTGGAATTCCCACCAGTGGAAGTCGGCTATCGGTGGAATGTATGCAGAAATAACAGTATACCTCCCATCCAGGTTCAGCTGTACTGCAACAGCTGGAATGAGGTATTTATAGCAAATCGAAGAACGAAAACATCAGGGCAGTAGTAATTTGCGCATCCTCCTGATCTGCCCCTATGCTGAAGCCCATTATGTGTCGTCCTCGTTTCGCAAGGCAGCTTTAGGAACCGCGGAATACGGCCTCACGACCCCCTTCAGGGGTGTTGCCTCTGGTGAATCTAACGAGTCGGTGTAAGCACGCTGCTGTTTCACCTTACGGAAAACAGTCACGCTGAGGGAAGTGGTAGGCATTGATTTAGCCGAGGCTGGGTGTGAACCCTCTGTGCCGCCACTTCTACCAGGGATGCGCCGCGGGGTGGGGGGTACAACTTGCAAAAGGGTTCCGTATAGGCTTGAAACGACCGTGCTCGTAGGCTTGGGGCGACTAGGAGCAAAGGGTGCTTTTTAACAATGAGGTATAAGACTCCCAGTCAGCGTCGGATGCGCAAAGATCAAGTCCTTTGCCATGAACTGCCAGGATTTCCTTCTCCAGGAAATATGCAACACATTGCGTCAAGTAAGCCCGGTGCAGTTCTTCTCTATTGACACAGTTGCCATACACAATAGGGACTTATCGTGTGCACCTTGGAGCTATTTATTCAGACTTAAGGTACAGCCGACTTTAAAATGCATGCATGCGCGACTATAAGGGGGACAAATCGACAGGTCCCAGTATCCCTGCCACCTATAAGGGGGTTGGCCCTATCGTGCCGCTCTCACCGGTAGCGGTCGCTTCTGGTCTGCCTGGCTGCCCTCTTCGCAGTCCTGCGTTAAATGGCATGTGGTACCTCTGCCCTTTCAGGGATGCAGTTGCCTTTTGGCGACTCTAAAAAGGTGCTGAGGGGGAAGCCACCGCACCTACATATTTGGGAGGAGTAGACCTTCTTTCCGTTAGAAGAGGATTGGATGGGAACATTAGAAAGCACGGGGAGGGAACACATCCTCTTCTGAGGTGGAGCTGCGCGCAGGCGATTCCAAAGATGTCAAAGAGGAAGCCCATTTGCAGCATGGGGATGGTGAGAAGGAAAGCTCCTCTACAGGCCGAAGTAGCGTCTTGTATCACCTCGTCTTCCCCGGCACCTTGTTATGGCAGGTGACTTTCCGTGCATTTCCGGTCGCCCACTATTTCTTTCAGTTTTAGTCATAATTACAGAGAAAAAAATTAAGAAAATGTATAGAAAGTAGATAAGATGAGCTCACATTACCTTGGAAGGTGAAGAGAAAAGTCTTGCGTTAATGGGTTTTGTCAACCCAGCCCGCCATTCAGGCGAAATTGTCCTCCAGCTTTATCATAAAGGATGATGCTGACGTAGCCATCTTATATGTTTACTGGAAGAACGTGAACAGAATCGACGGTTCAACACACCCATGCCTAATACTTGTCTTAGCCAGCAAACTTTCAGACCTCGCAGCAGTCTTGGTATGCACTGCTACTCGACTAAGGACTCATAAGTGGACAAAATTTCGCCGGGCTGCCAGAATCTCTGTGGACAAAAGAGCAGGTGGTATGTAATAAAGAGAAGTAGATATAGGCGAGTCCACAAACTAGTAAGGTGAGTGATCACCTATTTTTCTCATATCCTGGTGCTAGGTTGAAATATTTAGGCATTTAATTTATCATCATATGCCAAAAATTCCTTCAAAGAGCTAAAATGGCTAAATTGTTTCCTTTGCAATTGTTAAGAAAATAATATTTTGTTCATGAAAGCTTTTAAAGAGTTAAAGATGTCATGTGCAAAATTTCCTTTGACTTGCAGGTATGTATTTAGTGGATTCTCCAACAGAACTACTTACAATACATATCTCTGCAGGAGACCTCCTTAAATGACCTAGTGTAGTGGCAACCTCCATAAAAGCTGCGGGGGTTCAACTAAAGAGAAGCCAGGGGAGTTACAAAATAAGCTCTGCTTGCCAACGATTAACATTCAAAATTTTATGCGAATCTCATTATTCGCTCAGGGGACCGTCCGCGTCCATGAGTGAAACAGAGTGGAAAACAATTCATTACTATACTATCAGATGCCATTTATTTTTTATTGTGCGCTTGAGTAGCAGAAACAAGAAAAAGTCATAAGGTGACAGGTATAGAGAACGAGCCTTTGTTAGTACAGTGTTTTTTATGCAATATAATACATTGCGATTACTGCCATGTGCTGCCATGCATTACCATGAAAATAAATCATTATTCGGTTTTCCACAATTCGGGTCATTGTCCACTAATACACTGTGGAGGCAGGGCCCTGGCACTAAATTTATACCAGCAAAGTGCCTCGCAGGAATAGGAAAAATTGCAACAAGTTTCCTCGCGGTTGTGTATATATATATATATATATATATATATATATATATATATATATATATATATATATATATTTGTTAACTGGTCAGGAATTAAAACGGGAAGCAGAGAAGTCAGATATCAATAAAAATCTGGCAACAGTGTAATAAAACGACCATTTCTCGTCTCGAAATATAATTAATTCGAGACAGCTGGCTGCTTCTCAGAAATGGTAAAATAATATGAAGAAGTGAAAATGCAGAGGAGCCATAAACTCATTAACGTCGGGAGATGAAAATCCTGCCCAGTGGGCGGAGCTAAAAGCATTGTTGTCTTAGTCACGGAAAAAGACCACGCTTCCAATGCTATTTATTTAAGAAAAATGGAAAATTCGAGAGGAAATTCATTTACTCTTGGGTAGACAGTTAAGTCAGATCGACGATCGAATGTAAAGAAGTAATTACGGTTCGTTTAGCGTAGCGAAGCCCCCGTTGTAATCCGCCTAAGTCTTGTTCTGGTAACACTCGCTTTCCTAACCGGTAGTAAAATTTTCCCTGACTGTAAACGTGAGCCTCACTTTTTTCTTGCTTGTTTTTGTTTGTCGGAATTAAATATTTATTTTTTTTACATGATTCCTCGCAGTCCTTTCTCGATCACAAGCCTTCGGCAAGCCCAGCCAAGCCATTATATTAGGAGATTAACGCCGCTCTTCACCTCACTCGTGGGACTTGAGGGACCCCTCTATAATATCCGCGTCACTTTTAACCTCTCGAACTGGTGACGTCCTTCTTCTCCTGGAGTTCCTCATCCTCGCATATAAGCCGGGTTACCTCCTACCTTTAACCTCCTCCTGCCATTAAGTGGGTGGACGTGAGGCCTCCAAAGAGGTGATCGTCAACACCCTATAAAGTGGTAACCCGAGGCATTCAAAGGTTCCTTCCTCAAAGTGATCCTACAAGCCTCTCGTGAAACATAGGAGGGAAAGGGTAGGTTTATTCTTTTCCCTAAGGTTGGGAACATTCAAATGAGTCGCGTGCTCTATCGGTCCAAAGCTACAACAGGCTTACTTCCACTTCCAAACTGGTGATGAGGCCTTCGTTGTCTGTTGGTTCTTAGCCCTGCCTTCTTTTGCCCAACAAGGGGGGAAGGGGTTAAGGTGGTAGGGTGGGATCATGGTCACTTGTTGTCTAAACCTTTTTGGAGTCGAGAGGTAGAAGTTTGGTTGCATTTCAAGGGGGAAATGACGATGTTTATTCGGTTATAATTGATAGAATTTCACCAGAATTATATTTGCCCTCATTTTCGATTTCACCATCTTCTTTAACATACCCCAGAAAAAGAAGTCAAGGAGGAGAGGGGGGATTCACCATTACCTCTTGCCCCCCCTTTCCCCACGGGTGTAAGATGAGTCATGTTCTGGGTACGCTTAAATGTGGAAGGCTGGAACACTTTCCCGACCCAAATGCGCTTTCTAGGGCCATCTTTTGCACCTCTTCTAAATATCCCAGGATCATTTCCCATCTGGTTAGACACAACAAGAGATGAAAGAGGTTGTTAAGCGTTCTTAAAAAATAATCGCCGCACGGGAATGTCAGTCAGCTGTAGGCTGGTCAACCTTGCCTGCGGATCTTTTGTTTATATATATATATATATATATATATATATATATATATATATATATATATATAGTACAGGAAAGAGAAATTTGACGGAATGAGCAATGAGACAAGATACAGGAGTTTTTTAGAGGTAAGAGAAAGGGACATTAGAAGAAGACTAGAATCATAGAAAGCAGAGGGCGGCACAATGAAGGCAATCCTTTACCGAGAAGACAGAGATAACGCCAGGGGAAAAAAGTTTGAAATTCCTAGCCGGGACTCGATGCTCTACCGCTGAGCTACCAGGCACAGTGACTCTACTTCGCCCATTGCTCATTCCGTCAAATTTCTCTTTCCTGTACTATATTGTAATATAGTCTGCAATGCAAGGTTTCTGCACCTTTATTTCTGTCTTCAAAATTGTTTTGAAAGGCAGAAAATAAATATGGCGAAAGCACTGTGGTGGTTGTTATCACCCGCAGAACTTGCATTTGCTCCTTCTTCTTTATATATATATATATATATATATATATATATATATATATATATATATATATATGTATATATATATATATATATATATATATATATATATATAGCCCTTTCGAAAAGTATTAGGCCACCCCAGTGTTTCTGGGTTCTGCTATCTCAATGTTAATAAAACTCGCGCACATGGTGGTTTATGGTATATTTCACAATATACATTAGTTTTAATATTTGGTTGACCCTCCTTTAGCTCTAATTACCGCTTTTATACGGTTAGGAATAGAATCAAATAGTTTCTTGCAGGTGCTAGCCGCAATCTTACTCCATCTTTTCTAAGGTTTTGGTACAAATGCTCTTTATTTTTAATTGTTGTGTTCTTGGTAGCTTTACCAAGGTGTTCTATCGGATTTAGATCGGGGCTTTGAGCTGGCCAGTCCATGGGAACAATACCCGGTGTCTCAAACCATTGACGAGTATTCTTAGCTGCATGACATGGAGCGTTGTCCTGTTGAAAGATAACACTGTTTTTCGACACTCCTCGATGTAATTTAGCAATTGATGGCTCTAAAGCATCCGATAACATGGAAACAGGTAGCTGAATTCATCCTTCCCTGACATAAAACATTTGCCCGGGTCCTGTAGCAGACATCCAGGCCCACACCATGATAGAGCCACCCCCATGTTTTACGGTTGGTACCAGACATTCAGCCTAAAATGCTTCCTCAACTCTGCGACGCAGGAAAGTTGCACCAGATGAGCCAAAAACCTGAGTAATAAACATAAACGATAATATTATCCTTATGTTGGATATTTCTTATATATTTTGAGCAAAAAACATATTTTGAGTTTATATGTTCATTGAATACTTGTACTATCTTACCTCGTAGTTACTTTCGACTATTGTTCACTGCTCCAACCTGAGTGGGTTTTGGCCCACTGAAGACATTTATTCATATTCGCTTCAGAAATCCATGGCCTCTTCCTGGCTTTACACCCTTTCAGACCGTACTCTACCAGCCTTCTTCTAACAGTTCTGATTGACATGTGTGATGTACTGCCTCGTTGAAGTCCGCACAGAGCTCTGACAATGTTTTTATCCTGCTTTGAGCGACTGACGGATGATGGATCTGTCATCACGAGGCGTTGTAACCTTTTGCCTACCTGCTCTTTGTATTGTCTTCACATCTTTTGTCTCTCTGAAGCGCTTGAGAGTCGTTTGCACCGCACATCGAGAACACTTCATCTTCTGAGCAATTTGCCTTTATGACATTCCATCTTTATGATGAGCTACGAATTGATCTCGCTCACACTCACTTAACTCCTTTGTTTTCGGCATTTTACTGTTTATTAACTGTATCTACAACGTATTTAAGCACAAAACACTGGAATAATCAAGGAAAAATAGGTTAATTTTGGACATTGGTTTTACACATAATTGGTTACATACATAAAGTACAGTATAAAAGCGGTAATTGAAGCTAAAGGAGTGTCAATCAGATATTAAACTAATGTATACTGTGTTATATACCATAAACCACCATGTACACGTGTTTCATTAACATTGAGAGAGCAGAACCCAGAAACACTTGGGTGACCTAATACTTTTGGCCAAGGCTGTATATATATATATATATATATATATATATATATATATATATATATATGCATGTACTATTGAAGTCTACAGCTGTGGCAGCGTTATTAATTTTAAATTGTATTTTCTTAATATTTCTTGCAAGTTTTTTAACGAGTTCTTCGAGGCGAGAAAAAACATTTGCGAATGACATTCTTTATTCCTAGACCTTTTTCGACCGTGTTAGGTCATCTTCAGGGAATGAACAAAAATGGAATTATTCGATGATATACTTAGTTTTAAGTAGAAGTTGGGATAGTGGAAGATATAGTAAGTGAAAATTAAAGCGGGGAGAGGGGGAGGGGTATTTTGCCCTAGTAGGGAGGGCATCGCTTTATTTTTGTATTTATTTTTACCTTTGCTTTTGTTGTTTGTTTGAACTTTAGTTTTATTTTTATTGTTTGTTCTCTAATGATTAGTTGTACTTATTTTTGTTGCAAACCTTCAGCATTCAAGTCTGTGTTAGCTCTTACTGCCGACAATTTACCTCGTGTTTTTTGTGTTGTAATAATTGCATTGTTCACTGTTTTCATTTATGTATGTATTGATGCAATGTTCTTATATGTTGTATTGTGTTTTATCTATGTATAAATTGATGTAATGACTACTTGTGTGCAAAATATTGTGCTTGGGAACCGACGTTGGCGTGAGACTTTCGCCCGTAGGCTTGCAGGTATATTAAGCCTGCCGCCTGTTCCCTGTAGCTCAGGAATGACAGCATTCGTCAGAGTGGACCAGACCTTTTTACCAAGTTTTGGGGTGACGACAAATGTTCCCTTGAGTGCAAATCTCTTTGCCTAAGTTGATCACGCCTTCTGACTTTGTTGATAAGCAGAGAAGCAGTGTTCTAGACAGGTTGTAGACTTTTCATCGGTTTTACTGGCCGCTTGAGAGACCACTGCGGGGTAGATGAGCTTAGCCCGGACATACATCAGATATATTTTCCTGATGTTGGCCGAGCTAAGATCTCTAAGCCTGTATAGCTTGGAGATTTCTCTCCTGGTGAGGTTCCGCCTTTCCGTCTGGTCTCTCGAGTATCCATGGTCGGTGATTTTAAGGCCCAGGACGGTGCCTTCGGCGGGGTAGCCGTATCTCTTCCCATCTATAATGATGGGCCATTTCAACTCGCGGCTCAGCGGGACGATCTTGAATTTGTCCCTGTTGGTCTTAACCTTCCATCGTCTCTCGTATTGGCTGATGTTGTTGATTTCTGCTATTAGGCAAACCACCTGCGCCCTTGCTTTCCTCTCCGGGCATGGGACAATTTAAGTAATGTCATCTTCGAACTGCAGATACATCTTGTCCCTGTGCACCGGAGTTGGGAGGTCGATTTGAAGACCAAGTAAAGCAGAGGACTCAGGCAGCTTCCCTGAGGAACGCCACCTTTAGTTCGAATTCAGGACATCTGCACCCTTCTATCATGAGACAGGCTCTTCTGTCCATGGCAAAGTCACAGAGGATCATTTCCTTCCAGGATTGGGTCTAGCAGGACGTTCAGGATCTTGTATTGAAGTCCTTCTAGCCAGACACAATGTCTACTGAGAACCTGTCCGCCTGGGAGTATGCTACTTTCTCTGTTAGGAGCGCCAGGGCGGTATCTGTGCCCCTTTTTCTGCGGAACCCATGTTGTTGGGGGTTATACGCTCCTAACGCGCTCAGTTGAACTTGTAGCCTATCTGCTAAAATCTTCTCGAAGATTTTTTCCCTGTATCTCAAGAAGAGAGATCGGCCGCTAGTTAGCCACATGGTCTGGGGGCTTGTTTCGCTTAGGAATAAAGATAATTTTGGCCATCTTATACCCGTCAGGGAAGTAGCCTGTATTCAAGGCAGCGTTAATTGTGTTTGCCAAACCCTGAATAATATGCCTTGAGGCATTTACGAGGTTATTCTTCGTAATCCCATACCAGCCTGGAGCCCTGTGCTTGAAGGACCTTATGGTGTTCAAGGTCTTTTCAAAAGTTATTGAGTATCCGTGGTCAACCATCACTCTTTCCTGAGATACTTGCAAGTGTGGATGGGTTCTATGTATCACTGTGCCGAGGTCATCGAGCAATTGGTTTTCGAAGTCCTGGTCGAAGTCGTCGTTCTCCTCAGGTGATATAGCGAAAATCTCTTGCCAGTGAGCTCTAAATTTTCTCTCGAGAGAGTCTGGATCCTTAATGATATCGTATCCATCTTTGATTTGGGTTCTGGGTCTGGGAGGCAATCCCCTAATTCTTCGGATGTTATTCCAAAACCCTACAAGATTGTTCGTCCTGTCCAGCCTCCCAATGATGTCATTCCAGGTTGTTCTTTGTTTTTCAATTATTATGTTTTTTAGTTCTTCTCCTAGATGCCTCATTCTGGCTGTCCTTTCCCTATTGGCTCCTGTCCTGCCGATCTCTTCATAGATTTCTCTATGTTCCCGGGCGATTTCTCTCATCTCGTCCATCCACCTAGGTTGTGGGAGATTCTGAAGACGCATCTCTCGTCGGCTTGTATGAGGAGATTAGTGATCTTGTTTATCCCCTCATCAATCTCTTCGAGATTAGCGTGTGTGAGAAGATTTGTAGGTTGTGCATGAAGTGGTCTCTTGCGCCGTAGAGTGTCATCTGTGTCTTCTGAGAGTTCGTGGCAATCAGCCATTTATCCTCGTAATCTGTCTTCGCGTCTAGTATTCTTTGTGCGTTGATCGTGATTTCTTCTGGTCCACGGCTACTGATGGGAATGGTCTAGTCATCGGCGTAGGACATTGTGTATGTGTGACAGCAGTTTTCGGGTGGGCGTGGGGTGTCGCTTGTGTACATGATGTATAATGTGGGTGCCAGTACGCTCCCTTGGGGAACGCTTGAGCGTGGTGTGAAGGGTTGTGAGAGGGTGTTGTTGTATTTTATGTGGCATCTCTGTTCAATGAAGTAGTGCGAGAGGAGCCTTTTGGTGCAGAGAGGTAACTCCGTATTGTTGGCGAGTTTCCAACTGAGTCCCTCGTGCTACACTTTATCGAAGGCCTTCTCCACGTCCTTGCTGATGGAGAGTGTCTTTTGATGTATCTTGCGTTTCTTTTATATTCTGTCATGAACGATGGTCACGGCCACCTGAGTGGACCGGCCCCTCCTGAACTCATATTGGTGGGGGAAGAGCCAGTACCTATCTTCCGTAGGCGGCAGTTGATCATGCATTCTAGTATTTTGCCTAGGTGCTCTAATAGAGCAATAGGCCTGTAATTGTTTGGGTGTTTGGGGTCTTTGTTCGGTTTGTGTAGGAGTATGTTGTGAGAGACTTTGAATATTTACAATTATTTACAAATTTCTACACTATATACAGTCTTTATACGTGAATATAAATGAGTATTACAAAAATTGGCCAATCATGGCGCGAGAAATTTTTAAGGGCAAACTAAGCGCTACAAGAAACATAAAATTTGAAGGCTCAGATTGACGAAGCACTGCCCTAGGGGGACTGGTTGTGGCCACGGGGTACCAACCCCCAAGACGCGGTTATGTGCCCATGCACAACCTCCTGCAGATATTTTACCATAAGAAAACGTAATTTTTGCCGGATATCTAAATACAAGGTGTGCAGCGGCAGGATATACCTCCTACAACAAGGCAGGCAGAAATATCGAAGTACTACTTGGCAGACAATACATGACATGGATCGGATAAGAATTCCCGAAATACATAAGAGAAAGATCACCAAAGAAACCTGATATAGTCCTATCTAGCATCAGGTTTTCTTACAACTACTACATTGAACCGGGCCCCATCATTCCGAGTGACCGCCAAGCTATCCAAATTACAGTAGGAGTAAATCCCATTCAAATTAAAATCCTAGAACGCAAAAGCTGTAAGCAAGCGAACTGGGAAAGCTATAAAAATTATCTTCTAAATTATATCCCAGACCCTTTATTTAATGCCAATTTAGAGGATATAGATGAGGAGGTGGATATAATCACTGACTTCCTAATAAAAGCCGATGAATATAGTATTCCCGTATTTATAAAACCCTTCCAGCTCCCCCCTGGACCCCTCCCATGAAAGCCCTGGCCCAAGAATATAGGGACCTATCCAATGTAGTAGCGCTGATAGGCCCCAATCACAATGCCCACAGAAGACTAAGACAAATTAAAGACGAACTCCAGACACTAATTACGGACCAACAAATACTAATACGGGACAGACTGATAGAAAGACTCGACATAGAAAGAGACACACACATTCTGGCAGATGTTTAAACATATTAAAGGAAAACCCCCACAAAAAAGAATAACACTCATTCACGACGGCAAAGAAATTGACGAGACGGAAGGAGTGATGGAGGGCTATAGTAGTAAAATAACTGCCCTAGAACTCTTCGTTGCTCTAAAGTCCTTTCGTCAAAGAGCACCGGGTACTGTGCGGCTGACCCAGGAGAATTTCATCAAGGCCTCGCCTAACGTTTAGAGTGGCCTACTTAACATCATGAACGCCGAGCTGAACACGGGCTATTTCCCTGATCAGTGGAAAGTGGCCAAAATGATTTTCGTCCCCAAATCAGGAAAGTCTCCGGACTGCCCTGCCAGCTTTCGACCGATATCTCTCCTAGAATTTGCTGGCAAAGTCTTCGAGAAGATATTGGCTAATAGAGTCAACTACTTTCTCGACGAGGCCAACTTGCATAATGAGCAGCAACACGGCTTCAGAAGGAAAAGAGGGACTGACACGGCACAAGCCGTTGTCACCGAAAAGCTCGCTAAAATTAAGGCAGACAAATGGCATGCCGACCTGGTGCTCCGAGATGTCAAAAAAGCCTTTGATAAGGTTTGGAAGAGAGGACTACAATTTAAGATCCTTAAATTAGGCCTTCAACCCCATTCTTGTGAGGATTTTATGTGACTAT